>OX637397.1:14344063-16744063 GCA_951799425.1 Ilex aquifolium | reverse complement strand
ATACACAAAATCAATGTTAAATTAAAGAACTTGATTTAAACCATAAGGGTCAGTCGCGGACGGCGAACCAACCAAGTAATTCAAGATTACTTGGAATATCTTGTTGGTTTGGGATGTCCTAAGTACCAACCTCCATCCAAGGCTAAGTAGTAGATGTAGAGGAGGAATCTTCCTCCTACAACAAAAAGGTACAAATTGAACTTTGTTAGAAACAAATAGATTAGAGGTAGTGGGTTAAACGTGTGGAGTGACATGAATTGAATTCATAGCAGCAAGATATTCATAATAGAAAACCACCACTTCGGTTTAATTCATAGCACCAACAAATTCAACCCGCCATTTGAACTTTACCAAACTATCCAATAGGCAATGCACACAATAGAAAACCACCACCAACAACATCACCATCCATCAACAAAACCGCCGACACACCCATAAACAGTAGATCATTACTAAGTAATTCACCCAGTGTTTGGTTGAAAGAGGATGTTAATTAATGTTGAAGTTACACAATTTTGTAAGTTATAGATGCATCACTAATTGCCCATGCAAGAGCAATTAAGAATATATATTTTGAAGACATGACGATCAGTTTAACATAACTCTTTCCCCTCTCTAATCAACTTAATTACCACTATCTGAATTCAAGCACAACATTAACGCAATAATCTCATTTCAAGAATGAACTCAAGCAGCTAATGGTATGAATAAATTAAAAACAAATGACTACTAAACACCTGGGCAAACATAATCGTCAATACAGTAAAGAAAAAGGTGTTTACCTTTTTAAGTGCACCATTTCCTATCGTTGTCAATAATCCAAAATCATCATAACTCATTTTGTGCCTCCTCCTCTAAGAACTTTAATAGGTTGTTTTGATCTTCCTCAGACACATCAGCATAAGCCAACTTCTTCTCTAGCAAATTTTACAAAAAATCATAAAGTGAAATCACATATTTGCTCATATTGAAGTAACCACAATTCTTTTCTTGATAAAAAAAAAAAGTAACGACAATTCAAATCTAAAACCCCATCAAAATACCACAGACATATGCCATACTACTTTTTCCTCTCCTGCAAGTTTTTCATTTGCTCTTTGTAATAATTCTCTCTAAACTGCTTTGTGGCTGTGACCTTCTTCAATGGTTGTTGGTTTTGTCTCTTTTCTTCCAGAAGCCATTAACAATAACTGTAATCTTTATATTGTAAAAAAAAGTACTAAAACAAAAAGTGTGCTTCTTAGATCAAACCCATCCTAAAGTGTGCTTTCCCAAAAAAACTTGCAATCCTGGTAAGTTTATAAAACATCGTTTATAATAAGTGAAAGGTTGAGAGTCTCATCTGTTAGGCATTTATACTCCCCAATCACATGAATTAATGCATATACAAATATTATGGAATTTAAAACGGCATAGAATAAGAGCTCCCCAACAGATTTCTCATGATTCTGAGTCAAACAAAGCACAAAAAAATTAATGACAAAACTTCACAACAACTTTCGATCATAGATAAAAAAAAATAAAAAAATCAGAGACAAAGAGGTAGATTTAGAAAGTACTGGTAACTAATTTTGCATGATCATCAGTCCAAAACAAAGCCGGAAAAAAAAAAAAGAAGCAAGGATAATAAAGCTTTACAACAACATTCAATTCAGAGATAGAAAAAACAGAGGGAAAAAAATCAGAGAGAGAGAGAGAGATTTACAGAGTATTGGCAAGCTGAATATCAGCTTCGAAAGCTTTAAGAGAATCCTTGAACGACTTTCTCATGGCCACGATTTTCCCAGAAAATTAACTCCCATTCAACAGCAGAAAAATCCCAGAAAAAAAAATTACAAAAGCAGAATAAAATCTCCAAGTCGGTGGAAGTATGTGAAGGATTTAGAAACCAAAAGGGTAAATGATTGATTTTTAACTTTGTAGATTAACAGTCCACCAAGAAACAAAACAAAGAACACACACTGATCCGAGTTAAATAGAAAATTAGTGCTAATTCGGCTATGGGCAATGACATGGTGTGGCAGAGGCGGTGGAGACAAAAGAGATGGAGGAAAACAGAAAGTAAGGGGAGATGAATTTACACCCAATTTCAATACCCTAAATTAACACCCAATTCAAAACCCTAGATTAACATGTGCCGTGTGTAGAGAGGGAGGTGAGAAAGAGAGAGGAGAGCTTGCCTGGGCCGATGGGGTGGCCGGTGAAGGTTGAGAGGGAAGAGAGAGGTCGCAAAGGAGGAGACGGACAGAGAGAAGAAGAAGAGAGACGTTGGGCCCTTGGGGAGTTGTGTCTGACAGAGAAAAGGTTTGGGCGGGATAAGTTTTTTGTGTGGACTGCATTGTCAGCCTTTGGATTAACTTGGAATAATGGAGATGAAATCTAGGCCATTAAATTAAAAGTAGAATAAATCTGAGCCGTCCTTGTGCTTTCCCAAATAAATTAAAATTAGATTAAATTTTGAAGTAAAAATGGATTCAAATTGGGTTCTATCTATAGTATAGATAGCTAAAAATGTTAAATGATAGAGGTGAGCAACCACACGCTCAGTAAGATAATCCTTTTCTCAAGCATTTACAAAGTTTTAAATATCAACATTTTACAAACCATACGAATAAGAAATGACAACTTTCAATAATTTAATATAGGAATAAGCTAATAAGTAGAGTATTTATAAAAATCTCTCAACACATCATCATTAGAAATATACAATGTACAAATTAAATGTTTATACATTTTAAGTCAAACCATCATAGCAAATATATGCATGCCTCGTATACAGACAATATAATCAATCACACCGGTTCACGCATGAACCATCCCCGATGAACCTTTTGGGTCTTGCACCCTAGGGTCTCATTGCCCTTATTGCTTTTCAAGGGAAATGTGTAGGGCACAACTTGTAATGCCACATAGGCCATCACCGAAAACCACTAACCAATCTCCTTTAGGACTAGTAGTCGCCTTGGCAAGGCCCCAACCGTCTACTAACCCTCTGCCTGTCAGTATCGAGTATACATTTTCCAAAAATCATTATTTTCTATATCCATAAATCCTTTTGAAAATACATGTCATAATCTTGACATTTTATCAAACATGTAGTAGGCTCAAATCTCAAAATTTGCATTTTCCAAAGCAACATAACAATTTCCAAGAGAATAAGTTATATATATTATGTACAAAATCATGGTGTACTTCAAAACCCCCAAATCATAAGTTTAATCAAATACTCATAACTAATATCAAACTAGGATTTCAAACCCACAACACAAAAATCATTTCTATTTCCAAGAGAATAAGTCATATATATTATGTACAAGATCATAACATACTTCAAAACCCCCAAATCATAGGTTTAATCAAATACCCATAACTAAAATCAAACTAGAGTTTCAAACCCATAATACTAAAATCATTTTTATGCATGTGGGTTCACAATTCATGGCATGCATGACATACTCAACACTAAATCAATGTTTATAACAAGTATTTTACCATCAAACACATAGTAAGATTTAGCTAAAGAAAACACATGAGAAGCACAATGTAAATGCAAGATAGAGGAAAACCCCACCTAAGAATCAAGAATTTCAAGCTTAATCTCCAAGATTCTCAAGCCAAGCCCAAGCCCAAGCCATAGAGCCCTTCTTTTATCTTCTTCTCTCTTTCTCTCTCTAATTCTAAGGTGGGTGAAGGAGTTTTGGGTAAGAGATATGAGAAAAATGAGAGAAATAGGCTGAATTTGATATTTTAAACCCAGCAATTCCCGTCAAAAAATATTGTTCATGCCAAAAAATGTATTTTGTCCAAAATTATAATTTTGCCCCTAAACATATCCAACTTGATCTCTATGACTACCTTAAGGTTTTTCGACGTTTTGGATTTATTTTTAATGTTATTTTAATCTAAAAACATTTAGTCTTATGATTTATCTCAAAATCAAAGTCAATTTACACCGAAACAACGAAATTATTATTTTACTCATCCGAATCCCCATATGAGGTAAACGTCTATCCCAATTTTTCTTGACCTCCAAGATTCAATGGTAATGTTATTTTGACATAAAAAAAATTAATAATTTTACTTAATTACCCTTATCAACCTTAAACACCTCAAAATTAAATTTGACCCGAAAGTCAATGCGACCGTAACTCAAACTTACGCGGACATACCTTTAATAACGATTCAAAGTTGCTCTCATCGTTTTAATCATTGTGAAAATACTAACAGGTTAATATAATTTATATTTATATGAAACACGGGATCTCACATATTTAAGTGAGAGAAAAATTGGGAAACTGGAAAAATAAGATATGTAAGTAAGAGAGAAAGAAAAGTATCCAAGAGATGGACAAAAGACTAGTAAAAATGATGAGCAAAGATGGTGGGACCTAACTTATTAATCTAATTTTTTAACCTAATTTACTACAATTATTGAATTAATTATGATTCCCATAAAAAATCGAAAATTTGTGTTAATCTTGTGGTTCTAATGAAATCACACTATTATTTCAACAAATTAGATCAATTTTATTAGTTTAATTAGAGTAATTTGCTAGTTTAATTTGATCATTTAAACGACCAAATTAAATTCAAATAGATAATACAATTGTATACTATTTATGATTTTTTAAGAAAAAATTAGTTTTTTATTTTTGATTTTATTTCAATAAACATCTTAATAGAACATAAATTTTAGTTGTAAAATTTAAAATATTTAATATTCTATTTTTTATTGGAGTATTTTTGGTCTAAGTATAATATTTTAAACTTGAGGGCCTAAGTATTACACATTTACAAACTTCAGGGGATTTGAGTGTAATTGACTAACGAAAATATTAATGGACATTGACGATAGGGGTCTAAGTGTTACGCGTATACAAATTTTAGGAAATTTTTGTGTAATATTTTAAATATCAGGAAATCTGAGTGATTAAGTTACAAACTTTAAAGAGTTTGAGTGTAATTCTCCCTTTTAAATTTGTCTTTGTTTATATAACGTAGGAAAATGGGGCCCATAGGTGCGTAGGGACTTAAGCGAGTGATCATATGAAGCGTACGGAAATGGGGACTTAGGTGAGCGGGTACTAAGCGAGTGCCTCACTTGCCTAATAGCCGGCCATAGAAAGATGGGATGTGATTAGACTAATAATCAAGTAGCTTGTAAATTAATATCAGATTTGGATCAGATTACAAGATTTGGTCTCGTAATGACTTTTTTAGCACGGTCCGATGCTACAATGTCATCAAACACCACATGTATAAGTGATATTAAATGAGATATAATCGACATTAATATAAAAAATGACTAGAGTATCATAGCAGACGAGAGAGTCATGCATTGATGTAAAGATGCTTTTGTCTTTTTAAAAAAATACCATGTATTAATCTTTCATCCAAAGAAGATATTAATCCAAACATAATATAATTGTGGTAGATTAGAGTTGTAGATCAATTATTACCGTTAGTATTAGTTGAATTCGAATTGATTATCCAGTCTCATCTAAATTGAATTATATATAATCGAATGAAAAAAACCTTAATATTTTTTTTTGCAAACACCCTACGAAATTATCTATGCTCGTATAATATTTACTAAAACGAGCGTAGATGATTTCGTAGAATAGGAATGGCAAGTACATGTTCTTAAATTCTCTAGTTTGAACTGATGTGATTTTCTATCTCTTGATGGCAGAAAAACACTGAACCAGAACCTTCATATCCAAAGGTCAGCGGAGCATTGACTGTATGATTTTTTTTTCACTTTTGTCATTTGGTTATGTCGAGGATCAAATCATCGGTTAGATTACGAAATAAACATACTTTGCTTCATTATCTCATTTGACATCAGTTTTTGTCTTTTCATTTCTGCATTGATGATGTCACTGTTCCTCACTGGTGCATCGATTATTCTTCATTGTATTTTTGCAACCCATCAGAATCAGTACTTCTTACTTCAAACATCTATTATTTGTACTGCTATGCTTTCTTACTTCCCTTATAAAATAGTTTGCATTATGGCTGTTAGTTGTCATACTAAAAGTTCAATGCTAGAAATTAGTGCAAGTATTTTTATTTTTTCAAAAACAGTTAAATCTATTATTAATTTAATATAGGTCGGAGAAAATATTGTCATCATTAGATCCAAAGCACCGGAGGATAAGACGAATCCTAAAGGTACGTTGTTAATCTAGTATCCAACTATCCTATCATTTGTTCTTTTCTTTTTTTTTCTTTTTTTCTCTTTTGTTCTTTTTTTTTTTCCGATACTAACCTTGCTTCTTTGCTCTAGCAGAATCCGATGAGCAAATTCCTCAAGAGAAAGCAATTTGCGAATTCTGTTTCACAAAATTTACTGAAGATGAAAATGTGTTTAAGATAAAATGTGGTTGCAAAACTGACCTTTTCCATGAAAAATGTATAGTGGAAGGAAATAACAGGTGTGAATTCTGTGGTCAAGAGGTCCAAAATATACCGGTAACAATACTCCAAGGCCGTAAAGCTAAAAGAAAGAATATATTCTCACGAATTAAAAGGTAATGTAATATGCACATCATGACTTTAGTTTGCACAAACTAATTGCAGTGAAATTTTAACGGCCCCCAAAACCTCAGCATTGTTAGTCTGACACTTTTATCACTAAAATAGGTAATGAAAGGCGACTACAATCATGAATATAATTAATTTGTGGGAGATACCCTTTTGTCTAGTGGAAGATGCAGCTGCTGAAATGATTAACTTGTTAAACCCCACATAATTTCATTACAGTTGAGTAGCAACTTCTACCCATTTTCACAAATGAGCAAAGTCGCAGTCAAAACTTCTGAATTCTTTTTTCTGATGATGGGATCAATTAAAACCTCCTATCAGGATTCGGATTAGCAGCTTAATTGCAAATGAATAAAAATCTTCTTGATTCACTTTATTATTTTTCTTTCTAGGTGATACAACTATTTTTTTTCTTGCTTTTCAGGTTTTTGGGCTGTGGTTCTTGAATTCCCAGCTATATATTAGCTACTGGTGTGTTATCATAGTTTGAGAGATGAGACAACGTGGAACAGCGAACTTACAAAGGCGCACTTGAACTACTTAATGAGATTTGTTGCTGCAATATGGTTAATAGGACCTTCTTCTGTATGTGTTTGGCTTCGTCTCCTTTAAATTTCCTAAACGTTTGTGTGATGTTGTAACCTTTAGTTGCACTATTATTGAATAAAGTTTCAATCTCATCAGTTGCTACAAAAATCACATACCCCCCCCCCCCCCCCCAAAAAAAAATAAATTATTTTTTTAGAAAATTTTGACATAGTTTCCTTTGAAAATCGGACATCCAGATAATTGGTGAGAGCTACAGGCGAGAGCATTAAACATAATAATTATATCCGACAAGTCATTCACATCATATCAACCATAAGCATCCCTTTTGATGGCATCCATAAATAAATCTGTTTAAAACTAGGATAACAAATGGAGGCCTACACATTTCTCCCAAACTCGGATTATAATCTAACTATCCAAAATTCTTCGTCATGAACATAATATACAAAATATCTAAAATCTTTAGAAGTAAACCATTTAAAATGACACAATCTATACATATTCCTTTAAATTAACCAAGATATAAATCACTTAGAAATCCTCGATAATATATGTCATCGTATATTGTTCTTTACATATTCTAATTAAATATATAAAAATCATAACAACTATCTTTTGCCTTGATACTCTCATTATGCAATCCACCAACATAAAATGTTAAATGATAGAGGTGAGCAACCACACACTCAGTAGGATAACCATTCTCTCAAACATATACAATGTTTTAAATACCAACAGTTCACAATCATAATGATACGCAATGAAATAATTTATCAATAAGTCTAGGTACACGATAAGTAGTAAGTATTTTTGAAAGTACACTACGTACTATTATTTGAAATACATAAGTAAAACATCAAGGAATTTATCACATCGAAATCAAATCTCAAGGTAACACTATAAAACCTTTCTTCTTAAAACATAATGCAACACCATAGATTTTATAAAGTACGAAGTGAAAAATCTTTATACAAGTATATGTATAACAAATTTGGTAAAGTTAATCATTTCTTATTTTGAACACAATTTTTATAAACTTGTTCTTTCCAAAGTATTTTTCAAAAATACTAACTCCACGTACTTTCGCCTCAACCTCACCTTACCTCACCCCACTAAAGAAGTTTGTTGGAATATTGATCTATTGATTTCTTGGTACCCAAAATTCATTTATGCTACCTATACGGACAAATATCATCAAACCAACACCGGTTCACGAATGAACCATCCCCGGGGAACCTTTTGGGTCTTGCACCCTAGGGTCTCATCGCCCTTCTTGCTTTTTGGGGGATGTATAGGGCACAAATTGTAATGTCATGCAAGCTGTCACCGAAAATCACTACCATCACCAATCCCCCTAGGACTAGTAGCTGTCTTGGTAACCCCCTTCAAGGGCCCCAACCATCTACTAACCCTCTGTCTATCGATACCGAACATACAAGTTTCAAACCATAATTTTACGATCACTTTCCATTCCCAACACCAATCACAACTTTGACACTTTTAAAAAAATTTACAGTTTTACAAAATCTCACATTTCTATTTCCAACATAACACATTTTCAATCATATCATAAAAATCAATACCTCTTTCCACAATTTATCATTTCAACACTTATAGTCACTTTGGCATTTTATCAAACACATGGTAGACATAAAATCTCCAAATACACATTTACAAACACTACAAGAAATTTGCCTTTTAGCCGCGAAAATTATTGTGGCTAAATGTGTAAAAATTGTCACTATATACTTTAGTGACAATTTTTTTATTGCCACTGGGCAGCGGCAATATGTGTGTGGCTAAATCATTTAGTTATGACATTTAATTGTTGCCACTAAAATTTTTTAGCCGCAGTATGAAAAATGTCACTAAATGTGAAATCTTCAACCGCAATAATTATTGTAACAAGTTAATGTGATTTTGTCACTAAAATGTACTTCATCACCACTAAAAGTTCGATTAAAACCTGATTTTTAGTTACAACAATTAATTGCAACTAAAAATATACATTTTACCCACAATTAAAATCACCACTAAATTTTGAAACATGCTTTTAGTGACAACTTATTGTTGCGACTAAAACGTTAAAATGAATAAAAAAAATTATTAAATTTTTGGAACAAATTATTTTTATGGAATATTTTCCAATTCACCTATTCACATAAATAAAAAAAATTACATGGACAATGAAGAAACAATAGTATAATGAACACTCGATACTGTAGAAAAATATATTTCCCAATCAATTAACATGAAAACAATATTTTGATATAGTACCATTCAACTGTACATGTGTACTATGCATTACCATAAAATAAAATAATATGAGCAATAAATGTAATGATCATTTGGCTTTTGAAGAGTTATGCATTGCACGTGACATCCTGCAAACATGACAAATGAAATATAATTAGGTTAATTTTTAGAATTTAATAATTGTTAGTAATCTAATATTACAATTCAGTCAACAACATTATAATGAATAGACATGTTCAGAATAATATATTTTATTATGCATCATATCAAAATATGGATTCATACACAAGAAGCACAAAACTTTCCAAGGTCACCGACTTAATGTTAAAACTCCTTGTTTTTAACCAAGAAGACACAACTAAAATAGTTTGTTGACACATATTCCGTCTTCTGCCAACCAACTTTTCTTTTGGGAAATGTTATACAAACTAAAAGTTTTACCAAAAAGTATTTTTACCAAATGAGTTGGCAGCTCCATATGATTCTTGGACGATTCTTGGACCCACCAAATGTTGATAAAAAACATTTTGATTGGATGTAGAGCTATCAAATAAAAACACTTTTTGATAAATATTTTGGTAAGCATAATATTACTCCTTTCTTATAACTTCATAACAGAGGTTTATCACACAAGAAATGCATATAAATAGCAAATCAAGGGTGCTACATACAAGGGCTGAAGAACATATCTAAAATATACATGAAGAGTTACATTGAAAGAGGAAAGAAAAGGTCACCTGGATGAACTGACAGATTCCATAGCCTTTTCAATCCTTAAAGCCTGTTGCCATGTTTCCACCTTTCCAACTCATAAATCCCTTACGCTGCGTTTGGTTCACAGTAATACCTTTAAATAGGAATGAAATCGACATGAGAATGGAATGCATTCCCATGTTTGGCAATTAACTTGGGATTAAGTCTTGGAATGGAATATGCATTCCATTCCAATGTTTGGATTAAATTATTGATGCTGAAATAGAATGAAATTTGGCCAAAATATAATTTTGTTTTTTTTATCATGGAATTTCTAACTTAATTTAACATACTACCTTATGATGAATACTCCTATTAATTTTAGAACTTGACAAGTAAGATTAAATGCACAATTAACTCACACACATAATCATATAAAATTCACCAAAAAAATATTTAAAATTGATAAACAAATAAAAAAAGTTGAAATGCATAAATTTCATTATCATATGCATGTATATTCTTGTCCTCACCAAAAAATAAAAATAAATATTTACCCAAGAAAAAAATATAAAAATATATGTATACTGTTCCACAAACCAAATAAATATAATTTTGTTCATCGCACAACTTTCTACATAATACAAATTAATTCTCCATCCAAATAGATATGTTCAAATAACACCGCTTAATATTCCTCTAACAAATTATGTCTTCTCGGCCTCATGCATGGCCAAAAAAAGGTTACTAAGATCGAAATCATGAGCCAACATATTCGAGGTTTTGCGCCTCTCACTTATGGAAAGGTCAAGCATCTTCAACAACTCTTCAAAAATCTTTTTCTTTAAGTTGCAGACTGCAACATCAATACTAATTGCACGGGCAAACATCAAGCACATTAGAAAAGAAAATGATGGAATACAAATCAGATGTCCATTAGTAATACAATCCACAAATCAAGCCACATCAAACATTAAGAACGGATTGACAAAAATTAAAACACCTCTAGAAGCAACCTTTCTTCATCAGCATTCCAGTCTGAACAGACAAGTGGGAAAGACAAATTGTCCAGTAGAAATGACAATGAAAGAAGCAAGAGCACAATGAGCCAACAAATAGCCTCAAGTAAGAACCACTATGCTTGCTATATTTCATTCAGTATGAAATCAGGTGAAAATTATTTGAACATTGTTCAATCACAAAACATAGAGCATCAATGGAATGATTGAGAGTTTCACATTGCACTATGACCCAAATAACTGAATAAGATACTAACAAAGTGGAACTCCATTGCAGCTTATGTACCAAAAAATGCCCAGTAAAGCTCAAACTCAACTTCAAATATGCATGAGCATAGGATGTGAGAAACGCAATAATGCACCAAACAATCATGCACAATCAAGTCACATCTTATGTACACCCACTGTCAAACACACAAACATTACCATTCTGATATTTCTTGGCCATCTCAAAGAAGAGGTACTTCGTTAGGAAAGTCTTCTTTACTTGACCCTAATTTTTCCATTCACTTGAAAATACAAAACAAGTATTATGTTTCTTCAATAATATTAGAGATGAGGGATTAACTTCAAGTAAAACTAGATAATAGAACAATTTATATACCGGCAAGGTATTAAAAAATTAAAATCTAGATTGTCACATACCATAACCCTATAGGGATGATTGCTCTTATGAGGATTCACCTCAGCACCAACAGAGAAGCACTCAATACAGAGGTCAAAATCAGAACATACAGCACATTTGATACGAATTTTCCCTGTTATATCTTTGTTGCAATAATTGCAGTGGTACAAAGCCCTTTTCCCCTCGTTCCTTGACCTCATTAATCAAAAACCAAACTCATAAGAGAAGACAAACAAATAGAAGAAATAAGTGATATTGCCCATTGATAAAAAGATTGGGAATCTTGTGGATAAAAAGATTCTCAATTCACTGAAAACTTGAAAATTCATAATAAAATAATAGATGTGAGATTGTCATCATTCCTATTAAACAGAAACCAATCTAGTAGATCAAAGCCTTCATTGCCCATACAAGAAAGATGTCCAAATCACAAACACTAGGTCAAACTAAACGCCAAAATTAACAAAATTCAACAAATCAAACAAGATCTTCACAAAACTTAATGAAGTGGACGGGCTTTATCAATCAAATAAATGAGTATTATATAAATTCTAGAAAATTTACCTCACAGTTCTAGAAAATTTCCCATTATGCACTGAATAATAGGAACTTCGATAGATCCAAACATGAGTAAATCCAACTAAGATTAATTAAAGCAAACATATAGGATATCCAAAGGACAAAATCCAGTCAAAACAGAGCAAGAATACTCTATTTGACAAAATGGAACAAAAATAAACTAACCTAAGCAGTGAGAACGATGATGGCACCTTAATCTTCTTCCCGACGATTTTCGAAATGAGCTCAACCTTCTCAACAACCAGGGTGGTGGTGGCGATGGAGGTGTCTTCGAGGGAGTCTTTAAACCAGTGGGAATGGTGACGGCGAAGGAGTTGAGAGATCGAGAGAGAGAGAGAGAGAGAGAGAGAGAGAGACGGTGTGAAGAAGTGACATGGTGGGGGGTGAATGTGAAACGATGTTGTGTCCGTTAAATTTGTTAAGTTATTTATAAACACCGGTAATCCATAAATTTTTGCCCATTCAGTGACAAAAAAAAAAAAAAAATTGCAGCTTAAAACAAGGCATATTTGCTGCAACTAAAAAATTTTATCACTAAAATTTTTATATTATTAGTGACTAAATTTAAATTATTGTCAATAAATATTTGGAATTAGTGATGAATTAGTAATATATTTTTGCTGCAACATTTAAATTGTCACTAATTAGATTCACTAACATATTTTCAGTGACAACAATACTTTTTCACCACTAATTATATATTTTTAGTAGTGACAAATAATTATGGCCATTAAATAATTTTAATATCATACCTTCAAAGGCGATAATAATTTTTTGCCACTAAACATATTCATTCAGTGACAATATTTGTAACTGCAATTTAAATCTAGCGGCTAAAAGTGTTTTTTTTTGTAGTGAAAGTAACATACTTATTCTTAAGAGACAAATCAAATACATTATATATAAAATCATATATATTCTAAAGAATCCAAAATCTTAAGTTCAATCAAACAACCATAACAAAAATCAAGTTAGGGTTTCAAACCCACAATACTCAAATTCATTTAATGCATGTAGGTTTACAAATTCATTGTAAACTCTTCATTTAATTAAGACTCATAGTATGAAAACATGTATTTTGCTCATACTAAACAAATAGATATAGAGCATACATGAGATGCATCAATATATATGCAAGAGAAATGAGAGCTCTTCCTCAAAACTCAAGAACTCAAGCTCTTCCTTCAAATGCCCAGGTGGATCCAAGAATCCCAATTAATGTTCTTAGATTTTCAAACAAAAACGCAAGCTCTAGAGACCTTCTTCTTCTCTTTTCTCTTTCCCTTTATATTGTCCTAGGGTTCGAAGAGGTATTGGGTGAGAATGGAAAGAAATAATGGGACAAATGGGGCTGAAAATGGTGTTTTAAAACAAGCAAATCTCGAATTTCACTGTTCGTAGTGCCAAAAATTACAGTTTTGCCACTAAATATCTCCAATTTGATCCTTATGACTACCCTAAGATTTTTCAATATTCCAGATTCTTTTTTAATATATTATTTTAACCTAAAAATATTTAGTTTTATTATTTATCTCAAAATTAAAGTCAATTTACACTCAAAACACTAAAATTACTATTTTACCCATTTGAACTACTGTATGAGCTAAACGTCTATTCCAAAGTTTTCGGATCTCCCGTATTCAATAGTAATGTTATTTTGACATAAAAAACTTAATAAATTTACTTTATTACACTTATCAACCTTAAACAACTCAAAAATTAATTTGACCCAAAAGTCAATACGTCTGTAACTCAAACTTATGCGACTATTCCTTTAACAACGATTCGAAATTTCTCTCATCATTTTAATCATTTAAAAAAAATACTATCAAATTAATATAATTTATAGTTATATGAAATATGAGATCTCACAATCCACCCCCCCTTAAATTAAGTTTAGTCCTCGAAACTTAGGCTCCCTCGTCTAAGTCTCAATTGTTAACCACCAATATAACCAAGTGAACTCCATTCACCAACACAAGAAGATATATTCAAATTTTTTTTTTTGTGAATTCACGACTTTTACCATCACATATTTATATAGGCTGATAATCAACCAATCCACCAGTCTCAAACTACGAGTATTACGGCTAATTAAATATTTTCAAGTCCATTCATGCCATCACATTTCTTTACTTCAGTTTCATTCTTATAATGTTGCTTCATGTCCCATTATAACACCTCAGATTTTTCCATGTTTGCCCCATCGTCACAGTTATCATAAGTCCTCAAATTCACATTCTTTTTAAGCTATCAAATTTTTTCAATAACCTGTGCGACTACCAAAACTAATATCTCACCACGTTACTAGGTCGCCGACTTCATTGTTACTCATCATCTATGGTAATCATTTCATTCTCGATATTATAGTCATTCAAGGTACCATGACACTCTTGCCCCCTGCTCCCATCCACCATGCTCCCATCCATACTACTCCAGAGTGCATGTCTCAAGACATGGCACGACACATGATATGGCTCGACCTAAGACGTGTATGACCCTATCCACCCAAGTTTTTAACCATACCTACTTCATATACTTCTCATACCTGATCAAATACCATTATCAACCTTTAGAGAATTTTCACGCACATTTAGCATTATCGTCACAATATTTTAACGTTTCAATATTACCACTAAAGAATCAAATAAGAAGTTTTGGAAAACTCTCATTTTCATTCTTGTATAATATATCCTCTATTTATATCTACCACGTAGCATTAAATCCTATGAAAAACCTCAAGTCGTTGTGATTTGGTGAACACCACAAGATTGTTGATAGTGATAATTTTCAAAGTAGACACCTAGTTATCCAAGAAATTGATTTTTACATCCCAATTATATTTTTCATCTTCATCCGTGTAATTATAACTAAATGGTTAACCCCAATAATATAAAATCTAACCAAATATTTTCACTGCACACTCTTATATTAATTATAATTTTTCAATTCATTTTTTCAATCCATTATAATAAGAACTAACAACCGATAAACTTTCTCATAGGTTGTCCCTCATAAGTACAAGATGCATCTGAAACCTTTTGATTTATATCTTTGTATGATTATTATTACACGTTTTTAGAACTATCATAATATCTCCACGTTTTTAACCAATTCGATCTACCCTATCTTTCTTCAACTTCCCAATAAGATTTATTCTCAAACATTGTATTTGAGTGTTGGGCCGTTGCCTAATGTATATTTCAATTTAAAAGTCTTTATTGTCTCCCAAGAGTTAGATGTACAATGTCGTTATCATAACAAGAAAGCGGCTCAAGTAATAACCCATAGCGAAATGTTATAGCTTCGTCCTTACGCCCAATATTACAACAACACATTTTACGAAAAACTCTTAAGTCCCCATGATTTAATCCGTCACCTTAATATTTCTTGAACTATAAAATATAATCAATATAAATTTATATTCGTAGGGGTCTAAATAATTCTTCAATTCCATACCAATAATCACCATAACCTTAAAAATTTCTCATGATCTATGAGAAGATAACCATTCACTGGCTAATAGAGTAATCTCATACTTTGATCGAAACTTAACTAACCATTCCTTCGTTAATATCAAAACCACAAAGTGTAATTTTCTACATTGATCTACCATATTAAATCCTTTTAACATCACAACCAACTGCAAAGATTTCTTTTCAAAAATTTATGATCTTCAATACCAACAATTCTCAACTCCGGCCTGTCAAGATCAAACCTAATGATAGATGGAAAAGAGCTGGAGATAAACTTTCATATTTCTATAATATTTAACTTCCAAAGACATTAAAAGATCCCACACCACGATAAAAGTGTATATTGAATATTGAACATCATCATTGTTCTATTAGTTACTCAATACAAATGATATCAAATTTTTGAACATCTATGCTCCACAGGCCAACAATATTAATGGCCAAAAATTTATTAAACTTTGTAGGTTTCCTTGGCGCGGGACTTCAAAAATTTTAATCCATACCCTTGATCTCCATTTTCATTTAAAGTCCATGAGTACAACTTAACTATCAACCCCACATTTGACCAAGGGATTCCCGATTATCACTAGTTTTAGATGGTCTAAATGTTGTGAACTACAAATACCACAAAATACAATCACATAATGACCAAAACAAGTTCATGGTCTGTCCTCAAGGATAGCACCTTCCATGTACTTGGGAGATTTATAGTCATATAACTTTCACACGTAGTCCAATCCCTCCTACCCTTTCATGTAATGAGTAATTTCCTTACTCCATATTTTTTTCCCTTCGAAGGTTTACCATGTCATTCTCAATCAATCTTCAAGCAAGGTCATCTAATATAATTCATCAATTATGGCACCACGGTCTTCCAATCATACTCTTTCTGAATAATTTTATAACCCAATTGTACAAAAATAAGTCATCACTTAACATTTAATTTTTACCCAAAAGCAACACTAGCCAACTATCCATACTAATTCCAAACAACTATTGATAACCTCAAATAAATGGTCATAAAATAACATCCAATCCACTCAGAAGCAAAATCATAATTTGTACACTTATTTCAAAATCGACATAAATACTTATTCATTTTATCATGCCCCTCCAATTGATTGTACTTGAACATTGTACTATTTTATAGTCTCTTAGTCACCCTAATAGAAGACATATACAACTCAAAG
The DNA here is from genome assembly GCA_951799425.1 of Ilex aquifolium. Classification (NCBI taxonomy): domain Eukaryota; kingdom Viridiplantae; phylum Streptophyta; class Magnoliopsida; order Aquifoliales; family Aquifoliaceae; genus Ilex; species Ilex aquifolium. Next base: position 16,727,130 of record OX637397.1, on the reverse strand, counting down.
TTTTCACCATAAAACCAAAATTTCCAATCTTTCTTCAATTCTTAATCTCTCTGTCAATTCCATCTCTTCACCTAACAAAAATTATATAAATGACGCCAGAGTTGGCCTTATTCTCCAAGCAACAAAACTGAATTACCACACATCATTGACTTTACAAATTAAAGCAACTAAGGACCAGACAAAATAATAAAAATTGACATAACCTAAAAAAGTTATAACATCATAAATTGTCCTACCTTGAATCCTTTTACTTTTCATACCTTCTCAACAACAATACACTAATACTCTATATGATATCCAAAACTCATGATGCAAAAATATTTTTTTGTCACCACACATGTCTCCTAATTATCTCCAATAGTGGTACACTCATTTTCCTATAGCTCCCATATAAGACCTAATCCTTAAGCTTTGATATCAATTTGTCATGCCTCAAATTTTACAAAAGCGAGATTAAAAAAAATACATCTAAAAAACACATGCTGATTAGTATTTAAACTTTGTTTATTTCAAAAACACATGCTGGGTTGTTATAAAAACATCTAAAAAAGTATATCTTTAGTTTAAATAAATATTTTTTTAGAAAATTTCGGCAGAATTTCCTTTGAAAATCGGACATCTAGATAATTGGTGAGAGCTACCTGTGAGAACATTAAACAGAATAATCATACCTGATTAGTCATTCACATCATATCAACTATAAACATCCCTTCTGATGACATCCATGAATAAATCATTACTGTTCAAAACTAGGGTAACAAATGGAGGCCCACACAGTCCTCCCAACCCCTGGTTATAATCTAACTATCCAAAATTTTTCGTCATGAACATAATATACAGAGTATCTAAAATCTTTAGAAGTAAACCATTTAAAAGGTCTCAATTTATACATATTCCCTTAAATTAACCAATATATAAGTCATTTATAAATTCTTGATAATATACATCATTGTACATTGTTCTTTATATAGTCTAACTAAATATATAAAAATCATAACAACTATCTTCTGTTTCGATACTCCCACTATGCAGTCCACCAATATATGCACATAACTGAAAATGTTAAATGATAGAGGTGAACAACCACACGCTCAGTATGATAATCATTTTCTCAAGCATATTCAAGATTTTAAATACCAACAGTTCACAATCATAATAATAAGCAATGAAATAATTAGTCAATAAGTCTAGGTACACGACAAGTAGTAAGCATTTTTTAAAGGATGCTACGTATTATCATTTGAAATACATAAGTAAAACATCAAGGAATTTATCACATCAAAATCAAATCTCAATGTAACACTATAAAATATTTCTTCTTAAAACATAATGTAACACCATAGATTTTACATAGTATGAAGTGAGAAATCTTTATACAAGTATATATATAACAAATTTGGTAAAGTTAATCATTTCTTATTTTGAACACAATTTCATAAATTTGTTCCTTCCCAAATATTTTTCAAAAATATTAACTCCACGTACTTTCGCCTCAACCTTACCTTACCTCACCCAACTAAAGAGGTTTGGTTGAATATTGGTCTATTGATTTCTTGGTACCCAAAATCCATGTATGCTACCCATATAGACAAATATCATCAAACCAACACCGGTTCACGAATGAACTATCCAGGGCGAACCATATTTCCTAAGTCAACCAATTTAATTAATCATATCCAAAAGCGGATTTACACTGGGGCAGTGGGGGCAACAGCCCCTAAGTGCAAATTTTTTTTTAAAAAAAATTGTTAGTTTTGAAATTTTTATAAATTTATAATTTTAAAAAAATTGCCACACTGAAAATTTGTATAAATTACTGCTACTTTTATATTTCAATAACACTTTTGGGTCTAAAAATTTAAATCTAAACTAATTTATTGACCTACTAATAATATTTTAAGTGAAGTGATCTCAAAGAATCAATCAAAGAGCTCTAATTAGAATAATACTACCCAAAAAGTACTATTTTAACATCTCCACTATCACGTCATTAGATCAATAATTTAGGATAGATTTTTAGACCCTAATTGTACTATTCCTTTTTAGTAAAAAACTGAATTCTTTCGTGACTTAAATATTTAGATTTAAGTTTCTTTCTATACGATTCAAAGTCATCACACTCTCTTTAGTCTCTCTGTTATCTCTAATTCTCTTGTTTCCTTACACACTAAGTTATCAATCATTATTACTTAAAATATATTTGCGAAATCTCGACAATTTTGATGGTTGTCATTTAGTCGTTCTCTTTAATTTTCTCTCAATCAGTTCTCTTTCGATAATTGAATTCTAATTTTTGCTTCATCAAAAATTAAATTATGATATTTGAATGTCATAAATTATATTTCGAAATAAATTACTCCGGTTAATTGGTTTTCATTATGATTTTAACTTATGAACAAGTAATAAGCTGCGTCCACTACAAAAGTGTTATCTCTAATATGGGCCTCTTGTGCTTCAAGCCTATTTTTTTCTGGCCAGGTAACGGGACCCATGGACAACCCAACACATGGACACCCTTACAAATAGGGATGCCAATTTTACTCATTCATACAAAAACAACAAGAAACCTAAAAATGGCATGACTAACTAATGCGAATAATAAATAGACAAAATTAAAATTAGAGACGAACAACACAATTAATTGATACTACAAACAGAAAATAATTGTTTCATAATTTTTTAAATTTCTTTACATAGTATCATATGATTTATTTTAGAATTAAATATTTTTATTAATACGAACAAGACACCAACCAAAATAAAACAATTAAAAAATAACATGATTGAAAATGACACAACACATATGATTGACACCTCTAGAGGCAAGCCAATTATTTAACATTAGTAAAAACAATGGTGAGTACTTAACATAAAATTTGAATTTGTGTGTGACACCCCAAAATCCGGGGGTCCGTTGATTACCCATCAACCCGCGGAATACCTGTAGATACCTAGTATCTCGATATCACACTGTTATGCCCCATTTACCGGGGTCCATAACTTAACGAAATTTGGGCAGAGTCTCCTTTGTATGGGGAGCTCTACCCAATACCCAACCTGTGCAATACACAATTACCAGACCCATCCGAGGTCAAATATAAAGCAATGGCCGCACCGGGTCCATGTATAAGTAAACATTGGCCACACTGGGTCCAATTAACCATACTTAAATCAAAACATGAAATGCTAATCTAACAATAGTCGTTATAAGTTCTATTACAATTATTTTACGCATTACATGCCCCAAAATATAGTTTCTAACATGTAATTACACAAAACATTAAGTAAAGCCACATGCGGCTTTCTTCAAGCATGAGGGTCCAAAATGGAGCCATCCGCCAGTGTATCTCTCCCACCTGAAATGTGTTCCCGTATAGGGTGAGCCAACGCCCAGTAGAGTATTTCCTACAGAGGCTACTCCTCAACCTATATGCATATGAAATGTTCACATGCAACATCCATAAATCCGTAACCATTCCATCAAATAATATACAATTAAATGATGTAATGCTATAATGTCATGCCATGAATGAGGTGAGACCCACCCATGTGCACTCAACCCGAGTCCACTCTGACTCCCTTTACATGTCAATGCCATGTATGTTAAACCGGGCTACCTAAGCCCCATGAAATGAGATGAGACTCATGTACTCAACCCGAGCCCTCCCCGGCTTAACATGAAATGAGATGTGACTCATTTACGCACTCACCCCGAGCCCTTCCCAGCTCGACAACACAATGCAAATGTCAATGTGTACAACATGCCATGAGTGAGATGAGACTCAATCATGTAACACACCCCGAGCCTCCCTGACTCTCACACACACACAATGAAATGTCAATGTGTCGTAAAATCCGCCGTTGATGTTATCCATTCAACGACCATTGATAAATCAAAACCCTTGTGTCTTTGTTGGGCAACGGATTTTGGTATCTCAACCGCCGGTTCCGTAAACCATGGCACTTTTCTGGAATTTCACCGCCAGACAAATGCCTGAACCATGTAACCGGGTCTTGCACCCGAGGGGGGATCTATCCCTTCTTGCTATACCCAGACACAAGTTTTCCCTTTATGCATGTAACCGTGCAACTCAAATGAATATTCAATCCATCTTTCCCGAGCCCACCATCAAACACCAAGTATGGTGTTGATTAATGCAACCATACCACCACACTCATGAATGACTTCCATGAATGTGACACAACCTTATGCCCAATATGCTATGACCCCCAATGAGCAACTCTTTTCATGTCCACATGCATTTAATACCACATAGATTGTGGTACAATACCCATGCACAAACACACCCACACCCATGCTAACATCCCATGAATGTGATGCCACACCATGTCCCATATGCAATGTATGCAACTTGGACTACTCCTTGCGTCAATTACCATGCCGGGTACTGACATCAACCATGCACTCACCCATGAAATAAATGATTCCATGACAATGCAATGTAATGCACCATTGCATATCCATGCCATGTGCCATATGATATGAATGCCATATGGACAATTAATTCATAATTTCACATGTTCACATTCATGGCAACTATATCAATAACATATAACTACCAAATTCCTTAACCATGTCAATACATCAAGGAGCATATATTGACATCTTAGTGCATAATTTCACATAGCTCTACTCATCTAAACATGTTATCACAATTTCGTTGGAATAACAACCAATTCCACAATCAAGGCATTTAAACAAACACCTTCAAGGCAAACAACATGTTATCACATAAGTTGTTCAATTTCTCACAAGAAATTCCTATAGGCAATTTCTATTAAACAATTTAGGATAAAATTAGTTTACCCCAATTGCATCAATAGGTAAGTGTACTTTCTTAACAACCTATCCATTCTTTTACCAATTAAATCAAAATAGGCAAGGGTCATTGGCCTCTAACACCCTACCCATTTCCAATACACATTCTAGGTTCGGGATAAACCAAAGTAGGAAACCCCTACCTCTTGTAGCGTGAGAATCCCGTAGGAAGCTCCCAAGACCCGAAAACCCAACTCGAAGCTTGATTTTCCCAACTCCCGAAATTTTACCTTCGGTGAAATTCGTTGTTTTTGGTACCCACGCGTAGCCTTCGTCGACGTGATCACTTCTCCCTTCTAGCTCGACGGAATCCGAGCAACAAAATACAACTCGAATCTTGATTTTCGTATACCCTCATCCGTTCACCTTCGGTGAAACTTGTGGTTTTTGGTACCCACGTGTAGCCCTCGTCGCGTAGATGAACTTTGCCTTTTGAATCGATGAATTCCGACGGACGGAACTCCCGGAATCGGAGCGGGAAGCTTAAAAAACCCACTTTTTCTCTCTTCTCTCTCCAAAAACGTCCATACTGTTTTTTTTTTTAGATATTATCTGTAAAATATCTGATTTAAGCCCATATTTATAGTCGCAAATGAGCGGTCCACATCGCACCGCATATTTTCGACTTTCGGGTCCGTTTTTCGCCCCGAAACGATTCATTATACCTCGGATTTAGTCCAAATTAATTTTATTGGAACTTTAATCCAATTATAAGGAAATTTTATAAAATTTATTATTGGGGGCCTTTAAAATGTCATTCGCCACGCAGTCGCCTCGAACGACGTGCAAAAATCCGACTATCTCGAAATTCGACGAAATTTCTAGTGATTACTAGATTTCGCGTTGCGAATCCAATGGCGCACTCCGTTTCCTCATCCAAGGTCTAGAACATGATTATTTCAAATACGCATAAGGGTGGAGAATTACCATTTTGCCCTTTTTCAGAAAAAGTTCAATTTTTCTCGGGTTTTACATTGTGAGCCTACACAATTGCTTGTTTTATGGCATTTACACCTGGAGAACCATTGAAAAATATTAAACCACCTTAATCTGTTAAACAAATTTTTGTGGTTGCTAAAAACAAACATTATAAAGGTAATATGCAATCCTTTTCAACAAGTTTATTGCCAAATGTATAAACTTGTATAGCCATTAAAATATAGATATATATGATGTACATTAAAGACATTGTTTTTAGCTCTTTCTACTAAAGGGTTGGTCTCAGGATTACACTTATTCTACCTGATTCCTTTTTTCGCATTTAATATTTCAGAGTTTGGAAGTACACTAATTACACATCTTGGAAGTTTTCTTAAATTACATAAATGTGAAACAAACCTATAGGGAAACCTATATGTTCAATGCAATGGCTAGAATTGTATCCGAATGTGGTGTCAAATGTGGGTTGTTTGTATCTATTTTTGTATGTCTTTTCTTGGGAAGGAAGAATAGAAAGAGGTTGGAACCCAAAATCACAAGCGGGACGGGGGTGAGCCCTTACCAATGGGCCACTCCTTCCCGCACTGCTGCATTTTTGTTAGCAGTACCTTATTGATTCCTAAGAGTGTTTAGTCTTCGCATACATAAATGAGCTCTTTGTTCATGAGCCTTATGAGTTGAACAATGTATTATTCATACTTGGCTCATTTATTCAACGAATTTTAAAATTTGGCTAGAGCTAGGTTAAATTTTAATATGTGAACAAACTTGAATGGGCTCCAACATGAGCCGATCCCGAGTTATGCATGAGCAACTCGGTTTATTGGCGGCCCTACATACGATTCTCGTCTCTTAATACATTAAGTTCACATGTCTTCTTTCTTCTGTTTGAATAAAGTATGAGTAATGCTCTTTAAATTAAAAAAATAATTTAATTTACTAACCTAATGATGTAGCAACTAATATTGCCAACTAACATTATTCTAACCACAACATCATATCATATTAATTATAATTTGAGTAATTAATCAACATCTATTGTTTTTTGTTTTTTGTTTTTTGTTTTTAATCACCACACTAATTGTAATTTTCAATTCTAATTGTACCATATTAATTACAATTTGAGTAATTAATCAATGACATTAAATGAATTCTTTTCCGTTGTTATTGATTAAATAATTTTGACAACTAACCACCAGAGTAATTAAAATTTTAGAAATTATATTTCTACTTATATCATTATAATTAAAACTTTAGTAATTAATTATCATATTAGTATTTATCCCCCACACCAACTTGTGACCACACCGCCCCACCATTCTCTCTCTCTCTCTCTCCTTATTATTTATTGTCCTTTCCTTTGAACCTGAGTCTAACAGTCGCAGATGTTTTGGATTTCATTTCTTCATTTGTGGCCAACACCAAGATCATCCTTACATCACAAAAAAAAAAAAAAAAAACACCATTGTTATACCCCACCAACAATGGATCTATTTTCGTGAATTAGGCACGGGTTTAGGTGGATGGGTTCGGTTGTGAGATACCTATTGTTATTTATTTAATTAAAATAATATGTCAAATTTTTGCTTGCATATAATTATGCTATACATTATGTCATTCATGGACACAATCGAAATTTTATATTAAAAGCTGGATAGTGGTGTAATCAGAAAATTTATATATAAAAAAAAATCAAAAAATTATTTCATTCATGCAATTAATTGTAATTAATCTTTGAGAGCATCCACTTGTTACCGAACAATAAAAATTCGTCTAATTAGACATATCATTTCACCTTTATAATATTACACAACTTAGTGCATTCCTATAATCAAGAAGTATTTATATCTAACTACCCTTATATTAGTCTAACAAATTTTACTATCTCACAAAAAAAAAAAAAAAATTAACTAGCATGCCTTGCACGCCGGTTCTTCACTAGTATTTAATAAAATACATGGTTCCAATATCCATAACTAGGTTAATGCAAACCTAATAAGTCTAGATAGAGTTGCAATGTGAGAAATATAATAGTTGTTGGCCAATGCAAACTCAACAATCATAGTCAGTTGCATAATTTAAGAAACAAACTAATAACTGTAGTAATAATTGTAACATGAGAAACATTTTGAAAAAGGGTAATAAATAATTGTATCCAACAATCATAGTTGGTTGTACAATTCGAAAAATTGTGATAATTGAGAGGACAATATCAGACATGAAGCATAGTTTTGACATGAACAACATCAAACTTATCTGTGGATGGGTTCATATCTCATACATGTCCACATAAAAAAGGGCAAATTACACTTGGACTTCTCAACTATCATCTTTTTTTTTTTCACTTTGCCCACTCAACTATCATATTTTTTATATCTTATTCTCAACTAAGTGATCAGTTTCATATTGCCCCAAATTTGTTACATATTCAATGGAAAGTGATGGTACCACGAATATGCCCAAGGTTGAGCTCGGTAACGCATGTCATGCTCACTTAGGTCGGGAGCTCAGCTCATTTATGTTATATGCAGACCTCGACTTCAGACCTCAAACTCCCTGTGTCTGCATCTCAAGGAAGGCTGTGCATAGGACAGCTGGATTCCACTAAGTACCCCATTTGTAGCAGCAGTTACTCAGCAGACGCAAGTCTCGTAACCGCCCCAACACCTTCCACAACTGCTGCGCAATAAAAGCGGCCGTTACAAGGCAGGGGCAAGGATCTCGTCTCAGATCAAGCTAGACCCAGGGATAACTATAAATATGAGGCAAAGCCTCGAAAAAAACAAGAAGCAATTGTAACCTCACTAAAATACTTTCTGTAAATTCTCCTGTTATCAATATCTCCAGGAGCAAGAGACTCCCTTGACAGTGGATTAGTCGAACTCCCGGTTTGGTGAACCACTATAAATACTCTGTGTGATTACCCCTTTCCCCAGATCCTACTACTAAGAACCTTGTAGCTCAGACTGAACTAAATCTAACTGTTCAGTGCACTTTACATTCTCATCACTGCTCAATCATATTAAGAACATCATCAGAGTGTTATTTCATTTCATATGTGGTCTTTTAAAAAAGACAACTTGAAATGTCAAAATCAAATGGAAATATCTCACCCCTTGCAATGCAACATCCAAGTAAAGTTGGAACTACCATAAGAGCACACTATGGTTTAAATTCTACCATTTGTGGAGTGGGCAAAAAGTAATTATAATCTACTTCTAACAATGGGAAAATATGAAATTCTTTCTAAACTAATCTTTTCTGGCCTAGAATTAAAAACCAGAAACCTTAAAAGAAAAGGGAATGAAGTTGATGACTCCATTTTGAGATTTTAATAGGTATTATGTCCAAGAATTTTTTGAGGATTTGAATCATCTTGAGTCCCCTTTGATGTCAAATCCATAGAAAAGACTCTACTTAAAAGGAGAAAATCGACATTCAAATCTTCGTTCATTTCACAATGTTTATAATAGCTAGCTTGTAGAAATGAGCTATAGATAAACCAATAAGAGGAAATTTTTTTCGAAATCTAACACTATGGTACATTGTAACATCGAGTATTTATATGATTTTTTTTCTTGAGAGAAAGTACAGTCGAGCTCATTACATTCCAAAGCCAACATCAGCTCATCTCAAATAGTTTGGAGCCAAACTAGAAGGTTTTGGGCAAGCTTATACTACAACAAAAAGCATTTTTTGTCACGTTTTTTTAAATACGTAGCGAAAAGGCGATTCCCTCCTAATTGTTTTTGGTGGGAGAAATGGTAGGAGTGGGCAATTTTTTACGACAAAATTTTTTTGTCGCAAATAGTTTTATCTCGTCACAAAAATAAATAATCTAAAATTTAAAGTAAAATAAAGTCTAAATTTCTATTTTGGCACTTTTTTGCGACGTTTTTTTAAATACGTCGCGAAAAGAAAATTCCCTCCTAATTATATTTGGCAAGAGAAATGGCGGGTATTGACATTTTTTACGACAAAAATGTTTCGTCGCAAATAGTTTTATCTCGTCGCAAAAATAAATAATCTAAAATTTAAAGTAAAATAAATTTTAAAAATATTTAATTCGCGACGTTTAATTTTTCGTCGCAGAATAAAAATTTAGTTTTCAGCAAGAGTTAAAGTAAAAATAAAATATTAATATTAATTTACAAAAATCATTTTTTGTGATGTTATTATTTTCGTCGCCAAAAATATAATATCTGCGAGGATTTGATAATTTTGTTCGCAAATAATTATTATGGCAATTTTTTTCGCGACGTTTTTTATTTCCGTCTCAAATAATGTGATTCATTCCAAATGAAAAAAAAATTTACGACAAAATTTTTTTGTCGCAAATTAAATAATCAAAAAATAAAATAAAAATTTAATTAGCAACGTTTTTATTGTTGTCGCAAAAAATGTACTATTCGCGACGATTTTATAATTTTGCCGCAAATTTCTATTTTGGCAATTTTTTTGTGACGTTTTTTTAAATACGTCGCGAAAAGGTGATTCCCACCCAATTTTTTTTGGCGCGAGAAATGGCGGAAATTGATAATTTTTCACGACAAAAATTTGTCGTCGCAGATATTTTTAATTCATCGCAAAAATAAATAATCTAAAATTAAAATTAAAATAAAGTCAAAATATTTAATTCGCGACGTTTTATGTTCTTCGTCGCAGAATATAAATTTTAGTTATTAGTGTAAAATAAAATAAAAATATTAATTCGCGACGTTTTTATAAGTTCGTCGCAGAAAATCATTTTTTGCGACGAATGTGAAAACGTCGCAAAATAATACTATCTACGAGGATTTTATAATTTTGTGACAAATAATTATTATAGTAATTTTTCGGGACGTTTTTCAATTATGTCGTAAAAAATTGTGATTCCCTCCCCTATGATTTGGCACAAGCGATAGTGGGAATTGAAAATATTTTTTACGACAAAATTTTTTAGTCTCAAAAATAAAAGAAAAAATTAATTAGCGACGTTTTTATTTTCGTCGCAGAATATAAATTACAACCTCATTTGAAGTTAAAATAAAATAAAAATATTAAATTGCGACGTTTTTGTGTTTGTCACAGAATATAATTTTTAAAAAATTCAAAACGACGTCGTTTTGGACATTTAAAAAAATAAAACATACCTAACTAAATCGAGATCCATTGCCCATCCTTTTTTTCCCTCATTCTCACTTTCCCCATCTCTCCCTCATTGTTTATTTCAGTCGACACACACAGTACTGTCTCTCTCTCTCTCTCTCTCTCTCTTCCTTGCTATTTTCTCTGTTCCCCTCCCCATGCGAACCAGAGTGTTTCCTGCCCTCCATCTCGAACCAGATCGTTTTGATTGGGGTTGTGATTAGGAGAAGGTAGTGAAGGAGAATTTCTTTGGATTTTTCGAGGTCGGGTGGTTCTAGGGCTAGCTAATCTGGTGGAGAGGATTGAGAAATTGGAGGAGGATTTACAGAGATTAAGGTTTTGTCGAGGCAGTTTGAGAAATTGGGGATTCAGAGATTATTTATGTAAAAATTTATTTGGGACGATTTTTTTACGTCACGAAAAACTAATTCAATTATTATTTTTGTACATTTTTTATTTTTGAAAAATTTATTTGCGACGATTTGTTTACATCGCAAAAAATTAATTGAGTTATTATTTTTTACATTTTTTATTCACGTAAAAAGTTATTTGCGACGATTTTTTTACGTTGCGAAAAAATAATAAAATTATTATTATTTTTTTTTTTACGCTGGTGGAATAGATTTTAGCTACGTTTTTTAAACTTTTAGCAACTTTTTTTTTTCGCCGCAAAATTTTTTTTACGATGAAAATAAAATTGCGTCGCAAAATACTTTCTGCGACGAGACTATTGCTACGAACACGCGATGAAAAAAAAACGTCGCTAAAAATAATTCGCGACAATTTTTTTTAATTTAGCGACGAAAAAAAATTGTCGCAAAAAACGATTTTTGTTGTAGTGTAAATAGTGTCCATTATACTGAGCTAGTCCTTATCTATTATCTTACAGTATCATAACAATCAAAGCAAATGCTTAAACAAGTCCACTACTTATTGCTTTAATCTTATGTTCTTTGTAGGGTTTTTTGTAACCATTGCATTATAGTTTTCAGGTTCTGGTATCATATGATGTACATGTTTAACACTGAATTTTCATGAACATTCCCTCAAAGGTGGAATGGCTCGTATGTTCCCATTCCATCACACTTAGGGGATTACTTAACTTTTGCGAATTAACTGTAGAAGGAGAGTGCAACATTGTAGGCTTCTACAATTTAACTGTTAATGTACATATGTTTATATGTTTATCTTTGTTCCACATCGGTTAGATTGGGATACTTTACTATTCTCTTGTAGTATAAATACACCTCTTTATATTTATTAAAAATACAACAAAGCAATATATGATTTATATTCGCTTTTTATTCTCTTTTTTCACATGGTATCAGAGATTAAGCTCATGAATCCTTCTAACCAATGATAGTATGCTATGTGGTTGCCCTACGAGGGATCCTCCACATCAGAACTCTTGAGGCTCTTCATCTTCCGGCAACTTCCGGCCATCCTCCGACAGAGTTCCAATCTACTCCCGTCCATCCTCCAACAAACTTTCGACCATCCTCCAGCGGAGTTCTGATCTCCTCTGGCCATCCTCCGGCAAACTTCCAATCTACTCCGTTCATTCTCCTATGAACTTCCGATATGCTCCAGCCACTCTCCAACGATTTTCTGGTCGTCTTCGAAAGACTTTCTGATCGCCTTCCGGCCATCCTTCAACAACCTCTGACTATCCTCTAGCAACATTTCTGCCACTATTCGGTGACGTTCCGACTTGCCCGGATCACTAATCTGGTCATAGCTACTACACTGTTTAGCTCCTCTACTCTAGCCACTTCCGTTGTGGCAACTTCTATGTCTTCTCTTATTGTAGCTGATCTTGAGGCAATTGTGACTAAGGTTCTATCTCGCTCTTCTCCTGCCTTATTAGTCTCCTCATGTAAGTCTTCTCTTACAGTAGCTGACTTTGAGGCTATTGTGACCAAGGTTCTTATCTAGTTCTTCCCTTACTTTATCAATCTACTTAGGTAAATCTTCTCCCTGGTTTATTGACTCAACCTGTTGCAAGCATATGTCATATGATCCTTCCCTGGTGCCTCATAATAAGTCTTTAAGCTCTATGCCTCATATATATACTGCTGATGGTTCACACATGTCTATTACTCATGTTGGTCTTATTTCTACCCTTACTCTTTATGTACCTGACACATTTGTTGTTCCTAACTTATCTCTAAATATTCTTTATGTTGGTCAACTTGTTGAATATGGTCTTATCTTAATATTTTCTCACAAAGGATGTGATGTGCAGGATCAGTAGACGGGTTAACTCATTGGGACCAGGCATAAAGTTGTTCGACTTTTTGAGCTTACATATTTGCATATCCCTAACTCTTGTTCAGTTCAACCTCTTGTTGTTGTTGTGTCTATAGTATTTGGCACTCTCATCTCGGTCATACATCTTTACCTCGAGTCCAGTCCAGTCTTTAACTTTTAGTGGTTCTTTAGGAGATATTAAATTTGAATTGTTTAATTATATGTCTAGTCAATTGGGCAAACAAAAAACTTTACCTTTTAGTAGAAGTTATTCTTTGTCTTCTGCACCTTTTTATTTGATTCATTCTGATATCTGGGTATCTGCTCCTGTCTCTACTAAGGGTAGGTCTCATTATTTTGTAATTTTTATTTATGATTATTCAAAATAAACATGGATTTAACTTTTACATGATCGCTCTGAGTTGCTTAATATCTTTCGTGATTTTAAGTTGATGATAAAAACTCAGTTTGATCGCACTATTAAAATCTTTCATTCCAATAATGCCATGGAATATAAAGGTGCCCCATTCATTGAAGAACTTAAACAAGCAGGCACATTGTCTCGTCGATCGTGTCCTTACACCTCCTACTAGAATGATCGTGCAGAAAGTAAGCATCATCATATTCTTGACATTGTTCATTCTTTCCTTCTCTCCACTTCTCTCCTAGAATCTTTTTGGGAGAAGCCGCCATTACTGTTATTCACACTATCAATTGGGTTTCATCTCCTACTATCTCTAATCGATCTCCATATGAACTTCTCTATGGAAAGGTACCTGATTATTCACTTTTAAAATTTTTTGGCTGTGTTTGTTTTGTCTTACTCCCGCCTTATGAGCGTACAAAACGTGAACCTGTTCTCGTTTCTGTTGCTTTCTTGGTAATGGCATTGAACATAAGGATAATCGGTGTTATGACCCTATAACCAAGCGTATTCAAGTCTCCCACCATGTTCAGTTCTGGGAACACAAGGTCTTCACTAGTGTTTTAAAATTCTCATTCGATACTTTCTCATTCTTTCTTGTTTTCACTAACCCATCTGCAGATCTTTTTCCTGATTTTTCTGATACAGGTAATGTAAGCTCATAAGGTAATAACTCAACGACTGCTCCTCACGACTCTAGACCGCCTGTTGATCCTATCATCACATCTGATCCATCTGAGTATAACTCAATGACTACTCCTCATGAATCTAGACCATCTGTTGATCCTGTCATCTTAGTCGATCCACCTGAGTCTTCCTCTGCTTTGGATGTTTGCCGTTCTAATAGGGTAAGGGATCCTCCTGTTCATCTTAGTAATTATCATTGTTTTTCCACTCTTGCTACATTTCATGAACCTCGTAATTATTTTGAGGCTTGTTCTGACCCTCTTTGGCAACGAGCTATTCTGAAGAATTTGATGCCCTTCACAAAACTTATACTTGGAATTTGGTTGATTTGCCTCCTGGAAAGACTATAGTTGGGAACAAATGGCTATATAACAGGAAAATCAATTCTAATGGTTCTGAGATGCGATATAAAGCTTGTCTAGTAGCCAAGGGCTTTACACAGGAGTATGACATTGACTATGGGGAGACATTTGCTCTTGCTGCTCGCATTACCTCTGTTCGTTCTCTCTTTTGGTTGTAGCCTCTACATGCCGATGGCCTCTATTTCAAATGGATGTGAAGAATGTCTTCTTACATGGTGACTTGGATGAGAAGGTCTACATGCAGCCTCCTCAGGGGTGTCCTCATCCTCCTGGCAAGGTGTGTCACCTTCGACGTACATTATATGGGCTTAAGCAAACTTCACGTGCCTGATTTGGCAAATTCAGCTCTGCTATTGCACAACTTGGGTTTGCTTCTAACCCCTATGATTTTTCCCTTTTTACTTGTCATACTGATAATAACATTACTATTCTACTGCTTTATATTGATGATATGATCATTACCAATGATGATCCTTCTGGCATTCATGAATTTAAGCAAATTTTGAGTCAGCACTTTGAGATGAAAGACTTGGGCTCTCTCAGTTACCATGTTGGACTAGAAGTGTCTCAATCCCCGTGTGAAACCAGGGTAAATTTGAATTTTTGTGAATAAGGACGAAATGGTCATTTGCCATCCTAATGCTTATTTGAAATACTCATACTCTAGATCTCAGATGAGGAAACGAAGTTCGCCGTTGGATTCATATCGCGAAATCTAGTCACCCTGTCAAATTTCGTCGAATTCCGAGATAGTAGAATTTTTGCACGTCGTTCGAGGTGACTGCGTGGCGAATGACATTTTAAAGGTCCCCAAAAACATTTTTTATAAAATTTCTTTAAAATTAAGTTAAATTTCAAATAAAATTAATTTGAACTTAATCCGAGGTATAATGAATCGTTTCGGGACGAAAAATGGACCCGGAAGTCGAAAATATGCGGTGCGATGTGGACCGCACATTTTTGCCTATAAAAATCCTCAAAAATCAGCTTTTTGGAGAAAAAAATATCCTCTCCTTAGCTGTAAGCAGCCGGCCAAGCAAAGAGGAGAAAAAAAAAATTCTTCAACCTTTTCGCTCTGATTCTGGGAGTTTCGTCTGTCGAAATCCGTCGATTCAAGAGGCAAAGTTCATCTCCTCGACGAGGGTTACGTGTACGTACCAAAAACAAGAGATTTCACCGAAGATTCAAAAGTGAAGATTTGGGAAATCAAGAGTTCTTGAGTTATTTTGGTGTTATAGGAATTTTCTACACTCCTATTGAGGTAGGGTTTCTCCTACTTTGGTTGATTTCTAACCTAAATGTCCATAGGAATGGTTAGATGTATGTGTTATATATATATATATATATTTATCACTTGCCTATTATAGTTCGTTTAAAGGAAATGGGTAGGTTCAATTCTAGTGTGAATCGGTAAATAGAAATTGCTAGTTTGTGATTTCTTGGATGTCTTGATAATTGGGTAGGTGGAAATCATGTATTCTGATTTTTTTTGAGTTATGTGACAAATTTGAGCATTTTATGTGATTACATGATTTGGTGCCTTGAATGTGTTTGATTAAAGGCCTAGGCGAAAATTAAGTATGTTTTGCATGGACTATGTATAGCATGCTTGGATATTGTATTGAATGAAAACTTGCCTATGGTTGTTGAATTGTGGAAATGGGTATGAAATTGGTCTAAAACCAAATTCTAGCTTGAAATTGATATGTGAAAGTTACATGTGTAATTTCTTGGATATTGGTATTATGTGGGCATACTATGTGTTTATATTGTGCCTTGTGAATTAAGTGTGTTATTGGCATAGATTATTTGCTAACATGCTTGGGATTTGTTGTTGGTTATAATGTAAATATATGTTTAATGATATGTTATCATTATGATGAACATGAAAATTATATGCTTTTTATATAATTGATCATGCGATATGTTGAAATTGTTCATATTGACATTATGATGAATTTTTGGAGATTATATGCATACGATATAATTGTCCATGATACATACTGAAATGTGTGGTTAAATTGATTCATATAGCATTCCTTACATATGGGACATGACATTGACATGCAATGACACATTACATTGCATTTGCACGGAGGCATCCATTTCATGGGCTTAGGCATGAGTGTGGGTGTGTGTGTGTGTTTGGGCATGGTTCATTCAAACATCATTCTTGGTGGTTGAAGGATGGGCTCGGGAAAGTTGGATTGAATATCCGACTGAGTCGCACGGTTGCATGCATGGAAAAACTTGTGTCGGGTATAGCAAGTAGGGCTAGACTTTCCCTCAGGTGCAAAACCCGGTCACATGGTTCAGGCACTTCCCGGTGATGAAATTCCAGAAAAATGCTGGTGTTTACGGAACCGGTGGTTGAGATACCAAAATCCGTTGCTCAACAAGACACAGGATTTTGATTTATAAAGTACTCATTCAATGAGTAACACCCATCAATGATTTGGTTTTATAATAAAAAAACTTTTATTTCAAACGATCATTGGGTGGATTTTTCGTCAATTGACGGATTCATTACACATTGGCATTGCATTGTGTTGTGGGAGTCGGTGAGGACTCGGGTTAAAGTTGCATGAGTGAGCCACATCTCATTTCATAGCATGGCATGATAAATTCCAATATAGAGTTGCATATTCTTACTTGGAATTTTGATGAGAATAAATGTTATATGTAAACATTGCATGTGCACTTAGGTGGGGAGTAGCCTCTGTAGGATATACTCTACTGGGCGTTGGCTCACCCTATACTGGAAAACATTTCAGGTGGGGGAAATACATCGGCGGATGGCTCCAATTTGGACCCTCATGTTTGAAGAAAGCCGAATGTGGCTTTATTTTGTGTTAATGTAAAACACTTGTGAAAATTATGTTTTGGGCATGTAATCTTTTGCAAATAATTGTAATAAAACTTTTATGGACTATTGTTAAAATAACCTTGCATATTTTGATATAAGTATGGATAATTGGACCCGGTGTGGCCAATGTTTACTTATAAATGGACCCGGTGTGGTCAATGTGTTATATTGGGTCTTGGATGGGTCATGTGAAGATATATGCACAGGTTGTGTTTTGAGTAGAGCTTCCTGTACAAAGGTGACTCTGCCTGATAATTTTGTTCAATTACGGACCCCGATAAGAGGGGCATAATGGCACGATATCGAGTTACTCGGTATAAACGGGTATTCCGCGGGTTGATGGGTAATCAACGGACCCCCGAATTTTGGGGTGTCACACCCCTGATGGCTACTATTGACCCAAGCCAAGTATGTTTCTGATCTTCTTGCTCGTGTAGGTCTTACTAATTGTAAGACGGTTGATTGCCTCCTAGAGACCAACATCAAACTTCGTCCTCCTGATGGAGAGCTTCTGTCAGATGCTACTTGTTACCAACAGCTTGTTGGAAGCCTAATTTATCTCACTATTATTAGACCGGATATTACCTATGTTGTGCATCTCATTAGCCAATTTATGACTGCTCCCCGTTCTATTCACTATGCAGATATTCTTCGCATCTTACACTATGTGAAGGGCACCTTATTCCATGGGTTTCGCTTTTCCTCTCGCTCATCTTTAACGTTACCTGATTACTCTGATGCTAATTGTGAAGGTGATCCTACTGACCAACGGTCTACCACTAACTTTCTTTTTCTTTTGGGTGACTCTCTAATATCTTGGCGGAGTAAGAAGCAGAAAGTTTTTGCACACTCTAGTACTAAGGCTGAGTACCGAGCACTTGCTGATACTACTTCTAAGCTCATTTGGCTTTGTTAGCTTCTATAGGATATGGATGTTTCTCACCAGTCTAGTACTTCTCTTTATTGTGACAATCGCAGTGCTATTTAGATTGCTCACAATGATGTCTTTCAGAAGCGCACAAAACACACTGAGATCAATTGTCATTTTGTGCGTCATCACCTACAGGAGGGTACTCTTCGTCTTTTTTCGGTTGCTCCGACTGATCGGTTGACTGATATCTTTACGAAGGCTCATCCACCTAGTTGCCACCATGATTCGATCTCACCTTGAGTTTTTTTTTTTTTGGGGGGGGGGGGGGGGTTGTTAATGAGTATATGTTTATCTTTGTCCCACATCGGTTAGACTATGATACTTTATTATTCTCTTGTAGTATAAATACAACTCCTTATGTATATGAAAAAGTATACCAAAGCAATATACAGTTGATATTCACTTTCTATTCTCTTCTTTCACACTAACCAATTCATTGAATACACAAAATAGACTCCTAATACCACCATAACCTCTATCTGAGTTTGGGGAATTGTCAATTTCTTTCCACGATGATAAAGGATATTTCACTAGCTACAAAGACTCAGCTTGGATGAGGAGAACAATTGACTTTGGTGGATCAAAACACCAAAAATTGCTAGCATATTAGGTAAACTAGAAGAAGAGATAAGTTTGTGGAATGGTGTACAAACAGCTATAAGAGTTTGTTAGATTCAATGACATGATCTCATAACAACCTTTAACAGTCCCTAACTGATTCATATTACACAATTAGAATTAATGCAATTGCAGAACTGGACTATTACTATCTCCTTACCTTAGAGATAGAGCAATGCTACATGAACTTTTTTAGTGACTTTATTTGGTGACCTTAACATTCTCTGTCATTAGATTGACAGTGGACCTCACTACTAGTTGGGACCCAGTATCAATTCAATGGTTATGATTCATCATGTTACCAAATCAAGTCACTAAATTAAGTACAAATAATGTTTCCCTTAGAGATAATTCTTCAAGGCATGAACCTGAAATCAAGTAAAGCCCTAGAATTTTATAGGTTTACAAAAACTAATCCTAGCAACTCTCATGGAAGGCACAAAATGGACTCCCAATAGCGGCATAAAAGCTCTATCCGAGTAATAAAATGAATGATAATACGCATGCAAATGGACTAAGGCTTGTCTGGTGGCTCAATCACGCATAGATCCAGTGGTTTGGACGTTTCCTCTCCAAAGTCCTCTATATAAAGGGGTGCTCAAGCATTGGTTGTAGGCATGAAAATCAAAAGTAGTTTTTTGAGTGTAGAGAGTTGTAAGGCATCTAAAAATTGAGTGATATGCAAGAGAGAGCAATGAGATCAGAGTGTGTTTTCTCTTGTTGGTATGAATAATTGCAAGGCAAAATACAATCCTTCTTGTATTGTTATTTTACTCCATAGTACAAATATTCGATTTTTGTCACCATGGATGTAGGCAATTGCAGAACTACATAAATTTTTTATATCTATTTGTGTGTGCCTTATTTGTTTTTTGTTACTTTATTGTAAATCTCGGTACTCAAATCGTGGGCCCATCACAGCAATTTCAACAATCAAGGAATAGTAATTTTAAATTTGAGTCACGAAAATAGTTTATTTGCACTGTCGAGTAAAGACTATACATGTCTAACAACTCTTAAACTCAAAAGTTACTGCCCTTAGCAAATCACTCCGTATGTCATTTGTATCTCTCTGTTTCTCAAATTTGCATTCGGGCAAATTAAGCCGCAATAACAAAACGACAAGTGTAAATGCCATGTGAATTCGGGTCAAACTTATCTACTGATTTGAAAAGGCTAGGAAAGAAGCTACCCCAGATAGATACGATTTGCTATAATCACTTCAAGAGCTAATTTACGGGCTAATGGTACTTAATTTGACTCCTCTTTGCTCTCTCAAGTTCAAAAAGTCTCACATTGACCCTCTAATTTCTCAAGGGTATGGTAACGTGTCCCAACCACTAGACACTGTTTGACTTTCTACCTATGTAAGATATAATAATATTCACTTGTCCCTTAATGGCGCAGCCAACATTTCACTTTAAGGTAAGCCCAAATATTAATAAACAAATTTCACTAATTTTTAAACACAAACATAAGAAATATGTTAATAATCAAAACTAAAATATTAGAAGAAAATATATCTAATATTATTTAGTCTTACTAAGACATGGAACAAAAAAAAAAGACACAATATTCATGTCGTAGTACATTCAACTCAATCACTTATTCAAATAATGCTTGATTTCATATTATGTCCCAAAAATTATCTATTTCTGTGCAAAATTTTGTAATAATTTTCTTCTTGATGTACATAATCAAAGAGCCCACCAATAAATCATCATCTATGATATTAAAATCACATTTTTAATAATGTACATAATATATATGCTCAACCCTAACTTACTCCTTCCAATATCAGCCTAAACCAGTCCGCCTCCACCTCCACCTCCACCTCCACTCAGTCCAGTCCAGGCCCTCCACTAAAGAACGAGTGAACGTCTCTTTCCTCTCCTACGCAGCTATGCTCAACACTCTGTCTCTCTTTGCTTGGAATTGGTAGGCGAATATGAAGCGAGACAAGGAAGTGATTATGAACTGCAGCCTTCTCCTCCCCCCCTTCAATCAGATATTGATTTCAAATGCCCATTAATTGATGATCTCTCTGATTTTGATAAGTTTATACAAACAAGAGACACAACAAAAGCACGTGGGAGGTCTGAGTTGGACCGTTACTTAGAAAATGGTATGATGTCAAAAACATCAGATTTTGATATACTGTCTTTTTGGAAGACAAGTGGTCCCAAGTATCCCATGTTTCAAATTATTGCTAAAGATCTTTTTGCTATTCCTATTTCTACTGTTGCCTCGGAATCTGCTTTTAGCACAAGTGGGAGGGTGATCAGTCCACATCGCAATAGACATCTTCCAACTACAGTAGAGGATTTAATGCGCTCTCAAAGTTGGTTATGGGCTGAAGAACGAGGTAATGAAATATTATTTGTATGTGCATCATAATTTTTTTTTTTTGGGGGGAGGGGGGGGGTAAAGTATGACTAATGCATTAATTTTTTTTTTTTGTTAGGTCCATCTACTTCGACGAGCCTGAAGAGCTACACATTATTGGAGGATCTTGATATTGATGATGAGGTATATCATTTTAGTTGAAAATTTCTCTTTGGAATAATCTAATTTTTTTTGTCTTTTAATGATATATAGGAAAATGATGTTGAAGAAGTAGATTCTACCACAACCGATGGTGTTAAAAGATGATTGAATTGGTAATTTTTCAATTTCAACCAATCAATTTTATTAGTAAATACAAAATATTTTTTATGCAATTATTATAGTTTTTTATTATTTATTTTTTTTATTAAATTACAGGTGTGAAGCTACATGACAAAAAAGTTTCTCCATTACAAATATTCAAGTAGTATTTTGGACATTTGTTGTTTGTGTTATGTTCGAATATGTTATGCTACATTATGTTGTGTTAGATTATGTTAGATTATTTAGAATATTGTTAGATTATTTAAAATGTTAAATTTATTTAGAATTTTGGATTATGCTGGCTTGAGCTTGGGCTTGGGCTTGCGCGGGTAGAGGGGAAGTGGGGACGGGGCCGGGGATTAGAAATTTACCCGCAGACAGGGATGGGGATGAAAACTATACCCGTTAACTGGAGTAGACCAGAGATGGACGGAGTTTTTTTAAGCGGGTACGGGAATGGAGACTACACCCCTCGCCCCCGCTTCGATCCACTGACATCCCTAGTGGTGATGGACCCGGCCACACAAGATTGGCTCATGTAGTGGAAGGACCAAAAATTTGTATATTTCACTTATAAAAAAGTGAAAATTGGGCTGAGTCCTCCTTAAGAGACTTATAATAAGTTTAATCTGCCAAGAAAACTAATTTAAAGGTAAGTCCATATTTAATCTTACTAACAAGTAACTAAGTCCACTATTTTTTTTTAAACTCTAAAATACCCTTGTAATAATTTAAAAGTAATCTTCAGCATTAAATCAATTTTCTAAACAGTTATCCCTTGATTCAAACTTAATAGAACATTTTTCCCATAAAATTTAAAATTCAAATTTAAATTTGACATCACTATCATCTATCTCTCTCTCTCTGTCTGTAGCTTGCTTGTTTCCTTGATGGACGCCCTCATGATACACACCTCGCTTTAGGTTGTGAATAGCAATCAAACTTGTTGGCAAGGAGGTAGAAGCTTTTCTAACCTTATTTTCATTCATGGGCTTCTCCGAATTGTCGTCTAGGTTTTGATTTTGACGTTAGAGAAAGAACATGTTGATGATTTCTGTCTCCATTGACTACTTGTCGTTTAGGGTAATAGAAATCAGTGAAAAAGAAGTATTACTGAAGACCAGTCATGAATATGTTAGAACCCAAAGTTTAGAAGTATTGTGAATGTTTTTTTTCTGGTTAAGTCCAAGTTTTTATTATGTGTGTGTAAATATATATATATATATATATATATAGAGAGAGAGAGAGAGAGAGAGAGAGAGAGTGAGAGAGAGAACTTGGAGTTTTGGGTTTTTTTAAATATTACTATTTTGGGGTTTGAATGTTCCATGTTATTGTTTTTTTTACTATGTTATTGTTTATGTTACTGTTTTTGTTGATTAATGTATTCTTGAGCATGTTACTACTGTTATTTTTTCAAATAGTAATATTCAATGTTACTATTTTTTTTTTGAATATTACTATTTTTTTTGTGATTAAATGGTACTATTTTTTATTTTTGTATATATATATATATATATATGAAAGAGATAAATAAATAGTCATATTCTATATCTATAAGATAGATATGAGAGACAGAGAAAATCTTAATGTTAGTCAAACTCCTAAAATATAGGAGTTATTAGTTTTCAAATTTATTTTGATTAAACATAACTAACTACTGGAGGAATTTTAGACAACGAATATCAAAATGGACTTAATATTAAATAAGTTTCCTTGATGGACTTATCACCAACTAAGCCCTTAGAGGGGAACCATCCTCCAAATATCCCTGTAGAAAATGCTATTGGGACTTAATATAAAGACTTAACTCATTATAACCATTAGATCTATTGTTAGTCTAAATATCAAGTGGTGTTAAGTTTCCATCCTACAACTATAATAAATTGTGTCTCCAAGTTAAGTCTTTAAATTCAATACAAATAGTATTTTATTTACTTATAGTACAGACTGTGTATAAAATAGCTTCCATTTGACCAATAAAAACTAATACAATTTCTCAGTAGTTTGTAACTTGAAAGAAACCAAGTGGGGAAGTCTACCCCAGCTAGTGCTTGAAAATTTTATTTCAATTAGAGAAATTCTACTTCAACAATTGAAATCAATACAATTTATTTCCACGTAGTATTTTTGACTAAGATGACAAGTAAATCAACTTGGAATTAGACTTGTAAGACAGAACATACAGTCTATATGACTGTGAGGATAAGCAACACAATAGCACCAATTAATGAAATGACAGACCAAGGGCTGTTGAAGTAATCCTGCATTAATTTGGCCATCCACATGCCTCTATTATGCCTCCATTTAGCCATCCATCTAGTCCAATATCGTCTGCAGTGCTTGTCAACTTGAATCCACAAGTTCAAATAGTAAAATCCATCAAAAGGCAAGATAACATAATCGACCAATTTGTTAAACATGCTAAATATCGTGTCATCGTCCATCGTCATAGAAAAAATGTTGTGACATTGGCGAAGTATTTTGACATCCTTTGGGGACTTGATGAGACCACTTAGAAATTTCAAATAATTAGTCACATAAGCCCTTTCATTTGCACGATTATAGTGCTCGTATGCCATCAGATTTCTAAACAATCTCTCTGTATTATCCCCAATGAAAAGGCACGGGATTTTCATAATCCCATTTTGGAACTGTATGTCCATAAACGAGGCACAAACTATGTCCCCATCGAATTTAATCCCGGCCTCTTGAAGCTCTGTGGCACATCTTGTTTCCGGATAGGACACCGGGGGACCCAATTCATCCGGAAATGAAGGACGCATGGCAGACCGCATAATACCTAGAAGATGACGAGAACCTTCTTCTGGAACTGGACTTTCACTGTATCCTAGTTGAAAATCCCTTCGCTCGTTGAGGAGCTTTTTTAAAGCACTTTCCACCGAAAAGTTTGGTTCGGCGGCCACGTCCAATAGGCCGATAAGAACAAACAAAGGTAGCTGATTTTCATATAATAATAAATCTCAAATTAAAATGCTATGAATTCTATCTGATTGTAGAATATCCGTGCCTTTTAATTCTGGAGACGTATATTTTCTAAGTAACTCCACTATGAAGATCCCATCAAGTATCATCATTTCCACAAAGTCTTCCCTAGTAAGGTTAACCGATTCTGCATAACAATTCCTTGCTTTTGCTTCCAACCGTTCCATGGCTTTGACATATTTATTTGCACTTGACTCATTTTTTCGTTCAAGAAACTCTTGTAGATAGCGTCTTTTGTGCCTTTCCATCATTTTTAGTTGGTAGTTGTGATAGTAATAAGGACCAATTGCAAGTAATTCTGGTTCATGGGCCTTTTTGTTTTCTTTGTGTAGTAGCTCATCCACTCTAAAGATATAAGTTTCTAAGTTTAATATGGATGGTGAGGAAGAAAGCATTTTATCGATGCGAATTGTGAGAAGCTGGGACATTTCGTTTTCCTTCGAAATCTGTAGGTACCAATCATAAAAAAATACTCAAGAGTTTGTCAAAAGGGACTATATTTCTCATTCAGCATAAATAAACAATATAGCTAATGCTTGATTTTGTTTCAGCCAAGATTTTTAATCACTATAAGCTTAGCTAATAATTAGACATTTCTGAAGATACTAAAAAAAAAGTAATTAAAAAAAGGAAAAGCTACATCCTCATAATGTAGATAATGATTTTCTTAAATAACCTTTGTAAGGAAAAGACAATTTCCTAAAAAATTTAATAACATGTTTGACTACTATTTTGCAAAAATGCAAGAAATACGATGCACAGATACAATAATAGAAAATAACTACAAAAGCATACCAACTAAAAAGTAGTTTGCAAACTTTTCATCAATTATACTAGCACAAGTAAATATGCAAAACATTTTCGCCAAAAAAAAATAGAAAGATTTTGGTATTTTAATTTTTTTAGAAACGACCAGTTTTGGTGGGCAATTCCACCTCGGACCCTTACTCCCTTAATTCAGTAGATAAAGCACGGGATCTGAGCTCCACCTCACGGGGACTCGTCGTTAACCAGGCCTGGAGGTGACAAATTAGAGAAAGACTTTGTCGTCACAACCAATATACAATGAGATCAAAGTACAAGTTTTTTTTTTTCATCTACCCTTTTTAAAAATATATACCACTTTTGATAAGTCATCCCTACACTAGTGTTACAATTGTTTGAGGCATGAACATGAAATAATGTAATACCTTACTAATTTTAGGGTTGTAAAAACTAATCAAAGCTAATTTCATCGAAGGCATAAAATGGTCTCCTAATACCAACATATAATCTAAGTTTAGGACATGGTCGATTTTTATTATTTTCTTGACGAAGAACATCCATTATAAAATCAAGAAAATTCCAATATTACAAACTTCTTGCGACAAATGATTTAGGCTCGTTGAACTTTACCTCTCATTTTACATCACCCACTAAACTATTGCTTTAAGTTTCAAATTTTCACAATCTTTAACTTTGCCCAACTCTTCACAACAAATCAAGAGAAATGTGAAATTCAACAATAGTAGGAGATGTTTTCCTTCCTCACCTAGAAAAATTCTGTTTTTTTTTTTTCCTGATTTGCTATCGAAAATTGGACATAAGTTAACAATTGGGGCGATGTGAAATTTAAAACAACAGTTGCAGATGCATTATGAGAAAACAAATAGTTTGAGGGGCAACATGGAATGAGGAGCATAACTTTGGGGGTCTAAGGTGTAATTTACTCAGCTTCTTGACGGAAAAAGCAACAAATATTTCGATAAATAAATTAGCAGAGCTTTATAACACGTGAGGAAGCATAAAGATAAAAAAAAATAGTAATCTTGTCTACGTAGAAAATTCATAGGATTAGGTCTTGCAGAACTTACTCGATATGTTAAGGATATTTGGTGAAAGTGAGATGAGATAGAAAGAACAAGAAGCGGCAGCACTGGAAGCAGCTCATTTATTGGCAGTGGGAGCTAGAAAGAATCCTAATTTATAGGCAGTGGTATTTTTTTGGGAAAATTACCAATAAGTTTTATTTTTTTTCTAAAAGAATCATTAAGTTTTATCATCTTTACCTTAGGACAATTAAGTCCTACATTTGATAATTTATTCCAAGAAGTCCTATACTCCGTCAATAGTATGATTCTTTTGCAATTTTATCCTTTCCATGATACATATCAATTATATTTTTACCTATAATATTTGTTATTTGGATCCAAAGTAAATTATTATTTTTTTAATTAGTGCATAATACCCAAAACACGTAATTAACAATAAATACTTATAGAAATGATAAATCATACAACTCTATTTTTCTTATATTTAACTTTTTTAAGCATATAAATTTTGAATTAATTAAAAAAGAAATATTATTTTAAGTCATAAAAAAAAAAAGACTTCAAGCATTCAAAGCCACAACATTGTATTTAAGATTACTAAAATTGTACTGAGTCATAATTTAATCAAAAATTAAATGATTAAATTTATGATAGAAATGAGAGATGTGATACATGAGTAGCAATTTGATGAAAGTATCCTCCGTCATTTCTTATTATTGATTGGTGATATCATATAACAATACTGACATGATATTATATGTCCGTTTTATTGTTGAGTCAGCAGTCTTTTTAAAACAACTACTTGCCATTCAATATCCTCCTCAAAGCCTGGATCATGTCTTCTTATTAATTCTATCCTCTTCACATTACATCGGACTTAACGACTGGACCTATGAATGAGTACGGTCGTGCTCATATATACCCCCCTAGGCGGAGGGCTGCCCGGGTCAATGTCTCCACAGCGCAATCGTGTTAAACTGTTAATATACATACACATCCAAGCACTCATGAACAATCAAAAATAGTTGACCCACATCCAAATCTATTGTATTATTTGTGGAACCAATGCATTGTAGTGTCTTTTGTCGTTTCAGTTGAATTATTTGTAAAGCTTGGGTCAATAGCTCTCGGTCTTTTTTCTTGTTTAAATATACATTACACGATAGAAACGAATGGAAGACTTTTAATTAAAGAAATCAGAACTATTGTTCTAACTTCAGCAGACTTGTACAAATTAAGAAGACTAACAACCTTGAGTCGTGTTTTTTTTTTTTTCAAATTAAAGCTTTTACCTCTTGAGTGTAGTTGTTTTTTAAATAATACTCACGAGAGCATTTTTAATCTTGACTAGTCAAGTTTTTACTCAAATTTAAGTCAATATATGACTAAAAAGTTTGATTTGATACAAAAAAGTTGTAATGAAAAATTTTAAATTTAAATGGGGATAATATCATCATTGGTTCTTTAGAGGAAAATGAATTTTGACTATTGATGATTTGAGTCTCTCTTGTTTTGAGTAAAAATTTAAGTCTGTCTTCTTTTTTGTATGAGTTTGAATAAAAGGTTGGAGCTTATTTTGAATGTATTTTCACTCGAATTTTAATTTGAATCAAAATGTGAGTAAGGGTTGGTGATGCTCTAAAAGACGAGAGAAATAGTAATAATAAAAGAATCAAAGTTTTTGCCTCTCTCTCAACCTTGCTTTGATCTGGTGAAGGTGTTCTCTATCTGTTCATTGTTTTTCGCATAACCACATGGTATCACAGTCATAAATGGAGTTCGTAGCTTGATTATGCATCATGATCAAGAAACACATGGGATCAATTAATGGAGTTTTAATTAATAAATAGTGATGTGTTGTTAATTTAGTTTAATATGTGTGTCTGACAAATGAAATATATATGGGAATCTAGTTTGATTTGTTTGTCCCCAAAATACTTGAATTGAGTACCATCGTCTTTGTAAATTGTGTTCAGGATTGGATATTCTAATTTCAACTAGGAGATGCGAAAATGAGTTGACTAATAATACAAATAAAACAACCAATTACATCAAATTTCATATGAAAACCAAAATCCAAATGAAAAAATAACGAGAGAGAGAGAGTTACAATCCATGGCAAAACTTTTTCAGTCTCATTTAAATTCCACCGAGTGCAGAATTAGGCCAACTTGTATGCTACCATCCTATGGGTAGCTAAATTATATTTTATCTCATATTCGTCATACTTCAATTATATCATCCATATTGATGATACCAAGAATAAAACTGACACGTGCTCAGTAAGTGAGCTCAGCTCGGGAGCTCAGGTAAAATAAGCTGAGCTCCCCCCTAGCCATGGGCTGAGCTCGCCCAGCCAGCATTGACACTCCCTACTGAAGATTCGAGATGAGAGATGCCAAGGGGCTAGCAAGAGGACAACGGATACCCTTACAAAGGAAGTAGAACCAATCCAAGGCATGAAACCCGTATTCAACCATGATCCCCTCCTAAAACTAAGGAAAATCCCATGGAAGAAGGCAAGGATCTCTCCGTTTGAAACCAGCCATAAGGAGTTTGGGTAACTCCGGAATTATGGATGAAGATAGGGCACGGTCCCTTCAATATAGGAGGTAATTCCGTATTAGAGGGAAGCATGAGGCCATAAAAGGAGGAGGCAACCCCCATCAAAGGGGGAGACGAGGAGAAACCCTAATACCCTGAGTATTCTACTGTAACATGTTCAATTTCATCAATAAAGAGAAGGGAGCAAAGAGCCTCCATTAGAGGGTGGATTAGCCGAGCTCATTAGCCGGTGAACCACTATACTTTTACTGCATTTCACACACTGCACATCGATTGATTAGAGCGTTCATCCACCAATTCACGAGCCTTGTAGTTCAGATATCATACCAAGCCCTACGCAGATCGTACATACCACACAATCCAATCCCATAGTTCATACGCGCAGTTTGACACCATTAGTTTGGCGCCGTCTGTGGGAACGACTGTTCCTGTTACAAGTAAGCTGATTCCTCAGTGACTGATGGTAACAACTCGAAATATGAGCAGAAGTCAAACAAACTTACCACGAATACAAGGTCAGCAGGAAGCCACCAACAGCAGACAACCCGGGAACATCCAGGAGGCGCATTCCCCCATCAATAACGAGTTGGAGGCCCTTCGCCTCGTCAACCAACGTTTACTAAGGGAGAATGAAGAGTTATCAAAGCTCATACAGCGCCCACAGGAGGCACGACCGGCCCAAGAAGGCCAGAATGATCCCCCTCATAGGGAAGAACGACACTGGGACCCCCTTAGAGAGGTCAGTGAAGGAGGAGAAGCCAGCCAGACCAGGGGACATATTCCCTATATACCCCCTAGGAATGGCCAAAACGACGAGGTGCAAAGTCAGAACGATGGAGGTGAGAGGGACGATTTTCTCCCTCACCCGCAACGCAGGAGAGAACAACACTGGGAGCAACGCTTCAAAGACATCCAGGAAGAGCTCAGCCACATGAAGGAGGTTGTAAGGAGCAAGGCTCCGGTTACAATGGACGTCCTAGTGCAGCAAACCGAGTCCCCATTCACCACCGGAGTGCTGCACTTTCCCCTTCCACCAAAATTCAGGATGCCGCAAGTAGAGGTCTTTGATGGGACGAAAGATCCCGTAGATCACCTCAACACTTACAAAAACCAGATGGAGTTGCATGGATACCAGGATCCCGTGCGTTGCAGAGCTTTCGCCATCACATTGAAAGGCTCTGCCTTAGCCTGGTTTTACAGGCTCCCACCAGCCTCGATCTCATCCTTTAAAGAGCTCTCCATAGCTTTCGTATCTCACTTTATAGGAGCCCGGATATACAGAAAGCCAAGCTACCACCTGCTGAACGTAAAGCAGGGTCCCCAAGAGAACCTGAGGTCTTATGTCCAAAGGTTTAACTCGGAGACATTGAAGGTAGACGTCCCAGACGAAAATTTCGCCATAACTGCTTTCATTGCAGGGCTGGGAGTGCAATCAAAGGACTTGATGTTCTCCATATCAAAGAACCCTCAGGCGAGCATGGCTGAGGTGTTAGCCAAGGCAGAGAAGTATATAAACGGCGAAGAGGCACTCCTTTCTAAAATAGGGGAAACATCCTCACGAAAGGAGAAGGGAAAAGAAGAGAAGAGAAGGGACAAGAGTCCCAGGAAAGAAAAAGGGCGAGAGAGGTCTCCCCGAAGAGATAGGGACCGCTCGCCAAAGAGAAGAGGAAATGTCAGAGATCGCCTGGGCCCCATGCAACCTGAGCTGCAACCCAGATATGGACCCCAGCGGTTCACCCCACTCTCTGCCACTGTGTCGCAAGTCTTGTATGAGGTCCAAAACGAGAAGTTCTTAAGATGGCCACCTCGGATGAAGGCAGATCCAGCCAAAAGAGACCCCACCAAGTACTGCGATTACCATAGAGACCATGGTCACCACACTGATGACTGCATTCAATTAAAGAAGGAGATCGAGTTTCTGATCCAACGAGGTCAGTTGCGTCGTTTTGTAGCCAATGACAACCAGAACCGAGCTCTTCCACCTCCACCACCACGACAGCAGGCACCCGCGCCGCACCAGCAGCCTCTAGGGGAGATCAGAGTAATATCAGGAGGGTTCGCAGGAGGCGGAGAATCTAGCTCAGCCAGGAAAGCGCACCTCCGCCGGATCAGAGCCGAAGAAGCTCTCGAAGTGCACGCTGTATCCAAAGCACCACGCATAGATACAGCTATCACTTTTTCGGACGCTGATTTGGAGGGATGCCAGTACCCGCATGATGACCCATTGGTGGTGCGAGCAGTGGTGGCTAATAGAACTGTTCACCGTGTTCTAATTGATAATGGGAGCTCGGCAGATATCATTTTCGCACCTGCGTTTGATAAGATGGATATAGGAAGGGAGAGACTTGAGCCAGTAAGCACTCACTTGCTGGGATTCTCCGGGGAAAGGGTGCTTCCCCTAGGTTCAATCCAGCTCGTGCTCACCCTAGGGGACCCACCTTGCCAAGCCACTACCACCGTAAAGTTCCTAGTGGTCGATGCACCCTCTGCATACAACATCTTGCTTGGGAGGCCATCCCTTAATTCTATGAAGGCAATCCCATCTGCCTACCATTTAGTCGTGAAATTTCCTACAGACAATGGAATCGGAGTAGTCCGAGGAGACCAGCGGGTGGCAAGGGAATGCTACATGGCTTCTGTGAAAAGGAAGGAGGTTGAGAACATCCAACTGGATGAGCTCGACATGAGAGACGAAATGGAGACAAGACCAATGCCATCAGAAGAGCTGGAACCAGTTCAGCTTGATGAAAAGCCAGAACACCTCGTTTATGTGGGTTCCAGACTAAACGCAGAGCTCAAAGGTCTCCTCATCCAGTTCCTAAAGGAGAATATAGGAGTGTTTGCGTGGAAGCAGGAAGACATGGAGGGAATTGACCCTTCGGTTATCACCCATAAGCTAAGTGTAAATCCAGCTTGCAAACCCGTCAAACAAAAGAGGAGAAGTTTTGCCCCAGAAAGGCAAAAGGCGATTAATGAGGAGGTCAGCAAGCTCCTCCAGGCCAAGGCCATCAGGGAAGTTGACTACCCTACTTGGTTGGCGAATGTGGTTCTCGTCAAGAAAACTAATGGCAAATGGCGATTGTGCATTGACTTTACCGATCTCAACCGAGCATGCCCCAAGGATTGCTTTCCTTTACCTCGGATTGACTTAATAGTGGACGCCACAGCCGGGCATGAGCTCCTTAGCTTCATGGATGCCTTCTCAGGATACAAACAGATCAGGATGGATCCAGGCGATCAGGAGAAGACCTCCTTCGTAACAGAACAAGGAACATACTGTTACCGGGTCATGCCCTTCGGGTTGAAGAATGCTGGAGCCACTTACCAGCGGCTGGTAAATAGGATGTTCCAAAAACAGATAGGAGCATCCATGGAAGTTTACATCGATGATATGCTAGTAAAGTCACTAAAAGCAGAGCACCACATCGAGCACTTAGCAGATTCGTTCCGAATCTTAAAGGAGTACAGAATGAAGCTCAACCCTGCGAAATGCGCGTTTGGGGTCTCGGCAGGAAAATTCCTGGGTTTTATAGTCAGCAGCAGAGGAATTGAAGCTATCCCAGAGAAGGTTAGGGCAATGATGGAGATGCAGTCACCATCCAATACAAGGGAGGTGCAACGCTTGACAGGCAGGATAGCTGCCTTGAGCCGTTTCGTGTCTAGATCAAGTGATAAATGCCATCCGTTCTTTCAGATATTAAAAAAGGCGTTCCAGTGGGATGCCAAGTGTGAAGAAGCATTTAAAGCCCTGAAAGATTATATGAGCTCTCCTCCTGTACTGGTGAACCCTTTAGAAGGGGAGGTCCTTACTCTATACCTGGCGGTTTCAGATTTTTCGACAAGCGCAGCGCTGGTCAGGGAGCGAGACAGAGCTCAGCAACCAGTCTACTACTGTAGCAGAGCTCTGAGGGGGGCAGAGGAGAGATACCCAAAGATGGAGAAGCTCGTCTTAGCGTTGGTGACAACAGCCAGAAGACTCAGGCCCTATTTCCAGGCTCATACTATCGAGGTTCCAACAGACCAGCCAATGAAGCAAGTACTACATAAGCCAGAGTCCTCGGGGAGGTTGGTTAAATGGGCCATAGAGCTCAGTGAGTTTGACATAAGGTACAAGCCAAGAACTGCCATCAAAGGGCAAATTTTGGCGGATTTTATTGCAGAGTTCACAGCGGCAGCGCCTATGGAGACCACAGATTTAATACCGGACCTCCCCATATGGAGACTCTCAGTGGATGGGGCTGCTAATGCGCAGGGAAGCGGAGCAGGAATGATCCTGACCTCCCCAGAAGGAATAGACGTCGAATACGCCCTCAGATTTGGGTTCAAAGCTTCAAATAATGAGGCAGAATATGAAGCTGTCATTGCTGGACTTAATCTTGCTTATTCTATGGAAGCAGAGCAGCAGGAGATCTGCAGCGATTCTCAACTGGTGGTGAAACAGATAGAAGAGGCCTACGAAGCAAGAGGCGAAAAGATGGTCCTTTACCTCAAAAAGGTACGAGAAATAATAAAAAAATTTGTGCAAGTTAAGGTTAGACATGTGCCCAGAGCAGAAAATTCACGAGCAGATGCGTTGGCAAGGTTAGTAACTGCCTCGCAAGAAGACTTGGATAGACTAATACCAGTGGAACACCTCCCGGAGCCTTCAGTGAGTGTCGAAGAAGAGGACATGCTATCAGTCGAGGCTCAGCCGAGCTGGATGGACCCCATCATTGGGTACCTGCAGAATGGGGCTTTGCCAAGTGATGCTAAGGAGGCATCCAAGCTGAGGACTAGGTCTGCCAGATTTTCACTGCTACAAGGAAGTCTGTACAAACGTGGATTCTCAACGCCTCTCCTTAAGTGCGTAGGAGATGAGGATGCCAACTACATACTCAGAGAGGTACATGAAGGAATATGTGGCAATCACATAGGAGCTCGGGCCTTGGCAGGAAAAGTGCTGAGACAAGGGTATTATTGGCCCACCATGCTCAAAAATGCCACCGACTTAGTAAGAAAATGCAAGACTTGTCAGGAGCATGCCAATGTGTCCCACTGTCCTCCCGAGCCCCTAAGCTCGGTGGTAAGCCCATGGCCTTTCCAGCAGTGGGGTTTGGACATTCTGGGACCCCTTCCCACCGGTGTGGGGCAGTGCAAGTTTGCCATCATAGGAGTGGACTACTTCACCAAATGGGCAGAGGTCGAACCTTTAGCAACCATCACAGAGCAAAAAGTTCAAAACTTCGTTTGGAAGTCAATAGTTTGCAGGTTTGGAGTTCCCAGAGCGTTCGTGTCTGACAACGGAAAGCAGTTTGATAACTCAAAATTTAAAAGCTTTTGTGCAGAGCTCGGGATCAAGAACTACTTCTCAGCTCCTGCTCATCCTCAGTCCAATGGGCAGGCAGAGGTCACAATCAGAACAATAAAGTCAGCTTTGAAGACCAAACTAGAAAACCTGAAGGGCAAGTGGGTGGAATACGTCCCTGAGGTATTGTGGGCCTACAGGACCACCGTCAGATCTGCAACTCAGGAAACCCCCTTTGCTCTGACCTTTGGAACCGAGGCAGTAGCCCCTGTGGAGATAGGGCTCCAATCACCAAGGGTGGAATTTGCAGATGCCGAGCACAATGATGAATCCCTCCTGTTAAACCTCGATCTCTTGGATGAAAAAAGGGACAGAGCTCTGCATCGCGTCCGCATTTACCAAAGGAAAACTGCAAGGTATTACGACAGGAAGGTAAGGCACCGAAGCTTCAAGGCTGGAGACTTGGTACTTAGGAGGCTTCTGCTTGCAAGAAAGGATCCCACGCATGGAAAATTGGGGCCCAACTGGGAAGGGCCCTATATCGTGTCAAGGGTAATCCGACCGGGGAATTACGAATTGCAGACAGAGGAGGGAAAGGTCCTACCTCACTCGTGGAATGCTGAGCACCTTAAGAAGTTTTTTCAGTAAGTGTTATTTGTAATAGAGCTATTTTTAAATAAGAATGAGCAAGTCTTTTATTCATCCTTCAATGGCTCCCAAAGTAAAGATGAGCTCTTCAGCTCATAAATACACGATAAGCTTCAAAGCTTATGAATGAAAGATGAGCTCTTCAGCTCATAAATACACGATAAGCTTCAAAGCTTATGAATGAAAGATGAGCTTTTCAGCTCATAAATACACGACAAGCTTCAAAGCTTATGAATGAAAGATGAGCTCTTCAGCTCATAAATACACGATAAGCTTCAAAGCTTATGAATAAAAGATGAGCTCTTCAGCTCATAAATACACGACAAGCTTCAAAGCTTATGAATGAAAGATGAGCTCTTCAGCTCATAAATACACGATAAGCTTCAAAGCTTATGAATGAAAGATGAGCTCTTCAGCTCACAAATACACGATAAGCTTCAAAGCTTATGAATGAAAGATGAGCTCTTCAGCTCGTAAATACACGATAAGCCTCAAAGCTTATAAATAAAAGATGAGCTCTTCAGCTCATACAAGCTTCAAGGCTCATAAAATTCAAGATTGGTCTCTTCTTGGAGACATCAACAGTCAAATTCAAGGCTGAACTCTTCTTGGAGACACCAACGGTCTTTCCCCCACTACTAGTGATCCTTGTGCACTGCCTACACCCTCAAAGACCTCGAGAGGTCCAGAGCAACAGAGAACACCTACGAGGTCAGATGAAAAATGAGGTCAGTATCAGCATGGTCTTCTGTTTTCCATCAACATTCGTAGTCCGACCTATGGAATCAAACACAAGAGCAAGGTCAGTGCAAACATGATCTTCTGTTTCCCTTCCACGTTCATGTTTTGAGCGCAAAGAGTGTGCTGAAATAACTCAACAGAATTCGAGA
Source organism: Ilex aquifolium (assembly GCA_951799425.1). NCBI lineage: Eukaryota > Viridiplantae > Streptophyta > Magnoliopsida > Aquifoliales > Aquifoliaceae > Ilex > Ilex aquifolium. Next base: position 16,691,233 of record OX637397.1, on the reverse strand, counting down.
CGCGCCCCTCAACTCATAAAGAATTACGCATGTGGAAAAAAAACGAAAGATCTGATAATCAAGAGTATCCAAAAGTACAAATATTCAGAAAAATATGGGGAAAGATTATAGTTTGGCATCATTCAAGAAAAGAAAGAAAGATATGAGGAAACAAAAATCTTAGTTCTTCTTAAGCTGAGACTTCAGCTCGGCCACTTCCTCCTTCAGGCGAGCATTTTCCTCCTTCAGCTCATCCCTCTCTTACTTGGCCTTATGGAGTGAGTCAAGAAGCTTTTGACCTGCTGGGGTGAGGAAGATAGTGGATAAAGAGTCAGGGGAAAAGGAGCCATCCCTCCTACGCCTCTTTGAGCTAGCTCCAGCATCCCCGTCCTCGTCAGAATCCCCCTCCTCATCAGAATCAGAGAAAGAGGTCCAGGAAGAATAAGGGACGGAAGAAAACTCAAATTCAGTAGCCTCAGCCCCAAGCAGATAGAGGTTTGCGCTCGTCATCAGCTCGGAGTAAGTCTTAGACTCAGCAAGCAGCAGCTCGTTGATATTTACCATCCCTGGCACGTCAAGTTCAGGTGGACCTGCACAACGAAAACGTAGTAAGAGCATATCTTCAAAAGGAAGAGTTCAAAAGAGCTCGGATGGAACTTACCAATGCGAGAGAAGCTCTTCCATGACCGAGGGATCCTAGCTTTATGACAGCGATCCTCAGGAGACATCCAAGACTCTCCGGAGGCGAAGAAGAAACGCTTAGACCACCCTTCAGGATTGGAGGGAAGATCTAGAACCAAACGGCGTAAACTGAAATTCCTCCAACGGAAGAAACTGAAGCAGGGGGCATCATCTTCTTCAATCTCGAAGAAGTATAGAAACTCAGAGACGAAGGGGAACCTGCCAAGGGCGTGCAGGCGGCAGAACAAGAAAAAGCTTACCATAGCAGCCCATCCTCGTGGAGAGAGGCGAGAAGGGCATAGGCCATAGTAGGCAAGAACTCGCCCAACGGCCGGATGAATGGGAAGGTGAAGTCCCATGTCCATTGCACCTTCAAAGAAACAAACTTCCCCTCGAGGAAGGTAGTTGCAAGGCTCGTCGGGGGTAGGAACTCGCAAAGGCAAGTCAAGATCAGGGAAAAACCGTCTCTTAATGTCCACCAAGTCAGAAGATTCAAGTATTGAAGAAGACAGGTAGCAACAGTGCCACTCCCATTCGATTCCAAAGGAGGCACGTTCCTGGAACAAAGAGGAAGCAGGCGCAGCCATTGAAAGTGCTCGTAAGGAAAAAGATGCAAGAAATCAACAAAAAAAGCAAGAATGTTTCGTGCAAGGAAGGAAAGTAGGAATTCAACAGACGACGAAGAAAATTAGGGAAACTTTGGAGTTTTTCAGGAAACCAAGAGTCAAGAAAGAGGGAGTCAGTTATGGAAAGTGGTTGCGGTTATGGGAATGGTTGCGGTTATGGAAAACGGTTGGGAGAAAAATGCGAAGGTAGTTGCGGTTATGGAAAGTGGTTGCGGTTATGGGAATGGTTGCGGTTATGGAAAACGGTTGGGAGAAAAACGCGGGAAAAGAAATTGGTACAAGATCACTCCCTATTTGTACTCAAAATAACCTACAGAATTCTGGCCCCATCAAGCAATATATCCTCCATATTTGAGCTCAGCCCGGTCAAAAACAGATCACTTGTATGACAAATCTTTAAGGCCTGCCACTCTAAGGACCCTGCTCACGTTAGAGAGGAAGAGTTCCTGAGCTCATCAAAAAAAAAAAAAAAAAAGAAATGTGAAACGTAGAAGAAACTCTTCTATTCTCAGAAAAATAGAGCAATGGAATTTATTATCCATCTCAGAAAGAGCTCTTAAGTTCACAGAACCAACCGAAAAGCTCAGTAAGAGCTTTTATGTTCACAAGAAGAGCTGTACAGCTCAGGAAGAACTCGTGGGCTAACAAACTTGAACTATGCAGTTCAGAAGGAGCACGCCAGTTCAGAATATCAAGTTGAGCAGCTCAGAACAAAGAAGTAGAGGGAAAGGATCTATAAGATCCTAACTACCGAGCTCGAAAGCTCGGGGGAAGCCACTAGGCATAACACCAAGTCTTCTATATTCCTCAAATCTAGTAATTTTGCTTCAAGAAAGGCACAGCACCTCTCAAAGCAAAGGGGGGAGAGGAATATATACTGCGTCATAAAGCAAGTAAGTGAAGCAAAGCAAGTAAGTGAGTAGTTTGAAATCAAAATTCAAAGATATATATATATATATATATATATATATATATATATATATATATGGATGCTAAACCAGCAAAAGGAAAAACAAGATAAAGATCACAAAGTAGCTCGAGGTCCTAGCCGAGGTCCTAGCCCAAGTCAGGGGTACATCTCAAAAGGAAAAACAAAATAAAGATCACAAAGTAGCTCGAGGTCCTAGCCGAGGTCCTAGCCCAAGTCAGGGGTACATCTCAAAAAAAAAAAAAATCCTTTACAAAGAAATCACAATTAGAAAGATCTAAGTTTCTGGAGGGGGAATAATTGGAGAATCTCACAGCTCAGCAGAAGAGCCCTCAGCAACAGAAGCAAGGGGAGAGCTATCAGAAATGTCTTGGGTCCCCGCTTCCGTTGATTCCGGATTTTGAGCAAGGGCTTCAGTCACCAAGTTGGCAGAAAATGGTGCAGAAACAGGAATAGCAGGATCTGCAGCAAGGAGCTCAAGAGTCGCTGTTGAAGGCTCAGGAAGCACGATAAGAGCTCTAGAGGTCCCAGGGGCAGGTATGTCTTGACTCAAGGTAGCAGCTGGGGAAACTGAGGTATCCTCCTCGGTATCAGAGCTAAACTCCTCCATTTCTTCTGCGGTAGGGATAGAGAAATTGAAGTCAAGTTCTGGGAAAACTTTGATAGCCTTGCGCCTAAAAGCAAGCCATCCAGTAGCCCACAAGGTGGTGGCCTCATCTCTCAGCTCAGCGATCTCTTTGTCCATCTGTTGGACCACACCTTTCTGCTCCTCGAGCTCCTCACAGAGTTTGCCGTTAGCCTCACTGAGGGCAAGATAATCTTGATTGGCCTGGATGAGCTCTTTCTTGGCGTCAAAGGCCTCCTGGTTAGCCTTGGACCACGCCTCGACCTTAAGCTGCAGGTCTTCCTTAACCAACTTCAGCTCATCCAGAGCCCTCTTTTCCCCCTCCTCAGCTCTGACCTTGACTGTCAGTGTGTGTTTGAGGTCGGAGGCTTGCTTCACCGTCTGCTCGTTGAGGCTCTCCATCTGCGTCTTGAGGCTCTCAACCCGGGCTCTGAGGTCTTCATTCTCAAGAGACAATTCAGAAACCTTGGTCTTATACTTCTTCAAGACCTGAAAAGAGCTCTCTTGGGACCGAACCCGATGCAGTAGACCATTCACATGAAGGACAGCCTGAAAATGCGAAAGAACGCATGAGTCCACAAAACAAAAATAAGTGGAGAAGGAGAAGTGGTAGCGCTTACAGCAGCTGCTCCCTGAAGAGCTGAAGAAATGGACTCCTCAAGAGGCATAGAAGCAGCTTTCAAAACATCAGACTCAGAGAAAATAGAAGAGAGAGCCCCTGCAGCAAGATCCATGTTATCAAAAAAGGAATCCTCATCTCCTTCAGATTTTCTCTCGGTCTTCCCAGAAGCAGTGTATGAGAACTTTCCGGGTTGGAGGTCAGGGATCACTCCCAAAACTTCCTTAACCTCAGAGGAGGAAGGGGAAGCCTGATCTCCCTTTTGAGCAGGCCCCGACCCAAGATGGGCCACTGGAGGAGGAGAGATGACTGCATGTTGAGGGGTGCCGGATGAGGAGGGCGGTGCCTTGATGGGAACCACTTCTGTAGTAGTAGAAGGGGGAGAAGGCACTTCCAATCTGGGGATTTTAGCTCGAGTGTTTGGACCACTCCCAGAGCCGACCCGAGCCTTGCGCTTCCCAGACCTGCCACCCTCCAGCAGCTCTGCAATTTTGGCCTGGAGCTCTTCTGGAGTAGCCTTCATGGTAGAAGGACCTGGGAGGTCTGGAAGAAGTAGGAAAATGTAAAGAAAAAGAGAAGAGAAGGAAAGATGATGAAGAGAGGAAAGCAAGTGACAATGAAATTACCTTCGTCAGCCCCTAAAACAGATAATGGAATCGCTAAAGTCGCCACAGGAAGGCTCAGACCTAGCTGCACCAAATTTCGTGACTCAATTAGGTCAGCGTACCTCTCTGGCTTGATCTTCTCCAACTTCACTAGCACTTTCTTATCCTCAGGGCTGAGCTCAAGACGATCACCTGGAAAGAAGGAAGAATGCAAATAAAAAAAAAAAAGGGGCAAAAGGTTTATAAGTTCCAGATCAGAGCTCAGTTGACTTGAGAAAAGACTCACGCAAGTTGTCTGGTTCAGCCCAAGCCATAGGGATACCGAGAGTGTCTGTCCTATCAGCAGGATTATACTCCCAATTGGTGCCCCCGACAAAAAAGAAGTGTTCCTTCCAGTGCTTATGAGAGGTCGGAATATTAGAGATAAGCTGCCTAACGTTGGCACGCTTAGAGGCATACAAGAAGCCTTCAGAGGTCGGTTTGACGTTGAAGAGCTCCAGAAACAAAGAAATGCTAAGAATCCCAAGTTTATGCTTCTTGAAGATGACTAAAAGACCAACCATGACGCCATAGAAGTTGGGGGAAATCTGGGAAGGGCACACATGGAAATGTTGCAGAATCACCTTGATGAATGGGTGCAGAGGAAAGCGAAGACCGTTATCAAAGGCGGCGAGAAAGAAGCAAACCCTGTTGTGTACTTGTTCTACATAGTAGACGGATCTGTCTGGGCACCAGGGTTCGACCCCAGGAGGAAAACCGTACCGAGCCTTATAAACTTTCATTAGCTCAGGGGCCTCTTTGCTGTAGCCCACAGACTCGGCATGCTTGAAGGCAGACCCCAAATATGAGGCCTTCTCTTCAACCCCGACCCCACTGACCTTGCCTTTGCCTTTGTCTGGCCTAGGAGGCAGGGGGGGCGCTGAGGGAGGCTCTTCGGTATTAACCGCAGAATCAACGGCATCTACCCCGGGAAAGTTATCTATCTCGTCACCTACCTCCCCTAATTCAGTATCCTCTTCGGCTGACCTGGACCCTAGAAGTGAAACAGAAGAGCGAGTGGCTCCAGAGGAGGCAGACATGATAGGAAGAGAAAAAGGAAGGTTAAAAGAACGATAAAGCAAAGGGGCACGGGTCAGGCACTCTTTAATAACCCTTGGGTCGGCACAGTAACTCCCGACGGCAAGGATGTAAACTATAGAGCTCCAATCGACGAAATAAGGAAGGGGAGCTAAGCAATGGTCGCGATTCCAAAAGTAAAAGAATCGAAAGGCCCAAAAATGCAGCAACCACCTCGAATTCGAGGGATCCAGAGCAAAAGAAGGAAGAGGAAGGGGCAGAGAACATACCTAACTTAGGAATAACAGCGAACGGAAGCCTGGAGCACTATCGGGGGAAGGAGGCGGTGCGAATCTTCGAAACGAGGGCTGGAAATTCGATTTCAGACAAGGGAATAGAAAGTTTCGAGCAAGAAAGTCCGAAATCACAGAGAGAACAGGGACAAAGGGCAGCGAGGAAGATGAATAGTGTGAAGAAACGGTTCAGATATCCGTTTTGAGTATTTAAAGCTTGAGGGACGTGGGCTGAGACATGCGCGGGAATCGAGGAAAGACATGATTGCTGCAAACCGTCAAAAATCCTCAAGCCACGTGCTAGCCACATGCGGGTCTAACTCAGTCTGTGTAGGTCAGCCCCTGCCTTAGCTAACCTAAGACAAAGGCTGGGGGGCAACTGATGATACCAAGAATAAAACTGACACGTGCTCAGTAAGTGAGCTCAGCTCGAGAGCTCAGGTAAAATAAGCTGAGCTCCCCCCTAGCCATGGGCTGAGCTCGCCCAGCCAGCATTGACACTCCCTGCTGAAGATTCGAGATGAGAGATGCCAAGGGGCCAGCAAGAGGACAACAGATACCCTTACAAAGGAAGTAGAACCAATCCAAGGCATGAAACCCGTATTCAACCATGATCCCCTCCTAAAACTAAGGAAAATCCCATGGAAGAAGGCAAGGATCTCTCCGTTTGAAACCAGCCATAAGGAGTTTGGGTAACTCCGGAATTATGGATGAAGATAGGGCACGGTCCCTTCAATATAGGAGGTAATTCCGTATTAGAGGGAAGCATGAGGCCATAAAAGGAGGAGGCAACCCCCATCAAAGGGGGAGACGAGGAGAAACCCTAATACCCTGAGTATTCTACTGTAACATGTTCAATTTCATCAATAAAGAGAAGGGAGCAAGAGCCTCCATTAGATGGTGGATTAGCCGAGCTCATTAGCCGGTGAACCACTATACTTTTACTGCATTTCACACACTGCACATCGATTGATTAGAGCGTTCATCCACCAATTCACGAGCCTTGTAGTTCAGATATCATACCAAGCCCTACGCAGATCGTACATACCACACAATCCAATCCCATAGTTCATACGCGCAGTTTGACACCATCACATATCATGTTTTATAGTCATAAAAATTGTAAGAAATAACTCATTGCAAAATTGATTATATCTTGATCGTTGTATGTATTGTTGGAATTTTTTTGATATTGAAGTTCCATTAATTGATAGTTAATTTTGGGTTTGTGAAAAACGGACTGAATTTATGGTCCAATGAGATGAGCCTAATATTGTTAAGTGATCTATTTTAATGGGTTTATGTACATCTCTTTAATTGATGTGGTTAAGGCGATTAACTGTAGGCCTTAATCTAATTGTGGCCCATAATAGGAGAGCTCATTAGATTTATTATAAATAGCATGCTAGGTCCCCTCTCTACTTCATAACATAATTTGGTTTGTCCTATTGAGAGTTGACTATTGCTTTAAAAAATGAGAAGAAGACTTTGCCCTTCCGCGAAAGAAACCTGGAGATCGAGTATCATGGCTCACGCAGCTATGTTCTAAACTTTGTATTTTAGGTGTTCTAAATTTCATATACAAATCATTAATAAATTCTTATATGTGGTATCAGAGCCTATCATATATGAATTTAGAATCCAAAGAAATTTGTTTTATATTTTTATTCATATAATTATAGAATTTTAAAACTATTTTTTTGTGGTGTTGGCGGCACCGATTTTTCTCAACACACAATGTTGAATCACACAGTCGCCGTCAATGATAACAAACTGACGCTCTTTTACTTTCAAACCAAAGTTACCTTGACACAAAAAAAAAGGGAGGGGGGGGTAGACCCTACAAAGAAGAATTGACTTAGAACCTATTTGAGAACTTTTTTTCCTATATTTACAATATTCAAGGACTCCAATACATGCACGGTGTTAATTCCAATGGCAGTACGCCTGTGCATCAATTCGTTGAAAAGTCATGAACTTTTGTTTTTGTTTTGTTTTTTTTCTTCTTTAAAAATTGAAGAAACTTTCTTTTATTTAATGTTATAATGATGGAGTTGCTATTTTATTTGATTGTGTCATATTTGGTCAACCTATTAATTTTTTTTTTATTTTGTATGGGTCTTGTTGACAAATAGACACATGTTTTATTCATATAAATTACTGATAACAATCAATTATTTTCTCATCTTGATGCAACCTTGATTGAATTGTTGTAATTTGTAGAGGGTGTTTGTACAACTCCAATCCTAATCTCTAGTAATTTATACGATGAAATATTTTTTTATGATCTACATATTATTTATTAATGTTGGTAGATGTGAATTTAAATTACTGAATTAATTTTAACAGTAAAAATAGAATTGAGACTTTAATGCAACGATCGATGGTGGGTGATCTATAGAGGTACATATCTATTAGTACCTCATATTGATTGATCACATGATATTTAATTATGGACATTTGTTATAATATCCCAGTTTGGCCCAATTCTTTGACCAACCCTGTCAACCACAGAGCCTCTTTGGCAACTTCCACCGTTGTCATATACTCCGTCAGTTGTGGATAAAGCGGGGATTGATTGAAGCATAGCTTTCCAACTGATAGGTCCACCTGCAAGAGTGAAAATATAACCTTTAGTAGACCTCCGCTTATCCAGATTACCTGCATAGTCTGAATCTACATAGCCCACAACATGTCTTGTCTCATCTTGTCTCTGATACATGATGCCGAAATCCATCGTACCTTTCAAGTACCTGAAAATACATTTAACTGCATTCCAATGCTCTTTTCCCGGATTTTTCATGTACTTACTTACAACGCTGACTGCATGTGAGATATCTGGCCGACTGCAATCCATGGCATACATTAAGCTTCCCACTGCACTAGCGTACGGAACTCTGGACATTTCCTCCACCTCATCACCTGTAGATGGACATAATCTAGCAGATAATTTAAAGTAGTTAGCTAGAGGTGTACTGACCGGCTTTGAATTAACCATGTTAAACCTCTCTAGCACCTTCTCCACATATTTCTTCTGTGAAACCCATAGTTTGTCTATTTCTCTATCCCTCTGGATTTCCATGCCAAGGATCTTTTTATCAGCACCTAGATCCTTCATGTCACTCCACAATCTGGACTTTAGCAAATCTACCTCATGCATGTTATTTGAAGCAATTAACATATCTTCAACATAGAGCATCAGAATAATAAAAGAACCATGTTCAAGCATCTTATAATAAACACAACTATCATAACTGTTTCTCATGTAGCCAACATGCACCATAAAGGAATCAAACATATACCATTGTCTATGAGACTGTTTCAACCCGTAAAGAGATCTTTTACGTTTATATACCAGATTCTCTTTACCTTGCACCTTGAATCCTTCTAGTTGCTCCATATATATTTCCTCTTCCAATTCTCTGTGCAGGAACTCTGTCTTGACATCAAGTTGCTTTAACTCAAGGTGAAACATAGCTACCATGGCTAACATAACACGAATAGAAGAATGCTTTACAACGGGAGAAAAAATTTCATTATAGTCAATCCCTTCAACTTGCCAATATCCTTTTGCTACAAGACAAGCTTTAAATTTTTCTCTTTCATTTTCTATTGTAGGTTCTTTTTTTCGATATACCCATTTGCAACCAATCACCTTTTGCCCCTTGGGTTTTTCAACAAGCTCCCAAGTGTTGTTTTTGTGTAAAGACTCCATCTCATCCTCCATTGCTATCATCCACTTTTCACTTTCTTTGTCATTGACAGCCTCCTGAAAAGAAGATGGATCTCCACTATCAACAACCAATGCAAAAGAAACCATATCCTCAAAACCATACCTGACTTGTGCATTATGGGTTCTTTTCTCTCTTCCAGCAACTAGAGTTGTGGATTCTTGTTGCTCGTCATCACCACCAGATGTATCTTCCTAAGAGGACGTTGGTACATCATCCTCTTCATTGGGCCGTTGTGTTTCATCTGGCTCTATCTAGACTAAGAATTTTTCTGCATGAGCCTCCACCTACTTATCAGCATCTTCCCTATTTAAGTTCAGCATACGTTCTTCATTGAAGACAACATCCCTGCTAATTACAACCTTTCGTGCAACTGGATCCCAAAGTTTATAACTTTTCACGCCTTTTTCGTAACCAATAAATATGCATTGTTTGGATTTTGGATCCAACTTCGATCGTTGTTGCTCCTGAACGTGAACATAGGCAGGACAACCAAATATTCTTAAATTAGAATAATCAACTGGTTTACCAGTCCACACCTCCTCAGGGACGTTTGCATCACTAGTTGAACACGGTGACCTGTTAATAATATAGTATACCATGTTAACCGTCTCAGCCCAAAATAATTTTTGCAAACCTGCAAGAAGTCTCATATATCTTACTTTTTTTAAAAGGTTATGTTCATTCTTTCCGCTACACCATTTTGTTGTGGCCTACCTGGTGTAGTATAATGTCGAGTGATCCCTTATGTTTGGTAAAACTTCCTGAATTCCCAGAGTTTATACTTCATGCAATTGTCTGCCCGTAGGTACTTGACATGCTTACCTGTCTAATTTTCAACTTCAACTTTCCACTGCTTGAATTTGTCGAAGACTTCATTTTTGTGCTTCATAAAGTAGACCCATACATTCCTAGAAAAGTCATCAATAAATTTCGCGAAATATACTGCTCCACCTTTAGATTGAATTGTCACGGGTCCCCATACATCCGAGTGTATGTACTCCAACACATCCTTACTTTTATGCTTCCCGGTCTTGAAGCTCACCCCGCACTATTTACCATACAAGCAATATTTGCAAACATTAAATTTACAAACTTTTACCCCCATCAAGCAGCTTTCGTCTATGTAGTTCTTGCATTCCTTTCTCACTCATATGGCCAAGGCGTAAATGCCATAGAGTAGAGTTATCAGCACCTGGATCCAACAGAATTGTCACAGCTACTCCACCTGTAACAGTACTCCCTACCAATGTATACAAGTTACCCAGCCGTTTCCCTTTCATGACAACCATGGCCCCTTTAACAACTTTTAGAACTCCACCCGTTTCCATAAAAGTAAACCATTTGACTCAAGTGTACCTAAATAAATTAAATTCTTTTTAAGGTCAGGGACATGTCGTACATCACCCAATGTTCTCACCATACCATCAAACATTTTAAATTTAATCGCCCCAAAACCTCAGCATTGTTAGTCTGACACTTTTATCACTAAAATAGGTAATGAAAGGCGACTACAATCATGAATATAATTAATTTGTGGGAGATACCCTTTTGTCTAGTGGAAAATGCTGCTGCTGAAATGATTAACTTGTTAAACCCCACATAATTTCATTACAGTTGAGTAGCAACTTCTACCCATTTTCACAAATGAGCAAAGTCACAGTCAAAACTTCTAAATTCTTTTTTCTCTTGCTTTTCAGGGTTTGAGGCTATGGTTCTTGAATTCCCAGCTATATATTAGCTACTGGTGTGTTATCATAGTTTGAGAGACGAGACAACATGAAACAGCGAACTTACAAAGGGGCACTTGAACTACTTAATAAGATTTGTTGCTGCTATATTGTTAATAGGACCTTCTTCTGTATGTGTTTGGCTTCGTCTCCTTTAAATTTTCTAAACGTTTGTGTGATGTTGTAACCTTTAGTTGCACTATTATTAAATAAAGTTTCAATCTCAGCAGTTGCTACAAAAATCACATATAGTTTCTCACTAGCTGTATTCAGGGGCGGCCCAAGGTCAAGCGGGGCCCTAGGCAAAATTTTTGTATGAGGCCCTATAAATATTTTGTCTATTACTATATTTCATTTTTAATTATTATAATTTTTTTATGTTTTAAAAAATTATTTTTTATTTTTTAAAAAAATTTAAAATATTGATCAAGTTTTTATACTCAAGTTTTGACAATAATTTTTTTTAATAGATAATATTGTTAATTCATTCACTCTTAGTTGATTGTAAATAAAATTTCATCAATTTAAGTTTTCAACAAGTAATTTAATAATAGAATATGTGAACAAAGAATCATTCTTTACCCATGAGTAATGTGCACGCATGAAATAGAAAACTTTAATAACATATACAATTTAAGTATAAATTATTTGGACTGAAAATTTATATTAAGACAAAAAAAGAACCAATTTTATAGATTTTCACCACAAAAAATAATGAATATAAATTTTCTATGTGAGTGAATGAAATACAACTATGAACACACTCAAAATATTTAGAAAAATTTAAATCAAAGCTCACACGAAGGAGTAATTTTGAACCCAATAAAATTAGATATTGATTTGAACTATTAAAATTTGAGCCCTAAAAATTTGAATCATATCTAAAATACAAAAAATAAAAATAAAAATGACTATTATACTAAAGTGATAAATTTTATGGAGGCCTCTAAAATTTGGGTTTAACCAAGTAGAGAGTAATTTTGGACTTAATAAAATTAGATACTGATTTGAACTAATAAAATTTGGGCCCTAAAAATTTTAATCATATCTAAAATATAAAATAAAACATAAAAAATTAGACCTACTATACTAAAGAGATAAATATTGTGGGGCCCTCTAAAATTTGGGGCCCTAGGCAAACAACTAAGTTGCCTGAGGCTTGGGTCGGCCCTGGCTTTATTAACGGTATATGACCCCCCCCGCCCAAAAAAAATAAATTATTTTTTTAGAAAATTTCGACATAGTTTCTTTTAAAAATCAGACATCAAGATAATTGGTGAGAACTATATGCGAGAGCATTAAACATAATAATTATACCCGACAAGTCATTCACATCATATCAACCATAAGCATCCCTTCTGATGACATCCATAAATAAATCTGTTCAAAACTAGGATAACAAATGGAGGCCTACACAGTTCTCCCAAACTCGGATTATAATCTAACTATCCAAAATTCTTCGTCATGAATATAATATACAAAATATCTAAATCTTTAGAAGTAAACCATTTAAAATGACACAATCTATACATATTCCTTTAAATTAACAAAGATATAAATAACTTACAAATTCTCGATAATATATGTCATCGTATATTGTTCTTTACATATTCTAACTAAATATATAAAAATCATAGCAACTATCTTTTGTCTCGATACTCCCATTATGCAGTCCACCAACATATGTCCATAACTGAAAATGTTAAATGATAGAGGTGAGCAACCACACACTCAGTAGGATAACCATTCTCTCAAACATATACAATGTTTTATATATCAACAGTTCATAATCATAATGATAGGCAATGAAATAATTTATCAATAAGTCTAAGTACACGATAAGTAGTAAGCATTTTTGAAAGTATACTACGTACTATTATTTGAAATACATAGGTAAAACATCAAGGAATTTATCACATCGAAATCAAATCTCAAGGTAACACTATAAAACCTTTCTTCTTAAAACATAATGCAACACCATAGATTTTATAAAGTACGAAGTGAAAAATCTTTATACAAGTATATGTATAACAAAGTTGGTAAAGTTAATCATTTCTTATTTTGAACACAATTTTTATAAACTTGTTCTTTCCAGAGTATTTTTCAAAAATATTAACTCCACGTACTTTCGCCTCAACCTCACCTTACCTCACCCCACTGAAGAAGTTTGTTGGAATATTGGTCTATTGATTTCTTGGTACCCAAAATTCATTTATGCTATCTATACGGACAAATATCATCAAACCAACACCGATTCACAAATGAACCATCCCCGGGTAACCTTTTGCATCCTAGGGTCTCATCGCCCTTCTTGCTTTTCGGGGGATGTATAGGATACAACTTGTAATGTCATGCAAACTGTCACCGAAAACCACTACCATCACCAATCCCCCCTAGGACTAGTACCTATCTTGGTAACCCCCCTCAAGAGCTCCAACCGTCTACTAACTCTCTGTCTGTCGGTACCGAACATACAAGTTTCAAACCATAACTTTACGATCACTTTCCATTCCCAACACCAATCACAACTTTGACACTTTTAAAAAAATATACAGTTTTACAAAATCTCACATTTCTATTTCCAACATAACACATTTTCAAAATAACTCACACACACACCCCAAAAATACAATTTGTATCATTTTATAACAAATTTCACAAATTAAATGATTTAAAAGTTATATACATCAACACCACCCTTTCCATACTTTAAAATAACTTAACAATACCCAAAATCATGGTAAAATATGCTCAATCATATCATAAAAATCAATATCTCTTTCCTCAATTTATCATTTCAACACTTATAGTCACTTTGACATTTTATCAAACACATAGTAGATATAAAATCTCCAAATACACATTTACAAAGTAACATACTTATTCTTAAGAGACAAATCAAATACATTATATATAAAATCACATATATTCTAAAAAATCCAAAATCTTAAGTTCAATCAAACACCCATAACAAAAATCAAGTTAGGGTTTCAAACCCACAATACTCAAATTCATTTAATGCATGTAGGTTTACAAATTCATAGTAAACTCTTCATTTAATTAAGACTCATAGTATGAAAACATGTATTTTGCTCATACTAAACAAATAGATATAGAACATACATGAGATACATCAATGTATATGCAAGAGAAATGAGAGCTCTACCTCAAAACTCAAGAACTCAAGCTCCACCTTCAAATGCTCAGGTGGATCCAAGAATCCCAATTAATGTTCTTAGATTTTCAAACAAAAACGCAAGCTCTAGAGACCTTGTTATTCTCTTTTCTCTTTCCCTTTATATTGTCCTAGGGTTCCAAGATGTATTGGGTGAGAATGGAAAGAAATAATGGGACAAATAGGGCTGAAAATGGTTTTTTATAACAAGCAAATCTCGAATTTTACTGTTCGTAGTGCCAAAAATTGCATTTTTTCTCCAAAATTACAGTTTTGCCACTAAATATCTCCAATTTGATCCCTATGACTACCCTAAGATTTTTCGACATTCCAGATTCTTTTTTAATATGTTATTTTAACCTAAAAATATTTAGTTTTATAATTTATCTCAAAATTAAAGTCAATGTATACCCAAAACACTAAAATTACTATTTTACCCATTTGAACTACTGTATGAGCTAAACGTCTATTCCAAAGTTTTCGGATCTCCCGTATTCAATGGTAATGTTATTTTAACATGAAAAACTTAATAAATTTACTTTATTACACTTATCAACCTTAAACAACTCAAAAATTAAATTTGATCCAAAAGTCAATACGTCTGTAACTCAAACTTATGCTACTATTCCTTTAACAACGATTCAAAATTTCTCTCATCATTTTAGTCATTTAAAAAAAATACTATCAAATTAATATCATTTATATTTATATGAAATATGGGATCTCACAATCCACCCCCCTTAAATTAAGTTCAGTCCTCGAAACTCAGGCTCCCTCGTCTAAATCTCAATTGTTAACCACCAATATAACCAAGTGAACTCCATTCACCAACACAAGAAGATATATTCAAGTTTTTTTTTTTTGTGAATTCACTACCTTTACCATCACATATTTATATAGGCTGATAATCAACCAATCCACCAGTCTCAAACTATGAGTATTACAGTTAATTAAATATTTTCAAGTCCATTCCTGCCATCACATTTCTTCACTTCAGTTTCATTCTTATAATGTTGCTTCATGTCCCATGATAACGCCTCAGATTTTTCCATGTTTGCCTCATCATCACAGTTATCATAAGTCCTCAAATTCACATTCTTTTTAAGCTATCAAACTTTTTCAATAACCTGTGCGACTACCAAAACTAATATCTCACCACGTTCACCACTAGGTCGCCGACTTCATTGTTACTCATCACCTATGGTAATCATTTCATTCTCGATATTATAGTCATTCAAGGTACCATGACACTCTTGCCCCCTGTTCTCATCCACCATGCTCCCATCCATACTACTCCAGATTGCACGGCTCAAGACATGGCACGACACATGATATGGCCCGACCTAAGACGTGTATGATCCTATCCACCCAAGTTCTTAACCATACCTACTTCATATACTTCTCATACCTGATCAAATACCATTATCAACTTTTAGAGAATTTTCACGCACATTTAGCATTATCGTCACAATATTTTAACGTTTCAATATTACCACTAGAGAATCAAATAAGAAGTTTTGGAAAACTCTCATTTTCTTTCTTGTATAATATATCCTCTATTTAAAACTACCACGTAGCATTAAATCCTATGAAAAACCTCAAGTCGTTGTGATTTGGTGAACACCACAAGATTGTTGATAGTGATAATTTTCAAAGTAGACACCTAGTTATCCAAGAAATTGATTTTTACATCTCAATTATATTTTTCATCTTCATCCGTGTAATTATAACTAAATGGTTAACTCCAATAATATAAAATCTAAACAAATATTTTCACTGCACACTCTGATATTAATTATAATTTTTCAATTCATTTTTTCAATCCATTATAATAAGAACTAACAACCGATAAACTTTCTCATAGGTTGTCTCTCATAAGTACAAGATGAATTTGAAACCTTTTGATTTATATCTTTGTATGATTATTATTACATGTTTTTAGAACTATCATAATATCTCCACGTTTTTAACCAATTCGATCTTGTAAAACCCGAGGAAATTTAAACTTTTGAGAAAAATGGCAAAATGGTAATTTGCCACTATGGTACAGGTTGTAAACCTGTATTTTTCTAGAGCTCGGATGACGAAACGGACATCACCGTTGGATTCGTCTCGCGAAATCTAGTTAGCCTGTCAAATTTCGTTGAATTCCGAGTTAGTCGGATTTTTCACGTTTTACGAGACGAATGGGCCTCGGGTAACCCCGTACACGAAATTTTTATAAAATTTTAAAGTTTGGGGAAATATTAGAGGCAAGTTGAAATAAAAATAATTCGAACTTGAACCGGAGCGAAATTTAGTCGTTTCGGGATTAAAACGGACCCGAAATTAAATAGGACGTGTGGCCAATTGTGGGCCAAGTATTCTAAAATATAAATAGGGGGAAAAATTAGATTTTTCCCCATTTTTTCAGCCGATTGAGAAGAGAGGGAAAAGAGAGAAACACTCCACCTTCTCTCTACGATCTACTCCGTTCTAGCGCTCAAATCGACTCGGGCCAAGAATAAGAGTTGCTCTACGCGTCGAGGGCTACGCGTGGGTACCAAAAACGACGGCTTTCACCGAACGTTGGGAGGCCGAAAAGTTGGAAGTGGAGGAGTCAAGCTTGCTTTGAGTTCTAGGAGTTTCCCACGGCGATTCTACACGCTACAAGAGGTAGGGTTCCCTCCTACTAAAGTTTATTCCAAACCTAGGATGTTTTTATGAAATGGGTAGGATGATAGATTGTATATCTCTTGCCTATTGTTGGTAATGTGTTGAAATGGGTATTGAAATGGGTAAAGATCAATTCTAATTGGATTGGTAATTAGAAAATTTTCAATGAAATTTCTAGAATTGGGTATATGGGATTGACCTAATGTAATTCTTGAATTATGTGAATTGTGGGCATGCTATGTGCTTATATTATGTCATGAGAATTAAAGTGTGTTATTACTTGATTTTGTGAGGACATGCTTGGGTGTCATTCAAGATAAAATGTTGATATATGTATACATGTTATAATATATTGACATTGTAGAGAATTATGGAAATTATATGCTTACGATGTAATTTTGCCATGAAATATGTAAAACGTGATTAGAATGCTCATGTGTTACTCATAGCATATTGAACATGATAATATTGTTGCAATGGAGCATCACATTGCATATGCACGGGAACATCGCATTTAGTGGGTGTGTGTGCATGGTGGTTGTCTTCACCACGCTTGGTGGATGACGAGTGGGCTCGGGTAATATGGGTCGATGACCTAGTCGAGTCGCACGGTTTGCATGGGTGATAGGGTTGGGGTAGCAAGAAGGGCTAGAAAATCCCTCGGGTGAGAGACCCGGTGATTGGAGACGCACTCCGTTGGTATGAGAGTCCATAAAGTGTGTCGGTGTACGCGGAACCGTTGGTGGAAGTCCATAAATTCCGTGTAGGTTGGGTGACCTTTGGTGTGAGTCCATGAACATCCACCCCTATAAAGACCCTGGAATAGAATGTCATTTGATGTGCAACATGAATGACGGATTGGTACACATTGGCACGTGCATGTGTAGAGGAGCCGGGAAGGGCTCGGTTGATGTGCATGAGTGGGTCTCGCCTCATTCCATAGCATGACATTGCACATTCCATCATTGAATATATTTCCTTGCTTGGAATGTTATGAATTGTTGTTTTGTGACATGTGAGCATTTCATATGCATTTAGGTTGGGGAGTAGCCTCATTAGGAGATACCCTATTGAGCGTGGCTCACCCTTTGTGGGAAAAATATTTCAGGTGCTGGGTTCACACCGGCGGACGGCTCCCATTTCGAGCCCCAAGGTTGAAGAAAGCCGGAATGTGGCTTTATTTTGAGTTTTTGTAAAATTATTATAAAGACTTGGTTTTGGTATGTAAATCCATATAAATGTTTGTAATAGAATTTATATGTATCATGTTTTATGGGAAAAACTTCATTAAATATGTGTTGGATGGAAAAGATGTGTGTTGAATGGATTGGAAGTGAAAAACAGAGGAAAAAGGCAAAAGTGGCAGAACCGTACCGGTACGCGTACCGGTACGGCGATAGCCAGAAGGTAGAGCGTACCGGTACGCAGAGGTCCAGTGGGCATACCGTACCGGTACGCGTACCGGTACGCCCTCCAAAATTTTCTGAAATTTTAATTTTTTTTTCTTTTTGCCAAACCCTTGGGCTATTGTTTCCTTCCTTTAAAGGTTATAAATGAACAATAATAGGATACCAATGGTGGCATATTGGACCTCGGATGGGTCAACCAACCAAAATAAGTTAGACTTGTGATTCTTTTACATATAATTATAAGTCCCGGTAAAGGGAATGTGGTGACGTGGTGTCGGGTTAAGCGACATTCACGGGTATTTACGCGGGTTGATGGGTTTATCAACGGTGAATAAAGGACCCACGGAAATTTGGGGCGTCACAGCTTGGTATCAGAGCATAGGTATGCGATTTACCTAGGGCTTGATGGGGCATGGGTCTAGACCATTGCATTCATTGTACATTTCATGTTATTTGCTTAAATTGCTACATGTTATGTGATATGTGATATGTGTATTATATGCATGGTAAAATGTGTATGGAAATGGACACACTAGGGTTAGAGAACTTAACCTTGGGAGTGGGAAAGCAAATGAACGGGAAAGTTCAAAGCGTAAGGGTCCACTATTGGAGGCATACGCTCTACTAGTGAGACAAGGAGAAAGATTTGAACGTTTTAACTTTGACCCCTATCTAGGGATACTAAGTCGTTTTACCGTTGCCATTTGATGTGTGTGTAGATGGCAAGTGGAAGAAGAGGACGTCGAGGCGGTGGGCGGAACAATAACCAACCACCACCGGTCTTCGATCAACAAGCGTTTACGGAAACCATGGGCATGATGGCGGCTACAGTTGCACAAGCTAGTGCAAATGCCGGACATGGAGGCGCGAGTAACCTCCAACAGTTTAAAGCACACAAACCTCCAGTCTTCATGGGAGGGGCGGACCCGATGGTGGCCGACCATTGGTTCCGGCAAGTCAACAAGATCTTAGGGGCGATGGAGGTCACCTCAGACGCTACTAAGATAAGACTAGCTGAATTCCAGCTAGAGGGAGAAGCCCAATTGTGGTGGGATTGGGTGACGGCCTCGAAGAACTTAGAGGCCATGACATGGGGAGAGTTTAAGGAACTCTTCATGGGTAAATATTTCCCAACGGCCGTTCGGCATGCAAAGGCCCGGGAATTTCTAGATTTGAAGCAAGGGTTAATGACCGTGATGGAGTATGTGGCTAAGTTCACCGAATTAGCCCGATTTGCTGATGATTACGTGGCCACGGATATGGCCAAGGTAAGAAGGTTTGAGGATGGGTTGAAACTGTCCATCCGGGGAAAGATTGTAGGCCTCCGCCTGCAAGACTTGGACTCTATGGTTGAGACGGCTATGGCCATTGAGAGGGAGGTTGGCGATGCACGAAACATCCGTGAGGCGGGTGCTAAGGATAAGAAGAAGGAGGGCCAATCCTCTTCTTCTAGTTCGGGGAAGAAACAGAGGACCTCTGCTCCTCAAGGACAGGGCCGCGGCTATCAAGGCCAAGGCCAAGGTCAACTTTCCCAGGGTGGGAGAAACTTCAGGACTACCTACCAGGCAGGCCAGAAGACATGTTACCATTGCCACCAACCGGGGCATATAAAACGGGATTGTCCGCAGAGGCAAGGATCCCAGAACTATGGGACATCTCAGTCCCAGTCATCGGTGGGATAGCCACAGCCACACTTTGTTCCTCCCTACCCCACCATGGGCCAGGGAAGCCAGTATCAATTTCAGGGCACTACTCAGGCCCCTACCACCTTCCGAGCGGGGACTCCGCAATCAGGCCAGATGGGCCAGGGCATGGGTCGAGGCCGAGGACAGGGCATGCAGGCCGGGACTTCGGGGACCCAGGGGCATGTCTACGCCATTACACCTCAGGCTGAGCCAGTGGACCAGTCGGTCATTCAGGGTACATTTCTACTTTCTCGCTTATGGGCTAAAGTGTTATTTGACTCTGGTGCATCACATTCATTCATTTCTGCATCATGTGTGAGGGATTTGGGCTTAGAGGTTGATACCTTGGAAGAGCCGTTATATGTGAATTCACCCCTAGGAGCTAGGGTGTGTGTGAATCAGATATGTCGGAGTTGTGAGTTAGAGATCTCGGGGATTCTACTCACCGTGGACCTTAGGGTTATGGACATGTCGGAGTTCGATGTCATCCTTGGGATGGACTGGTTGGCGGCGCATCGGGTCGTAATTGATTGTGACAGGAAGAGGGTCACTGCCTATACACCGGACGGTGTTTGTTTCAAGTTTCAGGGGAAAAAGCATGATGCTTTGCCTCAAGTCGTGTATGATTCACGATGGCATGGGCAATTGATGGGTTGGCTTGCGAGCCTTACCCTGGAGGACGAGGCAAGACAAGAATTGGGTCTACCTCGGGTGGTGTGCGAGTATGAGGACGTTTTTCCTAACGAGTTACCGGGATTACCTCCCCATAGGGATGTGGACTTTAACATCGAATTACATCTGGGTACTTCGCCTATTTCTATGACTCCACATAGGATGGCGCCAGCAGAGTTGCAAGAACTC
Organism: Ilex aquifolium; assembly: GCA_951799425.1. NCBI lineage: Eukaryota > Viridiplantae > Streptophyta > Magnoliopsida > Aquifoliales > Aquifoliaceae > Ilex > Ilex aquifolium. Next base: position 16,670,575 of record OX637397.1, on the reverse strand, counting down.
AAGGTCCAACTGCAAGAATTATTGGACAAGAGCTTTATTAGGCCGAGCACTTCACCTTGGGGCGCTCCGGTGCTGTTTGCCAAGAAGAAAGATAAGACCCTTCGATTGTGTATAGACTATCGGCAGTTGAACCGGGTCACCATCAAGAATAGGTACCCTTTGCCGATGATCGATGATTTGTTTGATCAGCTGAAGGGAGCGCGGGTCTATTCAAAGATAGATCTCCGCACGGGCTACCATCAGTTGAGAATTAGGGAGGTAGATATCCCTAGGACGACGTTCAGAATGCGGTATGGGCATTTCGAGTTCACAGTGATGCCATTTGGATTGACAAATGCCCCAGCGGCATTCATGGATCTCATGCATAGGGTGTTCCAGCCCTATTTAGATCAGTTTGTTGTAGTGTTTGTTGATGACATCCTGATCTACTCCAAGACGGAGGAGGAGCATGAGGGTCACTTGAGGATTGTTCTCCAGACCTTGAGGGACCACCAGTTGTACGCCAAGTTCAGCAAGTGTGAATTTTGGCTCACGGAGGTGAAATTCTTGGGACACGTGGTGTCAGCTTCGGGGGTGTCAGTTGACCTGGAGAAAGTTGAAGCAGTTATGAGTTGGGAGAGGCCAAAGTCAGTGTTCGAGATACGTAGTTTCTTGGGATTGGCAGGGTATTACCGGAGGTTCATTGATGACTTCTCCCGACTAGCCGCACCTATGACTAGATTGACCCGGAAGGAGGTCAAGTTCGAGTGGAATGATTCGTGTGAGAAGGCATTCCAAGAACTAAAGAGGAGGCTCACTTCAGCTCCTATCTTGATTGTTCCAGAAAGGGGACAAAACTACACGGTGTATTGCGATGCCTCCAAGGACGGACTGAGTTATGTCTTGATGCAGTCCGGGAGAGTGGTGGCCTATGGTTCTCGACAGTTGAAGAATCACGAGCAGAATTACCCCACGCATGACATGGAATTGGCGGTCATAGTCTTTGCCTTGAAGGCTTGGCGCCACTATTTGTATGGTGAACGATTTGAGGTGTTTTCGGACCACAAAAGTCTGAAGTACATCTTCACTCAGCGGGACCTCAACATGAGGCAGCGTAGGTGGATGGAGTACCTAGAAGACTATGACTTCACTTTGCATTACCACCCTGGTAAGACAAATGTGGTGGCAGACGCACTTAGTCGGAAGTCACGGGGTGTCTTAGCTAGTGTGGCTTCCCGGGAGTGGCGGATGCTTGAGGCCGTGGGCCAATTTGGGCTGCATTATTAGGGTCGGACTCAAGGTGTTTTAGGGAACTTGGTGGCTACGCCTTCCCTACTGAGCAGAGTGATTGAGTCCCAGGGGCAGGACCTAGAGTTATCATCCATCAGGGACCGAGTGCAGACGGGTACTGGTGACGAAGGCTGGGCCATTCACTCGGATGGCAGTCTTCGATTTAGGGGAAGGGTTGTGGTTCCCCAGTCGGCGAATCTGAGAGAGGAAATTCTCAGGGAGTTTCATTGCTCTCGTTTTGCGGTGCATCCAGGCGGTACGAAGATGTATCATGATCTTCGTCGCCAGTATTATTGGAGCGGGATGAAGAGGCAGATTGGCGACTTTGTCAATAAATGCCTCACATGTCAGCAGATTAAAGCCAAGCACCAGAGACCAGCAGGGTTGCTCCAGCCATTAGAGGTGGCTGAGTGGAAGTGGGAGCACGTCACCATGGATTTTGTGACCCACTTGCCACGGACATCGCGGGGACATGATGCGGTGTGGGTGATAGTGGACCGGCTTACGAAGTCGGCACACTTTTTGGCGGTGCGGATGACCTTCACTCTGGAGGAATTCTGCAGGTTGTACATAAGGGAGATAGTCCGGTTGCATGGGGTACCCGTATCTATAGTATCAGATCGGGATCCCAGGTTTACGGCTCACTTTTGGGAGAGTTTCCAGCGAGCCATGGGGACTCAGTTGAGGATGAGCACAGCCTTTCATCCCCAGACAGATGGTCAGTCGGAGAGGACCACTCAGACGTTAGAGGACATGCTACAAGCATGTGTCCTAGACCTCAAGGGTAGCTGGGAAGAACATTTACCCTTAGTGGAATTCGCCTATAATAACAGCTATCAGGCGAGCATACGGATGGCACCCTATGAGGCACTTTATGGGAGGCCTTGTCGTTCTCCGGTTTGTTGGACTGAGGTTGGAGAAAGACCCTCTACTGGTCCAGACTTGATAAGAGACACCTCGGAGAAGGTGGACCTGATAAAGAAACGTCTTCTCACAGCTCAAAGCCGGCAGAAGAGTTACGCCGATAGACGGCGGCGACCTCTGGAGTTTGAGGTGGGAGATCATGTCTTCTTAAAGGTGATGCCTAAGAGAGGAGTGGTCAGATTCGGCAAGCGAGGAAAGCTATCGCCGAGGTATATTGGGCCCTTCGAGATACTTGAGAGAGTTGGCACTGTGGCCTATAGGTTGGCGTTGCCGCCAAGTTTATCGGGCGTTCATGCTGTATTCCATGTCTCTATGCTCCGGAAGTATACTCCAGATCCGACGCATGTTGTGGATTGGGGAGAACTTGTTGTTGATGCAGATGGGACCTTTGAGGAGGGACCAGTGCGTGTCATGGATAGCCAGGAGCAGGTTTTGCGAGGCAAGACCGTGAGGCTTGTGAAGGTGTTGTGACAACACCGAGGAGTGGAAGAGGCAACATGGGAGCGTGAGGACACCATACGTGCCAATTATCCTTTCTTGTTCGAGGATGGAGGTATATTCTTATAGTCATTTAGTGTTATATGACCGTGGCATATGCATGTGGTTGTTGTGCATGAGTGTGTGAATTTCGGGGACGAAATTCTTTTAAGGGGGGAAGAATGTAAAACCCGAGGAAATTTAAACTTTTGAGAAAAAGGGCAAAATGGTAATTTGCCACTATGGTACAGGTTGTAAACCTGTATTTTTCTAGAGCTCGGATGACGAAACGGACATCACCGTTGGATTCGTCTCGCGAAATCTAGTTAGCCTGTCAAATTTCGTTGAATTCCGAGTTAGTCGGATTTTTCACGTTTTACGAGACGAACGGGCCTCGGGTAACCCCGTACACGAAATTTTTATAAAATTTTAAAGTTTGGGGAAATATTAGAGGCAAGTTGAAATAAAAATAATTCGAACTTGAACCGGAGCGAAATGTAGTCGTTTCGGGATTAAAACGGACCTGAAATTAAATAGGACGTGTGGCCAATTGTGGGCCAAGTATTCTAAAATATAAATAGGGGGAAAAATTAGATTTTTCCCCATTGTTTCAGCCGATTGAGAAGAGAGGGAAAAGAGAGAAACACTCCACCTTCTCTCTACGATCTACTTCGTTCTAGCGCTCAAATCGACTCGGGCCAAGAACAAGAGTTGCTCTACGCGTCGAGGGCTACGCGTGGGTACAAAAAACGACGGCTTTCACCGAACGTTGGGAGGCCGAAAAGTTGGAAGTGGAGGAGTCAAGCTTGCTTTGAGTTCTAGGAGTTTCCCACGGCGATTCTACACGTTACAAGAGGTAGGGTTCCCTCCTCCTAAGGTTTATTCCAAACCTAGGATGTTTTTATGAAATGGGTAGGATGATAGATTGTATATCTCTTGCCTATTGTTGGTAATGTGTTGAAATGGGTATTGAAATGGGTAAAGATCAATTCTAATTGGATTGGTAATTAGAAATTTTTCAATGAAATTTCTAGAATTGGGTATATGGGATTGACCTAATGTAATTCTTGGATTATGTGAATTGTGGGCATGCTATGTGCTTATATTATGCCATGAGAATTAAAGTGTGTTATTACTTGATTTTGTGAGGACATGCTTGGGTGTCATTCAAGATAAAATGTTGATATATGTATACATGTTATAATATATTGACATTGTAGAGAATTATGGAAATTATATGCTTACGATGTAATTTTGCCATGAAATATATAAAACGTGATTAAAATGCTCATGTGTTACTCATAGCATATTGAACATGATAATATTGTTGCAATGGAGCATCACATTGCATATGCACGGGAACATCGCATTTAGTGGGTGTGTGTGCATGGTGGTTGTCTTCACCACGCTTGGTGGATGACGAGTGGGCTCGGGTAATATGGGTCGATGACCTAGTCGAGTCGCACGGTTTGCATGGGTGATAGGGTTGGGGTAGCAAGAAGGGCTAGAAAATCCCTCGGGTGAGAGACCCGGTGATTGGAGACTTACTCCGTTGGTATGAGAGTCCATAAAGTGTGTCGGTGTACGCGGAACCGTTGGTGGAAGTCCATAAATTCCGTGTAGGTTGGGTGACCTTTGGTGTGAGTCCATGAACATCCACCCCTATAAAGACCCTGGAATAGAATGTCATTTGATGTGCAACATGAATGACGGATTGGTACACATTGGCACGTGCATGTGTAGAGGAGCCGGGAAGGGCTCGATTGATATGCATGAGTGGGTCTCGCCTCATTCCATAGCATGACATTGCACATTCCATCATTGAATATATTTCCTTGCTTGGAATGTTATGAATTGTTGTTTTGTGACATGTGAGCATTTCATATGCATTTAGGTTGGGGAGTAGCCTCATTAGGAGATACCCTATTGAGCGTGGCTCACCCTTTGTGGGAAAAATATTTCAGGTGCTGGGTTCACACCGGCGGACGGCTCCCATTTCGAGCCCCAAGGTTGAAGAAAGCCAGAATGTGGCTTTATTTTGAGTTTTTGTAAAATTATTATAAAAACTTGGTTTTGGTATGTAAATTCATATAAATGTTTGTAATAGAATTTATATGTATCATGTTTTATGGGAAAAACTTCATTAAATATGTGTTGGATGGAAAAGATGTCTGTTGAATGAATTAGAAGTGAAAAACAGAGGAAAAAGGCAAAAGTGGCAGAACCGTACCGGTACGCGTACCGGTACGGCGATAGCCAGAAGGTAGAGCGTACCGGTACGCAGAGGTCCAGTGGGCATACCGTACCGGTACGCGTACCGGTACGCCCTCCAAAATTTTCTGAAATTTTAATTTTTTTTTCTTTTTGCCAAACCCTTGGGCTATTGTTTCCTTCCTTTAAAGGTTATAAATGAACAATAATAGGATACCAATGGTGGCATATTGGACCTCGGATGGGTCAACCAACCAAAAGAAGTTAGACTTGTGATTCTTTTACATATAATTATAAGTCCCGGTAAAGGGAATGTGGTGACGTGGTGTCGGGTTAAGCGACATTCACGGGTATTTCCGCGGGTTGATGGGTTTATCAACGGTGAATAAAGGACCCCCGGAAATTTGGGGCGTCACAGATCTACCCTATATCTTTCTTCAACTTCCCAATAAGATTTATTGTCAAACATTGTATTTGAGTGTTGGGTCCTTGCCTAATGTCTATTTCAATTTCAAATTCTTTATTGTCTCCCAAGAGTTAGATGTACAATGTCGTTATCATAACAAGAAAGCGGCTCAAGTAATAACCCATATCGAAATGTTATAGCTTCGTCCTTACGCCCAATATTATAACAACACATTTTACGAAAAACTCTTAAGTCCCCATGATTTAATCCATCACCTTAATATTTCTTGAACTATAAAATATAATCAATATAAATTTATATTCCTAGGGGTCCAAATAATTCTTCAATTCCATACCAATAATCACCATAACCTTAAAAATTTCTCATGACCTATGAGAAGATAACCATTCACTGGCTAATAGAGTAATCTCGTACTTTGATCGAAACTTAATTAACCATTCATTCATTAATATCAAAACCACCAAGTGTAATTTTCTACATTGATCTACCGTATTAAATCCTTTTAACATCACAACCAACTGCAAAGATTTCTTTTCAAAAATTTATGATCTTCAATACCAACTATTCTCAACTCCGGCCTGTCAAGATCAAACCTAATGATAGATGGAAAAGAGCTGGAGATAAACTTTCATATTTCTACAATATTTAACTTCCAAAGACATTAAAAGATCCCACACCATGATAAAAGTTTATGTCAAATATTGAACATCATCATTGTTCTATTAGTTACTCAATACAAATGATCTCAAATTTTTGAACATCTATGCTCCACAGGCCAACAATATTAATGGCCAAAAATTTATTAAACTTTGTAGGTTTCCTTGGCGCGGGACTTCAAAAATTTTAATCCATACCCTTGATCTCCATTTTCATTTAAAGTCCATGAGTACAACTTAACTATCAACCCCACATTCAACCAAGGGATTCCCGATTATCACTAGTTTTAGATGGTCTAAATGTTGCGAACTACAAATACCATAAAATACAATCACATAATAACCAAAACAAGTTCACGGTCTGTCCTCAAGGATAACACCTTCCATGTACTTAGGAGATTTATGGTCATATAACTCTCACACGTAGTCCAATCCCTCCTACCCTTTCATGTAATGAGTAATTTTCTTACTCCATATTTTTTTCCCTTCGAAGGCTTACCATGTCATTTTCAATCAATCTTCAAGCAAGGTCATCTAATATAATTCATCAATTATGGCACCACGATCCTCCAATCATACTCTTTCTGAATAATTTTATAACCCAATTGTACAAAAATAAGTCATCACTTAACATTTAATTTTTACCCAAAAGCAACACTAGCCAACTATCCATACTAATTCCAAACAACTATTGATAACCTCAAATAAATGGTCATAAAATAACATCCAATCCACTCAGAAGCAAAATCATAATTTGTACACTTATTTCAAAATCGACACAAATACTTATTCATTTTATCATGCCCCTCCAATTGATTGTACTTGAACATTGTACTATTTTATAGTCTCTTAATCACCTTAATCGAAGGCATGTACAACTCAAAGTTTTCACCATAAAACCAAAATTTCCAATCTTTCTTCAATTCTTAATCTCTCCATCAATTCCATCTCTTCACCTAACAAAAATTATATAAATGACGCCAGAGTTGGCCTTATTCTCCAAGCAACAAAACTGAATTACCACACATCATTGACTTTACAAATTAAAGCAACTAAGGACCAGACAAAATAATGAAAATTGACATAACCTAAAAAAGTTATAACATCATAAATCGTCCTACCTTGAATCCTTTTACTTTTCATACCTTCTTAACAAAAATACACTAATACTCTATATGATATCCAAAACTCATGATGCAAAAATATTTTTTTGTCACCACACATGTCTCCTAATTATCTCCAATAGTGGTACACTCATTTTCCTATAGCTCCCATATAAGACCTAATCCTTAAGCTTTGATATCAATCTGTCACGCCTTAAATTTTACAAAAGCGAGATTAAAAAAAAACTTTGTTTATTCCAAAAAAACATGCTGGATTGTTATAAAAACATCTAAAAAAGTTTATCTTTAGTTTAAATAAATATTTTTTTTATAAAATTTCGGCAGAGTTTCCTTTGAAAATCGGATATCCAGATAATTTGTGAGAGCTACCTGTGAGAACATTAAATAGAATAATCATACCTGATTAGTCATTCACATCATATCAACCATAAACATCCCTTCTGATGACATCCACGAATAAATCATTACTGTTCAAAATAAGGGTAACAAATGGAGGCCCACACAGTCCTCCCAACCCCTGGTTATAATCTAACTATCTAAAATTCTTTGTCATGAACATAATATACAAAGTATCTAAAATCTTTAGAAGTAAACCATTTAAAAGGTCTCAATTTATACATATTCCCCTAAATTAACCAATATATAAGTCATTTATAAATTCTTGATAATATACATCATTGTACATTGTTCTTTATATAGTCTAACTAAATATATAAAAATCATAACAACTATCTTCTGTCTCGATACTCCCACTATGCAGTCCACCAACATATGCACATAACTGAAAATGTTAAATGATAGAGGTGAGCAACCACACGCTCAGTAGGATAATCATTTTCTCAAGCATATACAATATTTTAAATACCAACAGTTCACAATCATAATGATAGACAATGAAATAATTAATCAATAAGTCTAGGTACACGACAAGTAGTAAGCATTTTTTAAAGTACGTTACGTACTATCATTTGAAATACACGACAAGTAGTAATCATTTTTTAAAGTACGCTACATACTATCATTTGAAATACATAAGTAAAACATCAAGGAATTTATCACATCAAAATCAAATCTCAATGTAACACTATAAAACATTTCTTCTTAAAACATAATGTAACACCATAGATTTTACAAAGTACGAAGTGAAAAATCTTTATACAAGTATATATATAAAAAATTTGGTAAAGTTAATCATTTCTTATTTTGAACACAATTTCATAAATTTGTTCTTTCCCAAATATTTTTGAAAAATATTAACTCCACGTATTTTCGCCTCAACCTTACCTTACCTCACCCAATTAAAGAGGTTTGTTTGAATATTGGTCTATTGATTTCTTGGTACCCAAAATTCATGTATACTATCCATATAGACAAATATCATCAAATCAACACCGGTTCACGAATGAACTATCCAGAGGGAACCATATTTCCTAACTCAACCAATTTAATTAATCACATCCAAAAGCGGATTTACACTGGGGCAGTGGGGGCAACAACCCCTAAGTGCACATTTTTTTTAAAAAAAAATTGTTAGTTTTGAAATTTTTATAAATTTATAATTTTAAAAAAATTGCCACACTGAAAATTTGTATAAATATACTGCTACTTTTATATTTCAATAACACTTTTGGGTCTAAAAATTTAAATCTAAACTAATTTATTGACCTACTAATAATATTTTAAGTGAAGTGATCTCAAAGAATCAATCAAAGAGCTCTAATTAGAATAATACTACCCAAAAAGTACTATTTTAACATCTCCACTATCGCGGCATTAGATCAATAATTTAGGATAGATTTTTAGACCCTAATTGTACTATTCCTTTTTAGTAAAAAACTGAATTCTTTCGTGACTTAAATATTTAGATTTAAGTTTCTTTCTATACGATTCAAAGTCATCGCACTCTCTTTAGTCTCTCTGTTATCTCTAATTCTCTTGTTTCCTTACACACTAAGTTATCAATCATTATTACTTAAAATATGTTTGCGAAATCTCGACAATTTTGATGGTTGTCATTTAGTCGTTCTCTTTAATTTTCTCTCAATCAGTGCTCTTTCGATAATTGAATTCCTAATTTTTGCTTCATCAAAAATTAAATTATGATATTTGAATGTCATAAATTATATTTTGGAATAAATTATTCCGGTTGGTTGGTTTTCATTATGATTTTAACTCATGAACAAGTAATAAACTGCGTCCACTACAAAAGTATTATGGCTCTGCCCTTGATCATATCGGCCTATTTGTTATTATGTCGTATTCGAGTTGACTCATATAACTCATGAATAAAAAATTCAAGACTAAAATCTAATTGTTATGCATCTACTCAATCAGAAAAGAATAAAAAAAACATAATATGGATCTTAGTCTAGTTGCTGATCAAGCGCTCTCGTTGCTGATCAAGCGCATAACTTGAACTTTAGCTTAGTTACTCTGCAACGCCCACTTGAACTCTCACATATGGCTTTTATGTAGGGTACATAGAATTTTGGAGATACTCTATGGTCGACCTTTTAAAGGTATTATCTTAGCTCCAACTAAGACGACATTTAATTGTTTCATATATGTTATGTCGAGCGTCAAAGACATAAACATTTGGTCATCTTCGCTATTTTTGTGCAAAGACAAATTGTTTGATTTTTCTCACTATCTCAGCACAAATGTTTTCAACTTAATATTTTTTTAAATTATATTTTTTAATTAAAAGTAAACTCAAAAATGGACAAAAAGTGAATAATAAATAATTTTATTTAAATAAAGTAGAGTCATATATTACCACAAAACCTTCAAAGTTTCAATAGTTAATTTTTTTTCAAACAATGGGGTGGAATGGCAGACAAGCTAGGCAGGCGGCCTGGTCAAGGCTGGCGGGCTCATGGGTCGGATTTTTGCGAGCAGGCTCATGGACCAGGTTTCGGACCGAGTAATGGGTTTGAGGGCAAGCTCAAAACCTCTCTTGAAAGATATTAGGCTCAAGATAGGGTTCGGGCAGGCCAACTATTGGGCCTCTTGTGCTTCAGGCCTATTTTTTTCTGGCCAGGTAACGGGACCCGTGGGCAACCCAGCACATGGACATCCTTACAAATAGGGATGCCAATTTTACTCTTACATACAAAAACAACAAGAAACCTAAAAATGGCATGACTAACTAATGCGAATAATAAATAGACAAAATTAAAATTAGAGACGAACAACACAATTAATTGATACTACAGACAGAAAATAATTATTTCATAATTTTTTAAATTTCTTTACATAGTATCATATGACTTATTTTAGAATTAAATATTTTTATTAATACGAACAAGACACCAATCAAAATAAAATAATTAAAAAATAACATGATCGAAAATGACACAACACATATGATTGACACCTCTAGAGGCAAGCCAATTATTTAACATTAGTAAAAACAATGGTGAGTACTTAACATAAAATTTGAATTTGTGAGCCTACACAATTGCTTGTTTTATGGCATTTACACGTGGAGAACCATTGAAAAATATTAAACCACCTTAATCTGTTAAACAAATTTTTGTGGTTGCTAAAAACAAACATTATAAAGGTAATATGCAATCCTTTTCAACAAGTTTATTGCTAAATGTATGCACTTGTATAGCCATTAAAATATAGATATATATGATGTACATTAAAGACATTGTTTTTAGCTCTTTCTACTAAAGGGTTGGTCTCATGGTTACACTTATTCTACCTAATTCCTTTTTTCGCATTTAATATTTCGGAGTTTGGAAGTACACTAATTACACATCTTGGAAGTTTTCTTAAATTACATAAATGTGAAACAAACCTATAGGGAAACCTATGTGTTCAATGCAATGGCTAGAATTGTATCCGAATGTGGTGTCAAATGTGGGTTGTTTGTATCTATTTTTGTATGTCTTTTCTTGGGAACGAAGAATAGAAAGAGGTTGGAACCCAAAATCACAAGCGGGACGGGGGTAAGCCCTTACCAATGGGCCACTCCTTCCTGCACTGCTGCATTTTTGTTAGCAGTACCTTATTGCTTCCTAAGAGTGTTTAGTCTTCGCATACATAAATGAGCTCTTTGTTCATGAGCCTTATGAGTTGAACAATGTATTATTCATACTTGGCTCATTTATTCAACAAATTTTAAAATTTGGCTAGAGCTAGGTTAAATTTTAATATATGAACAAACTTGAATGGGCTCCAACATGAGCCGATCCCGAGTTATGCATGAGCAACTTGGTTTATTGGCGACCCTACATACATTTCTCATCTCTTAATACATTAAGTTCACATTTCTTCTTTCTTCTGTTTGAATAAAGTGTGAGTAATGCTCTTTAAATTAAAAAAATAATTTAATTTACCAACCTGATGATGTAGCAACTAATATTGCCAAATAACATTATTCTAACCACAACATCATATCATATTAATTATAATTTGAGTAATTAATCAACATCTATGGTTTTTTGTTTTTTGTTTTTAATCACCACACTAATTGTAATTTTCAATTCTAATTATACCATATTAATTACAATTTGAGTAATTAATCAATAACATTAAATGAATTCTTTTCCGTTGTTATTGATTAAATAATTTTGACAACTAACCACTAGAGTAATTAAAATTTTAGAAATTATATTTCTACTTATATCATTATAATTAAAACTTTAGTAATTAATTATCATATTAGTATTTATCCCCCACACCAACTTGTGACCACACCGCCCCACCATTCTCTCTCTCTCTCTCTCTCTCTCTCTCTCTCTCTCTCTCTCTCTCTCTCTCTCTCCTCCCTCTCTCTCCTTATTATTTATTGTCCTTTCCTTTTAACCTGAGTCTAATAGTCGCAGATGTTTTGGATTTCATTTCTTCATTTGTGGCCAACACCAAGATCATCCTTACATCACAAAAAAAAAAAAAAAAAAAAAACACCATTGTTATACCTCACCAACAATGGATCTATTTTCGTGAATTAGGCACGGGTTTAGGTGGATGGGTTCGGTTGTGAGATACCTATTGTTATTTATTTAATTAAAATAATATGTCAAATTTTTGCTTACATATAATTATGCTAAACATTATGTCATTCATGGACACAATCGAAATTTTATATTAAAAGCTGGATAGTGGTGTAATCAGAAAATTTATATATAAAAACAAATCAAAAAATTTATTTCATTCATGCAATTAATTGTAATTAATCTTTGAGAGCATCTACTTGTTACCGAACAATAAGAATTCGTCTAATTAGACATATCATTTCACCTTTATAATATTACACAACTTAGTGCATTCCTATAATCAAGAAGTATTTATATCTAACTACCCTTATATTAGTCTAACAAATTTTACTATCTCACAAAAAAAAAAAAAAAATTTAACTAGCATGCCTTGCACGCCGGTTCTTCACTAGTATTTAATAAAATACATGTTTCCAATATCCATAACTAGGTTAATGCAAACCTAATAATTCTAGATAGAGTTGCAATGTGAGAAATATAATAGTTGTTGGCCAATGCAAACTCAACAATCATAGTCGGTTGCATAATTTAAGAAACAAACTAATAATTGTAGTAATAATTGTAACATGAGAAACATTTCGAAAAAGGGTAATAAATAATTGTATCCAACAATCATAGTTGGTTGTACAATTCGAAAAATTGTGATAATTGAGAGGACAATATTAGACATGAAGCATAGTTTTGACATGAACAACATCAAACTTATCTGTGGATGGGTTCATATCTCATATACATTTCTCCATAAAAAGGGCAAATTACACTTGGACTTCTCAACTACCATCTTTTTTTTCACTTTGCCCACTCAACTGTCATATTTTTTATATCTTATTCTCAACTAAGTGATCAGTTTCATATTGCCCCAATTTTGTTACATATTCAATGGAAAATGATTGTACAACGAATATGCCCAAGGTTGAGCTCGGTAATGCAGGTCATGCTCACTTAGGTCGGGAGCTCAGCTCATTTATGTTATATGCAGACCTCGACTTCAGACTCAAACTCCTTGTGTCTGCATCTCAAGGAAGGCTGTGCAGAGGACAGCTGGATTCCACTAAGTACCCCCTTTGTAGCAACAGTTACTTAGCAGACGCAAGTCTCGTAACCGCCCCAACACCTTCCACAGCCGTTGCGCAATAAGGGCGACCGTTACAAGGCAGGGGCAAGGATCTCGCCTCAGATCAAGCTAGACCCAGGGATAACTATAAATATGAGGCAAAGCCTCGACATAAACAACAAGCAATTGTAACCTCACTAAAATACTTTCTGTAAATTCTCCTGTTATCAATATCTCCAGGAGCAAGAGACTCCCTTGAGAGTGGATTAGCCGAGCTCCCAAGTTGGTGAACCACTAAAAACACTCTGTGTGATTACCCCTTTCCCCAGATCCTATTACTAAGAACCTTGGAGCTCAGACTGAACTAAACATAACTGTTCAGCGCACTTTACATTCTCATCACTGCTTAATCATATTTAGAACATCATCAGTTTTATTTCATTTCATATGTGGTCTTTTAAAAAAGACAACTTGAAATGTCAAAATCAAATGGAAATATCTCACCCCTTGCAATGCAACATCCAAGTAAAGTTGGAACTACCGTAAGAGCACACTATGGTTTAAATTCTACCATTTGTGGAGTGGGCAAAAAGTAATTATAATCTACTTCTAACAATGGGAAAATATGAAATTCTTTCTAAACTAATCTTTTCTGGCCTAGAATTAAAAACCAGAAACCTTAAAAGAAAAGGGAATGAAGTTGATGACTCCATTTTGAGATTTTACTAGGTATTATGTCCAAGAATTTTTTGGTCTAATTATACACAAAGCCCCAAGTTAATTGGTACCCTTTTTCGAGGATTTGAACCATCTCGAGTCCCCTTTGATGTCAAATCCATAGAAAATACTCTATTTAAAAGGAGACAATCGACATTCAAATCTTGGTTCATTTCATAATGTTTATAATAGCTAGCTTGTAGAAATGCGCTATAGATAAACCAATGAGAGGAATTTTTTTTCGAAATCTAACACTATGGTACATTGTAACATCGAGTATTTATATGATTTTTTTTCTTGAGAGAAAGTATAGTCGAGCTCATTACATTCCAAAGCCAACATCAGCTCATCTCAAATAGTTTGGAGCCAAACTAGAAGGTTTTGGGCAGGCTTATACTACAACAAAAAGTATTTTTTGCGACGATTTTATAATTTTGTCGCAAATTTCTATTTTGGCAATTTTTTTGCCACGTTTTTTTAAATACATCGCGAAAAGGCGATTCCCTCCTAATTGTTTTTTTGCGGGAGAAAGGGCAGGAGTGGGCAATTTTTTAGGACAAAATTTTTTCATCGCAAATAATTTTATCTCGTCGCAAAAATAAATAATCTAAAATTTAAAGTAAAATAAAGTCTAAATTTCTATTTTGGCACTTTTTTTGCGACGTTTTTTTAAATACGTCGCGAAAAGAAAATTCCCTCATAATTATTTTTGGCAAGAGAAATGGTGGGTATTGACATTTTTTACGACAAAACTGTTTCGTCCCAAATAGTTTTATCTCGTCGCAAAAATAAATAATCTAAAATTTAAAGTAAAATAAATTCTAAATATTAAATTCGCGACGTTTAATTTTTCGTTGCAGAATAAAAATTTAGTTTTCAGCAACAGTTAAAGTAAAAATAAAATAAAAATATTAATTTACAAAAATCATTTTTTGCGACGTTATTATTTTCGTTGCCAAAAATATAATATTTGCGAGCATTTGATAATTTTGTCGCAAATAATTATTATGTTAATTTTTTTCGCGACGGTTTTTATTTCCGTCGCAAATAATGTGATTCCCTCCAAATGAAATTTTTTTTTACGACAAAATTTTTTTGTAGCAAATTAAATAATCAAAAATTAAAATAAAATAAAATAAAAATTAATTCGTGACGTTTTTATTTTCGTCGCAAAAATAAATAATCTAAAATTTAAAGTAAAATAAATTCTAAATATTTAATTCGCGACGTTTAATTTTTCGTCGCATAATAAAAATTTAGTTTTCAGTAAGAGTCAAGGTAAAAATAAAATAAAAATATTAATTTACAAAAATAATTTTTTGCGACGTTATTATTTTCGTCGCCAAAAATATAATATCTGCAAGGATTTGATAATGTTGTCGCAAATAATTATTATGGTAATTTTTTTCGCAACGTTTTTTATTTCCGCCTCAAATAATGTGATTCCTTCCAAATGAAAAAAAAATTTACGACAAAATTTTTTTGTCGCAAATTAAATAATCAAAAAATAAAATAAAATAAAATAAATTTTAATTAGCGACGTTTTTATTGTCGTCACAAAAAATGTACTATTCGCGATGATTTTATAATTTTGTCGCAAATTTATATTTTGGCAATTGTTTTGCGACTTTTTTTAAATACGTCGCGAAAAGGTGATTCCCTCCTAATTTTTTTTGGCGCGAGAAATGGCGGGAATTGATAATTTTTCAGGACAAAAATTTGTCGTCGCAGATATTTTTAATTTGTCGCAAAAATAAATAATCTAAAATTAAAATTAAAATAAAGTCAAAATATTTAATTCACGACGTTTTATGTTTTTTGTCGCAGAATATAAATTTTAGTTATTAGTGTAAAATAAAATAAAATATTAATTCGCGACATTTTTATAAGTTCGTCGCAGAAAATCATTTTTTGCGATGAATGTGAAAACGTCGCAAAATAATACTATCTGCGAGGATTTTATAATTTTGTGACAAATAAATATTATAGTAATTTTTCGGGACATTTTTTAATTACGTCGTAAAAAATTATGATTCCCTCCCTATGATTTGGCGCGAGCGATAGCGGGAATTGAAAATATTTTTTACGACAAAAGTTTTTAGTCTCAAAAATAAATAATAAAAATTAAAATAAAATAAAAGAAAAAATTAATTAGTGACATTTTTATTTTCGTCGCAAAATATAAATTACAACCACATTTAAAGTTAAAATAAAATAAAAATATTAAATTGCGACGTTTTGTGTTTGTCGCAGAATATAATTTTTAAAAAATTCAAAACGACGTCGTTTTGGACATTTAAAAAAAAAAAAAAAAACCTACCTAACTAAATCGAGATCCATTGCCCATCCTTTTTTCCCTCATTCTCACTTTCCCCATCTCTCCCTCTTTGTTTATTTCAGTCAACACACACAATACTCTCTCTCTCTCTCCCTTTCTCTCTCTCTTCCTTGCTATTTTCTCTGTTCCCCTCCCCCTGCGAACCAGAGTGTTTCCTGCCCTCCATCTCGAACCAGATCGTTTTGATAGGGGCTGTGATTAGGAGAAGGTAGTGGAGGAGAATTTCTTTGGATTTTTCGAGGCCGAGTGGTTCTAGGGCTAGCTAATCTGGTGGAGAGGAGTGAGAAATTGGATGAGAATTTACGGAGATTAAGGTTTTGTCGAGGCAGTTTGAGAAATTGGGGATTCAGATATTATTTATGTAAAAATTTATTTGCGACGATTTTTTTACATCACGAAAAAATAATTAAATTATTATTTTTTTACATTTTTTATTTTTGAAAAATTTATTTGCGACGATTTGTCTGCGTCGCAAAAAATTAATTGAATTATTATTTTTTACATTTTTTATTCACGTAAAAAGTTATTTGCAACGATTTTTTTACGTTGTGAAAAATTAATTAAATTATTATTTATTATTTTTTTTTTTACACTGGTGGAATAGATTTTAGCTACGTTTTTTAAACTTTTAGCGACGTTTTTTTTTCGCCGCAAATTTTTTTTTTATGATGAAAATAAAATTGCGTCGCAAAAAACTTTATGCGACAAGGCTATTGCAACGAACACGGGATGAAAAAAAACGTTGCAAAAAATAATTGGTAACGATTTTTTTAATTTAGCGACGAAAAAAATTGTTGCAAAAAACGATTTTTGTTGCAGTGTAAATAGTATCCATTATACTGAGCTAGTCCTTATCTGTTATCTTACAGTATCATAACAATAAAAGCAAATGCTTAAACAAGTCCACTACTTATTGCTTTAATCTTATGTTCTTTGTAGGGTTTTTGTAACCATTGCATTATAGTTTTCAGGTTCTGGTATCATATGATGTACATGTTTAACACTGAATTTTCATGAACATTCTCTCAAAGGTGGAATGGCTCGATGTTCCCATTCCATCGCACTTAGGGGATTACTTAACTTTTGCAAATTAACTGTAGGAGGAGAGTGCAGCATTGTAGGCTTCTACAATTTAACTGTTAATGTACATATGTTTATATGTTTATCTTTGTTCCACATCGGTTAGATTGGGATACTTTACTATTCTCTTGTAGTATAAATACACCTCTTTATATTTATAAAAAATACAACAAAACAATATATGATTGATATTCGCTTTTTATTCTCTTTTTTCACATGGTATCAGAGATTAAGCTCATGAATCCTTCTAACCAATGATAGTATGCTATGTGGTTGCCCTACGAGGGATCCTCCACATCAGAACTCTTGAGGCTCTTCCTCTTCCAGCAACTTCCGGCCATCCTCCGACAGAGTTCCAATCTACTCCCGTCCATCCTCCAGCAAACTTTTGACCATCCTCCAGTGGAGTTCTGATCTGCTCTGGCCATCCTCCGGCGAACTTCCAATCTACTCCGTTCATTCTCCGATGAACTTCCGATATGCTCCAGCCACCCTCCAACGACTTTCTGGTCGTCTTCGGAAG
This sequence comes from Ilex aquifolium, assembly GCA_951799425.1. NCBI lineage: Eukaryota > Viridiplantae > Streptophyta > Magnoliopsida > Aquifoliales > Aquifoliaceae > Ilex > Ilex aquifolium. The sequence continues at coordinate 16,652,766 of OX637397.1, read as the reverse complement.
ACTTTCTGATCGCCTTCCGGCCTTCCTTCAGCAACCTCTGACTATCCTCTAGCAACATTTCGGTCACTATTCGGTGACGTTCCGACTTGCCCGGATCACTAATCTAGTCATAGCCACTACACTGTTTAGCTCCTCTACTCTAGCCACTCCCGTTGTGGCAACTTCTGTGTGTTCTCTTATTGTAGCTGATCTTGAGGCAATTGTGACTAAGGTTCTATCTCGCTCTTCTCTTGCCTTATTAGTCTCCTCATGTAAGTCTTCTCTTACTGTAGCTGACTTTGAGGCAATTGTGACCAAGGTTTTTATCTAGTTCTTCCCCTACTTTATCAGTCTACTTAGGTAAATCTTCTCCCTTGTTTATCGACTCAGCCTGTTGCAAGCATATGACATATGATCCTTCCCTGGTGCCTCATAATAAGTCTTTAAGCTTTATGCATCATATATATACTGTTGATGGTTCACACATGTCTATTACTCATGTTGGTCTTATTTCTACCCTTACTCTTTCTGTACCTGACACATGTTGTTCCTAACTTATCTCTAAATATTCTTAATGTTGTCAACTTGTTGAATATGGTTTTATCTTAATATTTTCTCAGAAAGGATGTGGTGTGCAGGATCAGAAGATGGGTTAACTCATTGGGACCAGGCATAAAGTTGGTCGACTTTTTGAGCTTACATATTTGCATATGCCTAAGTTTTGTTCAGTTCAACCTCTTGCTGTTGTTGTGTCTTCTAGTATTTGACACTCTCATCTCGGTCATACATCTTTACCTCGTGTCCAGTCCAGTCTTTAACTTTTAGTGGTTCTTTAGGAGATATTAAATTTGAATCGTTTAATTATATGTCTAGTCAATTAGGCAAACATAAAACTTTACCTTTTAGTAGAAGTTATTCTTTGTCTTCTGCACCTTTTTATTTGATTCATTTTGATATCTGGGTATATGCTCCTGTCTCTACTAAGGGTGGGTCTCGTTATTTTGTAATTTTTATTGATGATTATTCAAAATAAACATGGATTTAACTTTTACATGATCGCTCTGAGTTACTTAATATCTTTCGTGATTTTAAGCTGGTGATAAAAACTCAGTTTGATCGCACTATTAAAATCTTTCATTCCAATAATGACATGGAATATAAAGATGCCCCATTCATTGAAGAACTTAAACAAGCAGGCACATTGTCTCGTCGATCGTGTCCTTACACCTCCCAATAGAATGGTCATGCAGAAAGTAAGCATCATCATATTCTTGACATTGTTCGTTCTTTCCTTCTCTCCACTTCTCTCCTAGAATCTTTTACTCACACTATCAATTGGGTTTCATCTCATACTATCTCTAATCGATCTCCATATGAACTTCTCTATGGAAAGGTACCTGATTATTCTCTTTTAAAATTTTTTGGCTGTGTTTGTTTTGTCTTACTTCCACCTCATGAGCGTACAAAACGTGAACCTATTGTCGTTTCTGTTGCTTTCTTGGTAATGGCATTGAACATAAGGATAATCGGTGTTATGACCCTATAACCAAGCATATTCAAGTCTCCCACCATGTTCAGTTCTGGGAACACAAGGTCTTCACTAGTGTTTTAAAATTCTCATTCGATACTTTCTCATTTTTTCTTGTTTTCCCTAACCCATCTGTAGATCTTTTTCCTGATTTTTCTGATACAGGTAATGTAAGCTCATTAGGTAATAACTCAACGACTGTTTCTCACGGCTCTAGACCACCTGTTGATCCTATCATCACATCTGATCCATCTGAGTATAACTCAATGACTACTCCTCATGAATCTAGACCATCTGTTGATCCTGTAATCTCAGCCGATCCACCCGAGTCCTCCTCTGCTTTGGATGTTTGTCGTTCTAATAGGGTAAGGGATCCTCTTGTTCATCTTAGTAATTATCATTGTTTTCCCACTCTTTCTACACTTCATGAACCTCGTAATTATTCTGAGGCTTGTTCTGACCCTCTTTGGCAACGAGCTATTCTGAAGAATTTGATGCCCTTCACAAAACTTATACTTGGAATTTGGTTGATTTGCCTCCTGGAAAGACTATAGTTGGGAACAAATGGCTATATAACAAGAAAATCAATTCTAATGGTTCTGAGATGCGATATAAAGCTCGTTTAGTAGCCAAGGGCTTTACACAGGAGTATGACATTGACTATGGGGAGACATTTGCTCCTGCTGCTCGCATTACCTCTGTTCGTTCTCTCTTTTGGTTGTAGCCTCTGCATGCCGATGGCCTCTATTTCAGATGGATGTGAAGAATGTCTTCTTACATGGTGACTTGGATGAGAAGGTCTATATGCAGCTGTAACACCCCGCATTTTCGTTTATATATGTATATAGATATATATTAAATAATAGTGGTAAAAATGTGGATATGTGTAGTGATGGTAGGAATAAACTAGAGATGCAAATTAATTTGGAAGTTGAAGTTTTGAAGGTGTGTAAGCTTGAGAAGAGGGATTAAGTAAGTTTCTAAATGGATTTAGGTCAAAATAAGGTTTCCATTGAGTCCGGAAGGTCGAAAAACCTTGGGAGAGGTGATATGGGGTGTATTAGAAGTTAGGAAGTATTTTGGAGTTAAAACACATTTTAGAGAAAATTTGGGTATAAAGGATTTTGGACACTGTCTACTATTTCGATCATAACTTTTTATTCTTAATTTCAAATGACCTGAAATTTTGACAGTAGATAGTAGACATCTAGGGCTACAAAAGTGTATCTCATGAAAATTTTCCAATTCGACCTCTAAATGGGTCAAAAATGCACTGGAAGTGGAAGTAGAAAATCTGGGTAGTGACTACCGGTAGCCAAAATCAGCTACCGGTAGCCAATGGTCCAGTGTGTCCGAGCTACCGGTAGCCACTGTAAAAATCCGAATTTTTTTAGTTCGTGAACCCTCGATTTTTCCCCCACTATAAATACATCCTCTCACCTCCTTAGCCTTCATTACACACCTTAAAACCCTAGAAAACATTAGAGAGAAAGAGGGGAAGAGAAAAACACAAGATCAAAGGTGAAAAACAAGGAATTAAAGGGTTGATTCAAGATCAAAGCCCTAATTTTTCCAAGAACATTAAGGTAGGGGTTTTCTCTCACTCTCTTACATTGAGGCTAGGGTATTTATATATGTATATTTTGGCTATCAATGATATATATATGCTATGGAATCATCCTCTCTTAGGCTTTTTGGCAAAGATTTCATGTTTTACACAAAGTTAGGGTTTAATACCCATGAAATCTCTTCTCTAGTTTGAAAACCTTAGTGTTTGGAGAGTGATGTATTTCCTTCCTAAATGCTTTCCGTATTATGGATTTTCTAAACCTTAGTGCATTGTGTTGGGTAGAAAAATGATGTTATTGTGATCTCATGTATTTTCTTTGTTGGTTGTGAAATTGTTACATGTTATACATTTTGGGGAATTTTGGATAGATGATTGTAAATTGACATAATTGTTGGAATGATATTCTTGGTTGGGTTGTTGGTGATGCAATTGAGTGAGAGGTTTCTTGTAAGAATGCTCACCAATTCTCAAGAGGTTCCTTGTAAGGATGCTTGAGAATCAATGAATGGAGGTGGAGGTTGCTCTTAAGTATGCCACCTACCGGAATAAATGGGGGTGGAGGTTGCTCTTAAGTATGCCACCTACCGGAATAAATGGGGGTGGAGGTTGCTCTTAAGTATGCCACCTACCGGAATAAATGGGGGTGGAGGTTGCTCTTAAGTATGCCACCTACCGGAAGAATGGGGGTGGAGGTTGCTCTAAAGTATGCCACCTACCGGAAGAATTGTTGGGAATTGTTTATGGCCATTAATGTCAAGTTATGAATTATTGTAGTATTGTGGAAAATGGTTTCCTATAAGAACTTGTGGGAGTATGGGATTCCACAAGGTCTTGTGGGAAACCGGTTTATATTTCGGAAAATGGATATGTCTTGGATCTTGGTTTCTTTTACTGTTCATTTAAATTACTGTCGCTACTTAAACTTGAGATCCATTTTAAAATGTCCCTGTTTTACTTCAAAGATTATATATGCTATTTGTGAAATGAGACCGGCCATTTTATATACTTTTATAAACCTTGTTCGAGTTTGGGAGGAATGTTGCTACAGAGCTTAGTGCTCACCCCCTACAAACAACATATTTCAGGTCTTGGTATAGAGGAGGAGCTCGGAACTGACGAGCCGGAATATTGGGAAGCTCCTATAGGAGGGAATGTGGATCCCGAGATGGACCTGTAGAGACATAGCTTCCTTTGTAATAGACTTGAGAATTTATTTTGAAATCATTTGAAGTTTAGTTTTCTTTTGTTATTCCGCTGCTAAGTTACGTTTGATCATTTGAGATGTAAATGCCATATCTTGGCTTATTCTTTTGGGATGATATTGTAAATTTTATGGATGATGAATGGAAAATTTTTCTTATTGATGGAATTATCTTAGTGCTCTCATGTTGTGAATGGTCTTAGAATGTAATGACGTCCAGGGTGTGTTTTGGGGCGTTACAGAGTTGGTATCAGAGCTTAGGCTTTAGGTCTTACATGGGAGCTGTAGGTTATGGATTACCACTGGAAAGGTAGGACTAGGTTGAAGGAACCGTAGGCTTGTATTGGTTTGAAGCTAGGTGTTTATCAGATAGGTTAGATTCATTTTATATTTAGGTTAAGGGTTAATTATTTGTTCGAATTCGATGAGTTGTCTCGCTACACAATCAAGTTTGTGGTCATTGAGGCAAGGAGGGCAAAACGCTTTGAACAAGATTTGAGGTCTTCCATCGGAGAGAAGCTGGTTACACTCTGAATTCGAGAATACAAGTACGTGTCCGTGGATGAGAACGAGGACGTGGATGTGTACGTTTCGGTGGACGTGAACGAGGACGTGAACTTGAACGTGGACGTGTACGTGGACGTGGACGTGATTGGACAAAGACCTCAGATAGTTCGAGAAGATGAAGTGACTCAGAGTAGAACAAGCACTGACCCGCGCCAATGCTTTGCATGCGGAGAGTATGGGCACTTCAAACATAGATGCCCCTCGTTTCCCCCAAGGACCAAGCAAGCAACCGAGCAAGTACCAACAAACAAGCCGCCTCTACAAAGGCCAACACAGCAGAGACCTCAGATAGCTCAAGGAGCGGGAAGCGTACCAGAGAGAGTAGGCACGGATGCACGCCGATGCTTTGCCTGTGGAGGTGTTGGGCACTTCAAAGATAATTGTCCATTGCTTTCCACCAAGACCAACCAAGCAACGGGGCGAGTGAATGCAAATAGGCCACCGCTACGACAGCCATTACCACCACAGAGACCGTTACAAGCTCATGCCCCCGGCGGCGCCAATCAAGGAAGGGTTTTTGCTATGACTCAACCGGAGGAAAATGCCTCCAACGCCATCGTGGAAGGTATCGTTCTTTTCTATGATTCTTGGGCCCGAATGTATTGGATTCCTATGCGACTCATTCTTTTGTACGTACTGCATATGCTGTGAAATTTGGATTGGGTTTCGAGGAAATAGAACTTACGGTATATGTTAATTTGCCTACGGAAGAACAAGGGGATACCAGTTGGGTTATTATATATATGTAATCTTTGACTCTAAATTATATCTACTTGCTAGGAAATCATCATGTCTTGTCATTCTTGCTAATGTTACCTGGTTCTAAAATATATTATGGTTGGGTAAACTCTAAATCTTATCTTATGCCTTCACAACCCTAGTTTACACAGGAGATGTGTTTTTTTCTCTTGATTTCTCATTTGTTCTTGATTCCAAACCTTAAATCTTACCTTGTTTTAACTATATTATGCTTGGGTAACCACTAATTCTCGTTGTATGCCTTCCAAACCTTAATTTTCAAGGAAAAGTGGGTTTTCTCTTGATTCCTTCCTTGTTCTTGAGATCTAAACTTGATATTCATTTGTCATTGAATTCTAACCTTGATATTCAATTGTCCTTGAGATCAAAACTTGTTATTCATTGGTTATTGAATTCAAACCTTAATCTTCAATGGTTCTTGAGATCAAAACTTGTTATTCATTTGTTATTGAATTCTAACCTTAATATTCAATTGTTCTTGAGATCTAAGCTTGATAACCTTTTATTCTTGATTTCCAAGCTTAATATTCATTTGCTCTTGATAGTCAAATTTGATATTCATTTGATTGATTCTAACTATTGTAATTCATGTATTCTTGATATTCAATATTTGACATCCTTTGGTTTTTGATTTCAAGACTTGGTTGTTCCTTTGTTTTTAATTTCCCCAGGCTTGATGATCCATTGGTTCTTGATAGCCAAATTTAATATTCATTTGTTATTGATTCTAACCCTTGTGATTCATTTATTCTTGATATGCAATACTTGATATTCATTGGTTCTTGATTTCAAGACTTGACATTTAATTGCTCTTGATTTCAATACTTGATTTCTCCTTGTCCTTGAGTTGAAAACTTGATACTCTTTAGTTCTTGGTTACAAAGCTTGATATGCATCTGTTATTGACTCCAAGACTCGATTGTTACTTTGTTTTTGATTTCAAGCTTTGATTGTTTCTTATTTTGATTCCAAAGCTTGATATGGGTTTGTTATGGAATTCGAGACTTGATTGTTCCTTTATTTTGGATTCCAAAAACTTGAGATTCGTTTGTTATTCATTTCAAACCTTGCTTGTTCTTTTGTTCTTGATTTCCAAAGCTTGATTATTTATTTGCCCATGAATTCAAAACTCTAGTGATTGGTAGTGACCACTAAAATGGTATTTTCGATGATATTATGTTAATTTTTCTTAAATTATTTCGTAATTTGTATATGGATTTGGAAGCTAAGATGGGAGGACAAGTCTGGTTAGGTTTCAACTGTAACCTTTGGTGGATTGTAATTTATATCAGAGTGCGCAGCGAACTAACGGAGTAAGGACTACAATGGGGAAACTACAGAGAAGATTCAACTCATCCGGGAGAGGCTACGCACGGCGCAAAGTAGACAGAAGAGCTATGCGGACCACATAAGAAGATCCTTGGAATTAAAAGTGGGAGATTACATGTTTCCCAAGGTGTCACACAAGAAGGGCGTGTTTCGATTCGGCAAGAAGGAGAAGTTAGCGTCAAGATATACCGAACCGTTGGAAGTGATCAAAACAGTAGGCAATGCGGCGTATCAACTTCGACCACCAGCCCAGCTATCTGGAGTATATGGCGTGTTTCACGTGTCGATGTTGAGGACGTGTCACTCGGATGCAACTCCAGTCGTGAACTTGGAGGAGATTGAAAGTCCAGACGAAGCAACCTACGAAGAATAACCAGTAGAAATTCTCGACACTAAGGAAAAAGTGCTTCGCAAAGAAGTTATCATCTTGGTAAAGGTTTGGTGGCAACACCATGGAGTGGAGGAAGCTACATGAGAACCGGAGCAAGAAAGGCGGGAGAAGCATCCATATTTGTTTGCTACTTGAGGTAAGTTTCGAGGACGAAACTTTCTTTAAGGGGGGTGGATTGTAACACCCCGCATTTTCGTTTATATATGTATATAGCTATATATTAAATAATAGTGGTAAAAATGTGGATATGTGTAGTGATGGTAGGAATAAACTAGAGATGCAAATTAATTTGGAAGTTGAAGTTTTGAAGGTGTGTAAGCTTGAGAAGAGGGATTAAGTAAGTTTCTAAATGGATTTAGGTCAAAATAAGGTTTCCATTGAGTTCGGAAGGTCGAAAAACCTTGGGAGAGGTGATATGGGGTGTATTAGAAGTTAGGAAGTATTTTGGAGTTAAAACACATTTTAGAGAAAATTTGGGTATAAAGGATTTTGGACACTGTCTACTATTTCGATCATAACTTTTTATTCTTAATTTCAAATGACCTGAAATTTTGACAGTAGATAGTAGACATCTAGGGCTACAAAAGTGTATCTCATGAAAATTTTCCAATTCGACCTCTAAATGGGTCAAAAATGCACTGGAAGTGGAAGTAGAAAATCTAGGTAGTGACTACCGGTAGCCAAAATCAGCTACCGGTAGCCAATGGTCCAGTGTGTCCGAGCTACCGGTAGCCACTGTAAAAATCCGAATTTTTTTAGTTCGTGAACCCTCGATTTTTCCCCCACTATAAATACATCCTCTCACCTCCTTAGCCTTCATTACACACCTTAAAACCCTAGAAAACATTAGAGAGAAAGAGGGGAAGAGAAAAACACAAGATCAAAGGTGAAAAACAAGGAATTATAGGGTTGATTCAAGATCAAAGCCCTAATTTTTCCAAGAACATTAAGGTAGGGGTTTTCTCTCACTCTCTTACATTGAGGCTAGGGTATTTATATATGTATATTTTGGCTATCAATGATATATATATGCTATGGAATCATCCTCTCTTAGGCTTTTTGGCAAAGATTTCATGTTTTACACAAAGTTAGGGTTTAATACCCATGAAATCTCTTCTCTAGTTTGAAAACCTTAGTTTTTGGAGAGTGATGTATTTCCTTCCTAAATGTTTTCCGTATTATGGATTTTCTAAACCTTAGTGCATTGTGTTGGGTAGAAAAATGATGTTATTGTGATCTCATGTATTTTCTTTGTTGGTTGTGAAATTGTTACATGTTATACATTTTGGGGAATTTTGGATAGATGATTGTAAATTGACATAATTGTTGGAATGATATTCTTGGTTGGGTTGTTGGTGATGCAATTGAGTGAGAGGTTTCTTGTAAGAATGCTCACCCATTCTCAAGAGGTTCCTTGTAAGGATGCTTGAGAATCAATGAATGGGGGTGGAGGTTGCTCTTAAGTATGCCACCTACCGGAATAAATGGGGGTGGAGGTTGCTCTTAAGTATGCCACCTACCGGAATAAATGGGGGTGGAGGTTGCTCTTAAGTATGCCACCTACCGGAATAAATGGGGGTGGAGGTTGCTCTTAAGTATGCCACCTACCGGAATAAATGGGGGTGGAGGTTGCTCTTAAGTATGCCACCTACCGGAAGAATTGTTGGGAATTGTTTATGGCCATTAATGTCAAGTTATGAATTATTGTAGTATTGTGGAAAATGGTTTCCTATAAGAACTTGTGGGACTATGGGATTCCACAAGGTCTTGTGGGAAACCGGTTTATATTTCGGAAAATGGATATGTCTTGGATCTTGGTTTCTTTTACTGTTCATTTAAATTACTGTCGCTACTTAAACTTGAGATCCATTTTAAAATGTCCCTGTTTTACTTCAAAGATTATATATGCTATTTGTGAAATGAGACCGGCCATTTTATATACTTTTATAAACCTTGTTCGAGTTTGGGAGGAATGTTGCTACAGAGCTTAGTGCTCACCCCCTACAAACAACATATTTCAGGTCTTGGTATAGAGGAGGAGCTCGGAACTGACGAGCCGGAATATTGGGAAGCTCCTATAGGAGGGAATGTGGATCCCGAGATGGACCTGTAGAGACATAGCTTCCTTTGTAATAGACTTGAGAATTTATTTTGAAATCATTTGAAGTTTAGTTTTCTTTTGTTATTCCGCTACTAAGTTACGTTTGATCATTTGAGATGTAAATGCCATATCTTGGCTTATTCTTTTGGGATGATATTGTAAATTTTATGGATGATGAATGAAAATTTTTTCTTATTGATGGAATTATCTTAGTGCTCTCATGTTGTGAATGGTCTTAGAATGTAATGACGTCCAGGGTGTGTTTTGGGGCGTTACAGAGTTGGTATCAGAGCTTAGGCTTTAGGTCTTACATGGGAGCTGTAGGTTATGGATTACCACTGGAAAGGTAGGACTAGGTTGAAGGAACCGTAGGCTTGTATTGGTTTGAAGCTAGGTGTTTATCAGATAGGTTAGATTCATTTTATATTTAGGTTAAGGGTTAATTATTTGTTCGAATTCGATGAGTTGTCTCGCTACACAATCAAGTTTGTGGTCATTGAGGCAAGGAGGGCAAAACGCTTTGAACAAGATTTGAGGTCTTCCATCGGAGAGAAGCTGGTTACACTCTGAATTCGAGAATACAAGTACGTGTCCGTGGATGAGAACGAGGACGTGGATGTGTACGTTTCGGTGGACGTGAACGAGGACGTGAACTTGAACGTGGACGTGTACGTGGACGTGGACGTGATTGGACAAAGACCTCAGATAGTTCGAGAAGATGAAGTGACTCAGAGTAGAACAAGCACTGACCCGCGCCAAGCACTGACTAGAAGTGTCCCAATCCCCTAATGGCTACTATTGACCCAAGTCAAGTATGTTTCTGATCTTCTTGCTCGTGTAGGTCTTACTAATTGTAAGACAATTGATTGCCTCCTAGAGACCAACATCAAACTTCGTCCTACTGATGGAGAGCTTCTGTCAAATGCTACTTGTTACCAACAGCTTGTTGGAAGCCTAATTTATCTCACTATTATTAGGCCGGATATTACCTATGTTGTGCATCTCGTTAGCCAGTTTATGACTGCTCCCCGTTCTATTCACTATGCAGCTATTCTTTGCATCTTACGCTATGTGAAGGGCGCCTTATTCCATGGGTTTCTCTTTTCCTCTCACTCATCCTTAACGTTACCTGATTACTCTGATGCTAATTGTGCAGGTGATCCTACTGACCAACGGTCTACCACTAACTTTCTTTTTCTTTTGGGTGACTCTCTAATATCTTGGCGGAGTAAGAAGCAGACAGTTGTTGCATACTCTAGTACTAAGGCTAAGTACCGAGCACTTGCTGATACTACTTCTAAGCTCATTTGGCTTTGTTAGCTTCTACAGGATATGGGTGTTTCTCACTAGTCTAGTACTTCTCTTTATTGTGACAATCGCAGTGCTATTTAGATTGCTTACAATGATGTCTTTATAAGCGCACAAAACACACCGAGATCAATTGTCATTTTGTGCGTCATCACCTACAGGAGGGTACTCTTCGTTATCTTTGTCCCACATTGGTTAGACTATGATACTTTATTATTCTCTTGTAGTATAAATACAACTCCTTATATATATGAAAAATTATACCAAAGCAATATGCAGTTGATATTCATTTTCCATTCTCTTCTTTCACACTAACCAATTCATTGAATACACAAAATAGACTCCTAATACCACCATAACCTCTATCTGAGTTTGGGGAATTGTCAATTTCTTTCCACGATGATAAAGGATATTTCACTAGCTACAAAGACTCAGCTTGGATGAGGAGAACAATTGACTTTGGTGGATCAAAACACCAAAAATTGCTAGCATATTAGGAACAGCTGAATTAGGTAAACTAGAAGAAGAGATAAGTTTGTGGAATGGTGTACAAACAGCTATAAGAGTTTGTTAGATTCAATGACATGATCTCATAACAACCTTTAACAGTCCCTAACTGATTCATATTACACAATTAGAATTAATGCAATTGCAGCACTGGACTATTACTGTCACGCCCCGAATTTCCACAAACCCGGGGAGTGAGTGAAAAAGAAGAAGAAAAGTAAATGAAAGGTCATTAGGTTGGATAAATTGATTTCTCATTCATTTCCCACTTTTTCACAAAGTTTTTCAAGCCATTTTTATTCCATTGTTAGCCTATTACTTCAAGGTTTCTAAACCCCCCTTTTGACACCACTCCCACCTATTTAAAAGGTGTTTTACACACTTAACAATTCTTTTAATTTTTCATAAAATTTCGACATAACCTCCTTTGTTTTCCAAGCCTTTTTCCCACCTAATATTCACAATTTTCATATGCATAAATATATCACAACCCACCCTCACTCGGTGGCCACAATCCATGTAAATTAAACATACATCCCTTGTTCTCAACATACACATCTAATTGCCCCAATATACACATATGATACTCATTAAATAAAGACATCCAACATATCAATTGGGTTTACACCCTTACACTTTAAAATGACCCAAGGTCTATAATCTATTACTTTTCCAAATTGAAAATACAAATCATTTGGGCTTATGCCCATACATACAAAACATGCCCCAAGGGCCAAATATCCATTCAAGCCCCTTTTCTCTCCTTCCTTTAAGACTTACTCAAGTCTCAAGTACCGGGAGCCTCATCTGTAATATGATATCCCACGAATGAGTCAGCTCAACCGCTGGTATGACAAAATACTAATGCTAGGAACAAATTTAAGGCGTGGCATGTGCAAGTGTACATTTTAAATGCTACAACCCCGTAATCCCTCAATGCTATGCAATGTCAATATGCATGACACATCCATGCAACTCTATGCCACCCATGTCTCGCTTCACGGTCCGCCCCCGTCAGCCCGCGAGTACTGTCATTGGCCAGATTTTGGGTTTTTCACCACATGATCTACACCCTCATAATGCATAGCACCAAGTGCTCAACCCACACTATGTTCCAAGGATTCATGTATACCAATATGCCATGGTTTTTCTCAATGTAAATTCTATGGAACATTTCATCAAACACATGGTGTGCAACTTAAAATATGCCTCATTCATAAAGTAAAACATAACTTCAAATTCACAACACTTTACCAACTCATGGAATAAATCATAACTCTCAAACCACAAGAGTTTCTCTACATGAATATAAGCTAGAATATGATAATCCAACCTATATGCAAGGTACACAATTATCATAGCAATAAATAGTCAAGAAACTCAAAGAACACAAAAGTACTTAAATCATTAACTCTAAGTTTTCAAAGCAACTACCAACTAAATAATTTTCTAACATCAAGTAAACACCTAAATCATTCAATCAATACATAGAAAGGCAAGAAAACTTAAATCTATTCCCAACTTAGTAAAATATCATACCTAGAATGGTTTTTCTCAAACCAAGAGAGTTGTGTTCGCTTTATAGCCGAACCGATCGGTGAGAATCTAGCTCTTGTTGAGAGGAACAACTTCTTAGAATGAAGTCTTGCAAAAATCTTGACCTAAGATTGAGTTTTGGTGGCTTGAAGCTTGAAGAACTTAGGGTTTTTCTTCTCTTTTCCTCCAAAAACATGTACTGCTCTATCTCAGACCAAAAACACTGATATTTTTACACTAAAGGTATGTATTTATAGTGGAGGGTAAAGGGGCAAAATGACCCTTTTGCCCTTGATGAATCCGGGACCCCGTTACACTACAACTCGTCCCGAAACGCCTCAATTCGACATTTTATTTTAGCCAAAGTTCTTAAAATTATTGTAAATGAAAATTTTCAAAAAAATATATTTTTGATAGTGGCCGAATATGGCGGGTCCCACCTAGGCCACCCGGGATACCCTTTTTGTCCAATTTTGGGAACTGTTTCCGTTTAGGGTCAAATTCGCACAGTAGATGTATTTTAATATTCTAAGCATGTTTCTCTTCTATGACATACTCAAATTATGCTTGTAAACATAACTTATGCTTAAATGATGCATATGTAGTGTCCTACCGACAAATGATGCATGAATAGTGCCCTACCGGCAAAACTGACAAATTTATCCTCACTTTTCAGATCTCTACAATTACTATCCCCTTACCTTAGAGATAGAACAATGCTACATGAACTTCTTTTAGTGACTTTATTTGGTGACCTTAACATTATCTGTCATTAGATTGACAGTGGACCTCACTACTAGTTGGGACCCACTATCAATTCAATGGTTATGATTTATCTTGTAACCAAATCGAGTCACTAAATTAAGTACAAATAACGTTTCCCTTAGAGATAATTCTTCAAGGCATGAACCTGAAATCAAGTAAAGCCCTAGAATTTTATAGGTTTACAAAAACTAATCCTAGCAACTCTCATGGAAGGCACAAAATGTGTGACGCCCCAAAATCCGGGGGTCCCGTTGATAACCCATCAACCCTCGGAAACATCCGTGGATATCGCTCAACCCGACACCACATCTAGAATATCATTAAGCCGGGATTATAACCCATAATGAAAATTCGGTTTAACATTCATTTGATTCAATTAAAGTCCCATACACCGTGGTTTGTACCCCATTAGGGTCCACTTTGATCATTTAAAGGAAGGAAATTCAAAGCCCAAAGATTTGGCAAAACATTTAAAAATTTCAGATTTTTGGAATGACTACCTGTCGGCTACCGGTAGCTGTTTCCTTCTGGAAAACAACTACCTGTTGGCTACCGGTATCTGTTTCCTTCTGGAAAACAACTACCTGTTGGCTACCGGTAGCTAAAGGCAGATTTTGCCCATTTCATTAGTTTTTCATTTCCAACTCATTTCAAACTCTTCCAAACTCATACCAAACATATATAATGAGAATTCCCACATTATACATAGTCCATCCAAGTCATATTACATACATTCATAATTCAAAATATAATGTTTTACAACAACATTTCAAATCACTTAGAGACCACATGTTGGCCTCTCTTCAAACTTGGCGCTCGTCATGGAAACCATCCCTCGGCACACGACCCTCACCTGAAATGTTTCCCGTATAGGGTGAGCACAACGCCCAGTAGAGATAAACCTACAATGGCTACTCTTCCCCCTAGATGCTCATGCTCATGTAATCACATACAACATAATAACCAATCCTTTCACTCAATTGTGCATTCTATGTTGGAATGCAATAAAGCCATGTCATGATATGAAATGGAACTCCCCCATGAGCCTTAACCCAAGCCTTTAGCGGCTTCCACCACAATGCAATGCCAATGTGTGTGAACCCGTCTATTGACGGAAACATCCAATGATCGTTTTGAATAAGAAACCGTTCGTTTTATAAAAATCCGATCATCTTTGGAGGCTACCCATTTAATGGGTGTTTTTATACAACAAAATCTTGTGTCTTCCTGGGCAACGGATTTTGGAATCGCACCGCCGGCTCCGTGGGCCTATCTACACTTTTTGGACTTGCACCGTCGGAGTGTATGAACCAAGTGGTTTAGGGTTTTTCACCCAAGGAAGTCGCCATGCCCCTTCTTGCTATACCCAACACAAGTTTTCCTTATGCAACATGCGACTCAAAAAAAATCGTCGATCCACTTTTTCCCGAGCCCACATATCAAGCACCAAACAGGGTGTTGATTAAATCTATGCATCTCCCACACACCAACACTCATGCACAATGCCAATGAATGTGATGCTATATTCATGCTCAAAATGCAATGGCCACTACATGAGCAACATAATCATATGTTCAACATATCTAAATTTCATGGCAATCTTATCAATTGTATATGACTACCAAATCCCAACCATGTCAACATATCACAATCATATCTTGACGACATAGAGCATATTTTCAATTATCTCTATACACACAAACATGTTATCACAATATAATTGAAATAACACCCATTTACCAACTAAGGCATTTAAACAAACACTTTATGGGCACAAACCATAAATCACAAAGCATGCCTCCAATAATACCAAGTCACATAGTGAATCATGTATGTAACTTTCCCATATCCAAAATTAGACTAGTAACAAGGCAAAGCCAATTACATGTTCACTTTGTTTATTTTCTTCATAACCATAACACACACACACACACACACACACACACACACACACACACATATATATATATATATCAAAATACATACATATGTACATTCAACCCATACTCTACCAACAACTAAGGATAGAATAGGTCAAGGTAGGAAACCCCCTACCTCTTGGAGCGTAGTAGAGGTTGTAGAAAACCTCTAGGCACAAAGCAATCCAAAAACCTTAATTTTCCCCAACTCTTGATTTTTCACCTTCGGTGGAATTCATTGTTTTTGGTATGTAGAGGAAGCCCTCGACGAGTAGATCACTTCTCCCTTCTAGCTCGACGGAATCCGAGCGACGGTTGTCGGAGAAATCGCCGGAGAAAGGCTTAAGAAAACCTTTTTTTCTCTCCTCTCTTTCTCTCTCTCTTTGAACGGCTGAACAAGGCTCAAGTGGGCTTAGAAGATCTGATTTTTCAGATATTTTAGCCCTATTTATTGTTTTAAATACTCGGCCCACGTCGCGCCACGTGTCCTTCGCTTAATCGGGTCCGTTTTTCGTCCCGAAACGATTCATTAAGTCCCGGATTAAGTCCAAATAAATTTTATTGGCACATTAATCCAATTATAAGGAATTTTAATATTTCTCGTTTTTGGGGACCTTTAAAAGGTCAATCGCCACGCAGTCGTCTCGATCTACGTGCAAAATCCGACTCTCTCGGAATTCAACGAATTTTCTGGTGGTTACGAGATTTCGCGTTGTGAATCCAATGGCGAACTCCGTTTCCTCATCCGAGGTCTAGAACATATGTATTTTAAATACGCACAGTAGTGGCAAATGACTATTTTGCCCTTTTTCGGAAAAAGTTCAGATTTTCCCGGGTTTTACAAAATGGACTCCCAATAGCCGCATAAAAGCTCTATCCGAGTAATAAAATGAATGATAATACGCATGCAAATGGACTAAGGCTTGTCTGGTGGCTCAATCACACATAGATCCAGTGGTTTGGACGTTTCCTCTCCAAAGTCCTCTATATAAAGGGGTGCTCAAGCATTGGTTGTAGGCATGAAAATGAAAAGTAGTTTTTTGAGTGTAGAGAGTTGTAAGGCATCTAAAAATTGAGTGATACGCAAGAGAGAGCAATGAGATCAGAGTGTGTTTTCTCTTGTTGGAATTAATAATTGCAAGGCAAAATACAATCCTTCTTGTACTGTTATTTTACTCCATAGTAAAAATATTTGATTGTTGTCATCATGGATGTAGGCAATTGCAGAACTACATAAATTTTTTATGTCTATTTTTGGGTGCCTTATTTGATTTTTGTCGCTTTATTGTAAATCTCAGTACTCAAATCGTGGGCCCATCACAGCAATTTCAACAATCAAGGAATAGTAATTTTAAATTTGAGTCATGAAAATAGTTTATTTGCACCTTTGAGTAAAGACTATACATGTCTAACAACTCTTAAACTCAAAAGTTACTGCCCTTAGCAAATCACTCTGTATGTCATTTGTATCTCTCTGTTTCTCAAATTTGTATTCGGGCAAATTAAGCCGCAATAACAAAAAGACAAGTGTAAATGCCATGTGAATTCGGGTCAAACTTATCTACTGATTTGAAAAGGCTAGGAAAGAAGCTACCCCAGATAGATACAATTTGCTATAATCACTTCAAGAGCTAATTTACGGGCTAATGGTACTTAATTTGACTCCTCTTTGCTCTCTCTCACGTTCAAAAAGTCTCACATTGACCCTCTAATTTCTCAAGGGTATGGTAACGTGTCCCAACCACTAGACACTGTTTGACTTTCTACCTATGTAAGATATAATAATACTAGTCATTGCCCGTGCCTGAAGGCACTGTGTTAATTAAGCACTGAACTTGGACACGTACTAAACTGAAAGCTTAAACTCACCCTATATTACGTGTCTGAAGACGCTGTACATAGTTCTTAAACACGAAATAATCAAACAATCAATATAAACATGCATTAAACTGAAAAAATTGGATACTTTATCAAAATGTGGATACTTGTAAGAAACTTTAATTTTTCGGCAAAGTATCCTCTAAAAATATGATGCCAGAAATATATCAACCTGTTTACAAAACTTATATATTTCATAATCATAATCAAATTATGTCATATGCAAACTTAAATTCAACTATGTACCAATTACCACAACACCATTCTTCCTACACAAATAATTACATCCACACTTGAAATAAACCCACAAAATTTTTTAATCACAAAATAAAATGACATAAACTACTTATAAATCAATCGCTATCTCAATGAATGAACAGCAACATATCAAAGTTTGGACAAAATACATAGGAGGTCACCGTCGTCGCTGAAGCTGCACTGTCGATGGTTCGCTTCCCGTTGTGAAGTTCACTGAAAAAATACATAAATTGGACAATAAGCCTAGGTACCGCATAATAATTTAAACTAATTAAAGCTAATTGAACAATAGCGAGAAAAAAGCTGGTCAGTTGTAAAACTATTGGATGACTGAGCACCCAATCAAAAAGGATTTGGAAAATCTTCCAAAACTGTACATATCTGTACTCACAATTATTTTTAGGGTAGCAGTAAAGGTTGGGTTCTACTTTCTACTTTCTATCCTATAAGGGTAGCAGTAAAGGAGGATTTCAAGAATTTAACAACACATACACAATGACCAAAAAATAAAAGAACAACATATACACTAATAACAACATCTTGCTGCTATAATGGTCTAACAGTCAACAAATTGGATATGTAGCATATGAACTATATCATTTTTTTTTGGGTAAGTAATTAACTATATCATTGTTTAAGTAAATTCAAGTCAATTATTCCTGGCTGATAAATTCAACATTCTCAAGTACTTTGGTAATGCCAATAACAAAGGGGACCATACTTTGACTCTGTCTGAGATGAAGAGCTAGCAATGCGTCACTACTGAAAACATTTCCAACTACCAAGAATGAGCAAACTGCACATTATGTCAGTATATAAAGGCTGATAGTTAAGAGATGATCCAAAGGAAAATTGAATTTAAACACACTAATTGCTGAAAGGCTACAGGTGAATCTAAATTGAATTTAAACACACTAATTCTGCAATCACATGAACCAAAAAAGATACTAAGGCTGCGCTAGAAGTTGAAGAACTGACACCAAGTTAACCCAAAATAAAGCAAACCAGTTGATACCCCCTCAATTAGTAAGATTTTACAGCAGTAGTCCCCCAATAGATTTTTAAAAGACAAATTTAATTAAAAGGGGGTATGAATATGAAGAAGGAAAGGGAACAAACCGAGCCTTTTTCCTCATGCCATTTTCTAACATCCATAAAATTGATATGCTTGAAACTATATGCCTAATTAGAAATCATAATAGTGCCCAAAAAGATTTACGCAAAAGTCAATCTATGCCATTAGAAGAAATGTTTGTGTCTGAAGGCACTATATTATTCCAAACAAAAACATCGCCACTATTTAATCAAATAAATTTTTCTTTGTTATTTTAAAAAATTAGGACATCATGTTTCCAAAAAATAGACCCCAAAAATTATCAATTTGTTAATACGTTCCTTGTATTAACTAAAGTATAGTGACCGAGTATAGGATGAGATTATGAGAATTATTATTCATTCCATATATAAACCGCATGCATCCATGACTACTTATAGAGTGAGTAACGGCTCCTAATCCATCCCACACCAAACCAACACATGACCATTGATAGTTTCATAATGATTTATACAAAATCACATAATATCATATTCAAAAATTTAGCCAAAACATTCCTGGTGAATTTATTCAACAGAGAAATTACAAAACAAAGAAAAGTTACCACACCGAGTGAAGAGCCATACTACAGTCATCAAAGTAAATGGAGAGGTTGACCTTCTCATATCCTTGTAACATCTCCGATTCTCCATTACCATAATCATCATTATAATGGCTATCCAAGGTAACCCATTTTCCCTGATTGGTTCCCATAGACACCGTCAAGGACTCGAAGCTCTTCCTAATCCTGAGGGTATTTTAAAGTGATATTTAAACAAATTGTGTAAAACCCGAGAAAATTTGAACTTTTGCGAAAAAGGGCAAAAAGGTAATTTGCCACTATGGTACAGGTTGTAAACCTGAATTTTTCTAGAGCTCGGATGACGAAACAGATATCACCGTTGGATTCGTCTCGCGAAATCTAGTTAGCCTGTTAAATTTCATTGAATTCCGAGTTAGTCGGATTTTTCGCGTTTTACGAGGCGGTCGGACCTCGGGAGACCCAAAAACGAAAATTTAGAATAAAATTATAAATTTTGGGAGATAATGACGGCAAGTTAAAATAAAAATATTTTGAACTTAAATCGGAGCGAAAATTAATCGTTTCGGGGTTAAAACGGACCCGGGAAATAAGGGATGTGTGGCGCATTGTGGGCCAAGCATTTAAAGAGTATTTAAAGGGGAGAAAATCAGATTTTCTCTCCATTTTGCTCAGCCGATTCCAACGTGAAAACAAGAGAGGGAAGCTAGGGTTTTTCTCCACCTTCTCTCTAAGATTCTCGTCTCCACGGAGCTCAAATCAACTCGAGCCAAGAGAGAAAGTTGTTCTCCTCGCCAAGAGCTACAAAACCATACCAAGGAGGTCGGGTTTGGGCGAAATTCCAAGGACGGGATTTTGGAAGCTAGGGCTTAGGGCTTGAATCGGGTTTAGGAGGCTTCTCAACGTGGTTCTCCACGCTTCAAGAGGTAGGGTTCCCTCCTACCAAGGTTTATTCCACACCTAGAATGCTTAGGTGAAATGGGTAAATGAATAGATATAGATATATATGTATGTCATTTGCCTATGGTTGTGATATTGGATGAAATGGGTTGAAATCAATTCTAATTGAATTGGTAATTAGAAGTTTCTAAATGAAATTTCTAGGATAGAGTATATGAAATTAACCCAATGTGACTCTTGGGCTATGTGAAGTGTGGGCATGCTATGTGTTTATTTTATGCCTTGAAATTGAAGTGTGTTATTTATTGATGATGTGATGACATACTTGGGTGTTGATCAAGATTAAATGTTGATATATATACATGCTTGTGATATATTGACATTGTAAGAAAGTATGGAAATTATATGCTTATGATATGATTTTGCCATGAGGTGTGTGAATTGTGATGAGAATGTTCATATGTCACTCATACCATATCGAATATTGTATTATTGTTGCAATGGAGCATCACATTGCATATGCACGTGAACATCGCATTTAGTGGGTGTGTGTGCATGGTTATTTGTCTTCACCACGCGTGGTGGATGACGAGTGGGCTCGGGTAATATGGGTCGATGACCTAGTCGAGTAGCATGGTTTATATGTTGATAGGGTTGGGGTAGCAAGAAGGGCTAGAAAATCCCTCGGGTGAGAGGCCCGGTGATTGGAGACGCACTCCGTTGGTATAAGAGTCCATAAAGTGTGTCGGTGTACGCGGAACCGTTGGTGGAAGTCCATAAATTCCGTGTAGGTTGGGTGACTTTTGGTGTGAGTCCATGAACATCCACCCCTATAAAGACCCTAGAATGAAAAGTCATTTGATGTGCAACATAAACGACGGATTGGTACACATTGGCACTTGCATGTGTAGAGGAGCCGGGAAGGGCTCGGTTGATATGCATGAGTGGGTCTCACCTCATTCCATAGCATGGCATTGCAAATTCCATCATTGAATATATTTCCTTGCTTGAAATGTTATGAATTGTGGTTTTGTGTCATGTGAACATTTCATATGCATATAGGTTGGGGAGTAGCCTCATTAGGAGATACCCTATTGAGCGTGGCTCACCCTTTGTGAGAAAAACATTTCAGGTGCGGGGTTCACACCGGCGGACGGCTCCCATTTCGAGCCCCAAAGTTGAAGGAAGCCGACTTGTGGCTTTTATTGTTGTTTTGTAAAGTTTTTGTAAGAATTCCGTTTTGATATGTAAATATATGGAATCAATTGTAATGGAACTTGTACAAACCATGTTTTGTGTGGAAATCCTTGTCAAACATGTATTTGATGAATTGGGAGAGGTTTTGAATGAATTGGAATTGAAAAATGGTTGAAATGGCGAAACTGGGCAGAGAGTACTGGTACTGGGTACCGGTACTGTGTACCGGTACTCCCTTTCCAGTGGGTTGACAGTACCGGTACTCTCTTCAAAATTTTCAGATTTTCACACTGCTTCGCCCTATTTTCAATCTACGTTTTCCTTCCCTCCAATGATGTAAATGGACTATAATGGAGTATAAATCATGGTATATTGAATATTGGTTGAACCCAAATGAATAATCGAATCCGGTTGACAATTGTGAGTTAAGATCCCGGTTAAGGGGATGCTACTACCGTGGTGTTAGGTTGAGTGACATCCACGGGTATTTCCGCGGGTTGACGGGTGGTCAACGGTTACTATTGGACTCCCGGAAATTTGGGGCGTCACAGCTTGGTATCAGAGCATAGGTATGCGATTTACCTAGGGCTTGATGGGGCATGGGTCTAGACCATTGCATACATTGTACATTACATGTTATGTGCTTAAATTGCTACATGTTATGTGATATGTGATATGTGTATTATATGCATGATAGAATGTATATGGAAAATGGACACACTAGGGTTAGAGAACTTAACCTTGGGAGTGGGAAAGCAAATGAACGGGAAAGTTCAAAGAATAAATGTCTACTTTCGGAGACATACGCTCTACTAGTGAGACGATGAGAAAATTATAAACGTTTTAATTTTGGTCCCTACCTCGGGATACTAAGTTACTGTGCCATTGTGTAGATGGCGAGTGGGAGAAGAGGACGTCGAGGCGGTGGGCGGAACAATAACCAACCACCACAGGTCTTCGATCAACAAGCGTTTACGGAAACCATGGGCATGATGGCGGCTACTGTTGCACAAGCAAGTGCAAATGTCGGGCATGGAGGCACGAGTAACCTCCAACTGTTTAAAGCACACAAACCTCCAGTTTTTATGGGAGGGGCGGACCCGATGGTGGCCGACCATTGGTTCCGGCAAGTCAATAAGATCTTAGGGGCGATGGAGGTCACCTCAGACGCTACTAAGATAAGACTAGCTGCATTCCAGCTAGAGGGAGAAGCCCAATTGTGGTGGGATTGGGTGACGGCCTCGAAGAACTTAGAGGCCATGACATGGGGAGAGTTTAAGGAACTCTTCATGGGTAAATATTTCCCAACGGCCGTTCGGCATGCAAAGGCCCGGGAATTTCTAGACTTGAAGCAAGGGTCAATGACCGTGATGGAGTATGTGGCTAAGTTCACCGAATTAGCCCGATTTGCTGATGACTACGTGGCCACGGATATGGCCAAGGTAAGAAGGTTTGAGGATAGGTTGAAGCTATCCATCCGGGGAAAGATTGTGGGCCTCCGCCTGCAAGACTTGGACTCTATGGTCGAGACAGCTATGGCCATTGAGAGGGAGGTTGACGATGCACCAAGCATCCGTGAGGCGGGTGCTAAGGATAAGAAGAAGGAGGGCCAATCCTCTTCTTCTAGTTCGGGGAAGAAGCATAGGACTTCTACTCCACAAGGACAACAAGGACAAGGCCGCGGCTATCAAGGCCAAGGCCAGGGTCAGCTTTCCCAAGGCGGGAGGAACTTCAGGAATACCTACCAGGCAGGCCAGAAGACATGTTTCCATTGCCACCAACCGGGGCATATGAAACGGGATTGTCCGCAGAGGCAAGGATCCCAGAGCTATGGGACATCTCAGTCCCAGTCGTCAATGGGATAGCCACAGAGACACTTTGTTCCTCCCTATCCCACCATGGGCCAGGGAAGCCAGTATCAGTTCCAGGGCACTACTCAGGCCCCTACCACTTTTCGAGCGGGGACTCCGCAGTCGGGCCAGATGGGCCAAAGCATGGGTCGAGGCCGAGGACAGGGCATGCAGGCCGGGACTTCGGGGACCCAGGGGCGTGTCTACGCCATTACACCTCAGGCTGAGCCAGTGGACCAGTCGGTCATTCAGGGTACATTTCTACTTTCTCGCTTATGGGCTAAAGTGTTATTTGACTCTGGTGCATCACATTCATTCATTTCTGCATCATGTGTGAGGGACTTGGGCTTAGAGGTTGATACCTTGGAAGAGCCGTTATATGTGAATTCACCCCTAGGAGCTAGGGCGTGTGTGAATCAGATATGTCGGAATTGTGAGTTAGAGATCTCGGGGATTCTACTCACCGTGGACCTTAGGGTTATGGACATGTCGGAGTTCGATGTCATCCTTGGGATGGACTGGTTGGCGGCACATCGGGTCGTTATTGATTGTGACAGGAAGAGGGTCACTGCCTATACACCGGACGGTGTTTGTTTCAAGTTTCAGGGGGAAAAACATGATGCTTTGCCTCAAGTCGTGTATGATTCACGATGGCATGGACAATTGATGGGTTGGCTTGCGAGCCTTACCCTGGAGGACGAGGCAAGACAAGAGTTGGGTTTACCTCGGGTAGTGTGCGAGTATGAGGATGTTTTTCCGGATGAACTACCGGGATTACCTCCCCATAGGAATGTGGACTTTAGCATTGAGTTGCATCCAGGTACTTCGCCCATTTCTATGACTCCACATATGATGGCGCCAGCAGAGTTGCAAGAACTCAAGGTCCAATTACAAGAACTATTGGACAAGGGCTTTATTAGGCCGAGCACTTCACCTTGGGGTGCTCCAGTATTGTTTACCAAGAAGAAGGATAAGACCCTTCGATTGTGCATAGACTATCGGCAGTTAAACCGGGTCGCCATCAAGAATAGGTACCCTTTGCCGAGGATTGATGATCTGTTTGATTAGCTGAGGGGAGCACGGGTCTATTCCAAGATAGATCTCCGCACGGGCTACCATCAGTTGAGGATTAGGGAGTCAGATATCCCTAAGACGGCGTTCAGAACGCGGTACGGGCATTTCGAGTTCACGGTGATGCCATTTGGGTTGACGAATGCCCTGGCGGCATTCATGGATCTCATGCATAGGGTGTTCCAGCCCTATTTAGATCAGTTTGTCGTAGTATTTGTTGATGACATCCTGATCTACTCCAAGACAGAGGAGGAGCATGAGGGTCACTTGAGGATTGTTCTCCAGACCTTGAGGGACTATCAATTGTACGCCAAGTTCAGCAAGTGTGAATTTTGGCTTACGGAGGTGAAATTTTTGGGACACGTGGTGTCGGCTTCGGGGGTATCAGTTGACCCGGAGAAGGTTGAGGCAGTTATGAGTTGGGAGAGGCCAAAGTCAGTCTTCGAGCTACGTAGTTTCTTGGGATTGGCAGGGTATTACCGGAGGTTCATCGAGGACTTCTCCCGACTAGCCGCACCTATGACTAGATTGACCCGGAAGGAGGTCAAGTTCGAGTGGAATGATTCGTGTGAGAAGGCATTCCAAGAACTAAAGAGGAGGCTCACTTCAGCTCCTATCTTGATTGTTCCAGAGAGGGGGCAAAACTATACGGTGTATTGCGATGCCTCCAAGGACGGATTGGGTTGTGTCTTGATGCAGTCCGGGAGAGTGGTGGCTTATGGTTCTCGACAGTTGAAGAATCACGAGCAGAATTACCCTATGCATGATATGGAGTTGGCGGCCGTTGTCTTTGCCTTAAAGGCTTGGCGCCACTATTTGTATGGTGAACAATTTGAGGTGTTTTCGGACCACAAAAGTCTGAAGTACATCTTCACTCAGCGGGACCTCAACATGAGGCAGCGTAGGTGGATGGAATACCTAGAAGACTATGACTTCACTTTGCATTACCACCCTGGTAAGGCAAATGTGGTGGCAGATACGCTTAGCCGGAAGTCACGGGGTGTTTTAGCTAGTGTAGCTTCCCGGGAGTGGCGGATGCTTGAGACCGTGGGCCAATTTGGCCTGCATTATCGGGGTCGGACTCAGGGTGTTTTAGGGAGCTTGGTGGCTACGCCTTCCCTACTGAGCAGAGTGATTGAGTCCCAGAGACAGGACTCAGAGTTATCATCCATCAGGGACCGAGTGCAGGCGGGTACTGGTGACGAGGGCTGGGCCATTCACTCAGATGACAGTCTTCGGTTTAGGGGAAGGGTTGTGGTTCCCCAGTCGGCGGAGCTGAGAGAGGAGATCCTCAGGGAGTTCCATTGCTCTCGTTTTGCGGTGCATCCAGGCGGCATGAAGATGTATCATGATCTTCGTCGCCAGTATTATTGGAGCGGGATGAAAAGGCAGATTGGCGATTTTGTCAGTAGATGCCTCACATGTCAGCAGATTAAGGCCGAACACCAAAGGCCAGCTGGTATGCTCCAGCCCTTGGAAGTGGCTGAGTGGAAGTGGGAGCACGTCACAATGGACTTTGTGACCCACTTGCCACGGACATCGCGGGGACATGATGCGGTGTGGGTGATAGTGGACCGGCTTACGAAGTCGGCACACTTTTTGGCGGTGTGAATGACCTTCACTCTGGAGGAATTCTGCAGGTTGTACATAAGGGAGATAGTCCGGTTGCATGGGGTACCCGTATCTATAGTATCAGATCGGGATCCCAGGTTTACGGCTCACTTTTGGGAGAGTTTTCAGCGAGCCATGGGGACTCAGTTGAGGATGAGCACAGCCTTCCATCCCCAAACGGACGGTCAGTCGGAACGGACCATCCAGACATTAGAGGACATGCTACGGGCTTGCGTCCTAGACCTCAAGGGTAGCTGGGAAGAACATTTACCCTTAGTGGAATTCGCCTATAACAACAGTTATCAGGCTAGCATACGGATGACACCCTATGAGGCACTTTATGGGAGGCCTTGTCGTTTTCCGGTTTGTTGGACTGAGGTTGGAGAAAGACCCTCTACGGGTCCAGAATTGATAAGAGATGCCTCAGAGAAGGTGGATCTGATAAGGAAGCGTCTTCTCACGGCTCAAAGCCGGCAGAAGAGCTACGCCGATAGGCGGCGGCGGCCTCTGGAATTTGAGGTGGGGGAACATGTCTTCTTGAAGGTGATGCCTAGGAGATGAGTGGTCAGGTTCGGCAAGCGGGGAAAGCTGTCGCCGAGGTATATTGGGCCCTTCGAGATACTTGAGAGAGTTGGCACTATGGCCTACAGATTGGCGTTACCGCCAACTTTATCGGGCGTTCACGCTGTATTCCATGTCTCCATGCTCCGGAAGTATACTCCAGATCCGACGTATGTTGTGGATTGGGGCGAGCTTGTTGTTGATACGGATGGAACCTTCGAGGAAGGACCAGTGCGTGTCATGGATAGTCGGGATCAGGTTTTGCGAGGCAAGACCGTGAGGCTTGTGAAGGTGTTGTGGCAGCACCGAGGAGTGGAAGAGGCAACATGGGAGCGTGAGGACACCATACGTGCCAATTATCCTTTCTTATTTGAGGATGGAGGTACATTATTATAGTCATTTAGTATTATACGACTGCTGCATATGCATGTGGTTGTATGTGCATGAGTGTGTGAATTTCGGGGACGAAATTCTTTTAAGGGGGGAAGAATGTAAAACCCGAGAAAATTTGAACTTTTGCGAAAAAGGGCAAAAAGGTAATTTGCCACTATGGTACAGGTTGTAAACCTGAATTTTTCTAGAGCTCGGATGACGAAACGGACATCACCGTTGGATTCGTCTCGCGAAATCTAGTTAGCCTGTTAAATTTCATTGAATTCCGAGTTAGTCGGATTTTTCGCGTTTTACGAGGCGGTCGGACCTCGGGAGACCCAAAAACGAAAATTTAGAATAAAATTATAAATTTTGGGAGATAATGACGGCAAGTTAAAATCAAAATATTTTGAACTTAAATCGGAGCGAAAATTAATCGTTTCGGGGTTAAAACGGACCCGGGAAATAAGGGTTGTGTGGCGCATTGTGGGCCAAGCATTTAAAGAGTATTTAAAGGGGAGAAAATCTGATTTTCTCCCCATTTTGCTCAGCCGATTCCAACGTGAAAACAAGAGAGGGAAGCTAGGGTTTTTCTCCACCTTCTCTCTAAGATTATCGTCTCCACGGAGCTCAAATCAACTCGAGCCAAGAGAGAAAGTTGTTCTCCTCGCCAAGAGCTACAAAACCATACCAAGGAGGTCGGGTTTGGGCGAAATTCCAAGGACGGGATTTTGGAAGCTAGGGCTTAGGGCTTGAATCGGGTTTAGGAGGCTTCTCAACGTGGTTCTCCACGCTTCAAGAGGTAGGGTTCCCTCCTACCAAGGTTTATTCCACACCTAGAATGCTTAGGTGAAATGGGTAAATGAATAGATATAGATATATATGTATGTCATTTGCCTATGGTTGTGATATTGGATGAAATGGGTTGAAATCAATTCTAATTGAATTGGTAATTAGAAGTTTCTAAATGAAATTTCTAGGATAGAGTATATGAAATTAACCCAATGTGACTCTTGGGCTATGTGAAGTGTGGGCATGCTATGTGTTTATTTTATGCCTTGAAATTGAAGTGTGTTATTTATTGATGATGTGATGACATACTTGGGTGTTGATCAAGATTAAATGTTGATATATATACATGCTTGTGATATATTGACATTGTAAGAAAGTATGGAAATTATATGCTTATGATATGATTTTGCCATGAGGTGTGTGAATTGTGATGAGAATGTTCATATGTCACTCATACCATATCGAATATTGTATTATTGTTGCAATGGAGCATCACATTGCATATGCACGGGAACATCGCATTTAGTGGGTGTGTGTGCATGGTTATTTGTCTTCACCACGCATGGTGGATGACGAGTGGGCTCGGGTAATATGGGTCGATGACCTAGTCGAGTAGCATGGTTTATATGTTGATAGGGTTGGGGTAGCAAGAAGGGCTAGAAAATCCCTCGGGTGAGAGGCCCGGTGATTGGAGACGCACTCCGTTGGTATAAGAGTCCATAAAGTGTGTCGGTGTACGCGGAACCGTTGGTGGAAGTCCATAAATTCCGTGTAGGTTGGGTGACTTTTGGTGTGAGTCCATGAACATCCACCCCTATAAAGACCCTAGAATGAAAGGTCATTTGATGTGCAACATAAACGACGGATTGGTACACATTGGCACTTGCATGTGTAGAGGAGCCGGGAAGGGCTCGGTTGATATGCATGAGTGGGTCTCACCTCATTCCATAGCATGGCATTGCAAATTCCATCATTGAATATATTTCCTTGCTTGGAATGTTATGAATTGTGGTTTTGTGTCATGTGAACATTTCATATGCATATAGGTTGGGGAGTAGCCTCATTAGGAGATACCCTATTGAGCGTGGCTCACCCTTTGTGGGAAAAACATTTCAGGTGCGGGGTTCACACCGGCGGACGGCTCCCATTTCGAGCCCCAAAGTTGAAGGAAGTCGACTTGTGGCTTTTATTGTTGTTTTGTAAAGTTTTTGTAAGAATTCCGTTTTGATATGTAAATATATGGAATCAATTGTAATGGAACTTGTACAAACCATGTTTTGTGTGGACATCCTTGTCAAACATGTATTTGATGAATTGGGAGAGGTTTTGAATGAATTGGAATTGAAAAATGGTTGAAAATGGCGAAACTGGGCAGAGAGTACCGGTACCGGTACTCCCTTTCCAGTGGGTTGACAATACCGGTACTCTCTTCAAAATTTTCAGATTTTCACACTGCTTCGCCCTATTTTCAATCTACGTTTTCCTTCCCTCCAATGATGTAAATGGACTATAATGGAGTATAAATCATGGTATATTGAATATTGGTTGAACCCAAATGAATAATCGAATCCGGTTAACAATTGTGAGTTAAGATCCCGGTTAAGGGGATGCTACTACCGTGGTGTTAGGTTGAGTGACATCCACGAGTATTTCCGCGGGTTGACGGGTGGTCAACGGTTACTATTGGACTCCCGGAAATTTGGGGCGTCACAAATTGATGGTATCAACATGTTCATTGGTTATCATGTTGTTAGCTTTATGAACGTAATATATTGAATTTAATGCTGGTATTGGGATTTAAAAAAACTTGATTTCAATTGAGAATTATTCTTCAAGAGGAAATGACATTCTGATAGAAAAAGTAAAGATCTTAAAACCAGGAAAAAAAAAAACCACCACAGTAATCCAATCACCTCAAATATCCAAAAAATAAAAATTCATTCCAGGATTAATCAAAAAGTTTTTTAAAATAGAAGAGTTGGAAATAGAAGGAAGAGAATGGAGTATTGGTTTTAGGTCTACTTTGCCAATAGAAAAGCCACAGCTTCAGAATTTATATATTGGAAGTCAAGGGTTATGCTTGTTACTGGAATTAAAGGGTTTGCTTCTTGCTTAAGGATTCACAGACAGGCCTCACCATTTTATGCCTGAAACCCCAAACTCAAAAAGATGATGCAATCTAAATCAATAGAACAGTGGCCACAAAAAACAAAAAACACAATATGAGATTCTTTACAAAAGGCAATCTCAGAATATTAGAAATAAACTAACCGTGCACCGAGGACTGAGAAGAGAAGAGAAAAGTATCGATGGAGAACAGCCGCTGGAGGAACTCGTCGGAAACTTCCTGAAAGTGAAATAAATTCAGTGCGTGAAATAAAGAGAGAAACAATTCAGTCCGAAATCTAAAAATGATAAAGTCGAAAAAAGATCAGAGAATTGGAATTAGATTCAGATATTCAACGTGATTGAGCAGAGTCGAAATGAGAATTCTTACCGCTAGAAGATATGGAGAGTCAAGGAGAAAGCCCCAATCTTCTTCAGATACAGTAAACTCAGGCCCTTTCACAGTGAACTCTAGCCTAATAAACCTGATCAAAGAACCAATAATTAGAGAAAACAGGATACAGGAAATTGGGGAATAGAAGAACAAAACCCCAAAAATCATTAGAGCAATATGTTTATTCCCAGAATGGAAAATTGAACAGAACGCAATATGTTTATTCTATAAACAGAAAACACTAATACAACCGAACAGAAAAGGCATTAAAGATGATCTATCAAGAGCAAAATAGGAGCAAATCAAAGGGTGAACATAAAAAAAAAAAAGTGAGTTAAACGTCGTGTGTGTGCTGTGCTGTGTTGAACAGAACGCAATGTGTTGTTCAGTATAATACTAAACAACACAGAAATAACTAAAACCTCTGTGTTGAGTGTGCGCCTCTGATGGAGATAATGCTTTTGTGTGCGTGCGATTGAGCAGAGAGATTGGGACCTGAAACGGCTTCCAAATCAAACCACGATTGAGCAGAGAGAGTAATCTGTATGTGTATGTGCGATGGGTGATGTGCAATATCTGAGTGTGTGTGATGTGCAATATGTATGTGTATGTGCGATGGGTGTCGGTGTGTTCGAGTGCCTTTGTGTGTGTGTGTGTGTGTGAAAGAGAGGTGAGACAGAGAAAGTGCAACTGGAGAGAGATGAAGACAGAGAGACAGAGAAGGAGGGAGGGAAGTACCTGAGATGCTTGCTGATCGGTGGTGGGTTGAGTCATGGTAGAGGAGTGAGAAGTAGAAGACAGATCGCATGGAGAGAGAGAGAGAGATAGATAGATAGAGAGAGAGAGAGGTGAGTGACTGAGTGGGAGTCTGGGTTGGGTACCGTGTAACGTGTAGGAGTGAATAAGGTTTGGGCGGGATTTGGCATTTGTATGGGATGCATTTTGAGCTGTTGGATTAGGTTGGAAGAATTGAGATCAAATTTGGACCTTTGAATTAAAAATAGATTTAATCTGAATCGTTCTTGTGCTTTTCCAAATAAATAAATTAGATTAAATTTTGAAGTGAAAATGAATTCAAAAAAGAGATAGAAGTCTATCTTATTATTATAGATGAGATAGGGAAATAGAGTTAAAAAAGAGATAGAAGTCTTAAAAAAGGAAATGTTGTTAGGCGGGAAAAAAATTTTCAGTATTCACGGTAGACCGTTAGATCAAAATTTTTGCGATGATCTGAACCATCTTTTATGTTGGGATTACATTGTTCGTTGGATGTGTTTATGTTTTGTCTCAAAACGATTTGGACCTCTCTTTGTCTTTTAGATTCAAACTTCGCTCTACTTTATTATATAGATTCACTTGTCCCTTAATGGCGCAGCCAACATTTCACTTTAAGGTAAGCCCAAATATTAATAAACAAAATTCACTAATTTTTAAACACAAACATAAGAAATATGTTAATAATCAAAACTAAAATATTAGAAGAAAATATATCTAATATAGAAAATATATCTAATATTATTTAGTCTTACTAAGACATGGAACAAAAAAAAAGACACAATATTCATGTCATAGTACATTCAACTCAATCACTTATTCAAATAATGCTTGATTTCATATTATGTCCCAAAAATTATTTATTTCTGTGCAAAATTTTGTAATAATTTTCTTCTTGATGTACATAATCAAAGAGCCCACCAATAAAGCATCATCTATGATATTAAAATCAAATTTTTAATAATGTACATAATATATATGTTCAACCCTAACTTACTCCTTCCAATATCAGCCTAAGTCAGTCCGCCTCCACCTCCACTCAGTCCAGTCCAGGCCCTCCACTATAGAACGAGTGAACGTCTCTCTCCTCTCCTACACAACTACGCTCAACACTCTGTCTCTCTTTGCTTGGAATTGGTAGGCGAATATGAAGCGAGGCAAGGAAGTGATTATGAACCGCAGCCTTCTCCTCCCCCTCTTCAATCAGATATTGATTCCAAATGCCCATTAATTGATGATCTCTCTAATTTTGATTAGTTTATACAAACAAGAGATATAACAAAAGCACGTGGGAGGCCTGAGTTGGACCGTTATTGAGAAGATGGTATGATGCCAAGAACTTCAGATTTTGATATACTATCTTTTTGGAAGACAAGTGGTCCCAAGTATCCCCTGTTTCAAATTATTGCTAAAGATCTTTTTTCTATTCCTGTTTCTATTGTTGCCTCAGAATCTGCTTTTAGCACAAGTGGGAGGGTGATCAGTCCACATCGCAATAGACTTCTTTCAACTACAATAGAGGCTTTAATGTGCTCTCAAAGTTGGTTATGGGCTGAAGAACGAGGTAATGAAATATTATATGTATGTGCATCATAATTTTTTTGGGGGGTGTAAAGTATGACTAATGCATTATTTTTTATTTTTTTGTTAGGTTCATCTACTTTGACGAGCCTGAAGAGCTACACATTATTGGAGGATCTTGATATTGATGATGAGGTATATCATTTTAGTTGAAAATTTCTCTTTGGAAGAATCTAATTTTTTTTTCTTTTAATGATATATAAGAAAATGATGTTGAAGAAGTAGATTCTACCACCACCGATGGTGTTAAGAGATGATTGAGTTGGTAATTTTTCAATTTCAACCAATCAATTTTATTAGTAAATACAAAATATTTTTTATGCAATTATTATAGTTTTTTATGATTTATTTTCTTTATTAAATTACAGGTGTGAAGTTATATGACAGAAAAGTTTCTCTATTACAAATATTCAAGTAGTATTTTGGACATTTGTTGTTTGTGTTATGTTGTAATATGTTATGCTACATTATGTTGTGTTAGATTATGTTAGATTATTTAGAATGTTGTTGGATTATTTAAAATGTTAGATTTATTTAGAATTTTGGATTATGTTGGCTTGAGCTTGGGCCTGGGCTTAGGCTTGGGCTTGGGCTTGCGCGGGGTACAGAGGAAGCGGGGACGGGGGCGGGGATTAGAAATTTACCCGCGGACAGGGATGAGGATGAAAACTATACCCGTTAACTGGGGTGGACCGGGGATGGACGGAGTTTTTTTAAACGGGTACGGGGATGGAGACTACACCCCCCACCCCCGCTTCAGTCCACTGACATCCCTAGTGGTGATGGACCCGGCCGCACAGGATTGGCTCATGTAGTGGAAGGACCAAAAATTTGTATTTTTCACTAATAGAAAAGTGAAAATTGGGCTGAGTCCTCCTTAAGAGACTTATAATAAGTTTAATCTGCCAAGAAAACTTATTTGAAGGTAAGTCCATATTTAATCTTACTAACAAGTAGTTAAGTCCACTATTTTTTTTTAAACTCTAAAATACCCTTGTAATAATTTAAAAGTAATCTTCAGCATTAAATCAATTTTCTAAACAGTTATCCCTTGATTCAAACTTAATAGAACATTTTTCCCATAAAATTTAAAATTCAAATTTAAATTTGACATCACTATCATCTCTCTCTCTCTCTCTCTGTAGCTCGCTTGTTTCCTTGATGGACGCCCTCATGATACACACCTCGCTTTAGGTTGTGAATAACAATCAAACTTGTTGGCAAGGAGGTAAAAGCTTTTCTAACCTTATTTTCATTCATGGGCTTCTCCGAATTGTCGTCTAGGTTTTGATTTTGACGTTGGAGAGAAAGAACTTGCTAATGATTTCTGTCTCCATTGACTACTTGTCGTTTAGGGTAATAGAAATCAGTGAAAAAGAAGTATTACTGAAGACCAGTCATGAAGATGTTAGAACCCAAAGTTTAGAAGTATAGTGAATGTTTTTTTTCTGGCTAAGTCCAAGTTTTTATTATGTGTGTGTAAATATATATATATATATAGACAGAGAGAGAGACAGAGAGAGAGTGTGAGAGAGAGAACTTGGAGTTTTGGGTTTTCTGTTTTTGTTGAACATGCTACTATTCATGTTATTGTTTTTGTTGAGCATATTAATGTTTTCTTGAGCATGTTACTACTGTTATTTTTTCAAATAGTAATATTCAATGTTACTATTTTTTTTTTGAATATTACTATTTTTTTTGTGATTAAATGGTACTATTTTTTTTTGATGTATATATATATATATATATATATATATATATATATATATATATATATATATATGAAAGAGATAAATAAATAGTCATATTCTATATCCATAAGATAGATATGAGAGACAGAGAAAATCTTAATGTTAGTCAAACTCCTAAAATTTAGGAGTTATTAGTTTTCAAATTTATTTTAATTAAACATAACTACTGGAGGAATTTTAGACAACGAATATCAAAATGAACTTAATATTAAATAAGTTTCCTTGATGGACTTATCACCAAATACGCCCATAGAGGGGAATCGGCCTCCAAATATCCCTATAGAAAATGCTGTTGGGACTTAATATAAAGACATAAGTCATTATAACCATTAGATCTATTGTTAGTCTAAATATCAAATGGTGTTAAGTTTCCATCCAACAACTATAATAAATTGTGTCTCCAAGTTAAGTCTGCAAATTCAATACAAATAGTATTTTATTTACTTATAGTACAGACTGTGTATAAAATAGCTTCCATTTGACCAATAAAAACTAATACAATTTCTCAGTAGTTTGTAACTTGAAAGAAACCTAGTGGGGAAGTCTACCCCAGCTAGTGGCTTGAAAATTTTATTTCAATTAGAGAAATTCTACTTGAACAATTGAAATCAATACAATTTATTTCCACGTAGTATTTTTGACTAAGATGACAAGTAAATCAACTTGGAATTAGACTTGTAAGATAGAACATACAGTCTGTATGACTGTGAGGATAAGCAACACAATAACACCAATTAATGAAATGACAGACCAAGGGCTGTTGAAGTAATCCTGCATTAATTTGGCCATCCACATGCCTCTATTATGCCTCCATTTAGCCATCCATCTAGTCCGATGTCGTCTGCAGTGCTTGTCAACTTGAATCCACAAGTTCAAATAGTAAAATCCATCAAAAGGCAAGATAACATAATCGACCAATTTGTTAAACATGCTAAATATCGCGTCATCGTCCATCGTCATAGAAAAAATGCTGTGACATTGGCGAAGTATTTTGACATCCTTTGGGGACTTGATGAGACCACTTAGAAATTTCAAATAATTAGTCACATAAGCCCTTTCATTTGCACGATTATAGTGCTCGTATGCCATCAGATTTCTAAACAATCTCTCTGTATCATCACCAATGAAAAGGCATGGGATTTTCATAATCCCATTTTGGAACTGTACGTCCATATACGAGGCACAAACTATGTCCCCATCGAATTTAATCCCGGCCTCTTGAAGCTCTGTGGCACATCTTGTTCCCGGATAGGACACCGGGGGACCCAATTCATCCGGAAATGAAGGACGCATGGCAGACCGCATAATACCTAGAAGATGACGAGAACCTTCTTTCGGAATTGGATTTTCACTGTATCCTAGTTGAAAATCCCTTCGCTCGTTGAGGAGCTTTTTTAAAGCACTTTCCACTGAAAAGTTTGGTTCGGCGGCCACGTCCAATAGGCCGATAAGAACAAACAAAGGTAGCTGATTTTCATATAATAATAAATCTCGAATTAAAATACTCTGAATTCTATCTGATTGTAGAATATCCGTGCCTTTCAATTCTGGAGACGTATATTTTCTAAGTAACTCCACTACGAAGATCCCATCAAGTATCATCATTTCCACAAAGTCTTCCCTAGTAAGGTTAACCGATTCTGCATAACAATTCCTTGCTTTTGCTTCCAACCGTTCCATGGCTTTGACATATTTATCCGCACTTGACTCATTTTTTCGTTCAAGAAACTCTTGTAGATAGCGTCTTTTGTGCCTTTCCATCATTTTTAGTTGGTAGTTGTGATAGTAATAAGGACCAATTGCAAGTAATTCTGGTTCATAGGCCTTTTTGTTTTCTTTGTGTAGTAGCTCATCCACTCTAAAGATGTAAGTTTCTAAGTTTAATATGGATGGTGAGGAAGAAAGCATTTTATCGATGCGAATTGTGAGAAGCTGGGACATTTCGTTTTCCTTCGAAATCTGTAGGTAACAGTCATAAACAAATACTCAAGAGTTTGTCAAAACGGACTATATTTCTCATTCAGCATAAATAAACAATATAGCTAATGCTTGATTTTGTTGCAGCCAAGATTTTTAATCGCTATAAGCTTAGCTAATAATTAGACATTTATAAAGATACTAAAAAAAAAGTAATTAAAAAAAGGAAAAAGCTACATCCTCATAATGTAGATAATGATTTTCTTAAATAACCTTTGTAAGGAAAAGACAATTTCCTAAAAAATTTAATAACATGTTTGATTACTATTTTGCAAAAATGCAAGAAATACGATGCATAGATACAATAATAGAAAATAAGTACAAAAGCATGCCAAATAAAAAGTTTACAGTTTGCAAACTTTTCATCAATTATATTAGCACAAGTGAATATGTAAAACATTTTCCCAAAAAAAAAAATAGAATGATTTTGGTATTTTAAGTTTTTTAGAAACAAAAACTTTTGGTGGGCAATTCCACCGCGGACCCTTATTCCCTTAATTCAGTAGATAAAGCACAGGATTTGAGCTCCACCTCATGGGGACTCGTCGTTAACCAGGCCCGAGGTGACAAATTAGAGAAAGACTTTGTCGTCACAACCAGTATACAATGAGATCAAAGTACAAGTTTTTTTTTCATCTACCCTTTTTAAAAATATATACCACTTTTGATAAGTCATCCCTACACTAGTGTTACAATTGTTTGAGGCATGAACATGAAATAATGTAATACCTTGCTAATTTTAGGGTTGTAAAAACTAATCAAAGCTAATTTCATCGAAGGCATAAAATGGACTCCTAATACCAACATATAATCTAAGTTTAGGACATGGTCGATTTTTATTATTTTCTTGACGAAGAGCATCCATTATAAAATCAAGAAAATTCCAATATTACAAACTTCTTGGGACAAATGATTTAGGCTCGTTGAACTTTACCTCTCGTTTTACATCACCCACTAAACTATAAAAAATTTCTCACATTGTACCTTAAGCTATTGCTTTAAGTTTCAAATTTTCACAATCTTTAACTTTGTCCAACTCTTCACAACAAATCAAGAGAAACGTGAAATTCAACAATAGTAGGAGATGTTTTCCTTCCTCACCCAGAAAAATTATGTTTTTTTTTTCCTGATTTGCTACCGAAAATTGGACATAAGTTAACAATTGGGGCGATGTGAAATTTAAAACAACAGTTGCAGATGCATTATGAAAAAACAAATAGTTTGAGGGGCAAAATGGAATGAGGAGTATAACTTTGGGGGTCCAAGTGTAATTTACTCAGCTTCTTGACGGAAAAAGCAACAAATATTTTGATAAATAAATTAGCAGAGCTTTATAACACATGAGGAAGCATATAGATAAAAAAAAATAGTAATCTTGTCTACGTAGAAAATTCATAGGATTGGGTCTTGAAGAACTTACTCGATATGCTAATGACATTTGGTGAAAGTGAGATGAGATAGAAAGAACAAGAAGCAGCAGCACTAGAAGCAGCTCATTTATAGGCAGTGGGAGCTAGAAAGAATCCTTATTTGTAGGCAGTGGTATTTTTTTGGGAAAATTACTAATACGTTTTATTTTTTCTCTAAAAGAATCACTAAGTCTTATCATCTTTACCTTAGGACAATTAAGTCCTACATTTGATAATTTATTCCCAAGAAGTCTTATACTCCATCAATAGTATGGTTTATTTCAATTTTATCCTTTCCATGATACATATCAATTATATTTTTACCTATAATATTTGTTATTAGGATCCAAAGTAAATTATTATTTTTTTAATTAGTGCATAATACCCAAAACACGTAATTAACAATAAATACTTATAGAAATGATAAATCATACAACTCTATTTTTCTTATATTTAACTTTTTTAAGCATATAAATTTTGAATTAATTAAAAAATAAATATTATTTTAAGTCATAAAAAAAAAATACTTCAAGCATTCAAAGCCACAACATTGTATTTAAGATTACTAAAATTGTATTGAGTCATAAATTAATCAAAAATTAAATGATTAAATTTATGATAAAAATTAGAGATGTGATACATGAGTAGCAATTTGATGAAGGTATCCTCTGTCATTCTTTATTATTGATTGGTGATATCATATAACAATACTGACATGATATTATATGTCCGTTTTATTGTTGAGTCAGCAGTCTTTTTAAAACAACTACTTGCCATTCAATATCCTCCTCAAAGCCTGGATCATGTCTTCTTATTAATTCTATCCTCTTCACATTACATCGGACTTAACGACTGGACCTATGAATGAGTACGGTCGTGCTCATATATACCCCCTAGGTGGAGGGCTGCCCGGGTCAATGTCTCCACAGCGCAATCGTGTTAAACTGTTAATATACATACACATCCAAGCACTCATGAACAATCAAAAATAGTTGACCCACATCCAAATCTATTGTATTATTTGTGGAACCAATGCATTGTAGTGTCTTTTGTCGTTTCAGTTGAATTATTTGTAAAGCTTGGGTCAATAGCTCTCGGTCTTTTTTCTTGTTTAAATATACATTACACGATAGAAACGAATGGAAGACTTTTAATTAAAGAAATCAGAACTATTGTTCTAACTTCAGCGTATTGTACAAATTAAGAAGACTAACAACCTTGAGTCGTGTTTTTTTTTTTTCAAATTAAAGCTTTTACCTCTTGAGTGTAGTTGTTTTTTAAATAATACTCACGAGAGCATTTTTAATCTTGACTAGTCAAGTTTTTACTCAAATTTAAGTCAATATATGACTAAAAAGTTTGATTTGATACAAAAAAGTTGTAATGAAAAATTTTAAATTTAAATGGGGATAATATCATCATTGGTTCTTTAGAGGAAAATGAATTTTGACTATTGATGATTTGAGTCTCTCTTGTTTTGAGTAAAAATTTAAGTCTGTCTTCTTTTTTGTATGAGTTTGAATAAAAGGTTGGAGCTTATTTTGAATGTATTTTCACTCGAATTTTAATTTGAATCAAAATGTGAGTAAGGGTTGGTGATGCTCTAAAAGACGAGAGAAATAGTAATAATAAAAGAATCAAAGTTTTTGCCTCTCTCTCAACCTTGCTTTGATCTGGTGAAGGTGTTCTCTATCTGTTCATTGTTTTTTGCATAACCACATGGTATCACAGTCATAAATGGAGTTCGTAGCTTGATTATGCATCATGATCAAGAAACACATGGGATCAATTAATGGAGTTTTAATTAATAAATAGTGATGTGTTGTTAATTTAGTTTAATATGTGTGTCTGACAAATGAAATATATATGGGAATCTAGTTTGATTTGTTTGTCCCCAAAATACTTGAATTGAGTACCATCGTCTTTGTAAATTGTGTTCAGGATTGGATATTCTAATTTCAACTAGGAGATGCGAAAATGAGTTGACTAATAATACAAATAAAACAACCAATTACATCAAATTTCATATGAAAACCAAAATCCAAATGAAAAAATAACGAGAGAGAGAGAGTTACAATCCATGGCAAAACTTTTTCAGTCTCATTTAAATTCCACCGAGTGTAGAATTAGGCCAACTTGTATGCTACCATCCTATGGGTAGCTAAATTATATTTTATCTCATATTCGTCATACTTCAATTATATCATCCATATCATGTTTTATAGTCATAAAAATTGTAAGAAATAACTCATTGCAAAATTGATTATATCTTGATCGTTGTATGTATTGTTGGAATTTTTTTGATATTGGAGTTCTATTAATTGATAGTTAATTTTGGGTTTGTGAAAAACGGACTGAATTTATGGTCCAATGAGATGAACCTAATATTGTTAAGTGATCTATTTTAATGGGTTTATGTACATCTCTTTAATTGATGTGGTTAAGGCGATTAACTGTAGGCCTTAATCTAATTGTGGCCCATAATAGGAGAGCTCATTAGATTTATTATAAATAGCATGCTAGGTCCCCTCTCTACTTCATAACATAATTTGGATTGTCCTATTGAGAGTTGACTATTGCTTTAAAAAATGAGAAGAAGACTTTGCCCTTCCGCGAAAGAAACCTGGAGATCGAGTATCATGGCTCACGCAGCTATGTTCTAAACTTTGTATTTTAGGTGTTCTAAATTTCATATACAAATCATTAATAAATTCTTATATGTGGTATCAGAGCCTATCATATATGAATTTAGAATCCAAAGAAATTTGTTTTATATTTTTATTCATATAATTATAGAATTTTAAAACTATTTTTTTGTGGTGTTGGCGGCACCGATTTTTCTCAACACACAATGTTGAATCACACAGTCGCCGTCAATGATAACAAACTGACGCTCTTTTACTTTCAAACCAAAGTTACCTTGACACAAAAAAAAAGGGAGGGGGGGGGGGGGGGGGGGGGGGGGGGTAGACCCTACAAAGAAGAATTGACTTAGATCCTATTTGAGAACTTTTTTTCCTATATTTACAATATTCAAGGACTCCAATACATGCACGGTGTTAATTCCAATGGCAGTACGCCTGTGCATCAATTCGTTGAAAAGTCATGAACTTTTGTTTTTGTTTTGTTTTTTTTCTTCTTTAAAAATTGAAGAAACTTGCTTTTATTTAATGTTATAATGATGGAGTTGCTATTTTATTTGACTGTGTCATATTTGGTCAACCTATTAATTTTTTTTTTTATTTTGTATGGGTCTTGTTGACAAATAGACACATGTTTTATTCATATAAATTACTGATAACAATCAATTATTTTCTCATCTTGATGCAACCTTGATTGAATTGTTGTAATTTGTAGAGGGTGTTTATACAACTCCAATCCTATACTCTAGTAATTTATACGATGAAATATTTTTTTATGATCTACATATTATTTATTAATGTTGGTAGATGTGAATTTAAATTACTGAATTAATTTTAACAGTAAAAATAGAATTGAGACTTTAATGCAACGATCGATGGTGGGTGATCTATAGAGGTACATATCTATTAGTACCTCATATTGATTGATCACATGATATTTAATTATGGACATTTGTTATAATATCCCAGTTTGGCCCAATTCTTTGACCAACCCTGTCAACCACAGAGCCTCTTTGGCAACTTCCACCGTTGTCATATACTCCGTCAGTTGTGGATAAAGCGGGGATTGATTGAAGCATAGCTTTCCAACTGATAGGTCCACCTGCAAGAGTGAAAATATAACCTTTAGTAGACCTCCGCTTATCCAGATTACCTGCATAGTCTGAATCTACATAGCCCACAACATGTCTTGTCTCATCTTGTCTCTGATACATGATGCCGAAATCCATCGTACCTTTCAAGTACCTGAAAATACATTTAACTGCATTCCAATGCTCTTTTCCCGGATTTTTCATGTACTTACTTACAACGCTGACTGCATGTGAGATATCTGGCCGACTGCAATCCATGGCATACATTAAGCTTCCCACTGCACTAGCGTACGGAACTCTGGACATTTCCTCCACCTCATCACCTGTAGATGGACATAATCTAGCAGATAATTTAAAGTAGTTAGCTAGAGGTGTACTGACCGGCTTTGAACTAACCATGTTAAACCTCTCTAGCACCTTCTCCACATATTTCTTCTGTGAAACCCATAGTTTGTCTTTTTCTCTATCCCTCTGGATTTCCATGCCAAGGATCTTTTTATCAGCACCTAGATCCTTCATGTCACTCCACAATCTGGACTTTAGCAAATCTACCTCATGCATGTTATTTGAAGCAATTAACATATCTTCAACATAGAGCATCAGAATAATAAAAGAACCATGTTCAAGCATCTTATAATAAACACAACTATCATAACTGTTTCTCATGTAGCCAACATGCACCATAAAGGAATCAAACATATACCATTGTCTATGAGACTGTTTCAACCCGTAAAGAGATCTTTTACGTTTATATACCAGATTCTCTTTACCTTGCACCTTGAATCCTTCTAGTTGCTCCATATATATTTCCTCTTCCAATTCTCTGTGCAGGAACTCTGTCTTGACATCAAGTTGCTTTAACTCAAGGTCAAACATAGCTACCATGGCTAACATAACACGAATAGAAGAATGCTTTACAACGGGAGAAAAAATTTCATTATAGTCAATCCCTTCAACTTGCCAATATCCTTTTGCTACAAGACAAGCTTTAAATTTTTCTCTTTCATTTTCTATTGTAGGTTCTTTTTTTCGATATACCCATTTGCAACCAATCACCTTTTGCCCCTTGGGTTTTTCAACAAGCTCCCAAGTGTTGTTTTTGTGTAAAGACTCCATCTCATCCTCCATTGCTATCATCCACTTTTCACTTTCTTTGTCATTGACAGCCTCCTGAAAAGAAGATGGATCTCCACTATCAACAACCAATGCAAAAGAAACCATATCCTCAAAACCATACCTGACTTGTGCATTATGGGTTCTTTTCTCTCTTCCAGCAACTAGAGTTGTGGATTCTTGTTGCTCGTCATCACCACCAGATGTATCTTCCTAAGAGGACGTTGGTACATCATCCTCTTCATTGGGCCGTTGTGTTTCATCTGGCTCTATCTAGACTAAGAATTTTTCTGCATGAGCCTCCACCTACTTATCAGCATCTTCCCTATTTAAGTTCAGCATACGTTCTTCATTGAAGACACCATCCCTGCTAATTACAACCTTTCGTGCAACTGGATCCCAAAGTTTATAACTTTTCACGCCTTTTTCGTAACCAATAAATATGCATTGTTTGGATTTTGGATCCAACTTCGATCGTTGTTGCTCCTGAACGTGAACATAGGCAGGACAACCAAATATTCTTAAATTAGAATAATCAACTGGTTTACCAGTCCACACCTCCTCAGGGACGTTTGCATCACTAGTTGAACACGGTGACCTGTTAATAATATAGTATAGCATGTTAACCGTCTCAGCCCAAAATAATTTTTGCAAACCTGCAAGAAGTCTCATATATCTTACTTTTTTTAAAAGGTTACGTTCATTCTTTCCGCTACACCATTTTGTTGTGGCCTACCTGGTGTAGTATAATGTCGAGTGATCCCTTATGTTTGGTAAAACTTCCTGAATTCCCAGAGTTTATACTTCATGCAATTGTCTGCCCGTAGGTACTTGACATGCTTACCTGTCTAATTTTCAACTTCAACTTTCCACTGCTTGAATTTGTCGAAGACTTCATTTTTGTGCTTCATAAAGTAGACCCATACATTCCTAGAAAAGTCATCAATAAATTTCGCGAAATATACTGCTCCACCTTTAGATTGAATTGTCACGGGTCCCCATACATCCGAGTGTATGTACTCCAACACATCCTTACTTTTATGCTTCCCGGTCTTGAAGCTCACCCCGCACTATTTACCATACAAGCAATATTTGCAAACATTAAATTTACAAACTTTTACCCCCATCAAGCAGCTTTCGTCTATGTAGTTCTTGCATTCCTTTCTCACTCATATGGCCAAGGCGTAAATGCCATAGAGTAGAGTTATCAGCACCTGGATCCAACGGAATTGTCACAGCTACTCCACCTGTAACAGTACTCCCTACCAATGTATACAAGTTACCCAGCCGTTTCCCTTTCATGACAACCATGGCCCCTTTAACAACTTTTAGAACTCCACCCGTTTCCATAAAAGTAAACCATTTGACTCAAGTGTACCTAAAGAAATTAAATTATTTTTAAGGTCAGGGACATGTCGTACATCACCCAATGTTCTCACCATACCATCAAACATTTTAAATTTAATCGCCCCCAAAACCTCAGCATTGTTAGTCTGACACTTTTATCACTAAAATAGGTAATGAAAGGCGACTACAATCATGAATATAATTAATTTGTGGGAGATACCCTTTTGTCTAGTGGAAAATGCTGCTGCTGAAATGATTAACTTGTTAAACCCCACATAATTTCATTACAGTTGAGTAGCAACTTCTACCCATTTTCACAAATGAGCAAAGTCACAGTCAAAACTTCTAAATTCTTTTTTCTCTTGCTTTTCAGGGTTTGAGGCTATGGTTCTTGAATTCCCAGCTATATATTAGCTACTGGTGTGTTATCATAGTTTGAGAGACGAGACAACATGAAACAGCGAACTTACAAAGGGGCACTTGAACTACTTAATAAGATTTGTTGCTGCTATATTGTTAATAGGACCTTCTTCTGTATGTGTTTGGCTTCGTCTCCTTTAAATTTTCTAAACGTTTGTGTGATGTTGTAACCTTTAGTTGCACTATTATTAAATAAAGTTTCAATCTCATCTGTTGCTACAAAAATCACATATAGTTTCTCACTAGCTGTATTCAGGGGCGGCCCAAGGTCAAGCGGGGCCCTAGGCAAAATTTTTGTATGAGGTCCTATAAATATTTTGTCTATTACTATATTTCATTTTTAATTATTATAATTTTTTTATGTTTTAAAAAAATATTTTTTATTTTTTAAAAAAATTTAAAATATTGATCAAGTTTTTATACTCAAGTTTTGACAATAATTTTTTTTAATAGATAATATTGTTAATTCATTCACTCTTAGTTGATTGTAAATAAAATTTCATCAATTTAAGTTTTCAACAAGTAATTTAATAATAGAATATGTGAACAAAGAATCATTCTTTACCCATGAGTAATGTGCACGCATGAAATACAAAACTTTAATAACATATACAATTTAAGTATAAATTATTTGGAC
Source organism: Ilex aquifolium (assembly GCA_951799425.1). Lineage (NCBI taxonomy): Eukaryota > Viridiplantae > Streptophyta > Magnoliopsida > Aquifoliales > Aquifoliaceae > Ilex > Ilex aquifolium. Next base: position 16,607,940 of record OX637397.1, on the reverse strand, counting down.
TGAAAATTTATATTAAGACAAAAAAAGAACCAATTTTATAGATTTTCACCACAAAAAATAATGAATATAAATTTTCTATGTGAGTGAATGAAATACAACTATGAACACACTCAAAATATTTAGAAAAATTTAAATGAAAGCTCACACGAAGGAGTAATTTTTAACCCAAAAAAATTAGATATTGATTTGAACTATTAAAATTTGAGCCCTAAAAATTTGAATCATATCTAAAATACAAAAAATAAAAATAAAAATGACTATTATACTAAAGTGATAAATTTTATGGAGGCCTCTAAAATTTGGGTTTAACCAAGTAGAGAGTAATTTTGGACTTAATAAAATTAGATACTGATTTGAACTAATAAAATTTGGGCCCTAAAAATTTTAATCATATCTAAAATATAAAATAAAACATAAAAAATTAGACCTACTATACTAAAGAGATAAATATTGTGGGGCCCTCTAAAATTTGGGGCCCTAGGCAAACAACTAAGTTGCCTAAGGCTTGGGTCGGCCCTGGCTGTATTAACGGTATATGACCCCCCCCCCCCCCCCCCCCCCCCCCCCGCCCAAAAAAATTAAATTATTTTTTTAGAAAATTTCGACATAGTTTCTTTTAAAAATCAGACATCAAGATAATTGGTGAGAACTATATGCGAGAGCATTAAACATAATAATTATACCCGACAAGTCATTCACATCATATCAACCATAAGCATCCCTTCTGATGACATCCATAAATAAATCTGTTCAAAACTAGGATAACAAATGGAGGCCTACACAGTTCTCCCAAACTCGGATTATAATCTAACTATCCAAAATTCTTCGTCATGAATATAATATACAAAATATCTAAATCTTTAGAAGTAAACCATTTAAAATGACACAATCTATACATATTCCTTTAAATTAACCAAGATATAAATAACTTACAAATTCTCGATAATATATGTCATCGTATATTGTTCTTTACATATTCTAACTAAATATATAAAAATCATAGCAACTATCTTTTGTCTCGATACTCCCATTATGCAGTCCACCAACATATGTCCATAACTGAAAATGTTAAATGATAGAGGTGAGCAACCACACACTCAGTAGGATAACCATTCTCTCAAACATATACAATGTTTTATATATCAACAGTTCATAATCATAATGATAGGCAATGAAATAATTTATCAATAAGTCTAAGTACACGATAAGTAGTAAGCATTTTTGAAAGTATACTACGTACTATTATTTGAAATACATAGGTAAAACATCAAGGAATTTATCACATCGAAATCAAATCTCAAGGTAACACTATAAAACCTTTCTTCTTAAAACATAATGCAACACCATAGATTTTATAAAGTAAGAAGTGAAAAATCTTTATACAAGTATATGTATAACAAAGTTGGTAAAGTTAATCATTTCTTATTTTGAACACAATTTTTATAAACTTGTTCTTTCCAGAGTATTTTTCAAAAATATTAACTCCACGTACTTTCGCCTCAACCTCACCTTACCTCACCCCACTGAAGAAGTTTGTTGGAATATTGGTCTATTGATTTCTTGGTACCCAAAATTCATTTATGCTATCTATACGGACAAATATCATCAAACCAACACCGATTCACAAATGAACCATCCCCGGGTAACCTTTTGCATCCTAGGGTCTCATCGCCCTTCTTGCTTTTCGGGGGATGTATAGGATACAACTTGTAATGTCATGCAAACTGTCACCGAAAACCACTACCATCACCAATCCCCCCTAGGACTAGTACCTATCTTGGTAACCCCCCTCAAGAGCTCCAACCGTCTACTAACTCTCTGTCTGTCAGTACCGAACATACAAGTTTCAAACCATAACTTTACGATCACTTTCCATTCCCAACACCAATCACAACTTTGACACTTTTAAAAAAATATACAGTTTTACAAAATCTCACATTTCTATTTCCAACATAACACATTTTCAAAATAACTCACACACACACCCCAAAAATACAATTTGTATCATTTTATAACAAATTTCACAAATTAAATGATTTAAAAGTTATATACATCAACACCACCCTTTCCATACTTTAAAATAACTTAACAATACCCAAAATCATGGTAAAATATGCTCAATCATATCATAAAAATCAATATCTCTTTCCTCAATTTATCATTTCAACACTTATAGTCACTTTGACATTTTATCAAACACATAGTAGATATAAAATCTCCAAATACACATTTACAAAGTAACATACTTATTCTTAAGAGACAAATCAAATACATTATATATAAAATCACATATATTCTAAAAAATCCAAAATCTTAAGTTCAATCAAACACCCATAACAAAAATCAAGTTAGGGTTTCAAACCCACAATACTCAAATTCATTTAATGCATGTAGGTTTACAAATTCATAGTAAACTCTTCATTTAATTAAGACTCATAGTATGAAAACATGTATTTTGCTCATACTAAACAAATAGATATAGAACATACATGAGATACATCAATGTCTATGCAAGAGAAATGAGAGCTCTACCTCAAAACTCAAGAACTCAAGCTCCACCTTCAAATGCTCAGGTGGATCCAAGAATCACAATTAATGTTCTTAGATTTTCAAACAAAAACGCAAGCTCTAGAGACCTTGTTCTTCTCTTTTCTCTTTCCCTTTATATTGTCCTAGGGTTCCAAGATGTATTGGGTGAGAATGGAAAGAAATAATGGGACAAATAGGGCTGAAAATGGTGTTTTAAAATAAGCAAATCTCGAATTTTACTGTTCGTAGTGCCAAAAATTGCATTTTTTCTCCAAAATTACAGTTTTGCCACTAAATATCTCCAATTTGATCCCTATGACTACCCTAAGATTTTTCGACATTCCAGATTCTTTTTTAATATGTTATTTTAACCTAAAAATATTTAGTTTTATAATTTATCTCAAAATTAAAGTCAATGTATACCCAAAACACTAAAATTACTATTTTACCCATTTGAACTACTGTATGAGCTAAACGTCTATTCCAAAGTTTTCGGATCTCCCGTATTCAATGGTAATGTTATTTTAACATGAAAAACTTAATAAATTTACTTTATTACACTTATCAACCTTAAACAACTCAAAAATTAAATTTGATCCAAAAGTCAATACGTCTGTAACTCAAACTTATGCTACTATTCCTTTAACAACGATTCAAAATTTCTCTCATCATTTTAATCATTTAAAAAAAATACTATCAAATTAATATCATTTATATTTATATGAAATATGGGATCTCACAATCCACCCCCCTTAAATTAAGTTCAGTCCTCGAAACTCAGGCTCCCTCGTCTAAGTCTCAATTGTTAACCACCAATATAACCAAGTGAACTCCATTCACCAACACAAGAAGATATATTCAAGTTTTTTTTTTGTGAATTCACTACCTTTACCATCACATATTTATATAGGCTGATAATCAACCAATCCACCAGTCTCAAACTATGAGTATTACAGTTAATTAAATATTTTCAAGTCCATTCCTGCCATCACATTTCTTCACTTCAGTTTCATTCTTATAATGTTGCTTCATGTCCCATGATAACGCCTCAGATTTTTCCATGTTTGCCTCATCATCACAGTTATCATAAGTCCTCAAATTCACATTCTTTTTAAGCTATCAAACTTTTTCAATAACCTGTGCGACTACCAAAACTAATATCTCACCACGTTCACCACTAGGTCGCCGACTTCATTGTTACTCATCACCTATGGTAATCATTTCATTCTCGATATTATAGTCATTCAAGGTACCATGACACTCTTGCCCCCTGTTCTCATCCACCATGCTCCCATCCATACTACTTCAGATTGCACGGCTCAAGACATGGCACGACACATGATATGGCCCGACCTAAGACGTGTATGATCCTATCCACCCAAGTTCTTAACCATACCTACTTCATATACTTCTCATACCTGATCAAATACCATTATCAACTTTTAGAGAATTTTCACGCACATTTAGCATTATCGTCACAATATTTTAACGTTTCAATATTACCACTAGAGAATCAAATAAGAAGTTTTGGAAAACTCTCATTTTCTTTCTTGTATAATATATCCTCTATTTAAATCTACCACGTAGCATTAAATCCTATGAAAAACCTCAAGTCGTTGTGATTTGGTGAACACCACAAGATTGTTGATAGTGATAATTTTCAAAGTAGACACCTAGTTATCCAAGAAATTGATTTTTACATCTCAATTATATTTTTCATCTTCATCCGTGTAATTATAACTAAATGGTTAACTCCAATAATATAAAATCTAACCAAATATTTTCACTGCACACTCTGATATTAATTATAATTTTTCAATTCATTTTTTCAATCCATTATAATAAGAACTAACAACCGATAAACTTTCTCATAGGTTGTCTCTCATAAGTACAAGATGAATTTGAAACCTTTTGATTTATATCTTTGTATGATTATTATTACATGTTTTTAGAACTATCATAATATCTCTACGTTTTTAACCAATTCGATCTACCCTATACCTTTCTTCAACTTCCCAATAAGATTTATTGTCAAACATTGTATTTGAGTGTTGGGTCCTTGCCTAATGTCTATGTGACACCCCAAAATCCGGGGGTCCATTGATTACCCATCAACCCGCGGAATACCCCTGGATACCGAGAAACTCGATATCACGCCGTTATACCCCATTTACCGGGGTCCTTAATTTAACAAAAATTCGGGCAGAGTCTCCTTTGTACAAGGAGCTCTACCCAAAACGCAACCTGTGCAATATAACTTCACATGACCCATCCGAGGCCCAATACAAAACAATGACCGCACTGGGTCCATTTATAAGTAAATATAGACCACACCGGGTCCATTTATCCATACTCATACAAAACATGAAAGACTATATTGAAATTAGTCCAATTACAATTCTTTACTTACATTACATGCCAAAACTATATCACAAGTCTAGTTTTTCAAAAGAAGTTATAAAAGCCACAAGTCGGCTTTCTTCACCCTTGCAGCCCTGAATGAGAGTCATCCACCGGCGTAAATCCCGCACCTGAAATGTTTCCCGTATAGGGTGAGCCACGCCCAGTAGAGTATTTTCTACAGAGGCTACTCCCCACCTAAGTGCACATGCAATGTTTACATACAACATTTAATAACCATTCCATACAAGAATATGCATTCAATGTTGGAATGCTACCATGTCATGCCATGAAATGAGATGATACTCACTCATGCACTTAAACACAAGTCCTCACCGACTCCCACAACACAATGCAATGCACTTGTGAAATGAACCGTCATTTGACGAAAAATCCATCCAATGATCGTTTGAAATAAAAGTTGTTTCATTATAAAACCAAATCATTGATGGGTGTTACTCATTGAATGAGTACTTTTATAAACCAAAATCTTGTATCTTGTTGGGCAACGGATTTTGGTATCTCAACCACCGGTTCCGTAAACAGCAGCACTTTTCTGGAATTTCACCGCCGGGAAGTGCCTGAACCATGTGACCGGGTTTTGCACCCGAGGGAGAGTCTAGCCCTACTTGCTATACCCGACACAAGTTTTCTTCCATGCAACCATGCGACTCAAAGGGGATCTTCGATCCACTTTTTCCCGAGCCCACATACCAACCACCAAACAAGGTGTTTGATTAACCATGCCTACCACACACCCACACTCATGACTTATGCCCATGAATGTGATGCTAAAGTCATGCCCAACATGCAATGAATGCCAAATGGACAACTTAAACAACATATCAACATGTATCATGGACAATTATATCATATGCATATAGTCTCTATAATTTCATCACAATGTCAAAACATCAACTAGCATGTATCAACATTTATATTTAACACAATTGACAAGCATGTTATTACATAATCTATGTCAATAACACACTTAAATCACAAGGCGCATGAGAACACATAACAACCCACAAAAATTAGCACAAAACAGCCCCTAAAAACAGTCCACAAAAGTGGCCTAAAAACAGCCCACAAAGTGGCCTATATGCAATCCGCAAAGTGTCCTAAAAACAGTCCGCAAGGTGGCCTATATGCAGTCCACAAAATGGCCTAAAACAGTCCGCAATATGGCTGAAAAACAGTCCATAATATGGCTGAAAAACAGTCCGTACAATTGCCGAAAAACAGTCCGTACAAACGCCGAAAAACAGTCCAAAATTCAGCCCCTTTTTAGCCACTAAAACAGCCCATAAACAGCCATAAAACAGCCATATTTCAGCCACAAAAAAGCCAATAACATTCACATTTCAGCCACCAAAAACAGCCCTTAAGGTAGGAGTAAAACCATAGTAGGAAGAACCCTACCTCTTGTAGCGTGTAGGAAGTAGTAGAACTTCCTAGAACACCAACCAAGGCCCAAGAACTTTTAATTTCTCCAAAGTCCCCTCTTGAATCTTCGGTGAAATTCACTTTTCTTGGTACGTAGACGTAACCCTCGTCGCGGTGATCAACTTTAACTCTTGGTCCGAGTTGATCCGAGCGACGGAACTTGGTAGATCTTGGAAGAAAGCTTGAAGAAATGATTTTTTTTCTTCTCCCCCTTCACTCTCTCCTCTCAGCCGTGTGTTTCAGCAGACAATAGGGGTGAGAATATCTGATTTTTCAGATATTAACCCCTATTTATATCCCTTTAATATGTGGTCCATATGGCACCGCATATTTCCGACTTCCGGGTCCGTTTTTCGTCCCGAAATGATTAATTATATCTCAGATTAAGTTCAAATTAATTTTATTTGAACTTTAACTTAATTTTAAGGAAATTTTATAAAATATATTTATGGGGACCTTTAAATTGTCATTCGCCACGCAGTCGCCTCGAACGACGTGCAAAAATCCGACTATCTCAGAATTAGACGAAATTTGACAGGGTGACTCGATTTCGCGATACGAATCCAATGTCGAACTCTGTTTCCTCATTCGAGATCTAGAGCATATGTATCTCAAATACGCATTAGGATGGCAAATGACCATTTTGCCCTTACTCAGAAAAATTTCAAATTTTCCCGGGTTTTACATTCTTCCCCCCTTAAAAGAATTTCGTTCCCGAAATTCACACACTCATGCACATACAATCACATGCATATGCAACAGTCATCTAATATTAATGACTATAAAAGTGTACCTCTATTCTCAAACAAGAAGGGATAATTGGCACGTACGGTGTCCTCGCGCTCCCATGTCGCCTCTTCCACTCCCCGGTGCTGTCACAACACCTTCACTAGCCTCACGGTCTTGCCTCGTAAAACCTGATCTCGGTTATCCATGATACGCACTGGTCCCTCCTCGAAGGTCACATTCGCATCAACAACAAGCTCGCCCCAATCCACCACATGAGTCGGATCTGGGGTGTATTTCCGGAGCATAGAGACATGGAATACCGCATGAACACCTGATAGGTTTGGCGGTAATGCCAACCGGTAAGCGACTGTACCAACCCTCTCAAGTATCTCAAAGGGCCCGATATACCTCGGTGACAGCTTTCCTCGCTTGCCGAACCTGACCACTCCTCTCGTAGGCATCACCTTCAAGAAGACATGATCTCCCACCTCAAACTCTAGAGGTCGCCGCCGTCTATCGGCGTAGCTCTTCTGCCGGCTCTGAGCCGTGAGAAGACGCTTCCGTATCAAGTCTACCTTCTCCGAGGTGTCCCTAACCAATTCCGGCCCCGTAGCGGTTCTTTCTCCCACCTCTGTCCAACAAACTGGAGATCGACAAGGCCTCCCATATAGTGCCTCATAGGGTGCCATCTGTATGCTCGCCTGATAACTGTTGTTGTAGGCGAACTCCACCAAGGGTAAATGATCTTCCCAGCTACCCTTGAGATCTAGGACACATGCCCGTAGCATGTCCTCTAATGTCTGAATGGTCCTCTCAGACTGACCGTCCGTCTGGGGATGAAAAGCAGTGCTCATCATCAGCTGTGTCCCCATGGCTCGTTGGAAACTCTCCCAAAAATGAGCCGTAAACCTGGGATCCCGATCCGATACTATAGATACGGGTACCCCATGCAACCAGACAATCTCCCGTATGTACAACCTGCAGAATTCCTCCAGTGTGAAGGTCATCCGCACTGCCAGAAAATGTGCCGACTTGGTAAGCCGATCCACTATCACCCACACCGCGTCATGCCCCCGCGATGTCCGTGGCAGATGGGTCACAAAATCCATCGTGATATGCTCCCACTTCCACTCAGCTACCTCTAAAGGCTGGAGTAATCCTGCTGGTCTCTGGTGCTCAGCCTTAATTGCTGACAAGTGAGACATCGTCTGACAAAATCTCCAACATCTCTCTTCATCCCGCTCCAATAATATTGGCGACGAAGATCATGATACATCTTCGTGCCACCTAGGTGCACAGCAAATCGGGAACAATGAAACTCTTTGAGAATCTCCTCTCTGAGCTCCGCAGACTGGGGAACCACAATCCGTCCCCTGAACCGAAGACTACCATCTGTGTGAATGGCCCAGCCTTCATCACCCGTACCCAATCGTACTCGGTCCCTAATGGACACTAACTCAGTATCCTGTCCCTGGGACTCAATAACCCTGCTCAGTAGGGAAGGTGTAGCCACCAAACTCCCCAAAGTACCCTGAGCCTGACCCATATAGCGTAGCCCGAACTGTCCCACAGTCTCGAGCATCTGCCACTCTCGGGAAGCCACACTAGTCACAACTCCCCGTGACTTTCGGCTGAGTGCATCAGCCACCACATTTGCCTTACCAGGATGGTAATGCAACATGAAATCGTAGTCCTCGAGGTACTCCATCCACCTGCGTTGCCTCATGTTGAGGTCCCGCTGTGTAAAAATGTACTTCAGACTCTTGTGGTCCGAAAACACTTCAAATTGCTCGCCATACAGGTAGTGACGCCAAGCCTTCAAGGCAAAGACAATGGCCGCCAATTCCATGTCATGTGTAGGGTAATTCTGCTCGTGGTTCTTTAACTGCCGAGAACCATAAGCCACCACCCTCCCGGACTGCATCAAGACACATCCCAGTCCGTCCTTCGAGGCATCACAATAAACTGTGTACCTCTGTCCCCTTTCCGGGACTATCAAGATAGGGGCTGAAGTAAGCCTCCTCTTTAACTCTTGGAATGCCTTCTCGCAAGAATCATTCCACTCGAACTTGACCTCTTTTCGAGTCAAACTGGTCATAGGAGCAGCTAGTCGGGAGAAGTCCTCAATAAACCGCCGGTAATACCCTGCCAATCCCAAGAAACTGCGTATCTCGAAGACTGACTTCGGTTTCTCCCAATTCATGACTGCCTCAACCTTCTCCGGGTCTACGGATACACCTGAAGCTGACACCACATGTCCCAAAAACTTCACCTCAGTCAGCCAAAATTCACACTTGCTAAACTTGGCGTACAACTGATGCTCTCTCAAGATCTGAAGAACAATCCTCAAGTGACCCTCATGCTCCTCCTCAGACTTGGAGTAGATCAAGATGTCGTCAACAAAGACTACAACAAATAGATCAAGGTAGGGTTGAAACACCCTATGCATGAGATCCATGAATGCCGCCGGGGCATTCGTCAATCCGAAAGGCATGACAGTAAACTCAAAATGCCCATACCGCGTTCGAAATGCCGTCTTAGGGATATCCGCCTCCCTAACCCTCAACTGATGGTAACCGGTGCGGAGGTCTATCTTGGAGTAGACTTGCGCCCCTCTCAGCTGATCAAACAAATCGTCAATCCTCGGCAAAGGGTACCTATTCTTGATAGTAACCCGGTTCAACTGCCGATAATCTACACACAAACGAAGGGTCTTATCCTTCTTCTTGGCAAACAATACCGGAGCGCCCCATGGTGAGGTACTCGGTCGAATAAAGCCCTTGTCCAACAATTCTTGCAATTGGACCTTGAGTTCCTGTAATTCAGCTGGCGCCATCCTATGTGGAGTCATAGAAATGGGCGATGTACCCGGATGCAACTCGATAGTGAAGTCAACATTCCTATGTGGAGGTAATCCCGGTAGTTCGTCCGGAAAAATGTCCTCATAATCACACACAACCCGAGGTAGACCCAACTCCTGTCTCGCCTCGTCCTCCAGGGTAAGGCTTGCTAGCCAACCCATCAACTGCCCGTGCCATCTAGAGTCGTATACGGCTTGGGGTAAAGCATCGTGCTTATCCCCCTGAAACATGAAACAAACCCCATCCGGTGTGTAAGCAGTGACCCGCTTCCGATCACAATCTATGACGACTCGGTGTGCCGCCAACCAATCCATCCCAAGGATTACATCGAACTCCGACATGTCCATGACCCGAAGGTCCACGGTGAGTAGAATCCCTGAGATCTCTAACTCACACCCCCGACATATCTGATCAACCCTCACCCTAGCACCTAGGGGAGAACTCACGTGCAATGGCTCTTCTAAGGTCTCAACCTCTAAGCCCAAATCTTTCACACAAGATGCAGCAATAAATGAATGCGATGCACCAGAATCAAACAATACTCTAGCCCATAAGCGGGAAAGTAGAAATGTACCCTGTATCACCGACGGATCTGCCGGCTCAGTCTGTGGTATCATGGCGTAGACACGCCCTTGAGTCCCTGAAGTCCCGGCTTGTGAGCCCTGGCCTCGTCCCCGACCCATGCCTTGGCCCATCTGGCCAGCTTGCGGTGTCCCCGCACGTGAAGTGGTAGGGCCTTGTGCAGCACCCTGGTACTGATACTGACTCCCCCGGGCCATGGTAGGGTAGTGAGGAGTATACTGGGTCTGTGGTTGCCCCACTGAAGTCTGGGACTGTGAAGATCCATAGCTTTGGGATCCTTGCAGCTGAGGACAATCCCGCTTCATATGCCCCGGTTGGTGGCAATGATAGCAAGTCTGTTGGCCTGCCTGAAAAGGAGGCCTCTGATTTCTCCCGCCTCAAAAGGACTGACCTTGGCCTTGGCGTTGATAGCCACGGCCCTGCCCTTGATGCCCCTGCGGAACAGAAGTTCTTTGTTTCTTCCCCGCACTAGAAGAAGAGGATTGACCCTCATTCTTCTTGTCTTTACCACCCGCTTCTCGGATGTTCCTTGCATCATCAACCTCTCTCTCAATGGCCATAACTGTCGTTACCATTGTGTCCAAGTCTTGCAGAAGGAGACCCACAATTTTTCCCCGAATGGATAACTTCAAGCCATCCTCAAACTTACGAACTTTGGCCATGTCTGTGGCCAGATAATCGTCGGCGAAACGGGCTAATTCAGTGAACTTAGCCACGTATTCCATCACCGTCATCGTTCCCTGTCTCAAGTCTAAGAACTCACGGGCCTTTGCATGTCGAGCAGCCGCTGGGAAGTACTTACCCATGAAAAGTTCCTTGAACTCTGCCCATGTCATTATCCCCAAGTTCCTTGAGGTCTTGATCCAATCCCACCACACTTGGGATTCTCCCTCTAGCTGAAAAGTAGCTAGGGTTATCTTCGTAGCATCGGAAGTAATCTCCATTGCCCCTAAGACCTTGTCTACTTGCCGAAACCAATGATCAGCTACCATCGGGTCCGCCCCTCCCATGAAGATCGGAGGCTGATGTGCCTTGAACTTCTGGAGATGACTTGAGCCTCCTTGGCCCACATTTGCACTAGTCTGTGCAATAGTAGCAGCTGTAGCACTGGCCTGTGCAATGGTAGCAGCCGCAGTGCCAATAGCCTCTATGAAGGCTTGTTGGTCAAAGACCGGTGGTGGTGGTTGGTTGTTCCGTCCACCGCCTCGGCCTCGGCCTCGACCGCGTCCTCTTCCTCTTCCTCTATTTTCCATCTACACACACATTAGATAGCAATAGACTAACAATTTAGTACCCCAAAGTTAGGGATCAAACACATACATTGAGAATTCTCTCATTGTCCCCCCTAGTAGAACATGTGTCACATACTAGTAGACGTTTAACCCTTGAACTATCCCGTTCATCCCTTTTCCGAACCCAAGGTTATGTTTTCTAACCCTAGTGTTCCTCCTTTCCATATACATTCTACCATGTATATAATTCACACAACAAGTAACACATAACATGTAGCAAGTAGAGCACATAACATGAAATGCGTATGGAATGCAATGGTCTAGACCCATGCCCCTCAAGCCTTAGGTAAATCTTATACCTATGCTCTGATACCAAGCTGTGACACCCCAAAATCCGGGGGTCCATTGATTACCCATCAACCCGCGGAATACCCCTGGATACCGAGAAACTCGATATCACGCCGTTATACCCCATTTACCGGGGTCCTTAATTTAACAAAAATTCGGGCAGAGTCTCCTTTGTACAAGGAGCACTACCCAAAACCCAACCTGTGCAATATAACTTCACATGACCCATCCGAGGCCCAATACAAAACAATGACCGCACTGGGTCCATTTATAAGTAAATATAGACCACACCGGGTCCATTTATCCATACTCATACAAAACATGCAAGACTATATTGAAATTAGTCCAATTACAATTCTTTACTTACATTACATGCCAAAACTATATCACAAGTCTAGTTTTTCAAAAGAAGTTATAAAAGCCACAAGTCAGCTTTCTTCACCCTTACAGCCCTGAATGAGAGTCATCCACCGGCGTAAATCCCGCACCTGAAATGTTTCCCGTATAGGGTGAGCCACACCCAGTAGAGTATTTTCTACAGAGGCTACTCCCCACCTAAGTGCACATGCAATGTTTACATACAACATTTAATAACCATTCCATACAAGAATATGCATTCAATGTTGGAATGCTACCATGTCATGCCATGAAATGAGATGATACTCACTCATGCACTTAAACCCAAGTCCTCACCGATTCCCACAACACAATGCAATGCACTTGTGAAATGAACCGTCATTTGACGAAAAATCCATCCAATGATCGTTTGAAATAAAAGTTGTTTCATTATAAAACCAAATCATTGATGGGTGTTACTCATTGAATGAGTACTTTTATAAACCAAAATCTTGTATCTTGTTGGGCAACGGATTTTGGTATCTCAACCACCGGTTCCGTAAACACCAGCACTTTTCTGGAATTTCACTGCCGGGAAGTGCCTGAACCATGTGACCGGGTTTTGCACCCGAGGGAGAGTCTAGCCCTACTTGCTATACCCGACACAAGTTTTCTTCCATGCAACCATGCGACTCAAAGGGGATCTTCGATCCACTTTTTCCCGAGCCCACATACCAACCACCAAACAAGGTGTTTGATTAACCATGCCTACCACACACCCACACTCATGACTTATGCCCATGAATGTGATGCTAAAGTCATGCCCAACATGCAATGAATGCCAAATGGACAACTTAAACAACATATCAACATGTATCATGAACAATTATATCATATGCATATAGTCTCTATAATTTCATCACAATGTCAAAACATCAACTAGCATGTGTCCACATTTATATTTAACACAATTGACAAGCATGTTATTACATAATCTATGTCAATAACACACTTAAATCACAAGGCGCATGAGAACACATAACAGCCCACAAAAATTAGCACAAAACAGCCCCTAAAAACAGTCCACAAAAGTGGCCTAAAAACAGCCCACAAAGTGGCCTATATGCAATCCGCAAAGTGTCCTAAAAACAGTCCGCAAGGTGGCCTATATGCAGTCCACAAAATGGCCTAAAACAGTCCGCAATATGGCTGAAAAACAGTCCATAATATGGCTGAAAAACAGTCCGTACAATTGCCGAAAAACAGTCCGTACAAACGCCGAAAAACAGTCCAAAATTCAGCCCCTTTTTAGCCACTAAAACAGCCCATAAACAGCCATAAAACAGCCATATTTCAGCCACAAAAAAGCCACATAACATTCACATTTCAGCCACCAAAAACAGCCCCTTAAGGTAGGAGTAAAACCATAGTAGGAAGAACCCTACCTCTTGTAGCGTGTAGGAAGTAGTAGAACTTCCTAGAACACCAACCAAGGCCCAAGAACTTTTAATTTCTCCAAAGTCCCCTCTTGAATCTTCGGTGAAATTCACTTTTCTTGGTACGTAGACGTAGCCCTCGTCGCGGTGATCAACTTTAACTCTTGGTCCGAGTTGATCCGAGCGACGGAACTTGGTAGATCTTGGAAGAAAGCTTGAAGAAATGATTTTTTTTCTTCTCTCCCTTCACTCTCTCCTCTCAGTCGTGTGTTTCAGCAGACAATAGGGGTGAGAATATCTGATTTTTCAGATATTAACCTCTATTTATACCCCTTTAATATGTGGTCCAAATGGCACCGCATATTTCCGACTTCCGGGTCCGTTTTTCGTCCCGAAATGATTAATTATATCTCAGATTAAGTTCAAATTAATTTTATTTGAACTTTAACTTAATTTTAAGGAAATTTTATAAAATATATTTATGGGGACCTTTAAATTGTCATTCGCCACGCAGTCGCCTCGAACGACGTGCAAAAATTCGACTATCTCAGAATTAGACGAAATTTGACAGGGTGACTCGATTTCGCGATACGAATCCAACGGCGAACTCTGTTTCCTCATCCGAGATCTAGAGCATATGTATCTCAAATACGCATTAGGATGGCAAATGACCATTTTGCCCTTACTCAGAAAAATTTCAAATTTTCCCGGGTTTTACAGTCTATTTCAATTTAAAAGTCTTTATTGTCTCCCAAGAGTTTGATGTACAATGTCGTTATCATAACAAGAAAGCGGCTCAAGTAATAACCCATATCGAAATGTTATAGCTTCGTCCTTACGCCCAATATTATAACAACACATTTTACGAAAAACTCTTAAGTCCCCATGATTTAATCCATCACCTTAATATTTCTTGAACTATAAAATATAATCAATATAAATTTATATTCCTAGGGGTCCAAATAATTCTTCAATTCCATACCAATAATCACCATAACCTTAAAAATTTCTCATGACCTATGAGAAGATAACCATTCACTGGCTAATAGAGTAATCTTGTACTTTGATCGAAACTTAATTAACCATTCATTCGTTAATATCAAAACCACCAAGTGTAATTTTCTACATTGATCTACCGTATTAAATCCTTTTAACATCACAACCAACTGCAAAGATTTCTTTTCAAAAATTTATGATCTTCAATACCAACTATTCTCAACTCCGGCCTGTCAAGATCAAACCTAATGATAGATGGCAAAGAGCTGGAGAAAAACTTTCATATTTCTACAATATTTAACTTCCAAAGACATTAAAAGATCCCACACCATGATAAAAGTTTATGTCAAATATTGAACATCATCATTGTTCTATTAGTTACTCAATACAAATGATCTCAAATTTTTGAACATCTATGCTCCACAGGCCAACAATATTAATGGCCAAAAATTTATTAAACTTTGTAGGTTTCCTTGGCGCGGGACTTCAAAAATTTTAATCCATACCCTTGATCTCCATTTTCATTTAAAGTCCATGAGTACAACTTAACTATCAACCCCACATTCAACCAAGGGATTCCCGATTATCACTAGTTTTAGATGGTCTAAATGTTGCGAACTACAAATACCATAAAATACAATCACATAATAACCAAAACAAGTTCACGGTCTGTCCTCAAGGATAACACCTTCCATGTACTTAGGAGATTTATGGTCATATAACTCTCACACGTAGTCCAATCCCTCCTACCCTTTCATGTAATGAGTAATTTTCTTACTCCATATTTTTTTCCCTTCGAAGGCTTACCATGTCATTTTCAATCAATCTTCAAGCAAGGTCATCTAATATAATTCATCAATTATGGCACCACGATCCTCCAATCATACTCTTTCTGAATAATTTTATAACCCAATTGTACAAAAATAAGTCATCACTTAACATTTAATTTTTACCCAAAAGCAACACTAGCCAACTATCCATACTAATTCCAAACAACTATTGATAACCTCAAATAAATGGTCATAAAATAACATCCAATCCACTCAGAAGCAAAATCATAATTTGTACACTTATTTCAAAATCGACACAAATACTTATTCATTTTATCATGCCCCTCCAATTGATTGTACTTGAACATTGTACTATTTTATAGTCTCTTAATCACCTTAATCGAAGGCATGTACAACTCAAAGTTTTCACCATAAAACCAAAATTTCCAATCTTTCTTCAATTCTTAATCTCTCTATCAATTCCATCTCTTCACCTAACAAAAATTATATAAATGACGCCAGAGTTGGCCTTATTCTCCAAGCAACAAAACTGAATTACCACACATCATTGACTTTACAAATTAAAGCAACTAAGGACCAGACAAAATAATGAAAATTGACATAACCTAAAAAAGTTATAACATCATAAATCGTCCTACCTTGAATCCTTTTACTTTTCATACCTTCTTAACAAAAATACACTAATACTCTATATGATATCCAAAACTCATGATGCAAAAATATTTTTTTGTCACCACACATGTCTCCTAATTATCTCCAATAGTGGTACACTCATTTTCCTATAGCTCCCATATAAGACCTAATCCTTAAGCTTTGATATCAATCTGTCACGCCTTAAATTTTACAAAAGCGAGATTAAAAAAAAACTTTGTTTATTCCAAAAACACATGCTGGGTTGTTATAAAAACATCTAAAAAAGTTTATCTTTAGTTTAAATAAATATTTTTTTTATAAAATTTCGGCAGAGTTTCCTTTGAAAATCGGATATCCAGATAATTTTTGAGAGCTACCTGTGAGAACATTAAATAGAATAATCATACCTGATTAGTCATTCACATCATATCAACCATAAACATCCCTTCTGATGACATCCACGAATAAATCATTACTGTTCAAAATAAGGGTAACAAATGGAGGCCCACACAGTCCTCCCAACCCCTGGTTATAATCTAACTATCCAAAATTCTTTGTCATGAACATAATATACAAAGTATCTAAAATCTTTAGAAGTAAACCATTTAAAAGGTCACAATTTATACATATTCCCCTAAATTAACCAATATATAAGTCATTTATAAATTCTTGATAATATACATCATTGTACATTGTTCTTTATATAGTCTAACTAAATATATAAAAATCATAACAACTATCTTCTGTCTCGATACTCCCACTATGCAGTCCACCAACATATGCACATAACTGAAAATGTTAAATGATAGAGGTGAGCAACCACACGCTCAGTAGGATAATCATTTTCTCAAGCATATACAATATTTTAAATACCAACAGTTCACAATCATAATGATAGACAATGAAATAATTAATCAATAAGTCTAGGTACACGACAAGTAGTAAGCATTTTTTAAAGTACGTTACGTACTATCATTTGAAATACACGACAAGTAGTAATCATTTTTTAAAGTACGCTACATACTATCATTTGGAATACATAAGTAAAACATCAAGGAATTTATCACATCAAAATCAAATCTCAATGTAACACTATAAAACATTTCTTCTTAAAACATAATGTAACACCATAGATTTTACAAAGTACGAAGTGAAAAATCTTTATACAAGTATATATATAAAAAATTTGGTAAAGTTAATCATTTCTTATTTTGAACACAATTTCATAAATTTGTTCTTTCCCAAATATTTTTGAAAAATATTAACTCCACGTACTTTCGCCTCAACCTTACCTTACCTCACCCAATTAAAGAGGTTTGTTTGAATATTGGTCTATTGATTTCTTGGTACCCAAAATTCATGTATACTATCCATATAGACAAATATCATCAAATCAACACCGGTTCACGAATGAACTATCCAGAGGGAACCATATTTCCTAACTCAACCAATTTAATTAATCACATCCAAAAGCGGATTTACACTGGGGCAGTGGGGGCAATAGCCCCTAAGTGCACATTTTTTTAAAAAAAAAATTGTTAGTTTTGAAATTTTTATAAATTTATAATTTTAAAAAAATTGCCACACTGAAAATTTGTATAAATATACTGCTACTTTTATATTTCAATAACACTTTTGGGTCTAAAAATTTAAATCTAAACTAATTTATTGACCTACTAATAATATTTTAAGTGAAGTGATCTCAAAGAATCAATCAAAGAGCTCTAATTAGAATAATACTACCCAAAAAGTACTATTTTAACATCTCCACTATCGCGGCATTAGATCAATAATTTAGGATAGATTTTTAGACCCTAATTGTACTATTCCTTTTTAGTAAAAAACTGAATTCTTTCGTGACTTAAATATTTAGATTTAAGTTTCTTTCTATACGATTCAAAGTCATCGCACTCTCTTTAGTCTCTCTGTTATCTCTAATTCTCTTGTTTCCTTACACACTAAGTTATCAATCATTATTACTTAAAATATGTTTGCGAAATCTCGACAATTTTGATGGTTGTCATTTAGTCGTTCTCTTTAATTTTCTCTCAATCAGTGCTCTTTCAATAATTGAATTCCTAATTTTTGCTTCATCAAAAATTAAATTATGATATTTGAATGTCATAAATTATATTTTGGAATAAATTATTCCGGTTGGTTGGTTTTCATTATGATTTTAACTCATGAACAAGTAATAAGCTGCGTCCACTACAAAAGTATTATGGCTCTGCCCTTGATCATATCGGCCTATTTGTTATTATGTCGTATTCGAGTTGACTCATATAACTCATGAATAAAAAATTCAAGACTAAAATCTAATTGTTATGCATCTACTCAATCAGAAAAGAATAAAAAAAACATAATATGGATCTTAGTCTAGTTGCTGATCAAGCGCTCTAGTTGCTGATCAAGCGCATAACTTGAACTTTAGCTTAGTTACTCTGCAACGCCCACTTGAACTCTCACATATGGCTTTTATGTAGGGTACATAGAATTTTGGAGATACTCTATGGTCGACCTTTTAAAGGTATTATCTTAGCTCCAACTAAGATGACATTTAATTGTTTCATATATGTTATGTCGAGCGTCAAAGACATAAACATTTGGTCATCTTCGCTATTTTTGTGCAAAGACAAATTGTTTGATTTTTCTCACTATCTCAGCACAAATGTTTTCAACTTAATATTTTTTTAAATTATATTTTTTAATTAAAAGTAAACTCAAAAATGGACAAAAAGTGAATAATAAATAATTTTATTTAAATAAAGTAGAGTCATATATTACCACAAAACCTTCAAAGTTTCAATAGTTAATTTTTTGTGAAAATTGGAAGTGAGTCCTCCTACATGTACTTGTTTGGAGATAAGTCTGTAAGGAAACTTATAAGGGGCTAAGTCCATGTTTAAAATTATATGTAATGACTTAAGTCCACTTTTTTTTTTTTATCTCAAAAATACCCTTCCTTGAAAGGAAGTTAAATTAATTTCCTATTTTGAAAATTGTTATCCCTTAAATCAAGGTCAATTAAAATATGCCAATAAAATCTTCATCATAAATTTAAAATTCAAATTCAAAGCTCTCTCTCTCTCTCTCTCTCTCTCTCTCTCTCTCTCTCTATATATATATATATATATATATCAAATTCAAAGCTCTTTCTCTATCTTTCTATATATATATATAAAATCTCCATCATAAATTTAAAATTCAAATTCAAAACTCTCTCTCTCTCTCTCTCTCTCTATATATATATAGATATATATATCAAATTCAAAACTCTCTCTCTCTCTCTCTATATATATATATCAAATTCAAAGCTTTCTCTCTCTATATATATAGATATATATATCAAATTCAAAACTCTCTCTCTCTCTATATATATATATATATCGAAATATATATATATATATATATATACAAATTCATTTTACTATTTTTTTTATTATGTTACTGTTCATGTTACTGTTTTTGTTGAATATGTTACTGTTCATGTTACTGTTTTTGTTGAGTATGTTACTGTTCATGTTACTATTATGTTGAACATGTTACTGTTTTTGTTGAGCATGTTACTACTATTATTTTACTAAATATTAATATTCAATGTTATTATTTTTTTTGTTTTTGAATATTACTATTTTTTGCGTTTGAATTTGAGAGAAATAATTATTGTAAAGTATGTTACAGTTTTTGTTAAACATGTTACTATTTTTGTTGAACATGCTAATATTTTTGTTGAACATGTTACTGTTGTTATTTTTTAAAAATATTAATATTGAATGTTTCAATTTTTTTTTATGTTTAAATGTTACTATTTTTTTGTGTTTAAAAATATTATTTTTTGTGTCCAAATGATAACTTTTTTTTGTATTTGAATGTTACTATTTTTTAATTTTAATGTTACTATATATATATATATACACCTAACATATATATAGATATAAATAGATAAGAGAGAGGTAAAATTTTAATGCTAGTCAAACTCTTAACCTATATATGGATATAGATAGATATGAGAGAGAAAATATTTTAATGTTAGTCAAACTCCTAAGATTTAGGAGTTTTAAATTTTTAGTTTTATTTCACTTCTAAAGGGAAGGGATAGTATGGTAAAATTGACAAAAAACGGATTTCATAGCAAATAAGTTTTCTTGATGGACTTAAATCCAAACAAGTCCATATAGGGGGACCGGCCTCCAAATTTCCCTAATTTTTTTTCAAACAATGGGGTGGAATGGCAGACAAGCTAGGCAGGCGGCCTGGTCAAGGCTGGCGGGCTCATGGGTCGGATTTTTGCGAGCAGGCTCATGGACCAGGTTTCGGACCGAGTAATGGGTTTGAGGGCAAGCTCAAAACCTCTCTTGAAAGATATTAGGCTCAAGATAGGGTTCGGGCAGGCCAACTATTGGGCCTCTTGTGCTTCAGGCCTATTTTTTTCTGGCCAGGTAACGGGACCCGTGGGCAACCCAGCACATGGACATCCTTACAAATAGGGATGCCAATTTTACTCTTACATACAAAAACAACAAGAAACCTAAAAATGGCATGACTAACTAATGCGAATAATAAATAGACAAAATTAAAATTAGAGACGAACAACACAATTAATTGATACTACAGACAGAAAATAATTATTTCATAATTTTTTAAATTTCTTTACATAGTATCATATGACTTATTTTAGAATTAAATATTTTTATTAATTCGAACAAGACACCAATCAAAATAAAATAATTAAAAAATAACATGATCGAAAATGACACAACACATATGATTGACACCTCTAGAGGCAAGCCAATTATTTAACATTAGTAAAAACAATGGGGAGTACTTAACATAAAATTTGAATTTGTGAGCCTACACAATTGCTTGTTTTATGGCATTTACACGTGGAGAACCATTAAAAAATATTAAACCACCTTAATCTGTTAAACAAATTTTTGTGGTTGCTAAAAACAAACATTATAAAGGTAATATGCAATCCTTTTCAACAAGTTTATTGCTAAATGTATGCACTTGTATAGCCGTTAAAATATAGATATATATGATGTACATTAAAGACATTGTTTTTAGCTCTTTCTACTAAAGGGTTGGTCTCATGGTTACACTTATTCTACCTGATTCCTTTTTTCGCATTTAATATTTCGGAGTTTGGAAGTACACTAATTACACATCTTGGAAGTTTTCTTAAATTACATAAATGTGAAACAAACCTATAGGGAAACCTATGTGTTCAATGCAATGGCTAGAATTGTATCCGAATGTGGTGTCAAATGTGGGTTGTTTGTATCTATTTTTGTATGTCTGTTCTTGGGAACGAAGAATAGAAAGAGGTTGGAACCCAAAATCACAAGCGGGACGGGGGTAAGCCCTTACCAATGGGCCACTCCTTCCTGCATTGCTGCATTTTTGTTCGCAGTACCTTATTGCTTCCTAAGAGTGTTTAGTCTTCGCATACATAAATGAGCTCTTTGTTCATGAGCCTTATGAGTTGAACAATGTATTATTCATACTTGGCTCATTTATTCAACAAATTTTAAAATTTGGCTAGAGCTAGGTTAAATTTTAATATATGAACAAACTTGAATGGGCTCCAACATGAGCCGATCCCGAGTTATGCATGAGCAACTTGGTTTATTGGCGACCCTACATACATTTCTCATCTCTTAATACATTAAGTTCACATTTCTTCTTTCTTCTGTTTGAATAAAGTGTGAGTAATGCTCTTTAAATTAAAAAAATAATTTAATTTACTAACCTGATGATGTAGCAACTAATATTGCCAAATAACATTATTCTAACCACAACATCATATCATATTAATTATAATTTGAGTAATTAATCAACATCTATGGTTTTTTGTTTTTTGTTTTTAATCACCACACTAATTGTAATTTTCAATTCTAATTATACCATATTAATTACAATTTGAGTAATTAATCAATAACATTAAATGAATTCTTTTCCGTTGTTATTGATTAAATAATTTTGACAACTAACCACCAGAGTAATTAAAATTTTAGAAATTATATTTCTACTTATATCATTATAATTAAAACTTTAGTAATTAATTATCATATTAGTATTTATCCCCCACACCAACTTGTGACCACACCGCCCCACCATTCTCTCTCTCTCTCTCTCCCTCCCTCTCTCTCCTTATTATTTATTGTCCTTTCCTTTTAACCTGAGTCTAATAGTCGCAGATGTTTTGGATTTCATTTCTTCATTTGTGGCCAACACCAAGATCATCCTTACATCACAAAAAAAAAAAAAAAACACCATTGTTATACCTCACCAACAATGGATCTATTTTCGTGAATTAGGCACGGGTTTAGGTGGATGGGTTCGGTTGTGAGATACCTATTGTTATTTATTTAATTAAAATAATATGTCAAATTTTTGCTTACATATAATTATGCTAAACATTATGTCATTCATGGACACAATCGAAATTTTATATTAAAAGCTGGATAGTGGTGTAATCATAAAATTTATATATAAAAACAAATCAAAAAATTTATTTCATTCATGCAATTAATTGTAATTAATCTTTGGGAGCATCTACTTGTTACCGAACAATAAGAATTCGTCTAATTAGACATATCATTTCACCTTTATAATATTACACAACTTAGTGCATTCCTATAATCAAGAAGTATTTATATCTAACTACCCTTATATTAGTCTAACAAATTTTACTATCTCACAAAAAAAAAAAAAAAATTTAACTAGCATGCCTTGCACGCCGGTTCTTCACTAGTATTTAATAAAATACATGTTTCCAATATCCATAACTAGGTTAATGCAAACCTAATAATTCTAGATAGAGTTGCAATGTGAGAAATATAATAGTTGTTGGCCAATGCAAACTCAACAATCGTAGTCGGTTGCATAATTTAAGAAACAAACTAATAATTGTAGTAATAATTGTAACATGAGAAACATTTCGAAAAAGGGTAATAAATAATTGTATCCAACAATCATAGTTGGTTGTACAATTCGAAAAATTGTGATAATTGAGAGGACAATATCAGACATGAAGCATAGTTTTGACATGAACAACATCAAACTTATCTGTGGATGGGTTCATATCTCATATACATTTCTCCATAAAAAGGGCAAATTACACTTGGACTTCTCAACTACCATCTTTTTTTTCACTTTGCCCACTCAACTGTCATATTTTTTATATCTTATTCTCAACTAAGTGATCAGTTTCATATTGCCCCAATTTTGTTACATATTCAATGGAAAATGATTGTACAACGAATATGCCCAAGGTTGAGCTCGGTAATGCAGGTCATGCTCACTTAGGTCGGGAGCTCAGCTCATTTATGTTATATGCAGACCTCGACTTCAGACTCAAACTCCTTGTGTCTGCATCTCAAGGAAGGCTGTGCAGAGGACAGCTGGATTCCACTAAGTACCCCCTTTGTAGCAACAGTTACTTAGCAGACGCAAGTCTCGTAACCGCCCCAACACCTTCCACAGCCGTTGCGCAATAAGGGCGACCGTTACAAGGCAGGGGCAAGGATCTCGCCTCAGATCAAGCTAGACCCAGGGATAACTATAAATATGAGGCAAAGCCTCGACATAAACAACAAGCAATTGTAACCTCACTAAAATACTTTCTGTAAATTCTCCTGTTATCAATATCTCCAGGAGCAAGAGACTCCCTTGAGAGTGGATTAGCCGAGCTCCCGAGTTGGTGAACCACTATAAACACTCTGTGTGATTACCCCTTTCCCCAGATCCTATTACTAAGAACCTTGGAGCTCAGACTGAACTAAACATAACTGTTCAGCGCACTTTACATTCTCATCACTGCTTAATCATATTTAGAACATCATCAGTTTTATTTCATTTCATATGTGGTCTTTTAAAAAAGACAACTTGAAATGTCAAAATCAAATGGAAATATCTCACCCCTTGCAATGCAACATCCAAGTAAAGTTGGAACTACCGTAAGAGCACACTATGGTTTAAATTCTACCATTTGTGGAGTGGGCAAAAAGTAATTATAATCTACTTCTAACAATGGGAAAATATGAAATTCTTTCTAAACTAATCTTTTCTGGCCTAGAATTAAAAACCAGAAACCTTAAAAGAAAAGGGAATGAAGTTGATGACTCCATTTTGAGATTTTACTAGGTATTATGTCCAAGAATTTTTTGGTCTAATTATACACAAAGCCCCAAGTTAATTGGTACCCTTTTTCGAGGATTTGAACCATCTCGAGTCCCCTTTGATGTCAAATCCATAGAAAAGACTCTATTTAAAAGGAGACAATCGACATTCAAATCTTGGTTCATTTCATAATGTTTATAATAGCTAGCTTGTAGAAATGCGCTATAGATAAACCAATGAGAGGAATTTTTTTTCGAAATCTAACACTATGGTACATTGTAACATCGAGTATTTATATGATTTTTTTTCTTGAGAGAAAGTATAGTCGAGCTCATTACATTCCAAAGCCAACATCAGCTCATCTCAAATAGTTTGGAGCCAAACTAGAAGGTTTTGGGCAGGCTTATACTACAACAAAAAGTATTTTTTGCGACGATTTTAAATTTGTCGCAAAAAATTTACTATTCGCGACGATTTTATAATTTTGTCGCAAATTTCTATTTTGGCAATTTTTTTGCCACGTTTTTTTAAATACATCGCGAAAAAGCGATTCCCTCCTAATTGTTTTTTGCGGGAGAAAGGGCAGGAGTGGGCAATTTTTTAGTACAAAATTTTTTCGTCGCAAATAATTTTATCTCGTCGCAAAAATAAATAATCTAAAATTTAAAGTAAAATAAAGTCTAAATTTCTATTTTGGCACTTTTTTTGCGACGTTTTTTTAAATACGTCGCGAAAAGAAAATTCCCTCATAATTATTTTTGGCAAGAGAAATGGTGGGTATTGACATTTTTTACAACAAAACTGTTTCGTCGCAAATAGTTTTATCTCGTCGCAAAAATAAATAATCTAAAATTTAAAGTAAAATAAATTCTAAATATTAAATTCGCGACGTTTAATTTTTCGTTGCAGAATAAAAATTTAGTTTTCAGCAACAGTTAAAGTAAAAATAAAATAAAAATATTAATTTACAAAAATCATATTTTGCGACGTTATTATTTTCGTTGCCAAAAATATAATATTTGCTAGCATTTGATAATTTTGTCGCAAATAATTATTATGTTAATTTTTTTCGCGACGGTTTTTATTTCCGTCGCAAATAATGTGATTCCCTCCAAATGAAATTTTTTTTCACGACAAAATTTTTTTGTCGCAAATTAAATAATCAAAAATTAAAATAAAATAAAATAAAAATTTAATTCGTGACGTTTTTATTTTCGTCGCAAAAATAAATAATCTAAAATTTAAAGTAAAATAAATTCTAAATATTTAATTCGCGACGTTTAATTTTTCGTCGCATAATAAAAATTTAGTTTTCAGTAAGAGTCAAAGTAAAAATAAAATAAAAATATTAATTTACAAAAATAATTTTTTGCGACGTTATTATTTTCGTCGCCAAAAATATAATATCTGCAAGGATTTGATAATGTTGTCGCAAATAATTATTATGGTAATTTTTTTCGCAACGTTTTTTATTTCCGCCTCAAATAATGTGATTCCTTCCAAATGAAAAAAAATTTTACGACAAAATTTTTTTGTCGCAAATTAAATAATCAAAAAATATAATAAAATAAAATAAATTTTAATTAGCGACGTTTTTATTGTCGTCACAAAAAATGTACTATTCGCGATGATTTTATAATTTTGTCGCAAATTTCTATTTTGGCAATTGTTTTGCGACTTTTTTTAAATACGTCGCGAAAAGGTGATTCCCTCTTAATTTTTTTTCGCGCGAGAAATGGCGGGAATTGATAATTTTTCAGGACAAAAATTTGTCGTCGCAGATATTTTTAATTCGTCGCAAAAATAAATAATCTAAA
The DNA here is from genome assembly GCA_951799425.1 of Ilex aquifolium. NCBI lineage: Eukaryota > Viridiplantae > Streptophyta > Magnoliopsida > Aquifoliales > Aquifoliaceae > Ilex > Ilex aquifolium. Next base: position 16,581,680 of record OX637397.1, on the reverse strand, counting down.
ATTAAAATTAAAATAAAGTCAAAATATTTAATTCACGACGTTTTATGTTTTTTGTCGCAGAATATAAATTTTAGTTATTAGTGTAAAATAAAATAAAATATTAATTCGCGACATTTTTATAAGTTCGTCGCAGAAAATCATTTTTTGCGATGAATGTGAAAACGTCGCAAAATAATACTATCTGCGAGGATTTTATAATTTTGTGACAAATAAATATTATAGTAATTTTTCGGGACATTTTTTAATTACGTCGTAAAAAATTATGATTCCCTCCCTATGATTTGGCGCGAGCGATAGCAGGAATTGAAAATATTTTTTACGACAAAATTTTTTAGTCTGAAAAATAAATAATAAAAATTAAAATAAAATAAAAGAAAAAATTAATTAGTGACATTTTTATTTTCGTCGCAAAATATAAATTACAACCACATTTAAAGTTAAAATAAAATAAAAATATTAAATTGCGACGTTTTGTGTTTGTCGCATAATATAATTTTTAAAAAATTCAAAACGACGTCGTTTTGGACATTTAAAAAAAAAAAAAAAAACCTACCTAACTAAATCGAGATCCATTGCCCATCCTTTTTTCCCTCATTCTCACTTTCCCCATCTCTCCCTCTTTGTTTATTTCAGTCAACACACACAATACTCTCTCTCTCTCTCCCTTTCTCTCTCTCTTCCTTGCTATTTTCTCTGTTCCCCTCCCCCTGCGAACCAGAGTGTTTCCTGCCCTCCATCTCGAACCAGATCGTTTTGATTGGGGCTGTGATTAGGAGAAGGTAGTGGAGGAGAATTTCTTTGGATTTTTCGAGGCCAAGTGGTTCTAGGGCTAGCTAATCTGGTGGAGAGGAGTGAGAAATTGGATGAGAATTTACGGAGATTAAGGTTTTGTCGAGGCAGTTTGAGAAATTGGGGATTCAGATATTATTTATGTAAAAATTTATTTGCGACGATTTTTTTACATCACAAAAAAATAATTAAATTATTATTTTTTTACATTTTTTATTTTTGAAAAATTTATTTGCGACGATTTGTCTGCGTCGCGAAAAATTAATTGAATTATTATTTTTTACATTTTTTATTCACGTAAAAAGTTATTTGCAACGATTTTTTTACGTTGTGAAAAATTAATTAAATTATTATTTTTTATTTTTTTTTTTTACACTGGTGGAATAGATTTTAGCTACGTTTTTTAAACTTTTAGCGACGTTTTTTTTTCGCCGCAAAATTTTGTTTTATGATGAAAATAAAATTGCGTCGCAAAAAACTTTATGCGACAAGGCTATTGCAACGAACACGGGATGAAAAAAAACGTCGCAAAAAATAATTGGTAACGATTTTTTTAATTTAGCGACGAAAAAAATTGTCGCAAAAAACGATTTTTGTTGCAGTGTAAATAGTATCCATTATACTGAGCTAGTCCTTATCTGTTATCTTACAGTATCATAACAATAAAAGCAAATGCTTAAACAAGTCCACTACTTATTGCTTTAATCTTATGTTCTTTGTAGGGTTTTTGTAACCATTGCATTATAGTTTTCAGGTTCTGGTATCATATGATGTACATGTGTAACACTGAATTTTCATGAACATTCTCTCAAGGGTGGAATGGCTCGATGTTCCCATTCCATCGCACTTAGGGGATTACTTAACTTTTGCAAATTAACTGTAGGAGGAGAGTGCAGCATTGTAGGCTTCTACAATTTAACTGTTAATGTACATATGTTTATATGTTTATCTTTGTTCCACATCGGTTAGATTGGGATACTTTACTATTCTCTTGTAGTATAAATACACCTCTTTATATTTATAAAAAATACAACAAAACAATATATGATTGGTATTCGCTTTTTATTCTCTTTTTTCACATGGTATCAGAGATTAAGCTCATGAATCCTTCTAACCAATGATAGTATGCTATGTGGTTGCCCTACGAGGGATCCTCCACATCAGAACTCTTGAGGCTTTTCCTCTTCCAGCAACTTCCGGCCATCCTCCGACAGAGTTCCAATCTACTCCCGTCCATCCTCCAGCAAACTTTTGACCATCCTCCAGCGGAGTTCTGATCTGCTCTGGCCATCCTCCGGCGAACTTCCAATCTACTCCGTTCATTCTCCGATGAACTTTCGATATGCTCCAGCCACCCTCCAACGACTTTCTGGTCGTCTTCGGAAGACTTTCTGATCGCCTTCCGGCCTTCCTTCAGCAACCTCTGACTATCCTCTAGCAACATTTCGGTCACTATTCGGTGACGTTCCGACTTGCCCGGATCACTAATCTAGTCATAGCCACTACACTGTTTAGCTCCTCTACTCTAGCCACTCCCGTTGTGGCAACTTCTGTGTGTTCTCTTATTGTAGCTGATCTTGAGGCAATTGTGACTAAGGTTCTATCTCGCTCTTCTCTTGCCTTATTAGTCTCCTCATGTAAGTCTTCTCTTACTGTAGCTGACTTTGAGGCAATTGTGACCAAGGTTCTTATCTAGTTCTTCCCCTACTTTATCAGTCTACTTAGGTAAATCTTCTCCCTTGTTTATCGACTCAGCCTGTTGCAAGCATATGACATATGATCCTTCCCTGGTGCCTCATAATAAGTCTTTAAGCTCTATGCCTCATATATATACTGTTGATGGTTCACACATGTCTATTACTCATGTTGGTCTTATTTCTACCCTTACTCTTTCTGTACCTGACACATATGTTGTTCCTAACTTATCTCTAAATATTCTTAATGTTGTCAACTTGTTGAATATGGTTTTATCTTAATATTTTCTCAGAAAGGATGTGGTGTGCAGGATCAGAAGATGGGTTAACTCATTGGGACCAGGCATAAAGTTGGTCGACTTTTTGAGCTTACATATTTGCATATGCCTAAGTTTTGTTCAGTTCAACCTCTTGCTGTTGTTGTGTCTTCTAGTATTTGACACTCTCATCTCGGTCATACATCTTTACCTCGTGTCCAGTCCAGTCTTTAACTTTTAGTGGTTCTTTAGGAGATATTAAATTTGAATCGTTTAATTATATGTCTAGTCAATTAGGCAAACAGAAAACTTTACCTTTTAGTAGAAGTTATTCTTTGTCTTCCGCACCTTTTTATTTGATTCATTTTGATATCTGGGTATATGCTCCTGTCTCTACTAAGGGTGGGTCTCGTTATTTTGTAATTTTTATTGATGATTATTCAAAATAAACATGGATTTAACTTTTACATGATCGCTCTGAGTTACTTAATATCTTTCGTGATTTTAAGCTGATGATAAAAACTCAGTTTGATCGCACTATTAAAATCTTTCATTCCAATAATGACATGGAATATAAAGATGCCCCATTCATTGAAGAACTTAAACAAGCAGGCACATTGTCTCGTCGATCGTGTCCTTACACCTCCCAATAGAATGGTCATGCAGAAAGTAAGCATCATCATATTCTTGACATTGTTCGTTCTTTCCTTCTCTCCACTTCTCTCCTAGAATCTTTTACTCACACTATCAATTGGGTTTCATCTCATACTATCTCTAATCGATCTCCATATGAACTTCTCTATGGAAAGGTACCTGATTATTCTCTTTTAAAATTTTTTGGCTGTGTTTGTTTTGTCTTACTTCCACCTCATGAGCGTACAAAACGTGAACCTATTGTCGTTTCTGTTGCTTTCTTGGTAATGGCATTGAACATAAGGATAATCGGTGTTATGACCCTATAACCAAGCATATTCAAGTCTCCCACCATGTTCAGTTCTGGGAACACAAGGTCTTCACTAGTGTTTTAAAATTCTCATTCGATACTTTCTCATTTTTTCTTGTTTTCCCTAACCCATCTGTAGATCTTTTTCCTGATTTTTCTGATACAGGTAATGTAAGCTCATTAGGTAATAACTCAACGACTGTTTCTCACGGCTCTAGACCACCTGTTGATCCTATCATCACATCTGATCCATCTGAGTATAACTCAATGACTACTCCTCATGAATCTAGACCATCTGTTGATCCTGTAATCTCAGCCGATCCACCCGAGTCCTCCTCTGCTTTGGATGTTTGCCGTTCTAATAGGGTAAGGGATCCTCCTGTTCATCTTAGTAATTATCAATGTTTTTCCACTCTTTCTACACTTCATGAACCTCGTAATTATTCTGAGGCTTGTTCTGACCCTCTTTGGCAACGAGCTATTATGAAGAATTTGATGCCCTTCACAAAACTTATACTTGGAATTTGGTTGATTTGCCTCCTGGAAAGACTATAGTTGGGAACAAATGGCTATATAACAAGAAAATCAATTCTAATGGTTCTGAGATGCGATATAAAGCTCGTCTAGTAGCCAAGGGCTTTACACAGGAGTATGACATTGACTATGGGGAGACATTTGCTCCTGCTGCTCGCATTACCTCTGTTCGTTCTCTCTTTTGGTTGTAGCCTCTGCATGCCGATGGCCTCTATTTCAGATGGATGTGAAGAATGTCTTCTTACATGGTGACTTGGATGAGAAGGTCTATATGCAGCCTCCCCAGGGGTGTCCTCATCTTCCTGGCAAGGTGTGTCACCTTCGACGTACATTATATGGGCTTAAGCAAACTTCACGTGCCTGATTTAGCAAATTCAGCTCTACTATTGCACAACTTGGGTTCGCTTCTAACCCCTATGATTTTTCTCTTTTTACTTGTCATACTGATAATAATATTACTATTCTACTGCTTTATATTGATGATATGATCATTACCAGTGATGATCCTTCTGGCATTCATGAATTTAAGCAATTTTTGAGTCATCACTTTGAGATGAAAGACTTAGGTCTCTTAGTTACCATGTTGGACTAGAAGTGTCCCAATCCCCTGATGGCTACTATTGACCCAAGTCAAGTATGTTTCTGATCTTATTGCTCGTGTAGGTCTTACTAATTGTAAGACAATTGATTGCCTCCTAGAGACCAACATCAAACTTCGTCCTCCTGATGGAGAGCTTCTGTCAAATGCTACTTGTTACCAACAGCTTGTTGGAAGCCTAATTTATCTCACTATTATTAGGCTGGATATTACCTATGTTGTGCATCTCATTAGCCAGTTTATGACTGCTCCCCGTTCTATTCACTATGCAGCTATTCTTTGCATCTTACGCTATGTGAAGGGCGCCTTATTCCATGGGTTTCTCTTTTCCTCTCACTCATCCTTAACGTTACCTGATTACTCTGATGCTAATTGTGCAGGTGATCCTACTGACCAACGGTCTACCACTAACTTTCTTTTTCTTTTGGGTGACTCTCTAATATCTTGGCGGAGTAAGAAGCAGACAGTTGTTGCATACTCTAGTACTAAGGCTAAGTACCGAGCACTTGCTGATACTACTTCTAAGCTCATTTGGCTTCGTTAGCTTCTACAGGATATGGGTGTTTCTCACTAGTCTAGTACTTCTCTTTATTGTGACAATCGCAGTGCTATTTAGATTGCTTACAATGATGTCTTTATAAGCGCACAAAACACACCGAGATCAATTGTCATTTTGTGCGTCATCACCTACAGGAGGGTACTCTTCGTTATCTTTGTCCCACATTGGTTAGACTATGATACTTTATTATTCTCTTGTAGTATAAATACAACTCCTTATGTATATGAAAAATTATACCAAAGCAATATGCAGTTGATATTCATTTTCCATTCTCTTCTTTCACACTAACCAATTCATTGAATACACAAAATAGACTCCTAATACCACCATAACCTCTATCTGAGTTTGGGGAATTGTCAATTTCTTTCCACGATGATAAAGGATATTTCACTAGCTACAAAGACTCAGCTTGGATGAGGAGAACAATTGACTTTGGTGGATCAAAACACCAAAAATTGCTAGCATATTAGGAACAGCTGAATTAGGTAAACTAGAAGAAGAGATAAGTTTGTGGAATGGTGTACAAACAGCTATAAGAGTTTGTTAGATTCAATGACATGATCTCATAACAACCTTTAACAGTCCCTAACTGATTCATATTACACAATTAGAATTAATGCAATTGCAGCACTGGACTATTACTATCCCCTTACCTTAGAGATAGAACAATGCAACATGAACTTTTTTTAGTGACTTTATTTGGTGACCTTAACATTATCTGTCATTAGATTGACAGTGGACCTCACTACTAGTTGGGACCCACTATCAATTCAATGGTTATGATTTATCTTGTTACCAAATCGAGTCACCAAATTAAGTACAAATAACGTTTCCCTTAGAGATAATTCTTCAAGGCATGAACCTGAAATCAAGTAAAGCCCTAGAATTTTATAGGTTTACAAAAACTAATCCTAGCAACTCTCATGGAAGGCACAAAATGGACTCCCAATAGCCGCATAAAAGCTCTATCCGAGTAATAAAATGAATGATAATACGCATGCAAATGGACTAAGGCTTGTCTGGTGGCTCAATCACGCATAGATCCAGTGGTTTGGACGTTTCCTCTCCAAAGTCCTCTATATAAAGGGGTGCTCAAGCATTGGTTGTAGGCATGAAAATCAAAAGTAGTTTTTTGAGTGTAGAGAGTTGTAAGGCATCTAAAAATTGAGTGATACGCAAGAGAGAGCAATGAGATCAGAGTGTGTTTTCTCTTGTTGGAACGAATAATTGCAAGGCAAAATACAATCCTTCTTGTACTGTTATTTTACTCCATAGTAAAAATATTTGATTGTTGTCATCATGGATGTAGGCCATTGCAGAACTACATAAATTTTTTATGTCTATTTGTGGGTGCCTTATTTGATTTTTGTCGCTTTATTGTAAATCTCAGTACTCAAATCGTGGGCCCATCACAGCAATTTCAACAATCAAGGAATAGTAATTTTAAATTTGAGTCATGAAAATAGTTTATTTGCACCTTTGAGTAAAGACTATACATGTCTAACAACTCTTAAACTCAAAAGTTACTGCCCTTAGCAAATCACTCTGTATGTCATTTGTATCTCTCTGTTTCTCAAATTTGTATTCGGGCAAATTAAGCCGCAATAACAAAAAGACAAGTGTAAATGCCATGTGAATTCGGGTCAAACTTATCTACTGATTTGAAAAGGCTAGGAAAGAAGCTACCCCAGATAGATACAATTTGCTATAATCACTTCAAGAGCTAATTTACGGGCTAATGGTACTTAATTTGACTCCTCTTTGCTCTCTCTCACGTTCAAAAAGTCTCACATTGACCCTCTAATTTCTCAAGGGTATGGTAACGTGTCCCAACCACTAGACACTGTTTGACTTTCTACCTATGTAAGATATAATAATACTAGTCATTGCCCGTGCCTGAAGACACTGTGTTAATCAAGCACTGAACTTGGACACGTACTAAACTGAAAGCTTAAACTCACCCTATATTACGTGTCTGAAGACGTTGTACATAGTTCTTAAACACGAAATAATCAAACAATGAATATAAACATGCATTAAACTGAAAAAATTGGATACTTTATCAAAATGTGGATACTTGTAAGAAACTTTAATTTTTCGGCAAAGTATCCTCTAAAAATATGATGCCACAAATATATCAACCTGTTTACAAAACTTATATATTTCATAATCATAATCAAATTATGTCATATGCAAACTTAAATTCAACTATGTACCAATTACCACAACACCATTCTTCCTACACAAATAATTACATCCACACTTGAAATAAACCCATAAAATTTTTTAATCACAAAATAAAATGACATAAACTACTTATAAATCAATCGCTATCTCAATGAATAAACAGCAACATATCAAAGTTTGGACAAAATACATAGGAGGTCACCGTCGTCGCTGAAGCTGCACTGCCGATGGTTCGCTTCCTGTTGTGAAGTTCACTGAAAAAATACATAAATTGGACAATAAGCCTAGGTACTGCATAATAATTTAAACTAATTAAAGCTAATTGAACAATAGCGAGAAAAAAGCTGGTCAGTTGTAAAACTATTGGATGACTGAGCACCCAATCAAAAAGGATTTGGAAAATCTTCCACAACTGTACATATCTGTACTCACAATTATTTTTAGGGTAGCAGTAAAGGTTGGGTTCTACTTTCTACTTTCTATCCTATAAGGGTAGCAGTAAAGGAGGATTTCAAGAATTTAACAACACATACACAATGACCAAAAAATAAAAGAACAACATATACACTAATAACAACAGCTTGCTGCTATAATGGTCTAACAGTCAACAAATTGGATATGTAGCATATGAACTATATCATTTTTTTTTGGGTAAGTAATTAACTTTATCATTGTTTAAGTAAATTCAAGTCAATTATTCCTGGCTGATAAATTCAACATTCTCAAGTACTTTGGTAATGCCAATAACAAAGGGGACCATACTTTGACTCTGTCTGAGATGAAGAGCTAGCAATGCGTCACTACTGAAAACATTTCCAACTACCAAGAATGAGCAAACTGCACATTATGTCAGTATATAAAGGCTGATAGTTAAGAGATGATCCAAAGGAAAATTGAATTTAAACACACTAATTGCTGAAAGGCTACAGGTGAATCTAAATTGAATTTAAACACACTAATTCTGCAATCACATGAACCAAAAAAGATACTAAGGCTGCGCTAGAAGTTGAAGAACTGACACCAAGTTAACCCAAAATAAAGCAAACCAGTTGATACCCCCTCAATCAGTAAGATTTTACAGCAGTAGTCCCCCAATAGATTTTTAAAAGACAAATTTAATTAAAAGGGGGTATGAATATGAAGAAGGAAAGGGAACAAACCGAGCCTTTTTCCTCATGCCGTTTTCTAACATCCATAAAATTGATATGCTTGAAACTATATGCCTAATTAGAAATCATAATAGTGCCCAAAAAGATTTACGCAAAAGTCAATCTATGCCATTAGAAGAAATGTTTGTGTCTGAAGGCACTATATTATTCTAAACAAAAACATCGCCACTATTTAATCAAATAAATTTTTCTTTGTTATTTTAAAAAATTAGGACATCATGTTTCCAAAAAATAGACCCCAAAAATTATCAATTTGTTAATACGTTCCTTGTATTAACTAAAGTATAGTGACCGAGTATAGGATGAGATTATGAGAATTATTAATCATTCCATATATAAACCGCATGCATCCATGACTACTTATAGAGTGAGTAACGGCTCCTAATCCATCCCACACCAAACCAACACATGACCATTGATAGTTTCATAATGATTTATACAAAATCACATAATATCATATTCAAAAATTTAGCCAAAACATTCCTGGTGAATTTATTCAACAGAGAAATTACAAAACAAAGAAAAGTTACCACACCGAGTGAAGAGCCATACTACAGTCATCAAAGTAAATGGAGAGGTTGACCTTCTCATATCCTTCTAACATCTCCGATTCTCCATTACCATAATCACCATTATAATGGCTATCCAAGGTAACCCATTTTCCCTGATTGGTTCCCATAGACACCGTCAAGGACTCGAAGCTCTTCCTAATCCTGAGGGTATTTTAAAGTGATATTTAAACAAATTGTGTAAAACCCGAGAAAATTTGAACTTTTGCGAAAAAGGGCAAAAAGGTAATTTGCCACTATGGTACAGGTTGTAAACCTGAATTTTTCTAGAGCTCGGATGACGAAACGGACATCACCGTTGGATTCGTCTCGCGAAATCTAGTTAGCCTGTTAAATTTCATTGAATTCCGAGTTAGTCGGATTTTTCGCGTTTTACGAGGCGGTCGAACCTCGGGAGACCCAAAAACGAAAATTTAGAATAAAATTATAAATTTTGGGAGATAATGACGGCAAGTTAAAATAAAAATATTTTGAACTTAAATCAGAGCGAAAATTAATCGTTTCGGGGTTAAAACGGACCCGGGAAATAAGGGCTGTGTGGCGCATTGTGGGCCAAGCATTTAAAGAGTATTTAAAGGGGAGAAAATCTGATTTTCTCCCCATTTTTCTCAGCCGATTCTAACGTGAAAACAAGAGAGGGAAGCTAGGGTTTTTCTCCACCTTCTCTCTAAGATTCTCGTCTCCACGGAGCTCAAATCAACTCGAGCCAAGAGAGAAAGTTGTTCTCCTCGCCAAGAGCTACAAAACCATACCAAGGAGGTCGGGTTTGGGCGAAATTCCAAGGACGGGATTTTGGAAGCTAGGGCTTAGAGCTTGAATCGGGTTTAGGAGGCTTCTCAACGTGGTTCTCCACGCTTCAAGAGGTAGGGTTCCCTCCTACCAAGGTTTATTCCACACCTAGAATGCTTAGGTGAAATGGGTAAATGAATAGATATAGATATATATGTATGTCATTTGCCTATGGTTGTGATATTGGATGAAATGGGTTGAAATCAATTCTAATTGAATTGGTAATTAGAAGTTTCTAAATGAAATTTCTAGGATAGAGTATATGAAATTAACCCAATGTGACTCTTGGGCTATGTGAAGTGTGGGCATGCTATGTGTTTATTTTATGCCTTGAAATTGAAGTGTGTTATTTATTGATGATGTGATGACATACTTGGGTGTTGATCAAGATTAAATGTTGATATATATACATGCTTGTGATATATTGACATTGTAAGAAAGTATGGAAATTATATGCTTATGATATGATTTTGCCATGAGGTGTGTAAATTGTGATGAGAATGTTCATATGTCACTCATACCATATCGAACATTGTATTATTGTTGCAATGGAGCATCACATTGCATATGCACGGGAACATCGCATTTAGTGGGTGTGTGTGCATGGTTATTTGTCTTCACCACGCGTGGTGGATGACGAGTGGGCTCGGGTAATATGGGTCGATGACCTAGTCGAGTAGCATGGTTTATATGTTGATAGGGTTGGGGTAACAAGAAGGGCTAGAAAATCCCTCGGGTGAGAGGCCCGGTGATTGGAGACGCACTCCGTTGGTATAAGAGTCCATAAAGTGTGTCGGTGTACGCGGAACCGTTGGTGGAAGTCCATAAATTCCGTGTAGGTTGGGTGACCTTTGGTGTGAGTCCATGAACATCCACCCCTATAAAGACCCTAGAATGAAAGGTCATTTGATGTGCAACATAAATGACGGATTGGTACACATTGGCACTTGCATGTGTAGAGGAGCCGGGAAGGGCTCGGTTGATATGCATGAGTGGGTCTCACCTCATTCCATAGCATGGCATTGCAAATTCCATCATTGAATATATTTCCTTGCTTGGAATGTTATGAATTGTGGTTTTGTGGCATGTGAACATTTCATATGCATATAGGTTGGGGAGTAGCCTCATTAGGAGATACCCTATTGAGCGTGGCTCACCCTTTGTGGGAAAAACATTTCAGGTGCGGGGTTCACACCGGCGGACGGCTCCCATTTCGAGCCCCAAAGTTGAAGGAAGCCGACTTGTGGCTTTTATTGTTGTTTTGTAAAGTTTTTGTAAGAATTCCGTTTTGATATGTAAATATATGGAATCAATTGTAATGGAACTTGTACAAACCATGTTTTGTGTGGAAATCCTTGTCAAACATGTATTTGATGAATTGTGAGAGGTTTTGAATGAATTGGAATTGAAAAATGGTTGAAAATGGCGAAACTGGGCAGAGAGTACCGGTACTGTGTACCGGTACTCCCTTTCCAGTGGGTTGACAGTACCGGTACTGGGTACCGGTACTCTCTTCAAAATTTTCAGATTTTCACACTGGTTCGCCCTATTTTCAATTTACGTTTTCCTTCCCTCCAATGATGTAAATGGACTATAATGGAGTATAAATCATGGTATATTGAATATTGGTTGAACCCAAATGAATAATCGAATCCGGTTAACAATTGTGAGTTAAGATCCCGGTTAAGGGGATGCTACTACCGTGGTGTTAGGTTGAGTGACATCCACGGGTATTTCAGCGGGTTGACGGGTGGTCAACGGTTACTATTGGACTCCCGGAAATTTGGGGCGTCACAGCTTGGTATCAGAGCATAGGTATGCGATTTACCTAGGGCTTGATGGGGCATGGGTCTAGACCATTGCATACATTGTACATTACATGTTATGTGCTTAAATTGCTACATGTTATGTGATATGTGATATGTGTATTATATGCATGATAGAATGTATATGGAAAATGGACACACTAGGGTTAGAGAACTTAACCTTGGGAGTGGGAAAGCAAATGAACGGGAAAGTTCAAAGAATAAATGTCTACTTTCGGAGACATACGCTCTACTAGTGAGACGATGAGAAAATTATAAACGTTTTAACTTTGGTCCCTACCTCGGGATACTAAGTTACTGTGCCATTGCCATTTGACGTGTGTGTAGATGGCGAGTGGGAGAAGAGGACGTCGAGGCGGTGGCCGGAACAATAACCAACCACCACAGGTCTTCGATCAACAAGCGTTTAGGGAAACCATGGGCATGATGGCGGCTACTGTTGCACAAGCAAGTGCAAATGCCGGGCATGGAGGCACGAGTAACCTCCAACTGTTTAAAGCACACAAACCTCCAGTTTTTATGGGAGGGGCGGACCTGATGGTGGCCGACCATTGGTTCCGGCAAGTCAATAAGATCTTAGGGGCGATGGAGGTCACCTCAGACGCTACTAAGATAAGACTAGCTGCATTCCAGCTAGAGGGAGAAGCCCAATTGTGGTGGGATTGGGTGACGGCCTCGAAGAACTTAGAGGCCATGACATGGGGAGAGTTTAAGGAACTCTTCATGGGTAAATATTTCCCAACGGCCGTTCGGCATGCAAAGGCCCGGGAATTTCTAGACTTGAAGCAAGGGTCAATGACCGTGATGGAGTATGTGGCTAAGTTCACCGAATTAGCCCGATTTGCTGATGACTACGTGGCCACGGATATGGCCAAGGTAAGAAGGTTTGAGGATAGGTTGAAGCTATCCATCCGGGGAAAGATTGTGGGCCTCCGCCTGCAAGACTTGGACTCTATGGTCGAGACAGCTATGGCCATTGAGAGGGAGGTTGACGATGTACGAAGCATCCGTGAGGCGGGTGCTAAGGATAAGAAGAAGGAGGGCCAATCCTCTTCTTCTAGTTCGGGGAAGAAGCAGAGGATTTCTACTCCACAAGGACAACAAGGACAAGGCCGCGGCTATCAAGGCCAAGGCCAAGGTCAGCTTTCCCAAGGCGGGAGGAACTTCAGGAATACCTACCAGGCAGGCCAGAAGACATGTTTCCATTGCCACCAACCGGGGCATATGAAACGGGATTGTCCGCAGAGGCAAGGATCCCAGAGCTATGGGACATCTCAGTCCCAGTCGTCAGTGGGACAGCCACAGACACACTTTGTTCCTCCCTATCCCACCATGGGCCAGGGAAGCCAGTATCAGTTCCAGGGCACTACTCAGGCCCCTACCACTTTTCGAGCGGGGACTCCGCAGTCGGGCCAGATGGGCCAAAGCATGGGTCGAGGCCGAGGACAGGGCATGCAGGCCGGGACTTCGGGGACCCAGGGGCGTGTCTACGCCATTACACCTCAGGCTGAGCCAGTGGACCAGTCGGTCATTCAGGGTACATTTCTACTTTCTCGCTTATGGGCTAAAGTGTTATTTGACTCTGGTGCATCACATTCATTCATTTCTGCATCATGTGTGAGGGACTTGGGCTTAGAGGTTGATACCTTGGAAGAGCCGTTATATGTGAATTCACCCCTAGGAGCTAGGGCGTGTGTGAATCAGATATGTCGGAATTGTGAGTTAGAGATCTTGGGGATTCTACTCACCGTGGACCTTAAGGTTATGGACATGTCGGAGTTCGATGTCATCCTTGGGATGGACTGGTTGGCGGCACATCGGGTCGTTATTGATTGTGACAGGAAGAGGGTCACTGCCTATACACCGGACGGTGTTTGTTTCAAGTTTCAGGGGGAAAAGCATGATGATTTGCCTCAAGTCGTGTATGATTCACGATGGCATGGGCAATGGATGGGTTGGCTTGCGAGCCTTACCCTGGAGGACGAGGCAAGACAAGAGTTGGGTTTACCTCGGGTAGTGTGCGAGTATGAGGATGTTTTTCCAGATGAACTACCGGGATTACCTCTCCATAGGGATGTGGACTTTAGCATTGAGTTGCATCCGGGTACTTCGCCCATTTCTATGACTCCACATAGGATGGCGCCAGCAGAGTTGCAAGAACTCAAGGTCCAATTACAAGAACTATTGGACAAGGGCTTTATTAGGCCGAGCACTTCACCTTGGGGTGCTCCCAAGAAGAAGGATAAGACCCTTCGATTGTGCATAGACTATCGGCAGTTAAACCGGGTCGCCATCAAGAATAGGTACCATTTGCCGAGGATTGATGATCTGTTTGATCAGCTGAGGGGAGCACGGGTCTATTCCAAGATAGATCTCCGCACGGGCTACCATCAGTTGAGGATTAGGGAGTCAGATATCCCTAAGACGGCGTTCAGAACGCGGTACGGGCATTTCGAGTTCACGGTGATGCCATTTGGGTTGACGAATGCCCCGGCGGCATTCATGGATCTCATGCATAGGGTGTTCCAGCCCTATTTAGATCAGTTTGTCGTAGTGTTTGTTGATGACATCCTGATCTACTCCAAGACAGAGGAGGAGCATGAGGGTCACTTGAGGATTGTTCTCCAGACCTTGAGGGACTATCAATTGTACGCCAAGTTCAGCAAGTGTGAATTTTGGCTTACGGAGGTGAAATTTTTGGGACACGTGGTGTCGGCTTCGGGGGTATCAGTTGACCCGGAGAAGATTGAGGCAGTTATGAGTTGGGAGAGGCCAAAGTCAGTCTTCGAGATACGTAGTTTCTTGGGATTGGCAGGGTATTACTGGAGGTTCATCGAGGACTTCTCCCGACTAGCCGCACCTATGACTAGATTGACCCGGAAGGAGGTCAAGTTCGAGTGGAATGATTCGTGTGAGAAGGCATTCCAAGAACTAAAGAGGAGGCTCACTTCAGCTCCTATCTTGATTGTTCCAGAGAGGGGGCAAAACTACACGGTGTATTGCGATGCCTCCAAGGACGGATTGGGTTGTGTCTTGATGCAGTCCGGGAGAGTGGCGGCTTATGGTTCTCGACAGTTGAAGAATCACGAGCAGAATTACCCTACGCATGATATGGAGTTGGCGGCCGTTGTCTTTGCCTTAAAGGCTTGGCGCCACTATTTGTATGGTGAACAATTTGAGGTGTTTTCGGACCACAAAAGTCTGAAGTACATCTTCACTCAGCGGGACCTCAACATGAGGCAGCGTAGGTGGATGGAGTACCTAGAAGACTATGACTTCACTTTGCATTACCACCCTGGTAAGGCAAATGTGGTGGCAGATGCGCTTAGCCGGAAGTCACGGGGTGTTTTAGCTAGTGTAGCTTCCCGGGAGTGGCGGATGCTTGAGACCGTGGGCCAATTTGGGCTGCATTATCGGGGTCGGACTCAGGGTGTTTTAGGGAGCTTGGTGGCTACGCCTTCCCTACTGAGCAGAGTGATTGAGTCCCAGAGACAGGACTTAGAGTTATCATCCATCAGGGACCGAGTGCAGGCGGGTACTGGTGACGAGGGCTGGGCCATTCACTCGGATGACAGTCTTCGGTTTAGGGGAAGGGTTGTGGTTCCCCAGTCGGCGGAGCTGAGAGAGGAGATCCTCAGGGAGTTCCATTGTTCTCGTTTTGTGGTGCATCCAGGCGGCACGAAGATGTATCATGATCTTCGTCGCCAGTATTATTGGAGCGGGATGAAAAGGCAGATTGGCGATTTTGTTAGTAGATGCCTCACATGTCAGCAGATTAAGGCCGAACACCAAAGGCCAGCTGGTATGCTCCAGCCCTTGGAAGTGGCTGAGTGGAAGTGGGAGCACGTCACAATGGACTTTGTGACCCACTTGCCACGGACATCGCGGGGACATGATGCGGTGTGGGTGATAGTGGACCGGCTTACGAAGTCGGCACACTTTTTGGCGGTGCGGATGACCTTCACTCTGGAGGAATTCTGCAGGTTGTACATAAGGGAGATAGTCCGGTTGCATGGGGTACCCGTATCTATAGTATCAAATCGGGATCCCAGGTTTACGGCTCACTTTTGGGAGAGTTTCCAGCGAGCCATGGGGACTCAATTGAGGATGAGCACAGCCTTCCATCCCCAAACGGACGGTCAGTTGGAACGGACCATCCAGACATTAGAGGACATGCTACGGGCATGCGTCCTAGACCTCAAGGGTAGTTGGGAAGAACATTTACCCTTAGTGGAATTCGCCTATAACAACAGTTATCAGGCTAGCATACGGATGGCACCCTATGAGGCACTTTATGGGAGGCCTTGTCGTTCTCTGGTTTGTTGGACTGAGGTTGGAGAAAGACCCTCTACGGGTCCTGATTTGATAAGAGATGCCTCAGAGAAGGTGGATCTGATAAGGAAGTGTCTTCTCACGGCTCAAAGCTGGCAGAAGAGCTACGCCGATAGGCGGCGGCGGCCTCTGGAATTTGAGGTGGGGGATCATGTCTTCTTGAAGGTGATGCCTAGGAGAGGAGTGGTCAGGTTCGGCAAGCGGGGAAAGCTGTCGCCGAGGTATATTGGGCCCTTCGAGATACTTGAGAGAGTTGGCACTGTGGCCTACAGATTGGCGTTACCGCCAACTTTATCGGGCGTTCACGCTGTATTCCATGTCTCCATGCTCCGGAAGTATACTCCAGATCCGACGCATGTTGTGGATTGGGGCGAGCTTGTTGTTGATACGGATGGAACCTTCGAGGAAGGACCAGTGCGTGTCATGGATAGTCGGGATCAGGTTTTGCGAGGCAAGACCGTGAGGCTTGTGAAGGTGTTGTGGCAGCACCGAGGAGTGGAAGAGGCAACATGGGAGCGTGAGGACACCATACGTGCCAATTATCCTTTCTTATTTGAGGATGGAGGTACATTCTTATAGTCATTTAGTATTATACGACTGCTGCATATGCATGTGGTTGTATGTGCATGAGTGTGTGAATTTCGGGGACGAAATTCTTTTAAGGGGGGAAAAATGTAAAACCCGAGAAAATTTGAACTTTTGCGAAAAAGGGGAAAAAGGTAATTTGCCACTATGGTACAGGTTGTAAACCTGAATTTTTCTAGAGCTCGGATGACGAAACGGACATCACCGTTGGATTCGTCTCGCGAAATCTAGTTAGCCTGTTAAATTTCATTGAATTCCGAGTTAGTAGGATTTTTCGCGTTTTACGAGGCGGTCGAACCTCGGGAGACCCAAAAACGAAAATTTAGAATAAAATTATAAATTTTGGGAGATAATGACGGCAAGTTAAAATAAAAATATTTTGAACTTAAATCGGAGCGAAAATTAATCGTTTCGGGGTTAAAACGGACCCGGGAAATAAGGGATGTGTGGCGCATTGTGGGCCAAGCATTTAAAGAGTATTTAAAGGGGAGAAAATCTGATTTTCTCCCCATTTTTCTCAGCCGATTCCAACGTGAAAACAAGAGAGGGAAGTTAGGGTTTTTCTCCACCTTCTCTCTAAGATTCTCGTCTCCACGGAGCTCAAATCAACTCGAGCCAAGAGAGAAAGTTGTTCTCATCGCCAAGAGCTACAAAACCATACCAAGGAGGTCGGGTTTGGGCGAAATTCCAAGGACTGGATTTTGGAAGCTAGGGCTTAGAGCTTGAATCGGGTTTAGGAGGCTTCTCAACGTGGTTCTCCACGCTTCAAGAGGTAGGGTTCCCTCCTACCAAGGTTTATTCCACACCTAGAATGCTTAGGTGAAATGGGTAAATGAATAGATATAGATATATATGTATGTCATTTGCCTATGGTTGTGATATTGGATGAAATGGGTTGAAATCAATTCTAATTGAATTGGTAATTAGAAGTTTCTAAATGAAATTTCTAGGATAGAGTATATGAAATTAACCCAATGTGACTCTTGGGCTATGTGAAGTGTGGGCATGCTATGTGTTTATTTTATGCCTTGAAATTGAAGTGTGTTATTTATTGATGATGTGATGACATACTTGGGTGTTGATCAAGATTAAATGTTGATATATATACATGCTTGTGATATATTGACATTGTAAGAAAGTATGGAAATTATATGCTTATGATATGATTTTGCCATGAGGTGTGTAAATTGTGATGAGAATGTTCATATGTCACTCATACCATATCGAACATTGTATTATTGTTGCAATGGAGCATCACATTGCATATGCACGGGAACATCGCATTTAGTGGGTGTGTGTGCATGGTTATTTGTCTTCACCACGCGTGGTGGATGACGAGTGGGCTCGGGTAATATGGGTCGATGACCTAGTCGAGTAGCATGGTTTATATGTTGATAGGGTTGGGGTAACAAGAAGGGCTAGAAAATCCCTCGGGTGAGAGGCCCGGTGATTGGAGACGCACTCCGTTGGTATAAGAGTCCATAAAGTGTGTCGGTGTACGCGGAACCGTTGGTGGAAGTCCATAAATTCCGTGTAGGTTGGGTGACCTTTGGTGTGAGTCCATGAACATCCACCCCTATAAAGACCCTAGAATGAAAGGTCATTTGATGTGCAACATAAATGACGGATTGGTACACATTGGCACTTGCATGTGTAGAGGAGCCGGGAAGGGCTCGGTTGATATGCATGAGTGGGTCTCACCTCATTCCATAGCATGGCATTGCAAATTCCATCATTGAATATATTTCCTTGCTTGGAATGTTATGAATTGTGGTTTTGTGGCATGTGAACATTTCATATGCATATAGGTTGGGGAGTAGCCTCATTAGGAGATACCCTATTGAGCGTGGCTCACCCTTTGTGGGAAAAACATTTCAGGTGCGGGGTTCACACCGGCGGACGGCTCCCATTTCGAGCCCCAAAGTTGAAGGAAGCCGACTTGTGGCTTTTATTGTTGTTTTGTAAAGTTTTTGTAAGAATTCCGTTTTGATATGTAAATATATGGAATCAATTGTAATGGAACTTGTACAAACCATGTTTTGTGTGGAAATCCTTGTCAAACATGTATTTGATGAATTGTGAGAGGTTTTGAATGAATTGGAATTGAAAAATGGTTGAAAATGGCGAAACTGGGCAGAGAGTACCGGTACTGTGTACCGGTACTCCCTTTCCAGTGGGTTGACAGTACCGGTACTGGGTACCGGTACTCTCTTCAAAATTTTCAGATTTTCACACTGGTTCGCCCTATTTTCAATTTACGTTTTCCTTCCCTCCAATGATGTAAATGGACTATAATGGAGTATAAATCATGGTATATTGAATATTGGTTGAACCCAAATGAATAATCGAATCCGGTTAACAATTGTGAGTTAAGATCCCGGTTAAGGGGATGCTACTACCGTGGTGTTAGGTTGAGTGACATCCACGGGTATTTCAGCGGGTTGACGGGTGGTCAACGGTTACTATTGGACTCCCGGAAATTTGGGGCGTCACAGCTTGGTATCAGAGCATAGGTATGCGATTTACCTAGGGCTTGATGGGGCATGGGTCTAGACCATTGCATACATTGTATATTACATGTTATGTGCTTAAATTGCTACATGTTATGTGATATGTGATATGTGTATTATATGCATGATAGAATGTATATGGAAAATGGACACACTAGGGTTAGAGAACTTAACCTTGGGAGTGGGAAAGCAAATGAACGGGAAAGTTCAAAGAATAAATGTCTACTTTCGGAGACATACGCTCTACTAGTGAGACGATGAGAAAATTATAAACGTTTTAACTTTGGTCCCTACCTCGGGATACTAAGTTACTGTGCCATTGCCATTTGACGTGTGTGTAGATGGCGAGTGGGAGAAGAGGACGTCGAGGCGGTGGCCGGAACAATAACCAACCACCACAGGTCTTCGATCAACAAGCGTTTAGGGAAACCATGGGCATGATGGCGGCTACTGTTGCACAAGCAAGTGCAAATGCCGGGCATGGAGGCACGAGTAACCTCCAACTGTTTAAAGCACACAAACCTCCAGTTTTTATGGGAGGGGCGGACCTGATGGTGGCCGACCATTGGTTCCGGCAAGTCAATAAGATCTTAGGGGCGATGGAGGTCACCTCAGACGCTACTAAGATAAGACTAGCTGCATTCCAGCTAGAGGGAGAAGCCCAATTGTGGTGGGATTGGGTGACGGCCTCGAAGAACTTAGAGGCCATGACATGGGGAGAGTTTAAGGAACTCTTCATGGGTAAATATTTCCCAACGGCCGTTCGGCATGCAAAGGCCCGGGAATTTCTAGACTTGAAGCAAGGGTCAATGACCGTGATGGAGTATGTGGCTAAGTTCACCGAATTAGCCCGATTTGCTGATGACTACGTGGCCACGGATATGGCCAAGGTAAGAAGGTTTGAGGATAGGTTGAAGCTATCCATCCGGGGAAAGATTGTGGGCCTCCGCCTGCAAGACTTGGACTCTATGGTCGAGATAGCTATGGCCATTGAGAGGGAGGTTGACGATGTACGAAGCATCCGTGAGGCGGGTGCTAAGGATAAGAAGAAGGAGGGCCAATCCTCTTCTTCTAGTTCGGGGAAGAAGCAGAGGACTTCTACTCCACAAGGACAACAAGGACAAGGCCGCGGCTATCAAGGCCAAGGCCAAGGTCAGCTTTCCCAAGGCGGGAGGAACTTCAGGAATACCTACCAGGCAGGCCAGAAGACATGTTTCCATTGCCACCAACCGGGGCATATGAAACGGGATTGTCCGCAGAGGCAAGGATCCCAGAGCTATGGGACATCTCAGTCCCAGTCGTCAGTGGGACAGCCACAGACACACTTTGTTCCTCCCTATCCCACCATGGGCCAGGGAAGCCAGTATCAGTTCCAGGGCACTACTCAGGCCCCTACCACTTTTCGAGCGGGGACTCCGCAGTCGGGCCAGATGGGCCAAAGCATGGGTCGAGGCCGAGGACAGGGCATGCAGGCCGGGACTTCGGGGACCCAGGGGCGTGTCTACGCCATTACACCTCAGGCTGAGCCAGTGGACCAGTCGGTCATTCAGGGTACATTTCTACTTTCTCGCTTATGGGCTAAAGTGTTATTTGACTCTGGTGCATCACATTCATTCATTTCTGCATCATGTGTGAGGGACTTGGGCTTAGAGGTTGATACCTTGGAAGAGCCGTTATATGTGAATTCACCCCTAGGAGCTAGGGCGTGTGTGAATCAGATATGTCGGAATTGTGAGTTAGAGATCTTGGGGATTCTACTCACCGTGGACCTTAAGGTTATGGACATGTCGGAGTTCGATGTCATCCTTGGGATGGACTGGTTGGCGGCACATCGGGTCGTTATTGATTGTGACAGGAAGAGGGTCACTGCCTATACACCGGACGGTGTTTGTTTCAAGTTTCAGGGGGAAAAGCATGATGATTTGCCTCAAGTCGTGTATGATTCACGATGGCATGGGCAATGGATGGGTTGGCTTGCGAGCCTTACCCTGGAGGACGAGGCAAGACAAGAGTTGGGTTTACCTCGGGTAGTGTGCGAGTATGAGGATGTTTTTCCAGATGAACTACCGGGATTACCTCTCCATAGGGATGTGGACTTTAGCATTGAGTTGCATCCGGGTACTTCGCCCATTTCTATGACTCCACATAGGATGGCGCCAGCAGAGTTGCAAGAACTCAAGGTCCAATTACAAGAACTATTGGACAAGGGCTTTATTAGGCCGAGCACTTCACCTTGGGGTGCTCCCAAGAAGAAGGATAAGACCCTTCGATTGTGCATAGACTATCGGCAGTTAAACCGGGTCGCCATCAAGAATAGGTACCATTTGCCGAGGATTGATGATCTGTTTGATCAGCTGAGGGGAGCACGGGTCTATTCCAAGATAGATCTCCGCACGGGCTACCATCAGTTGAGGATTAGGGAGTCAGATATCCCTAAGACGGCGTTCAGAACGCGGTACGGGCATTTCGAGTTCACGGTGATGCCATTTGGGTTGACGAATGCCCCGGCGGCATTCATGGATCTCATGCATAGGGTGTTCCAGCCCTATTTAGATCAGTTTGTCGTAGTGTTTGTTGATGACATCCTGATCTACTCCAAGACAGAGGAGGAGCATGAGGGTCACTTGAGGATTGTTCTCCAGACCTTGAGGGACTATCAATTGTACGCCAAGTTCAGCAAGTGTGAATTTTGGCTTACGGAGGTGAAATTTTTGGGACACGTGGTGTCGGCTTCGGGGGTATCAGTTGACCCGGAGAAGATTGAGGCAGTTATGAGTTGGGAGAGGCCAAAGTCAGTCTTCGAGATACGTAGTTTCTTGGGATTGGCAGGGTATTACTGGAGGTTCATCGAGGACTTCTCCCGACTAGCCGCACCTATGACTAGATTGACCCGGAAGGAGGTCAAGTTCGAGTGGAATGATTCGTGTGAGAAGGCATTCCAAGAACTAAAGAGGAGGCTCACTTCAGCTCCTATCTTGATTGTTCCAGAGAGGGGGCAAAACTACACGGTGTATTGCGATGCCTCCAAGGACGGATTGGGTTGTGTCTTGATGCAGTCCGGGAGAGTGGCGGCTTATGGTTCTCGACAGTTGAAGAATCACGAGCAGAATTACCCTACGCATGATATGGAGTTGGCGGCCGTTGTCTTTGCCTTAAAGGCTTGGCGCCACTATTTGTATGGTGAACAATTTGAGGTGTTTTCGGACCACAAAAGTCTGAAGTACATCTTCACTCAGCGGGACCTCAACATGAGGCAGCGTAGGTGGATGGAGTACCTAGAAGACTATGACTTCACTTTGCATTACCACCCTGGTAAGGCAAATGTGGTGGCAGATGCGCTTAGCCGGAAGTCACGGGGTGTTTTAGCTAGTGTAGCTTCCCGGGAGTGGCGGATGCTTGAGACCGTGGGCCAATTTGGGCTGCATTATCGGGGTCGGACTCAGGGTGTTTTACGGAGCTTGGTGGCTACGCCTTCCCTACTGAGCAGAGTGATTGAGTCCCAGAGACAGGACTCAGAGTTATCATCCATCAGGGACCGAGTGCAGGCGGGTACTGGTGACGAGGGCTGGGCCATTCACTCGGATGACAGTCTTCGGTTTAGGGGAAGGGTTGTGGTTCCCCAGTCGGCGGAGCTGAGAGAGGAGATCCTCAGGGAGTTCCATTGTTCTCGTTTTGCGGTGCATCCAGGCGGCACGAAGATGTATCATGATCTTCGTCGCCAGTATTATTGGAGCGGGATGAAAAGGCAGATTGGCGATTTTGTTAGTAGATGCCTCACATGTCAGCAGATTAAGGCCGAACACAAAAGGCCAGCTGGTATGCTCCAGCCCTTGGAAGTGGCTGAGTGGAAGTGGGAGCACGTCACAATGGACTTTGTGACCCACTTGCCACGGACATCGCGGGGACATGATGCGGTGTGGGTGATAGTGGACCGGCTTACGAAGTCGGCACACTTTTTGGCGGTGCGGATGACCTTCACTCTGGAGGAATTCTGCAGGTTGTACATAAGGGAGATAGTCCGGTTGCATGGGGTACTCGTATCTATAGTATCAGATCGGGATCCCAGGTTTACGGCTCACTTTTGGGAGAGTTTCCAGCGAGCCATGGGGACTCAATTGAGGATGAGCACAGCCTTCCATCCCCAAACGGACGGTCTGTAGAGATCTGAAAACTGAAGATAAAATTTTCAGTTTTGCCGGTAGGACACTATTCATGCATCATTTGCCGTAGAGTACTACATATGCATTATTTATGCGTAGGTCATGTTTAGGAGCATAATTTGAATATGCCATAGAAGAGAAACATGCTTAGAATGTTAAAATACACATACTGTGTGAATTTGAGCCTAAACGGAAACAGTTTCAAATTTTGGACAAAAATAGTATCTCGGGTGGCCTAGGTGGGACCGGCCAAACTCGGCCACTATCAAAAAAATATTTTTTTGAAAATTTTCATTTAAAATAATTTTAAGAACTTTGGCTAAAATAAAATGTCGAATTGAGGCGTTTCGGGACGAGTTGTAGTGTAACGGGGTCCCGGATTCATCAAGGGCAAAAGGGTCATTTTTCCCCTTTGCCCTCCACTATAAATACAGACCTTTAGTGTAAAAATATCAGTGTTTTTGGTCTGAGATAGAGCAGTACACGTTTTTGGAGGAAAAGAGAAGAAAAACCTTAGGTTCTTCAAGCTTCAAGCCACCAACACTCAATCTTAGGTCAAGATTCTTGCAAGACTTCCTTCTAAGAAGTTGTTCCTCTCAACAAGAGCTAGATTCTCACCGATCGGTTCGGCTATAAAGCGAACACAACTCTCTTGGTTTGAGAAAAACCATTCTAGGTATGATGTTTTACTAAGTTGGGAATAGATTTAAGTTTTCTTGCCTTTCCATGTGTAGATTGAATGATTTAGGTGTTTACTTGATGTTAGAAAATCATTTAGTTGGTAGTTGCTTTGAAAACTTAGAGTTAATGGCTTAAGTACTTTTGCGTTCTTTGAATTTCTTGACAATTTGTTGCTATGATTAAGGTGTATAATGCTTATGTGTTGAATTATCATATTATACCTTATGTTTATGTAGAGAAACTCTTGTGGTTTGAGAGTTATGATTTATTCTATGAATTGGTAATTTGTGTATTTGTATTTCTTTGAGAAATTGTGAAAGTAATGAACATGAAATATGATCACATGTTTAATTCATTGAATTGTGTCTCACATTCATGTAGATAAAGTGTTATGAATTTAAATTTATGCTTTACTTTATAAAGGGGGCATATTTTAAGTTATACGCCAAGTGTTTGATGAAATGTTTCATAGAATTCACATTGAGAAAAATCATGGCATCTTGGCATACATGAATCCTTGGAACATAGTGTGGGTTGAGCACTTGGTGCTATGCATTATGAGGGTGTAGATCCTGTGGTGAAAAACCCAAAATCTGGCCAATGACAGTACTCGCGGGCTGACGGGGGCGGACCGTGAAGCGAGACATGGGTGACATAGAGTTGCATGGATGTGTCATGCATATTGACATTGCATAGCATTGAGGGATTACGGGGTTGTAGCTTTTAAAATGTACACTTGCACATGCCACGCCTTAAATTTGTTCCTAGCATTAGTATTTTGTCATACCAGCAGTTGAGCTGACCCATTCGTGGGATATCATATTACAGATGAGGCTCCCGGTACTTGAGACTTGAGTAAGTCTTAAAGGAAGGAGAGAAAAGGGGCTTGAATGGATATTTGGCCCTTAGGGCATATTTTGTATGTATGGGCATAAGCCCAAATGACTTGTATTTCAATTTGGAAAAGTAATAGATTATAGACCTTGGGTCATTTTACAGTGTAAGGGTGTAAACCCAATTGATATGTTGAATGTCTTTATTTAATGAGTATCATATGTGTATATTGGGGCAATTAGATGTGTATGTTGAGAACAAGAGATGTATGTTTAATTTACATGGATTGTGGCCACCGAGTGAGGGTGGGTTGTGATATATTTATGCTTATGAAAATTGTGAATATTAGGTGGGAAAAAGGATTGGAAAACAAAGGAGGTTATGTCGAAATTTTATGAAAAATTAAAAGACTTGTTAAGTGTGTAAAACACCTTTTAAATAGATGGGAGTGATGTCAAAAGGGGGGGTTTAGAAACCTTGAAGGAATAGGCTAACAATGGAATAAAAATGGCTTGAAAAACTTTGGGAAAGCGTGGGAAATGAATGAGAAATCAATTTATCCAACCTAATGACCTTTCATTTACTTCTCTTCTTCTTTTTCACTCACTCCCCGGGTTTGTGGAAATTCGGGGCGTGACACGGTCAGTTGGAACGGACCATCCAGACATTAGAGGACATGCTACGGGCATGCGTCCTAGACCTCAAGGGTAGTTGGGAAGAACATTTACCCTTAGTGGAATTCGCCTATAACAACAGTTATCAGGCTAGCATACGGATGGCACCCTATGAGGCACTTTATGGGAGGCCTTGTCGTTCTCCGGTTTGTTGGACTGAGGTTGGAGAAAGACCCTCTACGGGTCCAGAATTGATAAGAGATGCCTCAGAGAAGGTGGATCTGATAAGGAAGCGTCTTCTCACGGCTCAAAGCCGGCAGAAGAGCTACGCCGATAGGCGGCGGCGGCCTCTGGAATTTGAGGTGGGGGATCATGTCTTCTTGAAGGTGATGCCTAGGAGAGGAGTGGTCAGGTTCGGCAAGCGGGGAAAGCTGTCGCCGAGGTATATTGGGCCCTTCGAGATACTGGAGAGAGTTGGCACTGTGTCCTACAGATTGGCGTTACCGCCAACTTTATCGGGCGTTCACGCTGTATTCCATGTCTCCATGCTCCGGAAGTATACTCCAGATCCGACGCATGTTGTGGATTGGGGCGAGCTTGTTGTTGATACGGATGAAACCTTCGAGGAAGGACCAGTGCGTGTCATGGATAGTCGGGATCAGGTTTTGCGAGGCAAGACCGTGAGGCTTGTGAAGGTGTTGTGGCAGCACCGAGGAGTGGAAGAGGCAACATGGGAGCGTGAGGACACCATACGTGCCAATTATCCTTTCTTATTTGAGGATGGAGGTACATTCTTATAGTCATTTAATATTATACGACTGCTGCATATGCATGTGGTTGTATGTGCATGAGTGTGTGAATTTCGGGGACGAAATTCTTTTAAGGGGGGAAAAATGTAAAACCCGAGAAAATTTGAACTTTTGCGAAAAAGGGCAAAAAGGTAATTTGCCACTATGGTACAGGTTGTAAACCTGAATTTTTCTAGAGCTCGGATGACGAAATGGACATCACCGTTGGATTCGTCTCGCGAAATCTAGTTAGCCTGTTAAATTTCATTGAATTCCGAGTTAGTCGAATTTTTCGCGTTTTACGAGGCGGTCGGACCTCGGGAGACCCAAAAACGAAAATTTAGAATAAAATTATAAATTTTGGGAGATAATGACGGCAAGTTAAAATAAAAATATTTTGAACTTAAATCAGAGCGAAAATTAATCGTTTCGGGGTTAAACGGACCCGGGAAATAAGGGCTGTGTGGCGCATTGTGGGCCAAGCATTTAAAGAGTATTTAAAGGGGAGAAAATCAGATTTTCTCCCCATTTTTCTCAGCCGATTCCAACGTGAAAACAAGAGAGGGAAGCTAGGGTTTTTCTCCACCTTCTCTCTAAGATTCTCGTCTCCACGGAGCTCAAATCAACTCGAGCCAAGAGAGAAAGTTGTTCTCCTCGCCAAGAGCTACAAAACCATACCAAGGAGGTCGGGTTTGGGCGAAATTCCAAGGACGGGATTTTGGAAGCTAGGGCTTAGAGCTTGAATCGGGTTTAGGAGGCTTCTCAACATGGTTCTCCACGCTTCAAGAGGTAGGGTTCCCTCCTACCAAGGTTTATTCCACACCTAGAATGCTTAGGTGAAATGGGTAAATGAATAGATATAGATATATATGTATGTCATTTGCCTATGGTTGTGATATTGGATGAAATGGGTTGAAATCAATTCTAATTGAATTGGTAATTAGAAGTTTCTAAATGAAATTTCTAGGATTAGAGTATATGAAATTAACCCAATGTGACTCTTGGGCTATGTGAAGTGTGGGCATGCTATGTGTTTATTTTATGCCTTGAAATTGAAGTGTGTTATTTATTGATGATGTGATGACATACTTGGGTGTTGATCAAGATTAAATGTTGATATATATACATGCTTGTGATATATTGACATTGTAAGAAAGTATGTAAATTATATGCTTATGATATGATTTTGCCATGAGGTGTGTGAATTGTGATGAGAATGTTCATATGTCACTCATACCATATCGAACATTGTATTATTGTTGCAATGGAGCATCACATTGCATATGCACGGGAACATCGCATTTAGTGGGTGTGTGTGCATGGTTATTTGTCTTCACCACGCGTGGTGGATGACGAGTGGGCTCGGGTAATATGGGTCGATGACCTAGTCGAGTAGCATGGTTTATATGTTGATAGGGTTGGGGTAACAAGAAGGGCTAGAAAATCCCTCGGGTGAGAGGCCCGATGATTGGAAACGCACTCCGTTGGTATAAGAGTCCATAAAGTGTGTCGGTGTACGCGGAACCGTTGGTGGAAGTCCATAAATTCCGTGTAGGTTGGGTGACCTTTGGTGTGAGTCCATGAACATCCACCCCTATAAAGACCCTAGAATGAAAGGTCATTTGATGTGCAACATAAATGACGGATTGGTACACATTGGCACTTGCATGTGTAGAGGAGCCGGGAAGGGCTCGGTTGATATGCATGAGTGGGTCTCACCTCATTCCATAGCATGGCATTGCAAATTCCATCATTGAATATATTTCCTTGCTTGGAATGTTATGAATTGTGGTTTTGTGGCATGTGAACATTTCATATGCATATAGGTTGAGGAGTAGCCTCATTAGGAGATACCCTATTGAGCGTGGCTCACCCTTTGTGGGAAAAACATTTCAGGTGCGGGGTTCACACCGGCGGACGGCTCCCATTTCGAGCCCCAAAGTTGAAGGAAGCCGACTTGTGGCTTTTATTGTTGTTTTGTAAAGTTTTTGTAAGAATTCCGTTTTGATATGTAAATATATGGAATCAATTGTAATGGAACTTGTACAAACCATGTTTTGTGTGGAAATCCTTGTCAAACATGTATTTGATGAATTGTGAGAGGTTTTGAATGAATTGGAATTGAAAAATGGTTGAAAATGGCGAAACTGGGCAGAGAGTACCGGTACTGGGTACCGGTACTGTGTACCGGTACTCCCTTTCCAGTGGGTTGACAGTACCGGTACTGGGTACCGGTACTCTCTTCAAAATTTTTAGATTTTCACACTGCTTCGCCCTATTTTCAATCTACGTTTTCCTTCCCTCCAATGATGTAAATGGACTATAATGGAGTATAAATCATGGTATATTGAATATTGGTTGAACCCAAATGAATAATCGAATCCGGTTAACAATTGTGAGTTAAGATCCCGGTTAAGGGGATGCTACTACCGTGGTGTTAGGTTGAGTGACATCCACGGGTATTTCAGCGGGTTGACGGGTGGTCAACGGTTACTATTGGACTCCCAAAAATTTGGGGCGTCACAAATTGATGGTATCAACATGTTCATTGGTTATCATGTTGTTTGCTTTATGAACGTAATATATTGAATTTAATGCTGGTATTGGGATTTAAAAAAACTTGATTTCAATGGAGAATTATTCTTCAAGAGGAAATGACATTCTGATAGAAAAAGTAAAGATCTTAAAACCAGGAAAAAAAAAAACCACCACAGTAATCCAATCACCTCAAATATCCAAA
Organism: Ilex aquifolium; assembly: GCA_951799425.1. NCBI lineage: Eukaryota > Viridiplantae > Streptophyta > Magnoliopsida > Aquifoliales > Aquifoliaceae > Ilex > Ilex aquifolium. The sequence continues at coordinate 16,552,522 of OX637397.1, read as the reverse complement.
AAATAAAAATTCATTCCAGGATTAATCAAAAAGTTTTTTAAAATAGAAGAGTTGGAAATAGAAGGAAGAGAATGGAGTATTGGTTTTAGGTCTACTTTGCCAATAGAAAAGCCACAGCTTCAGAATTTATATATTGGAAGTCAAGGGTTATGCTTGTTACTGGAATTAAAGGGTTTGCTTCTTGCTTAAGGATTCACAGACAGGCCTCACCATTTTATGCCTGAAACCCCAAACTCAAAAAGATGATGCAATCTAAATCAATAGAACAGTGGCCACAAAAAACAAAAAACACAATATGAGATTCTTTACAAAAGGCAATCTCAGAATATTAGAAATAAACTAACCGTGCACCGAGGACTGAGAAGAGAAGAGAAAAGTATCGATGGAGAACAGCCGCAACAGCCGCTGGAGGAACTCGTCGGAAACTTCCTGAAAGTGAAATAAATTCAGTGCGTGAAATAAAGAGAGAAACAATTCAGTCCGAAATCTAAAAATGATAAAGTCGAAAAAAGATCAGAGAATTGGAATTAGATTCAGATATTCAACGTGATTGAGCAGAGTCGAAATGAGAATTCTTACCGCTAGAAGATATGGAGAATCAAGGAGAAAGCCCCAATCTCCTTCAGATACAGTAAACTCAGGCCCTTTCACAGTGAACTCTAGCCTAATAAACCTGATCAAAGAACCAATAATTAGAGAAAACAGGATACAGGAAATTGGGGAATAGAAGAACAAAACCCCAAAAATCATTAGAGCAATATGTTTATTCCCAGAATGGAAAATTGAACAGAACGCAATATGTTTATTCTATAAACAGAAAACACTAATACAACCGAACAGAAAAGGCATTAAAGATGATCTATCAAGAGCAAAATAGGAGCAAATCAAAGGGTGAACATAAAAAAAAAAAAAAAGTGAGTTAAACGTCGTGTGTGTGTTGTGCTGTGTTGAACAGAACGCAATGTGTTGTTCAGTATAATACTAAACAACACAGAAATAACTAAAACCTCTGTGTTGAGTGTGAGCCTCTGATGGAGATAATGCTTTTGTGTGCGTGCGATTGAGCAGAGAGATTGGGACCTGAAACGGCTTCCAAATCAAACCACGATTGAGCAGAGAGAGTAATCTGTATGTGTATGTGCGATGGGTGATGTGCAATATCTGAGTGTGTGTGATGGGTGTGATGTGCAATATGTATGTGTATGTGCGATGGGTGTCAGTGTGTTCAAGTGCCTTTGTGTGTGTGTGTGTGTGTGAAAGAGAGGTGAGACAGAGAAAGTGCAACTGGAGAGAGATGAAGACAGAGAGACAGAGAAGGAGGGAGGGAAGTACCTGAGATGCTTGCTGATCGGTGGTGGGTTGAGTCATGGTAGAGGGGTGAGAAGTAGAAGACAGATCGCATGGAGAGAGAGAGAGAGAGAGATAGATAGATAGATAGAGAGAGAGAGAGGTGAGTAACTGAGTGGGAGTCTGGGTTGGGTACCGTGTAACGTGTAGGAGTGAATAAGGTTTGGGCGGGATTTGGCATTTGTATGGGATGCATTTTGAGCTGTTGGATTAGGTTGGAAGAATTGAGATCAAATTTGGACCTTTGAATTAAAAATAGATTTAATCTGAATCGTTCTTGTGCTTTTCCAAATAAATTAAAATTAGATTAAATTTTGAAGTGAAAATGAATTCAAAAAAGAGATAGAAGTCTATCTTATTATTATAGATGAGATAGGGAAATAGAGTTAAAAAAGAGATAGAAGTCTTAAAAAAGGAAATGTTGTTAGGCGGGAAAAAAATTTTCAGTATTCACGGTAGACCGTTAGATCAAAATTTTTGCGATGATCTGAACCATCTTTTATGTTGGGATTACATTGTTCGTTGGATGTGTTTATGTTTTGTCTCAAAACGATCTGGACCTCTCTTTGTCTTTTAGATTCAAACTTCGCTCTACTTTATTATATAGATTCACTTGTCCCTTAATGGCGCAGCCAACATTTCACTTTAAGGTAAGCCCAAATATTAATAAACAAAATTCACTAATTTTTAAACACAAACATAAGAAATATGTTAATAATCAAAACTAAAATATTAGAAGAAAATATATCTAATATAGAAAATATATCTAATATTATTTAGTCTTACTAAGACATGGAACAAAAAAAAAGACACAATATTCATGTCATAGTACATTCAACTCAATCACTTATTCAAATAATGCTTGATTTCATATTATGTCCCAAAAATTATTTATTTCTGTGCAAAATTTTGTAATAATTTTCTTCTTGATGTACATAATCAAAGAGCCCACCAATAAAGCATCATCTATGATATTAAAATCACATTTTTAATAATGTACATAATATATATGTTCAACCCTAACTTACTCCTTCCAATATCAGCCTAAGTCAGTCCGCCTCCACCTCCACTCAGTCCAGTCCAGGCCCTCCACTATAGAACGAGTGAACGTCTCTCTCCTCTGCTACGCATCTACGCTCAGCACTCTGTCTCTCTTTGCTTGGAATTGGTAGGCGAATATGAAGCGAGGCAAGGAAGTGATTATGAACCGCAGCCTTCTCCTCCCCCTCTTCAATCAGATATTGATTCCAAATGCCCATTAATTGATGATCTCTCTAATTTTGATTAGTTTATACAAACAAGAGATATAACAAAAGCACGTGGGAGGCCTGAGTTGGACCGTTATTGAGAAGATGGTATGATGCCAAGAACTTCAGATTTTGATATACTATCTTTTTGGAAGACAAGTGGTCCCAAGTATCCCCTGTTTCAAATTATTGCTAAAGATCTTTTTGCTATTCTTGTTTCTATTGTTGCCTCGGAATCTGCTTTTAGCACAAGTGGGAGGGTGATCAGTCCACATCGCAATAGACTTCTTTCAACTACAATAGAGGCTTTAATGTGCTCTCAAAGTTGGTTATGGGCTGAAGAACGAGGTAATGAAATATTATATGTATGTGCATCATAATTTTTTTGGGGGGTGTAAAGTATGACTAATGCATTATTTTTTATTTTTTTGTTAGGTTCATCTACTTTGACGAGCCTGAAGAGCTACACATTATTGGAGGATCTTGATATTGATGATGAGGTATATCATTTTAGTTGAAAATTTCTCTTTGGAAGAATCTAATTTTTTTTTTCTTTTAATGATATATAAGAAAATGATGTTGAAGAAGTAGATTCTACCACCACCGATGGTGTTAAGAGATGATTGAGTTGGTAATTTTTCAATTTCAACCAATCAATTTTATTAGTAAATACAAAATATTTTTTATGCAATTATTATAGTTTTTTATGATTTATTTTCTTTATTAAATTACAGGTGTGAAGTTATATGACAGAAAAGTTTCTCTATTACAAATATTCAAGTAGTATTTTGGACATTTGTTGTTTGTGTTATGTTGGAATATGTTATGCTACATTATGTTGTGTTAGATTATGTTAGATTATTTAGAATGTTGTTGGATTATTTAAAATGTTAGATTTATTTAGAATTTTGGATTATGTTGGTTTGAGCTTGGGCCTGGGCTTAGGCTTGGGCTTGGGCTTGCGCGGGGTACAGAGGAAGCGGGGACGGGGGCGGGGATTAGAAATTTACCCGCGGACAGGGATGGGGATGAAAACTATACCCGTTAACTGGGGTGGACCGGGGATGGACGGAGTTTTTTTAAACGGGTACGGGGATGGAGACTACACCCCCCACCCCCGCTTCGGTCCACTGACATCCCTAGTGGTGATGGACCCGGCCGCACAGGATTGGCTCATGTAGTGGAAGGACCAAAAATTTGTATTTTTCACTAATAGAAAAGTGAAAATTGGGCTGAGTCCTCCTTAAGAGACTTATAATAAGTTTAATCTGCCAAGAAAACTTATTTGAAGGTAAGTCCATATTTAATCTTACTAACAAGTAGTTAAGTCCACTATTTTTTTTTAAACTCTAAAATACCCTTGTAATAATTTAAAAGTAATCTTCAGCATTAAATCAATTTTCTAAACAGTTATCCCTTGATTCAAACTTAATAGAACATTTTTCCCATAAAATTTAAAATTCAAATTTAAATTTGACATCACTATCATCTCTCTCTCTCTCTCTCTCTGTAGCTCGCTTGTTTCCTTGATGGACGCCCTCATGATACACACCTCGCTTTAGGTTGTGAATAACAATCAAACTTGTTGGCAAGGAGGTAGAAGCTTTTCTAACCTTATTTTCATTCATGGGCTTCTCCGAATTGTCGTCTAGGTTTTGATTTTGACATTGGAGAGAAAGAACTTGCTAATGATTTCTGTCTCCATTGACTACTTGTCGTTTAGGGTAATAGAAATCAGTGAAAAAGAAGTATTACTGAAGACCAGTCATGAAGATGTTAGAACCCAAAGTTTAGAAGTATAGTGAATGTTTTTTTTCTGGCTAAGTCCAAGTTTTTATTATGTGTGTGTAAATATATATATATATATATAGACAGAGAGAGAGACAGAGAGAGAGTGTGAGAGAGAGAACTTGGAGTTTTGGGTTTTCTGTTTTTGTTGAACATGCTACTATTCATGTTATTGTTTTTGTTGAGCATATTAATGTTTTCTTGAGCATGTTACTACTGTTATTTTTTCAAATAGTAATATTCAATGTTACTATTTTTTTTTTGAATATTACTATTTTTTTTGTGATTAAATGGTACTATTTTTTTTTTTGATGTATATATATATATATATGAAAGAGATAAATAAATAGTCATATTCTATATCCATAAGATAGATATGAGAGACAGAGAAAATCTTAATGTTAGTCAAACTCCTAAAATTTAGGAGTTATTAGTTTTCAAATTTATTTTAATTAAACATAACTACTGGAGGAATTTTAGACAACGAATATCAAAATGAACTTAATATTAAATAAGTTTCCTTGATGGACTTATCACCAAATAAGCCCATAGAGGGGAATCGGCCTCCAAATATCCCTATAGAAAATGTTGTTGGGACTTAATATAAAGACATAAGTCATTATAACCATTAGATCTATTGTTAGTCTAAATATCAAATGGTGTTAAGTTTCCATCCAACAACTATAATAAATTGTGTCTCCAAGTTAAGTCTGCAAATTCAATACAAATAGTATTTTATTTACTTATAGTACAGACTGTGTATAAAATAGATTCCATTTGACCAATAAAAACTAATACAATTTCTCAGTAGTTTGTAACTTGAAAGAAACCTAGTGGGGAAGTCTACCCCAGCTAGTGGCTTGAAAATTTTATTTCAATTAGAGAAATTCTACTTGAACAATTGAAATCAATACAATTTATTTCCACGTAGTATTTTTGACTAAGATGACAAGTAAATCAACTTGGAATTAGACTTGTAAGATAGAACATACAGTCTGTATGACTGTGAGGATAAGCAACACAATAGCACCAATTAATGAAATGACAGACCAAGGGTTGTTGAAGTAATCCTGCATTAATTTGGCCATCCACATGCCTCTATTATGCCTCCATTTAGCCATCCATCTAGTCTGATGTCGTCTGCAGTGCTTGTCAACTTGAATCCACAAGTTCAAATAGTAAAATCCATCAAAAGGCAAGATAACATAATCGACCAATTTGTTAAACATGCTAAATATCGCGTCATCGTCCATCGTCATAGAAAAAATGCTGTGACATTGGCGAAGTATTTTGACATCCTTTGGGGACTTGATGAGACCACTTAGAAATTTCAAATAATTAGTCACATAAGCCCTTTCATTTGCACGATTATAGTGCTCGTATGCCATCAGATTTCTAAACAATCTCTCTGTATCGTCACCAATGAAAAGGCATGGGATTTTCATAATCCCATTTTGGAACTGTACGTCCATATACGAGGCACAAACTATGTCCCCATCGAATTTAATCCCGGCCTCTTGAAGCTCTGTGGCACATCTTGTTCCCGGATAGGACACCGGGGGACCCAATTCATCCGGAAATGAAGGACGCATGGCAGACCGCATAATACCTAGAAGATGACGAGAACCTTCTTCCGGAATTGGATTTTCACTGTATCCTAGTTGAAAATCCCTTCGCTCGTTGAGGAGCTTTTTTAAAGCACTTTCCACTGAAAAGTTTGGTTCGGCGGCCACGTCCAATAGGCCGATAAGAACAAACAAAGGTAGCTGATTTTCATATAATAATAAATCTCGAATTAAAATACTCTGAATTCTATCTGATTGTAGAATATCCGTGCCTTTCAATTCTGGAGACGTATATTTTCTAAGTAACTCCACTACGAAGATCCCATCAAGTATCATCATTTCCACAAAGTCTTCCCTAGTAAGGTTAACCGATTCTGCATAACAATTCCTTGCTTTTGCTTCCAACCGTTCCATGGCTTTCACATATTTATCCGCACTTGACTCATTTTTTCGTTCAAGAAACTCTTGTAGATAGCGTCTTTTGTGCCTTTCCATCATTTTTAGTTGGTAGTTGTGATAGTAGTAAGGACCAATTGCAAGTAATTCTGGTTCATAGGCCTTTTTGTTTTCTTTGTGTAGTAGCTCATCCACTCTAAAGATGTAAGTTTCTAAGTTTAATATGGATGGTGAGGAAGAAAGCATTTTATCGATGCGAATTGTGAGAAGCTGGGACATTTCGTTTTCCTTCGAAATCTGTAGGTAACAGTCATAAACAAATACTCAAGAGTTTGTCAAAACGGACTATATTTCTCATTCAGCATAAATAAACAATATAGCTAATGCTTGATTTTGTTGCAGCCAAGATTTTTAATCGCTATAAGCTTAGCTAATAATTAGACATTTCTAAAGATACTAAAAAAAAAGTAATTAAAAAAAGGAAAAAGCTACATCCTCATAATGTAGATAATGATTTTCTTAAATAACCTTTGTAAGGAAAAGACAATTTCCTAAAAAATTTAATAACATGTTTGACTACTATTTTGCAAAAATGCAAGAAATACGATGCATAGATACAATAATAGAAAATAAGTACAAAAGCATGCCAAATAAAAAGTTTACAGTTTGCAAACTTTTCATCAATTATATTAGCACAAGTAAATATGTAAAACATTTTCCCAAAAAAAAAAATAGAATGATTTTGGTATTTTAAGTTTTTTAGAAACAAAAACTTTTGGTGGGCAATTCCACCGCGGACCCTTATTCCCTTAATTCAGTAGATAAAGCACAGGATTTGAGCTCCACCTCATGGGGACTCGTCGTTAACCAGGCCCGAGGTGACAAATTAGAGAAAGACTTTGTCGTCACAACCAGTATACAATGAGATCAAAGTACAAGTTTTTTTTTCATCTACCCTTTTTAAAAATATATACCACTTTTGATAAGTCATCCCTACACTAGTGTTACAATTGTTTGAGGCATGAACATGAAATAATGTAATACCTTGCTAATTTTAGGGTTGTAAAAACTAATCAAAGCTAATTTCATCGAAGGCATAAAATGGACCCTAATACCAACATATAATCTAAGTTTAGGACATGGTCGATTTTTATTATTTTCTTGACGAAGAGCATCCATTATAAAATCAAGAAAATTCCAATATTACAAACTTCTTGGGACAAATGATTTAGGCTCGTTGAACTTTACCTCTCGTTTTACATCACCCACTAAACTATAAAAAATTTCTCACATTGTACCTTAAGCTATTGCTTTAAGTTTCAAATTTTCACAATCTTTAACTTTGTCCAACTCTTCACAACAAATCAAGAGAAACGTGAAATTCAACAATAGTAGGAGATGTTTTCCTTCCTCACCCAGAAAAATTATGTTTTTTTTTTCATGATTTGCTACCGAAAATTGGACATAAGTTAACAATTGGGGCGATGTGAAATTTAAAACAACAGTTGCAGATGCATTATGAAAAAACAAATAGTTTGAGGGGCAAAATGGAATGAGGAGCATAACTTTGGGGGTCCAAGTGTAATTTACTCAGCTTCTTGACGGAAAAAGCAACAAATATTTCGATAAATAAATTAGCAGAGCTTTATAACACATGATGAAGCATATAGATAAAAAAAAATAGTAATCTTGTCTACGTAGAAAATTCATAGGATTGGGTCTTGAAGAACTTACTCGATATGCTAACGACATTTGGTGAAAGTGAGATGAGATAGAAAGAACAAGAAGCAGCAGCACTAGAAGCAGCTCATTTATAGGCAGTGGGAGCTAGAAAGAATCCTTATTTGTAGGCAGTGGTATTTTTTTGGGAAAATTACTAATACGTTTTATTTTTTCTCTAAAAGAATCACTAAGTCTTATCATCTTTACCTTAGGACAATTAAGTCCTACATTTGATAATTTATTCCCAAGAAGTCTTATACTCCATCAATAGTATGGTTTATTTCAATTTTATCCTTTCCATGATACATATCAATTATATTTTTACCTATAATATTTGTTATTAGGATCCAAAGTAAATTATTATTTTTTTAATTAGTGCATAATACCCAAAACACGTAATTAACAATAAATACTTATAGAAATGATAAATCATACAACTCTATTTTTCTTATATTTAACTTTTTTAAGCATATAAATTTTGAATTAATTAAAAAAGAAATATTATTTTAAGTCATAAAAAAAAAAGACTTCAAGCATTCAAAGCCACAACATTGTATTTAAGATTACTAAAATTGTATTGAGTCATAAATTAATCAAAAATTAAATGATTAAATTTATGATAAAAATTAGAGATGTGATACATGAGTAGCAATTTGATGAAGGTATCCTCTGTCATTCTTTATTATTGATTGGTGATATCATATAACAATACTGACATGATATTATATGTCCGTTTTATTGTTGAGTCAGCAGTCTTTTTAAAACAACTACTTGCCATTCAATATCCTCCTCAAAGCCTGGATCATGTCTTCTTATTAATTCTATCCTCTTCACATTACATCGGACTTAACGACTGGACCTATGAATGAGTACGGTCGTGCTCATATATACCCCCCTAGGCGGAGGGCTGCCCGGGTCAATGTCTCCACAGCGCAATCGTGTTAAACTGTTAATATACATACACATCCAAGCACTCATGAACAATCAAAAATAGTTGACCCACATCCAAATCTATTGTATTATTTGTGGAACCAATGCATTGTAGTGTCTTTTGTCGTTTCAGTTGAATTATTTGTAAAGCTTGGGTCAATAGCTCTCGGTCTTTTTTCTTGTTTAAATATACATTACACGATAGAAACGAATGGAAGACTTTTAATTAAAGAAATCAGAACTATTGTTCTAACTTCAGCAGACTTGTACAAATTAAGAAGACTAACAACCTTGAGTCGTGTTTTTTTTTTTTCAAATTAAAGCTTTTACCTCTTGAGTGTAGTTGTTTTTTAAATAATACTCACGAGAGCATTTTTAATCTTGAGTAATCAAGTTTTTACTCAAATTTAAGTCAATATATGACTAAAAAGTTTGATTTGATACAAAAAAGTTGTAATGAAAAATTTTAAATTTAAATGGGGATAATATCATCATTGGTTCTTTAGAGGAAAATGAATTTTGACTATTGATGATTTGAGTCTCTCTTGTTTTGAGTAAAAATTTAAGTCTGTCTTCTTTTTTGTATGAGTTTGAATAAAAGGTTGGAGCTTATTTTGAATGTATTTTCACTCGAATTTTAATTTGAATCAAAATGTGAGTAAGGGTTGGTGATGCTCTAAAAGACGAGAGAAATAGTAATAATAAAAGAATCAAAGTTTTTGCCTCTCTCTCAACCTTGCTTTGATCTGGTGAAGGTGTTCTCTATCTGTTCATTGTTTTTTGCATAACCACATGGTATCACAGTCATAAATGGAGTTCGTAGCTTGATTATGCATCATGATCAAGAAACACATGGGATCAATTAATGGAGTTTTAATTAATAAATAGTGATGTGTTGTTAATTTAGTTTAATATGTGTGTCTGACAAATGAAATATATATGGGAATCTAGTTTGATTTGTTTGTCCCCAAAATACTTGAATTGAGTACCATCGTCTTTGTAAATTGTGTTCAGGATTGGATATTCTAATTTCAACTAGGAGATGCGAAAATGAGTTGACTAATAATACAAATAAAACAACCAATTACATCAAATTTCATATGAAAACCAAAATCCAAATGAAAAAATAACGAGAGAGAGAGAGTTACAATCCATGGCAAAACTTTTTCAGTCTCATTTAAATTCCACCGAGTGTAGAATTAGGCCAACTTGTATGCTACCATCCTATGGGTAGCTAAATTATATTTTATCTCATATTCGTCATACTTCAATTATATCATCCATATCATGTTTTATAGTCATAAAAATTGTAAGAAATAACTCATTGCAAAATTGATTATATCTTGATCGTTGTATGTATTGTTGGAATTTTTTTGATATTGGAGTTCTATTAATTGATAGTTAATTTTGGGTTTGTGAAAAACGGACTGAATTTATGGTCCAATGAGATGAGCCTAATATTGTTAAGTGATCTATTTTAATGGGTTTATGTACATCTCTTTAATTGATGTGGTTAAGACGATTAACTGTAGGCCTTAATCTAATTGTGGCCCATAATAGGAGAGCTCATTAGATTTATTATAAATAGCATGCTAGGTCTCCTCTCTACTTCATAACATAATTTGGATTGTCCTATTGAGAGTTGACTATTGCTTTAAAAAACGAGAAGAAGACTTTGCCCTTCCGCGAAAGAAACCTGGAGATCGAGTATCATGGCTCACGCAGCTATGTTCTAAACTTTGTATTTTAGGTGTTCTAAATTTCATATACAAATCATTAATAAATTCTTATATGTGGTATCAGAGCCTATCATATATGAATTTAGAATCCAAAGAAATTTGTTTTATATTTTTATTCATATAATTATAGAATTTTAAAACTATTTTTTTGTGGTGTTGGCGGCACCGATTTTTCTCAACACACAATGTTGAATCACACAGTCGCCGTCAATGATAACAAACTGACGCTCTTTTACTTTCAAACCAAAGTTACCTTGACACAAAAAAAAAGGGAGGGGGGGGTAGACCCTACAAAGAAGAATTGACTTAGAACCTATTTGAGAACTTTTTTTCCTATATTTACAATATTCAAGGACTCCAATACATGCACGGTGTTAATTCCAATGGCAGTACGCCTGTGCATCAATTCGTTGAAAAGTCATGAACTTTTGTTTTTGTTTTGTTTTTTTTCTTCTTTGAAAATTGAAGAAACTTGCTTTTATTTAATGTTATAATGATGGAGTTGCTATTTTATTTGATTGTGTCATATTTGGTCAACCTATTAATTTTTTTTTTTATTTTGTATGGGTCTTGTTGACAAATAGACACATGTTTTATTCATATAAATTACTGATAACAATCAATTATTTTCTCATCTTGATGCAACCTTGATTGAATTGTTGTAATCTGTAGAGGGTGTTTGTACAACTCCAATCCTAATCTCTAGTAATTTATACGATGAAATATTTTTTTATGATCTACATATTATTTATTAATGTTGGTAGATGTGAATTTAAATTACTGAATTAATTTTAACAGTAAAAATAGAATTGAGACTTTAATGCAACGATCGATGGTGGGTGATCTATAGAGGTACATATCTATTAGTACCTCATATTGATTGATCACATGATATTTAATTATGGACATTTGTTATAATATCCCAGTTTGGCCCAATTCTTTGACCAACCCTGTCAACCACAGAGCCTCTTTGGCAACTTCCACCATTGTCATATACTCCGTCAGTTGTGGATAAAGCGGGGATTGATTGAAGCATAGCTTTCCAACTGATAGGTCCACCTGCAAGAGTGAAAATATAACCTTTAGTAGACCTCCGCTTATCCAGATTACCTGCATAGTCTGAATCTACATAGCCCACAACATGTCTTGTCTCATCTTGTCTCTGATACATGATGCCGAAATCCATCGTACCTTTCAAGTACCTGAAAATACATTTAACTGCATTCCAATGCTCTTTTCCCGGATTTTTCATGTACTTACTTACAACGCTGACTGCATGTGAGATATCTGGCCGACTGCAATCCATGGCATACATTAAGCTTCCCACTGCACTAGCGTACGGAACTCTGGACATTTCCTCCACCTCATCACCTGTAGATGGACATAATCTAGCAGACAATTTAAAGTAGTTAGCTAGAGGTGTACTGACCGGCTTTGAATTAACCATGTTAAACCTCTCTAGCACCTTCTCCACATATTTCTTCTGTGAAACCCATAGTTTGTCTTTTTCTCTATCCCTCTGGATTTCCATGCCAAGGATCTTTTTATCAGCACCTAGATCCTTCATGTCACTCCACAATCTGGACTTTAGCAAATCTACCTCATGCATGTTATTTGAAGCAATTAACATATCTTCAACATAGAGCATCAGAATAATAAAAGAACCATGTTCAAGCATCTTATAATAAACACAACTATCATAACTGTTTCTCATGTAGCCAACATGCACCATAAAGGAATCAAACATATACCATTGTCTATGAGACTGTTTCAACCCGTAAAGAGATCTTTTACGTTTATATACCAGATTCTCTTTACCTTGCACCTTGAATCCTTCTAGTTGCTCCATATATATTTCCTCTTCCAATTCTCTGTGCAGGAACTCTGTCTTGACATCAAGTTGCTTTAACTCAAGGTCAAACATAGCTACCATGGCTAACATAACACGAATAGAAGAATGCTTTACAACGGGAGAAAAAATTTCATTATAGTCAATCCCTTCAACTTGCCAATATCCTTTTGCTACAAGACAAGCTTTAAATTTTTCTCTTTCATTTTCTATTGTAGGTTCTTTTTTTCGATATACCCATTTGCAACCAATCACCTTTTGCCCCTTGGGTTTTTCAACAAGCTCCCAAGTGTTGTTTTTGTGTAAAGACTCCATCTCATCCTCCATTGCTATCATCCACTTTTCACTTTCTTTGTCATTGACAGCCTCCTGAAAAGAAGATGGATCTCCACTATCAACAACCAATGCAAAAGAAACCATATCCTCAAAACCATACCTGACTTGTGCATTATGGGTTCTTTTCTCTCTTCCAGCAACTAGAGTTGTGGATTCTTGTTGCTCGTCATCACCACCAGATGTATCTTCCTAAGAGGACGTTGGTACATCATCCTCTTCATTGGGCCGTTGTGTTTCATCTGGCTCTATCTAGACTAAGAATTTTTCTGCATGAGCCTCCACCTACTTATCAGCATCTTCCCTATTTAAGTTCAGCATACGTTCTTCATTGAAGACAACATCCCTGCTAATTACAACCTTTCGTGCAACTGGATCCCAAAGTTTATAACTTTTCACGCCTTTTTCGTAACCAATAAATATGCATTGTTTGGATTTTGGATCCAACTTCGATCGTTGCTGCTCCTGAACGTGAACATAGGCAGGACAACCAAATACTCTTAAATTAGAATAATCAACTGGTTTACCAGTCCACACCTCCTCAGGGACGTTTGCATCACTAGTTGAACAGGGTGACCTGTTAATAATATAGTATACCATGTTAACCGTCTCAGCCCAAAATAATTTTTGCAAACCTGCAAGAAGTCTCATATATCTTACTTTTTTTAAAAGGTTATGTTCATTCTTTCCGCTACACCATTTTGTTGTGGCCTACCTGGTGTAGTATAATGTCGAGTGATCCCTTCTGTTTGGTAAAACTTCCTGAATTCCCAGAGTTTATACTTCATGCAATTGTCTGTCCGTAGGTACTTGACATGCTTACCTGTCTAATTTTCAACTTCAACTTTCCACTGCTTGAATTTGTCGAAGACTTCATTTTTGTGCTTCATAAAGTAGACCCATACATTGTGACACCCCAAAATCCGAGGGTCCCGTTGATAACCCATCAACCCGCGGAAACATCCGTGGATATCGCTCAACCCGACACCACATCAAGAATATCTTTAAGCCGGGATTATAACTCATAATGAAAATTCGGTTTAACATTCATTTGATTCAATTAAAGTCCCATACACCGTGGTTTGTACCCCATTAGGGTCCACTTTGATCATTTAAAGGAAGGAAATTCAAAGCCCAAAGATTTGGCAAAACCTTTAAAAATTTCTGATTTTTGGAATGACTACCGGTAGTTGTTTATCGGCTACCGGCAGCCGAAACATTCTGGAAATCAACTACCTGTTGTCTACCGGTAGCTGAAACATTCTGGAGCTACGACTACCTGTTGGCTACCGGTAGCTGTTTCCTTCTGGAAAACAACTACCTGTTGGCTACCGGTAGCTAAAGGCAGATTTTGCCCATTTCATTAGTTTTTCATTTCCAACTCATTTCAAACTCTTCCAAACTCATACCAAACATATATAATGAGAATTCCCACATTATACATAGTCCATCCAAGTCATATTACATACATTCATAATTCAAAATTTAATGTTTTACAACAACATTTCAAATCACTTAGAGACCACATGTTGGCCTCTCTTCAAACTTGGCGCTCGTCATGGAAACCATCCCTCGGCACACGACCCTCACCTGAAATGTTTCCCGTATAGGGTGAGCCAACGCCCAGTAGAGAAAAATCCTACAATGGCTACTCTTCCCCCTAGATGCTCATGCTCATGTAATCACATACAACATATAACTAAACATTTCTCATACTTATGCATTCTATGATGGAATGCAACAATGCTATGCCATGGAATGAAGTGACACTCACCCATGCGTTTCAACCCGAGTCCTCACCGACTCACACAACACAATGCAACGCCAAAGTGTAATGCATCCCGTCTATTGACAGAAAAACCCTCCCAATGATCGTTTGAATTAAAAGTATGTCTTTATAAAAAAACCAATCATTTTTATACAACAAAATCTTGTGTCTTCCTGGGCAACGGATTTTGGAATCGCACCGCCGGCTCCGTGGGCCTATCTACACTTTTTGGACTTGCACCGTCGGAGTGTATGAACCAAATGGTTTAGGGTTTTTCACCCAAGGAAGTCGCCATGCCCCTTCTTGCTATACCCAACACAAGTTTTCCTTATGCAACATGCGACTCAAAAAGGATCGTCGATCCACTTTTTCCCGAGCCCACATATCAAGCACCAAACAGGGTGTTGATTAAATCTATGCATCTCCCACACACCAACACTCATGCACAATGCCAATGAATGTGATGCTATATTCATGCTCAAAATGCAATGGCCACTACATGAGCAACATAATCATATGTTCAACATATCTAAATTTCATGGCAATCTTATCAATTGTATATGACTACCAAATCTCAACCATGTCAACATATCACAACCATATCTTGACGACATAGAGCATATTTTCAATTATCTCTATACACACAAACATGTTATCACAATATAATTGAAATAACACCCATTTACCAACTAAGGCATTTAAACAAACACTTTATGGGCACAAACCATAAATCACAAAGCATGCCTCCAATAATACCAAGTCACATAGTGAATCATGTATGTAACTTTCCCATATCCAAAATTAGACTAGTAACAAGGCAAAACCAATTACATGTTCACTTTGTTTATTTTCTTCATAACCATAACACACACACACACACACACACACACACACATATATATATATATATCAAAATACATACATATGTACATTCAACCCATACTCTACCAACAACTAAGGATGGAATAGGTCAAGGTAGGAAACCCCCTACCTCTTGGAGCGTAGTAGAGGTTGTAGAAAACCTCTAGGCACAAAGCAATCCAAAAACCTTGATTTTCCCCAACTCTTGATTTTTCACCTTCGGTGGAATTCGTTGTTTTTGGTATGTAGAGGAAGCCCTCGACGAGTAGATCACTTCTCCCTTCTAGCTCGACGGAATCCGAGCGACGGTTGTCGGAGAAATCACCGGAGAAAGGCTTAAGAAAACCCTTTTCTCTCTCCTCTCTTTCTCTTTCTCTTTGAACGGCTGAACAAGGCTCAAGTGGGCTTAGAAAATCTGATTTTTTCAGATATTTTAGCCCTATTTATAGTTTTAAATGTGTGGTCTACATCGCACCGCTCGTTTATTACTTTCGGGTCCGTTTTTCGTCCCGAAACGACTCATTAAATCCCGGATTAAGTCCAAATAAATTTTATTGGCACATTAATCCAATTATAAGGAATTTTAATATTTCTCGTTTTTGGGGACCTTTAAAAGGTCAATCGCCACGCAGTCGTCTCGATCTACGTGCAAAATCCGACTCTCTCGGAATTCAACGAATTTTCGGGTGGTTACTAGATTTCGCGTTGCGAATCCAATGGCACACTCTGTTCCCTCCTCCGAGGTCTAGAACATATGTATTTTAAATACGTGCAGTAGTGGCAAATTACCATTTTGCCCTTTTTCAGAAAAAGTTTAAATTTTTTTTTTTTTTTTTTTTCCGGGTTTCACATTCTTCCCCCCTTAAAAAGAATTTCGTCCCCGAAATTCACATACACATACACATATAATTACATGCATATGACACAAGTCCATCATACTTAAAATTCACATATATACCAAGTTGATACCAAACTGATACCAAGCTATGACTATGAAAATGTACCTCTATCCTCAAACAGGAAAGGGTAATTGACACGTATGGTGTCCTCACGCTCCCATGTTGCCTCCTCTATTCCCCGGTGCTGCCAAAGCACCTTCATTAGCCTCACGGTCTTGCCTCGCAAAACCTGTTCTCGGCTATCCTTGAGATCTAGGACGCATGCCCGCAACATGTCCCCTAATGTCTGGATAGTCCTCTCTGACTGACCGTCCGTCTGGGGATGAAAAGCAGTGATCATCATCAACTGAGTCCCCATGGCTCGCTGGAAACTCTCCCAAAAATGAGATGTGAATCTGGGATCCCGATCCGATACTATAGATACGGGCACCCCATGCAATCGGACAATCTCTCGTATATATAACTTAAGAATTCCTCCAGTGTGAAGGTCATCCGCACGGCCAGAAAATGTGCCGACTTGGTAAGCCGGTACACTATCACCCACACCGCATCATGTCCCCGCGATGTCCGTGGCAAGTGAGTCACAAAATCCATCGTGACATGCTCCCACTTCCACTCAGCTACCTCCAAAGGCTGGAGTAATCCCGCTGGTCTCTGGTGTTCAGCCTTCACTTGCCGACATGTGAGACATCTACCAACAAATTCACCAACTTGTCTCTTCATCCCACTCCAATAATACTGGCGACGAAGATCATGATACATCTTCGTGCCCCCTGGATGAACGCAAAACGGGAACAATGAAATTCCCTAAGAATCTCCTCCCTTAGATCCGGAGATTGGGGAACCACAACCCTTCCCCTATACCGAAGACTACCATCCGAATGAATGGCCCAGCCCTCGTCACCTGTACCCGACCGCACTCGGTCCTTAATAGACACTATCTCTGGGTCTTGCCCCTGAGACTCAATCACTCTGCTCAGTAAGGAAGACGTAGCCACCAAACTTCCCAACGTACCCTGAGTCTGCCCCATGTAACGTAGCCCGAACTGTTCCACAGTCTCGAGCATTCCCCACTCCCGGGAAGCCATACTAGCCAAGACTCCCCTTGACTTCCGGCTAGGTACGTCAGCCACCACATTTGCCTTACCAAGATGGTAATGCAACGTGAAGTCGTAATCTTCCAGAAACTCCGTCCATCTGCGTTGCCTCATATTAAGGTCCCGCTGTGTAAAGATGTACTTCAGACTTTTGTGGTCCGAAAACACTTCAAACTGCTCACCGTATAGGTAGTGGCGCCAAGCCTTCAAGGCAAAGACAATAGCCGCCAACTCCATATCATGCGTAGGGTAATTCTGCTCGTGGTTCTTCAACTGTCGGAAACCATAAGCTACCACCCTGCTGGACTGCATCAACACGCATCCAAGTCCGTCCTTGGAGGCATCACAATACACTGTGTACCTCTGTCCCCTCTCTGGAACTATCAGGATAGGAGCTGAAGTAAGCCTCCTCTTCAACTCCTGGAATACCTTCTTGCAAGAATCATTCCACTCGAACTTGACCTCCTTCCGAGTCAACTTCGTCATAGGTGCAGCTAACCTAGAGAAGTCCTCGATAAACCGCCGATAATACCCAGCCAATCCCAAGAAACTGCGTATCTCGAAAACTGACTTCGGCCTCTCCCAGTTCATAACTGCTTCGACCTTCTCCGGGTCCACGGATACACCCGAAGCCGACACTACATGTCCCAAAAACTTCTCCTCAGTCAGCCAAAACTCACACTTGCTGAACTTGGAGTACAACTGATGGTCTCTTAAGGTCTGAAGAACAACCCTCAAGTGACCCGCATGCTCCTCCTCAGACTTGGAGTAGATCAAAATGTCGTCAACAAAGACTACGACAAACTGATCAAGGTAGGGTTGGAACACCCTATGCATGAGACCCATGAATGCCGCCGGGGCATTCGTCAATCTGAAAGGCATGACAGTAAACTCGAAATGCCCATACCGCGTCCTAAACACCGTCTTAGGGATGTCCGCATCCCAAACCCTCAACTGATGATAGCCGGTACGGAGATCTATCTTGGAATAGGCTCGTGCCCCTCTCAGTTGATCAAACAAGTCATCGATCCTCGGCAAAGGGTACCTATTCTTGATAGTAACCCTATTCAACTGTCGGTAATCTATGCAGAGTCGAAGGGTCTTGTCCTTTTTCTTGGCAAACAATACCGGAGCGCCCCAAGGTGAGGTGCTCGGCCTAATAAATCCACTGTCCAACAATTCCTGCAATTGGACCTTGAGTTCTCGCAACTCAGCAGGTGCCATCCTATGTGGAGTCATAGAAATGGGCGATGTACCGGGATGCAACTCTATAGTGAAGTCTACATCCCTATGTGGAGGTAATCCCGGTAGTTCATCCGGAAAAAAAACATCCTCATATTCGCAACATATCCTAACCCCTAGGGTTGAATTTCCCCCTAAGAATACTTCCAGGATGCGATATATAAAACCACATCATGCACAAGAACATGAAAATAATGGTACATAATACGTTCACATCAATTAGCAGGTGTATCATAAACAGGGAAAACAAAAAATGTACCCTGGATAACCAACTGATCCGCTGGTTCAGTCGGTGGCATCATGGTATAGACACGCCCTTGGGTCCCTGAAGTCCCGGCCTGTGTGTCCTGGCCTCGACCTCTACCCATGCCCTGGCCCACCTGGCCTGCTTGTGGAGTTCCCGCTCGGAAAGTGGTAGTAGGCGCTTGTGCAGCACCCTGAGACTGGTACTGGCCCCTTCTGACCCATGGTGGGGTAGGGAGGAACATAAGGTGTCTGTGTGTACCCCACTGAAGACTGGGACTGGGATGCCCCATAACTCTGGGATCCCTGCCTCTGAGGACAATCTCTCCTCATGTGCCCAGACTGATGGCAATGATAACAAGTTCGTTGGCCCCCCTGGTAAGAAGGCTTCCGTTTTCTCCCGCCTTGGGAGGATTGACCCACATCCTGACTCATCCAGCCTAATTGCAGAGTCTCCGCACATAAAGGAGTAGGGGCTTGGATTGCACCCTGTGGCTGGAACAAATTTCCCTGGTCTGTAGTGGGACAGGGAGGAATAACATGTGCTTGTACGAGTCCCACTGACGACTGGGTTTGAGACATGTCGGAACTCCCTGAGGTTTGCCTCAAGGGGCAACTCCTCGTTACATGGCCTTGGGATTCTTGTCTTTGAGGACAATCCCGTTTCTTGTGGCCTGGCTGGCGACAATGATAGCAAACCCTCTGACCTGCCTGGTAACCAGGCCTCGATGTTTTACCCTTTTTCCATGGGCGTTGATGTCCCACGGAACTCAGACTTTGTTGGATAGCTTGAGCCTCTTGGCTCAGATCTGTACTAGCCTGTACAATGGCAGCAGCCGCTGCACTGGCTTGCGCAATGGTAGCAGCCGTAGCACCAAGAGCCTTCACGAAGGCTTGGTGGTCAATGACTGGTGGTGGTTGGTTGGTTCTCCCACCGCCTCGACGTCCCCTTCCTCGACTAGCCATCTACATTTGTCAGATAGCAAACAAGTCTCACAAGGTATCCCAAAAATAGGGATCAAGATTGAAACTTTGAGAATTCTTCTCATTGTCTCACTAGCAATGCTTATGCCACCCACTAGTAGACATTTACACCATGAACCACTCCGTTCATCCCTTATTCCGAACCCAAGGTTATGTTTTCTAACCTAGTGTATTCATTCACATATACATTCTACCATGTACATAATTCACATGTCATGTAGCACATAACATACAGCCAACAACAATTAACATGTAACTTTTCAACACACAAGATGAAATGTACAATGCATGCAATGGTCTAGACCCAATGCCCAACAAGTTAGGTTTACGCATTACCTAGGGCTCTAAACATCTTTCACTCTGGCAATGGAAGATGATAGGCTCATTTCCTACAAGACCACATAAGATCTATAACCCTATGCTCTGATACCAAGCTGTGACGCCCCAAAATCCAGGGGTCCCGTTGATAACCCATCAACCCGCGAAAACATCCGTGGATATCGCTCAACCCGACACCACATCAAGAATATCTTTAAGCCGGGATTATAACCCATAATGAAAATTCGGTTTAACATTCATTTGATTCAATTAAAGTCCCATACACCGTGGTTTGTACCCCATTAGGGTCCACTTTGATCATTTAAAGGAAAGAAATTCAAAGCCCAAAGATTTGGCAAAACCTTTAAAAATTTCTGATTTTTGGAATGACTACCGGTAGTTGTTTATCGACTACCGGTAGCCGAAACATTCTGGAAATCAACTACCTGTTGTCTACCAGTAGCTGAAACATTCTGGAGCTACGACTACCTGTTGGCTACCGGTAGCTGTTTCCTTCTGGAAAACAACTACCTGTTGGCTACCGGTAGCTAAAGGCAGATTTTGCCCATTTCATTAGTTTTTCATTTCCAACTCATTTCAAACTCTTCCAAACTCATACCAAACATATATAATGAGAATTCCCACATTATACATAGTCCATCCAAGTCATATTACATACATTCATAATTCAAAATTTAATGTTTTACAACAACATTTCAAATCACTTAGAGACCACATGTTGGCCTCTCTTCAAACTTGGCGCTCGTCATGGAAACCATCCCTCGGCACACGACCCTCACCTGAAATGTTTCCCGTATAGGGTGAGCCAACGCCCAGTAGAGAAAAATCCTACAATGGCTACTCTTCCCCCTAGATGCTCATGCTCATGTAATCACATACAACATATAACTAAACATTTCTCATACTTATGCATTCTATGATGGAATGCAACAATGCTATGCCATGGAATGAAGTGACACTCACCCATGCGTTTCAACCCGAGTCCTCACCGACTCACACAATACAATGCAACGCCAAAGTGTAATGCATCCCGTCTATTGACAGAAAAATCCTCCCAATGATCGTTTGAATTAAAAGTATGTCTTTATAAAAAAACCAATCATTGTTGGAGGCTACCCATTTAATGGGTGTTTTTATACAACAAAATCTTGTGTCTTCCTGGGCAACGGATTTTGGAATCGCACCGCCGGCTCCGTGGGCCTATCTACACTTTTTGGACTTGCACCGTCGGAGTGTATGAACCAAGTGGTTTAGGGTTTTTCACCCAAGGAAGTCGCCATGCCCCTTCTTGCTATACCCAACACAAGTTTTCCTTATGCAACATGCGACTCAAAAAGGATCGTCGATCCACTTTTTCTCGAGCCCACATATCAAGCACCAAACAGGGTGTTGATTAAATCTATGCATCTCCCACACACCAAAACTCATGCACAATGCCAATGAATGTGATGCTATATTCATGCTCAAAATGCAATGGCCACTACATGAGCAACATAATCATATGTTCAACATATCTAAATTTCATGGCAATCTTATCAATTGTATATGACTACCAAATCCCAACCATGTCAACATATCACAATCATATCTTGACGACATAGAGCATATTTTCAATTATCTCTATACACACAAACATGTTATCACAATATAATTGAAATAACACCCATTTACCAACTAAGGCATTTAAACAAACACTTTATGGGCACAAACCATAAATCACAAAGCATGCCTCCAATAATACCAAGTCACATAGTGAATCATGTATGTAACTTTCCCATATCCAAAATTAGACTAGTAACAAGGCAAAGCCAATTACATGTTCACTTTGTTTATTTTCTTCATAACCATAACACACACACACACACACACATATATATATATATATCAAAATACATACATATGTACATTCAACCCATACTCTACCAACAACTAAGAATGGAATAGGTCAAGGTAGGAAACCCCCTACCTCTTGGAGCGTAGTAGAGGTTGTAGAAAACCTCTAGGCACAAAGCAATCCAAAAACCTTGATTTTCCCCAACTCTTGATTTTTCACCTTCGGTGGAATTCGTTGTTTTTGGTATGTAGAGGAAGCCCTCGACAAGTAGATCACTTCTCCCTTCTAGCTCGACGGAATCCGAGCGACGGTTGTCGGAGAAATCGCCGGAGAAAGGCTTAAGAAAACTCTTTTCTCTCTCCCCTCTTTCTCTTTCTCTTTCTCTTTCTCTTTGAACGGCTGAATAAGGCTCAAGTGGGCTTAGAAAATCTGATTTTTTCAGATATTTTAGCCCTATTTATAGTTTTAAATGTGTGGTCTACATCGCACCGCTCGTTTATTACTTTCGGGTCCGTTTTTCGTCCCGAAACGACTCATTAAGTCCCGGATTAAGTCCAAATAAATTTTATTGGCACATTAATCCAATTATAAGGAATTTTAATATTTCTCGTTTTTGGGGACCTTTAAAAGGTCAATCGCCACGCAGTCGTCTCGATCTACGTGCAAAATCCGACTCTCTCGGAATTTAACGAATTTTCTGGTGGTTACTAGATTTCGCGTTGCGAATCCAATGGCGCACTCCGTTCCCTCCTCCGAGGTCTAGAACATATTTATTTTAAATACGTGCAGTAGTGGCAAATTACCATTTTGCCCTTTTTCAGAAAAAGTTCAAAATTTTTTTTTTTTTTTTTTTTGCCGGGTTTCACATACTTTCCTAGAAAAGTCATCAATAAATTTCGCGAAATATACTGCTCCACCTTTAGATTGAATTGTCACGGGTCCCCATACATCCGAGTGTATGTACTCCAACACATCCTTACTTTTATGCTTCCCGGTCTTGAAGCTCACCCCGCACTATTTACCATACAAGCAATATTTGCAAACATTAAATTTACAAACTTTTACCCCCATCAAGCAGCTTTCGTCTATGTAGTTCTTGCATTCCTTTCTCACTCATATGGCCAAGGCGTAAATGCCATAGAGTAGAGTTCTCAGCACCTGGATCCAACGGAATTGTCACAGCTACTCCACCTGTAACAGTACTCCCTACCAATGTATACAAGTTATCCAGCCGTTTCCCTTTCATGACAACCATGGCCCCTTTAACAACTTTTAGAACTCCACCCGTTTCCATAAAAGTAAACCATTTGACTCAAGTGTACCTAAAGTGTGACGCCCCAAAATCCGGGGGTCCATTGATTACCCATCAACCCGCGGAATACCCTTGGATACCGAGAAACTCGATATCACGCCGTCATACCCCATTTATCGGAATCCTTAATTTAACAAAAAATCGGGCAGAGTCTCATTTGTACGGGGAGCTCTACCCAAAACACAACCTGTGCAATACACATTCACATGACCCATCCGAGGTCCAATATAAATAATGACCACACAGGGTCCATTTATCCATACTTTTGACGCCCCTAAAACTGGGGTTCCTAAATTAATGTATGAAGTGTGACATTGAATTGTGAAAGTGTAACATGGCCCGTAAAAGTGTAACATTGCCATGTAAAAGGGCAACATTGCCATGTAAAAGTGTAACATATAAACACGTCACACCTATGCATCTAACATAATTAATATAAGTTTAAGTTCCAACCCTTTTACATACATTACATGACAAAATTTAATTACAAGCCTAGTTTTACACAAAAAAATGGATTGAAAGCCACAAGTCGGCTTTTCTTCCTCCTCAAGTGCCCGAGTGAGTCCCGTCCGTCGGCGTAAAACCCGCACCTGAAATGTTTTCCCGTATAGGGTGAGCACAACGCCCAGTAGAGAAACTCCTACAATGGCTACTCTCCCCCTAGATGCTCATGCTCATGTATTCACATACAACATAATAACCAATCCTTTCACTCAAATGTGCATTCTATGTTGGAATGCAATGAAGCCATGTCATGATATGAAATGGAACTCCCCCATGAGCCTTAACCCAAACCCTTAACGGCTTCCACCACAATGCAATGCCAATGTGTGTGAACCCGTCTATTGACGGAAAAACATCCAATGATCGTTTTGAATAAGAAACCATTCGTTTTATAAAAAAAAATCCGATCATCTTTGGATTCAACCCATTGAATGGGTGTTTTTATAAAAAAAATCCCTTGTGTTTTCTTTGGGCAACGGATTTTGGTATCACAACCGCCGGCTCCGTGGGCCATGTCACTTTTCTGGAATTTCACCTCCGGAAAGTGACTGAACCAAGTGGTTTAGGGTTTCTCACCCAAGGAAGTCGCCATGCCCCTTCTTGCTTTACCCAACACAAGTCTTTCCTTATGCAATGCAACCGTGCAACTCCAAAAAGGATCGTCAATCCAATTTTCCCCGAGTCTACACCCAAATCAAACACCAAGCTAGGTGTTGATTTACCCATGCATTACTCATCCACACTCATGCACAATGCCAATGAATGTGATGCTATATTCATGCTCAAAATGCAATGGCCACCACATGAGCAACATAATCATATGTTCACATTCCATGGAATTTAAATCATAAGCATATAAATTCCATAAACCATCATAAACACATATCAATGAGCATATGTCAATACATCAATAACACATTCACACATGTTATTCCAATGACCCCAAACAAATCATCTAAACAGCCCACCAAGACATATTATCAAACACCTCATAGGCACTAACATATTGTTTCATTTTAAGCAAAACAACAACTTCCAACACACAAAACATGCCTTCAATATCACCAAGTTATATAATGCATCACATATAACTTACACATATCAAAATTTAGCTAGCAACAAGCCTAAGCTAATTTCATGCTCACCTTTCCATTCTCATAACCATAAACACATATATATATACATACATATATATAGATACCCTTAAACTAGCTACACCTAAGGTAGAATAATCCAAGCTAGGAACAACCCCTACCTCTTGGAGCGTGAGGAATCCCGTAGGAAAGCTTCCAAGACCCGAAACCCAACTCAAACCTTGATTTTCCCAACTTTTGACTTTTCACCTTCGGTGGAATTCGTTGTTTTTGGTGCCCACGCGTAGCCCTAGTTGCGTAGATCACTTCTCCCTTCTAGCCCGACGGAATCCGAGCGACGGAGGACGGAGAAATCGAAGGAAGAAGGTTGAAGACAAGGGTTTTTATCTCTCTTTTGCTCCCTCTCAGCCCAACGTTCAGAACAGCAGAGAAATCAGTGGGGAAATCAGATTTTTCCACCTATTTATAGTCTCAAAACCCTTGGCTCACAATGCGCCACACAGCTCCTATTTTCGGGTCCGTTTTCGCTCCGAAACGATTAAATTTCGCTCCGATTCAAGCTCAAATATTTGTATTTCAACTTTCTTTAAATTATTTTTCAAAATTTAAAATTTTATTAAAATTTCGTTTTTTGGGGTCACCGGACACCCGTCGTCTCAAAAAACGTGAAAAATCCGACTATCTCGGAATTCGGTGAAATTTGACAGGGTAACTAAATTTCGCGAGATGAATCCAACGGCAAAGTCCGTTGTGTCATCCGAGCTCTAGAAACATGAGTATTTTAAATACGCATTATAGTGGCAAATTATCGTTTTGCCCTTTTTCAGAAAAAGTTTAAATTTTTCCCGGGTTTCACATAAAGAAATTAAATTCTTTTTAAGGTCAGGGACATGTCGTACATCACCCAATGTTCTCACCATACCATCAAACATTTTAAATTTAATCGCCCCCAAAACCTCAGCATTGTTAGTCTGACACTTTTATCACTAAAATAGGTAATGAAAGGCGACTACAATCATGAATATAATTAATTTGTGGGAGATACCCTTTTGTCTAGTGGAAAATGCTGCTGCTGAAATGATTAACTTGTTAAACCCCACATAATTTCATTACAGTTGAGTAGCAACTTCTACCCATTTTCACAAATGAGCAAAGTCACAGTCAAAACTTCTAAATTCTTTTTTCTCTTGCTTTTCAGGGTTTGAGGCTATGGTTCTTGAATTCCCAGCTATATATTAGCTACTGGTGTGTTATCATAGTTTGAGAGACGAGACAACATGAAACAGCGAACTTACAAAGGGGCACTTGAACTACTTAATAAGAATTGTTGCTGCTATATTGTTAATAGGACCTTCTTCTGTATGTGTTTGGCTTCGTCTCCTTTAAATTTTCTAAACGTTTGTGTGATGTTGTAACCTTTAGTTGCACTATTATTAAATAAAGTTTCAATCTCAGCAGTTGCTACAAAAATCACATATAGTTTCTCACTAGCTGTATTCAGGGGCGGCCCAAGGTCAAGCGGGGCCTAGGCAAAATTTTTGTATGAGGCCCTATAAATATTTTGTCTATTACTATATTTCATTTTTAATTATTATAATTTTTTTATGTTTTAAAAAATTATTTTTTATTTTTTAAAAAAATTTAAAATATTGATCAAGTTTTTATACTCAAGTTTTGACAATAATTTTTTTTAATAGATAATATTGTTAATTCATTCACTCTTAGTTGATTGTAAATAAAATTTCATCAATTTAAGTTTTCAACAAGTAATTTAATAATAGAATATGTGAACAAAGAATCATTCTTTACCCATGAGTAATGTGCACGCATGAAATACAAAAATTTAATAACATATACAATTTAAGTATAAATTATTTGGATTGAAAATTTATATTAAGACAAAAAAAGAACCAATTTTATAGATTTTCACCACAAAAAATAATGAATATAAATTTTCTATGTGAGTGAATGAAATACAACTATGAACACACTCAAAATATTTAGAAAAATTTAAATCAAAGCTCACACGAAGGAGTAATTTTGAACCCAATAAAATTAGATATTGATTTGAACTATTAAAATTTGAGCCCTAAAAATTTGAATCATATCTAAAATACAAAAAATAAAAATAAAAATGACTATTATACTAAAGTGATAAATTTTATGGAGGCCTCTAAAATTTGGGTTTAACCAAGTAGAGAGTAATTTTGGACTTAATAAAATTAGATACTGATTTGAACTAATAAAATTTGGGCTCTAAAAATTTTAATCATATCTAAAATATAAAATAAAACATAAAAAATTAGACCTACTATACTAAAGAGATAAATATTGTGGGGCCCTCTAAAATTTGGGGCCCTAGGCAAACAACTAAGTTGCCTAAGGCTTGGGTCGGCCCTGGCTGTATTAACGGTATATGACCCACCCCCCCCCCCCCCCCCCCAAAAAAAAATAAATTATTTTTTTAGAAAATTTCGACATAGTTTCTTTTAAAAATCAGACATCAAGATAATTGGTGAGAACTATATGCGAGAGCATTAAACATAATAATTATACTCGACAAGTCATTCACATCATATCAACCATAAGCATCCCTTCTGATGACATCCATAAATAAATTTGTTCAAAACTAGGATAACAAATGGAGGCCTACACAGTTCTCCCAAACTCGGATTATAATCTAACTATCCAAAATTCTTCGTCATGAATATAATATACAAAATATCTAAATCTTTAGAAGTAAACCATTTAAAATGACACAATCTATACATATTCCTTTAAATTAACCAAGATATAAATAACTTACAAATTCTCGATAATATATGTCATCGTATATTGTTCTTTACATATTCTAACTAAATATATAAAAATCATAGCAACTATCTTTTGTCTCGATACTCCCATTATGCAGTCCACCAACATATGTCCATAACTGAAAATGTTAAATGATAGAGGTGAGCAACCACACACTCAGTAGGATAACCATTCTCTCAAACATATACAATGTTTTATATATCAACAGTTCATAATCATAATGATAGGCAATGAAATAATTTATCAATAAGTCTAAGTACACGATAAGTAGTAAGCATTTTTGAAAGTATACTACGTACTATTATTTGAAATACATAGGTAAAACATCAAGGAATTTATCACATCGAAATCAAATCTCAAGGTAACACTATAAAACCTTTCTTCTTAAAACATAATGCAACACCATAGATTTTATAAATACGAAGTGAAAAATCTTTATACAAGTATATGTATAACAAATTTGGTAAAGTTAATCATTTCTTATTTTGAACACAATTTTTATAAACTTGTTCTTTCCAGAGTATTTTTCAAAAATATTAACTCCACGTACTTTCGCCTTAACCTCACCTTACCTCACCCCACTGAAGAAGTTTGTTGGAATATTGGTCTATTGATTTCTTGGTACCCAAAATTCATTTATGCTATCTATACGGACAAATATCATCAAACCAACACCGATTCACAAATGAACCATCCCCGGGTAACCTTTTGCATCCTAGGGTCTCATCGCCCTTCTTGCTTTTCGGGGGATGTATAGGATACAACTTGTAATGTCATGCAAACTGTCACCGAAAACCACTACCATCACCAATCCCCCCTAGGACTAGTACCTATCTTGGTAACCCCCCTCAAGAGCTCCAACCGTCTACTAACTCTCTGTCTGTCGGTACGGAACATACAAGTTTCAAACCATAACGTTACAATCACTTTCCATTCCCAACACCAATCACAACTTTGACACTTTTAAAAAAATATACAGTTTTACAAAATCTCACATTTCTATTTCCAACATAACACATTTTCAAAATAACTCACACACACCCCAAAAATACAATTTGTATCATTTTATAACAAATTTCACAAATTAAATGATTTAAAAGTTATATACATCAACACCACCCTTTCCATACTTTAAAATAACTTAACAATACCCAAAATCATGGTAAAATATGCTCAATCGTATCATAAAAATCAATATCTCTTTCCTCAATTTATCATTTCAACACTTATAGTCACTTTGTGTAACACCCCAAAACACACCTTGGACGGCATTACATTCTAAAACCATTCACAACATGAGAGCGACTAAATAAATTCCATAAATAAAGAAATTTCATTCCTCATATATCATGTCCATAGCATTATCCCAAAAGAATAGGCCCATTTTGGCCTTTACATTCCAAAAATCAAATAATGTATCGCAGCGGAAATAACAAAAGAAAACTAGACTTTACAAGGTTCAAAATGAATATCCTAGTCTAGTACAAAAAGGAAAGGAGGTCGCTCTATGCGTCCACCTCGGGGTCCACGTTCCCTTCTACGGGAGCTTCCCAATGTCCCGGCTCGTCAGTTCCGAGCTCCTCATCTAGACAAAGACCTGAAATATGTTGTTTGTAGGGGGTGAGCACGAAGCTCTGTAGCAACATTCCTCCCAAACTCTAACAAGGTTTATAAAAGCATATAAAATGGCCGGTCTCATTTCGCAAATAGCATATATAATCTTTGAAGTAAAACAGGGACATTTTAGTAGATCTCAAGTTTAAGGAACAACAGTAATTGAATGAATAAGTGAAATCACTATACAGTTAGCAAACCATTTTCAAATATAATCCAGTCCACCATACACAGTTTTCAACAATTCTTTCGGTAGGTGGCATACTTTAGGGTAACCTCCACCTCCGTTTAGATCGTCTTTGATTCTCAAGCATCCTTACAAGGAACCTCTCGAGAATGGGTGAGCATCCTTACAAGGAACCTCTCACAAATCATTACATGGCTTCCCAAGCATCCTTATAAGGAACCTCTTGGGAAGGGGTGAGCATCCTTATAAGGAACCTCTCACAAAGCATTACATGGCTTCTCAAGCATCCTTATAAGGAACCTCTTGGGAAGGGGTGAGCATCCTTATAAGGAACCTCTCACAAAGCATTACATGGCTTCCCAAGCATCCTTATAAGGAACCTCTTGGGAAGGGGTGAGCATCCTTATAAGGAACCTCTCACAAAGCATTACATGGCTTCCCAAGCATCCTTATAAGGAACCTCTTGGGAAGGGGTGAGCATCCTTATAAGGAACCTCTCACAAATCATTACATGTGTATCTCAAACAACCCAACCAAGAAAAATACATGAGATCACCATAAATACTATTTTGTTGTTCAATATGAAACACTAAAGTTTTGAAATCAAGAACATATGAGTAATCAAACTTTGGAATCATTACAAATGAATATTAAGCTTGGAGTATAAAGAATAAAGGCGCACCAAGCTTGAAAATCATGGACAAAGGAGAAATTAGGATTAAAGGAACAATCATGTATGGAAATACATAACAAACGTCTATCAAGGTGTGAAATCAAGAACAAATGATTATGAAGCTTAGAAATCAAACCAAAAGAACATTCAAATCTTGGAACCAAGAATAAATAATATCAAGTATTGAATATCAAGCTTAGAATTCAAAACAAAGGGGCAATCATGTGTTGAAATCAATAACAAGGGAGAAGTCAAGAGACAAACACATTTCCCTTGAAGACTAGGGTTTGGTAGCAAGCAAGGAGATTCAAGGGTTACCCAACAATCACAATATTTTTCACATGGCATCAATTGCAAGAATAGTAAGAATTAAGGATTTGATAGCATACATATAACATTTAGAGTGAAGAGATACATATAAATAAACCTAGCCTCAATGTAAAAGAATGGAAGAAAACCCTTACCTTATGCTCTTGAAGTTTTAGCCAAATACCCAAGCTTCAAGATCTCCTTCCTCCCTTCTCCTTCTCCTTCTTGTCTTCTCTTAGGGTTCTAAGAGATGTGGGTAAGGGTGTAGTGAAAGTGTATAGGAAGAGAGGAGAAGAATGGTGTTCTTGAGGAATTTCGGTTTTGATTTCTATGAGGTGTGAATCTATCTTGATCTTGGTGTTTTTCCCTTTCTTTATCTCCTCCTAGGGCTCTAAGATGTTTGTGGTGAGGATGAGATGAAGAATGGGGCAAATAGGGCTTGGAATGGGGTTTTAAAACCCAAAATCCCGACTTTTTTACTGTTCGGGAAGGCTCCAGTCAAAGGGTACCGGTACCAATTAGCTACTGGTTCGGGGGTACCGGTACTGGGTACCGGTACTGTTCGGTACCGGTACTGGGTACCGGTACTGTTTGGCTGCTTTGACTTCCAGGGCAGTTTTGACCCATTTAGAGGTCGAATTGGAAAATTTCCAAGATATACACTTTTGTAGCCCTAGATGTCTACTATCTACTGTCCAAATTTCAGATCAATTGGATGTAAGGATAAAAAGTTATGGCTAAAATACTAGAAGGTGTCCCAGATACTTTTTACCCAATTTCACTCTAAAGTGGGTTTTAACTCCAAAATACTTCCTAGCCTCCAATACACCTCATATTACCTCTCCCAAGGTTGTTCGACCTTCCGGATTCAATGGAAGCATTATTTTGACCTAAAAACCTTTAGAAACTTGTCTATTCATGTGACACCCCAAAATCCGGGGGTCCGTTGATTACCCATCAACCCGCGGAATACCTGTAGATACCTAGTATCTCGATATCACACTGTTATGCCCCATTTACCGAGGTCCATAACTTAACGAAATTTGGGCAGAGTCTCCTTTGTATGGGGAGCTCTACCCAATACCCAACCTGTGCAATACACAATTACCAGACCCATCCGAGGTCAAATATAAAGCAATGGCCGCTCCGGGTCCATGTATAAGTAAACATTGGCCACACTGGGTCCAATTAACCATACTTAAATCAAAACATGAAAGACTAATCTAACAATAGTCTTTATAAGTTCTATTACAATTATTTTACGCATTACAGGCCCCAAAATATAGTTTCTAACATGTAATTACACAAAACATTAAGTAAAGCCACATGCGGCTTTCTTCAAGCACGAGGGTCCAAAATGGAGCCATCCGCCGGTGTATCTCTCCCACCTGAAATGTGTTCCCGTATAGGGTGAGCCAACGCCCAGTAGAGTATTTCCTACAGAGGCTACTCCTCAACCTATATGCATATGAAATGTTCACATGCAACATTCATAAATCCGTAACCATTCCATCAAATAATATACAATTAAATGATGTAATGCTATAATGTCATGCCATGAATGAGGTGAGACCCACTCATGTGCACTCAACTCGAGTCCACTCTGACTCTCTTTACATGTCAATGCCATGTATGTGAAACCGGGCTACCTAAGTCCCATGAAATGAGATGAGACTCATGTACTCAACCCGAGCCCTCCCTGGCTCCTCAACACAATGCTAATGCCAACGTGTTTGATATATCATGAAATGAGATGTGACTCATTTACGCATTCACCCCGAGCCATTCCCAGCTCGACAACACAATGCAAATGCCAATGTGTACGACATGCCATGAGTGAGATGAGACTCAATCATGTAACACACCCCGAGCCTCCACCATTGGTATTACTCACCCAATAACTAATTTAAGAAAATCTCCGGGTCTTTCTTTGGGGTGGGCGTTTATGGACTTACACCAACGGCACCCAACCGACACGGAATTCATGGACTTCCACCAACGGTTCCGCGTACACCGACACACTTTATGGACTCTTATACCAACGGAAGTGCGTATCCGAAACACCGGGCCTTGCACCCGAGAGGTCGTCTTGCCCCTTCTTGCTAACCCCGACCCAAATTTTTCCATAAATGCATGCAACCGTGCGACTCAGTCGGATCTTCGATCCAACTTTCCCGAGCCCACCATCAAACACCAAGTATGGTGTTGATTAACCATGCACCACCTACACTTGCCTCCACTAATGACTAATGTCCATGAATGGAGTTACCAATGTCATGCTCTATATGCAATAATGCCAATGAGCAATTCTTTTCATGACCATATGCATTTAATACCACATAGATTGTGGTACAATACCCATGCACAAACACACCCACACCCATGCTAACATCCCATGAATGTGATGCCACACCATGTCCCATATGCAATGTGATTAACCATCAAAAGTGCTATTTTATTATATTTAATAATTGGTTAATTGCATATTATTTGTGATTAAATGTGTTAAATTCCTTGATTTTCTAATTTGATACTTTTTCTAGTTGTTTGGTTTATTTTGCAGGTAAATTGGTTGATTTAAAGTAATAATGGATAATGCAAGTGAAGCAATCACTAGAGGAAGAATCACAATTGATAAGGATTGAAGAGTCAAGATTGGGATAGGAAGACTTGAAGATAAATCAGAATTTTAATCCTTATAAGAGTTTAAGTGAGAAGAAAACTCATTTAAAGTTGGATTAGGAAAGTTTCCTAAAAGATAAGGATTTGACACGTCTTCAGTATTTCATTCATAACTTTTGACTCCGATATCGGATTGACCTGATTTTTGTGGGGTTGGAAAGAAGACTTCAAGGGCTACAAAAGTGTATTTCACGAAAATTTCGTGATTCAGTCTCTAAATATGCGAAATTCAAGCTCGAAGTCTGGACAGATTTTGTACCCGCGGACCCCAAGACTTATGCACGGGATTTAACCTTACAAGACATCTTTTTGGGAAAGGAATTCCTTCCAACCTGTACTTAGGATTTATTTTACTATAAATAAGGGCTCTCATCTATTGAGAGAGGAAAATTAGATTAGGATTTATTTTATTTATTCTTTTTTCCATCTTTTTATTTTTAGTTCGTCATGTCTAGCTAGAAGGCTAAGCTAGGGTTAGGGGAAAACCTCTCAACGGAGTACGGTATTTTTATTGACTCTTGTACTTAAGGATTTATGTTATTGTGTTAATTTAATTCCTAATCTTTTAGCAAAGTGTTTATGCTGTATAAACTCTTGAGTTGTTGTGCCACGTACATCGATTGCTTGACTTTCCCTGCGTATAAATCACTGGTTATTCCACGCTGGAAGGATTAACATTATTTCATAGAATAATATGATTGAATGATTATTCAGGTTCCTGGTAGTTATTTGATTATAACCTTTAGATTTATCACTTGATTTGTTAGTTGGATTAACTGACATTTAATTCCTCTTTCAAGTCAAGCTTTGAGTCTTTAACTATTACTGTATGAAGTTGAGAGAGAGTACCTGATGCTCTAGTATTTATTTTATTACTGTTTTAATTACCAAAATCACTTTTCCCAAATCAACAACTTTCCAAACAATTCTTTTTCCTTTCAAATTACTTTTATTGTTTGTGTGATTGTTCCTTGTTACAATTCCTCGTGGGATCGACCTCGGACTTCCGAGAATATATTACTTTGCTCAACCTGCGCTTGGGTTTACACTTTTAAAGTTGAAGCAAGTTTTTGGCGCCGTTGCCGGGGAATTGTTTGAAGGCAAAGAACACATCGCCATCTATTGAGGTTTGCTTGATTTGAGATTCGTCACAGATCCGGTAATCTCGTCTTTTTTTTTTATTTGTTAATTATTTGTTTTATTTTTCCTCAGGTTAGATATTTCATATTTTTTATTTTTATATTTTATATTTCTTTTAATGTGGTGTGAAGATTTTCCCCGATGGAGGAATTGTGTGCGCTTTGTGATGAATATGGGCATCCCATTGAGGTTTGCCCTTTAATGCCAACTGCTCGACAAATTTTGAGGAATGGGTCAATTGTATTACCTAATTCTTCTCAACCTTACCCCGACCATTGTTTTGAAACTTTTTATCCCAATTTTGGTTGGGGGAATGAACATTATCAGTTACCTATATATGCCACATCACCACAAGACCCTCCCCAATATCCAACATACCATGACCCACAAGAAAAGAATTTTGAAGATATTTTTAATGAATATATGCAAAGCACTCTAACTTTCAATGAAAATCAACAAGCTTTCAATGAAAACCTACAAGCTTGCAATACCCAAATAAGCCAAGATAGTGAAGCGATAAAAGACATGCTCAATATATTGGTACAAGAACAAGAGGTTAAAAATAGTCAATATAATGAGAGTGATTCTTTTCCTGAATTACAAACTGAGTTTGAATCCATTAATACTATTGATAGTGAAGAATTAAGTGACATTATTATTCCACAAGAGGCTTATGAGCCCAAAGACCTTTCATTATCAACAAGTAGGAATGAGATTCACATATCTAATATTGGTAAGGGTATGAAAGTTGAGTTGTCTGCTATAATTGATAAAGATATATTTTCTATCTCATTATTAGATTTGCATAAAAATGTATATATCTCCCTTTTCTTGCATGTTCAAAATATATATTGGATATATGAGTGGATAATTCGATTAAAGGAGTTACTTCAACACCACATTTTTAAGCCAATAAAATTGAATGGTCGCATATTCAAATATGACTTTAAGCCGGATTGAGTGTGAGCTTTTATTTTTATTTGTACATAGTAGTTAGATTTTATTATTATTATTATTTTTTTGTTTAATTTCAGTTTCCTTTTTTTTATTTGTTTCAATTTATAGTTTTTTTTTTTTTGTTTCTTGAGTATTTTATTTTTAGGTTTTAGCGTTGTTGCGGCACCAGGTATTCCTATCCCTTTTATCTTTATTCATTATTTTTACTGAGCAATAAGATATTTATTTTTACATTGAGGACAATGTTGGATTTAGGTTGGGGGGTATAAGTATGCCTTGTGTTGTGAAAATTCCTAGTTTTTTTTTTAGTTTATTTACTTTGCTAAAAAATAAAAAAAAAAAAATTTTGGGTATTAAATATTTAAATAACATTTTTATGCATAATTTGATACCACAATATAGAAATAATTTGCTTAACTTTAAATTTGTAACTGTTTAAGCATTATATAGAACTTTATTCTATATTTTTGTATTTCATATCATGTTCTTATAAAAACTCACAATTTGTGCACTTTAGACTTTACCAAGTTGAAAATTTGTTAGGTATTTTACCTTGAGAACTTGAAACATATAGTGGAGATGCATAAAAACCCTAGTGAGTTTTGTTCCAATCTTTCTTGGAGGGTTATTTACATTTACTCAATAAAAAAATATTTTTATTCAGCTAATCTCCTTCAATAGTCTCATTATTTTTGTTTTGGTTAATACCAATATTGTGAATGATTGCTTGACTTTGAATTATTTGCATGAGAAGTGTGTTATCAAAAGCTCTTGAGATATGATTTTAGGCCATCTTTGATTATTTGAGCCTAAACCTTATTCTTTGAATATTATTATCCCTAGAAGCCATGATTGAGCCTTTGAAGCAAAAATTTATTTCTTATACCCAACATATAATAACCAAGCCAATGAAAAAAATAATATCTTTTACCCTTGGTTATTCTGAGATTGAATTTTTATTGTTTATGTAATTTGGGAGATGTTGGTTAAGAAAAGAAAAGAAAAAAAAAGAGTTTTACATACTTGTGAATATTTGCATTAGATGTCTTGCTGAAAAAAAAGAAGAAAAGAAAAAAAAAAAAAAAAAAGTTGAAAAAAAAAGAGAAAGACAATATGTCTAGCAGTGAAAAAAACAGATTGAAAAAAAGAAAAAAAAGAAAAAATAGCAAGCATGTGTTTGAAAAGAAAAAAAATATGAGCAAGTGATGTAAATTGTGCTTCTAAAGGATGGAGAGTGAAAGGCTATGGAAAGAAGTTTGGTTGTGTAATGTACATGTTCTCTCGGGATAGTTTTTTGAATTCCTGAATATCCTTCGTTTCAAAACCCTAATCCCAAGGCCCCATTACAACCTTAAATAAAGACCTATTTGATCTCAAGAGTGTATTGATGGATGCATGACTTGTGTGAATAAGGAAGAAAATGGTGATTATTTATTTATTGTGTGTTGATTTCCTTTCATGAGATTATGTCAAATCAATTTCTTTTGGATTACAATTATTTTAATGGAACATGTGAGCATTATTTTGTTTTGACTTAAATATCTTCTTCTCACATGTGATATTTGAGGGAATAGTCACTATAATCTGAGAGAATCTTTTATGAGTGAATTATCTAGTGAGATTTGGCATTGAGACGAATAGTTGATAGTTGTAGAGGTGATTACCAGATAAATTACTGACTTGGTATAGTTAATTCACACTACACACGAGTTTATATGAGAATATGATAAGTGCATACATTTATATAGCGCATAGTTCTATATTTTGTTTTGCATGTGCTTATAAAGAGTTTGCATCTTAGAATTTTTAGATTGTGGTAGCAATTTGTGTTATAAAATTATTATTTAGATATTTGATTACAGGTTGATGTTTGTGGGTATCATCTCTGGAAACCTTCACGAGACTATACTCGTCCACTAGGGGGAACCTAGGGGTTTAAAGGCTTGTTGCATATGCTAAATGCAATCGTGAGTCCTACGAAAGTGGATTTGTATTTTATTTTATTAGGTTATTTTATTTTTTAGTTTTTAGATTTTGTGATACATGTATTACTAGGGACTAGTAATATTCAGGTTGGGGGGTGTGATTAACCATCAAAAGTGCTATTTTATTATATTTAATAATTGGTTAATTGCATATTATTTGTGATTAAATGTGTTAAATTCCTTGATTTTCTAATTTGATACTTTTTCTAGTTGTTTGGTTTATTTTGCAGGTAAATTGGTTGATTTAAAGTAATAATGGATAATGCAAGTGAAGCAATCACTAGAGGAAGAATCACAATTGATAAGGATTGAAGAGTCAAGATTGGGATAGGAAGACTTGAAGATAAATCAGAATTTTAATCCTTATAAGAGTTTAAGTGAGAAGAAAACTCATTTAAAGTTGGATTAGGAAAGTTTCCTAAAAGATAAGGATTTGACACGTCTTCAGTATTTCATTCATAACTTTTGACTCCGATATCGGATTGACCTGATTTTTGTGGGGTTGGAAAGAAGACTTCAAGGGCTACAAAAGTGTATTTCACGAAAATTTCGTGATTCAGTCTCTAAATATGCGAAATTCAAGCTCGAAGTCTGGACAGATTTTGTACCCGCGGACCCCAAGACTTATGCACGGGATTTAACCTTACAAGACATCTTTTTGGGAAAGGAATTCCTTCCAACCTGTACTTAGGATTTATTTTACTATAAATAAGGGCTCTCATCTATTGAGAGAGGAAAATTAGATTAGGATTTATTTTATTTATTCTTTTTTCCATCTTTTTATTTTTAGTTCGTCATGTCTAGCTAGAAGGCTAAGCTAGGGTTAGGGGAAAACCTCTCAACGGAGTACGGTATTTTTATTGACTCTTGTACTTAAGGATTTATGTTATTGTGTTAATTTAATTCCTAATCTTTTAGCAAAGTGTTTATGCTGTATAAACTCTTGAGTTGTTGTGCCACGTACATCGATTGCTTGACTTTCCCTGCGTATAAATCACTGGTTATTCCACGCTGGAAGGATTAACATTATTTCATAGAATAATATGATTGAATGATTATTCAGGTTCCTGGTAGTTATTTGATTATAACCTTTAGATTTATCACTTGATTTGTTAGTTGGATTAACTGACATTTAATTCCTCTTTCAAGTCAAGCTTTGAGTCTTTAACTATTACTGTATGAAGTTGAGAGAGAGTACCTGATGCTCTAGTATTTATTTTATTACTGTTTTAATTACCAAAATCACTTTTCCCAAATCAACAACTTTCCAAACAATTCTTTTTCCTTTCAAATTACTTTTATTGTTTGTGTGATTGTTCCTTGTTACAATTCCTCGTGGGATCGACCTCGGACTTCCGAGAATATATTACTTTGCTCAACCTGCGCTTGGGTTTACACTTTTAAAGTTGAAGCACAATGTATGCAACTTGGACTACTCCTTGCGTCAATTACCATGCCGGGTATCGACGTCAACCATGCACTCACCCATGAAATAAATGATTCCATGCCAATGCAATGTAATGCACCATTGCATATCCATGCCATGTGCCATATGATATGAATGCCATATGGACAATTTAATTCACAACTTCACATGTTCAAATTCATGGCAATTATATCAATAGCATATAACTACCATATTTCTTAACCATGTCAATACATCAAAGAGCATATATTGGCATATCATAGTGCATAAGTTCACGTACCTCAACACACTTAAACATGTTATCTCAATTTCATCGAATAACAACATTTACATCAACCAAGACATTTAATCAAACACCTTCAAGGCAAACAACATGGTAACACATATGATGCCCAATTTTCACGTAGCTTTCACATAATTCAAGAAATCCCAATAGGCAATTTCTACATACTCATTTAGGATAAAATCATTTTACCTAAATTCCACCAATGGGCAAGTGAAATTTTCTAACAAACTACCCATTTACCTCATTATTCCATAACCATATACATATAAATATATGTATACATAGGGCAATATATATATATATCCAGCCCATTTATCATAGGCATTTCTAGGTAAGAAATCAACCCAAGTAGGAGAACCCCTACCTCTTGTAGCGTGAGAATCCCGTAGGAAGCTCCCAAGACCCGAAAACCCAACTCGAAGCTTGATTTTCCCAACTCCCGAAATTTCACCTTCGGTGAAATTCGTTGTTTTTGGTACCCACGCATAGCCTTCGTCGACGTGATCACTTCTCCCTTCTAGCTCGACGGAATCCGAGCAAAGAAATACAACTCGAATCTTGATTTTCGTACACTTCCATCTTTTCACATTCGGTGAAAACCATTGTTTTTGGTACCCACGCGTAGGCCTCGTCGCGTAGATGAACTTTGCCTTTTGAATCGACGAATTCCGACGGACGGAACTCCCGGAATCGGAGCGGGAAGCTTGGAGATCAAAATTTTTCTCCTCTCTCCCTTCAACGTCTGAACACAGCCAGCTAAAGGGGCTGAAAAATCTGATTTTTCAGATATTCAGCCCCTATTTATACTTTTAATTGCGCGGTCCACATTGCACCGCATATTTTCGACTTTCGGGTCCGTTTTTCGTCCCGAAACGATTCATTATACCTCGGATTAAGTTCAAATTAATTTTATTTGAACTTTAATTCAATTATTAGAAAATTTTATAATTTTAATAAAAAATTCGTTTTTGGGGTCATCCGAGACCCGACTGTCTCGTAAAACGTGAAAAATCCGACTATTTCGGAATTTGATGAAATTTTACATGGTCACTAGATTTCGCGAGACGAATTCAACGGCGAAGTCCGTTTCGTCATCCGAGCTCTAGAAAAATTCAGGTTCGCAACCCGTTCATAGTGGCAAGTTATTGTTTTGCCCCTTTGTAAGTAGTTCAAATTTTCCGGGGTTTCACAATTCACCCTTTCCAAGTTTAAACATCTTCGACACGTAAACTTCCCAATCAAATTATCTCCATAGTATTTATTCCTACGGTTTATTCTTATGTCACTACATATATCTACAGTTTTAAAACAATTATTTACTATATATCTATATTCATATATAAAAGAAAAATGCGGGGTGTTACACTTTGACATTTTATCAAACACATAGTAGATATAAAATCTCCAAATACACATTTACAAAGTAACATACTTATTCTTAAGAGACAAATCAAATACATTATATATAAAATCACATATATTCTAAAAAATCCAAAATCTTAAGTTCAATCAAACACCCATAACAAAAATCAAGTTAGGGTTTCAAACCCACAATACTCAAATTCATTTAATGCATGTAGGTTTACAAATTCATAGTAAACTCTTCATTTAATTAAGACTCATAGTATGAAAACATGTATTTTGCTCATACTAAACAAATAGATATAGAACATACATGAGATACATCAATGTATATGCAAGAGAAATGAGAGCTCTACCTCAAAACTCAAGAACTCAAGCTCCACCTTCAAATGCTCAGGTGGATCCAAGAATC
The DNA here is from genome assembly GCA_951799425.1 of Ilex aquifolium. Classification (NCBI taxonomy): domain Eukaryota; kingdom Viridiplantae; phylum Streptophyta; class Magnoliopsida; order Aquifoliales; family Aquifoliaceae; genus Ilex; species Ilex aquifolium. Next base: position 16,511,582 of record OX637397.1, on the reverse strand, counting down.
ACAATTAATGTTCTTAGATTTTCAAACAAAAACGCAAGCTCTAGAGACCTTGTTCTTCTCTTTTCTCTTTCCCTTTATATTGTCCTAGGGTTCCAAGATGTATTGGGTGAGAATGGAAAGAAATAATGGGACAAATAGGGCTGAAAATGGTGTTTTAAAACAAGCAAATCTCGAATTTTACTGTTCGTAGTGCCAAAAATTGCATTTTTTCTCCAAAATTACAGTTTTGCCACTCAATATCTCCAATTTGATCCCGATGACTACCCTAAGATTTTTCGACATTCCAGATTCTTTTTTAATATGTTATTTTAACCTAAAAATATTTAGTTTTATAATTTATCTCAAAATTAAAGTCAATGTATACCCAAAACACTAAAATTACTATTTTACCCATTTGAACTACTGTATGAGCTAAACGTCTATTCCAAAGTTTTCGGATCTCCCGTATTCAATGGTAATGTTATTTTAACATGAAAAACTTAATAAATTTACTTTATTACACTTATCAACCTTAAACAACTCAAAAATTAAATTTGATCCAAAAGTCAATACGTCTGTAACTCAAACTTATGCTACTATTCTTTTAACAACGATTCAAAATTTCTCTCATCATTTTAATCATTTAAAAAAAATACTATCAAATTAATATCATTTATATTTATATGAAATATGGGATCTCACAATCCACCCCCCTTAAATTAAGTTCAGTCCTCGAAACTCAGGCTCCCTCGTCTAAGTCTCAATTGTTAACCACCAATATAACCAAGTGAACTCCATTCACCAACACAAGAAGATATATTCAAGTTTTTTTTTGTGAATTCACTACCTTTACCATCACATATTTATATAGGCTGATAATCAACCAATCCACCAGTCTCAAACTATGAGTATTACAGTTAATTAAATATTTTCAAGTCCATTCCTGCCATCACATTTCTTCACTTCAGTTTCATTCTTATAATGTTGCTTCATGTCCCATGATAACGCCTCAGATTTTTCCATGTTTGCCTCATCATCACAGTTATCATAAGTCCTCAAATTCACATTCTTTTTAAGCTATCAAACTTTTTCAATAACCTGTGCGACTACCAAAACTAATATCTCACCACGTTCACCACTAGGTCGCCGACTTCATTGTTACTCATCACCTATGGTAATCATTTCATTCTCGATATTATAGTCATTCAAGGTACCATGACACTCTTGCCCCCTGTTCTCATCCACCATGCTCCCATCCATACTGCTCCAGATTGCACGGCTCAAGACATGGCACGACACATGATATGGCCCGACCTAAGACGTGTATGATCCTATCCACCCAAGTTCTTAACCATACCTACTTCATATACTTCTCATACCTGATCAAATACCATTATCAACTTTTAGAGAATTTTCACACACATTTAGCATTATCGTCACAATATTTTAACGTTTCAATATTACCACTAGAGAATCAAATAAGAAGTTTTGGAAAACTCTCATTTTCTTTCTTGTATAATATATCCTCTATTTAAATCTACCACGTAGCATTAAATCCTATGAAAAACCTCAAGTCGTTGTGATTTGGTGAACACCACAAGATTGTTGATAGTGATAATTTTCAAAGTAGACACCTAGTTATCCAAGAAATTGATTTTTACATCTCAATTATATTTTTCATCTTCATCCGTGTAATTATAACTAAATGGTTAACTCCAATAATATAAAATCTAACCAAATATTTTCACTGCACACTCTGATATTAATTATAATTTTTCAATTCATTTTTTCAATCCATTATAATAAGAACTAACAACCGATAAACTTTCTCATAGGTTGTCTCTCATAAGTACAAGATGAATTTGAAACCTTTTGATTTATATCTTTGTATGATTATTATTACATGTTTTTAGAACTATCATAATATCTCCACGTTTTTAACCAATTCGATCTACCCTATATCTTTCTTCAACTTCCCAATAAGATTTATTGTCAAACATTGTATTTGAGTGTTGGGTCCTTGCCTAATGTCTATTTCAATTTAAAAGTCTTTATTGTCTCCCAAGAGTTAGATGTACAATGTCGTTATCATAACAAGAAAGCGGCTCAAGTAATAACCCATATCGAAATGTTATAGCTTCGTCCTTACGCCCAATATTATAACAACACATTTTACGAAAAACTCTTAAGTCCCCATGATTTAATCCATCACCTTAATATTTCTTAAACTATAAAATATAATCAATATAAATTTATATTCCTAGGGGTCCAAATAATTCTTCAATTCCATACCAATAATCACCATAACCTTAAAAATTTCTCATGACCTATGAGAAGATAACCATTCACTGGCTAATAGAGTAATCTCGTACTTTGATTGAAACTTAATTAACCATTCATTCGTTAATATCAAAACCACCAAGTGTAATTTTCTACATTGATCTACCGTATTAAATCCTTTTAACATCACAACCAACTGCAAAGATTTCTTTTCAAAAATTTATGATCTTCAATACCAACTATTCTCAACTCCGGCCTGTCAAGATCAAACCTAATGATAGATGGAAAAGAGCTGGAGATAAACTTTCATATTTGTACAATATTTAACTTCCAAAGACATTAAAAGATCCCACACCATGATAAAAGTTTATGTCAAATATTGAACATCATCATTGTTCTATTAGTTACTCAATACAAATGATCTCAAATTTTTGAACATCTATGCTCCACACGCCAGCAATATTAATGGCCAAAAATTTATTAAACTTTGTAGGTTTCCTTGGCGCGGGACTTCAAAAATTTTAATCCATACCCTTGATCTCCATTTTCATTTAAAGTCCATGAGTACAACTTAACTATCAACCCCATATTCAACCAAGGGATTCCCGATTATCACTAGTTTTAGATGGTCTAAATGTTGCGAACTACAAATACCATAAAATACAATCACATAATAACCAAAACAAGTTCACGGTCTGTCCTCAAGGATAACACCTTCCATGTACTTAGGAGATTTATGGTCATATAACTCTCACACGTAGTCCAATCCCTCCTACCCTTTCATGTAATGAGTAATTTTCTTACTCCATATTTTTTTCCCTTCGAAGGCTTACTATGTCATTTTCAATCAATCTTCAAGCAAGGTCATCTAATATAATTCATCAATTATGGCACCACGATCCTCCAATCATACTCTTTCTGAATAATTTTATAACCCAATTGTACAAAAATAAGTCATCACTTAACATTTAATTTTTACCCAAAAGCAACACTAGCCAACTATCCATACTAATTCCAAACAACTATTGATAACCTCAAATAAATGGTCATAAAATAACATCCAATCCACTCAGAAGCAAAATCATAATTTGTACACTTATTTCAAAATCGGCACAAATACTTATTCATTTTATCATGCCCCTCCAATTGATTGTACTTTAACATTGCACTATTTTATAGTCTCTTAATCACCTTAATGGAAGGCATGTACAACTCAAAGTTTTCACCATAAAACCAAAATTTCCAATCTTTCTTCAATTCTTAATCTCTCTATCAATTCCATCTCTTCACCTAACAAAAATTATATAAATGACGCCAGAGTTGGCCTTATTCTCCAAGCAACAAAACTGAATTACCACACATCATTGACTTTACAAATTAAAGCAACTAAGGACCAGACAAAATAATGAAAATTGACATAACCTAAAAAAGTTATAACATCATAAATCGTCCTACCTTGAATCCTTTTACTTTTCATACCTTCTTAACAAAAATACACTAATACTCTATATGACATCCAAAACTCATGATGCAAAAATATTTTTTTGTCACCACACATGTCTCCTAATTATCTCCAATAGTGGTACACTCATTTTCCTATAGCTCCCATATAAGACCTAATCCTTAAGCTTTGATATCAATCTGTCACGCCTTAAATTTTACAAAAGCGAGATTAAAAAAAAACTTTGTTTATTCCAAAAACACATGCTGGGTTGTTATAAAAATATCTAAAAAAGTATATCTTTAGTTTAAATAAATATTTTTTTTATAAAATTTCGGCAGAGTTTCCTTTGAAAATCGGATATCCAGATAATTTGTGAGAGCTACCTGTGAGAACATTAAATAGAATAATCATACCTGATTAGTCATTCACATCATATCAACCATAAACATCCCTTCTGATGACATCCACGAATAAATCATTACTGTTCAAAATAAGGGTAACAAATGGAGGCCCACACAGTCCTCCCAACCCCTGGTTATAATCTAACTATCCAAAATTCTTTGTCATGAACATAATATACAAAGTATCTAAAATCTTTAGAAGTAAACCATTTAAAAGGTCACAATTTATACATATTCCCCTAAATTAACCAATATATAAGTCATTTATAAATTCTTGATAATATACATCATTGTACATTGTTCTTTATATAGTCTAACTAAATATATAAAAATCATAACAACTATCTTCTGTCTCGATACTCCCACTATGCAGTCCACCAACATATGCACATAACTGAAAATGTTAAATGATAGAGGTGAGCAACCACACGCTCAGTAGGATAATCATTTTTTCAAGCATATACAATATTTTAAATACCAACAGTTCACAATCATAATGATAGACAATGAAATAATTAATCAATAAGTCTAGGTACACGACAAGTAGTAAGCATTTTTTAAAGTACGTTACGTACTATCATTTGAAATACACGACAAGTAGTAAGCATTTTTTAAAGTACGCTACATACTATCATTTGAAATACATAAGTAAAACATCAAGGAATTTATCACATCAAAATCAAATCTCAATGTAACACTATAAAACATTTCTTCTTAAAACATAATGTAACACCATAGATTTTACAAAGTACGAAGTGAAAAATCTTTATACAAGTATATATATATAAAATTTGGTAAAGTTAATCATTTCTTATTTTGAACACAATTTCATAAATTTGTTCTTTCCCAAATATTTTTGAAAAATATTAACTCCACGTACTTTCGCCTCAACCTTACCTTACCTCCCCAATTAAAGAGGTTTGTTTGAATATTGGTCTATTGATTTCTTGGTACCCAAAATTCATGTATACTATCCATATAGACAAATATCATCAAATCAACACCGGTTCACGAATGAACTATCCAGAGGGAACCATATTTCCTAACTCAACCAATTTAATTAATCACATCCAAAAGCGGATTTACACTGGGGCAGTGGGGGCAACAGCCCCTAAGTGCACATTTTTTTAAAAAAAAAATTGTTAGTTTTGAAATTTTTATAAATTTATAATTTTAAAAAAATTGCCACACTGAAAATTTGTATAAATATACTGCTACTTTTATATTTCAATAACACTTTTGGGTCTAAAAATTTAAATCTAAACTAATTTATTGACCTACTAATAATATTTTAAGTGAAGTGATCTCAAAGAATCAATCAAAGAGCTCTAATTAGAATAATACTACCCAAAAAGTACTATTTTAACATCTCCACTATCGCGGCATTAGATCAATAATTTAGGATAGATTTTTAGACCCTAATTGTACTATTCATTTTTAGTAAAAAACTGAATTCTTTCGTGACTTAAATATTTAGATTTAAGTTTCTTTCTATACGATTCAAAGTCATCGCACTCTCTTTAGTCTCTATGTTATCTCTAATTCTCTTGTTTCCTTACACACTAAGTTATCAATCATTATTACTTAAAATATGTTTGCGAAATCTCGACAATTTTGATGGTTGTCATTTAGTCGTTCTCTTTAATTTTCTCTCAATCAGTGCTCTTTCGATAATTGAATTCCTAATTTTTGCTTCATCAAAAATTAAATTATGATATTTGAATGTCATAAATTATATTTTGGAATAAATTATTCCTGTTGGTTGGTTTTCATTATGATTTTAACTCATGAACAAGTAATAAGCTGCGTCCACTACAAAAGTATTATGGCTCTGCCCTTGATCATATCGGCCTATTTGTTATTATGTCGTATTCGAGTTGACTCATATAACTCATGAATAAAAAATTCAAGACTAAAATCTAATTGTTATGCATCTACTCAATCAGAAAAGAATAAAAAAAACATAATATGGATCTTAGTCTAGTTGCTGATCAAGCGCTCTAGTTGCTGATCAAGCGCATAACTTGAACTTTAGCTTAGTTACTCTGCAACGCCCACTTGAACTCTCACATATGGCTTTTATGTAGGGTACATAGAATTTTGGAGATACTCTATGGTCGACCTTTTAAAGGTATTATCTTAGCTCCAACTAAGACGACATTTAATTGTTTCATATATGTTATGTCGAGCGTCAAAGACATAAACATTTGGTCATCTTCGCTATTTTTGTGCAAAGACAAATTGTTTGATTTTTCTCACTATCTCAGCACAAATGTTTTCAACTTAATATTTTTTTAAATTATATTTTTTAATTAAAAGTAAACTCAAAAATGGACAAAAAGTGAATAATAAATAATTTTATTTAAATAAAGTAGAGTCATATATTACCACAAAACCTTCAAAGTTTCAATAGTTAATTTTTTGTGAAAATTGGAAGTGAGTCCTCCTACATGTACTTGTTTGGAGATAAGTCCTGTAAGGAAACTTATAAGGGGCTAAGTCCATGTTTAAAATTATATGTAATGACTTAAGTCCACTTTTTTTTTTTATCTCAAAAATACCCTTCCTTGAAAGGAAGTTAAATTAATTTCCTATTTTGAAAATTGTTATCCCTTAAATCAAGGTCAATTAAAATATGCCAATAAAATCTCCATCATAAATTTAAAATTCAAATTCAAAGCTCTCTCTCTCTCTCTCTCTCTCTCTCTCTCTCTATATATATATATATATATATCAAATTCAAAGCTCTTTCTCTATCTTTCTATATATATATATAAAATCTCCATCATAAATTTAAAATTCAAATTCAAAACTCTCTCTCTCTCTCTCTCTCTCTCTCTATATATATATATATCAAAATCAAAGCTCTCTCTCTCTCTCTATATATATAGATATATATATCAAATTCAAAACTCTCTCTCTCTCTCTCTATATATATATATCAAATTCAAAGCTTTCTCTCTCTATATATATAGATATATATATCAAATTCAAAACTCTCTCTCTCTCTATATATATATATATATCGAAATATATATATATATATATTCAAATTCATTTTTCTATTTTTTTTATTATGTTACTGTTCATGTTATTGTTTTTGTTGAATATGTTACTGTTCATGTTACTGTTTTTGTTGAGTATATTACTGTTCATGTTACTATTATGTTGAACATGTTACTGTTTTTGTTGAGCATGTTACTACTATTATTTTACTAAATATTAATATTCAATGTTATTATTTTTTTTGTTTTTGAATATTACTATTTTTTGCGTTTGAATTTGAGAGAAATAATTATTGTTAAGTATGTTACAGTTTTTGTTAAACATGTTACTATTTTTGTTGAACATGCTAATATTTTTGTTGAACATGTTACTGTTGTTATTTTTTAAAAATATTAATATTGAATGTTTCAATTTTTTTTTATGTTTAAATGTTACTATTTTTTTGTGTTTAAAAAAATTATTTTTTGTGTCCAAATGATAACTTTTTTTTGTATTTGAATGTTACTATTTTTTAATTTTAATGTTACTATATATATATATATATATACACCTAACCTATACATAGATATAAATAGATAAGAGAGAGGTAAAATTTTAATGCTAGTCAAACTCTTAACCTATATATGGATATAGATAGATATGAGAGAGAAAATATTTTAATGTTAGTCAAACTCCTAAGATTTAGGAGTTTTAAATTTTTAGTTTTATTTCACTTCTAAAGGGAAGGGATAGTATGGTAAAATTGACAAAAAACGGATTTCATAGCAAATAAGTTTTCTTGACGGACTTAAATCCAAACAAGTCCATATAGGGGGACCGGCCTCCAAATTTCCCTAATTTTTTTTCAAACAATGGGGTGGAATGGCAGACAAGCTAGGCAGGCGGCCTGGTCAAGGCTGGCGGTGTAACGCCCCAAAACACACCCTGGACGGCATTACATTCTAAAACATTCACGTCATGAGAGCACTAATATCATCCATAATTAAATTAAACTTCATTCCTCATCCATAAAATATTTACATCATCATCCAAAAGAATATGCCCAACCATGGCATTTACATCTCAAAAATTTAATAATGTAGCGCAGCGGAATTACAAAAGAAAACTAGACTTTACAAGGTTTACAATGAATATCCTAGTCTAGAGCAAAAGTAAGCGACATCTCTAGATGTCCCACTCGGGATCCAAGTATCCCTCTAGTGAAGCCTCTCCCTGGCCCGGCTCATGAGCACCGAGCTCATCCTCTGGCACACAATCTGAAAAAAAATATTCAACGGTAGGGGGTGAGCACGAAGCTCTGTAGAAAATCCTCCCAAACCCAAACAAGGTTTAGAAAAGTATATAAAACGGTCGGTCTCATTTCACAAATAACATATATAACATTTGAAGTAAAATGAGGACATTTTAACAGATCTCTAGTTTAGATAGCAACAATAATTGAAATGAATAATTAAACAAAATATACCATTGATAATCCATTCTACCATAAACCGTTTCCAACAAGTTCTCGCGGAATCCCATACTTCCCGAAACTCTTGTCGAAACCATTTTTGGTACAATGCACGATACCCACACTGTATGTCCGACACAACCCACGTTACTACACCGTTATCATTAGTGCTAGGAAATGTTCGTACCCACACGGCGTACAAAGACGTCTACCCACACCATGTGGTAGGAAAAGTTCATACCCGCGTGACATACAAAGCCGTCTACCCACTACATGACACCCGGTCAATAGTAAACCATGGTAGTATCGTACAACTACGCAAGAGATAACATATCAACAAACATCTCACCTCACATTACCAACAATACCATAAATCCCCAATTTCTCAAGCAAGTTTTCATAAAATTCCACACATCCAACATGAGGCAATTTCCATAGAACAATGAAGGAAAATACAAGAGATCATCATAAATACCATTTTGTTGTTCAATATGAAACACTAAAGTTTTTAAATCAAGAATAAAGGAAGAGTTCAAAAAGGAAAACCCATCACTCTTGAAAACTAGGGTTTTCAAACAAGAGAGGGATTTCATGGGTATACAACCCTAGCTTTGTGTAAAACATAAAATCTTTGTCAAAAAGCCCAAGAGAAGATGATTTCCTAGCATATATATACCATTGATAGCCAAAACATACATACATAAATACTCTAGCCTCAATGTAAGAGAGTGAGAGGAAACCCCTACCTTAATGTTCTTGGAAAAATTAGGGCTTTGATCTTGAATCAACCCTTCAATCCCTTGTTTTCTCTTGATCTTGTGTTTCTCTCTTTCTCTCTTCCTCTCTTATGTTTTCTAGGGTTTGGAGTGGTGTAAGGAAGGCTAAGGAGGTGACAAAATTTATTTATAGTGGAGGAAAAATCGAGGGTTCGCGAACAGAAAAATTCGGATTTTTACAGTGGCTACCGGTAGCTGATTTTGGCTACCGGTAGCTCGGACACACGGGACCCTCGACTACCGGTTGGCTACCGGTAGCTGATTTTTACTGGACCATCGGCTACCGGTTGGCTACCGGTAGCTAAATTTGGCTACCGGTAGCTGATTTTGGCTACCGGTAGTCACTACCCAGATTTTTTTCTACTTCCACTTCCAATGCATTTTTGACCCATTTAGAGGTCGAATTGGAAAATTTTCATTAGATACCCTTTTGTAGCTCTAGATGTCTACTATCTACTGTCCAAATTTCAGGTCATTTGGAATTAAGACTAAAAATTTATGTACAAAGTACTAAGAGGTATTCAATACCCATTTTTCCCCAAATTCTCGCTAAAGTGTATTTTAACTCCAGGACACTTCCTAACTTCCAATACATCCATATTACCACTCCCAATGTTTTTCGACCTTCCGGATTCAATGGAATCATTATTTTGACCTACAAAATTTTAGAAACTTGTCTAATCACCCTTTCCAAGTTTAAACATCTTCGACACGTAACTTCCCAATCAAATTGTCTCCATAGCATTTATTCCTACGGTTTATTCATGTCACTACATATATCTACATCTTTACAAATATTATTTCTATATATCTCTATATATATATCTCTATACATATCTATAAAAGAAAAATACGGGGTGTTATAGGCGGGCTCATGGGTCGGATTTTTGCGAGCAAGCTCATGGACCAGGTTTCAAACCGAGTAATGGGTTTGAGGGCAAGCTCAAAACCTCTCTTGAAAGATATTAGGCTCAAGATAGGGTTCGGGCAGGCCAACTATTGGGCCTCTTGTGCTTCAGGCCTATTTTTTTCTGGCCAGGTAACGGGACCCGTGGGCAACCCAGCACATGGACATCCTTACAAATAGGGATGCCAATTTTACTCTTACATACAAAAACAACAAGAAACCTAAAAATGGCATGACTAACTAATGCGAATAATAAATAGACAAAATTAAAATTAGAGACGAACAACACAATTAATTGATACTACAGACAGAAAATAATTATTTCATAATTTTTTAAATTTCTTTACATAGTATCATATGACTTATTTTAGAATTAAATATTTTTATTAATACGAACAAGACACCAATCAAAATAAAATAATTAAAAAATAACATGATCGAAAATGACACAACACGTATGATTGACACCTCTAGAGGCAAGCCAATTATTTAACATTAGTAAAAACAATGGTGAGTACTTAACATAAAATTTGAATTTGTGAGCCTACACAATTGCTTGTTTTATGGCATTTACACGTGGAGAACCATTGAAAAATATTAAACCACCTTAATCTGTTAAACAAATTTTTGTGGTTGCTAAAAACAAACATTATAAAGGTAATATGCAATCCTTTTCAACAAGTTTATTGCTAAATGTATGCACTTGTATAGCCGTTAAAATATAGATATATATGATGTACATTAAAGACATTGTTTTTAGCTCTTTCTACTAAAGGGTTGGTCTCATGGTTACACTTATTCTACCTGATTCCTTTTTTCGCATTTAATATTTCGGAGTTTGGAAGTACACTAATTACACATCTTGGAAGTTTTCTTAAATTACATAAATGTGAAACAAACCTATAGGGAAACCTATGTGTTCAATGCAATGGCTAGAATTGTATCCGAATGTGGTGTCAAATGTGGGTTGTTTGTATCTATTTTTGTATGTCTTTTCTTGGGAACGAAGAATAGAAAGAGGTTGGAACCCAAAATCACAAGCGGGACGGGGGTAAGCCCTTACCAATGGGCCACTCCTTCCTGCATTGCTGCATTTTTGTTAGCAGTACCTTATTGCTTCCTAAGAGTGTTTAGTCTTCGCATACATAAATGAGCTCTTTGTTCATGAGCCTTTTGAGTTGAACAATGTATTATTCATACTTGGCTCATTTATTCAACAAATTTTAAAATTTGGCTAGAGCTAGGTTAAATTTTAATATATGAACAAACTTGAATGGGCTCCAACATGAGCCGATCCCGAGTTATGCATGAGCAACTTGATTTATTGGCGACCCTACATACATTTCTCATCTCTTAATACATTAAGTTCACATTTCTTCTTTCTTCTGTTTGAATAAAGTGTGAGTAATGCTCTTTAAATTAAAAAAATAATTTAATTTACTAACCTGATGATGTAGCAACTAATATTGCCAAATAACATTATTCTAACCACAACATCATATCATATTAATTATAATTTGAGTAATTAATCAACATCTATGGTTTTTTGTTTTTTGTTTTTAATCACCACACTAATTGTAATTTTCAATTCTAATTATACCATATTAATTACAATTTGAGTAATTAATCAATAACATTAAATGAATTCTTTTCCGTTGTTATTGATTAAATAATTTTGACAACTAACCACCAGAGTAATTAAAATTTTAGAAATTATATTTCTACTTATATCATTATAATTAAAACTTTAGTAATTAATTATCATATTAGTATTTATCCCCCACACCAACTTGTGACCACACCGCCCCACCATTCTCTCTCTCTCTCTCTCTCTCTCTCTCTCTCTCTCTCTCTCTCTCTCTCCCTCCCTCTCTCTCCTTATTATTTATTGTCCTTTCCTTTTAACCTGAGTCTAATAGTCGCAGATGTTTTGGATTTCATTTCTTCATTTGTGGCCAACACCAAGATCATCCTTACATCACAAAAAAAAAAAAAAAACACCATTGTTATACCTCACCAACAATGGATCTATTTTCGTGAATTAGGCACGGGTTTAGGTGGATGGGTTCGGTTGTGAGATACCTATTGTTATTTATTTAATTAAAATAATATGTCAAATTTTTGCTTACATATAATTATGCTAAACATTATGTCATTCATGGACACAATCGAAATTTTATATTAAAAGCTGGATAGTGGTGTAATCATAAAATTTATATATAAAAACAAATCAAAAAATTTATTTCATTCATGCAATTAATTGTAATTAATCTTTGGGAGCATCTACTTGTTACCGAACAATAAGAATTCGTCTAATTAGACATATCATTTCACCTTTATAATATTACACAACTTAGTGCATTCCTATAATCAAGAAGTATTTATATCTAACTACCCTTATATTAGTCTAACAAATTTTACTATCTCACAAAAAAAAAAAAAAAATTTAACTAGCATGCCTTGCACGCCGGTTCTTCACTAGTATTTAATAAAATACATGTTTCCAATATCCATAACTAGGTTAATGCAAACCTAATAATTCTAGATAGAGTTGCAATGTGAGAAATATAATAGTTGTTGGCCAATGCAAACTCAACAATCATAGTCGGTTGCATAATTTAAGAAACAAACTAATAATTGTAGTAATAATTGTAAAACCCGAGAAAATTTGAACTTTTGCGAAAAAGGGCAAAAATGTAATTTGCCACTATGGTACAGGTTGTAAACCTGAATTTTTATACAGCTCGGATGACGAAACGGACATCACCTTTGGATTCGTCTCGCGAAATCTACTTAGCCTGTTAAATTTCATTGAATTCCGAGTTAATCGGATTTTTCGCGTTTTACGAGGCGGTCGGACCTCGGGAGACCCAAAAACGAAATTCTGAATAAAATTTTAAATTTTGGGAAATAAATGACGGCAAGTTAAAATAAAAATATTTTGAACTTGAACCGGAGCGAAATTTAATCGTTTCGGGGTTAAAACGGACCCGGGAAATAAGGGCCGTGTGGCGCGTTGTAGGCCAAGTATTTAAAGAGTATTTAAAGGGGAGAAAATCCATTTTGTTCGGCCGATCAACGTGAGAGAGGAAGAGAGGGAAAGAGCTTGGGTTCTCCATCTTCTCTCTACGATCTACGGAGATTGAGAGCTCAAATCCACACGGGCCAAGAACAAAAGTTGTTCTCCTCGTCGAGGGCTACGCGTGGGTACCAAAAACGACGGCTTTCACCGAACGTTGGGAGGCCGAAAAGTTGGAAGTGGAGGATTGAAGCTTGCTTTGAGTTCTAGGAGCTTCCCACGACGATTCTACACGCTACAAGAAGTAGGGTTCCCTCCTACTAAGGTTTATTCCAAACCTAGGATGTTTTTATGAAATGGGTAGGATGATAGATTGTATATCTCTTGCCTATTGTTGGTAATGTGTTGAAATGGGTATTGAAATGGGTAAAGATCAATTCTAATTGGATTGGTAATTAGAAATTTTTAAATGAAATTTCTAGAATTGGGTATATGGGATTGACCTAATGTAATTCTTGGATTATGTGAATTGTGGGCATGCTATGTGGTTATATTTTTCCATGAAATATGTAAAACGTGATTAGAATGTTCATGTGTTACTCATAGCATATTGAACATGATAATATTGTTGCAATGGAGCATCACATTGCATATGCACGGGAACATCGCATTTAGTGGGTGTGTGTGCATGGTGGTTGTCTTCACCACGCTTGGTGGATGACGAGTGGGCTCGGGTAAGATGGGTCGATGACCTAATCGAGTCGCACGGTTTGCACGGTTGTTAGGGTTGGGGTAGCAAGAAGGGCTAGACTATCCCTCGGGTGAGAGACCCGGTGATTGGATACGCACTCCGTTGGTATAAGAGTCCATAAAGTGTGTCAGTGTACGCGGAACCGTTGGTGGAAGTCCATGAATTCCGTGTCGGTTGGGTGCCGTTGGTGTAAGTCCATAAATATCCACCCCAAGAAAGACCCTAGAATGAAATGTCATTTGATGTACAACATAAATGACGGATTAGTACACATTGGCACTTGCATGTGTAGAGGAGCCGGGAAGGGCTCGGTTGATATGCATGAGTGGGTCTCACCTCATTCCATAGCATGGCATTGCAAATTCCATCATTGAATATATTTCCTTGCTTGGGATGTTATGAATTGTTGTTTTATGGCATGTGAACATTTCATATGCATATAGGTTGGGGAGTAGTCTCATTAGGAGATACCCTATTGAGCGTGGCTCACCCTTTGTGGGAAAAATATTTCAGGTGCTAGGTTTACACCGGCGGACGGCTCCCATTTCGAGCCCCAAGGTTGAAGAAAGTCGGAATGTGGCTTTATTTTGAGTTTTTGTAAAATTATTATAAAAACTTGGTTTTGGTATGTAAATTCATATAAATGTTTGTAATAGAATTTATATGTATCATGTTTTATGGGAAAAACTTCATTAAATATGTGTTGGATGGAAAAGATTGTGTGTTGAATGGATTGGAAGTGAAAAACAAAGGAAAAAGGCAAAAGTGGCAGAACCGTACCGGTACGGCGACAGCCAGAAGGTGGAGCGTACCGGTACGCGTACCGGTACGCAGAGGTCCAGTGGGCATACCGTACCGGTACGCCCTCCAAAATTTTCTGAAATTTTAATTTTTTTTTTCTTTTTTTGCCAAACCCTTGGGCTATTGTTTCCTTCCTTTAAAGGTTATAAATGAACAATAATAGGATACCAATGGTGGCATATTGGACCTCGGATGGGTCAACCAACCAAAAGAAGTTAGACTTGGGATTCTTTCACATATAATTATAAGTCCCGGTAAAGGGAATGTGGTGACGTGGTGTCGGGTTAAGTGACATTCACCGGTATTTCCGCGGGTTGATGGGTTTATCAACGGTGAATAAAAGACCCCCGAAAAATTGGGGCGTCACAGCTTGGTATCAGAGCATAGGTATGCGATTTACCTAGGGCTTGATGGGGCATGGGTCTAGACCATTGCATACATTGTACATTACATGTTCTGTGCTTAAATTGCTACATGTTATGTGATATGTGATATGTGTATTATATGCGTGATAGACTGTATATGGAAAATGGACACACTAGGGTTAGAGAACTTAACCTTGGGAGTGGGAAAGCAAATGAACGGGAAAGTTCAAAGAATAAATGTCTACTATTAGAGGCATACGCTCTACTAGTGAGACGATGAGAAAATTATAAATGTTTTAACTTTGGTCCCTACCTCGGGATACTAAGTTAGTGTGCCATTGCCATTTGACGTGTGTGTAGATGGCAAGTGGAAGAAGAGGACATCGAGGCGGTGGGCGGAACAATAACCAACCACCACCGGTCTTCGATCAACAAGCGTTTACGGAAACCATGGGCATGATGGCGGCTACAGTTGCACAAGCTAGTGCAAAGGCCGGACATGGAGGCGCGAGTAACCTCCAACTGTTTAAAGCACACAAACCTCCAGTCTTCATGGGAGGGGCGGACCCTATGGTGGCCGACCATTCGTTCCGGCAAGTCAACAAGATCTTAGGGGCGATGGAGGTCACCTCAGACGCTACTAAGATAAGGCTAGCTGCATTCCAGCTAGAAGGAGAAGCCCAATTGTGGTGGGATTGGGTGACGGCCTCGAAGAACTTAGAGGCCATGACATGGGGAGAGTTCAAGGAGCTCTTCATGGGTAAATATTTCCCAACGGCCGTTCGACATGCAAAGGCCCGAGAGTTTCTAGATTTGAAGCAAGGGTCAATGACGGTGATGGAGTATGTGGCTAAGTTCACCGAATTAGCCCGATTTTCTGATGATTACGTGGCCACGGATATGGCCAAGGTAAGAAGGTTCGAGGATGGGTTGAAGCTATCCATCCGGGGAAAGATTGTGGGCCTCCGCCTGCAAGACTTGGACTCTATGGTCGAGACAGCTATGGCCATTGAGAGGGAGGTTGACGATGCTCGAAGCATCCGTGAGGCGGGTGCTAAGGATAAGAAGAAGGAGGGCCAATCCTCTTCTTCTAGTTCGGGGAAGAAGCAGCGGACTTCTACTCCACAAGGACAACAAGGACAGGGCCGAGGCTATCAAGGCCAAGGCCAAGGTCAATTTTCCCAGGGCGGGAGAAACTTCAGGACTACCCACCAGGCAGGCCAGAAGACATGTTTCCATTGCCACCAACCGGGGCATATGAAGCGGGATTGTCCGCAGAGGCAAGGATCCCAGAGCTATGGGACACCTCAGTCCCAGTCATCAGTGGGACAGTCGCAGACACACCTTGTTCCTCCCTACCCCACCATGGGCCAGGGAAGCCAGTATCAGTTCCAGGACAATACTCAGGCCCCTACCACTTTTCGAGCGGGGACTCCACAGTCGGGCCAGATGGGCCAAAGCATGGGTCGAGGCCGAGGACAGGGCATGCAGGCCGGGACTTCGGGGACCCAGGGGCGTGTCTACGCCATTACACCTCAGGCTGAGCCAGTGGACCAGTCGGTCATTCAGGGTACATTTCTACTTTCTCGCTTATGGGCTAAAGTGTTATTTGACTCTGGTGCATCGCATTCATTCATTTCTGCATCATGTGTGAGGGATTTGGGCTTAGAGGTTGATACCTTGGAGGAGCCGTTATATGTGAATTCGCCCCTAGGAGCTAGGGTGTGTGTGAATCAGATATGTCGGGGTTGTGAGCTAGAGATCTCGGGGATTCTACTCACCGTGGACCTTAGGGTTATGGACATGTCAGAATTCGATGTCATCCTTGGGATGGACTGGTTGGCGGCGCATCGGGTCGTTATTGATTGTGACAGGAAGAGGGTCACTACCTATACACCGGACGGTGTTTGTTTCAAGTTTCAGGGGTAAAAGCATGATGCTTTGCCTCAAGTCGTGTATGATTCACGATGGCATGGGCAATTGATGGGTTGGCTTGCGAGCCTTACCCTGGAGGACGAGGCAAGACAAGAATTGGGTCTACCTCGGGTGGTGTACGAGTATGAGGACGTTTTTCCGAACGAGTTACCAGGATTACCTCCCCATAGGGATGTGGACTTTAGCGTTGAGTTGCATCCGGGTACTTCGCCCATTTCTATGACTCCACATAGGATGGCGCCAGCTGAGTTGCAAGAACTCAAGGTCCAATTACAAGAATTATTGGACAAGGGCTTTATTAGACCGAGTACCTCACCTTGGGGCGCTCCGGTACTGTTTGCCAAGAAGAAGGATAAGACCCTTCGATTGTGTATAGACTATCGGCAGTTGAACCGGGTCACCATCAAGAATAGGTACCCTTTGCCGAGGATCGATGATCTGTTTGATCAGCTGAGGGGAGTGCGGGTCAATTCAAAGATAGATCTCCGCACAGGCTACCATCAGTTGAGAATTAGGGAGGCAGATATCCCTAAGACGGCGTTCAGAACGCGGTACGGGCATTTCGAGTTCACAGTGATGCCATTTGGGTTGACGAATGCCCCGGCGGCATTCATGGATCTCATGCATAGGGTGTTCCAGCGCTATTTAGATCAGTTTGTCGTAGTGTTTGTTGATGACATCCTGATCTACTCCAAGACAGAGGAGGAGCATGAGGGTCACTTAAGGATTGTTCTCCAGACCTTGAGGGACCACCAGTTGTACGCCAAGTTCAGCAAGTGTGAATTTTGGCTCACGGAGGTGAAATTCTTGGGACACGTGGTGTCAGCTTCGGGGGTGTCAGTTGACCCGGAGAAAGTTGAAGCAATTATGAGTTGGGAGAGGCCAAGGTCAGTCTTCGAGATACGTAGTTTCTTGGGATTGGCAGGGTATTACCGGAGGTTCATCGAGGACTTCTCCCGACTAGCCGCACCTATGACTAGATTGACCCGGAAGGAGGTCAAGTTCGAGTGGAATGATTCGTGTGAGAAGGCATTCCAAGAACTAAAGAGGAGGCTCACTTCAGCTCCTATCTTAATTGTTCCAGAGAGGGGGCAAAACTACACGGTGTATTGCGATGCCTCCAAGGACGGACTGGGTTGTGTCTTGATGCAGTCCGGGAGAGTGGTGGCTTATGGTTCTCGACAGTTGAAGAATCACGAGCAGAATTACCCTACGCATGATATGGAGTTGGCGGCCGTTGTCTTTGCCTTAAAGGCTTGGCGCCACTATTTGTATGGTGAACAATTTGAGGTGTTTTCGGACCACAAAAGTCTGAAGTACATCTTCACTCAGCGGGACCTCAACATGAGGCAGCGTAGGTGGATGGAGTACCTAGAAGACTATGACTTCACTTTGCATTACCACCCTGGTAAGGCAAATGTGGTGGCTGATGCACTTAGCCGGAAGTCACGGGGTGTCTTAGCTAGTGTAGCTTCCCGGGAGTGGCGGATGCTTGAGACCGTGGGCCAATTTGGGCTGCATTATCGGGGTCGGACTCAGGGTGTTTTAGGAAGCTTGGTGGCTACGCCTTCCCTACTGAGCAGAGTGATTGAGTCCCAGAGACAGGACTCAGAGTTATCATCCATCAGGGACCGAGTGCAGGCGGGTACTGGTGACGAGGGCTGGGCCATTCACTCGGATGACAGTCTTCGGTTTAGGGGAAGGGTTGTGGTTCCCCAGTCGACGGAGCTGAGAGAGGAGATCCTCAGGGAGTTCCATTGCTCTCGTTTTGCAGTGCATCCAGGCGGCACGAAGATGTATCATGATCTTTGTCGCCAGTATTATTGGAGCGGGATGAAGAGGCAGATTGGCGACTTTGTCAGTAGATGCCTCACATGTCAGCAGATTAAGGCTGAACACCAAAGGCCAGCTGGTATGCTTCAGCCGTTGGAGGTGGCTGAATGGAAGTGGGAGCACGTCACGACGGATTTTGTGACCCACTTGCCACGGACATCGCGGGGACACGATGCGGTGTGGGTGATAGTGGACCGGCTTACGAAGTCGGCACACTTTTTGGCGGTGCGGATGACCTTCACTCTGGAGGAATTCTACAGGTTGTACATAAGGGAGATAGTCCGGTTGCATGGGGTACCCGTATCTATAGTATCAGATCGGGATCCCAAGTTTACGGCTCACTTTTGGGAGAGTTTCCAGCGAGCCATGGGGACTCAGTTGAGGATGAGCACAGCCTTCCATCCCCAAACGGACGGTCAGTCAGAACGGACCAACCAGACATTAGAGGACATGCTACGGGCATGCGTCCTAGACCTCAAGGGTAGCTGGGAAGAACATTTACCCTTAGTGGAATTTGCCTATAACAACAGTTATCAGGCTAGCATACGGATGACACCCTATGAGGCACTTTATGGGAGGCCTTGTCGTTCTCCGGTTTGTTGGACTGAGGTTGGAGAAAGACCCTCTACGGGTCCAGAATTGATAAGAGACGTCTCGGAGAAGGTGGATCTGATAAGGAAGCGTCTTCTCACGGCTCAAAGCCGGCAGAAGAGCTACGCCGATAGGCGGCGACGGCCTCTGGAATTTGAGGTGGGGGATCATGTCTTCTTGAAGGTGATGCCTAAGAGAGGAGTGGTCAGATTCGGCAAGCGGGGAAAGCTGTCGCCGAGGTATATTGGGCCCTTCGAGATACTTGAGAGAGTGGGCACTGTGGCCTACAGATTGGCGTTACCGCCAACATTATCGGGTGTTCACGCGGTATTCCATGTCTCCATGCTCCGGAAGTATACTCCAGATCCGACGCATGTTGTGGATTGGGGCGAGCTTGTCGTTGATACGGATGGAACCTTTGAGGAGGGGCCAGTGCGTGTCATGGATAGCCGGGATCAGGTTTTGCGAGGCAAGACCGTGAGGCTTGTGAAGGTGTTGTGGCAGCACCGAGGAGTGGAAGAGGCAACATGGGAGCGTGAGGACACCATACGTGCCAATTATCCTTTCTTATTTGAGGATGGAGGTACATTCTTATAGTCATTTAGTGATATAGGACTGTTGCATATGCATGTGGTTGTATGTGCATGCTTGTGTGAATTTCGGGGACGAAATTCTTTTAAGGGGGGAAGAATGTAAAACCCGAGAAAATTTGAACTTTTGCGAAAAAGGGCAAAAATGTAATTTGCCACTATGGTACAGGTTGTAAACCTGAATTTTTCTAGAGCTCGGATGACGAAACGAACATCACCGTTGGATTCGTCTCGCGAAATCTAGTTAGCCTGTTAAATTTCATTGAATTCCGAGTTAATCGGATTTTTCGCGTTTTACGAGGCGGTCGGACCTCGGGAGACCCAAAAACGAAATTCTGAATAAAATTTTAAATTTTGGGAAATAAATGACGGCAAGTTAAAATAAAAATATTTTGAACTTGAACCGGAGCGAAATTTAATCGTTTCGGGGTTAAAACGGACCCGGGAAATAAGGGCCGTGTGGCGCGTTGTAGGCCAAGTATTTAAAGAGTATTTAAAGGGGAGAAAATCCATTTTGTTCGGCCGATCAACGTGAGAGAGGAAGAGAGGGAAAGGGCTTGGGTTCTCCATCTTCTCTCTACGATCTACGGAGATTGAGAGCTCAAATCCACACGGGCCAAAAACAAAAGTTGTTCTCCTCGTCGAGGGCTACGCGTGGGTACCAAAAACGACGGCTTTCACCGAACGTTGGGAGGCCGAAAAGTTGGAAGTGGAGGATTGAAGCTTGCTTTGAGTTCTAGGAGCTTCCCACGACGATTCTACACACTACAAGAAGTAGGGTTCCCTCCTACTAAGGTTTATTCCAAATCTAGGATGTTTTTATGAAATGGGTAGGATGATAGATTGTATATCTCTTGCCTATTGTTGGTAATGTGTTGAAATGGGTATTGAAATGGGTAAAGATCAATTCTAATTGGATTGGTAATTAGAAATTTTTAAATGAAATTTCTAGAATTGGGTATATGGGATTGACCTAATGTAATTCTTGGATTATGTGAATTGTGGACATGCTATGTGCTTATATTTTTCCATGAAATATGTAAAACGTGATTAGAATGTTCATGTGTTACTCATAGCATATTGAACATGATAATATTGTTGCAATGGAGCATCACATTGCATATGCACGGGAACATCGCATTTAGTGGGTGTGTGTGCATGGTGGTTGTCTTCACCACGCATGGTGGATGACGAGTGGGCTCGGGTAAGATGGGTCGATGACCTAATCGAGTCGCACGGTTTGCACGGTTGTTAGGGTTGGGGTAGCAAGAAGGGCTAGACTATCCCTCGGGTGAGAGACCCGGTGATTGGATACGCACTCCGTTGGTATAAGAGTCCATAAAGTGTGTCGGTGTACGCGGAACCGTTGGTGGAAGTCCATGAATTCCGTGTCGGTTGGGTGCCGTTGGTGTAAGTCCATAAATATCCACCCCAAGAAAGACCCTAGAATGAAATGTCATTTGATGTACAACATAAATGACGGATTAGTACACATTGACACTTGCATGTGTAGAGGAGCCGGGAAGGGCTCGGTTGATATGCATGAGTGGGTCTCACCTCATTCTATAGCATGGCATTGCAAATTCCATCATTGAATATATTTCCTTGCTTGGGATGTTATGAATTGTTGTTTTATGGCATGTGAACATTTCATATGCATATAGGTTGGGGAGTAGTCTCATTAGGAGATACCCTATTGAGCGTGGCTCACCCTTTGTGGGAAAAATATTTCAGGTGCTGGGTTTACACCGGTGGACGGCTCCCATTTCGAGCCCCAAGGTTGAAGAAAGTCGGAATGTGGCTTTATTTTGAGTTTTTGTAAAATTATTATAAAAACTTGGTTTTGGTATGTAAATTCATATAAATGTTTGTAATAGAATTTATATGTATCATGTTTTATGGGAAAAACTTCATTAAATATGTGTTGGATGGAAAAGATTGTGTGTTGAATGAATTGGAAGTGAAAAACAAAGGAAAAAGGCAAAAGTGGCAGAACCGTACCGGTACGCGTACCGGTACGGCGACAGCCAGAAGGTGGAGCGTACCGGTACGCAGAGGTCCAGTGGGCATACCGTACCGGTACGCTGATTAGCACTCAAAAGTAGCATATTGTTATGCTCTTTTTGGACTAATTATACTTTGATGGAGTTTAAATGATGATATTTTAGGTTCTAAAGTGAAGGAAAGTCCAAAGGCATCCAAGAAGTACATCTGAGGGACAAATGCCGAATTAACGCAAGACCAAGGGAGCAATGTCAGGAGAATGCAAAGAATGAAGGACAAAGTGTAATAAATGAAGGACAAAGTGTAATAAAAGCATTTGAAAAATCAGCATGCAAAGCACCACCGTTCACTTGCCCACTTGCCCACTTGCCCACTTGCCTTCCCAAGCCTATAAATAGGCAGCTCTTCTTCAGCTTTAAAAAGGCCAAACCTGAGGGAGAAATTAAGAGAGTATTTTTTTAGAGAGTTTTTAGAGAGCAAAATTTCTTTCATCTTTTGTAGTTTCCATTTCAATTCATGTATTGAAGATTTTATGCTTATGTTCTTATGGTAAGAGTTCTTTCTTATAATTGTCATTTCTTTATAGCTTTTATATTTACTTGCTTATATAAATATAATGGAAGGCTGAGCCTCCTCTACTAAGTGTTTTCTTTTATGTTTTTATTATATCTTGGTTGTGAATTAAACACCAAGTAGTTAGTGTTTTTCTTTTATGTATTTTTATCTCTTGGTTGTGAATTAAACACCAAGTAATTATTGCTTTCTTTTAATTTAAGTATTGTTTTCTTTTACTTCCATTGTTGGAGCTTCCTTCTTCCCCTTAGAGGAGTGAAACTCTTCCACCTTTTTAGTGCTTTACCAAAGTCGGGAAGGGTGGAACGTGATTCACTTGTTCTTTGTCGAAGAACGACTCCTTGTTTAGATATTTTACTTTAGAGTATTTTACTTTGTAACACCTTTTGGGGATGAGTACTATTCATCATTCTAGCTTTACCATAGCTATGAAGGGTGAGTAGTCCTCATTCACTCTTTGGGAAGGGATGATAGATATGTAAAAGATTAATCCGGACATTATGTTTGTGTATCACCTTTATGCTTAAATGTTCTATACTCCACTTGATTTTTGGGTGATTGAATGCACCTAGCAAAGTAAAGGTACTTTGTATAATCAACGGATCTTTCTATGATAAATGGATGACTCCTACACGTAAAGATCCATTGATTCAAGGCAAGTACCCTAACTAACTCTTCATGACAAACTTTCAATGTCCACCATTATAGCACTTCATTCCTATCTTCCGATTAATTTGTCGTTGACACGGGAGTTAATTGAGTTATAAAGCATAAACATAATGCACCGGATAATCAACTACATATAAGATGATTAAATGTAACAAACACTCGTTGGTCCGGGAATCAGAATATGTAGTTGATTATCCGGTGCATTATGTTTATGCTTTATAACTCAATTAACTCCCGTGTCAACGACAAATTAATCGGAAGATAGGAATGAAGTGCTATAATGGTGGACATTGAAAGTTTGTCATGAAGAGTTAGTTAGGGTACTTGCCTTGAATCAATGGATCTTTCCGTGTAGGAGTCATCCATTTATCATAGAAAGATCCGTTGATTATACAAAGTACCTTTACTTTGCTAGGTGCATTCAATCACCCAAAAATCAAGTGGAGTATAGAACATTTAAGCATAAAGGTGATACACAAACATAATGTCCGGATTAATCTTTTACATATCTATCATCCCTTCCCAAAGAGTGAATGAGGACTACTCACCCTTCATAGCTATGGTAAAGCTAGAATGATGAATAGTACTCATCCCCAAAAGGTGTTACAAAGTAAAATACTCTAAAGTAAAATATCTAAACAAGGAGTCGTTCTTCGACAAAGAACAAGTGAATCACGTTCCACCCTTCCCGACTTTGGTAAAGCACTAAAAAGGTGGAAGAGTTTCACTCCTCTAAGGGGAAGAAGGAAGCTCCAACAATGGAAGTAAAAGAAAACAATACTTAAATTAAAAGAAAGCAATAATTACTTGGTGTTTAATTCACAACCAAGAGATAAAAATACATAAAAGAAAAACACTAACTACTTGGTGTTTAATTCACAACCAAGATATAATAAAAACATAAAAGAAAACACTTAGTAGAGGAGGCTCAGCCTTCCATTATATTTATATAAGCAAGTAAATATAAAAGCTATAAAGAAATGACAATTATAAGAAAGAACTCTTACCATAAGAACATAAGCATAAAATCTTCAATACATGAATTGAAATGGAAACTACAAAAGATGAAAGAAATTTTGCTCTCTAAAAACTCTCTAAAAAAATACTCTCTTAATTTCTCCCTCAGGTTTGGCCTTTTTAAAGCTGAAGAAGAGCTGCCTATTTATAGGCTTGGGAAGGCAAGTGGGCAAGTGGGCAAGTGGGCAAGTGAACGGTGGTGCTTTGCATGCTGATTTTTCAAATGCTTTTATTACACTTTGTCCTTCATTTATTACACTTTGTCCTTCATTCTTTGCATTCTCCTGACATTGCTCCCTTGGTCTTGCGTTAATTCGGCATTTGTCCCTCAGATGTACTTCTTGGATGCCTTTGGACTTTCCTTCACTTTAGAACCTAAAATATCATCATTTAAACTCCATCAAAGTATAATTAGTCCAAAAAGAGCATAACAATATGCTACTTTTGAGTGCTAATCATACGCCCTCCAAAATTTTCTGAAATTTTAATTTTTTTTTCTTTTTTTGCCAAACCCTTGGGCTATTGTTTCCTTCCTTTAAAGGTTATAAATGAACAATAATAGGATACCAATGGTGGCATATTGGACCTCGGATGGGTCAACCAACCAAAAGAAGTTAGACTTGGGATTCTTTCACATATAATTATAAGTCCCGGTAAAGGGAATGTGGTGACTTGGTGTCGGGTTAAGTGACATTCACGGGTATTTCCGCGGGTTGATGGGTTTATCAACGGTGAATAAAAGACCCCCGGAAAATTGGGGCGTCACAATAATTGTAACATGAGAAACATTTCGTAAAAAGGTAATAAATAATTGTATCCAACAATCATAGTTGGTTGTACAATTCGAAAAATTGTGATAATTGAGAGGACAATATCAGACATGAAGCATAGTTTTGACATGAACAGCATCAAACTTATCTGTGGATGGGTTCATATCTCATATACATTTCTCCATAAAAAGGGCAAATTACACTTGGACTTCTCAACTACCATCTTTTTTTTCACTTTGCCCACTCAACTGTCATATTTTTTATATCTTATTCTCAACTAAGTGATCAGTTTCATATTGCCCCAATTTTGTTACATATTCAATGGAAAATGATTGTACAACGAATATGCCCAAGGTTGAGCTCGGTAATGCAGGTCATGCTCACTTAGGTCGGGAGCTCAGCTCATTTATGTTATATGCAGACCTCGACTTCAGACTCAAACTCCTTGTGTCTGCATCTCAAGGAAGGCTGTGCAGAGGACAGTTGGATTCCACTAAGTACCCCCTTTGTAGCAACAGTTACTTAGCAGACGCAAGTCTCGTAACCGCCCCAACACCTTCCACAGCCGTTGCGCAATAAGGGCGACCGTTACAAGGCAGGGGCAAGGATCTCGCCTCAGATCAAGCTAGACCCAGGGATAACTATAAATATGAGGCAAAGCCTCGACATAAACAACAAGCAATTGTAACCTCACTAAAATACTTTCTGTAAATTATCCTGTTATCAATATCTCCAGGAGCAAGAGACTCCCTTGAGAGTGGATTAGCCGAGCTCCCGAGTTGGTGAACCACTATAAACACTCTGTGTGATTACCCCTTTCCCCAGATCCTATTACTAAGAACCTTGGAGCTCAGACTGAACTAAACATAACTGTTCAGCGCACTTTACATTCTCATCACTGCTTAATCATATTTAGAACATCATCAGTTTTATTTCATTTCATATGTGGTCTTTTAAAAAAGACAACTTGAAATGTCAAAATCAAATGGAAATATCTCACCCCTTGCAATGCAACATCCAAGTAAAGTTGGAACTACCGTAAGAGCACACTATGGTTTAAATTCTACCATTTGTGGAGTGGGCAAAAAGTAATTATAATCTACTTCTAACAATGGGAAAATATGAAATTCTTTCTAAACTAATCTTTTCTGGCCTAGAATTAAAAACCAGAAACCTTAAAAGAAAAGGGAATGAAGTTGATGACTCCATTTTGAGATTTTACTAGGTATTATGTCCAAGAATTTTTTGGTCTAATTATACACAAAGCCCCAAGTTAATTGGTACCCTTTTTCGAGGATTTGAACCATCTCGAGTCCCCTTTGATGTCAAATCCATAGAAAAGACTCTATTTAAAAGGAGACAATCGACATTCAAATCTTGGTTCATTTCATAATGTTTATAATAGCTAGCTTGTAGAAATGCGCTATAGATAAACCAATGAGAGGAGTTTTTTTTCGAAATCTAACACTATGGTACATTGTAACATCGAGTATTTATATGATTTTTTTTCTTGAGAGAAAGTATAGTCGAGCTCATTACATTCCAAAGCCAACATCAGCTCATCTCAAATAGTTTGGAGCCAAACTAGAAGGTTTTGGGCAGGCTTATACTACAACAAAAAGTATTTTTTGCGACGATTTTAAATTTGTCGCAAAAAATTTACTATTCGCGACGATTTTATAATTTTGTCGCAAATTTCTATTTTGGCAATTTTTTTGCCACGTTTTTTTAAATACATCGCGAAAAGGCGATTCCCTCCTAATTGTTTTTTGCGGGAGAAAGGGCAGGAGTGGGCAATTTTTTAGGACAAAATTTTTTCCTCGCAAATAATTTTATCTCGTCGCAAAAATAAATAATCTAAAATTTAAAGTAAAATAAAGTCTAAATTTCTATTTTAGCACTTTTTTTGCGACGTTTTTTTAAATACGTCGCGAAAAGAAAATTCCCTCATAATTATTTTTGGCAAGAGAAATGGTGGGTATTGACATTTTTTACGACAAAACTGTTTCGTCGCAAATAGTTTTATCTCGTCGCAAAAATAAATAATCTAAAATTTAAAGTAAAATAAATTCTAAATATTAAATTCGCGACGTTTAATTTTTCGTTGCAGAATAAAAATTTAGTTTTCAGCAACAGTTAAAGTAAAAATAAAATAAAAATATTAATTTACAAAAATCATTTTTTGCGACGTTATTATTTTCGTTGCCAAAAATATAATATTTGCGAGCATTTGATAATTTTGTCGCAAATAATTATTATGTTAATTTTTTTCGCGACGGTTTTTATTTCCGTCGCAAATAATGTGATTCCCTCCAAATGAAATTTTTTTTTATGAAAAAATTTTTTTGTCACAAATTAAATAATCAAAAATTAAAATAAAATAAAATAAAATAAAAATTTAATTCGTGACGTTTTTATTTTCGTCGCAAAAATAAATAATCTAAAATTTAAAGTAAAATAAATTCTAAATATTTAATTCGCGACGTTTAATTTTTCGTCGCATAATAAAAATTTAGTTTTCAGTAAGAGTCAAAGTAAAAATAAAATAAAAATATTAATTTACAAAAATAATTTTTTGCGACGTTATTATTTTCGTCGCCAAAAATATAATATCTGCAAGGATTTGATAATGTTGTCGCAAATAATTATTATGGTAATTTTTTTCGCAACGTTTTTTATTTCCGCCTCAAATAATGTGATTCCTTCCAAATGAAAAAAAATTTTACGACAAAATTTTTTTGTCGCAAATTAAATAATAAAAAAATATAATAAAATAAAATAAATTTTAATTAGCGACGTTTTTATTGTCGTCACAAAAAATGTACTATTCGCGATGATTTTATAATTTTGTCGCAAATTTCTATTTTGGCAATTGTTTTGCGACTTTTTTTAAATACGTCGCGAAAAGGTGATTCCCTCCTAATTTTTTTTGGCGCGAGAAATGGCGGGAATTGATAATTTTTCAGGACAAAAATTTGTCGTCGCAGATATTTTTAATTCGTCGCAAAAATAAATAATCTAAAATTAAAATTAAAATAAAGTCAAAATATTTAATTCACGACGTTTTATGTTTTTTGTCGCAGAATATAAATTTTAGTTATTAGTGTAAAATAAAATAAAATATTAATTCGCGACTTTTTTATAAGTTCGTCGCAGAAAATCATTTTTTGCGATGAATGTGAAAACGTCGCAAAATAATACTATCTGCGAGGATTTTATAATTTTGTGACAAATAAATATTATAGTAATTTTTCGGGGCATTTTTTAATTACGTCGTAAAAAATTATGATTCCCTCCCTATGATTTGGCGCGAGCGATAGCGGGAATTGAAAATATTTTTTACGACAAAATTTTTTAGTCTCAAAAATAAATAATAAAAATTAAAATAAAATAAAAGAAAAAATTAATTAGTGACATTTTTATTTTCGTCGCAAAATATAAATTACAACCACATTTAAAGTTAAAATAAAATAAAAATATTAAATTGCGACGTTTTGTGTTTGTCGCAGAATATAATTTTTAAAAAATTCAAAACGACGTCGTTTTGGACATTTAAAAAAAAAAAAAAAAAACCTACCTAACTAAATCGAGATCCATTGCCCATCCTTTTTTCCCTCATTCTCACTTTCCCCATCTCTCCCTCTTTGTTTATTTCAGTCAACACACACAATACTCTCTCTCTCTCTCCCTTTCTCTCTCTCTTCCTTGCTATTTTCTCTGTTCCCCTCCCCCTGCGAACCAGAGTGTTTCCTGCCCTCCATCTCGAACCAGATCGTTTTGATTGGGGCTGTGATTAGGAGAAGGTAGTGGAGGAGAATTTCTTTGGATTTTTCGAGGCCGAGTGGTTCTAGGGCTAGCTAATCTAGTGGAGAGGAGTGAGAAATTGGATGAGAATTTACGGAGATTAAGGTTTTGTCGAGGCAGTTTGAGAAATTGGGGATTCAGATATTATTTATGTAAAAATTTATTTGCGACGATTTTTTTACATCACGAAAAAATAATTAAATTATTATTTTTTTACATTTTTTATTTTTGAAAAATTTATTTGCGACGATTTGTCTGCGTCGCGAAAAATTAATTGAATTATTATTTTTTACATTTTTTATTCACGTAAAAAGTTATTTGCAACGATTTTTTTACGTTGTGAAAAATTAATTAAATTATTATTTTTACACTGGTGGAATAGATTTTAGCTACGTTTTTTAAACTTTTAGCGACGTTTTTTTTTCGCCGCAAAATTTTTTTTATGATGAAAATAAAATTGCGTCGCAAAAAACTTTATGCGACAAGGCTATTGCAACGAACACGGGATGAAAAAAAACGTCGCAAAAAATAATTGGTAACGATTTTTTTAATTTAGCGACGAAAAAAATTGTCGCAAAAAACGATTTTTGTTGCAGTGTAAATAGTATCCATTATACTGAGCTAGTCCTTATCTGTTATCTTACAGTATCATAACAATAAAAGCAAATGCTTAAACAAGTCCACTACTTATTGCTTTAATCTTATGTTCTTTGTAGGGTTTTTGTAACCATTGCATTATAGTTTTCAGGTTCTGGTATCATATGATGTACATGTTTAACACTGAATTTTCATGAACATTCTCTCAAAGGTGGAATGGCTCGATGTTCCCATTCCATCGCACTTAGGGGATTACTTAACTTTTGCAAATTAACTGTAGGAGGAGAGTGCAGCATTGTAGGCTTCTACAATTTAACTGTTAATGTACATATGTTTATATGTTTATCTTTGTTCCACATCGGTTAGATTGGGATACTTTACTATTCTCTTGTAGTATAAATACACCTCTTTATATTTATAAAAAATACAACAAAACAATATATGATTGATATTCGCTTTTTATTCTCTTTTTTCACATGGTATCAGAGATTAAGCTCATGAATCCTTCTAACCAATGATAGTATGCTATGTGGTTGCCCTACGAGGGATCCTCCAGATCAGAACTCTTGAGGCTCTTCCTCTTCCAGCAACTTCCGGCCATCCTCCGACAGAGTTCCAATCTACTCCCGTCCATCCTCCAGCAAACTTTTGACCATCCTCCAGCGGAGTTCTGATCTGCTCTGGCCATCCTCCGGCGAACTTCCAATCTACTCCGTTCATTCTCCGATGAACTTCCGATATGCTCCAGCCACCCTCCAACGACTTTCTGGTCGTCTTCGGAAGACTTTCTGATCGCTTTCCGGCCTTCCTTCAGCAACCTCTGACTATCCTCTAGCAACATTTCGGTCACTATTCGGTGACGTTCCGACTTGCCCGGATCACTAATCTAGTCATAGCCACTACACTGTTTAGCTCCTCTACTCTAGCCACTCCCGTTGTGGCAACTTCTGTGTGTTCTCTTATTGTAGCTGATCTTGAGGCAATTGTGACTAAGGTTCTATCTCGCTCTTCTCTTGCCTTATTAGTCTCCTCATGTAAGTCTTCTCTTACTGTAGCTGACTTTGAGGCAATTGTGACCAAGGTTCTTATCTAGTTCTTCCCCTACTTTATCAGTCTACTTAGGTAAATCTTCTCCCTTGTTTATCGACTCAGCCTGTTGCAAGCATATGACATATGATCCTTCCCTGGTGCCTCATAATAAGTCTTTAAGCTCTATGCCTCATATATATACTGTTGATGGTTCACACATGTCTATTACTCATGTTGGTCTTATTTCTATCCTTACTCTTTCTGTACCTGACACATATGTTGTTCCTAACTTATCTCTAAATATTCTTAATGTTGTCAACTTGTTGAATTTGGTTTTATCTTAATATTTTCTCAGAAAGGATGTGGTGTGCAGGATCAGAAGATGGGTTAACTCATTGGGACCAGGCATAAAGTTGGTCGACTTTTTGAGCTTACATATTTGCATATGCCTAAGTTTTGTTCAGTTCAACCTCTTGCTGTTGTTGTGTCTTCTAGTATTTGACACTCTCATCTCGGTCATACATCTTTACCTCGTGTCCAGTCCAGTCTTTAACTTTTAGTGGTTCTTTAGGAGATATTAAATTTGAATCGTTTAATTATATGTCTAGTCAATTAGGCAAACAGAAAACTTTACCTTTTAGTAGAAGTTATTCTTTGTCTTCCGCACCTTTTTATTTGATTCATTTTGATATCTGGGTATATGCTCCTATCTCTACTAAGGGTGGGTCTCGTTATTTTGTAATTTTTATTGATGATTATTCAAAATAAACATGGATTTAACTTTTACATGATCGCTCTGAGTTACTTAATATCTTTCGTGATTTTAAGCTGATGATAAAAACTCATTTTGATCGCACTATTAAAATCTTTCATTCCAATAATGACATGGAATATAAAGATGCCCCATTCATTGAAGAACTTAAACAAGCAGGCACATTGTCTCGTCGATCGTGTCCTTACACCTCCCAATAGAATGGTCATGCAAAAAGTAAGCATCATCATATTCTTGACATTGTTCGTTCTTTCCTTCTCTCCACTTCTCTCCTAGAATCTTTTACTCACACTATCAATTGGGTTTCATCTCATACTATCTCTAATCGATCTCCATATGAACTTCTCTATGGAAAGGTACCTGATTATTCTCTTTTAAAAATTTTTGGCTGTGTTTGTTTTGTCTTACTTCCACCTCATGAGCGTACAAAACGTGAACCTGTTGTCGTTTCTGTTGCTTTCTTGGTAATGGCATTGAACATAAGGATAATCGGTGTTATGACCCTATAACCAAGCATATTCAAGTCTCCCACCATGTTCAGTTCTGGGAACACAAGGTCTTCACTAGTGTTTTAAAATTCTCATTCGATACTTTCTCATTTTTTCTTGTTTTCCCTAACCCATCTGTAGATCTTTTTCCTGATTTTTCTGATACAGGTAATGTAAGCTCATTAGGTAATAACTCAACGACTGTTTCTCACGGCTCTGACCACCTGTTGATCCTATCATCACATCTGATCCATCTGAGTATAACTCAATGACTACTCCTCATGAATCTAGACCATCTGTTGATCCTGTAATCTCAGCCGATCCACCCGAGTCCTCCTCTGCTTTGGATGTTTGCCGTTCTAATAGGGTAAGGGATCCTCCTGTTCATCTTAGTAATTATCATTGTTTTTCCACTCTTTCTACACTTCATGAACCTCGTAATTATTCTGAGGCTTGTTCTGACTGTAAAACCCGGGAAAATTTGAACTTTTTCTGAAAAAGGGCAAAATGGTAATTCTCCACCCTTATGCGTATTTGAAATAATCATGTTCTAGACCTCGGATGAGGAAACGGAGTGCGCCATTGGATTCGCAACGCGAAATCTAGTAATCACTAGAAATTTCGTCGAATTCCGAGATAGTCGAATTTTTGCACGTCGTTCGAGGCGACTGCGTGGCGAATGACATTTTAAAGGTCCCCAATAATGTATTTTATAAAATTTCCTTCAAATTAAGTTAAAGTTCAAATAAAATTAATTTGAACTTAATCCGAAGTATAATGAATCGTTTCGGGACGAAAAACGGACCCGGAAGTCGAAAATATGTGGTGCGATGTGGACCGCACATTTTTGCCTATATATACCCTCTTAAATCAGCTTTTTGAGGAAAGAAATATCTCCTTCTTGACTGAAACCAGCCGGCCAAGACCAAAGAGAAAAGAAAAAAATTCTTCAACCTTCCCGATCCGATTCCGGGAGTTCCGTCCGTCGGAATTCGTCGATTCAAAAGGCAAAGTTCATCTACGCGACGAGGGCTACGCGTGAGTACCAAAAACAACAAGTTTCACCGAAGGTGAACGGGTGGGGGTGTACGAAAAACAAGATTCGAGTTGTATTTCTTTACTCGGATTCCGTCGAGCTAGAAGGGAGAAGTGATCACGTCGACTAGGGCTACGCGTGGGTACCAAAAATGAAGATTTTCACCGAAGGTGAAAAATCGGGATTTGGAAAAATCAAGCTTCGAGTTGGATTTTCGGGTCTTGGGAGCTTCCTACGGGATTCTCACGCTACAAGAGGTAGGGGTTCTCCTACTTGGGTTGATTTCTTACCTAGAAATGCCTATGATAAATGGGCTGGATATATATATATATATATATATATATTGACCTATGTATACATATATTTATATGTATATGGTTATGGAATAATGAAGATGGTGGGTAGGTTGTTAGAAAATTACACTTGCCTATTGGTGGAATTTAGGTAAAATAATTTTATCCTAAATTGGTATGTAGAAATTGCTTATTGGAATTTCTTGAATTATGTGGAAATTGGGCATGATATGTGTTACCATGTTGTTTGCCTTGAAGGTGTTTGACAAAATACCTAAATGGACTGAAATTGTTATATGATAAATAACATGTTATGTCTTATGTGGTAAATGAAAATCATATGTGTACGATATGATTTATGTTGAAATTGTGAATGTCAGATATATATTTTGATATATCAATTGTTGTGATGAAGCATGGAATTTACACGTTTATAATGTAAATTGCCATGGAATGGAATTGATTATGTTAATTTAGTCCATATGGCATGCATTACATATGTGACATAATTTTATTGCAATGATACATCGCATTGCATATGCACGGGGAATTCACATCATGAGTGGTGTGTGTGTGTGCATGGTTGTTGTTAATACCATATGTTGGAATGTGGTAGAGACAGTTCATATGGCATTCATTACATATGAACCTTGCATGAGAGAAGCAATGGGTCATTACATTGCATATGTACGGGAACATCACATACATGGACATTGTGTCATAATGATGTTGTGCATGGGTGTTTGTACCACAAGCTATGTGGTATTATGGGAGTCTAATATGGAGATAAATTGCTCATTGGCATTCATGACATATTGGGCATAAGGTGATGTCACATTCATGGGAAACTTGCATGAGTGTGGGGGGGTAGTTGCATATATCAATCATCATGCTTGGTGGTTGGTGGATGGGCTCGGGAAAGTTGGATTGATTATTCAACTGAGTCGCATGGTTGCATGAAAAAGAAGAAAAAGATTGGGTCGGGGTTAGCAAGAAGGGGCAAGACGACCTCTCGGGTGCAAGGCCCGGTGTTTCGGATACGCACTTCCGTTGGTATAAGAGCCCATAAAGTGTGTTGGTGTACGCGGCACCGTTGGTGGAAAGAGTCCATAAATCCCGTGTCGGTTGGGTTCCGTTGGTGGAAGTCCATAAACGCCCACCCCAAAGAAAGACCCGGAGATTTTCTTAAATTAGTTATTGGGTGAGTAATACCAATGGCGGGGGCTTGAGAAGTCCGGTTTTTATACTCATGACATTGCATGGGGGAAAGGAGCCGGGAAGGGCTCGGGTTGAGTACATGAGTCTCATCTCATTTCATGGGGCTTAGGTAGCCCGGTTTAACATACATGGCATTGACATATAAAGGGAGTCAGAGTGGACTCGGGTTGAGTGCACATGGGTGAGTCTCACCTCATTCATGGCATGACATTATAGCATTACATCATTTAATTGTATATTATTTGATGGAATGGTTACGGATTTATTGATGTTGCATGTGAACATTTCATATGCATATAGGTTGAGGAGTAGCCTCTGTAGGAAATACTCTACTGGGCGTTGGCTCACCCTATACGGGAACACATTTCAGGTGGGAGAGATACACCGGCGGATGGCTCCATTTTGGACCCTCATGCTTGAAGAAAGCCGCATGTGGCTTTACTTAATGTTTTGTGTAATTACATGTTAGAAACTATATTTTGGGGCATGTAATGCGTAAAATAATTGTAATAGAACTTATAAAGACTATTGTTAGATTAGCCTTTCATGTTTTGATTTAAGTATGGTTAATTGGACCCAGTGTGGCCAATGTTTACTTATACATGGACCCGATGCGGCCTTTGCTTTATATTTGACCTCGGATGGATCTGGTAATTGTGTATTGCACAGGTTGGGTATTGGGTAGAGCTCCCCATACAAAGGAGACTCTGCCCAAATTTCGTTAAGTTATGGACCCCGATAAATGGGGCATAACAGTGTGATATCGAGATACTAGGTATCTACAGGTATTCCGCGGGTTGATGGGTAATCAACGGACCCCCGGATTTTGGGGTGTCACACTGACCCTCTTTGGCAACGAGCTATTATGAAGAATTTGATGCCCTTCACAAAACTTATACTTGGAATTTGGTTGATTTGCCTCCTGGAAAGACTATAGTTGGGAACAAATGGCTATATAACAAGAAAATCAATTCTAATGGTTCTGAGATGCGATATAAAGCTCGTCTAGTAGCCAAGGGCTTTACACAGGAGTATGACATTAACTATGGGGAGACATTTGCTCCTGCTGCTCGCATTACCTCTGTTCGTTCTCTCTTTTGGTTATAGCCTCTGCATGCCGATGGCCTCTATTTCAGATGGATGTGAAGAATGTCTTCTTACATGGTGACTTGGATGAGAAGGTCTATATACAGCCTCTCCAGGGGTGTCCTCATCTTCCTGGCAAGGTGTGTCACCTTCGACGTACATTATATGGGCTTAAGCAAACTTCACGTGCCTGATTTAGCAAATTCAGCTCTACTATTGCACAACTTGGGTTCGCTTCTAACCCCTATGATTTTTCTCTTTTTACTTGTCATACTGATAATAATATTACTATTCTACTGCTTTATATTGATGATATGATCATTACCAGTGATGATCCTTCTGGCATTCATGAATTTAAGCAATTTTTTAGTCATCACTTTGAGATGAAAGACTTAGGTCTCTTAGTTACCATGTTGGACTAGAAGTGTCCCAATCCCCTGATGGCTACTATTGACCCAAGTCAAGTATGTTTCTTATTTTCTTGCTCGTGTAGGTCTTACTAATTGTAAGACAATTGATTGCCTCGTAGAGACCAACATCAAACTTCGTCCTACTGATGGAGAGCTTCTGTCAAATGCTACTTGTTACCAACAGCTTGTTGGAAGCCTAATTTATCTCACTATTATTAGGCCGGATATTACCTATGTTGTGCATCTCATTAGCCAGTTTATGACTGCTCCCCGTTCTATTCACTATGCAGCTATTCTTTGCATCTTACGCTATGTGAAGGGCGCCTTATTCCATGGGTTTCTCTTTTCCTCTCACTCATCCTTAACGTTACCTGATTACTCTGATGCTAATTGTGCAGGTGATCCTACTAACCAACGGTCTACCACTAACTTTCTTTTTCTTTTGGGTGACTCTCTAATATCTTGGCGGAGTAAGAAGCAGACAATTGTTGCATACTCTAGTACTAAGGCTAAGTATCGAGCACTTGCTGATACTACTTCTAAGCTCATTTGGCTTCGTTAGCTTCTACAGGATATGGGTGTTTCTCACTAGTCTAGTACTTCTCTTTATTGTGACAATCGCAGTGCTATTTAGATTGCTTACAATGATGTCTTTATAAGCGCACAAAACACACCGAGATCAATTGTCATTTTGTGCGTCATCACCTACAGGAGGGTACTCTTCGTTATCTTTGTCCCACATTGGTTAGACTATGATACTTTATTATTCTCTTGTAGTATAAATACAACTCCTTATGTATATGAAAAATTATACCAAAGCAATATGCAGTTGATATTCATTTTCCATTCTCTTCTTTCACACTAACCAATTCATTGAATACACAAAATAGACTCCTAATACCACCATAACCTCTATCTGAGTTTGGGGAATTGTCAATTTCTTTCCACGATGATAAAGGATATTTCACTAGCTACAAAGACTCAGCTTGGATGAGGAGAACAATTGACTTTGGTGGATCAAAACACCAAAAATTGCTAGCATATTAGGAACAGCTGAATTAGGTAAACTAGAAGAAGAGATAAGTTTGTGGAATGGTGTACAAACAGCTATAAGAGTTTGTTAGATTCAATGACATGATCTCATAACAACCTTTAACAGTCCCTAACTGATTCATATTACACAATTAGAATTAATGCAATTGCAGCACTGGACTATTACTATCCCCTTACCTTAGAGATAGAACAATGCTACATGAACTTTTTTTAGTAACTTTATTTGGTGAACTTAACATTATCTGTCATTAGATTGACAGTGGACCTCACTACTAGTTGGGACCCACTATCAATTCAATGGTTATGATTTATCTTGTTACCAAATCGAGTCACTAAATTAAGTACAAATAACGTTTTCCTTAGAGATAATTCTTCAAGGCATGAACCTGAAATCAAGTAAAGCCCTAGAATTTTATAGGTTTACAAAAACTAATCCTAGCAACTCTCATGGAAGGCACAAAATGGACTCCCAATAGCCGCATAAAAGCTCTATCCGAGTAATAAAATGAATGATAATACGCATGCAAATGGACTAAGGCTTGTCTGGTGGCTCAATCACGCATAGATCCAGTGGTTTGGACGTTTCCTCTCCAAAGTCCTCTATATAAAGGGGTGCTCAAGCATTGGTTGTAGGCATGAAAATCAAAAGTAGTTTTTTGAGTGTAGAGAGTTGTAAGGCATCTAAAAATTGAGTGATACGCAAGAGAGAGCAATGAGATCAGAGTGTGTTTTCTCTTGTTGGAACGAATAATTGCAAGGCAAAATACAATCCTTCTTGTACTGTTATTTTACTCCATAGTAAAAATATTCGATTGTTGTCATCATGGATGTAGGCAATTGCAGAACTACATAAATTTTTTATGTCTATTTGTGGGTGCCTTATTTGATTTTTGTCGCTTTATTGTAAATCTCAGTACTCAAATCGTGGGCCCATCACAGCAATTTCAACAATCAAGGAATAGTAATTTTAAATTTGAGTCATGAAAATAGTTTATTTGCACCTTCGAGTAAAGACTATACATGTCTAACAACTCTTAAACTCAAAAGTTACTGCCCTTAGCAAATCACTCTGTATGTCATTTGTATCTCTCTGTTTCTCAAATTTGTATTCGGGCAAATTAAGCCGCAATAACAAAAAGACAAGTGTAAATGCCATGTGAATTCGGGTCAAACTTATCTACTGATTTGAAAAGGCTAGGAAAGAAGCTACCCCAGATAGATACAATTTGCTATAATCACTTCAAGAGCTAATTTACGGGCTAATGGTACTTAATTTGACTCCTCTTTGCTCTCTCTCACGTTCAAAAAGTCTCACATTGACCCTCTAATTTCTCAAGGGTATGGTAACGTGTCCCAACCACTGGACACTGTTTGACTTTCTACCTATGTAAGATATAATAATACTAGTCATTGCCCGTGCCTGAAGGCACTGTGTTAATCAAGCACTGAACTTGGACACGTACTAAACTGAAAGCTTAAACTCACCCTATATTACGTGTCTGAAGACGCTGTACATAGTTCTTAAACACGAAATAATCAAACAATGAATATAAACATGCATTAAACTGAAAAAATTGGATACTTTATCAAAATGTGGATACTTGTAAGAAACTTTAATTTTTCGGCAAAGTATCCTCTAAAAATATGATGCCACAAATATATCAACCTGTTTACAAAACTTATATATTTCATAATCATAATCAAATTATGTCATATGCAAACTTCAATTCAACTATGTACCAATTACCACAACACCATTCTTCCTACACAAATAATTACATCCACACTTGAAATAAACCCATAAAATTTTTTAATCACAAAATAAAATGACATAAACTACTTATAAATCAATCGCTATCTCAATGAATGAACAGCAACATATCAAAGTTTGGACAAAATACATAGGAGGTCACCGTCGTCGCTGAAGCTGCACTGTCGATGGTTCGCTTCCCGTTGTGAAGTTCACTGAAAAAATACATAAATTGGACAATAAGCCTAGGTACCGCATAATAATTTAAACTAATTAAAGCTAATTGAACAATAGCGAGAAAAAAGCTGGTCAGTTGTAAAACTATTGGATGACTGAGCACCCAATCAAAAAGGATTTGGAAAATCTTCCACAACTGTACATATCTGTACTCACAATTATTTTTAGGGTAGCAGTAAAGGTTGGGTTCTACTTTCTACTTTCTATCCTATAAGGGTAGCAGTAAAGGAGGATTTCAAGAATTTAACAACACATACACAATGACCAAAAAATAAAAGAACAACATATACACTAATAACAACATCTTGCTGCTATAATGGTCTAACAGTCAACAAATTGGATATGTAGCATATGAACTATATCATTTTTTTTTGGGTAAGTAATTAACTATATCATTGTTTAAGTAAATTCAAG
This sequence comes from Ilex aquifolium, assembly GCA_951799425.1. Lineage (NCBI taxonomy): Eukaryota > Viridiplantae > Streptophyta > Magnoliopsida > Aquifoliales > Aquifoliaceae > Ilex > Ilex aquifolium. The sequence continues at coordinate 16,472,234 of OX637397.1, read as the reverse complement.
TCAATTATTCCTGGCTGATAAATTCAACATTCTCAAGTACTTTGGTAATGCCAATAACAAAGGGGACCATACTTTGACTCTGTCTGAGATGAAGAGCTAGCAATGTGTCACTACTGAAAACATTTCCAACTACCAAGAATGAGCAAACTGCACATTATGTCAGTATATAAAGGCTGATAGTTAAGAGATGATCCAAAGGAAAATTGAATTTAAACACACTAATTGCTGAAAGGCTACAGGTGAATCTAAATTGAATTTAAACACACTAATTCTGCAATCACATGAACCAAAAAAGATACTAAGGCTGCGCTAGAAGTTGAAGAACTGACACCAAGTTAACCCAAAATAAAGCAAACCAGTTGATACCCCCTCAATCAGTAAGATTTTACAGCAGTAGTCCCCCAATAGATTTTTAAAAGAAAAATTTAATTAAAAGGGGGTATGAATATGAAGAAGGAAAGGGAACAAACCGAGCCTTTTTCCTCATGCCGTTTTCTAACATCCATAAAATTGATATGCTTGAAACTATATGCCTAATTAGAAATCATAATAGTGCCCAAAAAGATTTACGCAAAAGTCAATCTATGCCATTAGAAGAAATGTTTGTGTCTGAAGGCACTATATTATTCTAAACAAAAACATCGCCACTATTTAATCAAATAAATTTTTCTTTGTTATTTTAAAAAATTAGGACATCATGTTTCCAAAAAATAGACCCCAAAAATTATCAATTTGTTAATACGTTCCTTGTATTAACTAAAGTATAGTGACCGAGTATAGGATGAGATTATGAGAATTATTAATCATTCCATATATAAACCGCATGCATCCATGACTACTTATAGAGTGAGTAACGGCTCCTAATCCATCCCACACCAAACCAACACATGACCATTGATAGTTTCATAATGATTTATACAAAATCACATAATATCATATTCAAAAATTTAGCCAAAACATTCCTGGTGAATTTATTCAACAGAGAAATTACAAAACAAAGAAAAGTTACCACACCGAGTGAAGAGCCATATTACAGTCATCAAAGTAAATGGAGAGGTTGACCTTCTCATATCCTTGTAACATCTCCGATTCTCCATTACCATAATCATCATTATAATGGCTATCCAAGGTAACCCATTTTCCCTGATTGGTTCCCATAGACACCGTCAAGGACTCGAAGCTCTTCCTAATCCTGAGGGTATTTTAAAGTGATATTTAAACAAATTGATGGTATCAACATGTTCATTGGTTACCATGTTGTTAGCTTTATGAACGTAATATATTGAATTTAATGCTGGTATTGGGATTTAAAAAAACTTGATTTCAATGGAGAATTATTCTTCAAGAGGAAATGACATTCTGATAGAAAAAGTAAAGATCTTAAAACCAGGAAAAAAAAAAACCACCACAGTAATCCAATCACCTCAAATATCCAAAAAATAGAAATTCATTCCAGGATTAATCAAAAAGTTTTTTAAAATAGAAGAGTTGGAAATAGAAGGAAGAGAATGGAGTATTGGTTTTAGGTCTACTTTGCCAATAGAAAAGCCACAGCTTCAGAATTTATATAGTGGAAGTCAAGGGTTATGCTTGTTACTGGAATTAAAGGGTTTGCTTCTTGCTTAAGGATTCACAGACAGGCCTCACCATTTTATGCCTGAAACCCCAAACTCAAAAAGATGATGCAATCTAAATCAATAGAACAGTGGCCACAAAAAACAAAAAACACAATATGAGATTCTTTACAAAAGGCAATCTCAGAATATTAGAAATAAACTAACCGTGCACCGAGGACTGAGAAGAGAAGAGAAAAGTATCGATGGAGAACAGCCGCAACAGCCGCTGGAGGAACTCGTCGGAAACTTCCTGAAAGTGAAATAAATTCAGTGCGTGAAATAAAGAGAGAAACAATTCAGTCCGAAATCTAAAAATGATAAAGTCGAAAAAAGATCAGAGAATTGGAATTAGATTCAGATATTCAACGTGATTGAGCAAAGTCGAAATGAGAATTCTTACCGCTAGAAGATATGGAGAATCAAGGAGAAAGCCCCAATCTCCTTCAGATACAGTAAACTCAGGCCCTTTCACAGTGAACTCTAGCCTAATAAACCTGATCAAAGAACCAATAATTAGAGAAAACAGGATACATGAAATTGGGGAATAGAAGAACAAAACCCCAAAAATCATTAGAGCAATATGTTTATTCCCAGAATGGAAAATTGAACAGAACGCAATATGTTTATTCTATAAACAGAAAACACTAATACAACCGAACAAAAAAGGCATTAAAGATGATCTATCAAGAGCAAAATAGGAGCAAATCAAAGGGTGAACATAAAAAAAAAAAAGTGAGTTAAACGTCGTGTGTGTGTTGTGCTGTGTTGAACAGAACGCAATGTGTTGTTCAGTATAATACTAAACAACACAGAAATAACTAAAACCTCTGTGTTGAGTGTGAGCCTCTGATGGAGATAATGATTTTGTGTGCGTGCGATTGAGCAGAGAGATTGGGACCTGAAACGGCTTCCAAATCAAACCACGATTGAGCAGAGAGAGTAATCTGTATGTGTATGTGCGATGGGTGATGTGCAATATCTGAGTGTGTGTGATGGGTGTGATGTGCAATATGTATGTGTATGTGCGATGGGTGTCGGTGTGTTCAAGTGCCTTTGTGTGTGTGTGTGTGTGTGTGAAAGAGAGGTGAGACAGAGAAAGTGCAACTGGAGAGAGATGAAGACAGAGAGACAGAGAAGGAGGGAGGGAAGTACCTGAGATGCTTGCTGATCGGTGGTGGGTTGAGTCATGGTAGAGGGGTGAGAAGTAGAAGACAGATCGCATGGAGAGAGAGAGAGATAGAGATAGATAGATAGATAGAGAGAGAGAGAGGTGAGTGACTGAGTGGGAGTCTGGGTTGGGTACCGTGTAACGTGTAGGAGTGAATAAGGTTTGGGCGGGATTTGGCATTTGTATGGGATGCATTTTGAGCTGTTGGATTAGGTTGGAAGAATTGAGATCAAATTTGGACCTTTGAATTAAAAATAGATTTAATCTGAATCGTTCTTGTGCTTTTCCAAATAAATTAAAATTAGATTAAATTTTGAAGTGAAAATGAATTCAAAAAAGAGATAGAAGTCTATCTTATTATTATAGATGAGATAGGGAAATAGAGTTAAAAAAGAGATAGAAGTCTTAAAAAAGGAAATGTTGTTAGGCGGGAAAAAAATTTTCAGTATTCACGGTAGACCGTTAGATCAAAATTTTTGCGATGATCTGAACCATCTTTTATGTTGGGATTACATTGTTCGTTGGATGTGTTTATGTTTTGTCTCAAAACGATCTGGACCTCTCTTTGTCTTTTAGATTCAAACTTCGCTCTACTTTATTATATAGATTCACTTGTCCCTTAATGGCGCAGCCAACATTTCACTTTAAGGTACGCCCAAATATTAATAAACAAAATTCACTAATTTTTAAACACAAACATAAGAAATATGTTAATAATCAAAACTAAAATATTAGAAGAAAATATATCTAATATAGAAAATATATCTAATATTATTTTGTCTTACTAAGACATGGAACAAAAAAAAAGACACAATATTCATGTCATAGTACATTCAACTCAATCACTTATTCAAATAATGCTTGATTTCATATTATGTCCCAAAAATTATTTATTTCTGTGCAAAATTTTGTAATAATTTTCTTCTTGATGTACATAATCAAAGAGCCCACCAATAAAGCATCATCTATGATATTAAAATCACATTTTTAATAATGTACATAATATATATGTTCAACCCTAACTTACTCCTTCCAATATCAGCCTAAGTCAGTCCGCCTCCACCTCCACTCAGTCCAGTCCAGGCCCTCCACTATAGAACAAGTGAACGTCTCTCTCCTCTCCTACGCAGCTACGCTCAGCACTCTGTCTGTTTGCTTGGAATTGGTAGGCGAATATGAAGCGAGGCAAGGAAGTGATTATGAACCGCAGCCTTCTCCTCCCCCTCTTCAATCAGATATTGATTCCAAATGCCCATTAATTGATGATCTCTCTAATTTTGATTAGTTTATACAAACAAGAGATATAACAAAAGCACGTGGGAGGCCTGAGTTGGACCGTTATTGAGAAGATGGTATGATGCCAAGAACTTCAGATTTTGATATACTATCTTTTTGGAAGACAAGTGGTCCCAAGTATCCCCTGTTTCAAATTATTGCTAAAGATCTTTTTGCTATTCTTGTTTCTATTGTTGCCTCGGAATCTGCTTTTAGCACAAGTGGGAGGGTGATCAGTCCACATCGCAATAGACTTCTTTCAACTACAATAGAGGCTTTAATGTGCTCTCAAAGTTGGTTATAGGCTGAAGAACGAGGTAATGAAATATTATATGTATGTGCATCATAATTTTTTTGGGGGGTGTAAAGTATGACTAATGCATTATTTTTTATTTTTTTGTTAGGTTCATCTACTTTGACGAGCCTGAAGAGCTACACATTATTGGAGGATCTTGATATTGATGATGAGGTATATCATTTTAGTTGAAAATTTCTCTTTGGAAGAATCTAATTTTTTTTTTCTTTTAATGATATATAAGAAAATGATGTTGAAGAAGTAGATTCTACCACCACCGATGGTGTTAAGAGATGATTGAGTTGGTAATTTTTCAATTTCAACCAATCAATTTTATTAGTAAATACAAAATATTTTTTATGCAATTATTATAGTTTTTTATGATTTATTTTCTTTATTAAATTACAGGTGTGAAGTTATATGACAGAAAAGTTTCTCTATTACAAATATTCAAGTAGTATTTTGGACATTTGTTGTTTGTGTTATGTTGGAATATGTTATGCTACATTATGTTGTGTTAGATTATTTAGAATGTTGTTGGATTATTTAAAATGTTAGATTTATTTAGAATTTTGGATTATGTTGGTTTGAGCTTGGGCCTGGGCTTAGGCTTGGGCTTGGGCTTGCGCGGGGTACAGAGGAAGCGGGGACGAGGGCGGGGATTAGAAATTTACCCGCGGACAGGGATGGGGATGAAAACTATACCCGTTAACTGGGGTGGACCGGGGATGGACGGAGTTTTTTTAAACGGGTACAGGGATGGAGACTACACCCCCCACCCCCGCTTCGGTCCACTGACATCCCTAGTGGTGATGGACCCGGCCGCACAGGATTGGCTCATGTAGTGGAAGGACCAAAAATTTGTATTTTTCACTAATAGAAAAGTGAAAATTGGGCTGAGTCCTCCTTAAGAGACTTATAATAAGTTTAATCTGCCAAGAAAACTTATTTGAAGGTAAGTCCATATTTAATCTTACTAACAAGTAGTTAAGTCCACTATTTTTTTTTAAACTCTAAAATACCCTTGTAATAATTTAAAAGTAATCTTCAGCATTAAATCAATTTTCTAAACAGTTATCCCTTGATTCAAACTTAATAGAACATTTTTCCCATAAAATTTAAAATTCAAATTTAAATTTGACATCACTATCATCTCTCTCTCTCTCTCTCTCTCTGTAGCTCGCTTGTTTCCTTGATGGACGCCCTCATGATACACACCTCGCTTTAGGTTGTGAATAACAATCAAACTTGTTGGCAAGGAGGTAGAAGCTTTTCTAACCTTATTTTCATTCATGGGCTTCTCCGAATTGTCGTCTAGGTTTTGATTTTGACGTTGGAGAGAAAGAACTTGCTAATGATTTCTGTCTCCATTGACTACTTGTCGTTTAGGGTAATAGAAATCAGTGAAAAAGAAGTATTACTGAAGACCAGTCATGAAGATGTTAGAACCCAAAGTTTAGAAGTATAGTGAATGTTTTTTTTCTGGCTAAGTCCAAGTTTTTATTATGTGTGTGTAAATATATATATATATATATAGACAGAGAGAGAGACAAAGAGAGAGTGTGAGAGAGAGAACTTGGAGTTTTGGGTTTTCTGTTTTTGTTGAACATGCTACTATTCATGTTATTGTTTTTGTTGAGCATATTAATGTTTTCTTGAGCATGTTACTACTGTTATTTTTTCAAATAGTAATATTCAATGTTACTATTTTTTTTTTGAATATTACTATTTTTTTTGTGATTAAATGGTACTATTTTTTTTTTTTGATGTATATATATATATATATATATATATATATATATATATATGAAAGAGATAAATAAATAGTCATATTCTATATCCATAAGATAGATATGAGAGACAGAGAAAATCTTAATGTTAGTCAAACTCCTAAAATTTAGGAGTTATTAGTTTTCAAATTTATTTTAATTAAACATAACTACTGGAGGAATTTTAGACAACGAATATCAAAATGAACTTAATATTAAATAAGTTTCCTTGATGGACTTATCACCAAATAAGCCCATAGAGGGGAATCGGCCTCCAAATATCCCTATAGAAAATGCTGTTGGGACTTAATATAAAGACATAAGTCATTATAACCATTAGATCTATTGTTAGTCTAAATATCAAATGGTGTTAAGTTTCCATCCAACAACTATAATAAATTGTGTCTCCAAGTTAAGTCTGCAAATTCAATACAAATAGTATTTTATTTACTTATAGTACAGACTGTGTATAAAATAGCTTCCATTTGACCAATAAAAACTAATACAATTTCTCAGTAGTTTGTAACTTGAAAGAAACCTAGTGGGGAAGTCTACCCCAGCTAGTGGCTTGAAAATTTTATTTCAATTAGAGAAATTCTACTTGAACAATTGAAATCAATACAATTTATTTCCACGTAGTATTTTTGACTAAGATGACAAGTAAATCAACTTGGAATTAGACTTGTAAGATAGAACATACAGTCTGTATGACTGTGAGGATAAGCAACACAATAACACCAATTAATGAAATGACAGACCAAGGGCTGTTGAAGTAATCCTGCATTAATTTGGCCATCCACATGCCTCTATTATGCCTCCATTTAGCCATCCATCTAGTCCGATGTCGTCTGCAGTGCTTGTCAACTTGAATCCACAAGTTCAAATAGTAAAATCCATCAAAAGGCAAGATAACATAATCGACCAATTTGTTAAACATGCTAAATATCGCGTCATCGTCCATCGTCATAGAAAAAATGTTGTGACATTGGCGAAGTATTTTGACATCCTTTGGGGACTTGATGAGACCACTTAGAAATTTCAAATAATTAGTCACATAAGCCCTTTCATTTGCACGATTATAGTGCTCGTATGCCATCAGATTTCTAAACAATCTCTCTGTATCATCACCAATGAAAAGGCATGGGATTTTCATAATCCCATTTTGGAACTGTACGTCCATATACGAGGCACAAACTATGTCCCCATCGAATTTAATCCCGGCCTCTTGAAGCTCTGTGGCACATCTTGTTCCCGGATAGGACACCGGGGGACCCAATTCATCCGGAAATGAAGGACGCATGGCAGACCGCATAATACCTAGAAGATGACGAGAACCTTCTTCCGGAATTGGATTTTCACTGTATCCTAGTTGAAAATCCCTTCGCTCGTTGAGGAGCTTTTTTAAAGCACTTTCCACTGAAAAGTTTGGTTCGGCGGCCACGTCCAATAGGCCGATAAGAACAAACAAAGGTAGCTGATTTTCATATAATAATAAATCTCGAATTAAAATACTCTGAATTCTATCTGATTGTAGAATATCCGTGCCTTTCAATTCTGGAGACGTATATTTTCTAAGTAACTCCACTACGAAGATCCCATCAAGTATCATCATTTCCACAAAGTCTTCCCTAGTAAGGTTAACCGATTCTGCATAACAATTCCTTGCTTTTGCTTCCAACCGTTCCATGGCTTTGACATATTTATCCGCACTTGACTCATTTTTTCGTTCAAGAAACTCTTGTAGATAGCGTCTTTTGTGCCTTTCCATCATTTTTAGTTGGTAGTTGTGATAGTAATAAGGACCAATTGCAAGTAATTCTGGTTCATAGGCCTTTTTGTTTTCTTTGTGTAGTAGCTCATCCACTCTAAAGATGTAAGTTTCTAAGTTTAATATGGATGGTGAGGAAGAAAGCATTTTATCGATGCGAATTGTGAGAAGCTGGGACATTTCGTTTTCCTTCGAAATCTGTAGGTAACAGTCATAAACAAATACTCAAGAGTTTGTCAAAACGGACTATATTTCTCATTCAGCATAAATAAACAATATAGCTAATGCTTGATTTTGTTGCAGCCAAGATTTTTAATCGCTATAAGCTTAGCTAATAATTAGACATTTCTAAAGATACTAAAAAAAAAGTAATTAAAAAAAGGAAAAAGCTACATCCTCATAATGTAGATAATGATTTTCTTAAATAACCTTTGTAAGGAAAAGACAATTTCCTAAAAAATTTAATAACATGTTTGACTACTATTTTGCAAAAATGCAAGAAATACGATGCGTAGATACAATAATAGAAAATAAGTACAAAAGCATGCCAAATAAAAAGTTTACAGTTTGCAAACTTTTCATCAATTATATTAGCACAAGTAAATATGTAAAACATTTTCCCAAAAAAAAAAATAGAATGATTTTGGTATTTTAAGTTTTTTAGAAACAAAAACTTTTGGTGGGCAATTCCACCGCGGACCCTTATTCCCTTAATTCAGTAGATAAAGCACAGGATTTGAGCTCCACCTCATGGGGACTCGTCGTTAACCAGGCCCGAGGTGACAAATTAGAGAAAGACTTTGTCGTCACAACCAGTATACAATGAGATCAAAGTACAAGTTTTTTTTTCATCTACCCTTTTTAAAAATATATACCACTTTTGATAAGTCATCCCTACACTAGTGTTACAATTGTTTGAGGCATGAACATGAAATAATGTAATACCTTGCTAATTTTAGGGTTGTAAAAACTAATCAAAGCTAATTTCATCGAAGGCATAAAATGGACTCCTAATACCAACATATAATCTAAGTTTAGGACATGGTCGATTTTTATTATTTTCTTGACGAAGAGCATCCATTATAAAATCAAGAAAATTCCAATATTACAAACTTCTTGGGACAAATGATTTAGGCCCGTTGAACTTTACCTCTCGTTTTACATCACCCACTAAACTATAAAAAATTTCTCTCATTGTACCTTAAGCTATTGCTTTAAGTTTCAAATTTTCACAATCTTTAACTTTGTCCAACTCTTCACAACAAATCAAGAGAAACGTGAAATTCAACAATAGTAGGAGATGTTTTCCTTCCTCACCCAGAAAAATTATGTTTTTTTTTTCCTGATTTGCTACCGAAAATTGGACATAAGTTAACAATTGGGGCGATGTGAAATTTAAAACAACAGTTGCAGATGCATTATGAAAAAACAAATAGTTTGAGGGGCAAAATGGAATGAGGAGTATAACTTTGGGGGTCCAAGTGTAATTTACTCAGCTTCTTGACGGAAAAAGCAACAAATATTTTGATAAATAAATTAGCAGAGCTTTATAACACATGAGGAAGCATATAGATAAAAAAAAAAATAGTAATCTTGTCTACGTAGAAAATTCATAGGATTAGGTCTTCAAGAACTTACTCGATACTCCATATGCTAAGGATATTTGGTGAAAGTGAGATGAGATAGAAAGAACAAGAAGCAGCAGCACTAGAAGCAGCTCATTTATAGGCAGTGGGAGCTAGAAAGAATCCTTATTTATAGGCAGTGATATTTTTTTGGGAAAATTACGAATAAGTTTTATTTTTTTCTCTAAAAGAATCATGAAGTCTTATCATCTTTACCTTAGGACAATTAACTCCTACATTTGATAATTTATTCCTAAGAAGTCCTATACTCCATCAATAGTATGGTTTCTTCCAATTTTATCCTTTCCATGATACATATCAATTATATTTTTACCTATAATATTTGTTATTAGGATCCAAAGTAAATTATTATTTTTTTAATTAGTGCATAATACCCAAAACACGTAATTAACAATAAATACTTATAGAAATGATAAATCATACAATTCTATTTTTCTTATATTTAACTTTTTTAAGCATATAAATTTTGAATTAATTAAAAAAGAAATATTATTTTAAGTCATAAAAAAATAAGACTTCAAGCATTCAAAGCCACAACATTGTATTTAAGATTACTAAAATTGTATTGAGTCATAAATTACTCAAAAATTAAATGATTAAATTTATGATAGAAATGAGAGATGTGATACATGAGTAGCAATTTGATGAAGGTATCCTCCGTCATTTCTTATTATTGATTGGTGATATCATATAACAATGCTAACATGATATTATATGTCGGTTCTATTGTTGAGTCAGCAGTCTTTTTAAAACAACTACTTGCCATTCAATATCCCCCTCAAAGCCTGGATCATGTCTTCTTATTAATTCTATCCCCTTCACATTATATCGGACTTAACGACTGGACCTATGAATGAGTACGGTCGTGCTCATATATACCCCCCTAGGCGGAGGGCTGCCCGGGTCAATGTCTCCGCAGCGCAGTCGTGTTAAACTGTTAATATACATACACATCCAAGAACTCATGTGAACAATCAAAAATAGTTGACCCACTATTGTATTATTTGTAGAAACCAATGTATTGTATTGTCTTTTGTCGTTTCAGTTGAATTATTTGTAAAGCTTGGGTCAATAGCTCTCAGTCTTTTTTTTTTTAAATATACATTACACGATAGAAACGAATGGAAGACTTTTAATTAAAGAAATCAGAACTATTGTTCTAACTTCAGCAGACTTATACAAATTAAGAAGAATAACAACCTTGAGTCGTGTTTTTTTTTAAGTAATACTCACGAGAGCATTTTTAATCTTGACTAGTCAAGTTTTTACTCAAATTTAAGTCAATATATGACTAAAAATGAATTTTGACTAAAAAGTTTGATTTGATACAAAAAAATTTTAAATTTAAATGGGGATAATATCATCATTGGTTCTTTAGAGGAAAATGAATTTTGACTATTGATGATTTGAGTCTCTCTTGTTTTGAGTAAAAATTTAAGTCTGTCTTCTTTTTTTTATGAGTTTGAATAAAAGGTTGGAGCTTATTTTGAATGCAATTTCACTCGAATTTTAATTTGAATCAAAATATGAGTAAGGGTTGGTGATGCTCTAAAAGACGAGAGAAATAGTAATAATAAAAGAATCAAAGTTTTTGCCTCTCTCTCAACCTTGCTTTGATCTGGTGAAGGTTCATTGTTTTTTGCATAACCACATGGTATCACAGTCACAAATGGAGTTCGTTTCTTGATTATGCATCATGATCAAGAAACACATGGGATCAATTAATGGAGTTTTAATTAATAAATAGTGATGTGTTGTTAATTTAGTTTAATATGTGTCTGACAAATGAAATATATATGGGAATCTAGTTTGATTTGTTTGTCCCCAAAATACTTGAATTGAGTACCATCGTCTTTGTAAATTGTGTTCAGGATTGGATATTCCAATTTCAACTAGGAGATGCGAAAATGAGTTGACTAATAATACAAATAAAACAACCAATTACATCAAATTTCATATGAAAACCAAAATCCAAATGAAAAAATAACGAGAGAGAGAGAGAGTTACAATCCATGGCAAAACTTTTTCAGTCTCATTTAAATTCCACCGAGTGTAGAATTAGGCCAACTTGTATGCTACCATCCTATAGGTAGCTAAATTGTATTTTATCTCATATTCGTCATACTTCAATTATATCATCCATATCATGTTTTATAGTCATAAAAATTGTAAGAAATAACTCATTGCAAAATTGATTATATCTCGATCGTTATATGTATTGTTGGAATTTTTTTTATATTGGAGTTCCATTAATTGATAGTTAATTTTGGGTTTGTGAAAAACGGACTGAATTTATGGTCCAATGAGATAAGCCTAATATTGTTAAGTGATCTATTTTAATGGGTTTATGCACATCTCTTTAATTGATGTGGTTAAGGCGATTAACTGTAGGCCTTAATCTAATTGTGGCCCATAATAGGAGAGCTCATTAGATTTATTATAAATAGCATGCTAGGTCCCCTCTCTACTTCATAACATAATTTGGTTTGTCCCATTGAGAGTTGACTATTGCTTTAAAGAATGAGAAGAAGACTTTGCCCTTCCGCGAAAGAAACTTGGAGATCGAGTATCATGGCTCACTCAACTATGTTCTAAACTTTGAATTTTAGGTGTTCTAAATTTCATATACAAATCATTAATAAATTCTTATATATGGTATCAGAGCTTATTATATATGAATTTAGAACCCAAAGAAATTTGTTTTATATTTTTATTCATATAATTATAGAATTTTAAAACTATTTTTTTGTGGTGTTGGCGGCACCGATTTTTCTCAACACACAATGTTGAATCACACAGTCGCCGTCAATGATAACAAACTGACGCTCTTTTACTTTCAAACCAAAGTTACCTTGACACAAAAAACGGGGGGGGGGGGGGGGGGGGGGGGGGGGGGGGGGGGGGGGTAGTAGGTAGAACCTACAAAGAAGAATTGACTTAGAACCTATTTGAGAACTTTATTTCCTATATTTACAATATTCAAGGACTCCAATACATGCACGGTATTAATTCCAATGGCAGTACGCCTGTGCATCAATTCGTCGAAAAGTCGTGAACTTTTGTTTTTGTTTTGTTTTTTTTTTCTTTAAAAATTGAAGAAACTTGCTTTTATTTAATGTTATAATGATGGAGTTGCTATTTTAATTGATTGTGTCATATTTGGTCAACCTATTAAATTTTTTTTTAATTTTTTATGGGTCTTGTTGACAAATAGACACATGTTTTATTCATATAAATTACTGATAACAATCAATTATTTTCTCATTTTGATGCAACCTTGATTGAATTGTTGTAATTTGTAGAGGGTGTTTGTACAACTCAAATCCTAATCTCTAGTAATTTATACGATGAAATATTTTTTTATGATCTACATATTATTTATTAATGTTGGTAGATGTGAATTTAAATTACTGAATTAATTTTAATAGTAAAAATAGAATTGAGACTTGAATGCAACGATCGATGATGGGTGATCTATAGAGATACATATCTATTAGTACCCCATATTGATTGATCATATGATATTTAATTATGAACATTTGTTATAATATCCCAGTTTGGCCCAATTCTTTGACCAACCCTGTCAACCACAGAGCCTCTTTGGCAGCTTCCACCGTTGTTATATACTCCGTCAGTTGTGGATAAAGTGGGGATTGATTGAAGCATAGCTTTCCAACTGATAGGTCCACCTGCAAGAGTGAAAATATAACATGTAGTAGACCTCCGCTTATCCAGATCACCTGCATAGTCTGAATCTACATAGCCCACAACATGTCTTGTCTCATCTTGTCTGTAATACATGATGCCGAAATTCATCGTACCTTTCAAGTACCTGAAAATACATTTAACTGCATTTCAATGCTCTTTTCCCGGATTTTCCATGTACTTACTTACAACGCTGACTGCATGTGAGATATCTGGTCGACTGTAATCCATGGCATACATTAAGCTTCCCACTGCACTAGCGTACGGAACTCTGGACATTTCCTCGACCTCATCACCTGTAGATGGACATAATCTAGCAGATAATTTAAAGTGTTTAGCTAGAGGTGTACTGACTGGCTTTGAATTAACCATGTTAAACCTCTCTAGCACCTTCTCCACATATTTTTTCTGTGAAACTCATAGTTTGTCTTTTTCTCTATCCCTCTGGATTTTCATGCCAAGGATCTTTTTATCAGCACCTAGATCCTTCATGTCACTCCACAATCTGGACTTTAGCAAATCTACCTCATGCATGTTATTTGAAGCAATTAACATATCTTCAATATAGAGCATCAGAATAATAAAAGAACCATGTTCAAGCATCTTATAATAAACACAACTATCATAACTGTTTCTCATGTAGCCAACATGCACCATAAAGGAATCAAACATATACCATTGTCTATGAGACTGTTTCAACCCGTAAAAAGATCTTTTACGTTTATATACCAGATTCTCTTTACCTTGCACCTTGAATCCTTCTAGTTGCTCCATATATATTTCCTCTTCCAATTCTCCGTGAAGGAACTCTGTCTTGACATCAAGTTGCTTTAACTCAAGGTCAAACATAGCTACCATGGCTAACATAACACGAATAGAAGAATGATTTACAACGGGAGAAAAAATTTCATTATAGTCAATCCCTTCAACTTGCCAATATCCTTTTGCTACAAGACAAGCTTTAAATTTTTCTCTTTCATTTTCTATTGTAGGTTCTTTTTTTCGATATACCCATTTGCAACCAATCACCTTTTTTCCCCTTGGGTTTTTCAACAAGCTCCCAAGTGTGGTTTTTGTGTAAAGACTCCATCTCATCCTCCATTGCTATCATCCACTTTTCACTTTCTTTGTCATTGACAGCCGCCTGAAAAGAAGATGGATCTCCACTATCAACAACCAATGCAAAAGAAACCATATCCTCAAAACCATACCTGACTTGTGCATTATGGGTTCTTTTCTCTCTTCCAGCATCTAGAGTTGTGGATTCTTGTTGCTCGTCATCACCACCAGATGTATCTTCCTGAGAGGACGTTGGTACATCATTCTCTTCATTGGGCCATTGTGTTTCATCTGGCTCTATCTAGACTAAGAATTTTTCTGCATGAGCCTCCACCTACTTATCAACATCTTCCCTATTTAAGTTCAGCATATGTTCTTCATTGAAGACAACATCCCTGCTAATTACAACCTTTCGTGCAACTGGATCCCAAAGTTTATAACTTTTCACGCCTTTTTCGTAACCAATAAATATGCACTGTTTGGACTTTGGATCCAACTTCGATCGTTGCTGCTCCTGAACGTGAACATAGGCAGGACAACCAAATATTCTTAAATTAGAATAGTCAACTGGTTTACCAGTCCACACCTCCTCAGGGACGTTTGCATCACTAGTTGAACACGGTGACATGTTAACAATATAGTATACCATGTTAACCGTCTCATCCCAAAATAATTTTGGCAAACCTGCAAGAAGTCTCATATACCTTACTTTTTTTAAAGGGTTATGTTCATTCTTTCCGCTACACCATTTTTTTGTAGCCTACCTGGTGTAGTATAATGTCGAGTGATCCCTTCTGTTTGGTAAAAATTCATGAATTCCCAGAGTTTATACTTCATGCCATTGTCTGTCCGTAGGTACTTGACATGCTTACCTGTCTAATTTTCAACTTCAACTTTCCACTGCTTGAATTTGTTGAAGACTTCATTTTTGTGCTTCATAAAGTAGACCCATACATTCCTAGAGAAGTCATCAATAAATTTCGCAAAATATACTGCTCCACCTTTATATTGAACTGTCATGGGTCCCCATACATCCGAGTGTATGTACTCCAACACATCCTTACTTTTATGCTTCCCGGTCTTGAAGCTCACCCCGCACTGTTTACCATACAAGCAATATTTGCAAACATTAAATTTACAAACTTTTACCCCCATCATGCAGCTTTCGTCTATGAAGTTCTTGCATTCCTTTCTCACTCATATCGCCAAGGCGTAAATGCCATAGAGTAGAGTTATCAGCACCTGGATCCAACGGAATTGTCACAACTACTCCACCTGTAACAGTACTCCCTACCAATGTATACAAGTTACCCAGCCGTTTCCCTTTCATGACAACCATGGCCCCTTTAACAACTTTTAGAACTCCACCCGTTTCCATAAAAGTAAAACCATTTGATTCAAGTGTACCTAAAGAAATTAAATTCTTTTTCAGGTCAGGGACATGTCGTACATCACCCAGTGTTCTCACCATACCATCAAACATTTTAATTTTAATGGTCCCAGTCCCAACGGTACTGCAAACTGCATCATTACCCATTAGAACAGTTGATTTTGCTGCCACTCTTCCCTTTTGATTTTCAGCGTGACCTCCCTCTATTTCCAGAGCCTTTGTTTTTACTTCTTCCTCATTGTTGGCTAGGCTCACCATTGGTCATCAACCCCTCTGCTTGGGAACCGTTTCCTACCCTTCGGAGTGTCTCAATCTCCAAGAAAGCCGCCATCACCTCATCAACCCAGAGAGTATCTTTCTCAACCAAAAGTATAGTCACAAGTCTATCAAAAGAAGATGGAAGAGAAGTCAAGAGGAGAATAGTCTTGTCCTCTTCTACAATTTTAACCTCAACACTAGAAAGTTGAGTAAAAATTTTGTTAAACTGATTGAGATGATCAACAATATTTGTTCCTTCTACCTTCCACAATTGATATAATTGTTTCTTCAGGAACAATTTGTTTGTGAGAGATTTTGACATATAAATCTTTTCCAATTTTTCCCATAAATCCAGAGCAGAAGTTTCATTCAAAAAATTATATTTTACCTCTGGTGCGAGAGATAAATGGATGGTACTCACAACTTTCATCTCAAGTTCCTCCCAGTCCTCATTTTTCATGTCCGCTGGTTTTTTGTCTTTCTTGAGTATTGTTTTGGGCAGTCCTTGTTGCACCAAGATGTCTTTAATTGTGCTTTGCCATAGACTAAAGTTTTTTTTACCATCAAAGGGTTCCACCTCGAATTTTCCAATCGAGATACATTTTCCCATCATCGTACTAAGCGTCGATAATCAAGAACTATGTGCACTTGTTGTTAATTACAATCTTCCCGAATGAACCTGGCTCTGATACCACTTGTTGGAAATTGACTTTGCAGCAATTTGCCTACGTTCACGAGACGTGATTCGGTCTCCTTTCTTTACTATTGAGAGAAAATGGGTACAATGGTACAAGCCTCACCACTTAAGTTTAAATCTCAAACCCAAGCCCTTAACCCCTTGCACAACCCACTCAAGCTTACCCTCTCAAACCCCTAGTAAAGAAAATCTCTCGTACTCTCAACAAGAGAATGAAAATTAAACAAATACAATTTTCGGAATGATCTCAAAACCAAGAGACCCATGTCTATTTATAGGCATCTCAAGGTGGTGGCAAATGAACTTCTTTGCATTTAAGCAATGCATTTGATTGCTCCATTTGTATCCTCCAATAAGATTTTAGCAATGGCATCATCTAACCAATTACAAAGGAACTCTCATCTCATTCAAGCAATGAAATTGCTCCACTTGTATCATCCAATAAGTTTTTAGCAATGATGTCAGCTAGCCAATTAAAATAGGTATTTTTAGCAATGATGTCACCAAACCAATCAAAATTTGAGCCACTACCAATAGTTCCGATTTCCTCACCTTTTGTATCTTCTACTTCTCCAATCTCTGAGTCTAGATCAGTTCCAGTTTCAACTTTGCATCGTATGAAAACTAGAAGTAAGTCAGGTATTCTAAGAAGAAGGTTTTTCTAGCTACTACACAGTATCCTGAATCAACTTCCTACACACAAGCTTCCAAACTTTCATAATGGAAGTCAGCTATGAATGATGAGTTTTCTGCTCTACAGCATCAACATACATGGACATTGGTTCCACCACCTTCTAATCATAATTTCATTGGGTGTAAGTGGGTTTATAAGCTCAAACATAATTCAAATGGTAGTATAGCCAGACATAAGGCAAGGTTGGTTGCAAAAGGTTTTAACCAAGAAGCAGGTTTGGATTACCCAGAAACCTTTAGTATTGTAGTTAGACAAGCCACTGTTAAGCTGATCCTTGCTCTTTCAGTTCAGTTTGGGTGGAAATTACATCAACTTGATGTTAAGAATGCTTTTTTGCATGGCATTCTTAAAGAAAAAGTTTACATGACTTAGCCCCAGGGTTTTGTTAATCCTCGGCATCTTCATTGTGTTTGCAAATTGTAAAAAGCCATTTATGGTCTTAAATAGGCCCCACGAGCCTGGTTTGAAAGGTTCACGTCTCAGCTTTGCACTTATCAGTTTCAAGCTTCTCACTTATCAGTTTCAAGCTTTACATGTAAACTCCTCTTTGTTTATTAGATCTTCTGGTTCATCACTTACTGTCCTCCTCCTCTATATGCGTGACATTATCATCACTAGGACTGATGAACCTTTTCACATATCCTCAAAAATGTAAAGTAGGTGCAAATTCTCCCAATTTGTGGCCTACCATACGATCTGTTATATAAATAGGAAAATGTTCCTTTCCATTATAGACATCAATAATATGGCCGATCATTGTGGGTATAATGGTAGATGCCCGGGATCAAGTTACTATTATTTCTTTTTCTGTGACATGAAAATTTTGGGACTTCTTAAATTCTTTCTTGGTCTTGAAATCCAGCATTCTTCTTTGTTCTTATCTTTTTGTTAGTCAAGATAAATATGCTAAAGATTTGTTACATATGACCAATATGACCAATTGCAAACCCTGCACTACCCCTTGTGTTACTTCCCAAAGACTTCTTAGCTCATATGGGAGTTCTTTACTTGATCCTACTTTTTATAGAAGCAATGTTGGGGGTCTGCAGAGTCTAACCTTTACCTGAACAGACATTAGTTTTGTTGTGAACTATGTTTTTCAGTTCATGCATGCTCATACATATTTGCATCTTCAGGCTGTTAAGAGAATTTTGAGGTATCTTAAAGGGCATCCCACTCTTGGCATTACCTACAAACCATGTTCTTTGGATTTATCTACATACTGTGATGCAGACTGGGCAGGGGATCCTACAGACAGAAGATCTATGAATGGTTATGTCATTTTTATTGGTTCTAATCCTATACATTGGGCTGCTAAGAAGCAGTCTACTGTTGCTCGATCATCTACTGAAACTGAATACAAGGTCTTAGCAGTTACTACAGCTGAAATTTCCTAGTTTTGAATGCTTCTTTGTGATCTTCATATCTTTCTAGCTCAAGCACCTTTGATTTGGTCAAATAACATATCTATTTTAGCACTCACAACTAATCCTCTTTTTCATGCTCATACCAAACACATAGAGATTGACTACCATTTTGTCCAAGAAAGAGCCACTCGAAAGATCTTCAAGTGGCCCATGTATCTTCCACAGACCAGGTTGCTAACATCTTCACCAAGGGTCTCTCTACTTTTAGATTTCATCTTCTCAGAGACAAACCTATGCTGGGTTTTCCCCCCATCAATTTGAGGGAGCATATTAACACATATGGTTCAGCTCACTCCACTAATACAACTCAACATCCAGCTCACTCAATTGATTCAGCTCAAGCACATTTGACTCATGTTCACAGTCCATGTCATCAATCTTCAGCTGGTCTGCTCAACCAATCACAACCAAGTATTATAGACTATCCACATGATCACCATGTGAAGTGCAACTGATCGCAGAGCTCTAACAAACTTAATTTATTCTTATAACCAATTATAACTCACTATAGAGATATAATTAGTATATCTAAGAGAGTTATAGTAAGTGATTTAGCTCTATAAATAGAGACACTTGCAGTTGTAATTGGTATAATGAATAATACATCTTTTTCCTCATTTCTGAGTTTTCTTTCAGACACAACAAGATTCGAGTTAATATCAACAGATAACCACAATTCGAGCAAAAATTTTCGTTGTAGCTAAATTTAAAAAAGATTTCATCGAACAATACTATGAGAAAGTTTTAGATCCCATCGATTCACTGTAACCGCAAAACCAACATGAATTACAACCAAAATTCATAATCAAAGTCGGTTACTAAATCCTAAAACATAAAGAAACGAGAGAGGGGGGAGGGAAAAAAGATTCATTTCTGTAACATCACTTAAACATGAAATCACACTCAATTTCATGGACTTGAACCATAAATCAAGCATTTCGAGGGACAAAAACACGAGATTGATAGGAGGACACAAATCAAAAGATCTAAACAACAACCCTACCTTGAAGTTCTTTAACACAAATACCATGGTGGCTAAAGAATGAGGACCCAAGACACCACACTCAACATGCTCAAACGGTTAGGGGCACCACCATTGAAATTTAAGAGAGAGAGAGAGAGAGAGAGAGTGACTCAAGAGAACTTTGAAAGAAACCCAAGTGAGTTGGGGCAAATACGAAAGAAAAAGAGAACATTGTTCATCCTAATACAACGTGACCGAGTAAAAACTTTACTGAACGTTTTTATTTTATTTTTGGCTAATTTTTCATTTACCAATGGCCACTTATACTGTCATTAAAATTGACATACAATGGCAAAAAAAATTTGCCGCTGAAAACAAGACACATTTGGTGCAAGTAAAAGATATTATCACTAAAATTTTATATCATTAGTGGCTAAATTTAAATTGTTGTCACTAAATATTTTAAATTATTGTTGAACTAATAATATATTTTTGTTGCAACATTCAAATTGTCAATAACTAGATTCACTACCATGTCTTCAGTGACAATAATACTTTTTTTACCACTAATTATATATCTTTAGTGATGACAAATAATTATGGCCACTAAATAATTTCAATATCATACTTTTAGCGACGATCATAGTTTTTTGTCACTAACCATATGTATTCAATGACAATATTTTTAGTTCTAATCTAAATCTAGAGGTTAAAAATGGAATTTCTTTTAGTGAAGGGAAAATTGATGAAGGAAGAAAGAAAAAAAATGACGAAAAGAGAAAAACTAAAGCACAAAAGACTACATAGTCTTCCCAATGTAGTGTACATCTATATGTATAGATAATCATCTTTTTATTTTTCTTATCGAATACGATTACCAAACTTCATTCATAACAATGGAGATTACAAGAGAAGCCATCAAAATAATAATGAAAACCTTTACCTATTGTAGTAACTACTATTACACATTCTATATTTCAAAGTCTGATTCGTCAAATATTTTTTTAATAAAAGAGAATGGTCTCAACCACGCACTCTTTAGACTCATGGGTACGCATTCAATCAAGTGCAAATCCAATAAGCTGGGGCAAGAGTCAAACTTAAACCTCGTCATAATAACTCTAAGATCTTTCCATCCAACCTATCCTCACAAATTAATTCACATTATACTCTTCATCAATAAGAAATGAACTCTCTTGAGCTGACAATGTATTAAATTACTCCATCATAGTTTCCCAATTACTCAGATCCTTTATCATGATTTTATAGAAAGAACAAACAAGCAATTTCTTGTGCACAATATTAACATTCGAAGATCCTTCAACAGTGGCGTCTATGATACAATGTCAGATCAATGCACCACATAATTTTTGTGCATATCAACCTTACATATTCTTCTTCAGAGTGGCCTTTCTGAATTCTGATGATATTTTCACTTGAAGGCATGGACACAGAGACCTTGGTGGGCTTCGGTGCAACTAAAAAATAGTTTCATTGTGACTTGGGTATCGTGAGTTTGAGAAATGGACAAACTCTCTCAGAATGACACGTACATTTGACCTTTCTTAAACCCTCTAACTATGAAAGTCCTGTAATCTGGATGCCATTTGTCTATCTCTTGGTTCTTCCATAAGCACAGTTGGGGATGTAAAATAAAAGAGATACTAAGGTTTCACGGTGATGTTTTGGAAACTCCCCCACATCAAACAATGGCATATATGTTCATCACCAGATAAGAAATAAAAGAAAGGAACACAGGAAGAAGAAACAACACCTTCTTGTGCACAAAATCAAAACTCTCAGATCCTTCTTCAATAATGGTGTCCAATTTGGGAGCATTTGAAGGTTTTTGAGGTGAAATGAGAGGGGCTGGTGCAACCTCAATCCAATTGTGGATGAAGCCCATTTCTTTTCCCATGTGTTGGTGGGAGAAAAAGCCTTTGGTTTCTTATCTCCTTGAAAAGGCCTTTGTATGAAAAAGGTTGTTCAAGAGAAAACTTGATTGACCGGTGATTTTAGATGAGGACCAGGGAGAGAGATTGGTGGTGACTTGTGAAAATCTTTGTGGTTGGAGTTTATTTATATAGTAGTTTTAAAGCGAAAAAGATGGGAAAACCTTGGGACACGGTTTATGAGGAAAATTAGTGGTCAAAATCAGTCCACGTGTGTGGCCTTTAAATTATCATAGACTAAGGTTGTGTTTGGGTAATGGGTTAAAGTGGGATAATAAGGACAGCCTAATAAGGTGGTGGGTCCCACATATCTCTTGTTTGGGAAATCAAAATGGAGGTTGGATAGAAATCTCAGGTTTAACCTTGACCCGGTTGCTACAGTACATTTTAACCCTCCTACACTGGCTAAAAAATTAACCCACCTCCCCCATGGGTTACAAACTTAACCAATGGGATACATTGTCTAATTACTATAACACCTCTTCTTTACCATTTAACCCTAGATCACTTCTACACTTCTCAGCCGCTTGTGTTGCTCTCAACGACTGATATCGTCCGTCAACAGTCGCCGCCACCAACATCGACCGTCAATAGTTATCGCCAACGACGTCTTCATTATCAGCAATCGTCGACGACGTCTTCCTTAATAGCCATCACCAACGGCGTTCGAGGTTGTATATTGATCTATGAGGCCGACAAATCCACAAGAGATCAAAACCCCTTTCTTTGATCACCATATCATCTCAACTGAAGTCGAAGTTTAGAATGACGTTTCAATACCCCTTTCTTCGATCAAGTAATTTAAATTCTTGACAATTATTATTTATTTTTTCAAATCTTTTTATTTTATGCAAACAATATGGTGTTGTAGCTGCTAAAATTTTCATTAGAATCTGATTGAACTTGTTAAACCTTTTACTTATAATGCTGAATGCCTCTTGTTTTGTGAATTGGTTAACATAGATTATTTTTTTTAGTATTGTGTGATGCAATATCAGATTTTCACCTTTCAACCTCTTGCTTTGTAAATGTTTTGACAGAGAATTAAATTTTTTTTTTTTTGTGTGTGTTGTGTGATACAAGACCAAAATTAATTATTTGTTTTTGTTTCTTATGATAAATGTAAGTTGGATATAACAACATCAATGTGTATATACGTGTGTGTGTGTAATCACATATATATATCTATATCTATACTACTAATAAGAGTGGCTTAAGTGAAAAACTTTTGATTTCCTTATTTATCCTTCAATAATTCTATAATGTCTACTTTATCATTTTTAAAGTGGCTTAAAAGAAAAAAAAATTATTTTCTTATTTATCTTTCAAAAATTATATAATGTGTTTATCCATTTTTGAGGAATTTTTTATTTTTTTATTAGTTGCATTAATTCAACTAATAAAGTCATTGTTTGGCTTTTGATTATCTTCTTTCAAAACAATATAAATTCAATCAAAATCCGATTTGAACAATGTGATCCGAATCCCAGTCAATTGTCTAACGAATTTTATTTTTCACAGTGCATAAATGAGTTCATTAAAATAGATATCTGTTCTGATCCAAATTAGTTGATTAGAGACGATTTTAGCATTTAACACATGAATTTCTACTCAATTTTATTAAATAATCACCAAATTGCATTATATGTTTGTAGGTACGTAGTGCACATCCAAATTCACTAAAAACTAAATATTTAAATAGATCTAATAATTTATATACTACTTTTGATTGTTAATACTTGTCAAAAAAATTTAATTGATAATACTATCTTTAAAAAGATAAAAACAAAATAGTAATTTTTTATTAGTCCAAAAAATCAGTAGTCATCCATCTATTAATCACTTACTGAAATTAAACATTATAGTTTTTAAATGCAATGCAATGCAATTCAAATTTTTTTTTTTAACCTTATGCAATTCAGTTCATATAACCTAAAATATGAGAATAATTTTGAGCGTAATAATTACCCCACGTCAGAAGTGTCCCTTTGTACAACCGCCCCCTACCAAGGGAACAAGTGGACAAGTGAGTCCCATAAAATTTAATAACCATCTCCACATAAATATAAAGAAAATTGGTTCAATTTATCTAATTTTTTTACAAAAATTCAAAATAGTTGGCGTGCAACGCACGCTTGTACTAAGTAGTATATATATATATCTATACTACTCTAAAAAGTGAGTATACTTGAAAAACATTTTATTTCTATTTTTACCCTTCAACTTTACAAATATACCAAGCTTATCCTCCAAATTTAATATCATAATAAACCTAAATCACCTCAGCCCAAAATCTTCCATATTCTCAACCATTACCCTCTCTCAGCCCTATTTTTCAGTCGTCTCTCTCTCCCCAATTTATCCATAATTCGGCGCACTAAACCAATCACACATCTCTCTCTCTCCCCCTGTTTACTCTCTCAGCCGTTACTCTCTCTCTCTCTTCTCGCTGTTATTCACAAATTGGCCGAGAACACAGTCATGTGCCCCTTCTCTTCACCTTCCCCCCTCTCTGTTGTCTCTAGAGGTTCCAAGACTAAAATTCTTGATGAGTTTTTCTTGATCCACATTTTTTGGGGGTAGGAATTGCCTTTATTTTTGGATTTGTGCACTTTCTTCCTTTCTTGTGGTTATTGTAAGTTTTTCGTTTACCTTGGATTGAATTGTGTTCAGATGCTCTCTTATTGAATCCAAGCTTTCGATCATTTTAAGTTATTGGATATTCTTGCTTTTTTTTGGTTTTTCGATATGGACTCTTTATTTCAAATGGCCTCGATCTTTTCTCTAAGGTTTCATATTTTCTGATTGACGGACAATGGTATTTTGGTTTTCTGTTACAGGCATGGAGAACCATTCTATGACATGCACTAGCTGAGATTGATGCGGGTATAGAGTATAGGGTTTCATTTCGGTGATCGTAGGTCTTCCAATTACGAGATTTGTGATACAGGTACACGTGTATATATATGTTCTCTATTTATTCTATCTTTGTATCTGGCTTGCTTAGTATTGCTTTTTCATTATTCCTAAGTTTCATGGATTTATTTGATTGGATTGTGTGGGATTTATTTGATTGGTATACCATGTTCTTCTTCTACTTTGTGCTTCTTTTGGGCTTTTTGGTATCATAGATTTATGCTCTGCTTTTCTTGTGATTTTTCACTATTTTTACAAAATATAGTCAGTTTGCTTCTTTTGTAATGAACTCTAATGTTCCTGCTCGTTGAGCACTTTCTGTTCTGCCCCAACTCAGCGGAAAGATTTTTCGCTGTTTTTACCATGACCTGAGAGGAGTTGATACTGTGGAGATGGAGTTTCTTTTGGATTGCACCATTCTTGTATGAATTTAATAGTGCATTGAGGCAATCAATTGGTGGAAGTGGAATTTAAACCCTCTTCCAAATCTGGGATCTGCAGTATGGGATTAAACCCTGTAGATTCCCATGTCAGGGTTTCGGGGTCGGGGTCTGGTACCAACCGCACCTCTTGATGAAACCTCCATCAGCAAAACGTACTTGCTTCTTTGTGTTTCTATAAGTACATAGATATATCATACATGCATATGTTTATTATAGATCTTGCATTCTGTTTGTTTTTTGTGGGTGTTTGTGACTCTGTTGTGGGGGAAGGGGGGATTGCTTTTTGACCTCTTGAGGTTTGCATGGCCTTTGATGCATTAATTAGGTAGGTTAGGTACATTTAACTACCTTCAATTTATTTTTTCAGTCGTCTAATATTCTCGTCCCTTGTGAGGTTTGCAGTCTTGGTGCAACGGTAAGTTTGCTCCATTGTAACATGGAGGTCACGGGTTCGTGTTGCAGAAACAGCCTCTTTCTGCCGCTGCGTACATCTGACCCTCCCCAAGACTCCGCACCTCGTGCACTGAGTACGCCTCTTTTTAATATTTTTGTCCCTATTGAGATGCACCCAGCAAATTAATGTAGGATGCTCTTCGAACTTCAAATATTGCTTACATATTTCCATTCTGTTTATGTAACTATTTTTATTGTGCTCTATGACCGTTTTTTTTTTTTGGGTCAGGTTGCACTCTATGACCTTAAATGGGCTATGTTGTGTACTATATTAATTATGCTTTGCTTTTTCTCTCAGATTTTCTAACAAAGTCTTCTGGGAAAATGGATTTGAATTCACCATTGAATCTCACTTGTCTACTATCCTTTGTAAAAGATCCAAAGATGTGTACTGGTACTAACTGACAAAATCGTTTTGCTTGGCTATCAGAATTAGTATGAAACTTATCTTTAAGGTCCCCAATTCAAATTACCAATTTGTTGGTTCAGCTTTTGTGGTGGTCACAGACGATTTTCAGTGTATTTGGGAAAAATATTGTTTCTGGTGATCTTTGATGCATGATATCTAGGGTTCTTGTCACTTGTAGAAAAGAAAAGTGATAATGATGTACAGGTGGAGTGTGTAATTCCTATAATCCTATTACATTCTCCCTATCAATTTCTACACAACTTGCATTTGCTTCTTCTGGGATTCTTCCTTTGGTCATCTTCTTAGCTTTTCTTGGTTATCTCTCTCCCTAGGTAACAACTTCGGCTCTCTTTCTTAAATTACATGTGTAGTCAACTGAACTTAAATGTCAGTCCTCCTACAAGTTCCTCTACAGAGAGCGAATTTTGTGTTATGATAAGTAAATAATTTTATTGACCCTGATTAACTAAGAGATAGCTGAAGTAGTAGAGCCATTGGTTTCCAATGAAATGACAAAGAAGTTCATGAAAGTGAACATAGGAGTGTGGATTATGTTTGTTGCCACTATCGTGGTGTTCTATCACCTCCCTCAACCTTTCAATTCTCTCAAATTCTACCAAAGCACACCAATATTTACCTTCCATGGCCCAAGAACAGTGGCACCCATCAAAGATTCGAGCAACGTTTGCTTCGTAGGGTTCTTGATTGGCGTTCAACGTCAAGAAGGCAATCACTAAAAATTCAACATGATAATGTTTGGCTTCTTTGTGGGCGATTATTGAAGTAAATTTCTGATTTATTTTGTGAATTGTTAATTTTTTAAAGAATTGTTACTTTATCCATGTTAGTCTGTGTTTGGTATGATTTATCCAGGGTTGTGAATTTTTTATAGAGTAGACATGTCTATCAAAATCTTACTTGATGGTGTGACTAAAGAAGAAATCATACGGTGGTACTCTATCGCCACCCTTCTCTCAGGTTACATCTACATTTGATATATTTGTATTTCTTTATTAATCGCTGGAATTCCTTTTTTTTTTTTTCCTTTTAGATAGATGTTGACAAATTTACTTATTCGTTTTAGAACTACTGGTTGCTATTGGTTGGGTGTAGATCAAATGAATGACTTTCGTACGTAGCTTTATTACACTTTCATTACTTGAAGATATCTACTTTGAGGATGTTATTTTCCATGATCAAATTTGTTATAAATTGTATATGCATACATATTTGGCATTGATCAATGATTGAATCAGATGTCAAAAGGAAGTGCTTTAAACTTTCATGAGTGTTAGTTATCAAAGTGTGACTATTATAGGAACACCAAGAAAAATTTCTGAATAATTACTAAACTAGCTGTTAAAATAAGAAAATATGATGCTTTGCTCATTAATTGTGAGTCTGGGGTCATAAAGATCAATTGGAACCCAGGACTCCCACTGAAAATCAGTGACTTACTGAAAAATGGGGAACTCTTATGAGGGTTTTCGCATTTCATCTCAAAGTGAACTAAATTAACAGTCCATGAGCAACATGGTGCAAGTTTACTATGTATCCCGCAAAAGAAGGGGAAAAACATGAGTTTTCTTCATTTTTCTTCCAATTCAATTAGGGTTGTAAGCTGAAAAAGAAGAAAACCCATTTGTATGGCCTGTACTGAATCCCAAAAAGTACTTGAAATCTTATGAAATCACTCAAACAATTGTAACAAGGGGCATTAGGATAGGGGGTGATAACTTCCTTATACTACTAAGCCCAACAAAGTGAGAGTTGAGTCAGTAGAAAATGGAGTATGTAACGACTAACAATGATTTCAAATTTCTCTCCTTACCCCAAACTGTTATAACAGTGCAAATCCATGATGTCACATAAGAATACCTATTAGTTTTAAGGGAATGAAGATGATCATACACATGGTAAACAATGAAGTGCATGAGTGAAAATACACCTCAAAGGCATTCCTGGTTGATTGTTTAAAGTTGTTGGACATAAACCTCTATCGTTTGTGGAACTTTGACAAATTTTGGATTAGTGTTTAGGGTCTTACTTAGGTTTCTAGAAGTTGATGTTAGTGTAAAACTCCTATACTTTTGTAACTTGTTTTTTACATTGTGCTACTGCTGAGAAATGAGTGAGGAGAAGGGAAAAAGAATCTTGCCATCACTGATGAATGGTCTGGGAGTTGATGCTGTATGGAGTATGGACACTTGGGCTTTATTGCCATTTAAACTTAAATGACATAAAATTTGATTGATGGTAAGCCCCTTGTGTTTTGGAAACCCTTAAGGAGTAACATTAACTAACGAGGATCACAAATCAAATGAGGGCCAAGGAGATGATCACGTGTCAATGCACTTGTGCGTGACACAATCAGAGACACTCGAGTCACTTATCTAATATTGGGGCAGGTGATAGATAATCATAGGCAAGCAATACCAAAATTAGGAATTGGATGCTATGTAGTTTTATACAAATTGCTTGCAACATTGAAACCTCCCCTTTTATTTCAAAGAACTTCATTTTTGACTCCTATACTCTTTTACACATAATTCTGACCACCATTTAACTTGGTAATTTATAGAATTGATCCCAAAAGGTTTAAAACCAAATTATCATTTCAAAACAGCTCCTAAGCCTTGGAAAGTTTCTGAAATTTTAAAACAATCCCAAAAAAATTTCGAATATGTTTCCAAATGTTATGGTTTAGGATACAACACCAAAAAGTTTTCTGATTGTGTATTTGTGTTGTGTATATTCTGTGGTTATGCACTCTTCCATGGACTTGTTTGGATGCCCTTGTCTACAATGCGGACTTGAATTTGCTGCAATTGAGAGTAAAATATGTTCCCATCTTTGTTCTATTCTCAAACAGAGCTACTTTTGATCTCTGTTAAGCTTTGTTTCAGGAATTCACTTAGAGCTGCCTCACTTGGACAACTTTCCAATGATTTCTCGGTTCTAATTTGTAGTACATTTTAAATTTTTTAAATAGTGTCCATCCTTTCTATTCGAAAGAAATTCTAATGATGATCAACGATTTGTAGGTTTGACCGTTTGAGAGATATAATGCAAGAATTTTCAAGTGGTATCAACTCTATCTTTTTTCGGCTTCATATCCTTAAGTTGACTATAATTATCATATATGAAAAGTTTCAAGTTTGATCTTTTATTGGCCACATGTCAAACTTAAATCATTCAACGATTCAATGTTTATTAATATTGTGAATTTCGGAAAAATGGTCTACTCTGCAAATATCTAATATTTCATACTCCAATAGTTCATGTGCAAGTAAACTTGGTATTTTAACCTACGACCCCATTCCATATGTATAAATGGCACTGGGTATGTATAAGTTTTGGATACAAAACCAGAACCCAAAATAGATTGACCTAGAAATCCTTGAGGACAAGAGAAAGATCATGTAGGAGAGTATGAACCTAAATAGATACCATTAACATGTACGGTGCGTATCTGTGTGTCGTGACATTGAAAGCCTCAAAAGACCATGACCCATACAGGTATCCTAGGAAGTAGAGAAAAAAGATCATATATGAAATTGTTAAAATGTTAATACATGTCTGTTTATTGAGTTTTTTGAATGATATTGAGACAATGGCAAGTCCATTTGTGAAATTTTCTTTTAAATTAAGTGGAAAGCATTCCTTAAGTCTTTGTCAATGGTTGATTATGTGGGTGGAAGCCCATCCTCTACACAAGCACATGCATATTTAAAACTCAGTTATTATGCTAACGTTTAAGCAATTCATATGCATAAAATTTTGAGTTAGGTAACAAAATCTAATTGTCCACATACCACTCTTATTTAAAATGTTAATACATGTCTGTGTATTGAGTTCCTTGTATGATATTGATACAATGTTGTCCATTTGTAATTTATCAGGGAATGCCAACTTCTAATTCTTAAAAGTAATGGAGGATATAAGTATGACTATGCAACTGCTCATTGTCTTGCTGAAGTTTCCAAGGGACTTCTTGCTACTAATTTTATAAAATTTTCTGGTTACATGCAAGGCATGATATAATATTTTGCAGCCAATATTTTTTATTAAAAGTCCATTTTGGTTGTATAATGTTTTATGCAAAAGTAGCAGTTGAAAATTTATGTCAGTTGAAAATTTATATCACAAATACGTTATATCCATGGTTGCCTTGTCTTATATTGTGAATTAATTATCTCTCTCACTCTTTTAGAGAGTCGATTATGTTTCTCATATTAGCGCCTTTTTTTTTTTTTTTTTGTGGCTCATTATTTGTTTTGGTAGTCCCACCTGCTAGATGCATGTATTTTGGTTGTAATATTTTATTCTTACAACGTTTCACGTGCAACGCACGTTTGCACCAACTAGTACACACATATACATCTATCCAACCTCAAATAGTTTGTTCCCAATCTATTTTACAATTTTAGTATGTCTAAATATATATTTGGTGCAATCAATTTGGAAAGAATTGAAGAATGAAGAGAGAGAGAGAGAGAGAGAGAGAGAGAGAGAGAGAGAGAGAGAGAGAGAGAGAGAGAGGCAGAGAGAATGAGGAAGACCATGCCCTCGATTGGGGTGGGTTTCGTCAAAATCTTGGGTTTAGTATTGAATTTTATTTTTTTTTATTGACAATCTAGAGCCTATATTACAACTAGTTACAATAATAGCATACATTAATATGTATTTTATGTAGAAATTTGATGTGGGGAGTAGTTAATATTTGAAATCCAAACATAGGCTTGGATTAAATCTGTTCATGGGGAGAATGGTAAAATTATATAAAAGCAATGGTCTAATTACTAACCAAACAAGGAATTGGATATGATATAAAATATATCACATCTAATTTAAGTAGCTGAATGGGTTTGGGTTGGATGAGGTAGGATATAAAAAATAAAACCTATTCAATCCAAACCAGTGATCCAAACACACCCGTGTCATTTTAGTCTAATAAAAAATGACAGTTTAGGTTGATTAACATATTGTGTTCACGTGTATCTTATGTGACTACATATAAGGGTTCACTTTGGGGTTCTTCGCGTTTACAATTTGTATCTCTTAGTCCCTTAAATTTTCAAAAAATACCCTTCAAATGTGGTCACATGACATGCATGCGATCATCTCCATTATTCAATTTAAACTGTCGCTTTTTATTAGACCAAAGTAATAAAAATTGAATAGCTGAGGAATCAAATTGATAATATTGAGGATCAAAATGACTCACAACACATAATTTAAGGACTAAAAATATATATTTTTTTCATTTTTAGTAATAAGAGTCAAAATTAGTTAGAAGTTGAATTTATTGAAATTTGGAAATTGTTTATGGGTTTATCGAACCAAAAGCTCAACCTTGACTAGCTATCTAGTGCTAATTATTTTACCTAAGGCTGGATAGTGTACCAATTTGGGCTCTCTATTCTCATTTATAGTTGCAATTGACAATTTTAATTAAGAATCTTAATTTTTTTAATATTATTCAACCATGAACATATGGTTCAAACCCTGGCACCCACTTGCAATTGGGAATATTTTATGTGTTCCACGACAGAGTATGAGATCTCATTTTGGTGATCTAATGTCACAAGCAGCGATAGATCCAGACATTTATCGTAGTGGGGGCAGCAATTTAGTGAACTAATTTAGAGATTTAGTGCATTGCTATAGTTTAAGTAGGAAATAGAATGAATTCAATGTCAAAACCCACTGTTAATTCAATCTATGTGTCATAGGCCGTGAAAAGAAATGCCTCACTACAAGAAAATCGTTTTTTAGCAATGAAGTCGGTTGTCGCTTAAGGTATAAATTTGGTCACTAAAATTTCATCACCATTTTGTGGCATTATGCTCAACTAGAAAAGTTTCCAACAACGAGAGAATTATTCGCGGCCAAAAATACACAATAGGCGACAAAATTTTCATGGCTAAACATCTCATTTTGCTACAAATGTTTTGTTTGTAGCCAAGGGCGGAGCCAGATTCTCTTTCCAGTGGGGGCAACTATCAAGTTAAAAAGAATGATTACACAATAATTATCAAAATTAGTTGCATCTAGTGATTATAAATTTTTTCTCAAAATTTCATTCTCTGTAAAAAAAAATTCCTAATCTAAAATTTTTTATAAAATAATTCTTCAAATTATTTTTTTTTATTTTCAAAGATTTCACACATTTATACACTTGAAAAAGATAGGACTTGACTAAGAAAAATTAATACAAAACTTTTTTACATAAAGTACTAGAATAAAGAAAGTTTTCTTAGAGAATGTTATTTTGACATATCACTTTGCAAGTGAGTTTGTCAATGATAAGATTTTGACTCACCCAAATGACAATTTGTCTTGAAAACTCTATTTTGAATCTAATATAATTATTCAATTGATTTCGTTTTTATAATCTATATTCGAATCCATTAAATATTATAAATTTTATCAAAAATTCAAATTAATATATATATATATATGTTTATTGCATTGTAATTTTGATTCAATCTCATCACTTAATTTCATCAAATGTTTATATATACATATTTCTATATGCATATCAAATTGAATTGAATCATAATCAAATCAAATTTTTATTGTCAAATCTAAAATCTTAGAATATGATGTAGTATATACGAACTTGGATAATTTGTCAAAACTATTAATCTATGTCTTAGTAATCAAATTTGGAGAAGGAATGATTCGGTAACTTAAGTCATTGTAGAAAGAATAGTGATAACTAGAGACTAAAAAAAATTGTAATATTAAGTCTGCATGCGCGAACCTTGAGTCCAAATTTTTAGTTCATGAAAATAAAATTGAGTGAGGGTGTAAAAATTTTAATTTTTATTATAATTTTAAATTAACCCTAAAAAATATCAAAATTTTAGTGGGGGCAATTTTTACCCCCACTGCCCCCACCTTGCCTCCGCCCCTGTTTGTCGCCAAATAAAAAATTTTCTAATCCCATTAAACATTTAGTGGCAGTGCACATTTGTCGCTAAATGTGAAAAATCTTCATCGACCAACTACCGTTTGTCGAAAAAACTAAGTAAACAAATTATAATAAAAAATAGGCCAGAAAACAATTTTGTCACCAAAAAATTGGAGGCAGGGTTATAGTGACGAACTTTTGTCGTTGCCAATTTTTTAGAATTTTTTTTGTTGGTTTAAGTTTGGCTTTGTAACACCTCAAAAACACTCATAACGATTAAAAAAATCTAAAAATTTAATAATATTTTAACCTATTTTAATCATTGACCCGTGACACTAGATAATCCATAAAAATATAACATAATCACTAAAACATCCATACAAATATACAATACTCATACTACAAAATAGCATCCAAAAAGCCCCAACATCCAACTGGCCCAAATGTTCGTAATATACTGATCATAAAGAAGATTGGAAATGCGCTCTTCATAGTCTATCGTCAATCTGTGACAAACATGAAAAAATATAGATCGATAAGAAGCAAAATAAAGAGTATATAAGTTTCGAGTTTAGAACTTGATATATTACTATTGAGTAATGATAGATGGACATAAAAATTAGACTTAAAAATTAAACTTAATAATTTCAACTATTGAATAGGTAGTGGCTCTCAATAAATGCTGGGACTCACAGTGAAATCAATAGTTGTAATTATCAAGTCTACTTTTTAAATCCATGCAACATTGTTCATTACTATTATTTGAGTTTTTGCCTCTTATTCTTGAACATGGTGTCCTATTGGGGCACGTTTTGTTCCATCACGTTTGTTTATGTTTGAGCAAGGTGGTGGAGGTGAGTTTGTGGCAATCCGCTGACGACATTTGTTGGTGCATAAGTGCCTAAATTCAGTTTTTTTTTTTTTTTTTTCTTTTTTGCTTCTTATTCCCTAATCGGGTGTCCTATTGAAGCACGGTCTATTCCATCAAGTTTGGCTCAACCCGTCAAGGTAGGCTCGCAACGTCCGAGTTGGTGTTGTGCGCTTTGACCCTCCAATGACGGTTGTTTGAGTATAAGTATCCATGTGCAATTTTTTGCTCCTTATTCTTGAATCGGGTGTCCTATCGAGGCACGATCTGCTCCCTCAAGTTTGTCTAGTCCCAAGCAAGGTGGTATGGGTGAGCCAAGATGGCGTCCATATAGGTTTTGTGTGATTTCGCCCCTCAACGTCCTTTTTTAGAGCGTAAGCGTCTATAATTGCTTTTGCTCCTTATTGTCAAACCGGGTATCTTATCGGGGCACGATCTATTTGAAGGATTCAGAAACTATATCTATAGCCATCCTATGCAGTAACCCATCCTAGTAGCCACCTCTATGAACGGCTTGACGGCTAGATGGCCGGATTTTTTGACAAAGCTTGTCGGTGCATTAAATGAGTTCCCTTCTTTCTTGACTTTTTTGGTTAGAAAACTCCCTATAAATAAGAAGCTTAGTGAAGGCTAGGGATATGCTCAAGATCAGTGAGGAAGAAACAGAGAAATAGAGAGATTCGGGAGAGATCTCATTTCTGAGAATTTTGTATAAATTCTTGTATTTTATTTCCAGAGAGAAATAAAGATCCATCTTCTATTTATATCTTATTTGTGGTGCATTTCGGGCCCTAGGTAACCAACAAATGGTATCAGAGCTTTGGTTGGGTCGCGGAAAATTTTTCCAACTCACTATTTTTTGTTCGTACGGGTTCTAAATAAACTTGAAATCAAATTCTAAGTGCACCATTGGATTCCTTTCATCGAAACGAGTCGAACCCCACTGGCCTCACATCAATCTGACATCGGATGCTCTCTCACGGCCCTTGCCGGAACTTCACCAGAAAGTTCACCGGCCGTCAAAGTTCACCGAAGACTGCCGAAGTTGCTGTCAGAAAGTTTGCTGGAAAAGTTCGCCGAACCAGTGACCGGAGGAAGGTTGAAGACGACTGAAATTCCACTCCGTGAAAGAATATTCTATCTCAGTCAAAGAATATTCCTATAGCATATTCCATCCATATTGTGTCAGCATATTCCATCAAGTTTAACGGAATATTCCGTTAGATTATCAAAAACTTTTCAAGCCAGTTCTGAGCTCATTTTAGCTCCCTTTTTTGTGAACCAAGACTCTTTTACAGCTATTTCAATCGTTCCAGACGCAACAATTCACTCTGTTTTGCAAAATTCAGCCTCGAAATTTTTTGATTAAGACATTTAGAGCCTAAAAACTGAAAATGTCCAAGGAGAAATCAACGTCGGGAGCTATGATCAAACTCACTGCCTCCAATTATACACTTTGGAGACCTCGGATGGAAGATCTTCTAAGCTGTAAAGACTTATATGATCCCTTGGAGGTAAAAGGTGTAAATCCAAATTTGACAAAAGAAACGAAGTGTAAGAAACTAAACAGAAAAAAATCACCGGTCAAATCAGGCAATGGATTGACCACAGTGTATTCCACCATGTTGCACAAGAGACTAATGCACGTGTCCTTTGGAAGAAACTGGAAGACATATACCAGGCCAAGACTGCTCAGAATAAAGCCCTTTTGATGAGGCGGGTTGTGAATCTAAAGTTAAAAAGTGGAACTTCAATTGTTGAGCACACTAGTAAGTTCCAGAGTCTAGTAAATCAATTATCATCGGTAGAGCTGAATTTGGGGAATGAAGTAGAAGCTCTCTTTCTTTTTAGTTCCCTACCAAATAGCTGGGAAACGCTAATAGTCTCTCTCAACAATTCGGCTCTAGGAGGCAAACTTACTATGTCAACGATTAAGGATGCCCTGTTAAATGAGGAGGCCAGGAGAAAGGATGTTGGCATTGACCAGTCAAATGCCCTCTTCACTAAGAGAAGAGGCAGACAACAAAGAAGTAGTAGAGGCAGAGGAAGAGGAAAGAGTAAGAGTAAAAGAAGGTCACAAGATCCAGGGAGATCGAATGACGGAGGAAGACCTACATACAAGTGTTATCATTGTGGCATGCAAGGCCACATGAAGAAAAACTTATGTAAGTTGCTACAAGAGCAAGGCCAAGGCAGTAATGAGCCGAAGAAACAGGACGGAAAGACGCTAGTCACTCTCTTAGAGGACGTGACCATTCTTTCTGTCAATGAGGAGACATGCCTTCATTTTTCCAACCATAACGCTGAGTGGGTGCTAGATACTACAGCTTTATGTCACGCCACTTCTCACAGCAATTTCTTCTCGACGTACAAAGTCAGAGACTTTGGTACGGTGAGGATGGGAAACACCAGTTCTTCCAAGATCGTAGGAATTGGTGATATTCAGATAAAAACAAATGTTGGTTGTACATTGGTATTGAAGAATGTCCGGTACGTGCCCGACCTTCGGCTAAATCTACTTTCCGGGATACCCCTTGAGAAATAGGGCTACGATAACCATTTCAGCAATGGCACATGGAAGCTCACGAAATGTGTCATGGTTGTCGCCTGAGGACATATTTGTGGCACGCTTTACAAGACTCATATGAAAATTTTCTCACATAGCCTCAATGCAGTTGAAAATGAGGTTTCACCAAATCTGTGGCACCAGAGACTCGGTCACATGGAGGAAAAATGATTGTTTATCTTGGTAAAGAAGGATTTCATCACAGTTGTCAAGGATGTTGCATTAAATCCTTGTGATCATTGTTTGTTTGATAAACAATATCGAGTCTCGTTCAGTTCCTCTATGAAGAGGAGATCAAAGTTGTTAAGCCTGGTACACTCTAATGTTTGCGGTCCCCTGGAGGTGGAATCATTAGGCGGCAACAAATATTTTTCTTACCTTTATTGATGGTGTTTCACGGAAGGTATGAGTGTACTTCCTAAAGACGAAGGACCAATTACTCGAATGCTTCAAAAGATTCCAGGCCATGGTAGATCAAGAAACAAAAACAAAGCTTAAGTGTGTCCAAACAGACAATAGAGGCGAATATACTTCTAGAAAGTTTGAAGTATATTGTGGAAATTATGGTATCAGACATGAGAAGACTGTTCCACGTACCCCACAGTACAATGGAGTAGCGAAATGGATGAATCAAACCATTGTGGAAAGAGCCCGATACATGCTCAGTATGGCAAAGCTGCCAAAGTCATTTTGAGGTGAAGTTGTTCGTGCCGCCTGTTATCTAATAAACAGATCACCGTCAGTACCATTGAATTTTGATATTTTCAGAGAAGGTGTGGTCTGGCATGAATCCCTCCTATTCTCACTTAAGAATTTTTGGGTGCAAACCATTTGCACATGTATCCAAGGGGCAAAGGCAAAAACTTGATGCCAAGACCACTCTGTGTATCTTTATAGGCTACGGAGATGAAGAATTTGGATACAGATTGTGGGATCCAAATACCAAAAGGATCATCAGGAGCAGGGACGTGGTGTTCCATGAAAACCAGGCATATGAGGACTTTGAAAATCCCACAAAGTCCAGCAGTTCTAGTTCCGGTGCACAGGAGATTGTTTCAGACCCTGCACCGTTACAATTCGCCACAGATAATGACGAAGTGCAGGATGAAACTACATAAGCAAAACAAGATGATGAAGAAGGTGTTGAACAGGGGGAGCAACAACCCCCTCCATCAAATGTTGCAGGACCATCACAGCAATCAAAGGATGGTATACCTCATATAGCTGACGAGCCTCAATCACGAAGATCCGAAAGAGGAGGCATTCTATCGAGTAGATATCCGGAGTCAGACTATATTCTGCTTACTGATGAGGGAGAGTCGGAGAGCTTCCAGGAAGCACAATCTCATACAGATAAAGACAAATGGATGCAAGCCATGCAGGATGAGATGGATTCCTTGCAGAAAAATCAAACCTTTGAGCTTTTAAAACTTCCAAAAGGCAAGAAAACATTGAGGAATAAATGGGTGTTCAAGCTAAAGAAAGATGGTTATGAGAAACTGGTAAAGTATAAGGCTCGATTGGTCGTTAAAGGATTCCAACAGAAAAAAGGAATTGACTTTGACGAGATTTTCTTACCAGTTGTTAAGATGGCCTCAATTCAAGTCATTCTCAGATTAGTAGCCAGTTTAAACTTGGAGCTTGAACAAATGGACGTGAAAACTGCATTTTTTCATGGAGATCTGAATAAAAAAATCTATATGGAACAACTAGGAGGTTTCGAGATTCCAAGAAAGGAAAATCTGGTCTGCAAGTTAAAGAAGAGTCTGTACGGCCTCAAGCAAGCGTCTAGACAGTGGTATAAGAAATTTGACTCATTCTTGGTGGGTCAAGGCTACAACAGGACTGCTACAGATCAGTGTGTTTACGTTCAGAGATTCTCGGATGGCAATTTTGCTGCACTCCTACTTTATGTTGACGACATGTTGATCGTCGAAAATGATGCAATAAAGATTAGCCAGTTGAAGAAGGAACTGTCCAAGTCCTTTGACATGAAGAACTTAGGCCCAGCTCAACAGATACTAGGCATGTAGATTGTTCGTAATAGGAAAACCACAAAATAGTGGATATCACAAGAGAAATACATTGAACAGGTGATCCAAAATTCAACATGGATACTGCCAAGTCAATCAACATCCCACTAGCTAATCATTTCAAGTTGAGCAAGAATTTCTGTCCTTCATCAAAGAAGGAGATAGAAAATATGGCAATGATTCCCTACTCTTCAGCAGTTGGGAATTTAATGTATGCAATGGTGTGTACAAGGCCAGATATTGCCCATGTAGTGGGCATGGTTAGCAGATTTCTTTCAAATCCAGGGAAAGAACACAAGGAGGCGGTCAAGTGGATTCTCTAATACCTTAAGGGTACATCGAAGATATGCTTGTGTTACGTGGGAGTTGAACCAGTTTTAGAAGGCTATAGAGATTCAAATATGGCAGGAGATCTTAATGGTAGTAAATCTACATCAAGATTTCTTTACACTTTTGTAAGGAGAGCTGTGTCATGGCAGTCAAGGTTGCATAAGTGCATAGCTTTATCCACAACAAAGGTAGAATATATTGTTGCAGCAGAAGCTAGTAAGGAAATATTGTGGTTAAAGCGGTTTCTCCTATAACTGGGTATTAAGCAGAAGGAATACAAGGTGCATTGTGATAATCAAAGTGTTCTGGACTTGAGCAAGAACTCAATGTACCATTCTTGGACAAAGCATATTGATATTCGTTATCATTGGATACGCGAAGTGATGGAGCAACAATTATTGAAACTAGTGAAGACTCATACAAAGAAGAATCCAGCAGACATGTTGACAAAGGTCGTTACTCGAGAGAAGCTTGACCTGTGCAGAGACATAGTCAGGATGAATGTCTGACTACATTCTCTTCTGATGGTTCTAGAGGGGGAGAATTGAAGGATCCAGAAACCATATCCATAGCCCTCCTATGCAGTAGCCCATCCTAGTAGCCACCTCTATGGACGTCTTAACAGATAAACGGGCGGATTTTTTTACAAAGATTGTTGATGCATTAAATGGGTTCCCTTCTTTCTTGACTTTTTTAGCTAGAAAACTCCCTATAAATAGGAAGCTTAGTGAAGGCTAGAGGTATGTTCAAGATCAGTGAAAAAGAAACAGAGAGAGAGAGAGATTCGGGAAAGATCTCATTTGTGAGAATTTTGTATAAATTATTGTATTTTATTTCTAGAGAGAAATAAAGATTCTTATTCTATTTATATCTTGTTTGTGGTGTATTTCCGACCTTGAGTAACCAACGCTATTCCCTCAAAATCTTTTAGACCAAAATGAGGTGGTATGAGTGGTTTCGTGGCATCCGAATGGTGTTGCTAGTGCGTATATATATATATATATATATATATATATATATATATATATATATATATATATATATATATATACGTGTGTGTGTGTGTGTGTGTGTGTGTGTGTGTGTGTGTGTGTGTTTGCAACTTACTAAGTTTGTGTGTCTTTGTGTATGTGTTTGTCACGGACAGAGAACGAAGAGACGAGTGTGTGTGTCATAATGTGTGGGTGAGTCCAACAGAGTTGGGGTGGGGGGAGAGAGAGAGAGAGAGAGATTGATTGTCTGTGTGAGAAAGTGTGAGTGTGTGTGGGTAAGGGTGTGTGTGCGATTTCACACACAAATATTATTAGGATGAAATATTAAATTTTTAGGATGATGATTAGGATGAATTGCCGGGTCTAAGGTTATTGTAGTATGGTTAGGAAATTTTGAGAATTTAGATTAATAAATGGAACTCAAAAATGGATTTCTTGTATAAAGACGAATCCAATAACTATAACATTAGACATGATTCGTGTTGGTAGAAAAATATCATGCTAAGTATTTGAAATATCTGAGATGGTCTGGGCTTTATAAGTATTTTGAGAGGAGTATGACTAGTGTTAAAAAAGGTATAGGCATGCATGTGCAACAAGTGTCTATTTTGGTGAGTCATAGGACACTTGCCGAAAGTAAATGAGTAATGCTACACTGACCAAATTTTGGAATATTTATTGGGGCCCAAATGACATGGCACCAAATAAAAAAGCCCAAGTTAGCTGTCATGTCATTTGGGCTCCAAATTTGGTCTCAAAATTTGGTCAGTGTAGAATTATTCAAAGTAAAATGTGCAAAAATTTAGAGAAAGACAGGTAATAAACACAACGAAGAAAAGTGCCTAAGATAAAGTAATGGCTTAACAAATGTGTTACATGTGTCAAGTGAACAACGAGACCAACCATGCCTGCAAAGTGACACATCCTAATGCTATGTGCTAATGATCAAGGAGCTTAGCCATGTAATTAGAGGACACATGAATTTCACGTGTCAAGCAAAGAGGTAATCAAATCATGCACCGAGATACCTCTTACTTTCCTTCGCCCATAAATTCAGCCACCTCTCACTTGTAGTAACTGTAGAAAAGAAGGAAGTGAGAGAAGAGAATATACACACATATATATAGAAAGAGAGATAGAGAGAGAGAGAAAAAAGAGGGAAATAAATTTATAAGGTTTGTGGTTGAAATGAATGGTGAATTGGGCTTCGATTAATATTGATTTCAAGCATATTTCTCATGGTGTTATGAACAAAGGATCTACAAATATCAGCCAGTGGTGGGTAACTTGTGGTACTAATTAATATATGGGAATCGATTGACAATTTGAGATACAAATTAGTACACAATATACTTTTAAGTCTCTTTGCAAAGAGATTCGTATTAACTATTTCAAAATTCGTATTCTTATTTTTGATTGATTTGAAATTCTGTAATTTTTGTTATGTTAGTTTTTGTTTTTGGCTAATTACTTTGAGATTGATTGGTATATATACGAATTGCGGTTGAGGCATATTTTGTGAAATGTAATTCTGGCCCTGCAGAAGATGATTGATCAGTGAGTTTGAATTTATGATCAAATGTCACTTGTCGTGTTTTCAAGATGAGCCGAGTATAAGGCTATTATGTGATATGTTATATTTGATTCATGATTCCGCAATGTCTTTAATTTTGCTTATTGATTGAGCTATTTGATATTCAACCATTCATACATTTATCATTGAGCTTATTATTTTTTGTCGTCTTGCATACTTCCTTAGTTAATTAATTTTTCAAGTTGATTTTGGTGCAAAAATCGTGATTGAAATATTTGAGGAATTAGACATGATCGATTATCAGTATAATTTTTATAATATTGAATTTGAAAATTTCATCTGTATTTAAAGATTCAATTATCAATTACAATTTTTATTGAGTGAATTAGAGCTTTGACCTGTGTATTTGGTGATATATTTGTAGAAATTATTAACTTATTATAAGATAATGCATCCAAAAAATTGGGGTGTTTCAAGTGTGATATCAAAACATAAGTTTAAAATTCTACAAGCTATTCTAGGTTTAGTTACTTAGGATGATGACCTGTAGGTTATGGAAAGAGTGATTCACTATAGTTAGAATTTTGTCACATTGCATAACATAAGCAACTAGTTTATTGTGGGGAGTTTATTAAGTTTTTGTTGCCAAGTGAATAAGTTGGGCAAGGTATCAAAATTTTTAGTTGAGGATGAAGTCATTGGGTAGGGTATCAGAGTGTGATGATGGACAAATTTGATTATGCATAATTAAATCAGCTGAGTGTATGGTGTAAAGCAATTAATAAGGCAATCAATAATAAAAGGCAAAGATTTGGTGGCTGGGCCTAGGTGACCTAACTACTGAAGGCTACAACAGTGGCCGAAGAACTTTATTAATGAGAGACTACAAGGTAGTAGGAGAAAGGGAGAAAGAAGGTAAAAGTAAGCTCAAGGTGTGGTGTGTGAGAGATGTCTCCCCTGTTTAAGGAGTTTACAATTTATAGATACAAAGCCCTAGCTATTACGGTGACGTGAAGGTCAAGTCACTAATCTATCAGGGATGATAGCCACAATTAAGGATAAGCACTATCTTAGAATAATGGTTATCTCAATGATTGCTCTCCCACTTGCGTTGATCTTTCTAGGTCTCTTGAATTCTTGATTAGGCTGAGGCCATGAGTCGAGCCTGATATGTCTTTTAATAATTTGGGTTCAACCCATGAATTGGTCCTGGACCCAGCTGGATTTGGGATCATCAGAGTGTGCAGTAGAACAAATGCACTTACCATTTAGGGGGTGGATTGTAACATCCCAGATTTTTTATAAAATGAGAATTTGTAGTTCTAATACTATTAGGAAATATAGAGGAAATTTTTAGGATGATGATTAGAATGAATTGTAGGATCTAAGGTTATTATCTATGGTTAAGAAACTTGAAGATTTCAAATTAATAAGTGGAGCTCAAAAATAAATTTATTGTGTAAAGAAGAATCCAACGACTGTAATGTTGGATATATGGTTTGTGCCGATACAAAAGTATCATGCTAAGTATTTGAAATATCTGGGATGTCCATGGCTTTACTAGTATTTTAAGAAGAGTGTGACAAGTGTTGAGAAAGGTATAGGCATTCATGTATAACAAGTGTAGGTTTTGGTTTGTTGTAGGACACTTGTCAAAAGTACAATGTATGGGAATCTAAAGAAAGACACATTGGAAACATAAGCAAAGTGTGTAGCGTAAATAATAGCTTGACAAGTGAGTTAAATGTATCAAGTAACAACGAGACCAACCATGCAAAGTGACACCTCCTAATGTTATATGTTACCTGATTAAGAAACTCGCAATTAATCTAATTGCTGCATTGAATTAGGTCTCCTGATTAAGTCTCTAATGTATTACTCTTTGTAATATTGAATTTGCGAGATTCATTTGTATTTAGAGATTTAATAATCAATTATAAGGAATTAAAGCTTTGACTTGTGTATTTGGTGATACATTTGTAGAAATTGTCAACTTATTTATCAGATAATGCATCTAGGAAATCGAGGTGTTGCAGTGGTAACTTACAGAGAGAGGGTGTAGGTGTGGTGACTCGATTCAGAAAGAGAGGAGCTGGGGTTGAAGACGACAGGGAGTATAGATCTAGGAATAAAAAAACACGAGGTTTTGGAAAGTAGAATTATACTTCATTAGATCTAAAAATATGTTATTTTAACCCAATATTATAAATTAAACAATTCTACAATGACATCCAATTCGTCGCCAAAAAAAAAAATTCAAAGCGATGAACATTAATAATCATCAATTTTTATTTTCATTTGTTTTTATTTTCCTTTATTTTCAAAAAAAAATTGTGATAGATATACATTTTTTGCTGACGAAATTGTTCATTGCTAATAAATTTAGCATTTAAGACCAACATTGCGCCAAAAAAAAATTGGAGGGGACTTTTTTGCAAAGCCTTTTAGCAAGGACTTAAAAAAAATCATTGCCAAAACTTCATAAAATAGTTTACAGTGAGTAAATTTTTTCAACCCTATTAGACAACAACATCTCTTGAGGCCGAGCTTTTTGGCTTTTCGCAAGAGAGCCGCCAAGCTGGAAGCTAATAGGGAGACTGCCTGCGCAAGAGCAGAGATAAAGTTGCGAGCAATCTGCGAGAGGGTCGTAGGAGCTGAGACAGAGCTACGAATAGCTCGAGAGAAGGCTAATGTGACAGAGGTAGACCTGTGAGTAGCTCGTGAGAGAGTCACTAGGACAGAGTCTCATTTCATCGAAATGGAGAGAAAGGAGGTTGTAGAGAAAGCCGTCCAAGACCTGAAGTGCGGCGGAATTCATTGATGGTTATGAGAAGTTCAGGGGGAAGGCCACAGCGACTTTTCCCAATAGTGACTTCTCTGATACTGACATCTAAGAAAACCACCTCTTGACATCTCCTTAATTACCTTTGTCAGTAAAAGTGGATGTATTAACTCCAATCCCATGACCATACGAATCTATCAAGGTAGACCTGGATTTTACTGCAAATGTATGACAAAAGGCGGCACCTTCATGGTTATAAATGAGAAAATTAACTTGCAGATCAAATGCAATGATAGGTGGAAAGGAAATATATGGATTCTTTACAAGTCACAACATATATTTCCAATAATTATTCACAACACATCTACCCAAAGCCAAAAAGAAATTCATGACTTGAAATACTAACCTGCATTAATAGCAGCATGTGTTTGAGTTGCTCCACGGATGGCTCTGCC
Source organism: Ilex aquifolium (assembly GCA_951799425.1). Taxonomy (NCBI): domain Eukaryota; kingdom Viridiplantae; phylum Streptophyta; class Magnoliopsida; order Aquifoliales; family Aquifoliaceae; genus Ilex; species Ilex aquifolium. Next base: position 16,427,851 of record OX637397.1, on the reverse strand, counting down.
ATTTGGTGTTGGTTCTCCCTCCCTAACCCATTGACTACCTGCAGCAAGTAATTTCGGCGTTATATCCTTAGTTAACCTACTATGTGTAGGCATTATACCCCTCTGGTTCCCATGAAGGCACCTTTTTTTTTGGAACAGTGTAGGCAACCTGCTTTGAGGTCATAATAAGAAAAAAAACTAAGGGAGGGGAGCTGTGGAGCTTCTGGTTTGGACCTTTTGTTAGGCATAGAGAACAGTGGTAGCTAGGGGGTGATATCGTGGGATCCCACCATTACAACCACACCAAAGCATATATATAAAGTCCAATGTTGGCAATTTTGCATGACATGATGATCCGATTTTACTGTCTTTCTCCCTAAAGCAAGTAGACTTATGTGTTCCTCCAAACAGAGCATGCATTAGCCGATCCCCATTTTGGAAAAAGAGTTGTGTTTATCAAGGATTTTGGTGATATCCCTTTGGCTGTTTTGCAACTCAATTGGAAGGCTGTTTGTAGTTTTAGTTTTCTTTGTGTTTAGTTTTTTGGGTGGATTTCTTATCCACCATTTTCTGTATTTTTAAATATGCATATTTCGTTCTATGAAATGAAAGTTTTGTTTCATAAATTTTTTTTTTGATAAACCTACACAGGATACTCTGAAACATTTCTGTAAGCATGACAGGTTGATCAGAAAGAGGCAAAATAAGGTAAAATAAGCTCATCACTACAACTAAGAAGTTCAAAAAATGGCCACAAGGAGTTGCAAATATATTAGGGGGGCTTTGCCCTCGAAAGGTATTTCTGAACACAACTGGCACATTTTCTAAAAATCTCACCCCTGTTGTTAAAGTGTCCTTATATCCATACAGAGTTCCAATGGTAAAGCTAGAGATGCCAAGTATGACAGGTTTCTTAATGCCCTTCAACCTCTACCTGAAAACATTATTAGGTGAAGCATTTCCAGATGATTTCTATATCGCAAAGCAATATTTTGAAACCTATTAATCTACACTATTTATAAATTTAAACAAAATATATATAAGCACATGTACGAAGTCAAACAATCATGCTCAGGACAAATATAGCAGCAATGAGAAGCATTATATAGTATGCTTAAGCTAGAGGATCGAAGATCTGACGTAGTCATTAACTGCTTAAAAAATGTCATGATCAGAAAATGAACGTCGATTAAGTAAACTGAGATTTGGAAAAAAATGCTATCCAAACATATGACCCCAGACAGACTTATAGGCAGTACAAATCATGAAGCACATACTAGGCAGTGTGTTAGAGGCTTGGCATATGTTGCATAATTGTTGAATGATATGTCCTAGGAGCTGCTAACATGGAGCTGAGTAGATTGAAGGGGAAGTAGTCAAATAAGTTAGTCATGTGGAAGATTTACCTATTCCTTATGAAGTATTTGTTGGTTTGTTTCTATTCTTTAGGAAGTATCTATAGGTAGCAGGTTTGTTGCTATTTTTAGGAGGTATCTGTAGGTAGCAGATTAAGCTGCACTTTTTATGTTTTTCTGTTTTAAGCTAGCTGTATAAATAAGTGCTTTGAAGCTTAATAAAAATAATTACTTTAGATGTCTCAACGTTCTGTTGCTTCCTGAGAGTTTCTACACTTTGTTTCTATCAAAACCTACAAATTGGTATCAGAGTCAGGTTCTTGAGCAACCTGTGAGGTGAGTGAGCCTATACACCACCATCTACCCTATCCAAAACACACAAAAAAACCTACAAACAATATCCAGAATGATCTCAGAAGCTTCACTGAATGCACTGGCACCTCTAGTGTTTGATGGAATAAATTATCCAGTGTGGGCTGTCCGTATGGAAGCCTACCTTGATGCTAGTGATCTGTGGGAAGCTGTTAGTGAGGAATATGAAGTTCCTCCCCTGTCCGACAATCCAACTATGGCTCAGATAAAACAACACAATGAGAGGAGGCAAAGGAAATCAAAGGCAAAAGCTAGTCTATTTGCAGCTGTCTCATCTACAATTTTCACCAGAATCATGACACTGAAGACAGCAAATGAAATATGGAACTTCCTGAAGAAGGAATATGACGGAAATGAACGAGTCAAAGGTATGCAAGTGTTGAACCTGATTAGAGAATTTGAGATGCAAAGGATTACTCAGACAGACTTCTTAGTATTGTTAACAAAGTAAGACTTCTTGGTACTGAATTTTCTGATTCTAGAATAGTTCAGAAAATTTTTATAACAGTTCCTGAAAAGTTTGAGACTACAATATCATCTCTAGAAAACTCAAAAGATGTGTCAAGTATCACCTTGGCAGAGCTATTGAATGCATTATAGGTTCAAGAACAAAGGAGGCTTATGAGACAAGAATGATCTGTGGAGGGTGCATTTCAGGCCATATCTCAGTACAAGAAAGAGATGCAAAGCAACAATAACAGCAGCAACAACACTCAAAAGTTTCCACCATGTCCTTACTGTAAAAAATCCAATCATCCACAAAAAAGGCGTTGGTGGAGGTCGGATGTAAAATGTCACAAGTGTGGTCTGCTAGGGCATGTGGAAAGGATATTCAAATCTCAACAGCAGCAAGGAGAAGCCAAGGCTGCTGTGGAAGAACCTCAAGATGAGCAACTGTTTGTGGTATCATGCTTTGCCACTAGCAGCTCCCCAGAAACTTGGCTTATAGACAGTGGTTGTACAAACCATATGACTTATGATCAAGGGCTCTTTAAGGAACTTGACAAAACTGTTACTTCCAAAGTTGGAATTGGATATGGAGCATATCTTGCAGTAAAGGGCAAAGGAATAGTGCCAATTAAAGGCCACACAAGTTTGAAATTAATCTCTAATGTCTTATATGTTCCCGAGATTAATCAAAATCTGTTGAGTGTTGGTCAGCTGCTGGAAAAAGGCTATAAGGTGCTGTTTGAGGACAATCATTGCATGATTGCTGATGCACAAGGCAGAGAGGTATTTATAGTCCAAATGAAAGGCAAAAGCTTTGCCTTGGATTTGATGCAAGAAGAGCAGGCTGCAATTCACAAGGAAGAAAGCAATACAATGCTTTGGCATAGGCGTTTGGGGTACTTTCATCATACCGCCCTTCTCTTTATGAAGAAGAACGATCTTGGAGAAGGCTTGCCTGAATTAGAGGTGAAGCCTCCTACCTGTGTAGCATGTCAGTACGGGAAACAAGCAAGACTTCCTTTCCCACAAAACAAGGCCTGGAGAGCTACTCAGAAGTTGCAGTTAGTACACACTGATGTGGGAGGACGTCAGAGAACACCATCACTGAATGGCAGTAAGTTCTATATTGCTTTCATTGATGATTATACAAGAATGTGCTGGATTTATTTCATGAAATTTAAATCTGAAGTTGCTGACATCTTCTGGAAGTTTAAAGCTTGGGCTGAAAATCAAAGTAAATGTAAAATGCAAGTGATCAGAACTGATAATGGAACTGAATACACCTCGGAGAAATTTAACAAATTTTGTGAGGATGCAGGCATTGAGCACCAGCTTACAACACCTTATACCCCTCAACAGAATGGAGTCGTTGAGAGGAAAAATAGAACACTTATGGAAATGACAAGGTGTTTACTGCATGACAAAGGGCTGCCAAAGAAATTATGGGCTGAGGCTACATATACATCAGTCTTTCTGCTGAATAGACTACCAACAAAAGCTTTGCAACAAAAGACTACATTTGAAGCATGGTATGGCTATAAACCAAGGCTGCAAAATTTAAAAACATTTGGTTGTCTTTGTTTCTATTATATTCCACATGTTAAGAGAGACAAATTGGATAAGAAAGCAGAAGCTGGGGTTTTTATAGGCTACAGCTCAATATCAAAGGCCTATAGAATCTACCTTCTAGAAAACAACAAAGTAATAGTTAGCAGAGATGTCAAATTCTTCGAATCAGAAAGCTGGAGTTGGGAGAATGATAAGAAGCTTGAGTTTAAAGAGAATCTTGAGTTCCAAAAGGACCTTGAGTTTCAGGAGGAGAATGACAATATTGATGATGAACCTGTCAGGGGAACCAGATCACTCTCTGACATCTATCAGAGGTGCAATGTTGCTATAATAGAGCCTGTAGGGTATGAAGAAGCTGCAGCTGATAAAAAATGGATGGATGCAATGAAGGAGGAGCTTAAAATGATTGAAAAAAACCAGACTTGGGAGCTAATGGACAAACCAACACACCAAAGGGCAATTGGAGTCAAGTGGGTTTATAGAACCAAACTCAATTCTGATGGTTCTATAAACAAACACAAGGCAAGACTGGTTGTCAAAGGATATGGTCATATGTTTGGGGTGGATTTCTCTGAGACTTTTGCCCCAGTTGCTAGATTGGACACTATAAGAATGTTGCTGGCTCTTGCTGCTCAAAAGGGCTGGAATATATATCAGATGGATGTCAAATCAGCCTTCTTGAATGGATACTTGGAGGAAGAAATTTTTGTGGAGCAGCCTGAAGGTTTTATTGTTCAAGGAATGGAGGAGAAAGTATATTTGCTAAAAAATGCCTTGTATGGTTTAAAACAGGCACCAAGGGCCTGGTACAGCAGGATTGATTCACATTTGTTAGGCTTAGGCTTTACAAAAAGCCTAAGTGAATTTACTCTATACTTCAGGAAGGTTTGTGATGAAACACTTGTGGTATCTTTATACGTTGATTATCTACTTGTGACAGGAAGCAATATGGAGCAAATTGACAATTTCAAAAAGGAAATGAAGGATGTTTTTGAGATGAATGATCTTGGGAGGATGACATTCTTTCTTGGCATGGAGGTACAACAAAAGCAGAATGAGATCTTCATATGTCAACAGATATATGCCAAGGAAATCCTGAAAAAGTTCAAGATGGAAGAGTGCAATCCAAGTGCAACTCCAATGAATCAAAATGAGAAGTTTTGCAAAGAAGATGGAGCTGCAAAAGCTGATGAAAGGCTTTACAGGACCATTATCGGGTGCTTGATGTACCTAACAACAACTAGACTAGATATTATGAATGCTATAGTGATTGGGTAGGTTGTGTTGATGACATGAGAAGTACTTCAGGTTATTGTTTCAGATTTGGTTCTGCTATTTTTTCATGGTGTTCAAATAAACAAGAAGTCTAGCTCAATCCACAGCAGAAGCAGAATATGTAGCTGCTGCTACTGTGAATCAGGCTCTCTGGATCAGGAAATTGTTGGCTAACTTGTTTATGGAGCAAAAAGAAAGCACAAAAATACTCGTAGACAACCAAACTGCAATTTCAATTGCAAATAATCTAGTGTTCCATAGCAAAACAAAACATTTCAAGTTGAAACTCTATTTCCTAAGAGAGGTACAGAAGGAGGGAGAAATACAGCTGGTCTACTGCAAAACAGAAAGTCAGAATGCTGATATCTTAACCAAGCCACTTCCCAAAGCTAGATATGAGTTCTTGAGGCAAAGGCTTGGAGTCTGCAACTCCAGAGACAAGGAGGAGTGTTGAATGACATGTCCTAGGAGCTGCTGACATGGAGCTGAGTAGATTGAAGTGGAAGTAGTCAAATAAGTTATTCATGTGGAAGATTTACCTATTCCTTAGGAAGTATTTGTTGGTTTGTTTCTATTCTTTAGGAAGTATCTATAGGTAGCAGGTTTGTTGCTATTTTTTAGGAGGTATCTGCAGGTAGCAGATTAAGCTGCAGTTTTTATATTTTTCTGTTTTAAGCTAGCTGTATAAATAAGTGCTTTGAAGCTTAATAAAAATAATTACTTTAGATGCCTCAACGTTCTGTTGCTTCCTGAGAGTTTCTACACTTTGTTTCTATCAAAACCTACAACAATGCATTACACAAGATAGGTCTCCCATGCTGGAAGCATCTGAAGTTTGCCTCACTATCATTGAGTGACATATCTTGCATTCTAAGGCCTGCCTTTGAATCAACATTATCCGCTGCACCAGTCCTTTTTTTTTTTTTGGAGGTGGGAGAGGGGGAAGGGGAAAGGGGAAGGGGGCTTGAACCCTTGATCTCAAGAAGGCAAAACCTTCACAAGTTAAGGAGTACTATTGGACCAAAGGCCCATTGGTCCGCTCCACCAGTCCATATCACCCTAATTGTGTAAGGATCAATGTAAAATGTGGCCATGACACTAGATTACTTATGGCCTCAGAATAATCAGGGGCTATCTAATTTGGCTCAAACGGAACGTTTATTAAGTGTGCAGTGTGTCCTGTATGCAATGTTTAAGGGGTTAGTAAAGAGTTTATCATCAGATGTTGCTTCTTTTTCTATGTTCTGCTCAGCCGCCCAGTTGAAACACATCGCCCCATCAAAAAGAAAAACCTAGTGAGAAATAAGTGCAGTCCTCAAGTAAGCACCAATGAGTAACAAAGACATCTAGTTTCAGGAGAAAAAACGCGTTGGGTCACAGACAAGAACAGAATTGAGTTGCTGCCGCTTAAATGTCAAGATGCGTATATTACGCAGGCTGACTAGTACAATAATGTAAACCTTAGGATTACGAAGACTGGCCTTTAAGCTCACATCAGATAACCTGAGGTTGCCAACGAATTTGGTAGCATTCGCACATTGCAAATTATCCAATCAAAGCAGATTAACCATAGTATAAAATAGCAGCATCCTAAATTTGATTCTCATGTGTACTTTGGAGATAATTTTTGTACCAATACATACTTAACAACAGTTAAATAAAAAACGATGCGCGGAATAGAAAATGGGTCTGTGAGATAAACATGTTACTTGTCAAATACCAAATGGGGACCATATTCAAAATCTTACAATTAGGACAAGAAAACATGTGCAGCTTACAACCTTAGTGACACCGTTGCCTGGAGTTTTGAATGCTAGCTTATATTTCTAGTTTAGCCAGTCAAATAGACAGTAGACCTCCACAATCAAGACCAATTGGCCAAAAGTGACACTAAGGGCCAACCTAGTGAGCCAGATTTAATTCACATGGATTTTAAAGAGTTTTTGGGTGGAAAGGAATATAGATATTGTAAAACCCGAACACGCATGACCAATATATAATATTTGTCATAAGTATATTCACACATGACATGCATGCGTAGGATTGACGATTAGTATTTAATTATGAGTAATGAACGATGAATATTTTAATATTTAGGGATAATTTATAAAAAAATGATTATAGGGAGAATTGTTTTATTTAAAGTGTGAAAAATTAAATAAGAATGTTGACAAGTGATATTCTTTTATTATTTCATGTATATTAGCGCATGTGAAATTAATCGGGTGACAAGTATGTGACATCAATTTATTGTTATAAAAAAATAATAATAATAATTATAAAATAAAATGTATTAGTATATACAAGAAGTGGTTAAGGGTCCGAGAGACGAATTTAATAGATTGTCAATAATTTGAATATATGTATATACATGTGTATGTATAACTATGTATACAAAAAGAAAATACATACATATAATTGTATATATGTATGTATATAATAAATATGTATGTAACATATAATATATTTATAATATATATATATATAATATTGGGTCATGATTATAGTCTCCACTTAGCAAGACATGCAAGGCATGTCTTGCATGCAAAAAGAAAGAAAAAAAAAAAAAGTCTTTCCCTTGAACATTTCGGCTAGATCAAGAACCAAAAGGGCAAAAAAAGAAGAAAACCAAGGGAAGAATAAGGAAAGAAAGAAAAGAAAAGAGAAGAAAAGAAGAAAAAAAAAAATTAAGTGTGGCTACAAGGTAAGAATTATGCTTCATTTTCTTTCTTCTAAGATGTAGAAATCCTATTTTTTTTATTTAGGCATTTTGAGTGTTGCATGTGTTTCAAGGATGATATTTTGTATGTGTTTAGATGTTGTATATTGATGTATGATGTTGGGTATGAGATTTGATTAATGAATGAAGGTTACATCTTGATATTTATGTGGGTGTGTAAATTAAGTTAGTATTGTTGAAAAAAATTTGAAGTGTGGTGGGTACTTGGAAATGTTGTTAATTGTTCTTGAATTTTCATGAAATTCATGGGTATGAAATTTTCACACAATTTTATGATTTTATTGGGAAATTATGTAGATTCAACTATATTTTAGTTACTATAATTTTATGAGAAATGTTTACTTTGGATGTAATGGATTCGAGTAGGTAATCTTACTCTCTATAAACGAATTATTTTCATGTGACTCGAATTGATTATAACTACTAGTTTAATTTGTTTGAGTAATTGATATGGCTAGATGTGGATGAGATATTGAATGTGGCATGATTTAATTAAGAAATTTGCTTTGTGTAAACCAATTCGAGTAAAGCGGTATTATTTATTAATACTCGAATGCGATTTTGAAATAATGGGTGTCAGGTTCAGGGACGAGCACCGTAAAGAATGCTGCTCAAAAAGCTCCGGCAGAGGAGTCATCAACACAATAAATTGTCAGCAAGGTACGTGTGTACACTAATATTTTGTTTTATCTACATGTAAATATTTATGTTATGCGACTGTCTAGCTTATGAGTTCTATTGTGACTAAATAGCTTAAGTGGTCTAATGTTTCGATGGAAAATAAGATGTCTTCGTGACAGCTTATAATATGATGGTTTAGTTGTCTGTGTGACAAGTGGAAAGAAAAACCAAATGGTTGAGACGATAAAGCGTCGGGGGTCTAAGTGACGTATTTTATTTGCGTAGTGAAGACGTCAAAGAGACGAAAGCGAACTATTAGATTGAGATGTCTACGTGACTAAAAGTAACTCAAGTGTTCCAGTTTATCCTCGTGACGGAGATAAGTTAAAGCTGATTTCGTCTAAGTGACGGAAACTAAATTTTTGATGTGATGTGATTTGTTTCAAAAAAAAAACTAGAATATTGAGAAAATGAAACATGTTGTTAAGTTGTTTGAGTGACGATCGTATATCGATATGATGATAGACTTGTGCGGTGTTTTGTTGCCTGGGTGGCAAGACGGTTATTTCTGTGTGAAACCGTAGCGCAATGAAATAGAATTGCGAGAAAAGTTATGGAATTACGAATATTATTGTGGGGTGTTTTGTTGCCTGAGTGGCAAGACGGTTATTTCTGTGTGAAATCGTAGCGCAATGAAATAGAATTTCGAGAAAAGTTATGGAATTACGAATATTATTGTGTGGTGTTTTGTTGCCTGAGTGGCAAGATGGTTATTTCTGTGTGAAATCGTAGCGCAATAAAATAGAGTTTCGAAAAAAGATATGGAAACATGAATATTACATTCCATAAATGAGCAAGAACATCACATTATTTTCTTTGTTCTATCTTTGAAATTATTAATGAGAACTCACTGAAAAATTTGCTTGAAAATCTTTTCAGGTAAACGGTACACAAACTTGCAGTCCACTGCCGCAGCTAGAAGTCCAGTTAGGAGTGTCGGGAAGGGCTCGTGTCCGTTTCTTTAAAAAATAATAATAATAATAATAACACTTTTTGGGTTGTATAAGATGTCAATATTTTGGTTTTGGCATGTAAGTAACACTTGTCTTATTTTGGTTTTGGCATGTAAGTAACACTTGTAAATATTTTTAGGATATGTATATTCTACATGGTAGCCGGCCTATGTGCCGTGCGCATATAACTTTTCTTTTTAAAAAAAAAAAAATTGATCCTAAGATAAATATTTCTAGGATGAGTTTTCTTTAAATGTCAAGTTATAATATTTTATTAATAACGGGATTGCCTAAATGTTATTTTTATACTAATAGTGTAGTGGGATTGGGGTGTTACAATTTTTGGTATCAGAGCCTAGGTTTATAGGTTCTGTAGACATGAATGTCTAGGTTGGCAGTGGACTGGATAAGTTGTTTGAGTCAGTGAGTGAGTAGAGATGGGTTAAGGTGCTAATGTTAAGTACATGTGTATTTGTTTACGTTGTGGATTACAGTTAAATGGTTAAAAGCATAATGGATCCTCCCGAGGGTCAAAATCAAGGGGAAGCGGAAGGTTCTCATGCTCCTGTTGTGGCAGAGGCAAGGGAGGGACAACAACAGGAGGGCGGGGAAGGTGAACATAATCAACCTGATATGATTCAGAGGGCGTTGGAAGTGATGGTGCAGGTGGCGACATCAACAAATCGGATTGTGGAATTGCAAACAGAGATTCAGGCAGCCACTAGGGCAAGACCACATGTACCCCTTGGGGAACCGCGAGGTACGGTTCATGAGAGGTTTATGAAACTGGATCCTCCGATGTTTGCAGGGACAATTAATCCATCGGAGGCGGAGGATTGGCTGAAACGAATGGAATCAATTTTTGAAGTTATACAACTCTATGATGATCAACAAGTGACACTTGTATCCTTTATGCTTAAGGAGGAAGCACGATTTTGGTGGGAGGCTGCCAGACGACTGTTGGTTGCACCGATAGTAGGAGTTGAAGGTCAAGTAGCCGGTAATGTGGCTCCAGCACCACCGCCTATTACTTGGGATCAATTTGTGAAAGTGTTTAATGACAAGTATTTTCCTGAGTCTTATCGGTACAAGCAGGAGGTAGCATTTATGACTCTGACTCAAGGCAGGATGTCGGTGGCAGAGTATGAAAAGCAATTCACTACATTGTCACGTTTTGCAAAAGCTTTTGTTCAAACTGATGAAGCTCTGTGCAAGAAGTTTCAGTGGGGATTAGCTTACCCCATACGGAGTCGACTTTCAGCTTTTGAGTTAACTAGTTATGTGACCTTGGTTAATAAAGTTTTGGTTGTTGAGAAAGATGTAAAAGAATCAGAGGGACGACGGGAGCAATTCAAGAGGAGGAAGTTTGACATTGTTCAGGGTATGGGATCTCTATCTGGGGGTCAGACTTCGGGACAGAAGGGGCAAGGATCGAAGTTCTCACAAACAGGAGGTGTTGGAAATTCCCATAAATCTAGGGGTGCACGGGGTTATACTTCCTTTAAACCCCCGACAGGATTTCAGGGCAGGGGACAATCGAGTGGACGAGACACTAATGTTACTTGTTTTAACTGTGGAGTGAAAGGTCACATCGCTCGGAATTGTCAAACAGGATCAGCTAGTGGAGTTCGACGATGTTATGAGTGTGGACAAGTGGGGCACTTTGCACGTGAATGTCCAACCAAATCTGTCATGTCACCTTCAGTGGGTAGTGTAAATCTGGGGAGAAGAAATACATCAACATCGACAGGGATGCAAGGTGCAGGTAAGGGGTCTGTTGGTACCACCGGGACTCAGGGACGGGTTTTTGCTATGACACAGCAGGATGCCTATGCTTCGCCCAATGTGGTTACAGGTACAATTTCTGTATTAGGTAAAAATGCTCGAATTTTAATTGATCCCGGATCTACACACTCTTTTGTTGCACACACTTATAGTAAGCATTGGAAACACCCTGCCACACATTTGAATTATCGTTTATCCATAGCAACCCCGGTGGGTGAGGTAGTGGTAGTTAGCACTGTGTATAAGGCTTGCATAATTCGAATTGACACGCGAGAATTATTTGTGGATTTACTTCCACTCGATATGTGTGACTTTGATGTGATTTTGGGGATGAATTGGCTATCGGCCTATCATGCCTCGGTTGACTGTTATAAAAAGGAGGTTACTTTTCAACCACCTGGCGACACCGAATTTAAATTCCAAGGTGAACGGAAAGTAACTCCAAATTGTCTTATATCAGCAATCAAAGCTCGAAGGTTGCTTAAGAAGGGATGCCAAGGTTATTTGGCATATGTGAGGAGTGTGGGTGAGGATAAAGCTGAACCAACAAAGGTACCAGTAGTGAAAGACTTCCTTGATGTTTTTCCGGATGAATTACCTGGGTTGCCACCTGATCGGGAAGTAGAATTTGTGATAGAATTACTACCCGGAACTGCGCTCATATCAATCGCCCCATATCGAATGGCACCAGCTGAGTTGAAAGAGTTGAAGGAACAGTTACAAGATTTATTGAATCGGGGTTTTATTCAACCGAGTACTTCACCATGGGGAGCGCCAGTGCTATTTGTGAAAAAGAAGGATGGTACTATGCGGCTATGTATTGATTATCGACAACTTAATAAGGTGACTATTCGCAATAAATACCCATTGCCACGAATAGATGATTTGTTTGATCAATTGCAGGCAGCAAAAGTCTATTCCAAAATTGATTTAAGATCAGGATATCACCAATTAAGGGTAAAGATAAATGATGTACCAAAAACAGCATTTCGAACTAGGTACGGGCACTATGAATTTCTAGTTATGCCGTTTGGATTAACAAATGCTCCAGCCGCTTTTATGGATTTGATGCATAGGGTGTTTCAATCCTACCTTGATTCATTTGTAATTGTGTTTATAGATGATATTTTGGTGTATTCTCATAATGAAGTAGAACATGAGCAACATTTGCGAATTATTTTACAAACTTTAAGGGAAAAACAACTGTATGCCAAATTCAGCAAATGTGAATTTTGGATGGATAGCGTGGTATTTCTTGGACATGTGGTGTCAAAAGATGGAATTCAAGTGGATCCAAAGAAAATTGAGGCCGTGGTAAAATGGGAGCAACCAAGGAATGTAACGGAAGTAAGAAGTTTCTTGGGGTTAGCGGGTTACTATCGTCGATTCATTCAAGGATTTTCATCAATTGCGATGCCGTTGACCCGTCTCACTAGAAAGGATGTTAAATTTCAATGGGATGATAAGTGTGAACAAAGTTTCCAAGAGTTGAAAATAAGGTTGGTTTCTGCACCTGTTTTAACCATTCCAAAAGAAGGCGGGAATTTTGTAGTTTACAGTGATGCCTCACATCGGGGGTTGGGTTGTGTATTAATGCAAGATGGGAGGGTGATCGCCTACGCTTCTCGACAATTAAAAACTCACGAGCGTAATTACCCTACCCACGATTTGGAGTTGGCTGCAATTGTGTTCGCCTTGAAATTGTGGAGACATTACCTATACGGAGAGATTTGTGAAATTTATACTGATCATCAAAGCTTAAAGTACTTGTTCACGCAAAAGGAGTTGAATTTAAGACAGAGGCGATGGATGGAGTTATTGAAGGATTATGATTGCACTATTCATTATCATCCAGGGAAGGCAAATGTAGTGGCGGACGTGCTGAGTCGTAAATCATCGGGATTGTTATCATGTGTGCAATGTGCGCGGGTGAATGCCTTGGCAGAGCTAAGGGCTTTAGGTGTGGAATTTCAACTGTTGGGAGATGATGTAGTAATGGGGCAAATTAAAGTTAGAACGATATTCGAAGATCAGATCCGGGATGCACAACTACAGGATTCATTTACGAAGAAGATGAGGGAGGAGATTGGAAGTGGACGTCAAACTGATTTTAAAGTGCGAAAAGATGATATGTTGATGTTTAGAAATCGTCTTTATGTACCCAACGACCTGGACCTTAAGCGCATGATTTTGGAGGAGGCACACAATTCTGCCTACGCTATGCACCAGGGAGCACCAAGATGTATCGTGACATTCGGGAATATTATTGGTGGATGGGAATGAAACGGGAAATAGCGGAGTTTGTGTCTAAATGCTTGGTATGTCAACAAGTAAAGGCGGAGCATCAACGACCTGCGGGACTACTTCAACCACTCTCTATTCCAGAATGGAAGTGGGAGCATATCACAATGGATTTTGTGGTGGGTTTACCCCGGACCCAGAAGGGACACGATTCCATTTGGGTAATAGGATCGTTTAACCAAGTCTGCTCATTTCCTCGAGGTAAAAACAAACTTTCCTTTGGAGAAATATGCTAAATTGTATGTGGATGAAATCGTGCGTTTACATGGAGCACCGGTGTCAATTGTGGCTGATAGAGATCCAAGGTTTACTTCACGGTTCTGGCCAAGTTTACAACAAGCTCTAGGTACCACACTAAAGCTCAGTTCAGCTTTCCATCCTCAAACAGATGGACAATCAGAAAGGGTGATCCAAATTTTAGAAGACATGTTGAGAGCTTGTGTAATGGAGTTCAGGGGTAACTGGGATGATCACTTACCTTTGATTGAATTTGCCTATAATAATAGTTTTCAATCTAGCATAGGCATGGCTCCTTATGAAGCACTATATTGTAGAACGCCAGTATGCTGGACCGAGGTGGGGGAACGAAAGATACTTGGTCCAGAATTAGTGCAGGTAACGGTGGACAAGGTGAAAGTGATACAAGAGCGATTAAAAACCGCTCAAAGTCGACAGAAAAGTTATGCAGACAATAGGAGACGAGATCTAGAATTTTCTGTTGGTGATCAAGTATTTTTGCGAGTTTCACCTTGGAAAGGGGTTATGCGGTTTGGGAAGAAAGGAAAATTAAGTCCAAGGTACGTCGGGCCATTTAAGATACTTGAAAAAGTTGGAGCTGTCGCATATCGTTTAGCATTACTGGCAAATTTGTCTCGGTTACATGATGTGTTTCATGTGTCAATGCTCCGAAAATATGTAACCGATCCCTCTCACACTCTAACAACGGTGCCGGTGGAACTGGAAAATAATTTGACTTATGAGGAGAAACCTGTGGCGATTCTGAACCGACGGGATCAAGTGCTTCGAACGAAAGTCATACCATTAGTAAAGGTATTGTGGCGGAATCAAACAGTTGAAGGAGCAACTTGGGAAGCAGAGGAAAGCATGTGAATCAAGTATCCTCACTTGTTTCAGACTGGTAAGTCAAATTTCGGGGACGAAATTCCTAAGGAGGGGAAAATTGTAAAACCCGAACACGCATGACCAATATATAATATTTGTCATAAGTATATTCACACATGACATGCATGCGTAGGATTGACGATTAGTATTTAATTATGAGTAATGAACGATGAATATTTTAATATTTAGGGATAATTTATAAAAAAATGATTATAGGGAGAATTGTTTTATTTAAAGTGTGAAAAATTAAATAAGAATGTTGACAAGTGATATTCTTTTATTATTTCATGTATATTAGCGCATGTGAAATTAATCGGGTGACAAGTATGTGACATCAATTTATTGTTATAAAAAAAAATAATAATAATAATGAAATAAAATGTATTAGTATATACAAGAAGTGGTTAAGGGTCCGAGAGACGAATTTAATAGATTGTCAATAATTTGAATATATGTATATACATGTGTATGTATAACTATGTATACAAAAAGAAAATACATACATATAATTGTATATATGTATGTATATAATAAATATGTATGTAACATATAATATATTTATAATATATATATATATATAATATTGGGTCATGATTATAGTCTCCACTTAGCAAGACATGCAAGGCATGTCTTGCATGCAAAAAGAAAGAAAAAAAAAAAAAAAGTCTTTCCCTTGAACATTTCGGCTAGATCAAGAACCAAAAGGGCAAAAAAAGAAGAAAACCAAGGGAAGAATAAGGAAAGAAAGAAAAGAAAAGAGAAGAAAAAAAGAAAAAAAAAAATTAAGTGTGGCTACAAGGTAAGAATTATGCTTCATTTTCTTTCTTCTAAGATGTAGAAATCCTATTTTTTTTATTTAGGCATTTTGAGTGTTGCATGTGTTTCAAGGATGATATTTTGTATGTGTTTAGATGTTGTATATTGATGTATGATGTTGGGTATGAGATTTGATTAATGAATGAAGGTTACATCTTGATATTTATGTGGGTGTGTAAATTAAGTTAGTATTGTTGAAAAAAATTTGAAGTGTGGTGGGTACTTGGAAATGTTGTTAATTGTTCTTGAATTTTCATGAAATTCATGGGTATGAAATTTTCACACAATTTTATGATTTTATTGGGAAATTATGTAGATTCAACTATATTTTAGTTACTATAATTTTATGAGAAATGTTTACTTTGGATGTAATGGATTCGAGTAGGTAATCTTACTCTCTATAAACGAATTATTTTCATGTGACTCGAATTGATTATAACTACTAGTTTAATTTGTTTGAGTAATTGATATGGCTAGATGTGGATGAGATATTGAATGTGGCATGATTTAATTAAGAAATTTGCTTTGTGTAAACCAATTCGAGTAAAGCGGTATTATTTATTAATACTCGAATGCGATTTTGAAATAATGGGTGTCAGGTTCAGGGACGAGCACCGTAAAGAATGCTGCTCAAAAAGCTCCGGCAGAGGAGTCATCAACACGATAAATTGTCAGCAAGGTACGTGTGTACACTAATATTTTGTTTTATCTACATGTAAATATTTATGTTATGCGACTGTCTAGCTTATGAGTTCTATTGTGACTAAATAGCTTAAGTGGTCTAATGTTTCGATGGAAAATAAGATGTCTTCGTGACAGCTTATAATATGATGGTTTAGTTGTCTGTGTGACAAGTGGAAAGAAAAACCAAATGGTTGAGACGATAAAGCGTCGGGGGTCTAAGTGACGTATTTTATTTGCGTAGTGAAGACGTCAAAGAGACGAAAGCGAACTATTAGATTGAGATGTCTACGTGACTAAAAGTAACTCAAGTGTTCCAGTTTATCCTCGTGACGGAGATAAGTTAAAGCTGATTTCGTCTAAGTGACGGAAACTAAATTTTTGATGTGATGTGATTTGTTTCAAAAAAAAAAAAAAAAAACTAGAATATTGAGAAAATGATACATGTTGTTAAGTTGTTTGAGTGACGATCGTATATCGATATGATGATAGACTTGTGCGGTGTTTTGTTGCCTGGGTGGCAAGACGGTTATTTCTGTGTGAAACCGTAGCGCAATGAAATAGAATTGCGAGAAAAGTTATGGAATTACGAATATTATTGTGGGGTGTTTTGTTGTCTGAGTGGCAAGACGGTTATTTCTGTGTGAAACCGTAGCGCAATGAAATAGAATTTCGAGAAAAGTTATGGAATTACGAATATTATTGTGTGGTGTTTTGTTGCCTGAGTGGCAAGATGGTTATTTCTGTGTGAAATCGTAGCGCAATAAAATAGAGTTTCGAAAAAAGATATGGAAACATGAATATTAAATTCCATAAATGAGCAAGAACATCACATTATTTTCTTTGTTCTATCTTTGAAATTATTAATGAGAACTCACTGAAAAATTTGCTTGAAAATCTTTTCAGGTAAACGGTACACAAACTTGCAGTCCACTGCCACAGCTAGAAGTCCAGTTAGGAGTGTCGAGAAGGGCTCGTGTCCGTTTCTTTAAAAAAAAATAATAATAATAATAACACTTTTTGGGTTGTATTAAGATGTCAATATTTTGGTTTTGGTATGTAAGTAACACTTGTCTTATTTTGGTTTTGGCATGTAAGTAACACTTGTAAATATTTTTAGGATATGTATATTCTACATGGTAGCCGGCCTATGTGCCGTGCGCATATAACTTTTCTTTTTTTTTTTTAAAAAAAAATGATCCTAAGATAAATATTTCTAGGATGAGTTTTCTTTAAATGTCAAGTTATAATATTTTATTAATAACGGGATTGCCTAAATGTTATTTTTATACTAATAGTGTAGTGGGATTGGGGTGTTACAGATATTGTGCCTCTTTACAATAATTAGTATGGGATATACAATGTACCACCCAAACTGATGGCTAATCCGTACGTTTCTAAATCTTATTGATATGAGATCGTCACTAGAAGCCGAAGAAACCCACATGAAGATGCCATTCTGTATTTTTTTTTTTACTAGCCTCTAAGTTTCGGACAAACATCTACAGCAAAAATTGTGAAGGTGGATTGAAAGTTCTTGGTGCTATGTTGATACGATTAAACAATGCACAACTAAGAAACAAAATAATTATCTGATGGAGCATGTCCACATCTGATGGCAAATAGGCAATTACAGCATGAGGATTTTACAATAGAAGTATTCATGTACTTATGTGTTATTTTGGGGTATTTTAGTCTTTTTTCTGATTTAGTGGCAAAACTCGGGTCAAGAACCATCATATCCTGTTACCTAAGCTCTTTCTCTCTATCATTTGTTCATGGATTTCCCATGGTTAAGTTTACACCTCAACATGACCAAACAAGCATCTGCATACATAACTTAGGGTCCAGCATTAGTCAGATCATTAGCTGGTAGACAGTCTCCTTCACCCACTCCTCCATGAATAACTTAACTATAAATGATGTACATCAACAAAGTCCTCAGCTTCCAAACTCTTGGGATCAGTTAAGAATTAGGTATACTTTTTTAGGAAAAATAAATCTGGCAAAACATGGCTGTTGAGTTCTCTACAAACAAATCTTCTGCACAGCATGGCAGTATACCATAACTTCTAGAGCATACCTTTTCATGTTAATCAACAGAAAGAGAACTGAATTGTAGACCTTTTTCGAGCAATATTATTTAACAGAATTTATTAGCAAAACATGAAGACATATTTATGTTTTCATGTTTTACTAATAAATGCTTTCCAAAACACAATGGTACAGAGGAAGATTATGCTGCGGGCATAAAATTCCGCATATAAGCTCCAGTTCCTATGTTGGTGGACACATGCTATTCTTCAGACTATTTCTTCTAAAGACTGTTCAAAAGTTTAACCAACTAGGTACTCTATCACTGCCAAAAATACCAAAGCCATCATAAAGATTACTTGTAAGAATGTCTAAGTACAGATGATCCATGAATAGTGTCGAACATTTCAGTATGTTAGAGCATTTTACTTGGCTACTAACTAAGACATATCACAATAGGGTTCAACTCCCCCTCCCCCTCCCCCTCCCCCCCCAAAAAAAAAAACAAAAACTAAGACATATCACAATTGGCTTTGGCCTCCTTCAAGTTTTTATATGGAGTAAACAGATGCTACTACAACTTTGGATTACATAGCTAATTACTACTGCTAATTACACAAGATGCCCACTTTATCTACACATCCCAAAATAAATTGTAATATATGAACATAAAACATAAAAACACTCGCAAAAGTTGCTGGTCATTTACTAGAAAGGAGATTAGCAAGATCAAAGGAAGAGATACCAAAAGATACCATACAGGATACACATAAAAACACAGAGATCAGTAATAATGATTAGAAGTAACATATGTTTTTTTAGAATTTCAGATTATGTAAAAGCAAAGAAGTAAGCTGCTAATCCAGATAAATTGGCATCACAAAAGTTTCAGAAAAAACTATTAAATTCATTCTAGTCAGAACACTGAAAGATTATTGGCCAAATAGAAAGGAAACAGAAACAAAATAAGCACCAACATGATGATGCATGCTGAATAATATTTTCGAACGTCAAATTCAAGGAATGAAATCCTATAATGTGTCAAACTTATCCCAAATGAAGCCCAAACCTGTCCCTTCAACTTTTGCATTGTCATATTCGGATAACATGGCCTCAGTAGAGCTCTAGGGGATTTTCGCTAATTCAATGTCTTCAATGAACATGACTGAAGGTGAAGTTTCCTACATTTTCTGCAAGAAACTTTGTCAGTGTAAATACATGTACATCCAAAATGGTCCAAAAAGAGCACAAATAAGAAGCATCAATTCAACCCACGAGAAGAGCACAAATAAGTGAAACGGAACGTGGCTTGCATTCAGAGACATTTCAAGCTCATGAAAAATCAGAAAGGAAAGAAACTGAGAAACCGAACCATACCAGGCCACACCAAACCAAAAAAAACATTTTCCCAGTTAGATGAAGCATACTGAATAATTCAAGCAACATGACTCTCTGAATGCCTAACGGCGTCTTGCCCTGAAATTTTAGGAAAATCCAAGATTGCATAGTCCAATACTAGAAATGTAAAGAACCAACTTGAGTAACAACCTTTTTAAATTCTTACTCCATCAAAACATGTGCAGTAATTGAACTGGAAGAACTCTTTACAGCAGTAATTATTGAAAACGAAATGCTATCTAAAGGCCATTATCCAGTTTAGTACCCGTTACCAAGGGTGCTGGGAGAAGAAACTGTTGAAGATTACCATAATTATCTTCTAGTTAGTTGTAAATAGATTGATAAGATTGATCCCAGTAATTATGTGATAAGATTGATCCCTGTAATTATGTGATATCCCATACTTATCTCCTATTCTTTATGAGCAAGTTTTGTAAAACAAGGGCTATTAAAGCCATGTATCAATGAAAGGAAAGTTGTGAATTTGAATCAATAATTTCTACATGGTATCAGAGCAAGTTTCCTGTATCTAAATCCTTGAATCTCAAACCCTTCTCTTTGTAACCTGTTACACATACTATGGCCACCGAACCAACCGAACCCACCACCAAATCCTCTTCTCCTGTCATACATGTTCAATCTGAAAATTCTGGCTTTAATGCTGGCATAACCCTCACTGAAACCAATTATGACGTTTGGTCCCAAATTATTGAAATGCATATCGCTGGCCGTGAAAGCTTGATTACATTATTGGTGATTCTCCTCAACCTGATTCTAAGGATCTTTTGTATTCCAAGTGGTATGCCGAAAATCAAAAGGTTAAAGGCTGGTTACTCACATCAATGACACCAAAGATTATGAAGCGATACCTCCAACTCCGTACTGCTCGTGAAATTTGGAGTGCTCTTGCCAAAGCGTTCTATGATGGAACCGACGAAACACAAATCTTTGCCCTCAATCAACGTGCTTTTTCCCTCCGTCAATCTGGTCATTCTCTTCCCACATATTATGGTGAACTCGTTGAAATCTTCCAAGAACTCGACCACCGTGACAACGTTACCATGAAGGATTCCGATGATATCGTTGCATATAAAAAATCCATTGAGATATTACGGATTCATATATTCTTGAATGGTCTTGATGCTGAATTTGAACTGGTGCAAGGGGAGATTCTTCGCATGGATCAGCTTGGACCTTGAACATACATATGCATATGTGCATCGTGAAGCAAATCGACGGACTCTCTTAAATGGTGATCTGACTACCCCTGATTCTGTGGCCATGTTAGCACGTGGATCCACTCCACCTACACGTCGAACTAGACCTGGTACTGCTCCAGCTTCTTCCACACCAACATCCCGTAGTTTCGATATGGGAAATAAATACTTTGGATCATCTGTACCTCCTAGATCCTGTACTCATTGTGGTGGCACAGGACATACTAAATCTCGCTGCTATGACTTGATAGGCTACCCTGAATGGTGGGACCCTGCCAAGGCTCCAACTAAACGTAACTCAAAACTTATTTCTACTGCATCTGCTGCCACTGTCAAAGCCGAAGAGCCTATATCAGATCCTACTGCTTTACATATTTCTTCTGATTCCCCAGGTAAGTCTCTCAATAACTCTGCCCCTATTGGATCTTGTACATGGATTATTGATTCTGGATCAACTGATCATATGTCCTTTGATACTGCTTCTATTTCAACTTTGAAACCCTCTGAAACCCACGTTGTTTCTACAGCCAATGGCACTCCAGCTACAGTTATTGGTGAAGGTTCCCTCTCTCTAAATAATCTTAATTTAGATTTTGTTCTTGTGGTGCCTTCACTTAATTTTAACTTACTATATGTATCTCAGATTACCACTTCCTTGAATTGTGTTGTGATTTTTTAGCCTAACCATTGTTTCTTTAAGGACATCAATGTTGAATCCACTTTATAGAAGAGATACACAGAGGAGGAAAGAAAATACTTTTATTGATGTGGTGATATAAAACTTCACTTGATACAAGTCTTTTGTAGGCAAAACTATCAACAGGAATAGAAATACTAAAAATAGGAATAGAAAGATAATCAGTCACTCTAAACGTGCTGCAACGACCTCCCTAAGACTCGGACAATTCCTAATTTATTGAAAAACTAAACAGAGGCATATCTTTGACACAAAAACAAACTTGACTTGTTCAACACATCTTCTCAGTCACATGCTGATGTTGATAACTCTAACACTCTCCCCCAACATCAGCTTCCAAACTCTTTACCATACCGAGCTGATGACAAAAGCTTTCAAACTTGCTACCACTCAAACCTTTTGTGAATAAGTCTGCAACTTGGTCTTCTGACTTAATCTGCCTCAGCTCAACCTCTTCTTCTAGGACCTTTTCCCTGATAAAATGATAATGCACTTCCACATGTTTTGTTCTCGCATGAAAGACTGGATTCTCCGCCAAACGAACTGCCGACTGGTTGTCACAGTACAATGGAACTGCATAGTTCACTAGTTGATGTAGATCATTCATCAGCCGTATAAGCCACGTACTCTCTTGAGCTACCATTGCTGCTGCTCGGTACTCTGCCTCCGTTGTTGACAAAGATACTGTCGGTTGTCTCTTGCTACACCAAGAAATTGCTCCTGATCCAAGCATAAAAACATACCCAGTAGTTGATCTGCGGGTGTCATGATCTCCTGCATAATCAGCATCACAGTAGCCAACTAGCTTGCAATCTTTACCTTTCTTGTACAACAGACCATAATCAATTGTACCCTTCACATGTCTCAGAATTCGTCGAACTGCTTCCAAATGATGCTTCTTTGGATTTTGCATGTATCGACTCATCACACCAACTGCATAAGAGATATCGGGTCTAGTTAAAGTTAAGTAAAGCAAACTACCCACCAATTTTCGATACATTGTTGCATCTTTCAAGTCTTTGCCTTCGTGTGCACACATCTTGGCATTTGGTTCCATTGGTGTTGAGATCGGCTTACATTCGAGCATCCCGAACTTTTTCAACAAATCTTTGGCATATTTTTGTTGACAGAGAAATATCCCTTCGTGTGTACGATCCACCTCTAGCCCAAGAAAGTGCTTAAGTTGTCCAAGTTATTTCATCTCGAAACGAACTGACAAGTTCTCCTTTGTTCGGCAAATTTCTTCAACATCATCTCCAGTGATGATTAGATCATCTACGTATACAAGTACGATAGCTAACTTTCCTCCATTAGCTTTAACAAACAAGTTGGAATCTGCAGGTGTTACTGAATACCCACTTTGAGTTAGAAATTCAGCAATCTTACCATACCATGCCCTGGGTGCTTGTTTCAATCCGTAAAGTGCCTTCCGCATCTTACATACATATTCAGGATGACCTTGACTCTGAAAGCCCATCGGTTGATTCATATAGATCTCCCGATCCAACTCTCCATGCAAGAATGCATTCTTCACATCCATCTGCCACAAGTCCCAATCTTTGTTAGCTGCAAATGCAAGTAAGACTCGTACAGTTGTAAGTTTTGCAACTGGACTAAACGTTTCATCATAGTCTAGTCCATATTGTTGAGAGAATCCTCGAGCTACCAAACGAGCCTTGTGACTTTCAATTGATCCATCTGTGCGACGTTTTATCTTATAAACCCATTTGCAGGAAATAGGCTCTACATCTCTTGGCTTTGGCACGAGCTCCCAAGTCTGATTTCGTTTTAATGCTGCAATTTCCTCTTCCATAGCTTTATTCCAGTCTGGATTCTGAAATGCTTCTGCAAATGTCTCTGGTTCTTTTGCGTTTGCATATTCTACTATGGCAGAATTTTTCATATTTGGGATTTGGTTTCTTGGTTCTTGCTGATCTTCTGAGTGGAATTGGTGCTTCTGTTTCACTAGGCTCACCTTCTTCGCTTGGTTGTCCATGCACACCAGTTTGCCAAGGACTTTGAGTCTCGTCATCTCCGATATCACCATCGGTTGCATTTTCAGCTTCACCTAAGCTTAGTTGGATTCGAGCAAATTGCAACTCATCCTTAAAAACATCTGAATCTGGTAATATCTCATTTTCTAAGGACCACCATGAAGATGATTCATCAAACACCACATTCCGGGATGTGTAACACTTTCCAGTTGTAGGATCGCAGCATCTCCATCCTTTTCGTTGACTATCGTATCCTACAAAGACACACCTAACAGCCTTTTTGTCCATCTTGTTGCGTAGATGATTAGGTACAAAGACATAGCAAACACATCCGAAAACTCGAAAATAACTAACTGTAGGCTTTATGTTCCACAATTTTTCAAAGGGTGATGAAAAACTTAACCTTTGTTGAGGAAGCCTATTGATCACGAAAGTTGCAGTCTTCATTGCTTCTGCCCAAAACTGTCCTGGAACATTCTTTGCATGAAGCATACTTCGACAGATTTCTGCTAGGTGCCGATTCTTTCTTTCTGCTACGCCGTTTTGCTGCGGAGTGTTGGCACATGTGAACTGATGGCGTACTCGGCATTCTCGGAGGAAGTAAAAAAACTCATCTGAGGTATACTCTCCCCCATTGTCAGTACGCAGACAACAGATTCTTTTATCAACCTCCGCTTCCGTCATTTCCTTGAATTCTTTAAACTTTGAGAAAGTTTCAGATTTTTCTTTCATAAAGTACACCCACACGTACCTAGAAAAATCATCAATAAAGGTCACCATGTATTTCATCCCACTAAGAGAGGCTTGCTTAACAGATCCAAACACATCAGAGTGAATTAGCTCTAACGGCCCCTTTGCCTTCCATTTTGACTCTTCATACGGCAACTGATGCGCTTTGCCGTACTGACATCCTACGCAGATTGTATCTTTTCTTACTTCAAGTTGTGGAAGTCCCTTCAAAATTGAATTTTTCATCATCACAGTTAGTTTGGAATAACTAACGTGACTTAATTGCATATGCCATAAATCGGTCGTCTCGTTCTTTCTGGTATTGTCTACATATGCGGTTTCTGCAGACATCACATAGACTGACTCTAGTCTCCATTCCTTTATCACCGGCTCTTCCATAATCTCAAGGTCACGATAAACTTTTACATCTTGAGGGCCAAACAGAACAAAATGGCCTGAAGACGTTAATTGTGCTACCGAGAGAAGATTTTTCTTCATACCTGGGACGTGATAGACATTTTGAAGCAACACATCATTAGTATTATATTGGGAAGAGACTACTGTATTACCAATGTGAGCTATCGGTAGTTTTGAGTTGTTCGCTGTGACTACCATATGTCTTCCCTTGTATTCCGACAAATCCTGCAGCTTTTCTTTATCACCTGTCATATGATTTGAGCAGCCTGAGTCAATGATCCAATCCTTCTCATAATCAATTTGTTCAGACGTTGTTGCTATAAAAGCTGATTCTTCTATTGCAGCAGAAAATGCCTGAGCGTCCCACTCATCTTCGCTTTTGGAAGTATCAGCATTACTTTCCACAAGCCCTTTTTTCGACCAACAATCTTTTGCCATGTGACCCTTCTTTCCGCAATTATAGCACTTCCCTTCAAATTTTTTCCTGGTGCCAGGATTCTTCGAATCTCCCTCAACACGAGCGCTCCTCTCACCTTGACTACTTTTTGCCTTGTCCTCATTCTTTTTAGTTATGCCGACGGTGTGCTGCTTGGAATTCCACCTGCCTTTGTGGGCATAAAGCGCTTCCTCTTCACCCTTGAGTGAAACTCCTCCCATTTGTTTAGCCAAGGCTTCTTGACCAGCAAGCAAATTCTCAAACTCAACAAGTGATGGTTGATTTTGCCATCCCTGTACTGCAGCAACAAAGCCTCTGAATTCTGGTCTCAAACCATGGATGATTATTCTCTTCATCCTGGTTTCACCGATTGGAGCTTCTAGATCCAACTCGGAAATTTCCCGGCATAACGTCTTCACCTTGTGAAAGTACTGAGCAATCGTCAAGTCACGTTGCGCTACCGACAACAACTCGCTCTCTAGAAGTTGGAGCCTCGTGTCATTCTTCTTTGAGAACAGCTTGGCGAACGTATTCCAAGCTTTGTGAGGGGTTTTCGCATCTCGAATGTGCTCTAACACATCTTCTTCGATCGTTGTCTTCAAAGCAAACATCGTTTTGCCCGCTTTTATCTTCCATTTCCGCAGTATACCATTCGCATCCTCAGCCTCCGGTTGAGTAATTTCGCTTCCGTTCACAACCTCCCACAAGTCTTGGCCTTGTATGTATGACATCATGCACGTTGACCAAGTATTGTAATTTTGGTTGTTGAGCTTT
Source organism: Ilex aquifolium (assembly GCA_951799425.1). Lineage (NCBI taxonomy): Eukaryota > Viridiplantae > Streptophyta > Magnoliopsida > Aquifoliales > Aquifoliaceae > Ilex > Ilex aquifolium. The sequence continues at coordinate 16,402,076 of OX637397.1, read as the reverse complement.
TTTATTCCGCCAATGACTTGAAGATCACCCATTTCACTCTCTCTTTTCCTCACGTGTTTGACTCTCAAACGCTCTCTGAACTCCCTCTTCAACCTTGCTCTGATACCAAATGTTGAATCCACTTTATAGAAGAGATACACAGAGGAGGAAAGAAAATACTTTTATTGATGTGGTGATATAAAACTTCACCTGATACAAGCCTTTTATAGGCAAAACTATCAACAGGAATAGAATTACTAAAAATAGGAATAGAAAGATAATCAGTCACTCTAAACGTGCTGCAACGACCTCCCTAAGACTCGGACAATTCCTAATTTATTGAAAAACTAAACAGAGGCATATCTTTGACACAAAAACAAACTTGACTTGTTCAACACATCTTCTCAGTCACATGCTGATGTTGATAACTCTAACAATCAAGACACGAAAGACAATTGGGTGTGGTACTAGAAGAGGAAAGCTCTATTATCTTGATCTTGCACCATCTAGCTCAAGTGCATTGGCTCAGTCATTATCAGTTACTAGTTTGGCCTCTATTTCTGCTATCTGGTGGTTGCACAAGCAATTTGGACATACTTCATTTGGATACTTAAAGCACTTGTTTCCCAAATTATTTACCAATACATCTCCGTTACTGTTTAAATGTGAAGTTTGTGCATTGGCAAAGAGCCACCATGTTCCTTTTCCGTTGAGTTTGAATAAAAGTCCTTTTCCATTAATGCTTGTACACTCTGATGTTTGGGGCCCAGCAAAAATTCCAACACTGAATGGTGCACGATGGTTCGTTTCTTTTATTGATGATCATAGTCGCATGACTTGGGTGTGTTTGATGAAAACAAAGTAGGATGTTTGCTCACTATTTAACCAATTTCACTCAATGGTTGCTACTCAATATAAGACTTCAATTCAAGTTCTTCGTACTGATAATGGCGGGGAATTTGTAAATCATGAGCTGAAGCAATTCTTACACATTCATGGCATCATTCACCAAACCACATGCCCCTCTACTTCCCAACAAAATGGGGTTGCAGAAAGAAAAAACCGCCAACTTCTGGAAATGGTTCGAGCCACATTGTTTGACGCCCATATGCCTCTTCATTATTGGGGTGAATCACTTACTGCTGCATCCTACTTGATCAACCGGATTCCATCCCGTAGGTTGACCTTCCATACACCTCTTGAAACCTTAAATCAAAGCCTGTCCTCACCATCAATGTCAAACTTGCCCCCAAAATTTTTTGGTTGTACTGCGTTTGTGCACATACCCAGTCATGCTCGTCATAAACTACAACCACGTGCGCTTCGATGTGTCTTTGTTGGCTATGGCCTCCATCAAAAGGGGTACAGATGTTTCCACCCACCAACTCGTAAACTTCATGTTACCATGGACGTACAATTCCATGAACTCCAGATGTATTATCCCGCTACCTCAACTGCAAGTCAGGGGGAGCAAAGTATCGGTATCGGCAACTTGCAGTTTCTTAGCCATCCAACCGAAATCATAAGCCACAATCCTGAACCTGAACCAGCCGAAACTATTGCAGCACCTGAAACTGTTGCAGCACCCGAAATTGGTACAGCACCCGAAACTGTTGCAGCAACTCGACTTGAACAGCTCTTTGGTCATACAAACGAATTGCAGCCCTCTAGTCACACAACTGAGCTTCCACCGTGTGATCATGATAATATGGCTGAGCCGGTTGAACCACAACACCAATTGTCTCCACTTGATGGTTCTACTTCTCATCATGAGTCATCCTCAGTCACGGAATCTACAGTAAGTCATGAACCTCCACTCCGAATACTTCCTAATCGTACCACTAGAGGAGTTCCTAGAGTTAGTTATGAACCTGTTCTTAATTCTACTCCTAAGTACCCACTGAACAATTATGTTTCTTATCATAGATTATCAAAGACATGTGAATCATTTGTGAATCAATTATCTAATGTACATGTACCTAATAGTGTGCAGGAGGCCTTGAAAGACTCTAGGTGGAAAGAAGCAATGATCGAGGAGATGAAGTCCCTTCAAAAAAATGCAACATGGGAGGTGGTTGATTTACCAGTTGGAAAAAAACTTGTGGGATGTCGATGGATTTTTACAATTAAATACAAAGCAGATGGTGACATTGAGAGATTTAAAGCTCGACTTGTAGCTAAGGGATACAGTCAAACATATGGGATTGACTATGCAGAAACCTTCGCACCGGTGGCCAAAATAAATACAGTACGGATACTCTTATCATTAGCTGTGAATTTCGATTGGCCACTACATCAATTTGATGTAAAGAATGTTTTCCTACATGGAAATCTCCAAGAGGAAGTATACATGGAATTGCCTCCAGGATGTAATTTACAGATTGAAGGAAGCACACAAGTGTGTAGATTGCGAAAATCATTGTATGGTTTAAAACAATCACCAAGGGCTTGGTTTGGCAGATTTACAAGTTCAATGAAGGCATTTGGATATCGACAGAGCAATTCTGATCATACTCTCTTCATAAAACATAATAAAGGAAGCTCATTATGCTAATTATATATGTTGACGATATGATTGTAACAGGAGATGATGATGATGAAAGGCAAGCTTTGCAGACCTACCTTTCTCGTGAGTTTGAAATGAAGGATCTTGGACCATTGAAGTATTTTCTGGGAATCGAGGTGCTAAGGTCTAAACGAGGTATGGTCTTGTCACAACGGAAATACACTCTAGATTTACTAAATGAAGTTGGCATGTTAGGTTGCAAACCAAGTGATACACCTGCTACTGAAAACGTCAAATTGGGTACATTTTCGGACCAGATTCCCACAAACAAAGAACAATATCAAAGACTTGTAGGGCGGTTGATGTATCTTGCACATACTCGGCCTGATCTAGCATATTCTCTTAGTGTTGTTAGTCGATTCATGCACTCTTCCAATGAAGATCATATGGATGCTGTAATACGAATCTTACGATATTTGAAGTCTTCTCCGAGAAAAGGAATTATGTTCACTAAGGGAGACACTTTATCTGTTGAAGGCTATACTGAAGCAGATTGGGCTGGATCAATTGATGATAGGCGTTCAACCGCGGGGTACTTAACATTTGTTAGAGGAAACCTGGTTACATGGCGAAGCAAGAAACAAGAAGTTGTGACTAGATCTAGTGCAGAAGCTGAATATAGAGGTATGGCTAAGGGTGTGTGTGAGCTATTATGGATTAAAAATCTATTGCAGGAACTCAAGATTTCACTAGCATCTCCTATAAAACTCTATTGTGATAATAAGGCAGCATGTGACATAGCTCATAATCCTGTTCAACACGATCGAACTAAACATGTAGAAATTGACAGACATTTTATTAAGGAGAAACTGGAAGTGAAGGTTATTGAAGTTCCTCATGTCCGATCTCAAAATCAACTTGCTTACATTCTCACTAAGGCCATATCAAGTCAAGTCTTCCATGGAATTCTGGACAAGTTGGGCATGCACAACATCTATGCACCAACTTGAGGGGGAGTGTTGAAGATTACCATAATTATCTTCTAGTTAGTTGTAAATAGATTGATAAGATTGATCCCAGTAATTATGTGATAAGATTGATCCCTGTAATTATGTGATATCCCATACTTATCTCCTATTCTTTAGGAGCAAGTTTTGTAAAACAAGGGCTATTAAAGCCATGTATCAATGAAAGGAAAGTTGTGAATTTGAATCAATAATTTCTACAGAAACAGGATTCAGACCTAACCTCTGATTGCACAGATTGAGTCCCTTAGAATCTAGCTAGCATCCTTGTGGATGTCAACCCAAGTATCCCACCCAACAATTGTACAAGACAACGGCTCCAATTTTATGCTATATAATACGTGTGCGTAAATAATTGTCCGACATAGGGAAACCATAATAAATTCCTCCATTTGGAAGTAGCCTCTTCGATCAATCATGAAGACATGTCATTCCTTTGATTCCCACAAGATGTAACAGAGCCTTAAACTTAAGTTCTACCCAAAATACGAAATAATTATGCTAACCACAATTGTTCTTTCCTCAAGTTGTTCCTATAGATTATCATATCTTGTCTCTATCTACATAAAATATTAATCAGACAACACCCACATTGACCTTAAATTTCCTTGCTTACAGAGATATTGAGTATCTACTCCAAAAACTACCCAATGACAAATTATTTCCAAATTACAAATGTGGCACTGACACAAAAAGTTGTCTCATTGTATATATCCAAATCTAGGGATGCAAATTAGAAGTCGCAGTGACCACCACTAAGAGTAGAAACTTAATTAAGACCAACAAATGCTTCAATACTCCTAGTGTTGTTTAGAAAATTGTGTCTACCCTTTCAGCCTTCACTATTAGTTTTTCAGGACAAGGCCCTCAATTCATCACAATTTCTGTCACAGAATCACAATGAAAGGTAAACTGAGCCACATAGATTAGTAATGGACTGATCATCAGCTAGCTAAAAAAAACACATAAATGAAAACTGCAATAACATCTATATTTTTGTGTGTGTGTGTGTTAGGGGGGGGGGGAGAGAGAGAGAGAGAGAGAGAGAGCTGGAAGAAATTATGAGCCGGTCTTCTTCTTGCTGAAGTTCATCCATTTGTTGGGTATTGGCAGAGTGAAGTGAAGAAACAGTTGAATTTGCAATGAAGTGGACATAAGAGGCCATTGTAGAGGAAGTAAAGATAATAGTTTTACATCTTGCGAAAAGGGTCTTATCTATAATTGTAAACCCCCACATTCGTATTTTTATATAGTAATATAATTATGTTTTGAAATGCTAATATATGTAATTATGTAAGTATGAACTATATAGGTTGTAAAAATAGAAGTTAGGAAGTGTTCCGGAGTTAAAACATATTTTTTTTAGAGGTTGGGTTGAAAGAATTTTAGACACTGCCTTAGTGTTTGGATCATAACTTTTTATCCTGATATCCGTTTGATTTGAAATTTTGACATTAGATATTAGACTTCCAGGGATACAAAAGTGTATTTCACAAAAATTTTCCAAATTAATCTCTAAATATGCCAAAACTTCACTGGAATTTTCAACAAAAACAGGAAGTTCGTTCGAACGTGAATCGACGTTCGAAGGACAGCTCGTCGCAGTACTTTTGTGTCTGATGGAAATCTGATGGAAAAGAAAAAGTACTTGGAGCAACTAACGTTCGAACGTAAAATGACGTTCGAACGTGAGGTCGAAATCCTGAGTATCAGATTCGCGATAAAGGAACTGTTTCTCACCCCTTAAATACATAAGGACACCCCTCTAAGTCTCATTTTCACATTTCTAACCCTAGAAAATCTTAGAGAGGAAGAAAGAAGGGGAAAAACAAGAGATCAAAGTGTTCATTCAAGTTGGGAAAGATCAAATCTTCAAGTTTTCACCCAAAACCAAGAAAGCAAGGTAGGGGTTTCTTCTCACTCTTGTCCATTGAGGCTAAGATTTATATATATGTATGTTTTGACCCTCAATCATATATATATGCTATGAAATCATTATTTCTTGATGCTCTTACAAATATTACCATGTTTTGAACAAAGCTATGGTTGGATAGCCATGAAATCTCTTTTTCTTGTCTCAAAACCCTAGTTTTCAAGAGAAATGGATTTTTCTCTTAATTTTTCCTTTGTTCTTGATTTCAAAACTCTAGTGCTTTGTATTAAACAATAAAATGGTAATTGTGATGATCTATTGCATATTTTCTTAAATTGTTCTATTGGAATAATACATGTGAAATTTGGGGATTTTCAGATTTGCTTGTGATTTGAGGAAATGAGTTTGTATTGTATCTCTTGTGGATGTTCGGAAGACCATGGGTGGCCGTTGACCGAGTATCGTAGAGTGGGTTAGATGCGTTTCTTACTCCGTGTGGGTTTGAAGGTTCCCTATCACTCGTAGTGGGGCTGGTGCCTTGCGAGGCCCAAACTGCTATTCCCTCACGTGGTATCGAGGCTGAGGGTTAGTATACTATTCCTGGGTTGGATCATTCCTTCCGATGCATCGGTATACGCCCTTTCTAAAGTTGTGTATCCTTCCGATGATTGGATTTGTGTGTGTGGGCCAGAATATTCTCAATGTGTTTATTCATGCGATGTCATACATCATACTTGAGATACATAATGTGGTTACAGATACAAGTTGTGGATTGAGATACATAATGTGGTTACAGATACAAGTTGTGGTTTGAGATACATTGTGGAATATAGTACAAATGGTGGGTTATTGTTTATTGTTGGAAAGATACAATTGTTGCAAATAGTTTATAGTTGGAATTGGTTTATTGTTGGAAATTGGTTTTATCTCTTCATTTAAATTATTGTTATTGCTTACACTTGAGATCGGATGAATTGTCACTGTTTTCTTTCAAAAGTTATATATGATATTTTTAAATGAGACCGACTTGTTTTATATGTTTTCTAAACCTTGTTCGAGTTTGGGAGGATTTTCCTACAGAGCTTAGTGCTCACCTCCTACAAACAATATTCTTTTCAGATTTTGGATTAGAGGAAGAGCTCAGAGTTGACGAGCAGGTGCTTTAGGGAGCTCAAGTTGATAGGCATGTAGATCCGGAAGGGGATGTCTAGAATTGTTCTTTTTATGTTCTCGACTAGGGGATTTCTTTTGAGAGTACTGTTCATGTTAATATTTTCCTTATTCCGCTGCGAGAGAATAGTTTGACATATTCTTTTGGGCGTAATTGCCATAGTTTGGCATATTCTTTTGGATGTAATAACCATGGTTTGGTTATTCTTTTGGAATGATGTTGTAGATATTATGGATGATGAATGAAATTTTCTTTAATTATGGATCTTATTAGTTGCTCTCAACATGTGAATGGTTTTAAATAATAATGCCATCCAAGGGGGATTTTGGGGCGTTACAATAATATAAAATAGACCAAGTTTCAATAAGTTTGTTCGACGATTTCAAATAAATTCTTCTGACAACCACCAACATTCTTCTCAAAATCATTCACACTGAAATTTTTTTTCCCAACAATCCATCACTTCTCACTTACGTTGTAAGACGCGAATTACCCCTAATTAGTTATTATAATAAAAAGAAGAAGAGAGGTCTGATGAGGTGGAGCTTGAGAGGGGATGGATTCCAGAGAAATACCCAGAGCGTTACATATGGACATTAACCTTTTAGTTTGGGCTTCACGAGATCCAATTATACAATGTCACATAATGTTCTTCTTCCTTTTCTGTATTTTTTTTTAATATTGCCAGTGTCTAAATCAAACGTACTTCGATTAATTCTTTTCGAATACATCAATTAGGTCAAAGACTATCAAGTACTGACTTCAAATCTAAATTCTTTGAGTTTTAAACTTAAACAATTTTTTTTAGTCAAATCATAAGTGATCTATGATTTTATTCTTAGGAATTCTATAATCTGGTTCCTAATTTAAAAGACACAGTTATCGATGAACCTGAACCCTTTTTATGTTTCATAACCCATGCTCCACAACCACCGTCACCAACACACATCGGACAGCGACCAACGCACTGACCACCCACTACCGCCATAAATCACAACCACAACCATGACACCACATCCACTTAACATCTTCTTGTCAATCACACACCTACAAACATATACACTCACTCTCGTCTTTTTTAATCTTGCACATGCACACATGCTCATACTTTCATCTGGAGAAGAGAATTGTGTTGAATACGTATTAATTTGGGTTAATGTCGAATATTAATCAACTCTAATTTAACTCTTTAACTAATTTAATACTGCTAACACTAAACCAAATTTTTTTTTTTTTTTTTGTGTCATGTTGGTCTTGATCCAAATAACCCATGAAACAAAATACAGCACTAAGTTTTTATTATCTATTAACCATACCCACACTCATAGTATTTTCATGAACTAAAAATTAATTAAATACATATTATAATAATAGAAATAAATAAAAAAAATCCCTTATTTCACAATAATTATGTTAATCTTTGATAAATAAATAACAAAAATATAATATTTTATACATATAATACTAATTAAATGTATTAGTTCGATAATTCTGACTCATTTTATTATTTATATTAACAAATCATGTCAATTTTTATTGAAATCAAAATTTTAACGCTAAAATTTGATATATGTTTTGAGCCCTTTTTTTAGTTTTTTGTGTCATGTTGAAAATTGTCACCTCTGTAGATCGATTTGAAGATTTGTAAATTGGATAAAACTAAGCTACTCAAATTTGTTTATCATATCTTCTATCCCAAGTAATGTGTCAAAATTTTATGTATTGAATATTTGATGGAGTTAGTAAATTTTACTCATCTAATCACCCACATCTATTTGGGATTCAAAATTTGATAAATGATAGCACTCTTGTAAAATTTCATTCGCAAACATTGATGCTCTGTGGGACCAACTGCCATCATCCACTCTTCTAAATCTCATTCAATCATCTCAATCCCACCCAAAACCTACCACTCAAATTCCGACGAGAGGTGTAGATTTCATGGAGTATGTGAATGCGAACCACATAATCGAGCTTTTGACAGACTCTGAATGCAAGACCTCAGCCAAATTCATCTTCGAACTGGGTGTAATTGCTTGATTTGGTGGTGATCAACTTGGGCCAAGGCCATTGTGGTGTGGTGGTAGTTGTAGGCGGTGTGGGTAGGGGGAAAAGAAAGAGGTGGAAAAGAGATCTATGGTGGAGAAGACTGAAGACGTGTGCGTGTGTGTTAGAGAGAGAGAGAGAGCGCGCAAGCATATAATCATCAATAACAGATTTGTTTGGAAACGGGTTTAACCTTTTTAAAACATGGGTTGAATTTGTTTGGCAACAAGTTAAAAATGTAATGTATTAGTGCCTTGCATAGGTAAGAGGAGAAGTTTACGGTATCAAAAAAAAAAAAAATATTTGATACTGCACCGTTATTATAAATTTTGTGGGTTTTTTACAATATTTGAGAGTCATTTTATAACTTTTGGGTAATTTGCGATTCATCCAAAAAAATAATAGAATCGATTGTAACATTTTGAGGATCAATTGTAATTATTATAAAAGTTGTAACCTGTCTCTAAAAATTTATAATTTAAACCTTAAAAGTTGTAATTTGACCTAAAAAATTATAAACTTTTTTGTTATAAACAAACCACAAACTTGTATCAAATTAAAATCCACAAAAATTGTAAAATTTGGAGTTCGGTACCATAATCTTGTCCTATGTAATATTTTTCGTTTGCAAAAAAAGTTTTGTTTACGTAGTTCAATAAATGATGTTTGTTTAACGCTAGACTAACAGTTTAGAGAATCCTTTACCTAACACCTATGCAGAATGGAGGTCAATATTATTATGGATGTAATTATTCTTAAATAATGTGTATTCAATAAAATTGCCTTAAAACCTCGCATGCACAAATATTCTACCATAACTCTCCTTTTTTTCACCAACTTTCTTTTTTCTTTTTTTTTTTTGTCTGTTATCTTCTTCTTCTACTCACTGTCTAAGCACACTCACATGATTTAGTCACTATATTTCTGCTTGTTTCTAAACTCCTGAGACAAGAGCCTCCTGTGCACAAACAGATGGTCCCAAGGATGGATCCATTAGTGGGCTAAGGTGGGCTGAAGCCCAGAGTAAAAAAAAAAAATTTACCACTAAGTACCAGCCCACCCCCCCAAAAAAAAATTTCATCCAACCCAGCCCACCTACAAAGCTTCCCCAAAATCAGTCGGTCTCTCTCAGTCACTTCCCCCAAAACCATGTCCTGTCTCTTCTCTCTCAGGCGAGTCACTTCCCCAAATCTCCGGACAAGCAACAGCTCCATGGCAACACACAGGCGGCGAGTCCCTCTGCGCAAACACCCTGGTTTCTGAGTGGTTTGATTTGGGCGATGGTGGTTTGATTTCGCACACACACAAAAGCATTCACACACAGGGACACAAAGGCAAGGTAAGTTAAATTGTTTGTGTATCATATTTTTGTGTATTATCGGATTACATTCAGTCAATTTTGTGCTCCAATTGGAGTTTTCTAATTTGGGAGAGATTCTTTGATTCAGCTTCAAAGCCTTTGGTGCCATATAGGACGCCTTTTTCTGGAAGTTCCAAAATTCAAGTAAGTGCAAATTAATTATGTGTTTCTTCTCTCTCTATCTCTCTTGTTGCTTCTTTCGCACTGAAAGTGCAATGTTTTAGTTTAACCAAACAAATGTAGTGCTATCTAATATTCTATTTTCTGATTGAATTGAATCCCCTCGGTGATTTCTTTTTTCATTTTTTATTTATGTGGAATGATTTGGTAACTTACTCTGCTACATCCCTCTCCCAGAAAAACAACAAAAATGTATACATAAATACATATACACACCACTGGATGTCAGTAATGAAACAAACAGACATAAAGAGAACCCAATACTAAGAACATATTTAACTCTGACTCAAATTTACTTTTAACTATTCTTAATTTTTTTTTTCAATATTATCATTCCTACCCAGTTTGTTTTGGTGAATATACAGAAATCCAACCATATCATTCGTGACAATTTCTTTTTTTTTGAACATGGTGATTTGTTTCTTAGGATCGCAAATCAATATTTCTCAGATCTAATAAAGGGTTTCATGCCCACAATCAATCTTTGCAAAAAAAAATCGCAGTAATGACTTTGAGTCTTTGGCAATAATTTTGGTTGTAGGATTGTCGATTGACCATTAATGAGAAACCTCTTTTACCTTTGATGTCTTAATTCAGGGAGCCTATGCTACAACTAGTTATAATTCCCCTCATATCTTATAGGAAGTGTCATATTATTTCTAGCCCCAAATCACTCTCAAAACATTCATTCTTTGCACAAATTGCGTCTGGCACTTTTGCTTATTATTACGTAAGTAAAGGTTGGCTAAAGCAAGTACACTTAGCTTGGTTAGGTTCAGAGGAAGAGAAGTGTTCAGTGAAATGGGATCCTGATTGTGGTCCTAAAGAGGCGGGAGGTCTAGGCAGTGGTATCATGGCTTCTAGGAGCACAACTCAAGCAGCCAGTTAGATCCAGAAATCCCATCAAGAATCAGATTTTTTAATGCACTTGCAAATGAAGCATGGTGAGCAAACTCATGGTTATGGAGTCACAACATAGTAACCATACAATGGAACTTAACTTAAGGCCCATGCCTATTACCAATTACCACTTTCTCTAATTATATTCTCACATTGTTGTTTTTCTGTTTCAACCATCATTAGAAAACAAAGCCTGGTGCTGGGAGACTATTTTCAGTAACCATACAATGTTATAATGTTTAGTGTAGTGTTGGGTCCTTCAATCTTGTTGATTTGTTTCTCTGGTTTGTTTATCTAATTTTCAACCCTTCTCTATTTTATTAGGATGAAAAATCAAGAACGAAAAAGAGCAAAAACAATTTTTTCGTACTTGAAAAAGAAAAGTGGAGAAGAAACATCAAATTCTAGTATTGAACCTTTGAGTCTAGTAGAAACATCAACAAATGTTGATGTTCCTATGATTCCTGCGGCTGTTGAACCTCAAGGTCCTCAACCTCAAACAAAAGTTCCAAAGATTCCTTTTGATGAGAATGAACTTGAACGAGATCCCGCATTGCATATTCCAATATGGAAACATCCTGCTTATAATCAAGATGAAGTTAGACGTGCTTATATAAAGTGGGGACCAAATCAACCTATCTTGGCTGAGTATCCGAGGACTAAAACTGGAGTTCAAAATCGAAGATTTCAAAAAAGTTGGTACAAAAAATTTCCATGGCTAGAGTATTCTATTTCAAAAGATGCGGCATTTTGCTTTCCGTGCTTTGTTTTTCAAGGTCGTGAACCTCTACATCCTGCATTTACCGTTGATGGTTTTAGTAGCTGGAAGAGAGTGAATAATGGGGCCAAATGTGTTTTCTTGTCACATATGGGAGCTCCTACTTCCACACACAATAATGTTGTGAGAAATGTTGAGACGTTGAAGAATATATCAGTGCACATTGATAAAGTTATGAATGTTCAAAGTTCAGAAGAAATAAAGAGAAATCGATTGCGTCTTAAGGCTACCATTGATAGTGTTCAATGGCTTACTTTACAGGGATGTGCTTTGAGAGGTCGTGATGAATCTGTAATGTCAAATAACCGTGGTAATCTAATTGAGATGATTAGTTTGATGGCAAAGTTGAATGTTGAGATAAATGATGTTGTCTTAGAGAAAGCTCCATGAAATGCAAAGTATACGTCTCCTATGATCCAAAAAGATATTTTGCATATTCTAGCTACTAAAGTAAGAGAAAAAATCCGTGAAGAAGTTGGAAATGTCAAGTTTTGTATTTTGGTTGATGAAGCAAAGGATGCATCAAATAAAGAACAGATGGCAATTGTTCTGAGATTTGTTGATGTTCAGGGTTTTTTTCAGGAGAGATTTTTTGAGATTGTGCATGTTAAAGATACCACTTCTTTAACTCTTAAGAAGAAAATATCAAAAGTTCTTACTCGACACAATTTGCACATTCGAGATTTACGAGGTCAGGGATATGATGGTGCTAGCAACATGTGTGGTGCATTCAATGGATTGCAAGCTTTGTTCCGCAATGAATGTGAGTATGCATACTATGTTCATTGCTTTGCTCATCGTTTACAACTTGCATTAGTTGCAACTGTTGAAGATGAGATTTCAATATGACAATTCTTTTCCAAATTGAAATGCATTGTCAATCTTATTAGTGCTTCTCCTAAGCGTCATACAGAGCTGCGATCTGCCCAAGTTACTGAGATTGAAAGGGGGATAGCTAGTGGTGAACGAGAGACTGGTAAAGGGGCTAATCAGATGGGTACTTTGCATTGAGCTGGTACTACTCGTTGGAGCCCACATTTTGAATCCATTTGCGGTCTGATAGATATGTATGATGCTATCATTAGTGTGTTTGAATGTATGGTTAACGAAAGATCTTCAAATACAATTCGTGGGGAAGTTGGTGGTTCTTTAATGGCAATGAAGTCCTTCGATTTTATATTCATATTGCATCTTATGCACAAGATTATGGGGATTACGGATATACTTTGTCGGGCATTGCAACATAAATCATTAGATATTTTGAATGCAATGAATTTAGTCTCATCGATAAAATCATTGCTTCAAACCTTGCGAGCAGAAGGCTTTGATTATCTCCTTGACCATGTGAAATCAGTTTGCATGAAATTTGATGTCGATATACCTGATATGAACACTCAGTACAAAGGGGCAAGAAGTTCATGTCAACAGAATGATAACATTACAGCTGATCATCACTATCACATGGACATATTTAATGCTATGATTGATCATCAGTTAGAAGAGTTACATAGTAGATTCAATGAAGAGACAATGAAATTGCTTATGCTCAGCTCTGCTTTAGATCCTCGGGACAACTTTAAATCTTTCAATCCTGATCGCATTTGTTTACTTGCTGAGAAATTTTATGCAGCTGATTTTGATAGACAAGACATGCATCATTTGAAATGTCAACTGGATCATTATCAATTTGATGTGGTTCGCTATGAGAGGTTTTGATAGTGTAAATCTACTGAAAATGAACTAGGAGTCAGATATGCGTGGAATTACGAGTGTGGTCTGAGCTACAAGGCTCTTGTCAAGCAATGCTGGTTGATGCTTAGGGGAATTGAGGAAGGGGAGATACACAACAGAATTATAGTGGTTCACCGGCCTGAGCTCGGCTAGTCCACTCTGGAAGGGAGTCTCTAGCTCCTCTCTTCTTATTGATGGTGCTGAATGTGTTACAATGTAGTGAGGAGAGCGTTAGGGTTCTCTGTGGCTCTATTGCCCATATCTCTCCCTTGATGGGGGGTCTACCCCCATTTTATAGCCTCTTACTTACCTCTAATCCGATCTTACCTCCTATAATGGAGGGATCTTCCCCCCTCTCTCTCTCTCTCCAATCCCTGAACTCCATATGGCTGGCTTTGACGGTCTATATCCCGAAATCTTTGCCTTCTACCTTGGGATCCTCCTACCTACTCGGAAAAGATCTTGGTTAGTTAAGGTTTTTGCGCCTAGGTTCCAGCTTGGCTTCTACTTCGGAGGTGTCCTCTGTCATCTTGCTGTCTCCTCGCCTTTTTCTCATATTATCTTGTTTGGAGGAGCTCCAGTACCGGCTAGACGAGCTCGAACTTTGGTTTGGATGAGCTCTGTTTTTCTTCTCTGAGCTCCTGAGCTGAGCTCATTTCCTGAGCTCAGGTTTGGGGTTTATTTCAGGTATCATCAATTGCCCCCCAGCCCTTGGTTTAAGCGAGCTTGAGCAAGGGCTGAGCTGCTTTTAAACTGAGCTAGATCTGCACGCGGCTGACCCAGACTAGCACGTGACTGCAGCCCCTTGACGGTTTGTATCAATCATGGCTCCCTTCGATTCCCGCGCACGTTTCAGCCCACGTCTTTCAAGCTTTAAATACTCAAACGGCTGCCTGAACCGCCTTTCTACACTGTTCACCTCCTTTTCTGTTCTTCGAACTTCTTGCCTCTGCGAATTCTTGACTCTCTGTCTTGAAGCTTTTTGATTCTTACTCAAAATCGGTTTTTCTGTGTTCGATTCGAGGACTCGTAGTGCTTTCCCTCTTGATTTGGCCCCGGATTGTTGTTCGTCGCTCTCTCCCAACTAGGTACGCCCTTTCTGCCCCCTTTTCGCATCTTCCCTCGTTTTGGATCCCTCGAGTTCGAGGTGGTTATTACGTTTTTGGTCTTTTCGGTTTTTTTATTGCTGGAATCGCGATTGTTGTCTATCCCCTCTTCCTTATTTTGTGGATTGGAGCTCCATTGTGCACATACTTGCTGTTGGGAGCTATTGTGCTGACCCTAGGGTTATTAGGGAGAGTTTGATTAGTATTCCCCCTCTTTATCGTTCCTTTAATATTCCATTTTTTTGCCCAATCATGTCTGCATCTTCCGGTGCTACCCGTTCCTCTGTTTCTTTACTAGGCGATCGGTCTGAGGACACTGATTTAGGGGACGTAGGTGATGAAATTGATAATTTTCCTGGTGTAGAGGTTGTGGAAGCCGAGGTCGGCACTGAGGAACCTCCTTCTACATCATCTCCTGTGCCCCCCAAGCCTGACAAAGGCAAGGGCAAGGTGAGTGGAGTTGGGGTTGAAGAAAAAATTTCATACCTAGGGGCTGCCTTTAGGCATGCCGAATTCGTGGGCTATAGTAGAGAGGCCCCTGCATTAATGAGAGCGTATAAAGCTCGCTATGGTTTTCCTCCTGGGGTTGAACCCTGGTGCCCAGATAAATCCATCTACTATGTAGAACAAGTGCGTAAGAGGGTCTGCTTCTTCCTTGCTGCCTTTGAGAATGGTCTTCGCTTTCCCTTGCATCCATTTATCAAGGCTATTCTGCAACACTTCAATGTATGCCCTTCCCAGCTCTCCCCCAACTTCTATGGCATTATGGTAGGCCTCTTAGTCATCTATAAGAAGCATAGACTCGGAGTTCCTAGCATTTCTCTGCTTATGGAACTTTTCAACGTCAAGCTGACCTCTTCCGAAGGCTTTCTGTATATCTCTAAGCAAAACAATGCTAGGAAGATCATTACCGACCTCCCAACTTCTCACAAAGCGTGGAAAAAACACTTCTTTTTTATTGGGGGTACTAACTGGGAGTATAATCCTGCGGATAAAACAGATACTCTTGGTATCCCTACGGCCTGGACTAGACCAGAAAACTTGGGTGAGTCTTTACTCAAGCTGGCTGAGCTCTGATCTGGAACTTATGAGCCTCTTGTTTTGCTCTTACTTGCTATTTTTTCCTTTTTAGGTGATCGGCCTGAGCTCAGCCCCGAAGATAAGAAGGTGCTATTGAAATTGGGGAAAATCATGCCAGAGAGGTATGCTGATCTCATCGAGCCTCGACATCTGGTGGAGTTAGGTCTGAGCCCCCCCCCCCCCCCGGCGACCTTAGCTATTCCAATATCTGCTGTAGGCGCTGAAGAAGGTAATTTCATTAATACTTTCTTTCTCTTCCTCTTTTTCTTTTATATTTCCTGACTTAATTCAGACCTTCCAGGTCCCTCCACCATGAAGTCTACTCCCGAAGAGCTCAAGGCCAAGGTTGAAGAGCTGATGAGAGGTGGTAAATCCAGCAAGCGCAAGGCCCAGGCCAGCTCTAGGAGTGGCCCAATCACCCGGGCTAAAATTCCAAGGTTGGAGATGTCTTCGCCCTCCTCAACTGTTAAAGAACCGGCTCCCACGAAGACGTTGCCTTCCTCATCCGGCTCTCCTCAAATTGCAGTCACCTCTTCCGCTCCAGAGGCTCAGCCTGCGTTGGTACCAGCTCAAGTGGGAGGTCAGTCTTCGCCTTCCTCTTCTGAGGTCGAGAAGTCTTTAGGACTGATCCTCAATCTCCACCCCAGCGCTTTCAAATATAGTGCCTCCGAGAAGATTGTTGAGGGAGGGGGAAAATCCGAAGAGGAGGATGAGGATTCTTACTTCGACAACATGGATCTAGCTGCGGGAGCTATTTCTTCTATTTTTTCTGAGTCTGATGTCCTGAAGGCTGCTTCTGTGCCTCTCGAGGAATCCATCACCTCAGCTCTTCAGGGAGCAGCTGCTGTGAGTACTAGTACCCTTCCAGCTCTATTTACCCTTGTATAATAGCTTTACGCAACTTTGATGATCTTCCTTTATATCGCAGGCTGCCCTCCATGCGAAAGGTTTATTGCACCGGATCCGGTCTTATGAGCGCTCTGTTAAGGCTCTGAAGGCGTATGAGGTCAAAGTTACTGAGTTGTCCCTTGAAAACGAGGACCTCAGGACTCAGGTGCAAAGTCTTAAGGAGCAAACAGTGAAGCAAGCCTCCGACCTCAAACACACTTTAACCGTCAAGGTCAGAGCTGAGGAAGGAGAAAAGAAAGCGTGGACCAAGGCTAGCCAGGAGGCCTTTGACGCAAAAAATTCCGTTATGCAGGCAAGGCAGGACTACCTTACTCTAAACGAGGCTAATGGCAAACTCTGCGAGGAGCTTGAGGCGCAGAAAGACCTGGTCAAACAGAGGGATAACGAGGTGGTATAGCTGAAGGATGAGGCCACCACCTTGTGGGCTACTGGGTGGCTTGCCTTTAGGCGAAAGGCTATCAAGGCTTTTCCAGATCTGGACTTCAACTTCCCTATCCCCACCGAGGAATAAATGGAAGAATCTGATTCTGATAACGAGGAAGATGCCTCAGTTCCACCAGTTGAAGACTCGAATCAAGATGTACTTGCTTCTCCAGTTATTCCGTGTGCCACTCCCTTCGCTGCTGAGATTTCTGGAGCTCTTGCCACTGGGACAGGCTCTCTTGCTGCATTTCCTGAGCTCCCAACTGCAACTCCTGAGCTCCCAACTGCTACCCCTGCTATTCTTGCCACTACGCCATTCTCAGCTGACCTTGTGACTGAGGCCCTTGTTCAGAATTCGAAATCAATAGGAGCAGAGATCCGTGCAGCTGGCTCCCCTGGAAGTTCTTCTCTTTTGTCTGCTGCTGAGGGCTCATCCACGGGGTTGCAAACTCCTTCAATTATGCATTCCCTAGATACTTAGAGCTCTTCTTTGTGTTCATATAATTCCATCTTTCTTTTTTTCTGTACTTCGAACTTGTGTTTTGGAATACAAACTTCAAAAAGTAATTTCTGAATCTTGTTTCGAATTGTGATGTGTTGTGATTTCGATTTGAGACATGTATGGTTCTGTTTTACTTTGCATTTTCTTCCCTTCTCCTTGTACTTCCCTTTGCCCCCCTTGCTTTGAGAAGCGTTTCAGTCCTTCTTGAAGCAAGATTTTGGACTTTATGAGCTGCCAAGTTCTTTTGATGAACTAAGGAACTTATCAGGAACTTCATCATTCTGATGTGAGCAAGGTTCTTGGAACTGAAGGTCTCACAGACTTGTTACGGAGATGCCAGGTTGCCAACCAAGCTGAGCTCAGCTCTAAGAAGTACGAGGGATATTCTGTTCACTTGAGGTCAGTTTTAGTTTCAACTGTTTTGAGTGTATTGGGAGGGGCAATCTTGTGCTGACTCATTTTCCTGCCTTTTCCCAACTGTTTTCCAAAACCGTAACCACCTTTATTAATTAGGAACCCAAAAAGACCGCCGACTCCCTTTTGCGTGGCTCTTGATTTCCTAAAAACTTACAATTTTCTTTAAGTCTCCTATCATCTGCTGAGTTTCTTTCTCTCTTGCGAAAAATATTTCTGAGTTTCTTCTTGGCTCTTCATGACCACTCTCTGTCTTCACCATAATCTTTAATGGCTGCCTCCGTTTCTTCTCTGTTCAAGGAACGTACTTCCTTTGGAATCGAATGGAAGTGGCAACGTCAATACTTGTCTCCTTCGACCCTGGAACCTTCTGATTTGGTAGCCGTCAAGAAACGGTTTTTTCCTGACCTTGATTTGCCTCTACGAGTTCCTACCCCTAACGAGCCTTGCAACTATCTTTCTCGAGGGGAAGTCTGCTTTTTTGAGGGTGCCATGGACATGGGACTTCGCCTTCCCATTCATCCGGCTATTGGGCGAGTTCTTGTCTATCATGGCCTGTGCCCCTCTCGCCTTTCCCCTCGAGGGTGGGCTGCTATGGTGAGCTTTTTCCTTTTCTGGCGCTTGTACGGCAACGGTAGGTTACCTTCGGTTGCCGAGTTCCTTTACTTTTTCGTGATTGAAGAGGACAATCCCCCCTGCTTTAGCTTCTTTCATTGGAGGCAGTTTGATTTACCCCGTTTGGTTTTGGACCTTCCTTCTAATCCTGAAGGGTGGTCCCAACGCTTCTTTTTTGCTTCCGGGAAGTCTTGGTGGTCTCCCGAGCTACGCAGTCCTGATGCCAGGATTCCACGGTCCTGGGAGAGCTTTTCCTACCCTGGTATGATTAAGCCGAGATCTCTTTGAACTTCTTCTCACAAAGACATATTCTCATTACATTCTGGTTTGTGCAGGTCCTCCTAATCTCGACCTGCCAGAGATGATGAATGTTCATGAGCTGCTGCTCGTGGTGCCCAGGACTTTTTCTGAGTTGATGACGAATGAAAATCTTTACTTGCTTGGGGCTATGGCAACCGAATATGAATTTTCCTCCGTTCCCTATGATTCCTGGACTTCTCCCTCTGAATCCGACGAGGAAGGGGATTCTAATGAGGAGGGGGACACTGGCGCGAGCTCAAAGAAGCGCAAGAGGGATGGCTCTTTCTCACCCGACTCTCTTTCCACTATTTTTCTTACTCCAGCAGGTCAGAAGCTTCTTGATTCACTCTACAAGGCTGAGCAAGAAAGAGATGAGCTGAAGGAGGAGAATGCTCGCCTGAAGAAGGAAGTGGCCGAGCTGAAGTCACAACTTAAGAAGGATTAGGAGTTCTACCTCCTTGTACTCCCTTTCTTTTCTTGAATGATGCCAAACTATGTCTCTCTTTATATTTTCTTGAACGCTTGTATTCTTGAATTCTTGGAATGTTAGATCTTTCTTTTTGAATGTGCATGTCCATGTATGAGCTGAGGGGCTCATCTCTTATGAGCTAAGGAGCTCATTCTGAATTCTGTAAGTTTAGGCGCTGAGCTTTTCCAGCACATTCTTCGCGTTCAGAACACGAACGTGGATGGAAAACAGAAGATCATGTTTGTACTGACATCTACTGTACTAGACATGAAGCTGAGAGATGATCTTTAACGTTTGGAGAAAATCAGGAACCACCGTGGTCTTCGTCAGTATTGGGGTCTTTGAGTGCATGGGCAGCACACGAAGACTACTGGCTGTGGGGGAAAGACTGTTGGTGTCTCCAAGAAAAGGCCAGCTTGAATTTTATGAGCTTAGAAGCTTATCGTTTGTATATGAGCGGAAGAGCTCATCTTGAATTTTATAAGCTGAGAAGCTTATCGTTTGTATATGAGCTGAAAAGCTCATCTTGAATTTTATAAGCTGAGAAGCTTATCGTTTGTATATGAGCGGAAGAGCTCATCTTGAATTTTATCAGCTGAGAAGCTTATCGTTTGTATATGAACTGAAGAGCTCATTTTGAATTTTATAAGCTGAGAAGCTTATCGTTTGTATATGAGCTGGAGAGCTCATCTTGAATTTTATAAGCTGAGAAGCTTATCGTTAGCTGTAGAGCTCGTTCCATATGTACTTGTTGCACATTCCTTTACTTTGGAAATCATATGAGGATGAATAAAAGACTCGTTTATTTTTATTGAAAATAGCTCTATTACAAGGAAAACTTACTGAAAGAACTTCTTAAGGTGTTCGACATTCCAAGAGTGAGGTAGGATCTTTCCTTCCTCTGTTTACAGCTCGTAGTTTCCTGGTCTGATTATCCTTGATATGATATAGGGTCCTTCCCAGTTGGGTCCCAACTTCCCATGCGTGGGATCCTTCTTCGCAAGCAGAAGCCTCCTAAGTACCAAGTCTCCAGCCTTGAAACTTCTATGCCTTACCTTCCTATCGTAGTATCTTGCAGCTTTCCTTTGGTAAATTTGGACGCGATGCAGAGCTCTGTCTCTTTTTTCATCCAAGAGATCGAGGTTCAATAGGAGAGACTCATCATTGTGCTTGGCATCTGCAAACTCCGCCCTAGGTGATTGGAGCCCTACCTCGACAGGTGCCACTGCCTCGGTTCCAAAGGCCAAAGCAAACGGGGTTTCCTGAGTTGCAGATCTGATGGTGGTCCTGTAGGCCCACAATACTTCAGGGATGTACTCCACCCACTTGCCTTTTAGGTTTTCTAGTTTGGTCTTCAGAGCTGTCTTTATGGTTCTGATTGTGACCTCTGTTTGTCCATTGGATTGAGGATGTGCAGGAGCTGAGAAATAATTCTTTATCCCGAGCTCAGCACAAAACCTTTTAAATTTTGAGTTGTCAAACTGCTTCCCATTGTCAGACACGACTGCTCTAGGAACCCCAAACCTGCAAACTATCGATTTTCAAACGAAGTTTTGGACTTTTTGTTCGATGATTCTTGCCAAAGGTTCCATCTCTGCCCACTTGGTGAAGTAATCCACCCCTATGATAGCAAACTTGCATTGTCCCATACCGGTGGGAAGGGGTCCAAGAATGTCCAAACCCCACTGCTGAAAGGGTCATGGGCTTACCACCGAGGTTAGCAGCTCGGGTGGACAATGGGAAATATTGGCATGCTCTTGGCAAGTCTTGCATCTTTTGACCAATTCGGTGGCATCTTTGAGCATGGTCGGCCAATAATATCCCTGCCTTAGTGTTTTTCCTGCCAAGGCCCGAGCGCCGATGTGATTGCCACATATTCCCTCATGTACCTCTCTGAGTATATAATTGGCGTCTTCATCTCCTATGCATTTAAGGAGAGGTGCTGAAAATCCTCGTTTGTATAGATTTCCTTGGAGCACAGAGAATCTGGCTGACCTGGTTTTGAGCTTGGAGGCCTCCTCAGCATCGTTTGGCAAGGTTCCGTTCTGCAGGTACCCTATGATGGGGTCCATCCAGCTCGGCTGAGCCACGATTGGTAGCATTTCTTCTTTTTCAATGCTTACTGAAGGCTCTGGAAGGTGCTCCACTGGTATTAACCTATCCAAGTCCTCTTGTGAGGCAGTTGCTAACCTTATCAACGCATTTGCTCGCGAATTCTCTGTCCTGGGAATGTGTCTGACCTTTACCTGCACAAACTTCTTAATTAGTTCTCGTACCTTTCTGAGGTAAAGGACCATTTTTTCGCCTCTCGCTTCGTAGGACTCCTCCATATGTTTCACCACTAGTTGAGAGTCACTGCAGACTTCCAACTGTTCTGCTTCCATAGAATGAGCATGATTGAGCCCAGCGATGACAGCTTCATACTCAGCTTCGTTATTTGAAGCCTTAAACCCAAACCTAAGGGCATATTCGACATTTATTCCATCTGGAGAGGTCAAGATTATACCTGCACCACTCCCCTGAGCATTGGCAGCTCCATCCACAGAAAGCCTCCATATGGGGAGGTCAGGTACTAGCTCCGTGATCTCCAAAGGTGCTGCCGCTGTGAATTCTACGATGAAATCCGCCAAAATTTGCCCTTTGATGGCAGTCCTTGGCTTATATCTGATATCAAACTCACTGAGCTCTACGGCCCACTTAACCAACCTTCCAGAAGATTCAGGTTTATGCAGTACTTGCTTCATTGGCTGATCTGTTGGAACCTCGATAGTATGAGCCTGGAAATAGGGCCTAAGTCTCCTGGCTGTTGTAACCAAAGCTAAAACGAGTTTTTCCATCTTTGGATATCTCTCCTCTGCCCCCCTCAGAGCTCTGCTGCAGTAATAGACTGGTTGCTGAGCTCTGTCTCGCTCCCTAACCAGCGCTGCGCTTGTTGAAAAATCTGAAACTGCCAGGTAGAGAGTAAGGAATTCCCCTTCTAAAAGGCTTACCAAAACAGGAGGGGAGGTCATATAATTTTTCAGGGTTTTGAATGCTTCTTCGCACTTGGTATCCCACTGGAATGCCTTCTTCGAGATTTGAAGAATGGCTGGCACTTATCGCCTGACCTGGACACAAAACGGCTCAGGGCAGCTATTCTACCTGTCAGACGTTGTACCTCCCTTGTGTTGGATGGTGACTGCATATCTAATACCGCCCTAACCTTCTCTGGGTTAGCTTCAATTCCTCGGCTGCTAACTATAAAACCTAGAAACTTTCCTGCTAAGACCCCGAATGCACACTTCGCAGGGTTGAACTTCATCTTGTATTCCTTTAGGATCTGGAACGATTCAGCTAGGTGTTCGATATGGAGCTTTGCCTTCAGTGACTTTACTAACATGTCGTCGATGTAAACTTCCATGGATGCACCTATCTGCTTTTGGAACATCCTATTCACCAACCTTTGGTAAGTGGCTCCAGCGTTTTTCAATCCAAAAGGCATGACCTGTTAACAGTATGTTCCCTGTTCAGTCACAAAGGAGGTCTTCTCTCGGTCGTCGGGATCCATCCTGATCTGGTTATAACCTAAGAAGGCGTCCATGAAGCTAAGGAGTTCGTGTCCGGCTGTGGCATCCACTATTAAGTCGATCCGAGGTAAGGGAAAACTGTCATTGGGCATGCTCGGTTGAGGTCAGTGAAGTCGATGCACAGTCTCCACTTATCATTGATTTTTTTGACAAGAACCACATTTGCTAGCCATGTGGGGTAGTCAACCTCCCTGATGGCCTTTGCGTGGAGGAGTTTTCCGACCTCTTCGTTGATCGCTTTTTGGCGTTCTGGGGCGAAACTTCTTCGCTTCTGTTTGATAGGTTTGCAGGTAGGATTCACGCTGAGCTTGTGCGTGATGATCGAGGGGTCGATACCTTCCATATCTTCTTGTTTCCATGCAAACACTCCTATATTTTTCTTCAAGAACTGGATGAGGAGGCTTTTGACTTCTCTGCTCAGCTTGGACCCTATATAAACGAGGTGTTCTGGTTCCTTGTCCAGCTGAATTGGCTCCAGCTCTTCTGAGGGCATTGGTCTTGTTTCCAGCTCATCCCTCATGTTGAGTTCATCCAGTTGGATGTTCTCAACCTCTTTCATCTTTACAGACGCCATGTAGCATTCTCTTGCTATACGCTGGTCTCCCCGGACCACTCCAATTCCATTTTCTGTTGGGAACTTAACGACCAAGTGATAGACAGATGAGATTGCCCTCATAGAATTAAGGGATGGCCTTCCAAGCAAGATGTTGTATGCAGAAGGTGCATCCACCACTAGGAATTTTACGGTCGTGGTGGCTTGGCAAGGTGGGTCACCTAGGGTGAGCACAAGTTGTATCGAGCCCAGAGGGAGCACTCTTTCTCCTGAGAATCCCAGCAAGTGAGTACTTACAGACTCAAGTTTTTCCCTTCCTATGTCCATTTTGTCGAATGCAGGTGCAAAAATGATGTTTGTCGAGCTCCCGTTATCGATCAGAACTCGATGAACGGTCCTGTTAGCCACCACAGCTCGTACCACCAATGGATCATCATGAAGGTATTGGCATCCCTCCAAATCAGAATCTGAAAAAGTGATAGCTGTATCTATGCGTGGTGCTTTGGATACAGTGTGCACTTAAAGAGCTTCTTCGGCTCTGATTCGTCGGAGGTACGCTTTCCTGGCTGAGCTGGACTCTCCACCTCCCGCGAATCCTCCAGATATTACTCTAATCTCGCCTAGAGGTTGCTGATGTGGCGCAGGTGTCTGCTGTTGAGGTGGCGGCGGTGGAAGAGCTCGGTTCTAGTTATCATGGGCCACAAAGCGACGCAACTGTCCTCGCTGGATCAGGAACTCGATTTCCTTCTTTAGTTGAATGAAGTCATCAGTGTGGTGACCATGATCTCTGTGGTAATCGCAATACTTCGTGGGGTCTCTCTTGGCTGGATCTGCCTTCATCCGAGGTGGCCACTTTAGGAACTTCTCGTTTTGGACCTCATACAGAACTTGGGATACAGCGGCGGTGAGTGGGGTGTATCGCTGAGGTCCATATCTAGGTTATAGTTCGGGCTGTATGGGGCCCAAGCGGTCTCTAACATTTCCTCTTCTCTTCGGGGAGCCATCTCTATCCCTCCTTGGGGACCTTTCTCGCCCCTTTTCTTTCCTGGGACTTCGGTCCCTTTTCTTCTCTTCTTTTTCCTTCTCCTTACGTGAGGATGTATTTCCCACCTTGGAAATGAGTGCCTCTTCCCCATTTATATACTTTTTTGCCTTGGCTAACACCTCAGCCATGCTTGCTTGAGGGTTCTTCGATATAGAGAACATTAGATCCTTTGACTGCACTCCTAATCCTGCAATGAAGACAGTTATGGCAAAATTTTCGTCTGGGATGTCCACCTTCAGAGATTCTGAATTGAACCTCTGCACATAAGATCGCAGGTTCTCCTCGGGCCTCTGCTTGATATTTAATAAATAGTAGCTCGGCTTCTTGTAGATCTGAGCTCCAATGAAGTGAGATACAAAGGAAATGGAAAGTTCCTTGAAAGAAGAGATTGAGGCTGGGGGGAGCCTATTGAACCATGCCAAGGCCGACCCCTTCAAGGTAATGGCGAAGGCCCTGCATCGCACAGGGTCTTGGTATCCGTGTAATTCCATTTGGTTTTTGTAGGTGTTGAGGTGATCCACAGGGTTTTTTGTCCCATCAAAGACCTCTATCTGAGGTACTCTGAACTTCGGAGGAAGGGGGAAATGCAGCACCCCGAGGGTGAATGGGGATTCAGTTTGTTGCACCAAGGCATCCATCGTTACTGGGGCTTTGACTTTCACTGCCTCTCTCATGTGGCTGAGCTCTTGCTAGATATCCTTGAAGCGGTGTTCCCAATATTGCTCCATTCTTTCCTGTTGGAAAGGAAGGAAATCATTCCTATCCAGTCCTTCATTTTGGCTTTGTGCTTCTTCATTGATTCCCCTCCTAGGCGGCTGATGGGGTGCTTGGCTTCTTTCTCCTCCTTCATTTGCTTCCTTGAGGGGATCAAGGCACTGCCGTTCCCTAGGAGGAAGATCATTCGGCCCTCGCCGGGGTGGTTGCGCCTGCTGAGGACCTTGTAAGAGCTTCAAGAGCTCTTCATTTTGTTGAAGCAAGCGTTGATTGACTAGGCGAAGGGCGTCCAGTTTGTTGTTAGGGGGAGGATCCACCATAGGAGGGTTGTTTTCATCAGTGGGGATGAAATCGTGAAGGTTTTCCGGTTGCCTCCCACTGGTGACCTCTTGGGGGTTCTGCACTCTTGGAGGATTCATCTGATTTTTACTCATGTTTCGTGTAGAGACCATCAATTACTGAGAAATCAGTATATTTGTAATAAGAACTGTCGTTCCCACAGACGGCGCCAAACTGATAGTGTAAATCTACCAAAAATGAACCAGGAGTCAGATATGCGTGGAATTACGAGTGTGGTCTGAGCTACAAGGCTCTTGTCAAGCAATGCTGGTTGATGCTTAGGGGAATTGAGGAAGGGGAGATAACACAACAGAATTACAGTGGTTCACCGGCCTGAGCTCGGTTAGTCCACTCTGGAAGGGAGTCTCTAGCTCCTCTCTTCTTATTGATGGTGCTAAATGTGTTACAATGTAGTGAGGAGAGCGTTAGGGTTCTCTGTGGCTCTATTGCCCATATCTCCCCCTTGATGGGGGGTCTACCCCCATTTTATAGCCTCTTGCTTACCTCTAATCCGATCTTGCCTCCTATAATGGAGGGATCTTCCCCCCTCTCTCTCTCTCCAATCCCTGAACTCCATATGGCTGGCTTTGACGGTCTATATCCCGAAATCTTTGCCTTCTACCTTGGGATCCTCCTACCTACTCAGAAAAGATCTTGGTTAGTTAAGGTTTTTGTGCCTAGGTTCCAGCTTGGCTTCTACTTCGGAGGTGTCCTCTGTCATCTTGTTGTCTCCTCGCCTTTTTCTCCTATTATCTTGTTTGGAGGAGCTCCAGTATCGGCTGGACGAGCTCGGACTATGGTTTGGATGAGCTCTGCTTTTCTTCTCTGAGCTCCCGAGCTGAGCTCATTTCCTGAGCTCAGGTTTGGGGTTTATTTCAGGTATCATCAGGTTTCAAAGTATGTCTACAATTTCAGAATTATGTCGTGGTTTAGTAGAAACAAATAAGGCAGAGTCCTACAATTTGATTGATAGGTTAATTCGTCTTATTTTAACTCTTCCCGTTTCTACGGCAACTTCAGAAAAGAGCATTTTCAGCCATGAAACATGTCAAAAGTACTCTTCGTAACAAGATGGAAGATGAGTATTTGACTGATTCATTAGTTGTCTACATTGAAAGAGAAATAATGGAAGCAATCGATATAGATTCAATAATAGATGTATTTTGTTCTAGGAAGGATCTAAGAGTCCAATTTCATTAGTAAGTGTTTATGAGTTTACATTTTTATTATTAAATATATGTTTATGAGTTTACATTTGTATTTTGTTAGTCATATGAATGCTTAGCTTAGCCCGGGATAAACAAAAATCCTGGCTCTGTCCTTGGATGGTCCAGCATGAAAGTCAATTAATGATCTTGTCTTTTGTATTATATGTTTATGAGTTTAGAGAATCCGTTACCTAACACCTATGCAGAATGGAGGCCAATATTATTATGGATGTAATTATTCTTAACTAATGTGTATTCAATAAAATTGCCTTAAAACCTCGCATGCACAAATATTCTACCATAACTCTCCTTTTTTTCACCAACTTTCTTTTTTCTTTTTCTTTTTCTTTTTTGTCTGTTATCTTCTTCTTCTACTCACTGTCTAAGCACACTCACATGATTTTGTCACTATATTTCTGCTTGTTTCTAAACTCCTGAGACAAGAGCCTCCTGTGCACAAACAGATGGTCCAGCATGAAAGTCAATTAATGATCTTGTCTTTTGTATTATAATGAAAATTTTCAAGGCTTAATTACGTGTATTTTATCTCAAAACCTAAGTACAATTAGAATTAGAAATTCTTAAGCTCATCACTAAGTCAAGATTCTTCTAAGAATTTGCTATAAACAAGGTGATTCTAATGCAAATGACATGACTAGCAAAGTATATAGACTAACAAAAAGAAAATTTGACATAAGGTGAACTTGAAACTTTTTTTATATAAATTGGTAGATCGTTATTACATGAGGAATCAACTATTACAACTTTTGCATAATATATTTACAGCGTATGAGAAAGCACCCACAGAAGGGTGAATAAAAAGTCTAAAAGAAGAAACAATATAACCCCCAAAGAGAGGACATCAATAATCTAGTCATGCTTTTAACAAGAATTGACTCCTTGATCTCTTGGTTACAGAATCTTGAGAGAATCAAAGTGACTAACTCGGCTAAGCCTAGTTAGTTAGGGTGAACAGGAACTTGACCCACACGAGGAAGATTGGTCTTTCTGAGATTAAGATATCAAGGTGGCCAATACTCGGATCGGAATTCTATATAATATAAATAGGCTAAATCGCGGGATCATAAAAAGCAATGCTCGCCAGGCATGTAAAAAGACTAGGTTATTGACAAGAGCCCTCTGCCTTAGTCTATAAGGTGACACAAAAGTAGTGGATTTTTAAGCACACTGGCAGTTGTGACCATAAGATGCCAAAGACTTTTGCATGTCAAATGAACATGTCGACCTTGTTAACAAAAATGAAGCTGTAGTGGTAATGGAAGACTCAAAGCAATGGTCTGCAGTTTCTTCTTTGCAAGCATCAGAGGTCTCTAAGCAGTCTTCTACAATCTCTTCTTCCTCTATTGTTTCAAGACTTGTGTGTACTTTGAGCCTAGAGATCCCAAGAAGGCGAGCCGGAGCAACGGCTGAGAATGGAGTCAGAGGTGAGATTTTGGAGTCATGGGTAATCTTGGGTGGCAGAATAGCTAGATGGGGTGGGATTGGGAACATAGATGGGGATGTCTGAATTACTTCCATTTCTCTTGATTTAGGTTTTAAAGTCAAGGGTAAATTGGCTATGATCATAGAAGGAGAGGAGAGCTGCCTGTGGAAACATATGTAGGAAACCAACCGATGCAATGTTGATTAAAAATTTTTACTAAAATTTTCATCCTAAATGATGTGACACAGTTTTCACCATTAAATACATGGGTCCCATTAATGTTCAATGATGAAGATTATACTATGTCACTTGAGATGAAAAACTTGATAAGAAACTTGATAAACATAACATTACTCGAAAGAAGAAATTATAGTGAAGTAGCATTGGGTGGTCCAACGGTCAAACTTACCCTCTTGCAAATAAGAGGTATTAGGTTTGATATTTCTCACACCCCTTAAGGGTCAGTTACCCTTATTCTTCATGAGTAGTCGACGCAAGCCTGAAAATCCTCTAACAAAAAAAAAAAAAAGAGAGAAAAGAAAGTAACCTTGGGCTTGGGAAACACTAATTATACCAGTCGTTCACTTTTCGATAATGTATCGAAAAGTAAAAAAAAACCCAAAAGATTATAATGTTATACCGAAAAGGGATAAGTTTCACCTATAAAGTGGTAATTGAACTCCAAATATGTATGCACCTCAAAATTTAGCAAGTTTCATTCAAATATATATATATATACACACACACACACACGCTAGAGGTAATCTGTGTTTGAAAACAAAGTGCAATGTAACTCAATGTGAATAATTTTGAGAGGAATGTTGGTGTTAGTTGGATGAGTCTATTTGAGTCCGTCAAATAGATTTATTAAAGTCTATCATATTTTATATTATAAATATATAAATACCCAAAAAAAGTAATAAGTGATATGGTGCCCATTTTTCTTTTTTTTAATACCATTGTCAAATCCGTTGGACTTTTGTTTTGAGTAATGACAATCAGGCCAGTTTATCTTCATCCTGGCTTTGCGTTTGTCTGTCAGCTAGGGTAATCATCATGAACTGTTTATTGTCTAGGCATGGCATCATCTTAAAACACCTTACTTGCAAAAATAAAAAATTTAAAAATAACAGGTTGTTAATCGGGTCATATCATTTTACATTGTGTTTGTGGTACTTCCACATGATTTGTAAACCAAAAATCTCCCTTTTCTTGATCTATCCAACATATATACATTGCTGTCCCATAAAATATTCAATCTACTTGATCCACCTTTTAGCAAAACCCAACCTAAAACAATGTACTTTCATAGTGTTTTATAATGGATGGTAAAATGAGCTTGTCATGTCAAAATTAAAGGTTATTCGAATTTGACATAGATGTAACTCATTTGTTATTTACCTTAGTAGGTCATGTTAGTTTTGAATACAGATGTTAATCATATCATATCAAAAACTTGTATAAGAAAAGACAAATGAGTAATGTTACAGAAACAAATATTCCAAATATAATTATTTAGACAGAATGATATTGTCTATTATCCAAAATAAAGGACAATATCATGTTATTTTGAAAACGTCACTCCCATACCGTTCTGCAAAGGAACTCTTATAAAAAAAATTAGATTAAGATCTTCTTCCATATATTTTCTCCATTTTCCTTCTAGGTACATCATCCTCGGTGAATTTATGTAACACCCTCACTCGTTAATAATGAATGATAAAAATTAAAGGAAAAAAATATTAAAAATATTTGAGAGGATCCAGATCCAAATTTTTAAGCATTCTCCCAAACTAGAGCCTTTAGCAAAAATAGATGTTTTTAAAAATCAAATCATACATGTAAGAGCACATAGCTGCCTTACTCTATAAAGAAACTGAAAGTATAGGGACCTCTCTCTTCTTATTTCTGCCGCTTCACCCTGTTACTTTAATGTTTATTCTTTTTTTCTATTCGAGAATCGTCATAATCACGTGTTTTTTGGTCTCACTGTTACAAAACAAATTTTGATTGCAGGTAATTACCTTCAAACCAAGGACATTTGTAACCTGTTAATCCCATTTTATGTAGTTGAAAAAATTCAAACTCAAAGCATACGGGTTATGCCTCGTCATTTGTTCAACTATAGAACTGACGCGTGTAAGTTGAGAAAAAAAATTCTCCAACCTTCTATGAGATTTATTATAAAATTCAGTAGGTCAAAAATTTCTTGTACAATTTTTGTTAAGATCGAACAAATTTAATCCAAAATAGACAATATTATACGGTAACTAACCTGGCCGAAAGGGTTATGCATGGGTTTATCCATGTATTGAGTTGGTTTTTAGAGCTATTTATTGGATTCCTTTACGAGAAGCTTACGGTATCGAAAAGTTTTTTTTTAGTGTTGTACCACCATTATAGATTTTGTGATTTATTTTTATAATTATTAAGGATTATTTATAATTTTTTAGAGTCATTTACAAGTTTTGAGGATCATCTACAAAACTTACAAAAATTGACCATACGATACTAAAATATTTTATTTGGTACCATAGTTGACTCTGTTCCTCTAAGGTCTTATTCTTTTGCAGAATGGACAGAATGGACGGCATCAGTTATCGTTGTTCGAGTACCCTACATTTTCCACTTTTTCTTGTGGGACCCCAACATATAAGCACAAAGTTTTGCTTTACAGAATCTTACAACTGATCAACCTTTTTACTTTAATTAGTTATCCTTGTCAAGACGGCACACACTTATTTTGAGCTTACGTGATGATGTTGTTAGGGGCTGGTGCCACCAATAATGTATGGTACCCAAATGTATAATTAAATAAAAGTTTGCTAATTTATTTATATCTACAATGAAAAACTTTTAACGTCCTAATTTGTCCTTAAATAATTATTTAAAGTTATGTTTTTAATTTTATAATTACCCTAATCTAATAATTATCTAATTCATTTAATTTTCATACCCTACAACTATTGTAACGACTGACTTAAATTCTGGACTTTCCATTTACCTCAACTTATTTGTTGCCAAAATGAATATTCATTTTTCAAATCAAAAGGATTAATCTAGCTAGCATATTCATTGTGCAATGCTAATTGTTGCGATCATTTTTAACTCCCGGAAAGAGGGAGGAGATACATTCAAACCCATTATTCTTCCTTTCATTGGTTCGTGCTTTCTCATACCGCTATTTTGTTTCTTTTGCTGCTTTTTTTCTTTCCATAAAGCCCCAAATCAAATTTTCTCATTGGTTCGTGCTTTTTTTTTTCTTCTCATCTCGCTATGTCATTATGCTCTTTTTCTTTCCAAGATACAATAAAACCCAAAATCAATCTGTTATTTGACTTCGTTATGCACAAACGAAGTCAAATCTAGAATATCTTTGGATTTTTCTAATATGTCAAGATACTAGAATTCTGCCTATACAAAAATCAATTTCTAAGAAACTTATTTTTGTTTCAAGCCTTTTTCTTGTGAAATTGATGGAAAATTAAAGTGCCTTGGAATGACTAATTCTTAAATAGACCAATTAGTAACTATTAAGGAAGCCATTGAACAGGTATGGTGATTGTTGAAGAGAACCAGACTTGTCTTTTAATTAACAAAACTTTAAACTTTTAAAATTAATTGTCTTTAACAGTCATATTTTAACAGCTACTTCCAAATTTAAACATAATCATCCAATCTTACCTCTTAGCGATCTACAGT
This sequence comes from Ilex aquifolium, assembly GCA_951799425.1. Classification (NCBI taxonomy): domain Eukaryota; kingdom Viridiplantae; phylum Streptophyta; class Magnoliopsida; order Aquifoliales; family Aquifoliaceae; genus Ilex; species Ilex aquifolium. The sequence continues at coordinate 16,370,138 of OX637397.1, read as the reverse complement.
CTAGATCTGACCATTAGGGTATTTAACTTGATCATTGATCAAGATCAAATAATCAATCATGAAATTCACCATCCTATTGTATGTATTTGTGAAATCAAAAGTTCGGTCAAAAAAAATAAACAAATGGTCATGATCTGATTGATCCTTAGTACGATGCTTACATGCCAAATGCGCTTCTAAAGCGCCACTACCAATGCCCCACTTGCGCGCGGATGGTGTTTCACACCATTCTGGTGTGTACCATCATGTGATGTGATAAGTGTCTATTAATAAAGAGTAATATTATATAGACTTAAAAATTAGACTCACATCCCTGTCTTTTGCATGAGATATAAAGTATATATTTGCTTTGGCAACATGCATAGCAACTTTCAGTATGAAAATGTGCAGTCGAAAAACAACACCAATACTGTCCTCTAGGGGTGCAACTTGAAGTTTGTCCATGTTTGGAGAAGTGATAACTGTCTAAAATTTCCCCCTCCACTTCATTTGATTTTTTTTTTTTTAAATTTAAAACTTTAGTCATCACAATAACGTAATTTCTATCTTATTTCCTGAATTACGATTGCTTTCATGACACATAGCTTGAACCAAGAGTGAAGAGAGAGAACTGGAGACTAAAGATCGAGTCATGATACTAAGTCATTTGAGATAAATTTAAGTCTACTTTTTAATTTATTAAAAAATTTTACTTATTTTTTTAAAATATAAACTATCTCTAAAGATTTAAAAAAAAAAATTTAATTGGGGGCAAGTTTTAATAAATCTTAAAGATAACCCAAATTTTTTTAAAATTTTAGTGGAGGCAAAATTTTCAATTCCTTCTTCCTAAATTCGCCCCGGTTTGAACGCCACATTTCAATCAAAAATCTTAAAAACACCTTTTTTAAATACATTAAAAAGCATGAGTTCAACCCACTTTCTATTTTAATTTAAAACTTGTTTAAACGGTACGATATTACGAGAAAAATTACAATCATTGATTCATCTTTATACCTGTTCCTTCAACACGACTCAAGAAGTCTATGAAATGCTACATGTGATCAGGAAAGGAACCAGACGGAACCAAAAGTCTATAGAAGGATCATTGGGACCAAAAGCAGTTCAACCTTTGGGTCAATGTGAACCTTACTTGGCCTGAGTTGTGACTGTTCATGCCATGGATAAGAGGTCATTAAGATGTGTGTGTAGAGAGAGAGAGAGAGCTAACAAAAATTGAGTTTTGGAGCAACTCAATGACAATGGGGTGATAACAATGTGACATCATCCATGTTTATGGAGGTGTCAACGTCTTTGAACACCCATGTGATACTCTGCATGTGATTTCTAGAAGTGATTTCCACATCAATAATATTATTTTGACTTAAGTAATCACAACCATTAAATTTGTTACGGGTCCCAACAAATACTTCAAATCATTATCAATCCAATGATTATGAGTGATTTAGGTCAGTAAATTAAGTCAATAACGTAGATCCAAATAGTATATTTTTTTCCACATTGTTGCTGACAGTCGCAAAAAGCATATATAGCTTTTGATCACTTTGGTATGTGTCAAAAATTCTGTCATTGTCTTTGATCTACAAGTATCCAATTGAACGCTCTTTTCCTTCATTAAAAGAAAACCTAATGTTTAACAGAAGAGGTGCTGTGTTTATGCTTGACTTTGCAGCCTAACTTCTTCATGGAAATCCCAGAATTTCAAATTTTTTCAAAAGATATCAAAAACTTTGTTCGAGTTTATGTCAACTTGGATCAGCCACCTTCTTCTCTTCCAGAAAAAAAAGAACAAAAATCATAGAAATAAGCCACCTCTCCATCCACATTTATTCAAAGACCAATGCTCTAGAGATTTAATTTGGGGATTAATTGATCAGGGACCTAATTCAATGCAACCATTGAGTTTTTTTTTTTTTTGGGGGGGGGAGGGCGAAGGGGAAGGGGAAGGGGGATTTGAACCCTTGACCTCAAGAAGACAAAATATTTACAAGGCAAGGAGTACCATTGGACCAAAGCCCCCTTGGTATACCACCCAACCATTGAGTTACTTGTGAGTTTTAATGTTATATGGAGTCAACCTCTAATCTAATGACTGTATTGAATTAGGACTAAATAGTATTTTCCTTACTTGAAATGTATCATTAGAAAACTGTAATAAAAACAGAAAGAAAAATAGGTCTCTAAGTTCTAAGGGCTAGTCATTCTTTTCCCTCTGGAGACATGCTCTAGATCAGCTCAAGTCATGGTGACCAGCCATTAAGGTCGAGGGAGTAGTTGGCATAAACTTGAACACCCTATAGCAAAAAAAAAAAAAAGAGGAAGAAAATTTGGCAAAATCTTTACTATCTACCCAAAAGAAAGGGAGGGCCATAGTATAGTCATAGTAGTATAGTTTTTTTCAATGCAATAAAGTTACGTAGTGTTTATTTATTTTCTTTGATAAAGGAGTATTTCCATTGGGTTTTGCCTTGGCATTCTATTTATACCATTGTATTAATGTTCCCATTGATTTTGGGCCGGTTTGAGGGCTTTGTATGATTAGCAGTTTTTGATTTCTCTGACCTTGTTCATGATCTAATTAGAGATAGGATTTGTCCATTATACCCTTCACGACTCATTTACGAATAACCAATTCATGGGACAAAAACCACAAGCAAATTCATTAGTATCCACCCAAAAGCTAGTTACTTTTTGTTTCTTGATTCTAATTTTTTTTTTTTTTTCCAACGGCTTAAAGCTAAACAATTGATGAAGTGGGATGGTGGTTGGTGTCTCCCATGAGCTTATGCCATGTCTCTCTACTGGACTTATACCTTGCAACTTTTCATAAGGTTGTTGACAAGCCAATATCCCAAGAACTCAGTTCAATATTTTTTTTTTTTACTGTATCTTCCTAGCTCTCCATTAATCAGAATTCTGTAGTGTTGGCAATTTACAGATCTGAAACTACATAAATATATCACAAATTTCCTTTGAACATTACAAGACATTACGCAAGAGAGAGAGCTGACTAGAGAACCACCTTTCCGACTCCAAGGTTTAAAAAAAAAAATGAGTATTGATAGAGTTTATCTAGAAAACGAAGAGGAATAAAGAGTTGTTCGATAATATATAACAATAACAATAACTACAATAACCAACAACTAGTAATGTTAATATTTCGTTACAATGCCAAAGTCGGTACCGGCCTCCTCGTAGCATTGGTTGTATCTGGCTCTATTGATGTGGATTTCTCTGGGAACATCAATGTCTATGTAATAAATACCGAAAGTAAGAGGCGGCACTAGCAGTAAAAATGATTTAATTGCTTCTCATAAGCCTCTAAATTTCGTTCTGAAACAGTTAAAATGATCGAATTATTTTTTTTATATATAAATTGAAATGAATCATTGATTAAATGATAAAATCTTTGTATTTTGATTTGTTTCAAAGTATTTTAAAATGTTTCAAAAAAAAAAATTGTGGTAAATAAGAAGATAAGTAATCTTCCAAAAAAAGTAAAAAGATAAGTTAATTTTACACCGTACCCATACCCGTACCCCTACTAGAATCTGGTCAAATTGTGTTGCGGGGAAAGTGTACATGTGATTGAACCCAACCCCATTCTCTCTCATCCACAAAAAATTGGGTGTCGCTTGGGGCCCATGTTTCGGTATGTTTTGACTAATATTTCAAAATATTTTGAAAATAAAATTCTAAAAATTTTTCCCGTTTATATTCTATTTCCAAAGTATTTTCAAAATATTTTTATCTTCTAATTGACCAAAATAATATAGAGAAACAAAATTTTCATCCTTACTTACCACCAGTTACTCAACCCTTCTCACCGTCTTAAGCCAAAGCATACCCCTATAAATACATCAAGAGCTACCTTGAGTTCTTGCTCATCCACAACTCTTCTACCCCTTGAGAACTCTCTAGTCCCATCTCTACCTCTTACCAAACAGACTTTTTTTTCAGAGAAAAATGGCAAACTCTCGAATTGCAAGGTTTGTCACCGAGGTTGCACCACCACAATTTGTTAGTGTAATGAGGTACCGAGACTCTAAGATGTTATTAGATACAATTAAAGAAGAAGAGAGGGAAGTTAGCACAAACGATTCTCTTTCTTTGTCTCCAATGTGTTTGGCTTCATCATTTTTTGCTTCTTCATATTCAAAGACAACTTCGAAGCACTTTCTCATAGGGGTTCGGGCTCTTTTCCAGTCTCTGAAAACTAAAAGCCCACTTTTTGGGCATGTCTAGAAACCAATTGTTTCTTCTTTGCAAGCATCAGAGTTCTCAATGTAGTCATCTGCAGTCGTTTCTTCGCGTATGGATAGCATTATCATACTCAAAGTTACATTTTCTAAAACGTCAAAGTTATACTTCTTAGAAGTGAAGTTACCATTGTTTGTGTTCAATTCCAATCAATTGTGACTTCACATTTAAAAACTATAACTTGGCTTTTGAAAGTTGTAATTTTTCATAATCGATCATAATATTTTATGATCGATTATGTTATTTGCAATTGTAATTTACTCCATGAAAAATATTATTACTTGATCTTTAAGCGTAGTAAACTTTTGGTAACACAGATGGGCGTATCTCAATTGCTTCCATTTCTTGATTTGGGTTTTAAGGCAAGTGTAACTCGGCTTTGGTTATGGAAGAAGAGAGAGAAAGAGGGGATGTGTATAGCCTGTAAAAACTTTTGCATTGGAAAAAAATAGTGAAATTGCCTTGGGCTTTTGGGTAATGAAATTCATGCCATTTTATCTTTAGTCTGATTTTGCCAATATTCTTTCGGTTGGGTGTGACAGGTGGAAATTTTTTTTTTTTTCTTTTTTTTACTGCATAAAAGGAATAAGCATGATAAATTCACCATTTTCTTTTTCTTTTTTCTTTTTTTTCGCAAAACACCATCGTCCCTTCTTTTATACTTTCGATGTCACTATGTGTATCAAGTTTTCAAAGTAAATGTATCATCCAATAAACTCTAAATAGCATAGTTAACGTGCACTAAAATTTTAAGTTTCAAGTGACAATACAACTCAAAATACTAAAATATAGAATAAAGTATCATAATAGGCTTAAATGTCAATAAATTCAAGTTTAAGTTAAATATTTTCAAACTTCAATATAATTTATGAAATTCAACAAACCGAATATATGTAATACTCTATAAATATCTCAAATTAAAAATGTGTTGTCATTATGTATTCAAAATAAAATAAAATAAATTGACTGATTAGGTCTTGACTCGACTAACTATACCTAACTAAAGGCTCATTATGTAAAATTTCAAAAAATAAAATTGCCTAAAAATAAAGTTTTGCCTAGCAACACAAGACACGCCCTCACCCCCTAACCCAAATTCAACGTTGTCCTTAATGTTAAAAAATAGATACCTAATACTCAATAAAAATAATGAATAAAGATAAAAGGGTTGGGAATATTTGGTATTACAACAACTCTAAAATCAAAAAATAAAATACTCAACAAAAGAAAAATTATAAATTGAAAGATAGAAAAGAAATACAAATATAAAATAAACTCCAGCTACTAATGTACAACAAATACATGTCTAGTGAATCAATCCGGCTTTAATTCTGAATTGTTCCCCTCAACAACTTATTTTTATCCGGTGGTAGTACTTTATCAAATCATCATTCGCCACTCCTATGACAGTTAACCAGCGGCTTTCCACCGTTGGCCCTCCTCTAGAGAACCAACTGAGTCCCTGTAGCATTGTGGTCAAACAAATACTTTGCTATTTCAATGGTACAATACATCATGCTCTTCTCCTTCACAACCATCGGTCTCTTGGTTTATACGATTATTGTGATGTGGATTGGGCTTGATGCTCCGACACTCGTTGCTCGATTACTAGCTATATATGTTATCTTTCTTAGCAGCACTTGCATTTATTGGAGCTCTAAAAAGTTGTGGCTCGCATAAGTGGTTGAGGCCAAGTATCGAGCACTCGCCCACGCTGCTACTGAGATGACTTGGCTTACCTACATTCTTCAAGACCTGCATGTTCGCCTTCTACAAATGTCGTTCTCGTTCTGTGATAACATTAATTCTATGACTTTGAAACTTGCCTTTCACACTCGGACTAAGCCCATATTGGGCTTGAATTTCATTTTGTTCACGAGAAGGTCTCTTCTAAGCCCTTATCAGTCAAAATTCTCTTTACTTAGCAAGTTATTGAAAAGTTTAGCAAAGTTTGCCCAGTACCACATTGAGGATTTTTGTAGCCAAGTCGGGTGTGACGGTCCCCGCCACTTTTACCTTGTGGCCGGGTGATAAGGATAAGAAACTCAGCCATGAGAAGGATAAGACTTGAGGCCAATTCACAACACAAGTAGGTTGAATATTTGGGGTTTGTTTGGTATGTTTTTTGGGAGGGGTTTGGATTAGATTGTTCAAACCCGGGTTTGACCCAAATATGGGATTCAAAGATAGGATTCAAAACTCAATACTGTCCATACCCATGTTTGGTATGAGCAGGGATATATGACTATTATGATAATATATTTGTATATAAATGACTGTTGTACCCCTTAACCAATTTGTATGTATGGAGTATATAGGATATATAGGGGTATAAATGTCATTTGCACCTTAAACTCATTAACCCACATATGAAACCCCCCCCCCCCCCCCCTTTGGGTTTCATGAAACCCAAGTATGTGGGTTTCATGATCGGGCCATGACCGGGCCGAGTTTCAAATCTTGTCCATACTTCATAGTTGTCAAACATGAGTTTAAGGGGGTTTATACCAAACAACCCCTTGTTCCAAAACTCCGCCAAACCCCCATACCAAACAACCCCTTGGAGTTTGTCATTCAGATAGGTTTTTTTTTTGGTGCTGCATTCAGAGAGTTTTGAGCAGCCAGAATTATGCCAAAGATATGATACTGGCTTTGTAACCAACTCATCTATGTATATCATAATACTAGGCTCGGAGTAATTTTTTTTTTTTTTGGTCAGCACTATTACAATACTTTCTAACATCACTATACACATAAAAGCAAAAAGGCAATTCTTTTTGACCTATTCAAAAGTACATCCTGGTCATACCACCTTTTCTCTCTCATTTCACTTTCTGATCTGAGTTGTAAAGTTCATATTTGTTTTTGTTTTGTGGCCAGAGTGTTACGTGTTTTGGGTTGCAACCCCACCCCACCCCACCCCACCCAAACCCCTCAGCCACTCCTTAACCGAGGTTTTTTTGACTATTCTACAGTAATTCTAAAGCTTCTTTCACTATAGGACGTGATTTCTACTAGTTTTCGTGAAAGTGTGTTTGCAAAACATGCTTTAAGGAAGGAAACATAGAAAAACATGGATTCAACATACGTTTAGAAACAAAATACAGTAGTGTGATCATTGATTCCTCTTTATCCATCTTTCTTCAACACAGACGCAAAAATTGAAAGAAAAAATGCTATCCCCTTTCCCCCTCCATTATCCATAAGAGTGACCATCTATGAATGCAACATGTGAGGGAAAGAAGTAGAAAGAACCAAAAGCCTATAGAAAGACCACTGGGACCAAAAGCAGTTTGAAATTTGGTGAATGTGAACCTTACTTGGACTGAGGTGTGACTGTTCATGCCATGGATAGCAGGCTAATAAGATGTATGAACATAGAGAGAGAGAGAGAGAGTTAAGAAAAAGTGGAGTTTTAGAACAACTCAGTGAAAATTGGGGGGTGGGGGGGGAGAGAGAGAGAGAGAATGGGAATGACCAAAAAAATTGACGAGACGAGAACAATGCTGCATCATCCATGTTTATGGAGATGTCAACATCTTTGAACATTCATGTAAAACTTTGCATGTGACTTGTAGGAGCCATTAACACATTGTTGCGTACAATCTCAGAAAAGCATAGCTTTTGATCACATTGGCATGTGCAAAAAATTCAGACATTATCTTTGATCTGCAAGTATCCAATTGAACTCTCTTTTCCCTTCATAAGAGAAAACCAAAGGCTCTACATAAATTTAAGCAAGGAGTAGTTTATGCTTAACTTACAGCCTAATTTCTTCAACGAAATCCCAGAATTTCAAAATTATCCCAAGGATATTGAAAACTTTGTTTGAGTTTAAGTCAACTTGGATCAGCCACCTTCTTCCCTGCCAGAAAAAGAACAAAAATCATATAAATAAGCCACCACTGCATCCAAATTTACTTGAAATGCATCATCAGAAACTAATACAAAAACCACAAGCAAAGTTCACAAAATCATTACTATCCACCCAAAAGCGAGTTACACTTTCTTTCCTGATTCTACTTTTTTCCCTGTTTTCTAGTAGTCTAACACCTTTCAGCTAAACAATTTGATGACGTGGGATGGGGTGGGGGATCTCCTTGCCCATAATTTTCCCATCTTATGTCTCTTTACTGGGGACTTGTACCATGCAACCTTTCATAAGGTGGTTGACAAGCCAGTATCCCATGAACTCAGTACAATTTTCCACTGTATCTTCTAGCTCTCTAGTTCATCAGAATTCTGAGGTATCAAAATATTTCTAGGCAATTTAAACATGAGAGAGAGAGCACTAGAATACCACCTTCCCGACCTCAAGTTAAAAAACAATGAAAACAGATGATTTTATCTAAAAAATGAAGAGCTGTTCGATAATAGCTACATCAAAAAAACAGTAACCAACAACTGCTAATGTTAATATTTTATCAACACGCCCAGTGAAGTTCACATAGAAGATTTATCACACATGGAGATTTCCCTTTTGGTTTTTGGTGCTTTTCTCTTTTTCAGAACTCCAATGATTCATACAATTTTTCCATTAATGAATCTCAACCTTATTAAGCAGTCTCCCAGCCAAGTACAACAAAGGGTTAATCTCTTCAGTGCCATACAAAACGATTAAAACAAGGATATATCAAAATAATAGAGGCCTGTTTTTTCCCTTTAAAATAAATATCGCTCTCACCAATATTCATATCAATTGGTTCAACTAAAAGGCATAATCTTCTTCCTTATTCACTGACATTTTAGGTCTCAAGTGTAAATGAACTGAGAGGTTTACCATTAGAAGAAATGAATATCCTAGAATGCAACCCCCCCAAAACAAAAAACAAAAAGGGCAAGAAATCATATCCTAGTTAGAGAAGTCTTACAATGAACACAAAACCCATTTGATTATTTTCAATGTGGCAACCATGATGAAAGTTCCTTGATGTAGGACTATTACTTCTCTCACCAATGCAAATTAAGTTTCAGCTAGCCAACCATACCTCTTCTTAACATAACAACACACAACTCAACCTGATACATCCAGTTTCACACACCATAATACACTGACACCTGGCATTTAACAAACTGCTTCCAGCTGAATCATGAAAAGTGAAAAATGGAAGCTTTCAATGCAAACAAGAAGCATATCTCTAAAGGGATATCATATGTTCTACCTATGCATGGACACACAGCACTATAGGGTCCCACTAATCGTTTATCTCACTTTAGCATTGGGATATCTCTGGGACCATCAATGTCCATGCAATAAATACCAAAAGTAACAGGCGGCACAAGCAGCTAAAAATGATTTAATACCTTCTGATTAGGACCAGTAACTCAAAACAAGCCTAATACTGCCCTTATATTCTCATCCAGTGACTTACCTTAAGCCAAAGGATTCCCCTATAAATACATCAATAGTGTGTGTTATTACTCATCCACAACCCTCCTCCTTTAGCACTCTGTCTAAGTCCACAAAAACTTCAAGAGGAAATATGGCAAACTCTCGCATTGCAAGGTTTGTCACCGAAGTTGCACCACCACAATTTGTTAGTGTCATGAGGTATAGAGCCTCTAAGATGTTAGATACAATTACAGAAGAAGAGAGGGAAGTTAGCAAAAATGATTGTCTTTCTTTGGCTCCAAAGAGTAAGGTGTCATCATCTTCTACTTCACATTCAAAGACAACTTCTAAGCACTTTCTCATAGGGGTTCAAAGATCTTTTTCTGTCTTTGAGAACTAAAAGCCCAACTTTTGGGCATGTCTACAAGCCAATTAAAGATGCACTTTTTTCCTGACCAGTCTGCTATCTGTTGTGTTGTAAGTTATGGAGTCTGGGGAACTTGACTGAATACTAAGACTTGCTCAGACTTTTTAAACATAGATTATTTGTACAAGCAATAATGTAATGAAATAAGTTATGTAGAAGCTCTTTGTGATGGATATTCAACTTTTTTCTGTAAGTATTCCATTATGAGTTTATTTCTTTGGCTAAGCAATTATTGTGGTTCAACATGCCTAAGACTTTTGTTATCACTATTCAGTTGTTGCTGGTGCCCCTTACCCTTCTCTTTAAGTAGCCCCAAAAAAGAGTTATTGAGTAGAGGATCCTGCTCATTCAGACAAAAGTCTAATAGTGTACAACTTCAGCAATTTAAGTCGAAATTAGTCAGAGTAGACGCCTTGTATTCATTCTACTATTCTTAGCTAAGTTTAATTGTACGCCTCCCTCCAGTCGGAACAGAGCATTTAATACTCGCATACATTTGTGTGCTCTCAAAGATTCCAGTAGATGTTACATTAAAATTTAATTTTAAGTCCTACTATTCAGATGTGAGGTCCTGGGTGGCATTCCTATAGCTGAGGAATATATTCTGTTAAGATTTATTTCATACATCAGTGGTTGGTTCTTTAAGAGGATTTTTGCAACAAATGCATTCATGCTCGCGCAATGCTCCAATTTTTACTTCAAAATTCTTTTTCCAGGTAAATACTGGACCCCCGCCCCCCCGCAGGGGGTGGGGGGGGGAGGTTCTTTTGAAATTATATGTTTATCATAACTATCAAAAACAAATTGTATATAAACCAAATCTAATACTCAAAAATTATTAATTTGGCTGTTTGCCTGAGAAAATATTGTATCCCCTATATCACATAGGATTCCGTTGATTTGCAAAGCAGCAGCAACCAAACGGGAAAAGAATGATATGATGAGGTAATTCTGCATGTTCCCTATAAAATCGATAGTCAATCTCAACACGCGTCTGATAATCCATGCAAGTGGGAGACACAAAAGTCATCAAACACATACCAAATCTAAGGGAGTTCAAGTTGGACGGCCATCATTGCAAATTTAAGGACTTTCAAGTCCTGGATATAGACATTATACCTACACATGAACTGTATTTTCTTTTATGGATAAAAATTTAGGATGTCAAGGCTTTGAGTCACAGCAAGTCTTTTCGCGCATGGGGTGAGGATACATACATTTGGCCCTCAGTCCTTGCAGTGATGGGAACTACATGCACTCGGCTAGTGGGCTACCCTTTTTATAAAATGAAGGGGAACTGTCATTTTTTCTTAACAATTCTCTCTAGCTCGAAGAATGAGTTGGATTCTCCCTTGAATCATCATTAAGGAACAAGGAGCTTTTGTGACAAATAGTGGAATTTGATACATGAATGTTTATGACATGTAATGGACATTTTGGAGTGCTACTTTCTAGCTTCTCGAAGGTTGTAACAAGAGCTCCAAATTTAGCTTGTTGATTTTAGCTGTAGAAGTGCCAAGTCGAGGCCCACAAGAGTTGGTATCATTAACCTCTCAAGTGGTAACAGGGACAATCTGTGAACCCAAACGTCCTGAATCTTGGGAGCCTCTTGGGGCCAGACCATGAGGGATATCCCCATGAATACTCTAATCACGGCGTAGATGGTTTGTCTTTGATCGGACCGGAGAAGGAATTAATCGAGATACGCATACATTGGCCCGGACACCCTCGACCATTGGACCAAAAAAAAAAAAAGAGTTGGTATCATTGAAAATAATAACTTATTTCGCAATTCTAGAGTCACATGTGCTTTAACATAACTAAAAAGGCTTACGTAGAACACCCACAAGCCATCACAAGCCTAGTTAAGTTCATATTGTCAAATAATAAATAGGACAACTAGCAGAAATCACTACCGGTTTAATTTTGGTACAGGAAATTAACCATTGCCTATTTTAGCTGTTGTGAAACTCCGTCTAGCCCGAAACTAAACATTACCTTCTCTTTACCTTATGTAGGAGTCCAACATAGAAAATTACAACAAATAAACTTCTTTTGGCCATGACTGGATTTATGAAAATAGAGACATGGAATGCTGATGACCGTAAAGTAGGTATGTAGGTAGATAGACCTAGAGAGAGAGTTATTCTTCACAAGAGTTAACCTGGCTTTGAACGAATATTGCCTTTTTTTCCATACCAATGTCTTCACAAGCCTCTCTGCAACTTCAATTCCACACAACTTCAACAAGCTAAAAAAAGGCCACCCATCTCACAAGGATTTCTGCCAAGTCTGCTACAAGCACCACATCCTCAATAGGAACCAAGTTGCTAATGGACAAAAACTAAGTACTCGTCATTCCACCATGACTAGACATAATAAACTAATAGTACACACACACACATCATAAGAGTGTTAGTTTATCATTGTTGACTCTACATAAAAATAATAGCCTCATCTACATACAGAAACTAAGAAACAATAAGAGCCCCGCCTTCGCGAACCCAAAGAACACCCGTCTTCTTGTCTTAGGTCCCTATACATCCTTAAAAATCAAAAGGAAGTGCCACTTACCAAAGCAATGAACCTCACAAAGGAGAAAACATGATATCATCCATACTCTTAAACTATAGTTGTCAAATAGCGTATCGAAAGGCGTATCATTTTTCAAAAATAGAGTCTCGTATCGTAAGATACGCGTAATTTTAAATAATTATTATTAATATATATATATATATATATATATATATACACCTTGTAAAAAAATTATAGACTCATAATAACATATTATTTCATTAATATTCTACCAACTATTTAAGTTCCCAACATAGTTCAGTAATATCAAAATACAAAGACCTCTAATTCAAACTTCTAACATCAACTGTTTGAACAATCTTACTATTAATTAAAGATTTTGAATTCAATTGAACAATATTAACAGCTGACTTTATTTTTTTTTTAAATCATAACCACTGAAACGACGTCTCACTGGCTCATGATTAAAAAATAAATCCTGTGGTGAAACGATGTCATTTCAGCCCCAAAAATACAAAAAAATTAAAAAAACAAAATCATCACGTATCGTTTCGTGTATTATACGATACGGTATAAAAATAATATAAAGATACAATATGTATCTTTTTTAAGTTTATCATGATGTACCATATGATATGTATTGTGTATCATACGATACTAATAACTATGTTTTAAACTAGAAGGTCGATAACTAAAACTCACACGGGTAGCCTAGCGATGTGGAGAAGACTCTAGGGCGCACCATACACCAGGATGTCCTGGGTTCAACTCTTGCCAATAATTCTTGGGCTTACCCAATACCCGTAGTTTACATGTGATTGTAAGTATCTAGAATCTTCTCTGTAAGGGTGGGTCTAATGTAGTCTTGTCTTAAAAAAATTTGCATCACCATAAAAATTATAGAATGCAAAATCATCTTATTTGAATAACTCAAGTTTCTACATCAGGAAACATAAATTGAGTTGAACACCGATTTGCAAGCCTACAACTAGAGGTTCTAGGAGAGGTTATAATCCTCTCTCCCACCCACAAAAAACCACCAAGAGGCTCAAAAAAAAAATTTAGAAATGATAGAGCATATCTAGAAGCAATCATTTCCAACAAAAATTTACTATGAAATATGCTTTTCTCCGGTCATACTTATTCATGCAAACAAGTTAATTGCAATTATATCCCCTTCAACCAAACAAGTTCTATTTAATGTTGATAGCAACATCACAAAAAAAAAATTAGTATATGAGTGAATTCGACAATGTTAAGATTGTATAGTATCCTTGCCTATTTTATCAGGGTAGCTTAGATTTTCTTTTATTGTAGGGTTTTATATTCTCTATTTATTATAGTAGGGTTTATTGTTCTCGCTATTACCAATATGTGACAGTTCCTTATAGTTCTATCTTCCTCTGACTCGTCTTGGTATAATTTGAGCTCCGTTTTCAGACAAACTGTAAATAACTTCAACAATTTGATCACCTATACCATTTAACTATAATGGAAAATTGTCCAGCAAAAATAATAGTCGAACAAGAAAAATGAAAATCATCACGATGCTTCAAATCAAAGCTCTCATAATGGATCAATGCAGGGAAGCCAACATTTATGAACATACATATCTTTCTTAACAGAAATGCAACAATAAACAAAATATCAAAAGATTGTGAATTTTGGTTTTACCCCTTCCACATAACACCTTAAAAAAGACGTTGCAATGATGACAATCTCTTGCAGCAGCTAGCAAATGATATAAGATTAACAATGACAACAAAATTTCAAGTAACATGAAAGCACTAGCACTCACCTCCTATACACCGCAAAATTGAACTACGATCAAGAGAATTCCTACTTGAAAGATGAAATGTGCTTCCTTCAACTGGTTTATATTACTTTTGTTTGCCTATGCTTGAAGGCTTGAAATTAATTTTCCGCTTCTTGTATGTTTCTGCTTTGACACTCTCTTTCAGTTTTGCCAATGCTGCCACATAGTAAAGATTGAGATTCAGACCTGGCAAGAAATTTAATGCAATTTCCAAAATGAAAGCTGAATGTGCATCCTAATGATCAGTAAAGATGTTCTGTCAAATTTGTGACAGATTGGAACCAACCATTCAATGGGATCTAACCCAAAAGATCTCTTCAGTTACAGATCAGCTTAACATATAATTTCCCTCTCTCTTTCGCTCTCTTACTACGATATTATCATTGTGAAAACCAACAACGAATTTTGGGGGCGAGAGACTAGGAAAAGGCCAAAACAATTATCTAGACTGACTAATTCATTCAATATTCAAATGCATAAAACTTTATGCAAATGAGGTAAATAATCTATAAAAAGTTTCAATATTATCTACTGAGCTGTATGATCTTTAAGAATTAAGGAATAGTACATACGATGATGAAAAACTACAAATTCTGTGGTCCATTAACCGAAAATACAAGAAATTACCAGAACTATATATAGAACGAAGTGAGTCTATTGATTCTGAAGGAACAGAGTGAACAGGACAAGAGTTATTATCAGCTTTCTGTAATAGCTTCTTGAATCGCTTGACCTGAAATGAATAAAAAGAGGATGACTTGCAAAGATAATACGTGATTGAATAAAACATAAACAATATTAACCATCTAAACTGCATCGCTTCCAATATTAACGGGGAATTGGGTCCATAGTAAGTTTGCAAGCAGGTCACCTGCACCCGGATACAACCCACCGAGCTCCAGACTGAATTAACAAATTTTAAGCAATTAAAATCTATTATGAGTTTATTGCTAAGTCTTTGACCTGGGAATCATCAGGACTCGCCAAGAGATGTAATCATCTCAAATACCTGGTATAACCCATTCTTATTTTGTTATATTTTATAGACGGATTCTCCATTAAAAGAGGCAGTAATGTGTTTGCATAATTATCTCAATTGGGAAGTGGAAATACAGAATCTGAAGAAGCCAAAGTCCCCAATAAATGTAGCCTGGTAACTATAAAACTGGAAACATACCTCTTCTTTGTGCAGCAGCGTAAAGCAACGACCAGTCTGGCCTGCTCTTGCAGTTCGACCAGCCCGATGGATGTATGTCTTAATATATGCAGGCATATCATAATTGATGACGTTTCTCACCCCTTCGACATCCATTCCACGGGTCATCGCATCAGATGAAACAAGTACTTGTATTTTTCCTGCACGGAATGCCCTCAATATTGTACTGCAAAATACATTTTCATGCTCTTTAGGACTCTATGATCATTTTAAATTAACTCATATATTTAAGTGTGACAAAGTATTGTCAGTCAAAGAAGAAATATTAATCCAGCTTCTAAAATGAACTGAACCAGTGATCATATAGAAGCTACAACATTTTTGTTTTGGTGACCTGCAGTTTGTATAGCACAATATCAAGGATAAAGCATGACAAGCTAATTGGTATTCCAGAAAATTTCATTTTCTCCCCAAAACAGGGAAGAATAAAACATATTAGTGAAATTTTCGTAACAATTTGTCTCTTACAGCAAATTATAGTGCATCTCTTGACTGACAGCTTCTGGATTAAGCGGAGTGCAATTCAAACTATTATGAAGCTAATAGTCACACCTTATCAATGAAACTCTCATCTCCCAATCAGAATTAAAATAAAGCAGTAAGCCAAAACCCTGAGCAGCAAAACTAACAAAAACAGATATGTCAACCGAGGATCAAAATTTTGTTTCGATCCATTGTTTCAATTACCTAGAAAACATAAACAGTTCAGAAATTTTTAGGAAATAAAATGGAAAGGAAAAAAGAAATTGGAAATTTATTTTTAAAACATTATGAAACATTAGTTGAAATATGCCAAAAGATCTTGAAATAACTCGAAACATTCCGAAACAATGGTCGAAACATGCTGAAACATCTCATAACACCTTGAAACATTCTAAAAAACCTCAAAGCGTTGACATTTTGGTTCCATCACCGATTCAGTTTGGTCTCTTTGGAAACGAAAATATTTCGGATGTTCCAACCTTTTCAAAACTAAATTTTGATTCTTGATTTCAACCATGTAGTTAGTATCCTTATTTCTAACATAATAGTGAAAAAGAAAGTAAACGAAATATAAATTCACACCATTATTTTATATTGATCCCCTTAGTGAGCACTCATGGAGGTTAAGAATCTAAATAATATGTGTATGTTCGTTGGGCTATGTAGGTTTCAACCAAGGATCAAAATATCGTTTCAAAATGGTCGAAACGTCCAAAACGTTTCCGTTCTCAAGGAAACCGAAACGAATCAGTGATAGAATCGAAATTCTAATATTTCGAATTATTTCATAATGTTTTGAGATGCATTACAATATTTCAATGCATTCGCACAATTGTTTCGGAATATTTCAAGGTATTTCAAGATACTTTGATATATTTAAATCAATGTTTTGAAAAAATAATTCTTAAAGTTTTTTTTTTTTCATTATGTTTCCGAAACAGGTCGAAACGTTTCTGAAACACATCAAAACGTTTATGTTTCTTAGGTGACCCAATCAATACCCCGAAACAAAATTTTAATCCTTGGTTTCAACATCTTCCTGATAAGGCTTCTTATGATGGGCATATATATATATGAGTAGTTTTAAATTAACCACTCTTTTGAAGACACTGCAAATTCTTTCCTCTGTCAGCATTTAAACCTTAAAAAGCAAGTTCCAAGAGAAGTGGGATGTGTTGTGAGGAAATAAGCTTTGCACCAGGAACAAATTTAAAATCTTTCTCTGATTATTATACTAAACATCATATAAATCAGATGGTGAACATCTTTTTCTTCTTGACCTTTTTTCCATCTTTTGATGCACAATCTCTAATCATGGTATTAACATCAACAAATCTAGAAAGTAGCCGACTGCTGTAAGACATCAGCAGTTATCAGAATGTCAACAGCTGATGTCCTTATGGTCTAACACCACAAACAGTTGACCAGGGCTCATATATCATCTGCCAATCACAGTTTATTTTCAGCATCTTTATCCAATTTGAGATGGGGATAAGAGACAAATTTAAATTCAATCTCACCGACTCTGCTAGTCTTAGTTCAATCAAAGTGTAAACCCTTCGTGCCGATCTGACAGTACATCCTTCTCATACTCTGCCCTATTTGGCAATAGATGGTTTATACATTCATTCACGAATTTTTAGATCCACATGGGTATACATTATTTAAAAAGCAGTGCAAGACTTCCAGATTCACAAATTTTATATCTAATTTGAAACACGTAATAAGATCCTTCAGTATGTTAATGGAATGCAGCTTACAACTAATATGTCGATATTGTGCTTCACTTAACATTGCCTAGAGGCCAAAATACATTTGATTATGCCAAAATGCAACTACATGAAAAAGTTTTCCATAGCACAAGACCTAACGTTATCCTCCCGAGAAACACAAATCAAACCATGATAGGATTGCTCTAGTTAAATATTATACTGTTCCCCGATTAAAGAAAACTAATATACTTTACTGGTCCATCATTCATGTGTCTCATATTTTCATGTTTTGTTAGAAGACCACATTACGGCATCTTCACGGCATTTCAATCTTATCTAACAAAATAAATTGACAAAATAATTAACACAATACTTCGTCATTATTGTTAAGTAAGCTATCCAGATTTACCTTCTTACAGATTGGCGTTGAAGACCTGAGTACTCCTTGATCTTGATTTGCAAATCACCAAAAAAATTTAGTAAGGTACATAGTCTATGTGTTGACTCTACAGATGATGTGAAAACGATACTTTTTTCCCCTTCCAAAGTTTGCAGAAGGGCAACCAAATACAGGGGTTTGAGCTTTGATTCACATATCTGCACAAAAGTGGGGAGACCAAAGTAGTCAGAAGTGATTATTCTCTACTGTATAAAAGCAAAAAAAAAACACCCTTATAGAGAGACTCTTCCAACAAAAGTCAGCCACTTTACTTTAATTTCAATGCTTTTAAGCCATTGTAGCCACCTCACTTCAGTTATTTGTACTGCCTTATGCCTTACTTCAGTTATTTGAACTGCCTTGTGCCTTCAGTTATTTGTACTGCCTTATGCCTTACTTCAGTTATTTGTACTGCCTACGTGTGGAGATATAAAAGAAGAACCAGGAGACTTGACCATGATATAAATGTTGAAACGATATGACAAAAATATAGAGGAACCAATACCAAATGAATGAAATTGAAACAAAGAGTCTTGTCTAAAGGCTACCAAAATCTGGCTCTGATATGATATCAAAGGCATCCAATTCGAAACCAAATGGCAAGGAGTGGAGATGCTCGCAAGGCACATGTATTAGATTGGGAGGCGTCACTATACCGATCTGTGGGACAACCTTCAAACAACACCCTGGGCTTCTCTTTGTGCCTCTTAGTCATAGATGTTTTTCTTCTTCAAGCAAAAAATAGGGTTTCACTAACATGCTTGTTGCTATGAAGCACGGATATTTCGTCAAGGTCGACGTATTCGTAACGGATACCGTATCAAATACGATACTCGTCAGATACTTAAAGATACGTATTAGATACACACCAAATGTATCCAATAATAAATAAAATATATGTATACTTCGACGATCCTTCTATATGTAGAGAAGTATGTGTAATTGTTAGTTTTAATCTTTACCCCTTCCTTTTCCAAGTATTATCCATTATAACATGTCCAAAGAGTTAAAATAAGTTGATTACTCTATAATCTGAGCAATAAATACTTCTAAGCAAACAATATAGTTAAATGTTGGTTCTTATTCCTTTAATTAATCACATTCACTTTGTAGATATACCATAGTGAGACGATATGTAACTTTTTGAAAATAAAAAATTATTACATAATTAGCGTTATCAAGTCATTACATAATAGTAAAAAATTTAAAATATATATTTATAGACGTATCATGTTCGTACCCGTATCCTATTTTTTTGGGTTTTGCTATATCACCGTATTCGTATCATACCCATACCATATCTCGTATTTATATCGGTGCTTCTTAGCATGCTTGTATAAAAGTCTTTGTTTACTACTTTCATGTGAGCAGGGTTTGTATATAAGCAGATTTGAAGTCCATTGATCCAAGCTTAGAAAAAAAATCAAGTATTGTTGTCACCCCAACTCTCACGTAATCGGCCACAAGGAGTCTGTTTACCTTAAGTGGCACGTCCCTCCAGTTGCACAATTGTATTAGCCATTTTTGAGCTGGGCATTCTGGTACATGCATGCACCAGTTTCTGCCAAACAGCAACTTTTATTTACATTTCATACTTCAATAAACTCGACTTTTAAAACAACTGATTCTTGAAACTTTGATAAATTTTGTTCTATTTCAACAAGACCAAAACTGAAGCAATGACATAAGAGTCAAAGCTTGTGGCTTGACAAGGGTCTCAAGTCTTAATACGTCAAACCAAATGAACACATGTAAGACGTCAGTGTAACGTTTGGACAAAGGCAGCAGTTGATAGCATGAGGAGAAGCTGTCAAAGTTTGAGCGATAGAAGCTCTCTGATTGTGAAGCTGGTACATCTTCTTTTTGAGGTGTGTTTTACGCTTCAAAATTCAAATCGACCACTTAAATTGTTGAAAATAACTAGGAAAAAAAAAAAGGAAATGCAATAGATAGCAAACAGGAACAGCAAACTTGAAATAGAACAGACCATAACTACGAAGGAAGTGCATTTTGCAGTATGTGTTCATACCAGTTTGAAGGATTTTAGTTGTTCAGGGAGCTGATAACGACTTTGCCCAGTGGTCAAGAACAAAGGATGATGCAGCTCAAGCTGAGCAAGCTTGCTTGGATCTTGAGTTAGTGTGGCAGATAGAACCATCTTCACAAGCCTCGGATAAGATTTACCCTTGAACCCTCTTTCTACTCCACTGCATCAATTTAGTGAAGATTTAAAACGCAAGGCTAACTATTTTATGGAACATAGTCCACACTTCTCAAACACAACTTATGGGCGAAGTTTAAGACTAAGATGAACTAGATCCCCACAAGTGCCTGAAATTTTCAGCAAAAAATTGGCATAGCACCCCTACTCCATCATTTACATAATCCTACCCATCTTTCCATGAGACTCAAAACTCCGCTTGTAGACATAGTCAAAGCATCAGTATTGACATCCATAGCAGTTAGCCCCAATGCAACTTCATTCAACCAAAACTCAGGGATATGCTAAAGGAATGCATCTAAGCCTCAAAAATATTGTCAATAGATTACCAAAAATTCTAAACAACGGAACATCAATATTTAAAGAATTACTTATGAAAGCCCCAAACATATATATTCTTTCACCAAATAGGCACTTAACCACTTTAGTGCTTATGTTTAACACTTTTAAGGTTGCCAGTTCATTAGCCAAGGAACAATTCAATACATATGACCAAGGATCAAAATTTCGTTTCGGTGCATTGTTTCGGTCACCTAGAAAACGGAAACGTTTCAACATGTTTTGGAAACGTTTCAACCCGTTTTAAAAACAGAATGAAAAAAATAAAAATTTAAGAATTTTTTTTTCAAAACATTAGTCGAAATATACCAAAATTTCCTGAAACATTCTGAAATAATTGTGCAAATGTATTGAAATATAACAAAACATTTCAAAACATTATGGATCACCTCGAAGTATTAGAAATTCGATTCCACCACTGATGCGTTTTGGTCTCCTTGGAAATGGAAACGTTTCGGATGTTTCAAGCGTTTCGAAACAATATTTTGATCCTCGCATATGACAGGATAAGACTGAAATAAACTGATATTCGATGGCAGTTTGATCCACATTTTTCAATAGCATTTAGCACTCAAACCAAGCAATAATTCCAGTACTGTCCAACCCTCGATGCATATGCAGAAAACACCTAGTAATAATTGATTAAGGAATGAAAAAGAACTTAGAACTCACAGTCGCCTTATGGTCTTCAAGGAATCAAATGTGGAGGGAAGAGAAGTGTTGGGATATGGGAAGAGACTTTCAGTGCAAGAGCATGTCAATTTTAGCACCGTAGGCAGCCAGGATTGGTATGCCTCCCTGAGTAGTCGATCTGTTTCATCAACCACCTAAATATTACCTTGTCAGCAAATTTATCAATTTTGATTGTCCAATCCAATCAACGACATATTCTAAAGTAATAAAAGGCCAAAGAAACAAAAGCTGGCTACTGGTGATACTTTGATTCAGGCAACTAACATATGTTTTTTTGTGGTAACATTTATTGGACGGCCCAAAGATAACTCATGTACATAGTGAGTCACAACGCATAAAAATAATTAAGATGCTCCACTTCGTTACTATTAAACTAGGTTGTGGGAAAACTTGATTTGAAAAGTTGGAGTGTAAACTGACCAGTGAAATTAGTGGCAATTAACCTTAACCATTTAAGCTTCTAATAACACTTTCCAACCATCTATATATATGTTCTGCCACATGTTAGCTTTTCACCCTAGTGTTGAAATGGATATGGTGCCGTGTCCTCCTTAGAGGCTATTGAATGACATAAAAACTAGAGGAGAGACAGAGAGAACAGTACTTGTGACCCATCTGCAACTTACAAGATAACAAAGATGCTCGAGTGTAAATCCCTTAGTGTTATTGATATGGTCCATCAGCCTCCCAGGAGTTGCCACTAGTATGTCCACCGCACTTTGCAACTCCTGTGAGAAATCTTCAGGATCATAACAGATGCCTGCACAAAGCTTAGGTCTCTTGATAAGCTCTGAAATTTCATCAGCAATCGAAGATTGACCAACTGCCAAACCAACAGACAACCCCACCACAGGTGCAATAGTGGCAAAGACTTCCTTGACCTGAAATAATAAAGAAACGGGTATGGATATCTTTCAAGGGAGCATTTAAAGAGAAGTGGTATTGACCAACGATTTTAAAACATTCAGATTAAGCCATTAGTCCTTCATGCAATTTTAGCCAGCCCATTCACATTTCCTCCTGCTTAAATGAAAGTCTTCTTAAGGATTCTATGAACATTTCCATATTTCATTGCAACTTCCAGTTTGCAGATGATGTTGATGGAGATGTCCACTCCCGGCTTGATACACTTAATCAAACGCAAGCCTTGATTTTCTTGATAAAAATAAAGCAGAGGCAGGCCAACTACTTTGGCCGTATTTCCCAATGAGTGGCTTTAGAAGATTAGGTTCATGAATTCAATTTTCCACAAATCTGCGGATGGTTCTCTTATCTGTCACCATAAAGATTTCCTGAACATATGACACTATCTCCTGCTCACCACTGGACTGCAGTGCCATCATTTATAGGAACTGCTGGGAGGTGTTAGCATCAAGGATTAAAATTTCGTTTCAGTGCATAATTTTGGTTGATGGAATCATTTCGATAATGTTTCGGAAACATTACAGAAACAAAGAAAATTTTTGAAAGTTTGTTTCTGAAGCATTGGCCGAAACACCTCAAAACATATGAATTTCAATATTCAATCAATGATTCGTTTCAATCTCAATGAAAATGGAAACACTTCGGGTGTTTCAACCATTTCGAAATGAAATTTAGTTCCTTGGCTAGCATAAGTAACAACAATCTTTCTCTTTAAGGCTTTCACTACTCTTGATTATCCTAATTCAAGTGCTAAAAATCAGAAAATACTCCAACAGACCTAAAGACAGAAATATGGCACTACAACTATACTATTGACGCCACATGTAAGTTGCACATGATAGGGTTAGCCTCTATCTGATTAGGAAACCCTATTTTCAATACACAAAACGGTGCCAAATTAATCATGGTCGAAAATTTGCAACAATGGACATTCTTCATCCTCATGCCCGAAGCGCTTGTACCTCACGTGTTTTAATTTATGTCGGAAAACTGAACAACAGTCTGGGTCAGGTCCACATTGAGATTTTTAATATTTGAAGGTGCAAATTGATAATCGAAACACATTTCAGGGTGCAAAGTGAAATTAGCCCTAAATATTAGCAATCTTTTACAAAGCACAGCTACATTAGAATTATTTGCATCCTTAACCAATTTCAACTTAGGTATTTGGATTTGGAATTAGATTAGACTAGGTCTTCGACATTTAGTAGAATTTAGAATTAGAATATGATATTTATACTCGGAATTCTAATCTGTTGTCATCCATATCAAATAAGCTGATCAAAGTCGATATATCTATGGGCCAAATAAATTATTGAAGGAAACAAAAGTTTACACCTCATTTACCTCAGGCTTACGCCCGCCTCAAGCCTAGGCATACTTTCCACAACATTGGTAATATAGCTCACCTGTCTTGGTCTTATTAAATAACATTCCATATTCTACCTCTACAAAAAGCACAATGAATTTTGTCATTAGATCCAAAAACCCCCTTTCTCTAAAGGCTAGCTCAAATGGTTATGCAAAAAGAACCTTCTTAATTGATCTAACAATAGGACACTAACATCCTATCTCAATTTCAGTGTGAATATCAACGAGCAATTTAAAGGGCTAAAGATCTTCAATTTTAACATTAGTAACTCCATTAATGTGACATAATCACTACATACGCTTAACCTATGACAACACAATCAACCAAGGTAACACATTACAGGCAGAAACTTGTACATCCGAGTTCAATTTAGCTACCAAAAGTAGATTTTAAAATGAAAAAAGTTTGACTATAAGGTATAACAATCACGAATCATTGGATAGAGAGAGAGAGAGAGAGAGAGAGAGAAATAATGCAGTATTTCCTATACATAAAATCCCAGCAAGAGCAATGAATGTACGGTGAACTGATATGTAAAAGTTAGTGTGTAACCTGCATGGCTAAATCACGAGTGGGCAACACCACCAAAGCACGAAGACACTTAACAGCACGAGTTGACAGCATTTGCACGATGGGCAAAGCATAAGCTAGGGTTTTCCCACTTCCTGTAGGTGAGTTTATACATAAGTCTCTCTCGAAAGAACCAGGCCCTATGGTCTCTTGCCAAACTGCAACTTGGACTGGAAAGAGTGAACTAATACCCATATTCTGTAGAGCCACTTCCAACCTAATGTAGAAAAATTAACAACTCACTAAAAGTACAAAAAAGAAGTGAAAGGAGAATAAATAAAGTACGACCCATCGCCCAATTCTCAGTTAGGATTCATAAATGAAGTTCAATATCAAGCTCAAGCAAAGAAATTTTTATATTTTTAAGCATTGGCACATAATGACTAAGACAACTACAGTTACAATTGAAAGTAATATTTAGCCTTAAAATCAATAACAATCACGGCCAGCTCT
Source organism: Ilex aquifolium (assembly GCA_951799425.1). Classification (NCBI taxonomy): domain Eukaryota; kingdom Viridiplantae; phylum Streptophyta; class Magnoliopsida; order Aquifoliales; family Aquifoliaceae; genus Ilex; species Ilex aquifolium. The sequence goes on along the minus strand of OX637397.1, from coordinate 16,345,346 downwards.
TAAAAGGAGAAAATTTCAGTATTATGATTCCGGGGGAAAAAAATCAACTCGCGGATACCTTGAATGGCACAACCTCACTGGTATAACACCTCGAGGTCATAATTTCAAGTCCCTAATTACCCGATGTGCAAGGCTCGGGGATGGTTGTGTACATCCCTAGCTAGTGTAGTTATAAAGAAATATAAAGAAAAAGAATTTACCCTGACCTCTTGAAAGATACAATACCGTTGCAGTAAGATCAACCTTGACAAGGGTTTCACACAAAATATTTGGAAGCAAAACGTGGGTACTTATGGGACTGATTAAAGTCAACAAAAGTAACATTAGAATTGTTACAAGTGACTGCTCAGGTGACAAAGGATCACTTTTTAATTTTTATCCATGTGTTCATTTAGCAATAATTAAAACATTATGATTTTTTCAATAAGACGAAAAGGCATGATGAACGGAAGTCATAAGTTGGTGAGTGGTACTGAAGGAATCATTGTCTATGCCTTGTTTTATAATTTTAAAAAATTAGAAATTTCACTAATTCTGCAGCTGCTCTTTTTCAATTTTTTAGCTTATATTGGAAAAGAAGCCGAACCCCAAGAAGAACAATCGGAGAAACAGTATTGGGCAAACAAAAAGATTGCTCCTTCCCCAATTGGCATTAGCCAACTAATTATCTCTAATTACCATGTTATTAGCCCGCCTGCATATATTTCACTAAAGAAAGAATATATCTATCTATATATTTATCACAATCATTTTAGTAGGAAGAATGCTTGAGAAACCTTCTCTCGTCATTTTCTCCATTCTTAGAATTTTGATTTATTTTCATACATTCCCTCCAATCACATTGCATCATGTAGTCTAACTACCCTCCACTACCTAATAACTAATGACTCACAATTTTTCAAAAAAAAATCACTTTTTATCACCTTAACTTTTCATAATTCTTTTTCTAACTTCTTAATTGGTGGGGTGATAGTGAGGAGAAAGGGAAGGGAAGGGAGGGGAGTAGTCCCCTCCAATTGAGCTCTTTAGTATGGCCTAAGAAATCATGTTTATCATCTTTGTTAACTACTTTACATTTGAATCTTCCACCATCTTGACAACTACATTATATTTAGTTTTAAAAAAATTAATGTAGCATACTAATGAAATTTTTTTTTTCAATAATGTCGTGGTTGATGAGAATAGGGGTAACGGTAAGGGTATGAGCTGATGGAGCGGAGAGATTATAATTTCTATACATTGCACTGGACCGCGGTAATATATGCACATAAAAAAAATGGATGGATGCACTCGCATGTGGGTATCAAAATACAAAGAAGATTAGAATAAAGAGCAAGTACCTGGGATCGAGAAAAGGAAGAAAATTAAGAGGGCATTCTTCGATAAGATTAACATCAACAGGACTTCTCATCCATGGCAGCACCGGCAAACTTTTCTTTTCATTCCCTTTCTTCTTCTCTGCTGCTTCATCCATTCTCTTCTTTCAATAAAATTGGGCGTGTGGGTTTTCGTGGGTGTAGAGAAAATAGACAAACTGAGACAGAGACACGCAGAGAGAGACAGGTAGTTCTTTGACGGCGGAGAAGAAGAACCCTTGATATATATAAATTATATAATTAGAATTTTCAGAACCCAAAAATTAAAAACCAAAAAATTGTGCAAGGAGGATTAATAGAACTCATCAAAATCATTTTGGAGTGGCTGAATCGGCCAGGGCTCCGGTTTAATTTGCCCGTTAAAGACGAAAGAAGAGATTAGGAATTCGTCTTTGTGTGTGGGGGGCGAGAATTGGGAGCCGAAGAGATTGGAGTTGCTCTTACAATGAACATAACTGAAGTAGAGAGGAGGAAAAAAAAAAAGGAGAGTCAGAAACAAAACCAGAAACGAGAAAGGCTAAGAGTGGGGCTGGACTCTGGAGGAGACTGAGAAGAGACGAAGACCGGAGTAGAGTCTCTACACAGTCTGAACTGCAGCCAAAGTGCCCATCCACGACACAGAGAGAGAGAGAGAGAGAGAGCGCCGATGGGGAGGCGTAGGGGAAGGTTTTACTTCGTTCCTAGGTTTACCAAATTTTTATTCAAAATATAATTATTTAAGGTTAATTTATCCTTTAAGGTTAAATTGTAACTTTTTTTTTTTTTTAGAGCAAAAATTGTAACCTGTTCAAAAAAAAAAAAATGAAGGTTAACGTACAAAAGAAAAATAGTTTTAATATATTAGAATCAATCATCAAAAACATAATTTTCAGAGTCAAATAATATTATTCTCTAATGAAATTATAATATTTTGGGTGTTTAATTAAAGTTACATTATTTGGGTCAAACCTCAAATTTTAAATATCTAAAAATTATAATTATATCTCTAAAAATTAATGACTTATGCTTTGTTTGGTATAATGAAAATTTGGAAGAATAAAAAAGTTGAAAAAATAGATAAAACATCATATTTTGTAAGAAAAAAATAGAAAAGATGAAAAAATTGATTAATTAGTCTTTCTTCTAACTCACGAAAATCTATCCCTCTAAAAATTGGAGAAAATATTGAGCATAACCATTATATGACTAGATGGTTATGAATTTTAGTGAGGTTTACTTGTTGTATACTTATTAGTGGACGGTTACACTACGTGGCAATATTAACGGAGTGTAACGGTTACGCCTAATATTTTTCGAAAAAATGGATGGAGAAAAGTTAATTATATGTTCTGAATTTTATGTTATTTACCTTTTATATCTGTTAATGTGTGCATATATCCTAATTATATATTATATATTATATATTATGTACACATCCATTTCATATATAAATACAAATGTAAAATATGCACCGATACTACTTTTTTAATTCTTTTCACTTTTTCATTTTATCAAATACAAAAAAAATCAATCATTCCCACTTTGTATCCCTCCTACCAAACACAAATAAGAGAATGAATGTTATCTTGAATGATAAAAAATGTATCATTTTCACTTTCTATTATTACAAGAATTTAGGGTTTTTGCGTCACTTTTTTTTGCAACGGAATATTTACAGTGGCAAAAATATTTTTTTTGCAATGGTTCTTGATGTTGATGTTTAAAATAGTATATTTGCAGTATGAAATCGTTGCCGTGGGAAAAAAGTAAAATTGTTTTTCTCTTTTTGTGTTGGTTTTTTTTCCTGTCGTAAATTCTTAAACCAAAACGATGTTTTATTAGTTCTATTATTATGGTAATTTTTCTCACGACGTTTTTTTAAGTCCGTTGCAAAAATTGTGAGTCCCACCCTTCTTTTTTTTGCGATGGAGGGAATTGAAAAATTTTTTACGACAAATTTTTTTTGTTGCAAATTAAATAATCAAAAATTAAAATAAAATAAAATAAAAATTTAATTGCGACGTTTTTATTTTCGTCACAGAATATAAATTATAACCATATTTAAAGTTATAATAAAATAAAAATAGTAAATTGCGACATTTTTGTTATTTACATCGCACAATATACTTTTTTTAAAAACCAAAACGATGTCGTGTTGGCCATTTTTTTCCCTTACCCAACCCTTTTTCCCTCATTCTCACTTTCCCCATCTCTCCCTCTTTGTTTATTTCAGTCGACACACACACTCTCTCTCTCTATCTCTCTCTTCCTCTCTATTCCCCTCCCCCTGCGAACCAAATCGTTGCCTGCCCGCCCTCCATCTCGAACCAGATAGTTGGCTCGTTCCTTGGTGTTTCGTCGGTGTTTTGGCGCATTCCTCGCAACTCTAGACATTGTGGGTTTTATTCACAAGAGGCAATCGAGCTTAGAGGTATGTCTTTCTTCCCTTGATTTAATCTGTTTGATGGTTTGAGCAGAGTATATTTACTTTTTTAATTCATTGTTAGTGTAATTAGGGTTTTCATAGATAATGGAAATGTGTGCTCTTGTTCGATAATCCCCAATTATATCCACTTGACAGTTGACACTCTTATTTAGGTTCCAGTGGCTTTTCATGAATTAACTCTTGTAAGTGCGTGTGTAGAGAGACTTTTTCTGCAGGTAATATGATTTTTTTCCATTCGATCTATGTAATGTACTTCTCTGAGAAACTGCGATTAGTTATCCAGATTGATACTGCATACGTGCTCTTCAGATGAATTGAAATAACTCCATTTACACTAAGACATTTCTGAAATATTAATTTGCTGCTCCAGTTTTAATTCTTGTGCACCCAGTACCCATAGCCAATTTCGAATAACCCCCTCCCCCCCCCCCCCAAAAAAAAAAAAAATCTCTGTCGAGGCCTCTATTTCAAATACACACATTCTCTTGAGGTATCTCCCTCCCCCTCCATCACATATGACTATGTATATCAACATGCATACGATTCAATGCAATTGGGTAGATTTATATATTTCTTTGTTCAGTTCATGCAATTGGGTGGAATTGTTTTGGGTTTAATTCCTATTGTTGTTTTGTACTTTGTGAAAATGATTTATGCAATTGCATGAGGGTCAGTTCATTGTCCATTACTATGTTGGTCAGGTTATGTGCGATTGGGCAAAATTGTCGTGGGCTTCTATGGCTGGGTGGTCTAACATTTTGAAAACGTGGGTTTTTTGCTTTTAATTTTTAAAGTCATTTTTATGATTATTATTATTGGGAGTTATCCATGTTGAGGCTGTGTTTGTAATGCTATGCAGATTTTTTCACCGTATAACTTGTACTTGAACCCAATGCTGGGGTTAAGCATTACCAGTTCTGGCGACTTGTCACCAATTTCTTCTACTTCCGGAAAATGGGTAATGTGCTTTGCTATAAACCAAGTGATTCTTTTCATTTTTTGGTAGGATGGAGTAGTGTGGCAGAGCTTCAGATTTTGATTCTGGGTGGATAATATTCAGTTTATGGGTTTGTGCCTTTGATGGGTACATATGTTTTAACTTGTCTGGTATTAATGTTCAATCACTTTTTGAAGCAATCATAACATTTAAGAGAGGGTTTACAGTTATATGGACTTGATGATGGAAATGCTTGGATTCAGAATTATGAAAAAAAAAACATATGAGGCTTTCTCTACTGAATATGGGAAGAGAATTAGGAAATTGTGTATGCAAGTTATTTCAATGCCGTGAGACAGTATTACTTCCTTTCTTCTTTAGGGGTTGGCTTGCTACCTTCAATTCTTTTACTCTGGCAGAGCTGCGAATATGACACCATACATAGCTCATTTTGTAAATAAAGGTGGGAGCTAGTCATGAATGACTGAAGTTTGTCGTCAATGAATCTCTGCAAATGCACTTTCATTTGATGTGCAGATCCTTGTGGGACTTACATTGTGCTTTTAATCATGTAGGTCGGAAGTTGGTGTCCCAAATTCTGTATATAAGTCATTTTTGGTATTCTTGGTGTTCCTCTTTGTGTTGATCTTCAGAAGTTCAACTACTGTTCGGGCTGGACCTTTTGTAATTTGTAACTCCAAACAAGAAAACAAAAAAATAAAAGCGACCAAAGGAAAATAGAGGGATATCATGAGGCATGAATATCCTATTTGGAAACAAGCAGAAAAATTTGCAGCATGTGTGTATGAAAGCAAGTTGCGGACGCAAATAGCGTTAAAAGAGTAATATCATTTTTTTTTTCGTTGGCCTACTGCCGTGGCAAATAATATCTTTTACGACGGTTAAAAAACATCATAAATGGGTTTGTTAAGACTGTCCCTTACTGTGGTTAATAATATTTTTTTGCAACAAATTAAAACCATTGTAAATGGGTTTTCTGAGATGGTCTCCTACTGTGGTTAATAGTATCTTTTGCGACAGATTTTAATCGTTGTGAATGGAGTTTTTTGCAACGGTCCCCAACTGTGGCTAGTAATACATTTTGCAACGGATTTAAACCATTGCATATGGGTTTTTTGTGACGGAATAGTTGATGCAAACAAAAAATGTTAGATCTAAGATTTTTTTGCGATGGCGCATTTGCATCGGGTTTTGCCGATGCAAAAGCTTTTGTGACAGTTAATTGTCGATGCAAAATCTTTTGCATCGCCTATTGCTTGTCACCCCCAATTTGCCGACTCAAAATATCACGTTGTTGTCGCAAAAAGTATTTGCGACAGCAACGTGATCTTTTGAGTCGGCAAATTGCTGATGCAAAAAAAAACCTTTTTCTTGTATTCTTGTATTTTTTTTTCATTCACCCTAACAAAAAGGCTATTAATCTTACAAGTTAAAATTTTTTGATATAATTATACAAAAAAAAATATTTTATTGGAAGAGTTTGTACCACTTGGCTACCTATGTTGTATTTTATTTGCCTCACTTTCAGTTGAACTTGTTCTTAATCTGCGGGTTGAAGAGGAGTTGACACAAAATTTGGAGCAACTCCCCTCCATACAGTATAATTCAAGACATCAGCTGCATTCCTAACTAAACTATTCCTTTTTTTTTTATGTAGTAGTTTTTTGATGAATTTATTTTATGTTCTATTTGTTATATGGTAATGTTTTTAAGCAAGAATAGAATGGATCTGAGAATAAAATGAGTTTGAGAATGAAATAGAATGAAATGTGTATTACCATTCTAATTTTTGATAATTATTTGGGATTGTTCTGAAATGGAATGTGTAATACCATAATTATGGGATTTATGTTTCCATGGGAATGGTAATAAATTTTCATTACCTCCTCCTAATCTATGGAATGTGGATTACTTAGCAATGCCTATTCTATTTCTAAGGTCCATTACTACGTACCAGCAAACCAAAGCGTTAGTTCTTTTTCTTAATAATTTTGGTAAACTTTTTTTATATATTTCAATTTTAATACAAGAAAAAAAGGTAATTTAACAAAATTGGCCATCACAACAAACTATGTTTATTCAATAATGTGCAACGAGCAAGCTGGAGTTGACTATTATTCGATCTCAAATCCAAATGAATATTTTGTAAATTTTAGAACCTCAAAATGTATAAAAATAAAATCTAATAAAAAAATATTAAAAAATGTGATTTTTCAGTAGGGTGTGTGTCAATTCACACCCTTTAAATCTTCTTTCTCACCCCATTTAATTATCTTACTTCAAACTGTTAAGTTCACCTTATCTGTACCAACCACATTAATTACTAAACTCACTCTATCTATATTCACTAATTAAATATTAAATTGATTGAATTTTATTTCAACCTACTGTATAGACAATGATCAAAATTTTCTTTCGATGTATTATTTTGGTACGAGAATATTTTAGAAGCAGAATAAAAATTAATAATTATTTTAAAATATTAGTCAAAATATTTTAAAACACCTCAAAATATTCGAAGACATTGGAAAAAATGTATCAAAATATCTCAAAACACCTCGAAATAATATAGATCACCTTGAAACATTGAAATTTCGTTTCAAATGCTATTTTTGTTTCAGTTTCTTTGACACTTATTTAATAGTTTAATTTTTTTTTTTATCAATATTTAATAGTTTAATTGAATGAGTATATAAATATGGTGAACTTAGTAATTAATGAGGTGGATATAGATGTGGTGAACTTAATAGTTTGAGGTAAGATAATTAAATCAAATGAGAAAAAAGATTTAAGGGGTGGGAATAGTGTTACCCTTTTCAGTAAGAGCAATACTATGTATTCCAAATTTTTATCCCAAATTTCCATCTCAAATCAAGGAGGACCATTAAATTAGTAGATCCCATTTAAAAAAGTTGATGGGACCCACTCATCTAATGATCCCCTTTCATTTGGAATAGAAATTTAGGATACATACTATTTTTCTTTCAGTAATAGTCAATCTTATTGTGCTCTTTTACATTGGAATAAGGTCACTAAGGGCCAACCTTGTTCCACTATAAAAAATGCAAGTTTAATGTATGTCCCTTCCCAATTTTTACTCAATACGCTATTAGATAGATGACTCGTATCTAATCAATGTTATTTAAAAAAAAAAAAATTTTGCTAGTTGATCAATTAATTTGTATTTTTTTTTCTAATTCTTGAGGTTCTTTCTTCTTTACATGTGCTATGCAATCATACAATAAACATATTTGCACATGAACTGTTAGCTAATTTGCCAAAATGATCTCTCTCTCGCTCTCTCTCCTTTGGGCTTCGATTCCTCTCCTATTAATGCACTTTGTTCTTTTAACAATGCACAATTTTACTTTTCTCCAAGGACTACATACCAGACACACAACTTCATTCTACATAGTCATATGTTGTGAATATGACTTCCACTTGATAGTTTTGTTAAACAAATATTTACTCTTACATATTCAATGGAACATTAGTTTGGTATCAAGAAAGTAATTTGATAGAAGAGTAATGCTAATGAGACTTAATTTATTGATCTAATTTACTGACTTGATTTATTATAACCATTAGATTAATTGTGGGTGCCATCAAACATTAGAACTTGCTGTTAATCTAATGATTATAATGAAACTATATCATTAGGTCTGATTTTTAAATCTAGTATTTGATAGAAATCACAAATGAACTGTGCACATAACGTTTTCTACACTATTACAAATGCTTCTTTTCATTGTATGTTCAAACACTAGACATTTTCTTTTTGAGCCGTTTGGAGAATTTATTTATTTTTTTTTTCAAAATTGAAAGTTGTAATTGTGAAACCCTGACATGCATTGCACTGGATTATGTAATTTTAGTGAATAATACTTGACATTTGACAATTTTGGGTTAAGCATTATCCTTTATATAATTTTGAACTAAAACTGATAAGTGGTGTTTGGGTAATGGGTTAGAGGAGTATAAGACTAGTACCGGTGGATAAAACTTTAGTTAGTCCCATATATCCCTTGTTTGGGAAGTGATAAAGTTGGTTGGAGTGAAATAAAAGTGCTAGAATTATTAGGAATAAGACAAGGGGTAGATAAATTCATAATTATAAAAAACTAATTATGTTATGGTACGTTTTGTTCCATTAGTAGTAAGATTTAAATTAATGGAACAAAAAGTTAGTGATTTGCTTAAAGAAAAGAATAAAAATAAGGAAGTTATCGAAGTGTGCACGTGTCAAGTGAAGGTGTAGATGTGAATACTAGCTGATGGAAGAAATGCGTGCATAGGTTGGGTGTCAATTCATCTCCTATCGTGTCATTCGTGTGTTGTTATTTTTAGATCGTGTTATTGTAATTCATGTCGTATTTGTATTAATATTCAAGAAAAAAATTTATTTAATGTATTATAAGTGTTAAATATTAATCCAACCTTTTTATTATACGTATTTATTAATCATGTCAATTTTAGAGTCGTGTCGTATTGGGTTTGATTTGAAGGGAATTGAAAATTTAGTTCAACCAGTTTGTTAAGAAGTGTTTGAAGAGGATTAATTGTAGCAGCTTGGTGTAGATTCCTCTTGTGAGATGGCTAGAATTGGGGAGTAATTTACAGTAAGCTTTTAGTTCAAGTTCTTACAATTTCTTTATGATTAAATTTGAAATCTAGTGAACTCATAACATCTATAATATAAAATAGAATATGTTTCAATGAGTCTATCAAACGATCTTAAATAGACTCATTCAATGACCACCAACATCCGTCTCAAAACTATTAATATTGCACCGTGCCTTTAGGTACAAATTATCTCTTATATTGTCATAAACAAAGTTAATATATGTATGTTTGATGTTAATTTGTGACATTTGGAAATGGGTTTGCTTGGAAAGATAAGAGTTATTGATTTTCTTGGCAGTAAGCTAGCCCATAAAGTTGTATAACGGGGTAGGATAGGAGCTGTGTGTGGTAAGAATAGTTATGCATGTGAATAAGTGTTGCCACGTCCCAAATTTCATAAAAGCGTGATTAAAACAAATATTTTCTTTATTCAAAAAACATATGTCGGTTTGTTGTAAAAACATCTAGGAAAATATATCTTTAGTTTAAATAAATCATTTTTTAGAAAATTTCGGCAGAGTTTCTTTTGAGAACCGGGCATCCAGATAATTGGTGAGAGCTACCTGTGAGAGCATTAAACATAATAATTATACCTAACTAATCATTCACATCATATCAACCATATACATCCCTTCTCATGACATCAACAAATAAATCATTACTGTTCAAAACCGGGATAGCAAATGGAGGTCCACAAAGTCTTCCTAAAACCGGGTTATAATCTAATTATCCAAAATTCTTCGTTATAAACATAATATACAAAATATCTAAAATCTTTGTAAGTAAACCATTTAAAATGTCACAATCTATACATATTCCCTCAAATTAATCAAGATATAAATCACTTACAAATTCTCAATAATATACATCATCGTACATTATTATTTACATGCTCTAACTAAATATATAAAAATTATAACGAGGTATCGGTACCAGCTTATGAGCTACCAGTACCTCGTCCTCATAATCATGAAAATCAAAGTTTTAAAAGGGTTTTTTGAAAAACTTCTCATTTCTCTCATTCCTCTCCCTCTCAAAGACACTCTCCTCTCTATCAAAACCCTCCACACCCTCAAAGAACCTTTGGGCATCCATCCTAATCTTCAAATGCTTCATGCAAGGTTAGATTTCTCTTAATTTCTCTTAGTTCTCATCAATTTTCTCTTCTCAAAAACCCTATCTTTTCCATAAAAACCCTCAAATCCATCCAAAGCCTAGGTTCTCCATCAAAGGCCCGTGATTCTCATTCAAAGCTTGAATTCATCGACAATGGCAAGAGTGGGTAAGTCTCCCTCTCAATCTTTTGGGATTTTTGAGTTGTTTTGGGGATGGGTTTTCCCATTCTTTGACCTCGGAGCATTTTTGGCTTTGATGGCTTGTACTAAACAAGCGGGCCCCTGGGTGGGGAACAAAGGAAGAAAAAGAAAAATGACCATCACACGGAGAATATTGGGATTAAGAATGTGACGTGTGAGCGTCAAGTGGATAGGCCCACCATCGGGGCGGACGATGACGTTGTCAGAGCCATCGAGGGACATGGGCTGCACTTTTGATTTTAGGAGGTGAATGGGTACGTGTTTCCTTATTGTCGGGAATTTTATTAGAGGTTGGGGGTGATGGATGAGGATTTGTGTTTGTTGAAGACGAATGTGAGGCCAAAGGTGATTGAGGTCACCCCGGTAGTCATCGTCGAGGCATTGCAGTATCAGAGGCCCCCTGCCAATGCCCTTGTCTTTCCCCATAACACCTGAGGGAGGAAATCACTCCAGGAGTATTTTTACCTTATGTATGAGGACCCTGCGCAGTTTAATGGAAAAATTCTAGTTGGGGGACTTAAGCATACTTACGAAGTGATGAATAAAGACTATAAAGTCCTCCACTACAATATTTTGCCTCGAGGTGCGGAGAAGAAACCAGGGGATGAGACAATGGCCCTCCTCTATGAGTTCATGGCCGGTACAAAAAATGGACATTGCTCTGATGATTTGGGAGGTGATGAAGGACTACACCTAGGCTACAAAGCCAAGGGCAGACCTGCCTTACTCCCATCTTTTCACCAAGATCTGTCGTCGGAACAAGGTCAAGGTCATCCCTACTGATGTGACACTCCCGCCTGAGTTCGGCCTTATAAGCAAGCCGAACAACATGAAGAAGACAGCTATGACTGGATGGCCTGGGCAGAGGGAGAAAAGGGCTAGGCCATTTCGGGCAAAGCCATCTACAGCTAGACCATCCACGACCGAGCCATCTACTCCCGCCCACCTCTAATAGTCTCTCAGCGTCTGGCTAGGATTGAGGGGAGGTTGGATAGTTTCAGGGGGACTATGCAGTTTTTGAAGCTGATGGTGACTAGGATTTTTGAGAGGACATTCCCTGAGATGCCACCACCACCTGCTACCGCACCAGATTTTCCATCATCAGCCTCGGGGACTAGCTCTGACATCCGGACATCCGCCCCGGCCAGCTCGACTGTTGTAGAGGTCGCAGAGTCTAATGACGAGGAGGATGATGATGATGATGACAATGAGGAGGATTAGAGAGACTCTAGTCTTGTTTTCCTTTGATGTTTTTGGTTGGTTGTAAATAGTGGGATAGCAGTCTAGGAGTTATCGGCCTGGTAGAAGAGTCCCTAGGAAAGTAGGCTGATCATGATCACATAATGTGAATATTTGTTGTAAAAGATTAACTATTTGGTTGAAAAAAGTTGGTAAATGCGATAAGTTATTAAAGAATTGACGTTATGTTAATAAAAGATGAATTGTGTTTATTTTGCAGTAAAATGGCTGAAAATTGGATTAAATAAAGCAGAAAGAGAAGCAAAGCTGAAGGAGAGCATACTGGAAGGCGCATTCGGACTTGTTTAATGCATTGCGTCCGGATGTGAGTGACAGAAGGTAAAGGCTGAAGAAATGGAACACAATGGAAAATGCGTCCGGACGGAAGAAATCACGCGTTCGGACGCGTGTCGCCAGCTTGCCAACACCAGAAGCAGAATTCAAGTCCAATTAGATCTTTCCCGAATAGTCTTATATATAGAAGATTAAGGCTGTGTCAAAGGGACTTTTGGCTGTAGTCTCTTATTTTCTTTATTTTTTTATTCTTTGGTTCGTTGTTATAATGTCTGGCTAAGAGGTTTAGCTAGGGTTAGGGGAGAACCTCTCAATGCTTAATGGTATGTGATATTTTGTTAATTCAACTTTTGATTTTTAGTGAAGTTTTTGCTCTATAAAAATTCTTGAGTCATTGTGTCTTATACCTTGATTACTTGAATTTACCTGCAAGTCAAATAGCTAGTTATTCTATGCTTAAGTTAATTATAATTATTTCACATTATTATATAATTGGAAGATTATCTGGGTAAATTATGAATTTGAGTGTTAGGAGAATTTGATTTATTGTAGACTCTGGGCACAGTAAATACTTATGACCAGCTACCAGTTCATTGTTTTTCTTAGATAAACTTTTAATTATAAGCAAAGGTATTATTTGGTGACTTGAGTCAGCAGACACTTGATTCTTGTTTAGATTTGAAGACTAAGTCTTTAATCATTATTGTACGGATTTGAGAGGGAATACCTGATGCTCTAGTATTTTTCATACTATTTTAATACTTTAATCAATTTTATCAATTCAAATATCCTTTTGAAAAAAAACATCTTCACAAGTTTCTTTTATAGAATTTAGTGTGGTTTCTGGTGTTTTCACAATTCCCTGAGGGTTCGACCTCAGTCTTCAGAGTTTATATTACTTTGCATAATCTGCGCTTGAGTTTACATATTTGAAGTTATAGCAAGTTTTTGGCGCCGTTGCCGGGGAACTGTTGAAAGACAAGGAGCCGCCATCACATTTATTGAGGTTTTTGGTATTTACGATTCGTCGGAGATCCGGTAACTTCGTTCCATTTTTATTTTGCTGAAATTTATTTTCTGTTTGTCATTTAATTTTGTTTTATGTTTTATTTATTTATTTTATGAGTTCTTGGCATCGTGATTTGAGTGGTCGTTTGATAAGAGAAGATTTAGATACTCTGTTTGGAAACCTTTTTGATTCATGTGATTCAAATCACACTTCTCATACAATGGTTGCAGATCCTAATAATAGGCGAAATAATTTTCCTGAACATGAGGATCACGAGGATAGAATAAGTAATCATGATGAGAATGATGATGATAATGTGAATGTTAATCATGGTCAGACTTTGCATGAATATCTGCAACCTGCACGTCACACTGCACCCTCACGCATCATTTTTCCATTGAAGGCCACAAATTTTATTTTTAAACCTGGTATGATTGCATTACTTTCAAAATTTCATGGCATGGAATCAGAAAACTCTTACTTGCATATTAGAGACTTTGAGAAGGTTTGTGCTACATTTCATGATCAGACTGTGTCTGTGAATAATCAGGTTGAAACTCTTTCCTTTTTCATTAAAGGAAAAAGCTAAGACTTGGTTGCATTCCCTCAAACCTAGGTCTATAGGTACATGGCCTGAGATGCAAAAAAATTTTTTTAAGAAGTTTTTTCCCACACGTCACACAAACTCTTTTAAAAGGCAATTTGTGAATTTTTCTCAAAAAGAGTCTGAAAATTTTTATCAAAGTTGGGATAGATTTAAAGACCTCCTTGCATCTTGCCCACATCACGGTTATGAGAGCTGGCGTGTGATAAGTTTCTTTTATGAAGGTTTGACCCCACAAATTTGTCAGTTTGTAGAAATGATGTGTAATGGTGACTTTATGAATAAGGAACTAGACGAGGCCTTTGACTTTTTAGATCGCTTAGTCAAGAATGCTCAATTTTGGGATACCATATCTCAAGAACCTCTTAAGAGTAAAAACACACAAGCATCATCGAGTGGGGGTAAATATCAGTTGAGGGATGAAGATGACCTAGGGGCTAGAATTGCCACATTAGCTAGAAAGGTTGAGGCTATGGAGTTTAAAAAGGTTAATGAAATTGACACTGTCCCTATTGAGAAAATTTGTAGCATTTGTGAGATTCCTGGACACCCTATAAAGGACTGTCCAACAATTCCTGTTCTAAAAGAAGTCTTGCATGATCAATCAAATGTTGCAAACACTTTCTGAAAGCCTTATAACAACCCATATTCTAATACATACAACTCTGGGTGGAAAAATCATTCAAATTTTAGTTGGAGAGGTAATAATCATGCATCACAAATACCTTAACAGAATTCCTCTAATTTTGTACCCTACACTCCCACCCCAAAGAGGAATTTTGAAGAGGTATTGTCACAATTCATGCAAGGTCAGACAAACTTTAACAATCAGACCACACAGACTATTAATGATATCAGGAATACACTCACTAAATTGACCACTGCCCCATGCCATCAAGAAAAAGGTAAGTTTTCAGCCCAACTCCAGCCAAATCCGCATGATCAATTTAATGTGAATGAGACGGGCACATCAGACACTATTCATGAGCAGGTAAAGTCTATTACCACACTTCGTAGTGTAAAAATAATTGACAAAACTATTCCTACGAAAGTTCAAGAATCTGATGAATTTTCAAAACCTACGGAGAGTGGTGCTAAATTTGACCAATCTGAAGTCATTGAGCCTGAGAGGTACTCGACATCTGCATCATTCCCATAGAGATTACTTACTTCTATCAAGCCAAGCATGCACAATGATATGTTTGAAATTTTTAAGCAGGTGAAAATCAATATCCCCTTGTTGGATGCAATAAAACAAATACCTTCTTATGCAAAATTTTTGAAAGATTTGTGTACTGTTAAAAGGAAATTAAATGTGCAAAAGAAGACATTTTTGATTGATCAGGTATCTTCCATCATACAACATAGGACTCCACCAAAATATAAAGACCCAGGTTGCCCCACCATTTCATGTGTTATAGGTAACCACAAAATTGAACAGACTTTATTAGATTTGGGAGCTAGTGTGAACTTGGTCACTTATTCAGTTTATGAGCAATTAGGGTTAGAGGAGTTAAAGCCCACTTCGGTTACACTTCAGTTGGCTGACCGATCAGTAAAAATACCGAGGGGTGTGGTGGAAGAAGTTTTAGTACAGGTTGATAATTTTTATTTTCCAGTAGATTTTATAATTTTGGATACTCAACCTGTGTTAAGTTCTAATTCTCAAATTCCCGTCATATTAGGTAGACCATTCCTAGCTACTTTTAATGCTCTAATTAATTGCAGGAATGGTGTGATGAGGTTATCTTTTGGGAATATGACATTAGAACTTAATATTTTTAATGTGTGCAAACAACCAGGAGATGTTGATGAGGATGTGCATAAGATTAATTTGATTGAGTCTATTGTTCCAAGTAAGTATATGATTCTTCTTTGTTTGATCCACTTGAAGCATGTTTGCTGGCATAATCTTCTTTGTTATAGTTGAATGAAAATAATTCTGAAATTTCTGAATTGATTGATTTGTTGAATTTTTCACAGGTTCTTGAAATAAAAGATTGGAGACAGAAATTCAAGGAGCTACCACCAAGAACCAATCCACCAGTTCCATCCAGTGATAAAGCTCCTAAGCTTGAATTGAAACCCTTGCTGGTAGATTAAAGTATGCATTTTTAGGGGATAATGAGACATTTTCGGTGATAATTTCTTCTCATTTAAGTTCGGCACAAGCAGGTATGTTACTACAACTTCTTAGACAGCATAAGAATGCTATTGGTTGGACTCTAGTTGATATAAAAGGGATTAATCCATTTGTTTGCACTCATAAGATATACTTAGAGGATAATGCTAAAACATCTAGGGAGATGCAAAGGAGACTTAACCCACATATGAAAGAAGTTGTAAGGAATGAGGTGCTGAAATTGTTAGATGTAGGAATAATTTACCCTATTGCAGATAGTAAGTGGGTAAGTCCTACACATGTAATCCTCAAGAAATCAGGTGTCACTGTAGTTGCCAATAATAATAATGAACTTGTACCAACTAGGACAATAACTGGTTGGAGGATGTGCATTGACTACAGGAAATTACATTCTGTGACTAGAAAATATCACTTCCCTTTGCCTTTCATGGATCAAATTTTGGAAAGGGTGGCATCACATATGTTTTACTGCTTTTTGGATGGTTATTCGGGATATAACCAAATTTAAATTGCCCTAGAAGACCACATTTACTTGTCCTTTTGGCACATTTGCTTATCGAAGAATACCCTTTAGACTTTGCAATGCACCTGCGACCTTTCAAAGGAGTATGCTAAGTATTTTTAGTGACATGGTCGAGCGTTTTCTTGAGGTTTTTATGGATGATTTTACTGTTTTTGGTGATTCATATGATGACTGCCTTTCAAATCTTAAGAAAGTGTTAATTCGATGTGAGGAAAAGAACCTAGTACTTAATTGAGAAAAAATGCCACTTTATGGTTCGAAAGGGAATTGTTCTTGGTCACATTGTCTCTTCTGAGGGAATTCAGGTTGATAGAGCTAAAATTGAATTAATTGCCAATTTACCTACCTCCAAAACCCTTAAGGATGTTAGATCTTTCTTGGGTCATGCTGGTTTTATAGGATGTTTATAAAAGATTTTAGTTCTATATCTAGACCACTTTGTCACCTCTTAGGGAAAGACACACCTTTTGAGTGGAATGAGTCGTGCCAAGAGGCTTTTGACAAGCTGAAAGACATGCTCATCACTGCTCCAATTATGCAACCCCCAGATTGGAGTCTTCCTTTTGAAATCATGTGTGATGCCAGTGATTACGCCGTAAGGGCAGTTTTAGGGCAACAAAATGAGAAAAAGCCACATGTTATATATTGTGCCACATGTCATCATTACCTTGGTTTGCTGACATCGTGAATTATCTTGTTACAGGTAATATGCCACCATCTTGGAATGTCTTGGATAAGAAATTTTTTTTGGTAGAAGTAAGAAATTTTTTTTGGGATGATCCATATCTTTTTAAATATTGTTTAGACCAAATTATTCAGAGATACGTGCCTGATGATGAGGTGAGTAGTATTCTATCTTTTTGTCACTCAGGAGCATGCGGGGGCCACTTTTCTATGACGAAAACCGCTGCAAAAGTTTTGCAGTATGAATTTTATTGGCCAACAATTTTTAAAGATGCCTATAATTTTTGTAAGGTTTGCGAGCGTTGTTAAAGATTAGGAGGATTAACCCGTAGAAATATGATGCCTCTTAATCCAATTTTGATAATATAAATTTTTGACTGTTGGGGCATTGATTTCATGAGACATTTTTCCTCCATCTTTTGGATACATGTATATTTTAGTGTCATTAGACTATGTTTCTAAATGGGTCGAGGTTGTACCATGTCGGACAAATGATCATAAAGTTGTTTTGAAATTTTTAAAAGAAAATATTTTGTCCAGATTTGGTATACCTCGAGCCATTATTAGTGATGGGGGATTGCATTTTTGCAATAAACCTTTTGAATCTTTAATGAAAAAATATGGTGTAACACATAAAGTTGCAAACCCTATCAGCCACAGACAAGTGGTCAAGCAGAGCTAGCCAATCGGGAGATATCTTACATTTTAGAAAAAACGGTAAACTCTGATCATAAAGATTGGTCACTACGACTAACTGATGTGTTATGAGCATATCATATCGCTTACAAAATCCCGATTGGTATGTCCTCGTATAGATTGGTGTATGGAAAAGCTTGCCACTTACCTGTGGAGGTAGAACATAAAGCATATTGGACCATTAAAATGTTTAATTTTAGTCTTGAAAAAGCTAGCGCCCTACGAAAATTACAATTAAATGAGCTTGAGGAGATTCGGAATGAGGCTTATGAGAATTCTATGATTAGCAAAGAGCGAATGAAGGTATTCCATGATAAAAATATTTTACGCAAAACTTTTACACCTTCACAAAAAGTTCTTTTGTATAATTCTAGATTACATATCTTCAAAAGAAAAATTCGAACCAGATGGAGTGGTCCGTATATTGTTAAAGAAGTCTTTCCTTATGGAACAGTTGAGATAGAAAATCCCAAGAATGGGAACACCTTTAAAGTTAATGGACAAAGACTGAAACCATTCTTGGAGGGAGGTATAGTTGAAGTGGAATCCACCGGGTTGGTGGATCCCCATTATGAATAATCTCTAACATTCAACCCAATTTTTGTATATTATTGTATGTTGTTTTTCTCTTTTATTTTATGAGATATTGCAGATACACATGCACAATATAAACGCATCCGGTATGTCCTTCTTTACTCTTAATTGTTCTTATACTGTTTATCAATACATTGGGGACAATGTAAACTTTTGAGTGGAGGGGTGAGCATGCATCCTTGCTTTAATGATTATACATCGTGCACATACATCTACAATATTTTGTTTAAAAAAAATTAAATTAAATTAAAAATTAAGTTTTTTTAAATTTTTGGGTTTTTGTTTTTAGGAATTTTTAGGATCAAGTTGTGTCAAGTTAGGATCAAAGTAGTGAGACTTTA
The DNA here is from genome assembly GCA_951799425.1 of Ilex aquifolium. Taxonomy (NCBI): domain Eukaryota; kingdom Viridiplantae; phylum Streptophyta; class Magnoliopsida; order Aquifoliales; family Aquifoliaceae; genus Ilex; species Ilex aquifolium. The sequence continues at coordinate 16,326,521 of OX637397.1, read as the reverse complement.
AAATTTTTTCTAAGTATGAAGGAGGAGAACCACTAGATCACGTGTCTAGACACACATGGCATAGAGCAAAACCTCTATAACTTGCGTCTGGACATGAGGTTAAGGACCTGAGTTCACTAGAATTCGCGTCCGGACGTGACTTCATTATGCGTCTGGACGCGAAAACCAAACGTTTCAAATTCTGGAGGCGCGTCCGGACGTGACCTGATCACGCGTTCGGGTGCGTGCTATTTGAGGTTGATTAATGAGTTAGTTGGGACGCATCTGGATGGTTAAACCTTTGCGTCCAGACGCGTGTGAAAAACTATAAATACTGGACACTTGTAAGAATTTTTTGAATCTTCTCTTCACTCGCTATATTCTAAAGCTTTTTTTTTACCCACCTAATCCAAAAATCCTTCCCCACCTCTCACTGCATGGCACCTCCATGATCTTCGACTTCCAAAAGGCTTCGGACCAGCACCCAGGAGCCTCAAGAAGAAGAAGACACTTCTTTTGACCCCTTTCGCTTCGAGACTCTTGAGGTCCGGGTAAGGTTTTTCCAATACTACTCCACCAAGCCCTTCGTATATGAGAGACAGATAGAGTATGAGGAGTCCGGGACATTATTAGTTCCAGGCGGTGGGCTGGTTTCATGGGTCGGGAGTGGCCGTGTATACCCGTTTTGGCTAGAGAATTTTATAGCAATGTTGACAACTGTGGGAATGGTATCATCCGTACCTACATTCGGGGTATGCACATTAGAGTGGACGCCACAACCATAGCGTAGTTGACAGGGATGCTGCAGGCCCAGGTGGCCAGCCCAGACTACCCCCGAACTACTCGGGAGATGTGGTTGGGAGAGAGTTGCTTGGGGACGAAGATTTCGTGTGGACAACAGACCTCAGGTATCTCCAGTTGGGAGACCTGACGAACAAGTACAAGATACTGAATTTAATTTCAGTATCGAATATTTATCCCCTACTGAGGAATAATCACATTTATCCCGACTGAGCTCGACTTCTATATGCCATGGGTACCGAACAGGCTATTGACCTCCCCTCATTGATATTCGCTGAGATGAGGCGAGCTATCGTGGACCCGAAGAAAGGGTCCCCTCCTTTTGCAGGTCTGGCCACTGCACTTTGTGAACGGGTAGGGGTGGTGATCGATGCCACCATGGACAGGGCCAAGAAGGTGGTGGTGCTAACCTCTGGCTCTCTTTTGAAGAGTCAGAGTGTGACTAAGCCGACAGAAGGGAGAGGTCAAGCTGCCAAGCAGCAGGGGGAGGCTGCAGCTGAGGAGTCATTGCATGTGGAGTAGTGGAATTAGTTCCTCAATTTGGACGATGATTTTGATCTACCAGTGGATGAGGACACTGATCCCAGGACATATAGGCAATTATTGTTTGAGATACTGAGGGAGTAGAGGAAGATAAGGAGAGAGATGAGGATACAAATGAGGGGGTTGGGTCAGAGTTCTCAGAGTCATGTAGGCCTCTCATCTTAGTATGGATTCTTCTAGGTCCCGGGAGTTGATTAGTTCTTTTTTGTATTGAAAAAAATGTATGTTTGTAGAAATCAAAGCCTATTATATATGGTAGATTTTTGTCTAGGCTTGATTTCTTTATCTTTTGAAATATGCAATGTTTGAAATTCTAAGATTATATGAAATGCATATTGTGTTCTGATGTGTTATTAAATATCTAACTAACATTTTTATGCATAATTTGACACCATAATATGAAAATAATTTGCTTAACTTTAAATTTGCAACTGTTTAAGCATCTCATAGAACTTTATTCTATATTTTTGTATCTCATATCATGTTCTTATAAAAAATCACAATTTATGCACTTTAAACTTTACCAAGTTGAAAATTTGTCAGGTATTTTACCTTGAGAACTTGAAATATATAGTGGAGATGCATAAAAATCCTGGTGAGTTTTGATCCAATCTTTCTTGGAGGGTTATTTACAATTACTCAATAAAGAGTATTTTTATTCAGCTAATCTCCTTCAATAGTCTCATTTTTGTTTTGGTCAGCACCAATATTGTGAATGATTGCTTGACTTTGAATTATTTGCACGGGAAGTGTGTTATCAAAAGCTCTTGAGATATGATTTTAGGCCATCTTTGACATTATTTGAGTCTGAGTCTTATTCTTTGAATATTATGATCCCTAAAAGTCGTGATTGAGCCTTTAAAACGAAATTTTATTTCTTATACCCAACATATAATAACCAAGCCAATGAAAAAAAGTAATATCTTTTACCCTTAGTTATCCCGAGATTGAGCTTTTTATTGTTTATGTAATTTGGGAGATGTTGGTTGAGAAAAAATGATAAAAAAGAAAAAAAAAGGTTTTGCATACTTGTAAAAATCTGTATTAGATGTCTTACTAAAAAAAAGTATATATATTTAGTTGTCTTGCTAAAAAAAAAAGAGAGAGAGAGAAAAAAAGTTGAAAAGAAAGGAAAGACAATATGATTACCTGTGAAAAAGCAGATTGAAAAAAAAGGAGAGCAATTGCAAGCATGGTTAGGAAAAAATATGAGCAAGTGTTGTAAATTTTGCTTCTAAAGGGTGAAGAGTGAAAGGCAATGGAAAGAAGTTTGGTTGTGTAATGTACATGTTCTCTCGGGATAGTCTTTTGAATTCCTGAATATCCTTCGTTTCAAAACCCTAATCCCAAAGGCCCCATTACAACCTTAGTAAAGACCTATTTGATCTCAAGAGTATATTGGTGGATGCATGAGTTATGTGAATAAGGAAGATAATGGTGATTATTTATTTATTGTGTGTTGATTTCCTTTCATGAGACTGTGTCAAAGCCTTTTCTTTTAGATGACGATTATTTTAATAGATATGTGAGCATTATTTTGTTTTGATTTAAATATCTTCTTCTCACATGTGATATTTGAGGGAATAGTCACTATAATCTGAGAGAATCTTTTATGAGTGAATTATCTAGTGAGTTTTGACGTTGAGATGAATAGTTGATAGTTGTAGGGGTGATTACTAGATAAATTATTGACTTGGTATAGCTAATTCACATTACACACGATTTTATATGGAAACGTGATAAGTGTATACATTTATATAGCGTGTAAGTTCTATATTTTGCTTTGCATGTGCTTATTAAAAGACTTACAACTTAGAATTTTTATATTGTTGTAGTAATTTGTGTTATAAAATTATTATTCAGATATTTGATCACAGGGTGATGTTTGTGGGTATCATCTCTAGAAACCCTCACGAGACTATACTCGTCCACTAGGGAAAACTTAAGCGTTTAAAGACTTGTTGCATAGGCTAAATGCAATCGTGAATCCTATGAAAGTGGTTTTGTTTTTTGTTAGTGATTTTGTTTTTATTTTATTTTTGTTTACCTTACTAGGGACTAGCAAGGTTCGGGTTGGGGGTGTGATCATGATCACATAATGTGAATATTTGTTAGAAAAGATTAACTATTTGGTTGGAAAAAGTTGGTAAATGTGAGAAGTTATTAAAGAATTGATGCTATGTTAATAAAAGATGAATTGCGTTTATTTTGCAGTAAAATGGCTGAAAATTGGATTAAATAAAGCAGAAAGAGAAGCAAAGCAGAAGGGGAGCATGCTGGAAGGCGCGTCCGGACTTGTTTAATGCATTGCGTTCGGACGTGAGTGACAGAAGGTAAAGGCTGAAGAAAAGGAACACACTGGAAAGTGCGTCCGGACGGAAGAAATCACGCGTCCGGACGCGTGTTGCCAGCTTTCCAATACCAGAAGCAGAATTCAAGTCCAATTAGATCTTTTCCCGAATAGGCTTATATATAGAAGATGATGGCTGTGTAAAAGGGACTTTTGGTTGTAGTCTCTTATTTTCTTTATTTTTTTATTCTTTAGTTCGTTGTTATCATGTATGGTTAAGAGATTTAGTTAGGGCTAGGAGAGAACCTCTCAATGAAGTACGGTAATGTTATTGACTTATGAGCTTAATGGTATTTGATATTTTGCTAATTCAACTTTTGATTTTTAGTAAAGTTTTTGCTCTGTAAAAATTATTGAGTCATTGTGTCTTATACCTTAATTGCTTGAATTTCCCTGCGAGTCAAATAGCTAGTTATTCTATGCTTAAGTTAATTATAATTATTTTACATAATAATATAATTGGAAGATTATCTGGGTAAATTATGAATTTGAGTGTTAGGAGAGTTTGATTTATTGTAGACTCCGGGCACAGTAAATACTTATGACCAGCAACCAGTTCATTGTTTTTCCTGGATAAACTTTTGATTATAAGCAAAGGTGTTTTCTTGTTTTTATTGCCAAATTTGGTGACTTGAGTCAGCTGACACTTGATTCTTGTTTAGATTTGAAAACTAAGTTTTTAATCATTATTGTACGGATTTGAGAGGGAGTACCTAATGCTCTAGTATTTTTCATACTGTTTTAATTACTTTAATCAATTTTATCAATTCAAATATCCTTTTGAAACAAAACATCTTCACAAGTTTCTTTTACAGAATTTAGTGTGGTTTCTGGTGTTTTCACAATTCCCTGAGGGTTTGAACTCGGTCTTCCGAGTTTATATTATTTCGCACAACCTGCGCTTAGGTTTACATATTTGAAGTTGTAGCATAGGTAATTTTTTTTGGGTTCTTTGTACTCCTTGTGAAAGATTATGAATGAAAGAACATCACCTTTTGTTTAAATTGTGCCCCAAGTTCATTTACATAATTGCAATGTGATTTGAGTATTTTGTTGGTCCACGAACTATTTAACATGAATGGAATTGTTATATGTGCATTGTATAGTTTTTTGAAATAAGGTTTGCTTGGGATTAGCAAAGTTCAAGTTGGGGGGTGTGATGAGTGTGGCACATTGCATACTAAACATGTTCATTGCATCCATTTTAACTTGTTTTTTAGTGAATTTTTGGAGAAATGGATTCAAATCGATATTTGATGGAGATTAACTTGATTGCAGGTGATAGGATGGAAAGGGCAGGCATAAAGCACCCCATTAAGTGATCGAGGTTAATGGGAGTTCAAGGAACCAAGAATCTCAAGATAAGAAGAAGAGGTACCAGTACCAGCCTGATGAGCTACCGGTACCTGAGCTCTCTAGAAATAAGGTACCGGTACCACATCACTAGGTACCGGTACCTGGTCCTTGGAACTCAGCTAGTTGAAATGCTATTGGAAAGCAGCTACCGGTATCTTCCTGCCTAAGCTACCGATACCAGACCCTACTAGAAATGAGCTACCGATACTTTTCTGCCTTAGCTACCAGTACCTCCCACTTGTCCCTTGTTGACTCAACAATGAGAAATGTCGAGCTACTGGTACCACATTACGAGGTACCGGTACCATCAACCCAGAAAGCCCATATCCTTCTCCAAACGACTCCACCAACTACGGGGGGCCCACCTTTTGATATCTAATCCATGTTTTGACATTTCTAACACTCCATCATCACCTCCTAACCCCTAAATTCAGATAATAAGCATGAGGGACTGGGTGGCTACTGTAGAGAGAGGAAGTGGTTGGAAAAAGCATGGGGGACCATATTTTGATAGATTTTGGAAACTTTTGTGGACAACCTCTCTCCAAACAATCCAAGTCAACCACTCATGACAAGAGAGAGAGGGATGGACGAAAATATACACTTCCTACATGCAATTTTAGGGATTATCAAGCTTTTAGAGAGAGGAGGTACAAGGAAGAAAATGAAGTTCTAGAGAGAGAAAGCTAGGTTTTACATTTTCCTTCACCATTTTCATTGTAGTAAGCTCCATTTTACATTTAATCTTTCCCACTTGTACTTTAATCTCTTTTAATCAAAGTTGTAATTAAGTTTAACTAAATTTCTTGTGGTTCATTTCTACATTTGGGTTTTGTTCCCTTCAAGGCTTTATATTTTGGAAATAAATATCTTTTCTTTTGTAGTTTAAACTTTCTCTACATTAATACAAGTCTATAGTTGATTCCACTACCATGTTTCCCTACTTAATGTTTGTTTTTGCTTTTATCATGGATAGGTAAATTTTAAGTTGGCTAATCTAAGAGGGATTTTCTCTTGGGTATGTGAAATCGACTCTCTTCCATTCTTCATCGTAGTGTAAAGTGTTTGGTTTGACTAGGTTGAGTGCGGACGTGGTTGTGGGCTTTTGATAAACTGTAGACTTGTCACAGGGTATGCTCTTGTCCAACACATCCACACTCATCCTTCACTTCCTACGAATCAATCAAACACCTAGACACCACTGGTTGAATGAAATAAGTCGATTTGGTATTCCCATTGGAATGACCTCCATGGATTAGCCAACCCCATTTTCTTGCATATTTCACAATTCACAACCCACCAAATTTTAAATCACAAGATTTTCCAATTTTCACTTTTTACAAATCACTCTTCAAGAACAGCCGACCTCGCCTTCCCTAAGTAGACGACCTTGGAATACTCATTCCAAGTAAAACATGACATTGCAAGTCTCTTTAAGCTTGGGGAACAATTTTGCATACTCACACATGTTTTTGTTCATTCACATATAATTTCCCCACTTCTTGCATTGAGCTCGAGGGATAGTGACACTCATCATACTCTATAAGCCATATACACAAACAACTGAGTTCGCGTGGGAAGTTAGGGAAAACGATCAAGCAAGGACTTCTACAGATTGTACATACGGGAGATAGTCTGGTTGCACGGGGTATCTATATCCATAGTATCGGATTAGGATCTCAAGTTCACAGCTCATTTCTGGGAGAACATTCAGCAAGTTATGGGGACGCAGTTGATGATGAGTACAACTTTTCATCCCCAGACGGATGGTCAGTCAGAGAGGACCAACCAGACTTTAGAGGACATGCTTCGGATATTTGTTCTTGACCTCAAGGGTAGTTGAGAAGAGCACTTACCCTTAGTAGAGTTCACATACAACAACAATTATCAGGCGAGCATACAAATGACACCCTATGTGGCACTTTATGGGAGGTCGTGCTATTCTCTAGTATGTTGGACAGAGGTTGGAGAGAGACCCTCCACAGGTCCAAAATTGATTAGAGACACCTCAGAGAAGGTGGACTTGATACATAAGTGTTTTCTTACTACTCAGAGCCGGCAGAAGAGCTATGCTGATAGGCGGCGGAGACCTCTAGAGTTTGAGGTTGGGGATCACATCTTCTTGAAGGTTATGCCTAAGAGGGGAGTGGTTAGATTCGGGAAGTGAGGGAAGCTGTCGTCGAAGTATATTGGACCTTTTGAGATACACGAGAAGGTTAGCACAATTGCTTACCGGTTGGCATTACTGTCAAATCTATCGGGTGTTTACGCGGTGTTCCATATCTCCATGCTTCGGAAGTACAGTCTAGATCCTACACATGTGGTAGATTGGAGTGAGTTGATTGTTGATGCGGATGAGACCTTCGAGGAGGGACTAGTGCGTATCATGGTTAACCGAGATCAGGTTTTTTGTGGCAGCACCGTAGTATAGAGGAGGCGACATGGGAGCGTGAGGACACTATCTGTGCTACCTATATGTTCCTATCGAGGATGGATGTACATTACTTGTAGTCTTAGAGTAGTATATGACTTGTTGTATATGCATGTTGTTATATGTGCATGTGTGTGTAATTTCGGGGACGAAATTTCTTTAAGGGAGGAAGAATGTCAAACCCAAAAAAATTAAAATTTTATTAAAAAAGAAAAAATGGTAATTAATTACGGTACGGGTTAAAAATATTAATAGAATATGCTAAAGTTGCAGTTAGCCTTTCACCTTCCTTCTTTTCTTATTTTTAGCAAGGAATAACCCCTTATCGACACGGTAAGTTCACTTCAAGCAAGTGGACAAATTCATGCATTAAAAGTAAGCAAGGGCAAGTAATCCCATCATCAACCCAAATTTTTCTAGAACTCGGATGACGAAACGGACTTCACTGTTGGACTTGTCTTGCGAAATTTAGCTACCCAGTCAATTTTTGTTGAATTCCGAGACAGTCGGATTGTTTACATTTTACGAGATGAGCGGGCGTCGCGCGATTAAAATAAACGTAATCAAATTTCATTCATGAAACTCAGGAAATAATTTAATGTTATTTCAATAAAAATATACTGAATCTAACTCGGGAGGAGATTTAATTGATTCGCAATAAAATCGGATCAGAAAAATACGGGACGTGTGGCGCATTGTGAGCCAAGCACTAAAGGGTATTTAAAAGGGGAAAAATCAGATTTTCTCACCCATTTTGGTTTGCAATTTTTGATATAGAGAGAGCAAGAAGAGAGAAAATTCTCCAAGTTTTTCCCATCTTCTTTTTTTGATCCGCAAAGATCCGACCGACGGCTCGCTTTGGGCCAAGACCTAAAGTTGTTCTATGCGACGAAAGCTATGAGACCATACCAACGATCGTGTGTTTCTCCAAAAATCTCAGGGACGGGATTTTAGGGCAACAACTTTGAAGCTTGGTTTTGGGTTTTTAAGGCTCATACAATGCGAATATACGTTACAAGAGGTATAGTTTATTTCCTAACTAGGTTTATTTCTAACCTAGGGTTGAAATATGAAATGGGTAGGGTATTAGAGATGTATTCTTATGTATAACGCATACCTAAGGTTGTTAGAATATGGAAAATGAGTATAGGAATATGCTAAAACCAATTCTTGTATGATTTGAGTTTGATGAAATTACTTGGTATGGATTTCATGAATAATGTGATGTTTGGGCATGCTATGTGTATACATTTGTGCCTTATAGGTGTTTGATAAAATGCTTATGGATGTTCAAATATGTTATTTGAATTGAAAATGTTATAGCATGCTTAATAATGTTGTGAAATGTTATTATATGCTTTATGATATAATTGACATTGGTAAATTGTGTATGTTCATTATATGTTCATGATATGAAGAACATGACATTGTGAATTGCAATTGTACATTCCATTTGCATATGAACGGGTAACATTGCATTCATGGGCATTTGACATGAGTGTGGCGTGTGTGCATGTTTTTAATCAAACACCATCCTTGGTGGGTTGATACGCGGGCTCGGAAAGGTTGGACCTAGGTTGGACCGAGTCGAATGGATTGCATTAAAAACACGTGTCGGGTGTAGCAAGAAGGGATAAATTCTTTCTCGGGTGCAAGACCTGGTTACTTGGTTCACTCACTTGTCATGTGGTGAAATTTTCGAAAAGTGTATAGGTGTACTCGGAACCTGGGGTGAGATGTCCTCGAATGTCGTGCGAGTTTGGTAGGCCCTTGGTGTGATGTCCATAAATTACCCACCAAAAAAGATACAAGATTTTATAAAATGATCATTGAATGTCTAACATCAATGGCGGGGGCTTGGAATGCCTGAATGCATACGCATGTGTTATGGGAGTCGGTGGAGGGCTCGGGTTTGCATTACATGTGTGAGTTTCACCTCATGACATGACATGGCATTGTAGCATTCAATTATGACATCTATGTGTTTGATTGAATGCTTGTTGTAATGATTTGCATATGACATTTCATATGCATCTGGTTGGGGAGTAGCCTCCTTAGAAGATACCCTATTGAGCGTAGCTCACCCTTTATGGGAACATATTTCAAGTGTTAGACAAGCACCGGTGGACGGACCTCATTTGGGCCCTTGTTGATGACGAAGCTGGAATGTGATTTTTGAATTTCATTTTGTAAATCAATCATATAAATTTATTTTTGAACTTGTATATTGGTGCTAGAGTATGTAATGGGACTATATTGGACAATGCTTTCATGTAAATGAATGAATATGTTGGGTATGGCATGAGTTTCAATAGGATGAATTGAAAATTTCAAAGATTGGAGGAAATCTGGGCTCAAGTATCGATACCAAAGTGAATAGGTATCGGTACCACGTTGTCAGATGACATAAGTACTGGTACCTAGGTTTACAGTTATCAGTACCTAGATTCTAGTGGGGTCAGGTACCAGTACCTAGGCCTTAGGTACTGGTACCCTGATGGATAGTGGGCTCATGTACTGGTATCTAGGCTATTAGGTACCGGTACCTATCAAACAGTGAGCCCAGGTACCGGTACCAAGTCCCATAGGTACCGGTACCCGGCAAACAGAAGACTCAAGTATCAGTACCACTTATATGAGGTACTAGTACCTCTCTCCAAAACTTGAAATTTTAAATGAAACTTTGCCGAGCTTTCACCTCTTGAGCTGTCTTCTTTGGATGATGTAAATGAATAAATATTAAGTCCTAAGCTATGAGATTTGGACATTGGAATGGTCATATGAATAATATGTGAACATGTTCAGTGTTGGGTGACGCTCCCGTGCAAAGGAGACTCTGTCTGGATTCTGTTATGTTATGCTCCAGGTAAAAAGGGATGTAACGATGTGATGTTGGGTTATATAGTATTCACGGATATTCTACGAGTTGATGGGTGATTAACGGATTGAGAAAGAGACCTCCGGATTTTGGGGCGTCACAAACCACAAGTGAGGATCCTCCCTTGGATTGCGTCGAAACTTAGCTAGAAGCAAAACCTATCAAATCAAAATCGACAACAAACAATATATAAATCAAATGTAAATGAATAACAAGATTGCAAAGAATAGCTTCAAATAGATTTTTTCAAAATGGTAAGTTCAAATACAAGAACAAACCATACAACACAAGCTTCGAAAATGAAATAGAAATTCTCTGAAGCTTGACAAAACTTTCACAATGTAAAACTACAACAAAAATGAAAAACTAAAGCAAAAGCTAATCAAAAATCTTGACCGAAAAAGTTTCCTTCGCCGGTGTCGTCCAATTGGAGTGTTCACGTGAAGCTTTGGAGGTGCCATTAACCAATCAATACCAAGGCCTAGGTATTAAGAGCCTGTCCCTTAAGGGTGGAAGTAGATAAAGTGAGCCCACAACATCCAAATGAAAGTTCGGGAGTCGTGCCCCGTATATGTGTGTGAAGAATCGGTACAAAGGTGAGGTAAAATTGGTTCATAGGTTTCTGTTGATGGTTGTACCGGTACAAGTATGTCATGAACAGGTACAACACCTTTCTGGAGCTCGATGAACCAGTACAAGATCCATGAACCTGTACATCTTCTTTCTGCAGCTTGATGAATCGATACAAGTTGTACCGATACATCAGGGTCTTTTCTTGATTTTTCCTTTGCTCCTCCTGGTTCACTTCCTTCTCTTTGCTATGCCTTCCCATGATATTTATATTGAATCCCCATCATGCCTTCTCCTTTTCTTTGCACCTACAAACACAAATACTGACAATTAATCAAATTCCAACATAATTCAGAAAAATAAACAACAAGAAAATGCATGAAGTGGATGGATTAAATCATGAAATATGTAAAATTAAATGCTCAATAGATAACCCCTTGAGGCCAATCCTGATGAATTTATCCCTCATGAATATCTTAATCTAGGTGTGGATGGCTTGTCTTGGTCTGGACCGGGGAGGAGACTAGTCGAGGTGCACGCAAGTTGGCCCGGACACACCTGACCGTTCAAGCAAAAAAAAAAACAAAGCAATAGATGATAAGTGATGCAACAAGTTAAGCACTCTTTTTGACATGAGACTGTGAGATAGTGACACTCAATTTGAAGATTGAATTTTCACTATTTAGGCATGCAAGAGATATTTAAATATCAATGGGAGAAGTCACTCCTTGTTAACATCAAGGATAACAATTAAGATGGAATGCTTAATCCCCAAAGAGAACAAAAAGTTAGAAGACATCAATCACAAGAATTCGTATCTTAGACAAAAAAAAAAAATCCCCTACGCAGGAGGAAAAGTTAAGTAACTAACATTAAAACTGAATATAAGTCGTGTCAAATTCATATCATGTCTACATTGTATTACGTTAAACTTTACTCAATACATAAATGATGCACCACTTATAGTCTTAAATAGTGGCGTTTTTGTCGTGGCAGATTCATAAAGTGCATAGGTCTTTGATAGAGAGGTTCTTGTCATGTATATGCAAGTGTTTAATTCGACAATCACAATTTTTTTTTTTTTTTTGTTATAGGGTGTCCAGACTTACGCTGACTACTTTCTCGAGTTCGGATATCGACTACCATAACCCGAGCCAGTTTAGAACATGTCCCCCTGAAAAACAAAGGTGACTAACCCTTAGGTTATATTTTGATCACGGATTAAAGGGGGATAAATCTAATAGGATAGGATAAAAAAAGTATGTGGAATCCATATATCCAACGTTTGGCGAGTAAAAAATGTATCAAAAATTCCATTTGAATTTATCCCAACCCGATTTAAAAAGTCAATTTTAACGCATCTACATGAGTTAAATGAAACCCAAAGGGGCTGGGATTTTTTTGCTAGATAGGATAGCTAATACAAATGACCGAATTACCCTATTCTCTTCTCTGTCATTGACTTCGTCTCTTGTTTTTTCATAGATCTTTTTTTTTCAACAAATTTGTTTTGTCAAAGCAAAGCTTTGCCGACATAACTCAAGAAGACTAAGACATCTTCTCCAACAAGTCAACTAATTTAAACAATAAACTAACTCTAATAAAAAAATATCCTATTTGGACTAAGATTAATTAATAACTAATAAAAAAATAACTAATTAACGAGAGCTTGAGTTAATTCTCAATAGTCCTCGTAACATATGAACACCCGTCTAGGGGATATGAAATTACAACATTTTAAAAAATTACATGTAAGAAAAATTTATTTGGAATCAGTCAAAGGCTAATTTATAAACCAAATATGGTGTTGGGTTGGATAGGTTAGGGGCAAAATAGTCAATGGTACTATATTCCTTCATCCTTTTCCATAGGTCCCACAAAAGTGCTTACGTGTTATCCAAATACTGGAAATGAAAGGATATTACCATCAAATCCTAACTAGTGCAATGATAGGTGGGCTTAGGTTGGATAGAAAAAAAATATTTTTTTAGATCTCCAATATAGTACAACCATTGACCAAAAAAAAATAAATTCAATTCAACCCTATCATCCTAACACACTCTTAGAAGTATGAGAAAAGTTGAACCTATCATCTTTGAATTACCAGAAGTCAGGCTTAGCCATTAAACTAGCCTAAGGGTTGACAACCACAATTTATTGAGAGGAGAATACGACTAATGGTTGTGGCGAGAAAGGGGGAAGGGGAACAGGAGGACAATGGTGAGAGGGGATGTTGGAGCGATTGGTAAATTTGTCTAAAATATGCATGTACAAGCAATAATGTGAAGGGTATATTTGTCTTTTTTTGTTACATAATCTAATTGAAATATGTGGAAGGTAGTCATTGAACTAACTTAAAAAAAGTTAGAGGGGCTCTGACAATATTTATTTAAGGGATAAAATGAAATTTGTGGTATAGTTTAAAGGCTAAATAGATAATTAACTCTAATAACCTTTGATATACTACGTCAAATCGAGTATACACTACTTTGAAAGTACATAATATTTTGGCTATTATAAATTAACAGACCGTAAAATGATGGGATTAGAGTTGATATTAGCAGTAAAAGGAAATTATGCAAAAAACAAACACAAAAGAGAATGTCGAGCAATCAACATGAAAAACTTGGGAATTAAGACTTATGGCAAATGTTTATCTCCTTAACTGAATTTGAAATGTAGAATAACAAACTGAAATATGGGTGCTGTGGATGTTTACTAACTTTAAATTATTGGGTCGGATTTGTGTCATGTATACTATCGACGACTTATGCATTACACAAACCCGACACGCTATAAACCTGATTATACATAATTATAAGTGGGTGGCATATTAGTGATGTATTGAAAAAATTTAATACAATATGAATGTCGATTCAATATGAACAATAAACGACCAATTTCCAATTGTAATGTAGGGGTGTAACTCTGGCGGGTTGGGCGGGTTGAGGAATCAATCTTAACCCAACCTTAGGTATATAATCTTTAACCCTAACCTTAATCCTAATCCGACTTCAACCTGAGTACTGCCCAAGTTGAATTTGGGCGGACTAGGGTTGAATTCGGGTTACTTAATTCAGTTAGGATTCGAGTTAGGTTTGAGTTATTTAATTCGGATTTAAATTTGGGTTCAGTTCGTTGAAGTGAATTGTGAAATGTGAACCCTAGTCGTAAGTTATGCTATTGAATCTATTGATTTATATATTTATTTTTAAATATGTTCGGGTTGAGCCCGATTTAATATCCAGGTTGAGCCCCGATTTTTATATTCGGGTTGAACCCGGTAACCCAAGGCCTCAAATCGGGTATTGTCCGAATTCAATTTGGATTGGTGTTTTTTAGCCCAAGCCTAACCCAAGTATTAAAAACTTCAATCCAAACTCTGTTTTTTTGGGGTTGAATTCGAGTTGGCCCGCCCAAGTTGCACCCCTACTTTAATAACAGATGCATATAACTTCTCATCTCTCCTCATTGTTGGGAAAAAAATCCATCTCTAAGGTAAGAATTTTGTGGTTGATGTCTTCTAACCCTTCATCCTCCTAGGACCTCAGTTCTACCTGAATGGTTTAAGCCCTCTTTAATAGAGCGGTATGTTGAAGGTTCGATTCCCGTCCTTTGCTCCACTCCTCCTTCCCCTTCCCTTCTCCTATAATATAAAAAAATTGTTGCCATAAAAAAAAAAAAAAAAAAACTCTTCATCCTCCTTGTCATTTAAACCAAGTTTGTTTTAAATCATGGATATTTAATTTATTTATAATTATTAATTTATAAAATTAAAATAAAATAATTAAACAAAAAAAAATTATACTAGTCACACTTAGGGATGTCAGTGGACCGAAGCGGGGGCGGGGGGTATAGTCTCCATCCCCGTACCCGCTTAACAAAATTCCGTCCATCCCCGGTCCACCCCCGTTAGCGGGTATTGTTTTCATCCCCATCCCCGTCCGCGGGTAAATTTCTAATCCCCATCCCCGTCCCCGCTTCCCCCGTACCTGCCCAAGCCCAAGCCCAAGCCCAAGTCCAAGCCTTCAGGAGTTGACATATTATTTCTCACTTCTTCTCCTTCTATTGTTTGTAATCAACTACATGTAAATAAATAATCACGAACCCCTCTCTCTTTCAAATAAATAATCAAGTAAGTATATATTATAAATAATCAATGGGATATACTATATACATTTGACAGAGCAAATAATCCAGTTTGACATGATGGCAATTACTTGCAAACTACCAACAAGGACATACTTAGGATAAATGAGTTTGCATCACAATAGAAAGACAAACAAAAATATCAAACATATAACTAGGGTGAGGCTTGAAATTCTACAGGAGCTATAATCAAGAAGGAGATTTTGTATACGACATACAAGAAAAACCACAAGCAGACAATTAGATTTAAGGATGAGCACTCACGAGCAAGATTCTCAGTGTCCTCGTCAAGCTTCCTTGTGTTCAGCGAAGTACTGCTAGAGGCAGCCTTGTTTGTGCCCGCGGTTGCTGTAACAAGATAAAAATTATGAGCACAAAATGTCCGGTAAAAGTTCCAAGTCTACCAAGAGCAATCAAACTTAGAAAACCTTAACACAAAAAGGTCGTGAGAAGTATAATAACTCTCCTATGATTACATTTGGAACAACAAAGATCTTATATAACTTCAATCTAGTAATAAATAACATTTGAAGTCATCAACCATTACAGGGTGATAGCATTCAATATAATTTATTATCAAGCAACCATCTCCACCATACTTCAAACAATGTTCAACAAAAAGGATTATGAAATATAAAACCCATATCCAATTAAACCCCTAAGATGTCTAATAATAAATCAGGCGAAATCAATTTTGCAAATCAATCCAAATAAAGAACACAATTCATGCCTTGACCGAGCTACAAATACAGAGCCAGCCTTCTACGCTTAGGAAAATTCATCAAATCGGAGAGAGAGAGTAGATGGCCTGATGGGAAAGCTTGAGTACTCACCTTCGCAAAGCTTGGTTCACTGTGTGTGCGTGATGGCCTGATGGGTGTCTGATGAGCAGAACAGAACCAACGGTTGTGACTGTGAGGAGCTGCTGAGTGCAGTGCAGCGATGGGTGTTCACTGTGTGCGCGTGAGAGAGAGAGAGAGATATGTGGAGGCGGGTGGCTGAAGGCAGATTGAGGAACAGGTGAATAAATTAGGGCAAGCCTTTAACTAACTGGGAGTATATATATATATATATATTTTTTAACGGGTAACGGGGGCGGGGCGGGGACGGGGCGGGGGTAAGGGTAAGTCCATCCCCGCCTCCATCCCCGCACGGGTTTATACGGGTATCCCCGTATACGTCCACCGTCCAATACGTATAGTCCATCCCCGGTCCAAAAGGGGCGGGTTTGGACGAATACCCGTTTTTCCCCGGTCCACTGCCATCCCTAGTCACACTCGTATCAAATAGAAAGAGCAAGATATGGAAAAATAGCCTACCCAGATCCAATCGTATTAAAAATTAAGGTGCCGTTTGATAACTTCATGTTTTTTTTTTTTTTTTCATTTTATGGCAAAAAAAAAAAGAAGACGTTTGGTGAATGTTTTTATTTTTTTTACTACTCCGTTTTGAAAATAAGGCCAAAATATGAAAACATCCTAAAAAAAAAAAAAACAAACGTGCGCTTCAAAAAAGATTTAATGAGGTCTTGACTTTGATTCTCCTTAGCAACAAAACAATGGATTTTCTTTCTTGAGTATAAAAAGCCCCCTCACCTCCTTCACTTCTTTTTTTTTTTTTTTTTTTCAGATCTCTTTCTCTCTCTCTTTCTCTCTCGCCCTTCTCTGTTTTGGTGGTGGTGATGGGTTTTGGGGGGTGGTGTTTGGTTTCAGGGGTTTTGCAAGGGGTCAGGTGGTGGGTTTCGGAGATGGTGGTGGGGTTGGGTGGTGGTGGGTTTCGGGGGTGGTGCTGGATTTCGGGGTTAGATGGTGCTGAGTTTTTGCAGGGGTGTTGAGTTGTGGGTTTCGGGGGTGGTGGATTTCGGGCGGGGAGGGGCGGGGGTGCTGGGTTTTGATGGTGGTGATGGGGTTGGGTGGTGGTGGATTTTGGGGGTAAGCGATGGGTTTTGTAAGGGGGGTTGTGGGGGTGGGTTTCGGTGGTGGTGGGTGGTTGGTGGTTGGATGTTTGGTGGTGTTAGGTGGTTGGTGGTGGTGTTGAATGGTGAATTTTTGTTATAATATCAAACATATTTTTTATTTTTGTTTTTATAATTTTTTAAATATAAATAATTACCAAACATATTTTATATTTTCAGTTTTTATCACAAAAAAACAATATTTTTTTTTATAAAAAAAACGTAAAAACAAAAACGTTACCAAATGCACCCTAAGTGTTAATACTATATTACTTTTTTTGTCCAATAAAAATGTGACAAAATTTGTTTATTTTTATTATTCAACTTTATTAATGGCCAGAGAGTGTTGTTTGGTAGAAAAAGGAAATTGATTGGGAAAATATCTCTCACCCAATCTGTGAATCCTTGTGGACCAATAAGTTAAGAGTAAACTGCCAGGTTGCATTGCTAGATTAGATAAACGAAATGGCATGAGGCCACCAAAGAAAGGCCTAATTCCTCCTCCTCCTCCTCCTCCTCCTCTCTCTCTCTCTCTCTCTCTCTCCACCACCATGCCAGTAGCAGTAACAGCATTTCATTCTTCCCTATGCTTCTCTCAACAGAAACCATCATCCCCACTCCCAAATTGCCAACAAGACAACTTTCTCACCACAAAACCCAAGACCCTCCTTCAAAATCACCCACTCTACTCTCCAACCCATGCAAATCTCTCCCTCCAATTCACAGAAAAAATCATATGCCTTGAAATAATGGGCATTGACTCAGGTAGGGCACTGTCTCAAAACCCGTCTCTCCACTCAGCCTCCCTACCTTCCATCCATTCCATCATCACCTTCCTCCAATCCAAAGGCATCCATCAAAAGGATTTGGGAAGAATCTTTGGCATGTGCCCCAAAATCCTAACCTCCAACATTAAAACTGAGCTAAACCCAGTTTTCAACTTTCTCTCCGATGACCTGAAAGTCCCAGACCAGAACTTCAGGAAAGTCATCAACAAGTGTCCCAGATTACTAATTTCCAGTGTGAAAAACCAGCTCAAACCAGCTTTGTTTTATCTTCAGAGACTTGGGTTTAAGGATTTGGAAGCTTTGATTTATCAAGACTCAGTTTTGTTGGTTTCTAGTGTGGAAAAGACTTTGATTCCCAAGTTGGAGTATTTGGTGGGATTGGGGTATTCAAGGAATGATGCAATTGGAATGGTTCTGAGGTGTCCATGTCTTTTTACCTTTAGTGTTGAGAATAATTTCAGGCCAAAGTTTGAGTATTTTAGTGAGGAGATGGAGGGTACGTTGGAGGAGTTGAAAGAGTTTCCTCAGTATTTTGCCTTTAGTTTGGAGAAGAGGATAAAGCCTAGGCAGATGGAGATTGTGCAGAGTGGGGTAAAGGTTCCTTTGCCACTTATGCTTAAGGCTACTGATGAAGAGTTCAGGGAGTTGATAAGGAAAAGGGGTGGATAATGTAATATGGGATTCTCTCTCTCTCTCTCGCCTGTTATGTAATTATTAATCTGTGTTTCTTGGTGCATTGTAAATTTGGGCGCCATCCATTTATACTCGGAGAGCTATTCATTCTGGTAATTGTAAACTGATAATTATTATGTTTTAGGAAAAATTTCATTTCCACTCCTTTTAATTAAGTCTAAATTTAATGACACTCCTCTCGATTCTGAAACTTCACTGCACCCCGTTTTAGTTTATACTTTCAAATCAAAGACACTCCTTAACGGTAATTTTTAACCCTGTCAGTAAAATAAGTAACGGTATGACTATAAATTTTTTGAAAATGTCAAAACTATCATTCTTCAACCCTTTTCCCACTATATATACCACACATTTTGTTGCTTGTAAAGGTCCAAAACGACCTAGGGTTTCTGAAAGATATAGGGAACTGAAGTCAGTCATTATTTTTCAACTTGTTCTCACAGTGATTGATCACTACCTAAGTTGGTACAAAAAAAAATTATTTTTTTTCTTGCACAATTTGTAAATGTTTTTCATGCAGATATTTGAAAAAATTTTATGCAGTTTTTTTTATTTTTTTTTTCATGCAAATATTTTTTATTTTTTTCATGCAATTTTTTTTAAATTTTTTTCATGCAGTTTTTTTTTAATTTTTTTCATACAAATAGTTTTAATTTTTTCCCGGTTTCTTATTTTCTTATATTACCTAAATTTCTTATGTGGTATGTTTTTTGTTTTTCGTTATAAATTATAGGGTTTTAAATTTATTTTATAGTTAAAAATAATTTTTCTATAATAAAATTATAGTCGATAAAGTCAATGTCAAAATTCCATCTATTTCTAACTTCTCTGTTATCTTCTGTCATCCAAAACGTCAACTGATCACCCTTCATATATAAAATTTAAATATTATTTGAAAAAATTTAATATAAATTAAATAAATTTGATGTTAATAGGATAAATTTAAATATTAATTTGGTTTTAATTTGATAAAATTAAATATTAATTCATTGTTGATTTGATAAAATTTAATGTTAATTGAATAAATTTAAATGTTGCTTTAGTGAAATTGAATGTTTTTTGGTGTTAAATTAAATAACTGATATTAATTTGATAAGGTTAAATGTTAAATTAATAGAATTTAATATTATATTTAATATATTAAATTTTAATTTAATAAAATTAAATGTCAATTTGGTGTTGATTTGATGAAATTCAATAATAATTTAATGTTAAATTAAAGAAATAATGTTAATTTGATGAAATAAAATATTAAATTAATATAACTAAATGCTAATTTGACAAAATTAAATATTAATTTGTGTTGATTTGATGAGTGGAATGTTAATTTAGTTTAAATTAAATAAAGGACATTAATTTGATAAAATTAAATATTAAATTGATGAATTTAAAGGTTAATATAATAGAATTAAAAGGGTGTGTATTGAAATTTTAGAATTAGGAGGGGATATTGTTGAAGTTATGTCTATTTACAGGGGGTGTCGTTGAAGTTATGTCTATTTATAAGAGGTGTCGTTGAAGTTATGTCCATTTACAAGGGGTGTGGATAAAATTTATCCTATAAAATATTCAGGGGTATTTTTGTAAATTAACAATCGTCGTTAACACCGTAATCTGACAAACACTGACAGGAGGTGACAGTGAAGCTTCAGAATCGGGAGGGGATGTCATTGAATTTAGACTCAATTACAAAAAGTGTGGATGAAATTTTACCTATTTTTTAATGGATTTTTGGACGGGGGTCTAAGTTTTGAGTTCATTCTTGATGATTTGATTAAAAGGCAAGCATAAACTAGATACTTTGTGAAAATAGTGTATCTGATCTTCTTAGAGATCACACGTTACCTAAAATATTTCCATTACAATACATTCCATGTTTAGTTTGTAGTTTGAATTTTCCATTAGTTATGTTCTTTGTATAGAAAGATTCTTGTACCCAATCCCATGACTTATGGGATTCAATTGTTAATTGATCCCATGATTTATGGGATCGGATTTCTGCTGCTTGTATATATCCTCAACCACATACGCGAGGAAAATCAATCAACTAAAAGGAAAACATTTTTCCAACTTTGTCACTAAAAATATACCCTTGTGGTAGGACTTGCCTTAACTTCATTTTTCGAGATTTCTCTAGGGGAGAAAAGAGTGGACCTACAAAGGTTGCGAAATTCTCTTCATCACCTTGAGAAGAGGAGTCATCACTCGATGTAGACTAACTTTCATTGTCGCTCCACTTGGCCTTCATAGCTCTCATCTTTTCTAGGGACAAATCTTTTTTTTTGTTCGATTCGTGCATTCTGAAGTCGTGTCCAAATCCTTAACACTAAAAGCATTGGAAGTCTTGCTTCTTTCTCTCAACCTCGTGTCGAGAGCTTCTTCTCCCTTTCTCTTTTCTCTCTTTAGGAGTAGTAGGTTTACTAGGCTTTCCTTTTAACCTTGAGGACTCTACATTACTAGTCCTGAAGTACTTTTTACACTTCCTTGCAATTAAGGCTAGGTCCTCTTCTCGTAATAGGGGTGACTCGTTTACCTCCCTCACCTAATTATCTAATCCACATTCAATCGGGTGATGAGTGGAAGGTTGCTTTTGTATGAGTAGTTGGTTATGCCCTCCGGATTGTCTAATACCCCTAGTACTTTTATGAGGGTCATGAGCCAGGTGTTCAAACTCTTTAATGGGAAGTTTGTGGTTGTTTACTTTGATGATGTTCTGATTTATAACAACAATAAAGTTGACTATTTGTTGCGTTTGAGGGCTATTTTTGTAGCTTTGCAAGAGAACATTCTGTTTGTTAACTTTAAGAAGTGCAGCTTCATGAATGATAGGCTAGTATTCTTAGGCTATGCAGTCAGTGCTACGGGGATTTCAGTGGACGGAGAGAAGATTTGAGCAATTTAGGAGCAACCCGCACCAAGGACAGCTAGTGAAGTTTGCAGTTTTCATGGCCTTGCAACCTTTTATCGGAGGTTTATGAGGAATTTCAACACTATTTGTAGCAACTCTTACTGACTACCTGAAGTAGAAGCAGTTACAGTGGAGTGACGAAACGGCAAGGAGTTTCCAGCTTTTCAGAATGTTAGTAGAGCCATGTGAACATTTGATGTTTAGTATGGCACACTTGATTCGCCCAGTACCCTAAAGCCTCTTATCTTTTCTCACAATTGGCCTTGGACATATTTTAAGGAATTGATGTTTAACTAACATTTAGTCATGTGTTCACCTACCACCAACACTTAGAGTCATTTAAGATTATGAATCCTTTAAGCTAATAAGACTCCTAAGTTTGAAGGTAAATGGTTGACGTGTACTTGGCTTTGAATTTTTCAAAGGTAAATACTATCCAAACACGCTAGGATGAAAAAGACTTTGGCCTATGAAACAAGTAAACATTAAGTTCTCTATCTTATAATATTGCTCATAGTAATGCACATTTCAACTTTGATTTAAGGATGTAATCATTTTAATGCAAACTAAAGTGTGAATTACCATGATTTTTTTGAACATAAAAAAATAAAGAAAATCTTTTTAGCTTTTCTTTTCTAATGTATTGTATTTTTGAAAAAAATAAATACAACGAAAAATATGCATAAACATGTAATAACCAAAGAAAAGAACAAACAAAACAATTACCATAAATCCTAAAAACTAATGTCAAACATGACATCAATACTATTTGGATTTTCTAATTTCTTTTGTTTGAGATTTTTTTAATTTTCTATTGTTTTGAATTTTTCATAAAGAAAAACAAATCAAAATAAACAAAGAAAAATATATACAAAGTATGACCCTAGGGTGCTTGATGCAATGCATGAATGATATACCTAGGTTCATACTCTCACCTCTCCTATTTCTTAAGAGCCATGACCTTGCTAGAAGCACTCGGGACCTCCATCTTTGTTGAGATTGTGAGTTTCTCAAAGTCCTCCCTAGTCACCCAAACTTGTTTTCCCTTCTTAAAAATTGAATTAGGTCAAGGAATGAGTGAATGACTAGCCCTTGTCGAGCATTCAATCCATCAAAATGCAAACAATCATAAGTGTACATGTAAAAACAATAAGAAACCAAATGATTTATTGATGCAGAAAACCCTCATTGGGAAAAACTGCGGAGAACCTCTACCGGTTCACCAAAACCTAATACACTACCCCAAAGTTAACATGCAAGGACTCGAGTCTTATACCTCAACCAAAATCATGGTTAGATGCTCTGTTTCTTCAATATGTCTCTCCGCCGATGTGCTTCTCTGACATTATGTGTAGCTTCACTTGGATTCACCTTCGCAAAGGATCCTCTAGGCATCAAGCGATCTTGGGTGCACCAACTATATTCGGAATGCACACACCTATGGGTTTGGTTCAAACCATTCAAGATCATCAACACCAAGTTGTGAGGTTAGGTAGAATCTCTTGAAGGTAACCTTGGGTCTTTGTGATCTAGGGTTATGGTGAAAGCTCTCTAGAGTATAAGATATATTTCTTTCTCAAAAATCAATCTAAAGGCTTAATCTAGTAGTAGGAAAGACACTTCTTATTTATAGGATAGGAATAAGAATAATTTTGGTCAACAAGAAAACTCAAATTCACAAATGACCGCTCGATCGGTGGGAGGACAGTCATAGGACGTTGGTCACTAAAATGAAAATCATGTTTCAAACCGACCTAGGAGAGTAGACAACTCAAACAACCTTAGGGACTGCTCGAGCGACCCCAAAGGATGAGCTCTGTTCTCCTTCATTTGGCTTTTTCCTTTCTTTTATAAAATAAAAAATAAAAGAAATAAAAAGTAGTTCAATGGTATTCTGTTAGGTATTAGAAAATAGAAGGATAACTAGAGTTATTTTAGACACTATCTACTCCACATCGGGAACTCCCAAGACAATCCGAGTACAATGTGCCTACAAGAAGAAGAGGATTCCTTAGATGGCTTAGTGGTGGCCACGGCTTGAGAGCTAAGTCTCAGCTCCTGTTGATGAGGCAAGCCAAGTGAGCCGGCTGAAACAAAGTTTTAATATTTAATTCCATTCAAGACAAACCAAGACAAAAATAAATCTGTCCGTTTTTTGCCAACCATTCGATTTATAACGGGTGTATTCGGTTTGGTCCGGTTTGAACGGTTTCAAGGACGGTGGATTGTTTGAACAATCTAATAAAGAATCCGGCCCAGCTCAGGTACCGGTTTGCTGGTTCTCCTGGTTAACTCGTCGGGTCGGGCCAGTTTCTAAAACACTGCTTAACTGTTCTACTACTCCTAATCATACACATGAGTGGTGGATAGCAGAGATTAAAAAATTCACTTTCACCCTAAAGCATAAGTCAGGCCAGTTGAATAAGGTGGCAGATGCATTGAGTTGGTGTAATATGTTGCTGACCACTGTTCGTAATGTGGTAATTGGATTTGACTATTTGAAGGTGTTAGATATATGTTTGTAATTGGAAAATTTCATAGATTCCATTGTAAATCTCAACCTATTCTATGGTCATGATACCATAAAGATTGAAGATCCGAAAACGTCATTGAGGAGAGGAGATCAAGTGAAAAAGCTACATCATTCAAACTCCGAATGCACCTTCAAATTTAGGATAAAAGTAATAACCTAGATACCTAAGATGGTCCCTTGGTAGCTAACTTAGAAGGATTAAGGTTAAATGGAATTGGAAGCAGTATGCTCCTAGGTGTTTTTCAACGAAAAGATTTTTTAAAACAGTTTGTGACCCTTCTTGAACAACGCCCTTTAGTGCTCAAGATGACAAGTTTTTTACTTGGTTTTAGGCTTAAAAAACTAGTAAAGACCGCGTCTATGCTCGCTAACCTTTGATAGAGTGGTCTCTTAATAATTTGCAAAATATTATTATTAGTTATACCAAATATTCAAGCCTATTAGTAAAATCTTTTATGATCTATTAAATTATATGAATTGTGTAAGTAAATTAATAGATGTGGGATATTTGTTGTCTTTCTATTTTATTTACTATAACATAAAATATATTACTCTTGTAACTACTACAATCTTTTGGCATATTCGTTATTATTAATAATTATATGACTGGTTCGATCGATTGACCCACAGTTGAACCCCTAAACCATTGACCCGATTCCTTTGGCAGGTATGTTGTTAAGGTATTTCAATGCCTGATGGTTGGTGTTCGGAATGAACTTTCTCTAGATCAGATAATGTTGCCAGTGCTGTAAAGCTCTAACAATTGCATAGAACTCCTACTCATAAGTAGACCAATTCTGCCTAGCCTCACTAAGTTTCTCACTAAAGAATGCTATAGGTTTGTCTTCTTGGTACAAAACTGCTCCAATGCCACTGCAAGAAGCATCACAATCTACCTCAAATAGTTTCTCAAAGCTGGGCAGTGCCAGCACGGGAGCTGTAATGAGCTTTTCTTTGAGCAACTGGAAGTCACTCCATTGCAACTATTTCTACTTCAGGCAGTTAGTAAGGGGTGCTACAAATAGTGTTGAAATTCCTCACAAACCTCCAATAGAAGGTTGCAAGGTCATGAAAGCTGCGAACTTTACTAATTGTCCGTGGTGTGGGCCATTCCTGAATAGGCTGAATCTTCTCTCCATCCATAGAAATCCCCGTAGCACTGACTACATAGCCTAAGAATACCAGGCTATCAGTCATCAAGCTACACTTCTTGAAGTTAGCAAACAAAATGTTCTCCTACAGAGCTACAAAATAGCCCTCAAATGCTTCAAATGGTCAACTTCATTGTTGTTGCAAATCAGAACATTCGAATGCGGATTTGATGGTACCCCACTTTTCAAATTAACCTTGGAGTCCACATTGACAAACTCTAACATATCTAACATCATCAAGTTGAGGTATAGGAAATCTATACTTTACAATGATTTTGTTGATGGCCCATCAACAAACATCCGACACTCCTATCCTTCTTAGAAGTGGGTAGAGCAGGAACAACACAAGGGCTCATTGATTAGTAGTTAAAATTGGCATCTTAGTATGAATTTTTAAGACCAATTGTACTTTGATGGAGTTTAAATGATGACATTTCAGGTCCTAAAGTGAACAAGGGCTCAAAGGCAACAAATATCAAAATTAAAAGCAACATCAGCATATTGGGGGACAAATTTGGAAAAGCTTGGAACAAAGTAAGGGCGTTCGAACGCCAACTCACGTTTGAACGACCCTTGAATTATTGGAAGACCATGTTCCTGAAATGCTGAGACATGGCGTGTTGCAGCAAGAGGGAAAACACTGAGGTACTTGAGTACCACGTTCGAACGTCAAGTAACGTTCGAACGTCCCCTTAAATTATTTGAAGACCATAATGCTGAGTGCAAAGCGTCAAGTTGTGCATGGAGTGTGGAAATGGACTTCACAAAAGACCACAGGCCATTTGAGTGGGAAGGTCAGACCCCACCTAACATTCGAACGCCCATCAAGCAAAGACAGAAGCAACGTTCGAACGTCAGACAACGTTCGAACGTTGTCTCCAGCCAAGCTGCAGAGTGGTTGATCTTCTTTCCGGATATTGGGGCTTTCACTTGGACTTTGAAGGCCTTGTACTATTCCTCCACACTACCTTGCCCCCTCCTCTTTGCCTATAAATACTCCCATTGTGGGAGCTTCAAAGGAGAGTAGTTTTTAGAGTAGAGAGCTTGATGGAGGCTTAGACTCTCACTCATAGAGATAGTTGTGGAATTAGTCTTAGACTTAGTCTTATATTTACTTGTATCAAGGGAGATAGATCATCTTTTGGTTGCGGTGGAAACCCTCCAAAAGTGACTAACTTTCTTCTACTTTCATTGTTTGTTTTTCACTTCCATTGCTTGAGCTTCATTCTTCCCTTAGAGGAGTGAAACTCTTCCACTTTTCTAGAGCTTTACCAAAGCCGTGAAGGGTGGAACGTGATTCACTCATTCTTCATCAAAGATCGGCTCATTTCTTATTGTGCTTTACCTTGTAACTCCTCTACTTGGAGGGATGAACATCACTTACTTTTCTAGCTTTAAGCCATGAAGAGTGAGTAGTTCCTCATTCACTCTTTAGTAAGAGGTGATGGACATGTATAGATCATCCAGAAATTATGGGCCTGTTTGGTTTGCGTTTCAAAAACAGGTATCCGAAAACAGTTTTTGAGAAGAGTTTTGAGAAAATGGTTTTGATATTTTTTGAGATAAAAAACTTGTTTGGTTAGATGATTTCAAAAACAGTTTTACAGAACAGAAAATAGTAAAACCTGTTTGGACAGCCTAAATATATGTTTGAACAGTAATTCAAACATTAATAAAAAAATATAAGAAAGTTATTTTTAGATTGATAATTTCATAAAAAAAAAAATTCAATAAACCAAACTTTAAAATATAATATATCTTATAATATAATATAATATATTATATTATAATATTCTATTATATATTATATATTATATAATATATAATATTTATATATATTATATTCTATTATATTATATAATATATTTACACATATATATATTATATTATATTATATAATTACACACACACACACACACACACACACACACACACATATATATATATATATATATATATATACATTTATACATATATATATATATATATTTATACATTTATACATATATATATATATACATATAATATATATATATATGTATAATATAATATATATATATATTTATACATATAAATTGGTATATATATGTATATATATGTACATATATATGTATATATATACCTATTTATACATATATATAATATATTAATACATATATAATATATATATAATATAATATATATATTTATACATATAAATTGGTATATATATGTATATATATGTACATATATACCTATTTATACATATATATAATATATATATACATTATGTATATATATATTATATATATGTATAATATAATATATATATTTATACATATATATAATATATAGATACATATATAATATATATTTATAAATTCTTATATATAAATTCGTAGATATATATATACATATATATACCAATTTATATATATATTTATACATACACACACACACACACACACACACACACACACATATATATATATATATATATATATATATATATATTTATTTATTTATTTATTTATTTATTTATTTATTAATTCGTATATATAAATTCGTAGATAAATATATACATATATATACCAATTTATATATATATATATATATATATACGAATTTTAATAATATTATATAATATAATAGAATATTATATATATATATATATATATATTAGGAGAGAGAGGAAGAAGTAAAAAAAAAAATGAATGAAAAAATTTGCTGGTAAGGAGATTCGAATGGCAGACCTCATTAAAGTCCAAAATTGTTCTCCTTGTTTTCAAAATTTTCAAAGAAAACTCCGAAAACAAGTTAAACTTGTTTTCTATTTCTTTGACTCAAATCTCATTTTTTCCGAAAATTTTGAGAACAAAAATGCTAAACAAACAGGATTTGGGTGTTTTTAAAATTTTGAGAACAAAAAACTGTTTTGCAGACGCAAACCAAACATGGCCTATATTTTGTGCATTTTATTTATGCTTTAATGCTTTATATTACACTTGCTTATTGAATGATTGAATGCATCTAGTAAAGCTAAGATGTCAGGCCCTAAAACAGCTGTCTCCCCTACCTCAGTCCAACATACTGGTGAACGACACGGCCTACCATACAACACCTCAAACGGTGCCATCTCAATACTAGACTGATAGCTGTTGTTATAGACAAACTCTACTAAAGCAAGGTGATCTTCTCAGCTACCGCTGAAGTCCATAACATATGCTCTAAGCATGTCCTCAAGTATCTGAATAGTACGCTCTGACTGGCCGTCAGGCTGAGGGTGGAAAACAGTACTAAAAAGTAGCTGAGTCCCCAAAGCTGTCTGAAGACTTTGCCAAAACCGTGCAGTGAAACGTGGGTCTCTGTCTGAAACAATGGAAGCAGGAATCCCATGTAGACATACTATCTCTCGGATATACAACCTACTGGGAACATCCACTGAATCAGTCGCTCTAATTAGTAGGAAATGTGCGGACTTCGTCAACCTGCAAACAACAACCCAAATTGCATCATGACCTCTAAGTGACTTCGGAAGACCCATCACAAAATCCTTGGTAACAAACTCCCACTTCCCCTTGGCCACTGGCAATGGCTGTAACAAACCCCTAAGTCTATGGTGCTCAGCCTCAAAAGGTGAATAAATCAAAATATCATCAACAAACACCAGAACAAACTGATCTAAATAAGAGCTAAAAATGCGATGCATCAAGTCCATGAATGCTGCCGGATCTAACTCGATATTACACCGTTATGCCCTTTTACCGGGATCCATAATTTAACAAAATTCGGGCAGAGTCTCCTTTGTACGGGGAGCTCTACCCAAAACACGACCTGTGCAATCATACAATCACATGACCCATCCGAGGTCCAATATACAACATTGACCACACCGGGTCCATTTATCCATACTCATATAACAACATTTAATCACATGACCCATCCGAGGTCCAATATACATCAATTCATACTCCCACATCATGAATTTATGCATTAAATATAGTTAATACAAGTTCACATTACAATTCTTTTACATACATTACATGCCAAAAACTAAATTACAAGTCTAGTTTTACAACAAACATAATTTAAAGCCACATTTCTGCTTTTCTTCAACATTTGCGCCCCGATTGAGAGCCTTCCACCGGCGTGAACCCCGCACCTGAAATGTTTTACCATATAGGGTGAGTCACGCTTAATAGGATATCTCCTACAGAGGCTACTCCCCAACCTAAGTGTATATGAAATGTTCACATGCAACATTCAACAAGCAACAACCATCCCAAATAAGAATATGCAATTAAATGTTGGAATTCTACCATGTCATGCTATGAAATGAGATGAGACTCACTCATGCACTTTAACCCAAGCCCACTCCGGCTCCCATAACACAATGCAATGCCAATGTGTATAAATCTGTCATTGATGAAATACATCCAATGATATTTTTGAAATAAAAATCATATGTCTTTATTATAAAACAAAATCATGTATCTTTGTTGGATGTTACACATCGAATGACTATTTTATAAATCAAAACCATGTGTCTTTGTTGGGTAGCAGAGTTTTGGTGTCGCACCGCCGGTTCCGCACACCGATACACTTTTCCGGAATTGCACCACAGGGGAGTGTATGAACAAAGTAATCGGGTCTTGCACCCAAGGGAGAATCTAGCCCTGCTTGCTATTCCCGACACAAGTTTTTTTCATGCAAACTATGCGACTCAATCGAATCTTCAATCCAACTTTCCCCGAGCCCAGGTATCATCCACCAAGAATGGTGTTTGATCAAACCATGTACACACACCCACCAAATGCAATGTCTCCGTGCATATGCGATGTAATGAACCATTACAATATCAATATCATGCGCCATATGTAATGAATGTCATATGGGCAATTTAACCACATTCAACATTTTCATGGCAAATTATATCCAAAACATATAACTTGCATAAAGTCATCACAATGTCAATATATCATAAGCATATACCAACATTCACATTGAACAACAATTTTCCCCAAGCATGTCATACATAATCTATGCAATAACACACTTAATTTTCACATAGACATTTAGTCAAACACCTTCAAGGCACTAAATCATGTTATCACATAAAAATGCTCATAATCATCACATAAATCAAAAAATCACATTTAGTGATTTTCACATACCCAATTATCAAAATTCCAAGAAATCACAATCTAGTAATTCCTATATATTCAAATCAAGATAGAATTTATTCTACTCATTTCTAATATCCATTTCACATTTCAAATACAATAGGTATTAATTAAATCAAATCTAACAACCAACTCATTTTATACCATCATCCTAGGTTGGAAATAAACCTAAGTAGGATGAAAACCCTACCTCTTGAAGCGTAAAACAATGTTAGAAAGCTCCAAGAACCCAAAACTTGCCCAAAATCAAACTTTTCCCAAAATCTCGTCTTTGAATCTTCGATGAAATCCTTCCTTTTTGGTAGGGTTGCGTAGCCCTCTTCGCGTAGATCGACTTTAATACTTGGCCTGAAGAATTCTGATAGGCAGAACTCCGTAGATCTGAGAAAGAAGTCTTGAAATCTTTCTTTTTCCTTCTCTTTCTCTTCCAACTTGAACCCAGCAGAAAACCAGCAGAGAGTTTTCTAAAAAATCAGATTTCAGTCCCTATTTATACACTTTGACGCTTGGTCCACGTCGCGCCACACGCCCCTTATTCCCGGGTCCGTTTTCACCCCGAAATGATTAAATTTCGCTCCGGTTCAAGTTCAAATATTTTTATTTCAAATTGCTTTAAATTATTTTTCAAATTTTAAAATTTTATTAAAAAATTCGTTTTTGGGTCACCCGAGACCGGACCGCCTCGTAAAACGCGAAAAATTCGACTATCTCAGAATTCGACAAAATTTGTCTGGGTAACTAGATTTTGTGAGACGAATCCAACGGTGAGGTCCGTTTCATCATCCGAGCCCTAGAGAAATATGGGTTTTTAACTCGCACTGTAGTGACAAATTACCGTTTTGCTCTTTTTCATAAAAAAGTTCAAATTTTCCCGAGTTTTACAAGAAAGGCCAAAGTGAGTGACGTCGGGGTTTCTGGCAGCACTGAGGAGGCTGAGGTTGCCCCCCGAGCTTCAGACCTTGTGGGTCATAGTGAGGTCACCCCTTCTTTCATGAGTGTTCTTTTGGCTTGATTCGGCTTCCCTTGGGGTATGCATTATTGGTGCCCAAACATGGACACTCGGTATGACTCCCAGATTCCTAAGAATGTTTGCTTCTTCATAGCCTCTCTCGAGAACGACCTTCGCTTCCCTATACATCATTTCCTCAAGAGTGTTCTTTAACACTTCCATGTTTGTCTTTCTCAACGTTCCCCCAATTGTTTGGATGTTCTTATGGGTCTCCTTGTTTTCTTTAAGAAAAACGAACTTGGTGTCCCTATTATACCTCTGCTCATGAAATTTTTCAGTGTTAAATTCACCCCTTCTGATGGTTTCCTGTATATCTCTAAACGGGTGAAGGCCTGTCTCATTATAACCGAGCTCCCATAAGGGTTGGAAAACATTTTTCTTCTTTGTGTCTGGGAAAGAATGGGAGTTCAACCCCGAAGACGTAGCTGATACACTTCTTGTGCCTCGAGCTCAGTCTGTCCCTGATAATCTGGGTAAGTTCCACCTGGGCAGACCTGTCCTAGTCTGAATGTTTCATTCTGCTGACCTTGATTTTCCTATTCCTTTTAGGTATTCGACCCAACATCTGGTCCACCTTAAGGGAGAACTGAGCAATGGGGGCGGACGAGCATGATTGTCAACCTTGGAGGTTTAGTTTGTTCGAGCAGGCCTTCCAGTGTATGGCTCACTGCCCACTGGGATGTGGTTGACTAGGATCCAGAGGGACTTCTAAAATAACTGGGGTTGTTGGTCCGGATCAACATATGAGATAATGGAACATGTGGATTGGTGGTTAAAAGACCAAAACTATGTGGGTTTCCTTTATTGGGCACTTCAACAAAGGTCTCAATGAAGGGTCCAAAAAGGGAAAGAAGAACCATGCGGACATGGCCTTCTCGAGGTCATGGTCCCACGGTAACCAGTCGCAGTCATGGACCTTCGGAGCCCACTCTCACCTTGGCTGTCACACCTTCTTTGGAGCCACATCCAAGCTGTGTTTGGAAAAATATCACGCCTTCCTAGTTAATGTTGGAAAACGTGGCTCGCAGTTAATAGCCACTGGTATCTTCGCGGTCGAGGCAGTTGTGGGTTCGCGCGAGTGGTAGGGGGTCGCGGCGAGCAACCCGACCTGTCTGAGCACTGTGCTATAAATACCCACATTACTTGCCCACTACGAAGGATGAATTTTTTTGCTGTTGAGAGCATTTCACCTACCATTTGCCCAATTAGTTCGACCATTCGTTAACAGGCTACTCGAGTTCCTTTCATCCTATTCGCTTATCCTACTCATCCCTTTCGATTATCTTTGACATAGACACGTGTGACAACCTTTTTTAACTCCCCACCTACAGATACTTACCTAGTCACCCTTGTCAAGCTTAAACACATTTGAAACTAAGTTTGACCCGAAAGTTAATTCGCCCGAAACTCAAACTTCATAATCAATCTTTCAACAACGATTCAAGATTTCTACCATCCTTTTATTCATCCCATGAAAAATCTTAAGATGGTATTTTTTTTATTTAATTCTAGTAAGGGTCTTACAATTAGTACAAATATATTGTTACCAAATTCTCTTTTACATTCTAGTAGGCCTCACCAAAAAGCCCAAGCCCAACAAGCTAACGGGCAGCCCGTCCTTTACATGTGGCAAGGCTTGGGTAGCCCACTAGCCCGGCGGGTAGGGCCTGAGCCATGTTTTTTAGGGTCGGGGGCTCAGCGGGCCGGCCCATTAAGAAGCCCGTTAACCCGCCCGTTAGCCCAATAAGATAATTAGATTATATTTCATAATTGTATTGTTTATTTGATATTTGATGTGTAACTTTTATAGATTGAGACTTGCAAATGATTGACAATTGTATAGGTGTAAACCTAATTAAGATGTACTCAATTTTCAGTGATGCAAAATAGTCTCACCCACCAATCAATTTGTAATTTAACATTTTAACTCTATATGAATATTTGTTAAATTAAATCAATATGAATAATTTTTGTTAATTTATTTTTTCATACTAACTTCATGTAATTGATATCTTTTTGTATTTTTTATATAAAAAATAAATTTGTCGATGTCTTTATGTATTTTTTTACATAAAAAGTAATTTTTTAATAAAAAAATCCGTTTTTGGCCCAATAGGCCGGCCCACGGGCGGGCCTAGCCCGACTTGTTGACTAGTCAAAGCCCATAGGTCTGGCTCACGTGTGGGCTATGGGCTGAAAAATGTCAGGCTAGGCCGGCCCGGCCCAAGGCCTACATTCCAAAATTAGTTATGAATATCTTCATTTAAGTAGAAGTATATGTGCACTTTGTATTATTCTCAATGATAGGTATCGAATATAAACATCATGTATTCCACAATTAATAAAGTATTTTTATTTTTGGATACATGTTGATTATGAATATGGACAATTTGATCAAAACACATAGTTCATTGATTTTCTCACGAGGTATGTAATTTTGTGAACTTAACAACCAAGAATTTGGTGCCAAATTAGCTTAGAATTTGCACAAGACAAAGTCAAGGAAATTCCTCTCGACTATTAAAAAACTCCCACACCATTTCAATGACAAATAGAAAAAGACTGAGGAGATATTGACTCGGGTCTCTCTTCCACGACATTACGACTAATAGGGAAGAAGTACACTTTAATTCTTTGAACTATAGCCTCTATCTCATATTGCCCCCTCAGTTATTATGTTTCTCGCCTTACACCTTCCATTATTGTTATTAGTTTTACATTTCACTACAAATTTGAGGGAAAGATGTCTGAATTTTTCCTCTTGAGTTAAGTCATTTTTTCACTATGCCCAAATACATGGATGTTATCAATCTAAAAGATGACGGACTTTTGCATATGGGCTAATATAAAATCAATTCAAGTAGTGGAGGGGTAATGTGAGAGATTCAATAGTTGAAGAGTGAAGTGAGATCAAGGTTAGAGTCGAGGAGATTAAAGTGTAATTTATTGAAGTAATTAAAAAAAAAGGACAGAGGATACCTCCACCAGTTTGCTACTCCACTGCAGTGTGAAAGCTTGAAACTATGTTATCTCAAGTGCTCTTCCTTGAAATTTCTTTGACTCTATGTTTGTACTTCCATTCAAGAACTTCATATTATATTCTGGTATGGTAAGAAAAGTTAAGAAAAGTTAAGTTAAGTTAAGAAAAGTTAAGTTAAGTTAAGTTAAGAAAAGTTAAGTTAAGTTAAGTTAAGAAAAGTTAAGTTAAGTTAAGTTAAGAAAAGTTAAGTTAAAAAAAAAAAAAGAATTTCATATTATATGACTCAATGACAGTTAAGAAAAGTTGAGGAAATTAATAATCAATTGCCTATAAATAAGGATTCTTTCCAGCTCCTTACTATAATGATTTGCTTCTACTTCTACTACTACTTCTTCTTCTTCATCTTCTTTATCTTTCTTGTCTCATCGTCACATAATATTTCCGTCTAGGACTGAAAAAGCATATCAAGTAAGTTCTTCAAAACCCAATCCTATGAATTTTCAATATATAAAAATATCATTACGTTTTTTCTCTATTTGCTTCCTGTGTTATATAGCTCTATAGATCAATGATCGCAATATTTGTTGCTTTTGCTCAAATAGTCTGTAATTTTTGAAATTGCTTTGTAGAAATTTTCTTAATTCTACAATGATTGTTCTTCTTTGTGAATATATTAACAATTTCAAAAATAAAAAGAAAACAGAAAAATTGACACGTACTAAATTCAAAGAGATTTTATGAGGGTATTAAGAGTCCATTTTATGCCTTGGATGAAAATTGCTTTGACTAGTTCTTACAAACCTACAATTAGCAAGGCATTTACATGTGAGACCAATTTCTTGTTATTGAGGGGGATAATATGAGAAAACTAGGGATAACCCGTGCCTGAAGGCACGGTGCAACTAAAAAAAATCGAACATTGAATTTGAACACGAAATAATCAAGCACTGAAAAAAAAATATTGAATTGCTCATTCACAAATTGTATCAATTGTAACTGGTGCACACCACCCTGGCAACAACAAAGAAGGAAATTTATAAAAATAAGGAAAAAAAAATAGGAGCAAAGCAAAAAACAACACACGAACAATTTTTTTTTCAGAAAGCACGTGTACTAAAAAATTAGAATTGGATGGATAAATTGAATTGATAAAAATTACGATTTCTTTTTCAGAAAGCACTGTAATAAAACAAAAGACAAATTGGATTGATAAAATTAGAGATTCAAAAATGATTTATTGCATTTCCATTGCGTACTAAAAAACTTAATATACAGAGTTGAAGTTAAAGTTCAAATGCTCAAATTAAGAATTAAATCCTCCATAAAACTCGTCTATTTAGTACTTGGAAAAACCCAAAACTCATTAAAAAGCAAGATAGAGACTATAGTTCAAGGAATAAAGTAAGATAAAGACTATAGTTTAAGCGGTCAAAATGTAATTTTTCCTACAAAAAGTAGATCCTTGCAACTCCAACTTTTTACTATGATAGGTCTATAATACCAAAAAGTAGAAAAAAAATTTATTGAGTTGCATTGAATTAAAGTAATTTTTATTATCATTTTGAACCACTCATATGAAGATATCATGTAACTCATTTTGAACCAATCATATGAAGAAATTATGTAACAGACACAAAAATGTTGCAAGTAGACTAAAAACAAAAAAATAATAATAAGTCAAGTAAATATCATTGCCTATAAATAAAGAATTCTTTCTCCTTCTGATCTATCATGAGCAACAGCTTCTTATTTTCTTATGTTTTTCTAAGAACATCTCTTTGGAGGACTAAAGAGCTAGCAAAACCCTTTTCTAAGGATTAAGTATATACTATATGCAAGATTATTATTTTTTTCTATTTGCATGCAAAAGCCTCTGGTACTAAACACAGGCTCTCCAAGCTTGTGTTCTCAAGATTTCATATTATACTTTCATTCACACCTCTCTTTATTCCTTTGTGCTTTCTTTTAAGGGTAAACTTCATTTTATTCCCTTGTAGTTTGTCCTTAGAACACATCACCCCCTTATCGTATGAAAAAAAAAAAAGATAACCCTCTTGTGCTTTTGAACCAATTTGCTATCGTTATAATTTTCGTTCAAATTAACAGAAATTGTGTTATACGCGCCTAGGGTGGTGCGCATGGAAAAAATCCTGAATCAAAAATCAAACTTTAATAAAAATACAATTATGCCCTTCAACCATTAAAAAGACAAAATTACCCCTCCAAGCATCTTCTTCCCTTCTTGCCTACCACCTGACAGACCACGCAGCTGCCCAGCACGTCTTCCTGCACAACTTCACTTCCTCCTCTACCAGCACCCATCTCCTTATCTCCTCCCACAGCCACCCACCTCCCCACTTTCAAGTCACTCTCTCTCTCTCTTTGTGCAACCACCCACCATCGCCGCAACCAGTATCACCGACCATCGCATACCTCCTCTTTCTAGGTCTCTCTCTCTCTGGTATGTCCTCTGCAACAAAATGACCAATGCAACGGAGGACATCACCGTCAACCACCGCTACAATAGGCGACATTGCCGTTAATTTTGTTTGATTCTGATTTGTGTTCGATTATATTTTTTCGGTTTGGATTTTTGTTCAATTCCAATTTCTATTAATTTCTAGATTTGATTCTCAATTATTTCAATTCCAAAACCTATAACAAAATAGGTTTTAAATATGATATTCTTTTTTGAATTTAATCAATTTTTTTGAATTGTGATTGTGATGTTTGTGAACAGTGAGGATGATTAGGTGGTGGTGGTGGTGGTGGTGGTGGTGGCAGTGATAGAATGGTGGATGTGGGCAGTGGAGTGGAGGTGACGGTGGTTATTTTGTTGTTTAACTGAAGAGAAGAGGAAGATATGGTGGAAGACACTGAGGGATAGGACTGTCTTTTTCCTATTCCTGTTAAGGGTGTTAGCTGTTCAGTTTGTTCCTAAAGCACTAAGGGTAAGGGTGCCAATCAAATTGTATCGTGTCAGGTTTGTATCGGGTCATTGTGGGTTCGTGTCGAATATTAGTCAACTTTAACCCAATCCATTTAATTAATCGTATCTTGTCAAGTTGACCTGTTTATTTCTATAATACTAGTTAAACATGTTAATTTCGTATTGTTCGTGTTACCATACAAACGAGAAAATAGAGAAAGTGTTCATTCTTAAATAAACGGGTTGATGGTGTCAATTTCGGGTTTAGCGGGTTGAACCGGAACATGACGTATTTATATTTCTTGTTCGCGTGTTGCGTCATTTTCGAGTTTGTGTCAAGTTATAATTGAATTCGTGTCATAAAATTCGTGTCGAGTTCGAGTCGTGTCGTCGTGTTGAGTCAAAAATTGCCCCCCTATAGAGCACAAAGGGGTTATCTGCTTGTGCTCTAAAGGCAAACCACAATGGGGTAAAATGAAATTTTATCCTTCTTTTAATATAATAAGGGTAACTTGTGCTTGAAGGTACGGTGCAACGTAAGTGAGCAATGATAGATTGGGGGAGGAATTCAATGTGAATGGTTTTGAGAGAAATATTGGTGGCCATTGGATGTGTCGAAACCGTCGAATGAGTTTATTAAAACCTACTCTGTTTTATATTATAGATGCATAATTTAAAACTTGCAAGATCTAATTATTTATTGAAATAATGATTTGCTATGTCGAAAAAAAAAAGTTTAAGGCGACATTTGTTATGAAACTAACTCGTTTGCAGCATTTCTCTAAGAAATTGAAATAGGAGGGAAAACTATTAATTTTCGAGAAGAAAAAAGAAGGAAATAAGGTACTCGATTTTAATTTATCCCTTAAACTATTGAATTTTCACATTGTCCCGTAACTACGTCAATTATTTCGCATTGCTCCAAATGTAAATTTCCATTATTTTTTTTGGATGGAAATTGTCAACATGTAGGGTTAAACGTTAAAAAGTTACATAGTTTGAGGGACAAAATGAAACAATTTATCGTCTAATTCGTAACAGATGTTAGTTATTGGAGCAAAGTGAAAATAATCACATAATTGAAGGTGCAATGTGAAAAACATCATAGTTGAGGGAGTAATACGAAAAGAGAGTCATAGTTGAGGGGATCAAAGTTTAATTTTACCAAATGTGAAAAATTGTTACATTATTTGTTCAATTCCACGCCCAATCAATAGCAAAAAAGTAAAAAAAAAAAAATTCCACCCCCAATCTTCAAATTTCATGCCACTAAAATCTGGTTACATTTTCATATTTCAAATTGCCCACTAACCCATATTTTTTTTCCGTTACCCGCATTCAAAAGGACAAAAATAGAATAAATGACCCATGTCTGGTCGGGTTTGACTCCTTTATAGCAAACCTTGTTTCATGTGAAATCTTTTGCTAATTGTTTTGTACTTTTTATCTCTTTTTTTTTTTTTGGGAAGTAAGTTTTTATATCTCACTTGCATTCCTGGATGAGAAACAGGGTATCTTTCGACAAATTCTTTGGTAAAGGAAAGCAAATGAGCCAGTTTTCTATTACCATCAACAATGAGCTTGCTTCTTTATCGTCCACACTCTCTGAGCCCTACATCTTCAAAGTGGATGACCTACTACGTAGAGAAAACGAGAAAGCCTATGAACCAAAAATACTTGTTATTGATCCTTATCACCATGGTAAAACTAACCTACAAATGATGGAACAACATAAACTACGGTACCTACAACTATTGCTTAAGCAAAGAAATGGGCCCAGTGTTGATAGATGTGTCAATGCCATGCAAGATTTGGAAGAAAAAGCATGGGAATGTTATGCAGAGTCCGTTGGACTTGGGAAGGATGAGTTTGCACGAATGATGTTTCTTGATGGGTGCTTTATGATCGAGTTATTTCGCAAGTTTGTGCATGGAGACCATAGGGATGACCCGATTTTTAAATCTAAAACGTTCCTGCATATTATACTTCAAGATTTACTCCTATTTGAAAATCAACTCCCATTTTTTGTTCTCTCTCGCTTACTCGACAAAGATTTATTGGATATCAATGATCTCATTTTTTACGTGCCCTTCATCTTCTCCGATCTTTTTTCTCAAAGTCCAAGGCATTCAGAGTTGATGAGCCCAAAATCAACTGGGTCAGGCCCAATAAATTAGCTGAGTCCAAATCAACTAAAAGGCAGCCCAAGCCCAAGCCCACTTCACCGATCCGACCCAGTCAAATATCCAAGGAGTCCGGGAAGATAGGAGCACGTGGGAGAAACTATCGGGATACGCACTCATGGAAATTCAATCCTACCTTAATTGTACTTACCAAAAGAGTAGAGCCCTCTCCCTTGCGTCACCGCCTCACCACCTCATCAAACTTATATAATGTAAGCCCTCTCCACATTGAGGGGCATCACCTTGAGACCTCTACTTCTTGTCCTCTCTACACCTCCCTAGTTTCTCTCTCCTAAAGCATTGTAATACTCCCGGAATATATTCTCCTAGTTACTTTATTCATCAATAAAACACCTTCGGCCACCGCTGCCATTTCCCAAGAGTGGAGTAGGTCACCCGGACCGAACCACTATATATCTGTGTGTCTGCTTATATTTACTGTTTTGCCATTGATTGCCTATTTATTGCTCATTAATTGTACTTTTACATATACTCGACTGTTGATCTTGCACAATACCAATTTGTGTATCATCAAGAGTCATCCAATGTTCCAATGCAGAATGTCAAGTATCTACTGGGGCTCGTACATGATACTCGGTGTTCTTCATTTAAAACAATCGTGTCTTCCCGTCGAAACAATGGAGACCAAGGAAGAAAATGGGAATACATAAAATGCACCACAGAGCTTCGAGAGGCAGGGATTACATTTGAAAAGGCTACAGAAAGTTCCTCGTTGCTGAATATAAACTTTGAAAACTAAATTTCTGAAAATCCCACCTTTGAGTGTTTTTAATAGTACTGAGGCCCTCTTTAGAAATTTAGTTGCATATGAGCAATATAATGACACAAATGAAGCAGCTTATGTGACTGATTACATGAAGTTTTTAAATTGCCTCGTCATTTCTCCCAAGGATGCCGAAAATCTACGTCACTATGGAGTCATTGACAAATGGTTAGGTGATGATGAAGCTGTTTCAATCATGTTGAACAAATTGGGAAATAATGTCATCTTAGTTTCTACAAATTTATGTTTCTCGGAAGTTTTCAACAAAGTTAACGAGCACTGCAAACTTCGTCGACACAGATGGATGGCCAAATTAAAACATAATTATTTCCACAACCCATGGTCTATTATTTCACTTTTTGGTGTTACTCTATTGCTTATGCTGACTATTATACATACTATATGCTCTGTCTTACAAGTCTCATGATTTAAAGTCCAGTTTGATTTACTTGTCTCCTTAAACAAAAATATTATGTTTTTAAATAAGTTGTACTGATTATTTGGTCAACCAGTTGTTTAACAAATGTACTGCAAGAATTTATAAATGTGAAATCATCATAAGCCACTAGTTGCAGCAAATTAACTTCTAGTGTGATCTCTATGGGGTTGTAAACGTTTTAAAGGTCACTTAAAATGGTTAGCAATGTTTCTAGTATAAGCAAAAAAGTGTTCATATTATTGTGTGACTATTGGGTGGCTCCTGTATCGATGATCCTAAGGGTCCATTATATTGGGTGACTATTAGGTATTGGGTGACTATTTGTAAGGAGTGCAAAATTCAAATGAATCGAACTGAACATTAGACTGTTCGAACTCAATTTGTTCACCCAAGAGTAGTGTTTATACTCGGCTCGGCTCAACTCATATGATAAGCAAACTTTGGTTAAGCTTTTATCAAGGGGTATAAAAGTAAGTAGCCTACATTTCAACACTTGCGCTAATTCCTTTCACTCTTTCGCACATTAGAGTGAAAAGAAGACTAATTTGTCTATTTTTCATTTCTTCCACTTTTTCTTTATAAACTCCACTTATACATCTACTAATTACTAGAAGCACCCCCTTCAACTATGTTATTTTATACATTTTCTAATATCAAATTTTGGTTATTGGTTTCTCCTACCTTTATTATTAGTAGTAGGAGAAGAAGGAGGAGGAGTCTGTCTTAACTAATTAAAGATTGTCGTTTCATACAACAGAAAGTATAATCAAATATGTTAATCCACATATCTTAATCAATTATATCGCTTTGATTCTCTTTATATTTTCTCCTCATCTCAAAGAAATAAAAAAAAAAAATTTGCGACAATGATAGAACTCGTATCCGATCTATTCGAGATCTCAATCATGTACCTTGCATACGACAATATATTTATGATTGTGATTCTGTTGATGCTGATGAATATGCTACATGTATGTTTGATAGCTATGATTATGCTAAATATCATTGAAGACGTGATTATGATACTAGAAATTTATTTATGAAAGTTAATATATCCAGTTTTGATTGTTACATTCATACAGAAATTTTCTAGATTGCAATTTACTCAGCTTCTTGAGGAAAAAACCAACAAATATTTTGATAAATTGATTAGCAAAGTTTTATAACACATGAGGAAGCATACAGAGAAAAAAACACAGTAATCTTGTCTTAAAAAGCCATTTTTTAATCTTTTTCTCGTCAGGTTATTTAAGTCGGAAAATCAAATTTACTTTTTCGAAAGTACTTTTATAAAGTCATTCCACACACTACATCTTTAATGCAAAGTAGTTATGGTAAATCAAAAATTCTAAAAAACACTTCTTTTTTTTTTAAAGTCGTCCCAAATAGTCTCTAAATAAATATAGTAAATATTAGATGTAACGGCTACAAGACGTTAATATTGTCACGTGGTGTAACCATCTAATATTAAATAAACAAGTGAACAAGATCGTGACTCCGCTGGTTTTACATAGATGGTTACTATCTTACATGGAGGTGGTTATTTGAATGACTAGGATCCACTTTTTTTATTTAATGAGTTATTATTGGACGATTACATCACATAGACATAGCAATACTGACATGATGTAACCGTTATATCTCATATTTGCTCCTAAATAAAAAATCAACCCTATTGTTGAGCCAGCAGTCTTTTTAAAATCGGAGAGGACTTCACTGACTTTGTCTTGTTAGATGGCTTTGCCTTGTGCTCAGCAACAACATTGCTTTGATCTGGAGAGTTTGTTGGATAATCAATGTGAAAATCCTGAATTGAATAAAAAAGTTGAAAAAGTCATAATATTTCTTGAATAAGTTTATTAGAGATCAAATCAAAATATAAATAAATTGAAAAAGTTTTAATATACCATGAACATGTATTTTAGACATTTGGTAGAAAACATAAAGATCAAGTTGTATCTAAATAGTTTTGAGTTACAGTATTTTATCCCTAAAAATAGATACAATGTGTACCTAGGTGGATACACTCTATCAAACCTTGTTATATCTGTGTTTTATTTATTATCTTTTATATGTTAAATCCTTATATCACAACTTATAGTATTATTGTTTATTATTCGTTGTACAAAATCAACACTTGCGATTCAATATCCACCTCAAATCCCGGATGATCTTGTCTTCTTAATTCTATCATCTTCACATCACATTGGACTTGACGACTAGCCCAATGAATGGGTGCGGTCGTGCTACAAGGCCGGCCCAAGGCATAGGCCACTTAGGTGGTTGCCTAGGGCTTTCAATGTTTTGGGCCCCAATATCTTAAGTTAAAGGTCTTTTTTAATAAGATGGTTTGAGTTCAAATGGTGAAGTCATAACCCAAGCTAAAGAATTGAGACTAACAGATTCTTACCACATATGGCCCATGAGGAAATGTGGGCCCAACTATAATAAGTAAAAATTAGAATCAAGGATAATGTGATAATCTATTTTGCCGGTGCAAAATTATTGGGTTATTAAGGACACATGATGTGTAATATTTGGTATAGGTCCAATAATCTATTTATTATTATTATTTCCTATTCTACCCTCATGTAGATCACGCCTCTTATCTGATGTCCAAGGCTGCTTCTGACCACCACCATGCACCGCTTGTTCCTCCACTTGCGCCATAGAGAGGGGGGGGGGGGGGGGGGGGGTAGGGGGTTTGGGTCTTCTCGGTCGAATTATCGCTTGAAACAAATTGCTTTGAGTGGGGCTTGTTCAAGTGCTCTTCGCATCGTCACCAATGGAATTATGGGAGTCCACAAGGTTCTCATAGGAGGATCGTTTTTTCTTGCCCGCTTAGATAGCTATTGATTTGAAGATGCAATTCCCAACATTTCCCAACAACTATGTTCTTGAAGATGCAATTCCTAGCACTCCTTGAACAGAAAACTAGATTTTGGGGTTTCTTTTGGAAGGCTGCTAGAATAGATAGCTATTGATTTGTGAGGCTCCAACATTATTTGGATGTGAGAGGATTCTAAATTTTGTACCTTGTAGGTGTGTAATCTTGTTATAGCTAAATGTTGTTTTTGACCACTTCATGTACGATCTCTCTATGAATTTGCTATTAAATAATCAGAGGCGGTCATGTGAATTGTTTTGCACTGTAATGGATAATGAATGCTCATGACATTCTTCAATTTATATGTTATGCCTAAATGATGTTCGATGAAACGCATGAGCTAAGGGTTTTTTTTTTTTTTTTTTTGTGCAAAAATTTTTTAGATCTCCACTTTTACTTGGTTGTTTTGATATATTTATCTTAAATTTGTTCTGATATGGATAAAAAAAATATGTATTTTTTTTTCTGTTTAAACTTATGAACTGTTCTATTAGTGGTTGTGCCTGTTACTATAGTTGTTACTGTGATCATGTGGTTGTTTAGTTCACGTTACTATCTAGTTCTGTAGAATTTTTACAGTGATTGTGGTTGTTATTGTGATCGTATAGTTATCTAATTCACGTTATTGTCTAGTTTCGTAAAATTTTCCCAGTGACTATGCTCATATTGTTGTATAGTCCACCATCACTCTATACTCTAGCCCTGCCATCTTGCATAGCACCTCCATTCCCGGTCATTGCCCCTCACACCCCACGCACACAGACATTGTCGTTTACTATGATTGTATTACTGTGATTGTTATTGTTATTGTTACTGTTGTTATGTCGTTGATACTGTCTATTTTGTAATATAGTTATTATGTCATTAAGGGTAAATTAGTTTTTACGCTTTTAATTGTCATTTAATCACACACAAAAAAACGTGTTTGTCCTTCTTGTCCCAAAAGTCCACGACTGTGAACCAGCCTCCAAAAAAACCCTTTTAATAATCCCTTAAACAGTCTGATATTTCTCTCAATGTCTAAGGCTCTCTCTCTCTCATACACACACATAAAGTGCAAATTATTGTTAAATGAACTAATGGAGCACTCGAAAAAAAATTTATCAGCTGGATTTTTTTTTTTTTAAATATAGATCATATTACTCCTTTTATTCAATATAGGTTTAGAGGATTAAAAATAGATAAAATGTTTTTAACTTTTAATTTAATTTTGAAAAATTAAATTCTTTATGTGATGAAAATTTTGAAAAAAATATGGTCTTAATCTTGAATTTTTTTTTTTAAAACATAACTTATTTTATAGTTTAATTTATTTTTAGGATTAGAAGTCTTAAGAAACTTTACATGTAGAAACTCTATATGGGAACTCCAATATAATGATACATAAAACGATAGATTTTTTTTTAAAAGCCTCTATTATTTATTGACGGGTGTAACATTAATAGTTATTCTATGTGAAAAAAGATATTTCTAATTATAAAATGATAAATTATTATCTACAGTCAATTTTGTTAT
The DNA here is from genome assembly GCA_951799425.1 of Ilex aquifolium. NCBI lineage: Eukaryota > Viridiplantae > Streptophyta > Magnoliopsida > Aquifoliales > Aquifoliaceae > Ilex > Ilex aquifolium. The sequence goes on along the minus strand of OX637397.1, from coordinate 16,281,549 downwards.
CAGAAAAAATGAAGAGGGTAGTTATATTATCTATTGAAAATTATATATTAGTAAATTTCAATCAGAAAACTTGATTAATATTTTTGTATCTTAAAAAGCAAAAAACATTAAAGAAAATTTGTCAATATTATTATTTAATATATTACTCAAGTATATATTTATGGGGTCTTGTTTTAACATTTCGCCTAGGGCCCCTGTTAATGTTGAGCCACCCCTGTTGATATATATGAAAAATACTATTCAACTCAAATTTAGTTCTTAAATGACATTTCAAATGAACAGAGACCATTGAATGAGTGAGTTCTATTAATTTTTCAAATGACATTTCAGCACGCATGAAAAACTTTTAAATTCATATATTGTCTTTGAAAAAAATACATAAGGACAACATTACCTACCTTTTAATAATTCAATTTATATTATTTATGACATATTAACATCCTCTCACCTTTTTGTATCCCCACTAAATCACCCCACTTAGAGAAATTAAGAGATATACATTTTCATATCCCCAACTAAATAACCTCATCAAGAGAAACTAAAGAGACATAGAGACAAGCTTCTATTTTATCATATCATCATTTAACTCACTCAAATCCCACTAATTCACACTTTGTGTTTTCTATAATTTGTTGCCTTGTGCTTTTATGCATTGGAATGCACCATGCACCATGCACCATGCACCATGCACCCTACCTTTAGTTTGGATACTCTTTTGTCTTCTGGAATCTGTATGTGGCCTATTTAATATGAATAGTGGCAAAAAAATGTGAACGGGGATTGGATTGATGATAAAATAGATTCTTGGATCACGAACGGTGATTTGATGAAGATAGAATTCTTGGTTCAATTCTCCACCTCAAGGAGGATACGCTGTGTGCAAATAATAGCCAATTGAAGAGATCTTCGAGGCACTGAACATGGGGCAAGTGCTTTCGTGTGCGTGTGTGTGTAGATGTCCTCATGTTCAACAGAAATGCCCCTTTCCTTTAGCAGTGAGTTGAATTACTTAGTGCTGGACACCAGAAACCACCCACTATATCTTTCCTACAAGCAAACGAAAATAAGTGCTTTTGTGCCACTTTCAGTCTCTATTGTCAGTATTTTGTTGCATTATTGGAAGACCTTTGCAATGGACAAGGCCAATAAAATGCACGCCTAATGTGTCCTTAAAAGGTCAGGCAGAGATTCCCAAAGAATCCACTGCAAATATTTTAAAATTCTCTTATGATTATTTTCAAGAATCTTCTTCTTTTATGTGCTTTAGAGAATCTTTGCCCATAAAAATTACTTTCACTATCTGTTTCTGTCTCCCTAATTTCAGAATCCTTCTTTCGTGTGCTTGATATTAGCTTATTGAGTGTTCCATTACCTGGTCCCTGTATCTTAATACAGTTCGCGTACTATCAAAAACAAATTAAATGACTAGAATACTGGTAGTTGAAACACGACTTAGACGATGATTGTTCCCATTGTGTTCATAGTAGACAATTAGCCTTCAATCGTTTTCGTGACAAACTGATGTCTCTGGTCTACCCTTAGTTTCTAAAGTTAATAACACTTTTAATCTCTAAAATATGTATTTTTTGTCAGTTTAGTCCTCAATGTATCAATTTTGTCCTTAAAGTATTCAATTCGTGTCATTTTGGTCCCCACATAGATTAACCGTTAAGTTTTTTTACGGAAATGATCACGTGTCATTTTTTTAGACGGTATCACGTATCCAATACGTGATCATTATGTTAAAAATTTAACGGTCTATTTACGTGGGGACCAAAATGACAAGAATTGAATACTTTAATGACCAAATTGACAAAATTAATATATTGAGAATTAAATTGACAAAAAATGTGTATTTTAAGGATAAAAAATACTATTAACTCTAATTTCTATAAACTTCACATGAAAGCGCAATCAATTATATGTTTCTCCCTCTCGATAGACACCTTATAGGGGCTTGCAGTCGAAGAGGACACTCGTCCTACTTCTAAGAATAGATAGAAAAAGTGGGAGAGGGTTTCACTATCTCTTTTCTTCTCAAGTCTACTTGGCTTCTTGTTTTTTTTTTCTTTATGCTATTCTATTCGAAACAACCGGTAAGTGGTTTTGGCATCTGGATGGAATGTCTTTAGTAATTCTGGTTCTTATATATTTGTAGTTGGGATTTTTCATTTTTTCGTGATCGTAACAATCACATCAAACAATGGAAAAAACAAAAGATGTACTCAAAGTCCTTGAATTGTTTGAACAGAATCCAAACACACCGAAATGGATGGTACAATTGATCCTCAACCCTTCTAGCTCCAGTAACATGACATCTTTAAACTTTTCAAGGACTTTGTTTTTACCGGTAGTGGACAATACTCTTGAAATTATTGATTAAACTATTATTAAATTATAGGAAACAATTGGAACTTGTTTATAACTTAGACATATAAATTACCAAGTCTTCCCAATAACAATGTTTAACAGGTACGGTGTTAATCAAGATGAGTTACTTGGACTTGACTTCGACTCGTGCTCTAAACGAGCTGAGTTTGAAAATTTTTTTTGGCTCGTTTAAAAAAATGAGCCTAAAAAACTCGGCTCAAGTTCACAAAACTCGGCTCGTTTATATATAAAATAGTCGAGCTACTCGAGCTTGGCTTGAGTTCAACTCGAGCTTGGGTTCGACTCAAGTTCAAAACGAGTCGAACTTGGATAATTTTTTAGGCTCATTTAGAAAAATAATCTCGCCAAACTCGGGCTCAAAATTGTAAAGTTTTGTTCGATTAACACCTCTATCAACAGGTTACCGAGTTATGGATGAATTAAAAATGTGGCCCTTGTTTTGGGAATACACTTTAGTACGGCCACTTTACTTTTCGGTATGAGATCGAAAAATAAGTGGCTTTTTTTACATTACATGTGTCCTTAAAAATATTATATGACTTGTGAAACCAGTATATATTTGAACCCAACACCCAAAAATTGTAATATACCCCCAAAGATTAAAACACAACCCATAAAAGTTATAACTCACCCTAAAAAAGTTGCACCCCTCTATTAAAGTTGTAACTAACCCAAAAAAGTTGGAAAGCCACCCCAAAAGTTGGAACCCACCCTCAAAAGGTCGTAACCTAGCCCCAAAAATTATAACATACCCAAAAGAATGAAACTCAACCTATAAAAGTTGCACCCCACCTCCAAAAAGTTATAACTCAATTCAAAAAAGTTATAACATCACTCCAAAAAGTTGAAACCCTACCCTTCCCCCCCCCCCAAAGTTGTAACCCTATCCAAAGGGTGAGAACTCCACGTCCAACAGTTGGAACACATTCCAAAATGTTATAACACAATCCAAAAAAATTGAAACCTCACCCCCAAAAAATTATAACATAATAGATAAAGTTTGCAACCCGCCCCAAAAATTGAAACCCAATCCAAAAGGTTGAATCTAGAGCTTAAAAGGTTGAAGCCCAAAAGATTGTAATCCACAGAAAAAGATTGTAACAGAATAATTAGGACAGACCGTAACCATGGGCGACTGATCGTAATTTAAATTAGTTAATATTACACTTTTATCCTCTAAGTATCACAAATTTGAAAAAAAAAAGTTTGGTTAACTATGTCACAAAGGGTACTATTTTAACTATTTCAATAGGCTCGATGTCACATCTATCTATACCATTTTGAAATATCAACATATATGAAGAAAAAAAATTCACTTTTACCCTCCAATACTATAACTATATCATACTTATCCTCCAGATTTAATGTCACAATCTATATCAATATCTATATCTATATCTATATCTACACTCCTAAAAGGGTACTAAACCCAAAAATATTTTTTTGTCATTATTACACGCGAACAATAGTATAAAGTCATATTAGTGCTAAATTAATTATCCTCATTAACAAAAAATTAATTCTATAATGATTCTAATAGTTTATATCTCAACCTCTTTCGGCTAATTAAATCTGGAATCAATTTGCAAAGAATATAAACGTCAATGACCATTTGTCATATGAGACAAAAGTGAGATGTTTTTTAACTTTTATACTCTTCATATATCATCTTTTAATGACCATTTTATCATTGATGTTTTTTTTCTAAATGCAAATGTGAATCAAACCGTAGCCCATTAATAGATCGGTTAGCTTTTATGCCTTATAAAATTTCCAACGTTTAATGACCCTATTTACAATGGTAACCTATTTGTCCATATTATTGAAAATTATCTCCATTGATGCTCAAAAAGTTGAGAAGAACATTAAAAACTAAAAATTTTGAGTTCATCCTTGATTTGCATCTCTAAAACAGTTATTTAATTTTTCAAATTCATAAAAATAGTGAATTTGCCCAGCTTGCTATATCTGTCTATGAGCATTTTTTTATGTGTTCTGATATCTTCATATTCAATGGCTAATTTCCTTGACTTATTTTCTTGGTAGTAGGTGGATTTGATAATGGTGGTAGATTAAGTATGGCAAGCTGGAGGAGAAGGCGATGAATTTAAACAAAAACTGATTGCAAAAGGTTTGAAGAAATTGTCGATAAATGTGAGACTCTTTTGTTTTTTGACATGGCTTGTATTAGCGGCCTTTTTGCTACTCAGATGATGTACTAATGTCAATTATAAATCCGACTAATGCTTGATGCACCAAAGCATTAAATACACTTTTAGTTTACATTGTCTTACTTTTATCTTTCAAAGTTACAGGAGTTCTACCATGATTGGTGGTAAAGATGGAGGACCATCTTGAACTAATCATGTGCTACTTCTTTTGTTTTTATGCATGGACAAGCTTTTGATTGTCTATGGCCTCAAATATCCTTGGAGAAGCTAAAATTTGGCAATCTTTCATATTTGAATGAAGTAAAAGTTAGGTAGATTATCAGAATTTTGTTAGTGGTGAAAGTACAGAAAGTAATTAACTTTAGATGCATAGTTATTTTTTTAACATCATCAACTTATAATGTTATACTTCTATCCAATTGTTGCTCTAGCGACTGAATGAATTGCTGAAGAGGTGAATAAGGTATTGTCTTGCCTTTTAATTGACCTTCGTAGAGAAATTGACCAGAATTTTATAATATCATTACAATTATATCACATAAAACACACATTTTCTTAAGTATCCACTTTAGGATTGTCATATGGCAGACAATCTCCATTTTGACATAAAAGTGAGTCCTAATAATATGATATATTAACTATAATTGGAAAGCTCACTGGCCATTCTTTTCCCCCATTTTTTGTAGGATAACGTAGTTGCTGGCATTGAGGTCAGGATTGCAGCTTGGACCTTCCTCCCTAAAGGTAATTAGATTATGACTACTGCATTGATGCATTTGTCTAATCTGATGATATTATTGCTCTTCCCTTTTTTGGTTCTTCGTAGGTCCTAACAATAGATATTTTTATTTCTGCCTACAGACAAAAGTATCTCAGCAACTAGTGATGATTCATCTGATTAATACTAAAAATAGCAATGCATATAACTTTAATTTCATTTGTTACAATCCTAAAAAAATTAATAGATACTATACATAATATTATTACTACACTAATTTGAAATAAAAAAATCTTCAAACCAATTGAAGGAGCTTTTTAGATACATGTTGTGGAAGAGGAAGTGAAACTCAATATTCTCAAATATTTAGGTGTTGTAGATTCTTAAATTCAATGAATTATCATTAGTTACATAGGTATAGATACTGTCTTTTGTACATTTTCATTGTGCATTATACCTTAAAATAGCAAAATATTATAGGCAACATTAAAGCAACCTAGTCTTGCATTTTGGTTTTTTAAATAGTTCATTACTTGGTCTCAATATTCCAATTTTGCTCAATTAATACTTTGTACAAGTTTTGATTAGGCTTTATTTTCTTCAAGTTTTACATATCTATCCATAAATTATTCGGAAATAGTAGGAGGATTTCCTTTGGTTTCAACATATTCATAATCACTCAAGATTTAACACATGATTTTCATTACAAACTATAACTCGAAGTGGGTTTTGCAAGCCTACTAGTTAAAAATACATCTGACCTTGCATCATCTGCATTGATGTAGCCATCTGATATTGTAGAGTCTGCAAATCATGCAGAGCCTGCACCATTGTGAAGGGCCAAACACTTTGGGAGCATTTCGGCTCATAAAAGAACCTTGGATATCCTTGTGCTAGGATAGGATTTTCTACTGCTCATTTTCCTTGTCGTGGTTATTTTCGATCATAGTGTTAGACAATACTCTTCCATTACGAGTTGTGACAGACATAGACTATTGAGGAGAAACCTCCCCCAGTGGAGTCACCAAAGGAATGTAGGTGGGGGTTAAAAGAAGAGGTTGACAAAAATGTCTATGTCAAGGATAGTCGAAGGGGATGAGTAAGATAAGTGGATGGGATAGAAGGAATTCGAGCAGCCTATTAACAAAGGGACCAATAATTGGGAAGAGGGTAGGTGGATAGAGTAAAATGCTCTCACCCGCCAGATAGTAATTTCCCTCCCATAGTGGGCAAGTATGTGGGTATTTATAGTACGATGCCCGGGCAGGTTAGGTTGCCCAAAGGGCTGCTCGCCGTGACCCTCGAACACACGCGTCAAACCACAACTGCCTCAACCGTGGCGATACCAATGGCCGCTAACTGTGAGCCATTTGTCCCAACATTAATTATGTGGATTTGACATTTCTTGAATGCAACCTGGACGGGACCCTCGGGGAGGGTGCAACAGCAGAGGCTAAAGGAGGTTTTCAAGGTTAATGATCGCAACTGGTTGCAACCGGACCATGACCTCGAGAGGGACGTAGGGCTCTCTCTTCACTCTCTGAACCCCTTCCTCGAGATCTTCGTCAAGGTGCCCGATAGAGGAAACCCACATAATTTCGGTCCTTTAGCCACCAATTCACATGTTCCATTATCCTATATGTCGATCCAGACCAATGACCCCAGTCACCTTAACAGTCCCTCTTGGATCCCAATGACCCTACCCCATGTCGGTTGACAATCATGCTTATCCATCCCCGTTACTTAGTTCTCCTTTGAGGAGGGCCATATAGCCCTGTCACTAGGTGGGGACCCCTCCTCTTAGTCCACTAGGTCAGTCGAGCAACTGTGTTCAGTAGGTTGATGATGACAATTCTGCCAGTTTGGTGCCTTATCTCCATAGTGGGAGAGGCGGATCATGCCAATGTTGCCCCCAAACTTTTGCGGTGCTGCTTTGCCATTTCCAATGTGATGAGAATGTAGTCTGCCCTTCGCGGCCGAGGATGGTACCTGTTACAGCACTGGGGTGTCTACCGCAGCACTGGAGTGCTATCGCAGAGCTGATGGCTGTCGCAATATTATTGTCCGTACCAATTCTGCTGGACCCACTGCCATGTCAACTGATGACTCATGTTACTTATCCCTTCGTGATAGGGGCACATGCCTTGAATTTATCTGGTATTACACAAAATTTAAAGTTTCAAAAGAAATTTTACGAATAGGAGAAAACACTCCATTAATGTGTTAATTACATAATATTATTGGAAATAAACTTAACACTTGCTTCTAAATGAAAAAGAATTTAAATATTAGAATTGATAAAATCTTACATATCTAATATCGATCGAGTATGTCACAAGATTGATTAAGTTGAATCGTTATATACTCAATCGAAATGGATATCTTAGCGAAGCAAAAACTTAATTAAGAATTGTAAATGAATTATAAGTCAAAACATAGTATAGGGGTTTCAATCGAGTCGTGTTATTTTTGTGTCGTATTACTTTCAAGTTGTGCCATTTTCGGTAAGTTTCAAGTTCGCGTCAATAAAAAATTATTTAATTCTATAACACCTCATATGATATTATATAAAAATATTATAAAATGTTTATTTTCTGCCGACATTACCTGTTAATCATGTTATTCGTATTTAACCTTACATTGACCTATTTGTCATTCATTTCAATTAAACATGCCATTTTCAAAATTTATGTCAAATCGGATTCGTGCTAATGGGTAAATTTGACACCCCTGTTATAAAGAAAATTTATTTAGAGTTGTTGTTTTAGGGTTTAAATTTTCTCACCCAAGCACTGTGTGCGCACTACTTGGGTTGCAATCCAAAGTCTAACACCTAACCATGGCAAAAATAGAAAAATGGAGAAGGCTACCAAAAATTTGAAGTGCCAGAAAGGGAAATGATAGATATGAAACTGCGAGATAAGCTTCCAACTTTAGCACGAAGATTGTGTGACGTCCAATCCACTGTGGTGTGCATTGCATGCCCATGTGCTACGTGCCAGACTGCGTCGCCCATTATGACCAGGAAACCTGGAAAAGGTCCTTCAACCAACTGATTCAATCATTTTCTAACTCTCCCTGCAGAAAATTTTATTTTATCTGAACCGTAATTAGTTTTTTTTTAGAAAAATGCTTAGTTTTATTTTCCATTCTTCATTGAACTTTAGGTATCATCCCTAATCTATTGAACTTACTGTTTCTAAAGTATCGGTTAATAGGTAATACGTGTCAGTCAAGTCGTATCTTATTGCGTATCTTTTATTTTAAAATCGTTTTACACATTCTGCATAAATCTTGTTTGTTGTGACTTATTTGGGTTAATCCAAAACGTGTTATGTTCGATTTCTTCTTTTATCTAGTATTTTATGCTATCGTTTGGACCACCGCTACGACATGCGCGTCTCAGTGCACTCCGCAACTTTAACTCATAGTTGAACTAGATGTTTCCAATGGTTATCCACAAACAGCGAAAAAAACATTGGGTGTAATCGTTACACCATGTCAACAGTGTTGAGCGCTTAAGCGGTTGCTACCGGAGTAATCCTTATATGATCCTCTGCCAAAAGGTGTGTGTAATTGAAGCCTTCACATTTGCCTTGCATCTACAAACATTCAAACAAAGGGTCCAGAAGACATCCAAAATGATGGCGAGAGACAAAACAAATAAGACGTTAAAGAAGCATCCCAAATTGAGGAAAAAGCATAAAGAAAAACGGCATTTCATGGGTTTTGCTTACATACTAATCCGTTCCAGAGGCCAACCTCTCCTCCCATGCTACAAGAATTATGGTCTTTTGAGATAATTTTTTTTTGGCAACTTTGTTCATCGTCACAAAAATAAGGTGTTTTTAAAGAAAAAAAAAAATTTATGGCGATAATGATGTCACAAAAGATTTATTTGATATCTCAAATACTCTTTGAGACGAACCGTTTCTGTCATAAAGACTTTTTGAGACTTCATTTATTACTCTATAATAAGTGAAGTCTCAAGTCTTTTATAGTGGCAACGAACCGTCTCAAATAGTATTTGCAATAGCAAATGGCAACACAACCACCACAAAAACTTTTTTTATTAAAACACAATTTTTCGTGATAGTGAACGCATCTGTCATAAAAAACTTGTCTCAAAAGGCTCTAATTCTTGTGCTACCTTTAAATGCCAGAGACGCACATTTTAATTTATTCTCCAAAAGCCACCTTTTCTGTTTATCTTTCTTTTTCCGTTCAACAATTTTTGTATCAACAAAGAAGGGGGGAAAAACTCTTATACGTGAAGATGGTGTCGATTTTGGATGGCGGGGTGTGGTTGATGGTGTTATTGATCCTGCAACTCTCAACGGGTGTAAAAGGGTCACCGCAAGTTACAGCGCTTTATGTGTTTGGAGATTCATTGGTGGATGATGGAAATAACAACTACCTCAACTCCATGGCAAAAGCAAACTATTTCCCATATGGCTGTGATTTCGATAGAGGTGCCACTGGCAGATTCAGCAATGGAAAAACATTTGCTGATTTTCTTGGTAACTTCTTATCTCAATTGATAAGCCACCATGCTGCATAAATATGAGTTTATATGGGGTAAATTATACTTTACCCTCTGAACGATTACCTTTATTTCATTTGGTACTCTCAACTATAAAATTTCTGATATTGCACCCTAAAGTATCAATTTTATTTCATATCACTCCAATTGATAACGAATGTCAATTTTTTAACAGTAAATGCGTATATGAGTGGACTGTGTACTGCCAATAAACTACTGTCTATTGCATTTGTGCATGTCAAAAATTAAAAAAAAAATACATATCTATGACTTTGCTCTTCCTAAGCTCAAAATTTGCTTCCTCTATCTAACTTTCTTTTTCTTCCCAACAACCATTTGGTTGCAAAAGAGGTAAATTAAAGTGGTACTAGACACTTGGAGAGAAGTTATTTCGGATGTTCCTCCCTCTTTTGAAAGATTTTCAAGTTTGTCGTTATCTACTAAAGTGATATGAAATAAAATTAATATTTTAGGATGCATTGTGAGAAATTTTATAGTTAAGGGTACAAAGTTAAATAAGGGTAATAGTTTACGGGAGTAAAGTATAATTTACTCTTTATATGGAGACCTAAAAAATTAAATTAATTTATTGACACGTAATGATGTAGCAAGTGATAGTTCAACAATTACCGTCACAAAAATTTTATTCGACCACATTACTGTCACATCATTAAATCTATAAATTTGATATATTTTTTAAGTCTACAAAGTATAGAGTTTATCTCATTTTGATCTCTAATATTTCAATTGCATTATTTTAGTTTCTGAAGTATTGAATATATTTCGATGTGATCCCTCAAGTAGACAACATCTAAATTGCTAACAGTTTTTTTATTATAAACTTGTCACACGATACCTAAATATGGGGAAAAAAAAGAACATGGTCTGTAAATACTGATATTTATGGTCTAATTTTGTATAATTATTATTTTAGCATGAAACCTTTGGGCCTGCAGGTGAGTTGTTGGGAGTTCCTGCTCCTCCAGCCTTTGCAGATCCCAGCACAGTTGGAGCTAGAATTCTCGGGGGAGTTAACTATGCTTCAGCAGCTGCTGGCATCCTTGATGAAACAGGACAACACTATGTAAGATCCGAACCAGATTCAGATTAAAATTTATCCCATTGACAATTGTATTGGAAGGTGCTTTAAGAGACTCAGATATGTAGGAAGATGCTTTAACTGTACGAGTAATGTTATTGAACTCTAAAACATTGTCCTAATTTACTGAAGTGTTGTTATTGATGGCTAACAATGCAGGGAGATCGGTACAGTTTAAGTGAGCAGGTGGTGAATTTTGAGACAACGTTAAGGCAGCTAAGAACAATGATGAGTGGAGCAAACCTGACTCAATACCTGGCTAAATCCGTGGCAGTAATGGTGTTTGGGAGCAATGATTATATCAACAACTATCTCCTACCTGCACTTTACCCTTCCAGCAACAATTCCAGTCCTCCCGAGTTTGCCAACATTCTTCTCAACGCCTATGCACGACAAATTGTGGTATTTTTGATTTATCTGTTTGTTATAAAGTTCGTCGTTGAACTCAATGAAGACTTTAGGGTTGTGCATGTAAGAGGAATTTTTTTTTATCTTTAATTCAAAGAGTTTAACTGAGAAATATGAACATGGATAGCACCCTTCCTCCTGCAAAATGGGCAATCTACCAAAGATCGGGATTAAACCGATCGAAGGCACTTTAATGCTTAAGTCAATAAAGTCTTTGGCAGTAAGGGATTTAGATAGTTAGGAAGAAGTGTGTACTTTGTACTTAAGCTTTTTCTGGTATTTATAATGCTAGACCATCCCCTTTTTACGAGGATTTTTGGTCTTCTGCTAGGCTTAGGTGGCATATCTATGTCTCAGTCGTATCCTTTTTTATGTTTCCCCTTGATTTATTTCGACTCATTATTGCCCATGATTTAGCATTCGTGTTCCTATGATTTAGGCGGCTCTGCAGCTTGTCTGTGATTTAGGCGGGATGACCGTTGTTAATGTGTATATGTTTATATGTTTATCTTTGTCCCACGTCGGTTAAACTATGATACTGTACTATTCTCTTATAGTATAAATAAACCTCCTTATGTATATTAAAAAGTATACCAAAGCAATATACAGTTAATATTCTCCTTCTATTTTTTTCTTTCACAATCGTTTTATGGATAGATTGTAACCAGATCTTACCTGTCCTTATTAGTTCGGCTCGGTCAGGACTTTTCGAGTTCCATGACTGAATACTCGGTTTCTAAGGTGACTGAGGTGCTAAACTATTAATGCAAGATTACTTACGTATTTTTTTTTTTTATTCTTGAGCAGGTACTTAATGACCATGATTTTTAACTATTTTTCTTGTTTTACTAATTTCAAAGTACTTTTTAAGTAACATTTGTTTATACAATATTATTTTTTAGCCTTAAGTATATATATATATATATATATATATATATATATATATATATATATATATAAATCATTCATTGCAGTTCATATAGATTAGTTTCAGAAAATGATAGTTAAATTCTAGATTTTTTTCAACTAAATTTGTCTTACTTGGGGAAGCATTTGCCGACATTGTTGTCTGTGTTGCAGGCACTACATAGTGTAGGACTAAGGAAATTCATGCTAGCAGGAATTGGACCACTTGGGTGCATCCCTAACCAGTTGGCCACTGGTCATGCTCAGCCAGGACATTGCGTCGACTACGTTAATCAGATGTTGGGTACCTTCAATGAAGGGCTAAGATCGCTAGTCAGCAGACTAAACAGCGGCACCCCTCCTGGTGCCCTCTTTCTATACGGCAACACTTATGGTGCTCTTGGTGACATCCTAAATAGCCCAGCTAGATATGGTAAGCAATTATTTCATTTCACAAGATGATCATTGTTCAATGGATTAATTTCTCTGGTCAGGAAGCACTATTACTTCAATAATAAATTTTCTCAATGATAAATCATTTGATTACAGTAGATATCTCATTATAACATGATAGATAATCTAATATTAGAGATTTGAGATAATTTATTACTGAAGTGAATCAACTTTTACAAACTTCTAATCCAAAAAAAGATATCATGGATCAAATTTTTCAATTTTCAAAATTAGTAAACCAGTATGTGGTAGTGACAAATCCTCCAAAAAATTTGTCAAAAAATACAATGTCGCATTATTTGTTTTCATCAATTCACCTGTTGTTTGTTTTGGTCATGGACTGCACATATTATCGCTAAAAATTGATGTGCGAGAATAATTTCACACAAAGAGTAACCACCTTGTACGGATGGAGAAAGTGGTGAAGAAGTCTCGTGGAATCTGCAAGACAAGAGAACACCTAGGTGAACCGGTGGTCGAGGGTGGCCAAAGGGACTCTGATGTTTAAGTCAGATCGCAAGTCAAAGAAGAGTATGTAATGAATAGGCTAGCATTGAATCTCTTACCTGGTACCCAGAGACCTTTATTTATAATGGTAGGAAGATGTATCCCAAAGGAACCTGAACTCTTGGTTGATTGGCTCAACCTCAACACTAGGTCCTATAAGTACAGGGTAGAGTTTGATTAGGACTCTGGTTCCTAACCCCTTATCACCAACTCCAAGATATTTGACGAGGTATTTGATTAGACCTCTAGGCTCCAAGATGATCCTTATCTGTGTAAGAATCTTCCTGGATAAGGCGTGTGACAGAGCTTATCACAACTTAGGTAGCGAGGAGGTTGTTGACTTGTTCAAGCTTTGGGTAACAAATATCAAATGAGGACCCTCCACAAACAAATGCCGACTAGCAGAGGTTAGCCCTTGCCTTTTGCCAATTGGCAAAGACTTGCCCTTGCTGGGTGGCCTTAGTTTGCCCTTGCCGACTGGCAGTGGCTTGCCTTTGCCGACTGGCAAAGGCGAGCTTGCCTTATGAGAGTGAAAAAATCCAAATTCTATCATGCCAAGTGGCATGCGCCACCTTCCACTTGGGTTGAGTGCTTTGGTCCCCACAATTGTCCCAATACCTCAATTAATCATTTTTCATTAGTTGAGGTATGTGTTGAGATACCTCTCGGGCCCAACTCATTGATAATGGGCTCATTTTGCCTAGGGACTAGGGCTTCACTTGCCTAAGCAACTTAGGGCTTTAAATTCCCTTCCCCTTCCTCATTCTTCATTTCGCTTTGGAAGTTAGCTATTAGGGAGATAAGAGGGGAAACTTTGAGCTTGAGGAACTACCAGCGCCAATTGTACGGGGGATTGACTTACTTTGCTCATGAGCTAATCGAGCGATAAGTGTTGCTCAGAGAGCCAAGTCGAATTTGATATGGTCAAGGCAAACATTCTTGATAAGTAACTTAAGGATTCCAGAGTGGAGAATGCCTTCTTGAAGAATAAGGTTATTGAGGTAGAGACTCGAGCTAGCGAGCTTCAAGAGGAACTTGCTAAGGCTAAGAGAGAAAATGTTAAGCAATTGAAGAATGTTGTCTACGATCATTACTTTGAGATCTTTGAACATAGTCAAGAAGAAATATAAAGGGGTGAAGAACAAGTCCTTCGGAGATGGTTGGGAAGATCTCTCAGGCAGCTGGGATTGAGGGGTCATATCCAGATTGGGAGGACGTTCCATGGCTTGAGAGTGACTTCCTAATTCCTAATATCATGAAGAAGTTCCTTGGTGGTAGTGGTTCGAATCTGTTACCACATGTGCCCCCCGTTCTGATTGAAGGGGGGTGGTCCCCACGAGTTAAGGGGTTTGATGCTCGGAGGTGACAAATCCTTAAAAATTGGCTAAGTAGCCTTCTGAGCAATTGTAGAAGTTACTGGTCATCTGTCGAAGGTTGAGTAACTTAAAGGGCATCCTTGGAGGTTTCATGGAGGTGGAGTAGCCTAAAGGATAACTGTGTAGGTTGCACGGAGGCCAAGTAGCCTTGAAGGACAACCGTGTAGGTTGCATGGAGGCCAAGTAGCCTTGAAGGGAAACCAAGGAGGTTGCAAGGAGGCCAAGTAGCCTTGAAGGGCAACCGTGGAGATTGCATGGAGGCTAAGTAGCCTTGAGGTGCAATCGTAGATGTTGGCTTGAGGTGCAACCATGGAGGTTAAATGAAGGTGCAACCACGGAGGATGGCTAGAAGTGCAACTAAGAAGATTGGCTTTTTGGTGTAACCATGGAGGTTGGCTATAGGTGCAACCACAGAGATTGGCTTGAGATACAACCAATGAGGTTGACTTGGGGTATAACAACGGAGGTTAGCTTAGAGTGCAACCACAGATGGCTAGAGGTGCAACCATGGAGGTTGGCTTGAAATGCAACCAAAAAGGTTGGTTGTAGGTGCAACCATAGAGGGTGGCTTCAGGTGCAACCAATTAGATTGGCTTGAGGTGCAACCACGGAGGTTGGCTTATAGTCCAACCACGGAGGTTAGCTTGAAGTGCAACAAAGGAGGTTGGTTGTAGGTGTAACCACAGAGGTTGGCTTGAGGTGCAACCAAGAGGTTGACTTGAAGTGCAATCAAGGAGGTCTGTTTTAGGTGCAACCACATAGGTCGGCTTGAGGTGAAACTAAGGAGGTTGGCTTGAAGTTCAACCAAAGAGGTTGGTTGTAGGTGTAACCACGATGGTTGGCTTGAGGTGTAACTAAGGAGGTCGTCTTGAAGTGCAATCATGGAGGTCGGCTTTAGGTACAACCACGGAGGTCGGCTTTAGGTGAAACTAAGGAGATTGGATTGAGGTACAACCACGAATGTTGGCTTGAGGTGCAGCCACGAAGGTTAGTTATCTGGTTGGTCATCTGATTGGATTTGTTGCTCTTCCTGCTCCTTGGTAGTCTTTTCCTTGTCAATGTACCGAGAGAAGTGGCCTTGCTTGACCAACTCTTCTAGGTGGCACTTGAGTGCCAAGCAATTCTTCATTTAGTGGCCTTTGTACTTGTGATAAGAAAAATGGAGGTTTTGGTCTCACTTTAACAGATCTCCTATCATCTTAGGTGGCCACCTAAAATACTTCTTATCTTTGATTTGGTCCAGGACTTGATAGATAGACTCCTTGAAAACAGTGTTGGTTCCTTGGTAAAAGTCCCTCGTTCCTTTGGATGACCCGTCTCTCCTTGATGGGTTGGGAGTGTTGTCTTCCTCAATCTGGTTCTTATTTTGTAGCCAATCGACTGGTTCATTGTCATCCTCCACCTTCACATATCTCTTGATATGCTCCAACAAGTGTGACATACTCCGGGGCAACCATATGGTGAGGTGCTTCCTCAATTTACTTTCCTTGGGGAGGCCTAAAAGGAAATAGACAACGGTGGTCTTCTCATAGCATTATTCTATGTCAGTATAGGTTTTCAAGTATCTCGTGGCATACTCATTGAGAGTATATCCACATTTCTGGCGTAGTGCCAAGAGTGTGTCAATGGTCATTGGCTCCCGACTATTGGCTATGAATCGAGAGACAAACTCCCCTGCAAGTTATTTCCAAAAGAAGACCGAATTCACAGGCATTCCATGGAACCACTTAAGAGCTGACCTCCCCAAACTGGAGGTCATCTTGAGTAAATTTGTGTTGTAGCCGGGTGGCCATTTCATGGGCCGATTCAGAGCACCCACGCTTCGTTCTTCTATAATCCTCGTACACATCATCTCGTGTAGAGTGACGGGTTAAACTCTCGTGTCTTTTTCTACTCTCCCTAGGGTGGCATTCCCTATGAGACTCGCCTCCCCTCTCCATATGACAAGGAGGGTGTCGTCTAGGTATGGGGTCCCTAGGAAAGCATTAAGAAGTAGTGCATCTCGGTGAATATTTGTCTTGACGCCGATCATGGGTCGAATAGCTCCTTGCTAGTGACCTATTTCTGTAATGGATGGATTAAGCATCATGTGAGTGATCGTTGTGGTGGTCACTTTAACGAGGCGGGCGTATGAACTGACTAGCAATTTTATTGCCCCTGTGGAGAATGAGCCCTTGTTTGAGGGCTTCTAACTCCTCCGTATTCTTCATTATTGCCTCATGGTAATCCATCTCAATGGCAAACCCACCTTCTGCACCTATGCCAGGTAGGTTGCAATGAGAAGGAGGTTTTTCTTTAGAGTGCTCATCTCCATCACGGAGTAGTACGTCCTCTGATAATTGGAGGTCATAGTTAGTGGGATCTTCAAGAATTGGAGGTAGTGGAAGTATTGTACAGCTGATTCCCGTGAAGAGGGCTCTCTCACTGGACATGGTTTGAGGCTTCTTCGTTGATAGAAAATTTAGTCGTTACTCACAGATGGTGCCAATTGTACGGGAATAATTTCACACAAAGAGTAACAATCTCGTACAGATGGAAAGGGTGATAAAGAAGCCTTCGTGAAACCTACAAGACAAAAGAATACTTAAGTGAACCGATGGTCGGGGGCGGCCAAAGGGACTCTGATGCTTAAGTCAAATAGCAAGTCAAAGAAGAGTATGTAGTCAATAGGCTAGGATTAAAACCCTTACCTGGTACCCGGAGGCCTTTATTTATAATGGTAGGGAGATGTGTCAAAAAGGAATCTGAACTCTTTGTTGATTGGCTCAACCTCGTCACCAGACCCTATAAGTACGGGGTAGAGTTTTATTAGAACTCTAGTTCCTAACCCCTTATCACCAGCTCCAAGATATTCAGAGTGGTATTTGATTAGAACTCTAGGTCCCAGTATGATCCTTATCCATGTAAGAATCTTTCGAATAAGGCGTGTGACAGAGCTTATCACAACTTAAGTAGCAAGGAGGCGGTTGACTTGTGCAAGCTTTGGGTAACGAATATCAAATGAGGACCCTCCACAGACAAATGCCGACTGGCAGAGGCTTGCCCTTGCCTCTACCTAGTAGCCTTGGATTGCCCTTGCCAAGTGGCAAAGGCTTGCCCTTGCTGACTAGCAAAGGCGATCTTGCCTTATGCGAGTGGCAAATGCCAAATTTTGTCATGTCGAGTGGCATGTGCCACCTTCCACTTGGGTTGAGTGCTTTGGTCCCCACAATTGCCTAACAAGGATTTCTAATTTGACCCATTTTAATGCAATTATTGGAGTGTAAGTTGGTTTCATCTAACATTAGAACTCCCAAACCCCAAGCTTTTGACGGTTGTCATCTACATCATTTTCCTCAACTATGAATCCCTTCCAGGCCCACCAATTCTCCAGCCATCCTCTCTCTCTCTCTCTCTCTCTCTCTCTCTCTCTCTCTCTCTCTCTCTCTCTCACTTGCTTCTTTGGTTTGGTCTTTTCCCTAATTGCTATAAGGTTTCGTCCTCTTCACTCTTCAAAATTCCGAATCTTTGATGGGATTCAGATCTTTGTATGAGTAATCCATATTTGTCTGGGTTGCAGAGCTTAAAGGCTCAATCTTTGTATGTTTTTATTTCCAGTCATTAAATTAGTTTGGTTATTGATTAAATTAAGTTAAAAATGTTGGAATTGGGTGAATTCAATGATTGATGGATGAATGGAAGTAGAATTTAACTATAATTTGGTCAAATTGTTCATTAATTTTTAAAGCTTCATTGGAGTTCTACTTATTCGGGCGAATTAAATTTCTGGATCCAACATTCGATTCTCAACGTTATTTATTAAGGATTAGAATTTTGATATGTCACAGATATATAGATCGGACTTGTAATTGAATTTTTTAATTAAATTCAAATTTAGAATAATTTAAATCAAATTCAAATCCGACCCGAAATCCAACATACAATGATAAAGTGTTTTTTGTTTTGTTGTCAGATGCCCTTAAAGGGAAGTTTGACATATTGTGGTTCTAACTACTGAGTTTGACATGGCAGGGTTTAATATTGTGGATAGGGCATGCTGTGGAACAGGGAGGAACCAGGGGCAAATCACGTGTCTTCCATTTCAAGTTCCGTGCTCAAATAGGAACCAATATGTCTTTTGGGATGCCTTCCATCCTACACCGGTCGTCGCTGCCATACTTGCTCAAAGGGCCTATTATGGCCCACCTTCCGACTGCTACCCAATGAATGTTCAACAAATGGCACTCATTAATTTTTGATGTCAGCCTATCTTTCCTTTTTGGGTTTTAGTTTTGCTACCTTAAGTAGAAGTTTTGTGTCTCTGTTTAATAAAAGGTTGTGGGACTTGTGGTGTCACTTTAGAACTGTGACAAATTATTAAGGTAAGTTAAATTATATATTTGTACTAGTTATTTCTCGTGTCTGAAAGGAAGGAGTAATAAAAAAAAATCAACAATAAATATATTTATATTCACACCCAAAATTAAATTACAAATATAGAAGAGATAGAAATGAATTTAAACACCGATTGTAGTAGGGCGCGAGCGTTGGTTGTGATGGTGGGTGGGAGTGGTGGTAGGAGCGAGCGGTGGTTGTGGTGGTGGGCGACAGTGATTGTGGTAGGAGACGGTGATAGTTGTGATGGGTGATGACGACCAGTTGTGATGGTCGCAGTCGTAGGTGGCAATGGTGATGATAGTGGTGTGGCGGTGGGAGTGGTGGGGATAGGGTTAATGGTGGAACAGGGGCGGTGGTGGTAAGATGGAGGGAGCAATGGTGGTCGTGGTTGGGATAATGGTGGTGGGGCTATGGGGGTGATGGTAGTTGTGATGGTGGTTGTGGAGTGGTGGGTGTGGTGGTCGCAGGGGTGGCGACAGTGGTAGTGGTTGTTATGACAGACGTGGTAGTGTGGTGGCGGTGGCGTTAGTAGTGATAGTGGTGGGGTGGCGACAGTGATTGTAGCGGCAACGATAGCGGTGATTGTTGTGAAAGAGGTGATGGTGGGGTTATAACAGTGGTGGTGGTGGTTGTTGTGGTATAGGTGGTGGTGTGGTAGCGGTGGTGGTAGTAGTGATGATGGTGGTAGTGGTAGTGGTGGTGACCATATATGAAAATAAAAGGAAACAAGTATTTTTTATTTTTTTTTGACTGAGGAAACTAGTGTTTTGCTTTTATTTTTTCGTCCTTTGAAATGTTAGAAACCAATTATTTAACACTAGAAATTTTAATTAGACAAAATCTACCATTGAGATCTCAACATTACTGATGCGAATTTTTTTGTTTTGCCTATTGTTTACGACACCTCATTTGCTAACTCAAAAATCCATACAGCCGATGTGGTGAGTATTTGCATCCATAATGTGGTTTTTTGTTCAGGAATTCGTTGACCCAAAATCTCTTTTTTGTATAGTACAATAGCCACGCAGTTTGTGTATCATTTATTGTGGTATGTTGTACATCAATAAGGGTGGGGCTATTCCCTAAAGAAATCTTTCAATGAAGAAAACAGAGGAACTATGATGAAGAAGAAGAAGGATAAAACTCCAGCTCAAAGTTTATTCTATCTACCTCGAGAGACTTGTGGTGCAGTTATGATGGGTTCAAAATTTCTAATCATGATTTGACTAGTGGACTCGGACACGTGACAGTTGGCACGTGCTGAGAGTTGTTTAGAATGACTCTACTAGACTGAGCAAGTAAAAACAAGGTCGAACAAGACTGTAATTTGGTCGAGCAGACTTTGGCTTTAGCCGAGCATATTGAGTAGAAGCCTGACCTGAAATTAAATCTATTGAAAGTGGTATGCTTGGTGGAAAGCATTCCTGATCAGGGAAGCATGTGTCGAACAGAGCCTAATAAAGTATGCTTAGAAATAGATATTATGAAACTAGAATTCAAGTAATAATTTGAATCTATCCTATGGGGATTGAGCCCTATCCAAACAAGAAAATATAGCTAGGCTATCCCTAAAAACCCGAGGTGGTTGATAAGATGAAGCCTCGGCATTGACAAGGACTGAGACCGAGCAGAAAGATAGTTAGGCTATCCTGAATAACAAGAAGCAGTACTAGGCAATCAATAAAAAAAATTTCTAAATCATAGGTACACATTAAAAACACGTGACCTAAATAATCGATCAATAAGAAAGGAAGTCTGGAAAGATTCCAACACAAATTAAGGAAGATTTGGCTAAAAAATAGGTGTGTCACCTTGTACGGCCAATGACAAAAACCCTAGAAGAGGGTACAAACACTACAAATACCAAGAAAGCTTAAATATAAGGCACACATTTCTTTCCATGCAAGTTGCTTGTTTGTTTTCAGAGCTCTTATTGACTTAAACATCAGAGTGCCTCCAATCGATTCAACTCCAGTACTAGGTTGTTTGTTCGTTTTGCAAGAAGATGTTATTCGTTTCGTTTCTCCCGAGAAAATCATACACTCAGATTCCACATCATCATCTCTAATAGCTACGAGATTTTTTTCCTGTACAATTAGCGCTTGTGGGAAATGAAACAATAAATTCTACCATGTCAAACCTACATGCTAGGTTCACCATGTAATGATCACCAATCTAATGAGTATGATCCCGAGCGTAACTACAGAGTATAGAGTATACTTACCCTCGAATAGTAACATGAGGGAAAGTAATGCTTGGAGCTCAAACGAAGGACAAAAGTATTGCCAGAATGCATCCACTAGGTGGTATATCCCGCGAGATGATGTAAACCCCCAAGATGATGTCCCCCGAAGAGACCAAGGGATCTCCGCCTTCATGAAACTAGTCTAGTCCTTCTAGGACCAACTTGATAGCCGTAACGCCAAGCTCAAGAGGTCCCAAGAAAAAGCGGAAAAGCTCAAACATGAGAACGAGGAACCTATCATATGGCCAGTGGCTCCGGAATCGATAATCCAAGGATTAGAAGAACAAGTGGCAATAAAAGCATTAGCATGTATACCTGTGTAAGCAAAGTTGGAAGCAGTAGAACTGAAAGCAGGTGTAAAAGAAACATCAAGTTGGGTCATTAGACGCCTGATAGCTTGCATCTCACCTGTAGTGAAACTAACACCATCAACACTAGTAAATGGAGATCAGCCACCGGTGGAGGGGATAGGATCAGCACTCTAAGTCAAATGGGCATGTGAGCTCACAAGACTTATTACAATTGTAGATCACCTTTTTTTCTATTGAATATTTAAATCAGTAGGAATTTTTTTTTTTTTTTTGAATCTCAGCCAACTATCCGGCTTCAGTTTGCATCAGAGCTGTACCATGTAGGCTTCGTGTAAGACTCGCTATTTCATAGCAATTGATTTTCTTTCTGTTCGTAATTTCTTATATCTCTAAACTCTCTTAGAAACTCCATTACAGTTGACTAGCTTAACTCTTCAACTTAGTGAACCACTTCTTCCCTTGTGTTCTTACTGTTCTTTTGCTCACACACTCAGCTCACTGGGGTTATCTCCCAGCTTTTATATGCCAATCAGTTATTGACTTGTTGTCACTGCTTTAAACATGATCTGTACATTGACACAATCAGTTTTCATTTTCTTCTTAGTGAAATTTGTCCCTCTCCCTGTCTGCAGATACTGGCTTTGTGTCAATTATTTCAAGTGCACTTTCTCAGGCACTACTATCAAAAATAAGCTTCTGAAGCCAATAAGTTGAGATTGTGCATGGGTTGTTACCCCAATGTTCCAAATTTGATGCCTAAATCCTAATTGTAGTGAAAATATGCACACTTGTAGCCAGTACGTTTGATAGTAAATTTACTTCTGCAGTCGGAAAGACCAATTTCATAAAGGAGGGAACAGGACACAGCAGTATGGATCCTGCAATTCAACCTGAGCTGCAGTTTTTAATAAATAGCCTCGAGATAAATCTATATAGTTTGCAAGTATTTACAGCTAATACCCACATTTTTCGATATAAGAATCTCTGAAGTTGGAAGGGTTGGTGCCAACATGCAAGGATGATACAGTTCTTAGTTATGGAACAGTAGGAAAATCTTCTAATCCCTGAAGAGGTCTTGATGTACTCATTCCCTCTTGGCCACTGTAAAAGAGAAATGAAAAAAGGACTGGAAGCATGTTGTGTGCAAGCATGAAAAACACCAGACTTCTGGAAACCACATGGATTTAGAAAATAAGAGATGAGAAGTGCATGGGTTTGGTAAAGGAAAAAATATCTACAAGAATTCATGGTTAGGGGAAGAACTCTCACGGTAAAAAAGTCGAAAGTTTGAAAAGGGCGATTTTAGATTACATACACCATTACATGAACAGAACACAATTGCCAGTGTTTGGGACTACTTCAGAGCAATGCCTGATGACTATCACTCAATAGGATCAGACCAGGTACCCCAAAAAACTAAGCAGCCACCAACATAACGTTTAGCATAGCCCAGATAAGTATTCTTGATACTGAAAAAGTTACTTCTTCACATGGGAACTTGAGAACCTTAGGGAAGAGGTATTTCTACCGATAATATACATTTCTGAAGCAGTCCATTAACAGACATACCTAAAAACTACTGTGTCTGGCCTGCCATACTTTGTAGTTTGGCAATCATCTGTGTAGCAGCTGACTCTCGGGCTTCACGAGGATTAGAAAGCAAGCTACTCCCAGCTGAACACTCAAAATCCACCCCTTTAATAGTTACATCAGCCAGAAAGCCACCTACGAAAGGCAATAAATGACAAAAATTAGTTCAATCTCACATGAAATTGATCATATTTTGTGGTAAAGGATGAGCGAATGTATTGTAAGGGGGCTGTGTCATCAGAAAACTTTTCCTCTTTCTTTAACCAAGACATGTCAATTAGAAAACTTCTCTTTTCCCTCATAGCATAAAATGTAAGGCAGATCACTTCCTGAAAACTTTCATCGCAAGAACAACCATTTGACTTGAAACATCTCTCTCTCTCTCTCTCTCTCTCTCTCTCTCTCTCTCTCTCTCTCTCTCTCTCTCTCTCTCTATATATATATATATATATATATATATATATATATATACACTTTTGGCCAATGGAAATCATTAAATACTGGTTGTTGAAGATGAAAGGGAAGTATTTGGATTTTTGTTTACGGGTAAAAATAAAATATCTGGATTTTAGTGCCATCATATTCGTCTTTTTTGGATACAAAACAGATAGCACATTATTCGTAAACCATGTTTTCACAACTTTTTGGGCAACCCTATAAAAGAAAACAGCAACATGCCAGCTTGAATTCTTCAAGGGTCACAGAACCAGGTAGACAACCAAGGTAATGTATATGACTGCCATTCTTGTAAGACCAGTTTGATTTAAGACTTAAAAGATATTTTCTACCATCCCCTTCATCCTTACTTCGTGAATAGGTACTGTCCATCAGCAGCATGCACTAGCATGCAAAAAGCAAAAGTGAGACAATATTTACACATTCACAGATGAACTTACCATCTGACGGCGAGACATGATATGTTGGTAATGACCAATTGTTCTCGTAACATATATCATCCAGTTCCTGCAGAATAAGCATTGTTATAATAATTCTAAGAATATCAAATAGAAAATGAAAGAATGGAAATAGGATTCAATAAACTTCAAAAATATTGCAAAAGAAATTCAATGCTGAAAATTAAGGAAAGTATATAGCACAATATCTCATTTAACCCAAATACTAGCAGGTTTTCTACTGCTCTTATATTGGTAGTGGTCTGGCAACTCGAGCACCATAGGAAACTTGAGTATGAAGTGAAATCGAAATACCAAGAAATGAAGATGAATGTACAAGTATATTTGTTTTCTTATTTTTTCATGAGCAGCGTAGTATATAGTACAAATCTTGTGTTACCATCTGCACAAGGGCTTCTAACATATAATTCACTACAGATCATGCAATTTGAGCCCCTCGAGACACCTAAAGAATGAAGCAAAACTAGGATACCATGCACCTTTCAAATGCGTCCGACAAATTAAATACACCAGCTCAAGTTGTATTATCCTGCTTTCACATTTGAGGAAGGAGTAGGTTCAAATACCATAGGTATAGATGAAAAGACAGCCTTTTGAGTGTGTGTGCGAGAGAGGGAGAGAGAGAGAGCAATCATACGACTTACAGAAGAGTAGCACATGATATTAAAGAATGAAACAGCTGGAACTGAGTTTAGAATTGGATCACTTTTAGAAAACATCTTTGCCACAGAATAGAGCAAAGCATTTTCCACTCTTTAAAACAAATTGACGCACATCCAAGGAATCCTAAAATCCTTTCACAAATCTAAAACACCCACTCATTTGTCGGTGTAATAAAACGAACTCACACTTTCAAGGCACTTGATGACATCTTAATGATCTGTTTGTAGATGACAATATTGAAAAAGCATAGCTGAAAGATGATAAAAGTTCATAATAATAAAGGGCGAGAGGAATGGAACATTCAATGCCAAAACTTGCCTGGCATGGAGTCCGCAAAGTGAGGGTGGCCTCAGACAATCTCTTGCCCTTCATACATGGAGATAAGCCCTGAATTTGGGTTTTGCCTGCTAGGCATACATCATTACAGCAATCCATAATGGCATCTATCTTCAAGGCCCAATCCTCTTCACCCCCTATTACAAGTAGAAAGAAGTGATAAACTAGTCCAAGTATTAAGCTTTCATCAGTCTACTGTTGAGAGCTTGATATACATTTTGAGCCCTTTATTTAATACCTTAAACTTTTGGATATTTCATAGTTTGGCACACTATAGGAACTTTAGTTCTACAGGTCAAAGGTTCAAGTATAATGGTACTCCGATTGTGTTTTTGCATATAAAGTGAGGCACCAGAGTCATGTTCTCTGTGTATATCAATACATCTAGTTCTGTCACCTTCATGGGTGAGTGGTGGTCACATGTGAGGGGGAGCACCAAAAGTTTGATATACATCGTGGAACCATTCTCTAATAACTTCAACGTTTGAAGCACTTAGTTGCTGATAGCTACCGTGGATAACACACTGACTTCTGAGAACAAATGTAGAAAATGGAAATTTAGTGTTTATTCATTACCTGAAACCCAATAAGGTTTTCTTTTCAGAATTTCATTTTCTTTCTCTCTTTTGTTCTTATACTCGCAACTTCCTCAAAGCAATACTACAGCTTAAGATTTTGGAGAATTTATATAAGCTTAATGACATCTCCAGTTTCAATGGTGATATAACTGGCCATTCTACAAAATAAGTGCTCCACTTATATTAGGTGCTGAACTGCAAACATTTTTATTATATAATACATGCATATGTGAAGTGACCCATCCCACATCGAACAATTAAACAAATCCAAGGTTGGGTTGTATTCTTGGGGGTAACTTCACCCATTGCAAATTGGTTTTGGATTGGATGAATGCTCTGACATGTTATCACAGCTAAGTCTTGGTGCTTGGTGAGTTGTGTCCATAGTTATCAAAACTGGACTGGACATCAAGCCAACACAGGGACTAGGTCAATGGGTCACTGATTCAACCGTTGAGTCACAGATCGAACCGGTCATATAATAAAAAAATAATAATAATTAAATCTGTTATGAATTTATAATATTATAAAAATGACATGTTTTAGGTATAATAGACCAAATAAAAGCACAAAAACTATATGCATGTATACAATGCATCCAATTTTCAAGATGATTTATAAAGCTAAGTTAAAAAAAAATACTTCAATCAAAGTTCACATAGCATGGCTTAACAAGTAAAAACGTTCAATGAAAAGAAACTGTATCAAATAAAAACCTATGACACAACCACTACTTGGCGATACTCCATTCCAAAATACAAATATTGCCACCATAATCTACTAACTGTGCCAACCAAAAAAGCCACAAAGAGATTAGATGATCAGCTATGTGTGCTACATGATATACTCCACCTTCGTTATATAAGATCAAACACCCACAAGAATAAACACCAAACCAGGAAAAGCATCCAGCATTAAAGTATTATTTACAGTAGACAAAATCATGCGAAGATGACAACTCTACAGACGGAGAAAAAAAAAGAAAAAATAAAAATAGCAAACAAGAATTTTTAGGAGCCATGAGACCTTGAGACAACATCTGATTAAATCAGAATTCTTGGCCATGGACTCAACACCCACGTTACCCTATGAAGGTGTTTGGCAGCCAAGTGGTAAAATCCCTGTGTGGCAAAATCTCTCTCTCCATATACATGTGATAGGCTTTGAAAATAGACAACTGTAAGTCCAGAATATTACCCATGAGTCGGTTTCTCTACTTTGTCCACAAATATACAGAACATAACGATGGATCAAAATAGTTGCAAAAGAATGGGGTGTTGATACGATTATGCAACTATGAGGGTGAGGGCAAGAGAAATGAGAAGGAACAGATGATGTTGGACAGCCAAAGGAAAATCTGAGATGTATTGCCTCCAGTTTGTTGCTGTTGAGCGAGAGGTGCAAATGGGAGTACAGAGTGACAGGGTGACAGAGACAGAGAAAGAAAACGAGAGGTGAGGTCTCATGTTAGGGCAAAAATGCCCAAATGTTTGATTTTTTA
Source organism: Ilex aquifolium (assembly GCA_951799425.1). Taxonomy (NCBI): domain Eukaryota; kingdom Viridiplantae; phylum Streptophyta; class Magnoliopsida; order Aquifoliales; family Aquifoliaceae; genus Ilex; species Ilex aquifolium. The sequence continues at coordinate 16,254,462 of OX637397.1, read as the reverse complement.
TAGAATTAATTGACCCATCCAGTTTTTATCTAATCGTTCGGTTTGGAGGACTACTCTAGAAACCGCCTGGTTTGATGGGTTTTGGGTGGTTCTGCTGCTTGAACGATCTAAGTAGTGAACCAACCCGATTTAGGTCCTGGTTCACCAGTTTTCTAGGTCAAATCGTCAGTCCGGTCCAAGTTTGATAACTATGGTCGTGTATCTCACTTAATTGAATTTCCTTATCTGTTTATTAGCTTATTTCAATTTAGCTCCACTTTATTTGTTTTGTTGTTTCATTTCAATTTGTTAAACCAGGTCCGACTCCAGGTCGCACGCGAGGAAAGGTGTGAAGAAAACTATCACACAACGAAAAATTACATGAATCCAATGATGGATTATATACTTGAGGATCACTTCACTCATTGCCAATTAGTTTTACTTGGATGGGAGAAGAGAATAAAGAGAAAATATCAACAGAACAAAAAAATACACAGTAAAGGCCCTTATATAGTAAGACAAAACAAAATAAAGTAAACGACTAAACTACCATCAATACTAAATATACTAGAATAATCTAAACATTCTAATATCCACTCCCCTCAAACTCATGATGTTATAGTGGAGAATATCAAAAGTTTGACAAGAAGAAAACAAAAGTGCACTATGGTGTGAGACTTCGTAAAAAAATCTGCTAACTGTATAGTAGAAGGAAAAAATGATAGAAAGATAGTGGCCAACTAAAGATGATGGCACACAAAATAGCTGTCAATCTCAATATGCTCAATATATTCATGGAATAACGAGTTGTTGGCATCTGAATCACTCGTGTTGTCAGAAAACGTCAGTCAATTTCAATATGCTTTGTACCCTAATGGAATTCCAAGTTGTGGATAATCTGAATAGCACTAGTGTTCTCTCTCTCCATGATAATGGAGAGAGAGAAAAACTTCTGCAAATGATTAAGCTGACTCACCCACTGGCGGTGCAGCTGATGTTGTATGACAATTTCTATGCTTAAATGACTAACTTAGTGATCCTCGAGCATTCTTATTCACCAATTTAGGGCACTATGCCTTCCACTAGCCCTTCTCATGATAAAAGTTACACTCATATGAAACAGCTCGACCTCAATACTTGTTCTACAAATTGGAAGTCATCTTAGGAGGAACGAGCAATACAATCTGATTGGGCAATGGAAGAAGTCCTTTCCAAAAAGGGTCTTAAGACAAACCTCTTTAGCCAAAAATTAATTGACTACTGCATCAACTGAGGGAAGTGGGTGACGACAAATAATTGAACCACGAAGTCCCTAAAAGTCATCTTTGAGTGCCATAAAAAATTGCACTAACCTCTGCTCCCATCTATAAGTGTGGCATACCCTTTTAGTACTCAATTCAATAGGTATAGTAAGTGCCAACAATATCCAATCATAACTAAGTAAAACTCTTGTATATTCTATCATCTTATGTGCAGTTTGAATTTCATGCTCAAGTCTATACTGTTAACTTTGATCAAACACAGAGAAGAGAAAAGAAGAAAATAAAACTATTATTATGACACACCAATCAGTGTTTTTACCACTTAATCGAAGATACATAGCAGAGGCCCTTATATAGTAGGACAACACAAGATAAACTAAATGACTAAACTATCCCTAATACTAATACTAATAGATAAAACTACTGTTAACACCCCCTCCCCCTCAAACTCATAATGTGGTAGTAGAAAACATCAAGATTTTGCCAAACTCCGTATCCCTGTACACCCACAGACCCTAAATCGCACCTTGTGGAAGAGATTCGAACCAGAAAATTCAAGGAAATCCAATCAGAGTTCCAAATCACAGAAATAACATGAATATTCACGAAATTTTTTGAAAAATCAAAAGTCTAATAATCTGAACTCAAAACAAAAAATAAGTGGTACAATGATGTTACCCATACAAAATCGAGCAGATGAGTGTTTCCGGTGGCTTCTCATTGCCAACGTTAGCATTCCGATGATGATGTTAGCCCTAAATACATTCAATTTCTTCCTCCAATGAACATGATTGTATTGTTTTTGTGTTTAGAATCGTAATGACTCTGATACCATGATAATATTAATCAAAAACATAGAAGTGAATAAGAATATTCGCAAAAATCCTCGAAAAGTTAAAAGTCTAACAATTTGAACTCAAATACAAAAAACAAGTGGTACGATGATGTTACCCATAAAAAAGCAAAAAGATAAGTGTCTCCAATGGCTTCTCATTGCTAATGTCAGCATTCCGGTGATGAAATCAGTCCTAAATACATTTAGTTTCTTCCTCCGATGAACATGATTGTACTATTTTTGTGTTTAGGATCATAATGATTTTGATACTAAGATAATATTAATCAAAAACAAAGAAGTGAGAAAAAGAAAAAATATGTATCAACCACAATAATCTATCAGAACATTAAACAAGATACACAATAGAAGTCCCTTAGGGCTACATAAACTAAAGAGAATGACTAAACTACCCCTAATAATAAACTAAAATCTCTAACATCTAAATGGTCCCAAATTTTTTTAGGGGTGGTAAACTTTATTAGATGAACATCAATGGTCTGATCAACTGAGTTATTAATCCAGGTAATGATTTTAGTCATAGGTATTAGTATCATACGATACGCGATACGTATCGTACGATACGTCACGATACACCTGAAAAACGATATGTATCGTCTCTGTATCGTTTTTGCACCGTATCGTATGATACACGATACAATACGTACGATACAATACGTCTGATACATACAATACGTGAAGATTCTGTTTTTTTTATTTTTTTTTTGGTTTTTTCGGGCTGAAATGACATCGTTTTACCCGAAGACTTATTTTTAAATCACTATCTAGTGAAACGTCGTTTCAGTAGTTGTGGTTTAAAAAAATAAAATAAAGTTTGTAGTTAATATTATTCAATTGAGTTCAAAATTCCTGATTACTATTAAAATTGTTCAAGCAATTACTGTTAGAAGTTTGAATTAGATGTCTTTGAATTTTAATATTACTGAGCTATGTTAGGAACTTGAATAGTTGGTGGAATATTAATGAAATGCTATATTATTATGAGTTTATGATTTTTTTACAAAGAAATATATATATTATTAACAATTATTTAAAAATTAAAATTGTGCGTATCTTACGATACACGATACGATACGATACACTATTTTTTAAAAACGATACACCTTCCGATACGCGATTTGACAACTATGGTTTTAGCATTGATACCCCAAGTGTTCTTCACGTTAGCATACTTTTCTACTTTAGTATTCGTTGGAACTTGCACTACATCATTAATATAACTCCACATATCTTTTCCCAATAAGAAATTATTCATGACATATGCCTAGTAGGTATAATTATTGCCAGTTAATTTCACATTGATGGCCTGAAGAGAGTCTGAAAATTATCCAAAATCCTAGTTGGCGGCAAACCCTACCAGATTCCTATGTTTGATGAAGGCCCCAAGAAATGCAAACAAAGAATCTGGTTGACGAGGGGCCAGAAGAAAAGAAAACAAAGGCCCAATACAAACAAATAAGGCCCACAATAGAATCAAACAACACAGTTTATTCTAACAACGTGAACCAACAGCCCTCAAAGTGAAGAAGAACACAGCATACGCTACCGATGTACACCAGCCAGCCGATGTAAACCAGCAAGCCTCAAAGTGAAGAAATCAACACAAGAGCAAAGCAACAACCCACGTAACCCAAGAGAATGAACATTCAAGAAGATTAGAAAATGAACCCATCATCACAGTAGCAAGAACCAATTGAGCCGACAGAGGAACAAGCTACAGCTGAATCTCAAATCCACAAATAGGCGACAAAATCCAGTTCAATGTGCTTCAAATCCAACAACGAAAACTCTTAATCGAACCTCATAGAAGAGATTAGAGGCAGAAAATCTGGGAATAAAACTCCCCTAATTCACAGATCTGAGATTTTGAGCCCTATTTTCTGAAAAATTCAAAAATTTGAGAAACCGGCTAGATGACCTCAAAACAAAAACACAGATTATACCACGTTGTAGCCCATGGAAATCAAGCAGGCCGGTGATCTCGAATTCCCTGACTGATAATGCCATCACAATATCATTGCAAACGTGATGACATCAGCCCTTGTCCTTCAATTGAGAATTAGCTATTGTGTTTAGGATCAAAAACTTGCTTTGATACCATGTAAAATTTGATCCAAAGAAGAATGAGAAAAGAGAAATAAAGAGAAAATATCATTATGGCACACATTTAGCTGTGTAACATCATGACATAAAGATATACAGTAGAGAACCTTATATAGTAGGGCAAAACAGAATATATTAAGCGATTAAATTACTCTTAAAACTAAATATACTACAATACTCTAAATACTCTTAACACATCTGACCTGGAAAAGACTAATATGAGATTTTCGATAATATAATGAAGACTGAATGATGGTAGGTTTTTATTCGCTGGATACCCAAACAGTGAACTAGACGAGCGTGCACACTACGCCTAAATTTACACCATATAAGCTAAAGAGGCTAGCTTCACTCCCAGTTTTAGCACCTTGCCCAAATACATTATGCAACAAGAGTGCACAAGGCTTGAGTATTCACCATTGAGTAAACCCATGCTTAATGGAGAGATCTGAAACTAGAGGAAATTGTGTTCACCCTGTTATCAAGTCCCTTAGACACATGAATTAAAGAATAAAATATAAGAAAGGAAGTAATTGAAGTCAAAAAGGAAATGACTGCAGAAAGTGTGGAAGGAGAGAGATCATACCATCCAAGATTGTCTGGACATTTTTGTCACACACCGCGATCTCATCTTCTAGATTGCGTAGCTGATTACACTACAAAGACGAGCAAAGAACAATACAGTGAATATTTTCCAACAGTTACAGCTGAAAAAAAACCTATATATAAAATTCAAAATGGTAACTTATGAATGAAAGAAATTTCAAATGGACAAATAGGAAGGCAAAGCTTTCTATTCGCCCATTTGCAATTGATTCATTTGTCAAAAACTTAGTCCTAAAAATTTCCTCAATAAACATTTAATCATGTTGACCTTATGTTTGTTTAAGCAACAGTTTGATAGCCCCCTTCTATATTGAATCATATTCTCATCTTTAAATAGCCCCCTTTTAGTTCCATAGTTCAGGTAGTGAAGTTTAGAAGACAGAGAGCAAAGCCAAGAGGTGGTCTGGTGCCTCGCCGTAGCCTTCCTTTCTCTTTCCTTCTTTCTCTTCTACCTAGTCCTCAGGTAGGGGCAAATAGCATTCCAAAGAAGTACACATTCTTTTCCACTCAATCTCTCCCCCAACCCTGCTACACATTCCCCCTCCGTGAACTTTAATCTACGTTCAGTCAACCACCCTTAACTCCACCTTCGGAAAGATCCTATTACACAATTCAAGTGTTATAGGAAAGGGAAAACACTACTCATTTATTGAAAAAAGAATCATACTGATGAGTGGGAGGTGAAGCACAAGTGTTTTGACCTCAGGTGAACTAGTTTGTTTAGTGGGCTAGAAAGTAGTCAAAATGGTGGTTGTGACTGGTAGAGGGATCTGATAAACCGGTCAGTCAGCTGATAGCCAATCTGGTCAATCATCAGTCAACCCAATTGGGCGAAATCTGGTTGACTGGATGATAAGAGACAACATAAGCAAGTTTTTAAGGCAGAATGCTTGTTCAGTCGACCAGACCTTGGTACGAGTCGATTGAATGAGAACGTTGGAAGCCTAATTGCTAGGTCCAATAGACTAGACCTCAACCGAATGAGTACGAAACTTTGAAGTTAATGCTACATTAATAGTTAAATCATGAGTATATGCAAATAGGGGTTCCAAAGGATTAATATGAGCTCATGTAAGAAAAACTGAGAAACACTAGTGGAAATTATTATACTTCATCATGTGAGGTGTAAAAAGGGAAATTACTAGCATGGTTGTATTTGTTCTTTCTTGTCGTAATCTTGAATTGGAAAATTTTTTGACAGACAAAGCAATTTGATTTGGCTTGAGAAGTAGTTCGAATGGTGTATACTGTATCAAGAAGAAACTTTGTAAAAGTTGGTCTTAAGATAGATTGTGAAAATTTGATCATCACCTATTGAAGATAATTGGATAGTGAAAAGAAAGCTCCAAAGAGTAGGTTGAAAATAGAAGGTAGGCCCAAGTAGTTGGCCAAACCTTTACAGAGTGTTTATCTTCTTGTCACCCTAACTACTTTTGCATTATTTATTATCTGTCCTTCAGCACTCAAACTTCAAAATTTCAGAAGCTTGAACAATTTTACTATATGTGATTTCAGAACAAAATTAGGTATAATCAACCTAATTCACCCCCATCTAGGTTGCATTTCGGGCCAACAAATCAGATGAGTGAGAACACCTGAGGATCTGTCTCCAATATGGAAATAGTGCATTCTTTGACTGTATATAATATACAGGAAAGTTCCAGACCACTGCACATGCACAGGCATTGGGCCCACTACTTATGATCTCTTCAAATAAAGGTAAACAACCACATAAGCAATAATTTTATAAAGGATTTTGCTAAGCAACAATTTTTGAAGTAAATTTGAGTAGTCTTTTTTCTCATCAGACTAGGATGTCCCCGGATACTTCAAGTTAGATCAAATATGTAAATAAACCTTTTGAAGAAGACAATGTGTGGAAGAACAAAGAGGAATCAAATAAGACATGGATCAGGTTCTCCACTGGCAGAATCATGCCGGAAAGAGATAGAAAAGAAGCAAAGAAAATATGGCCCTTAATAGGTGGGAACTGGGAACAGCATCAAACCACCACCAGCCAACTAAACCAGGCATTGAAGCCACATTAATTGAATATCACTGCGAGTAAATCCAATTACAAGCTCCATCTAACTCAATTCTAAATTGACCAACTACCCCAGCCATGAAAATTATTGATATTTCACATTATCACAACCATTTATTCCTCACACAATCACCGGCATTCACAGCTGTAATCATAAAACTTATCCACCATCAAAGCTCACACTCTCTCCCTCTCCATCTTGTTTCCCCTTCACCGCAACCCTCCCCTCACTCTATGTTTCAGTGTCCTGCTATTGGATTATTTAGAGAACACGACAAATAGATAAAAAATTTCACTTAATCACAAAACTACACTTGCAAGTTATTTTAACATAAAAAAGAAGGGCATTTTTTCCTGCAGGACATGTTGAAAAAAAAGGCAGTACCATAAATCTCAGCACAGACAAACCGATGGATAACAAGTGGCAGCTAAAAAAAATATACCAGTTTCTCTCGTTTCTTGAGAAGAACCCTCAGGGCAGTCTGTGACAAGGCATTTTCCTTGGAAGCAAGTGCAAGTCGTAGTTTATCAAAATATTCCGTGTTCATCCGAAAGGGGACCAGTGCACAATCTCCTAAAGGAACTTCATCCTGGTCGGAAGAGATAGTGCTGCAGACCTTGTTTGCTGTATCAATATTTTCATCTCTGCATTCAGTAACACATGACTTCATTGTGGGGTCAGCCACCTCATCCTGCCAACGATTAAGAAACATCAAATGACATTAATAAAGAATGATGACTTATATAACAGGGATGTTTGTTATCCTAAGACGAGAATTGAAGCTTCTTAATTGCAATTGAGACTTATTGTCTTTTAATAAGCTATGCATCATGACATCTAAATGTTGAGCCACTCCTTATCACCTGCCAAACTGATGCAAACAGACACAGGAAACACAGAACGCTATGTTAAAAATAGACGCTAGTCATAAACCAAACACTAGAGGACCATTGTTATTAGACTAATAGAAGCAGCAAGTACCAACTGCGAATGACAAAGAAAGATCGCATACTTAAGGTCCAAGAAAAAGGTACCTGACTCTTGTACTTCTGAGAATCGAGCAGCAAAGAAAAACAGTGACAAAGTGCTAGCCTCTAACACACACAGCAGCAGCCAGAAGGTGCCTTGGTAGCTGGAGGCCAGCCCCCTTTTACAAAACCTAGATTCTAGGGAAACCCGACACAAGATTCACAATTGAAACCCCCAAAAGTAACAGTTCCGTAACTCCCCAAAAGGCAAAACATAAAATGTGAAGTTACGATGAATAAACAAAAAGTTCCCCAAAAATATATAACTTAAGGTCAGCTGGACCAAACTGGGACCAAAAACCCAAAACGACAAAGTTTCTTTGATCCAACACCGGAAAGAAGAAAACTTACATCACTATTTTATATGTTAGTATAGAAACTAACATTCCTTGTTGTTGGAGATATTTCCTAGTTTATTAGGGTTTTCCTTTTCTTAGTTTATTAGGGTTTTCCTTTTCCTAGTTTATCATTATTGTACCTTTATTATTTGATTATATATACGGGGGTTCTACACTTAGTTTATATCCCTTTTCACTCACATCTATTCCAAGTTGGTATCAGAGCCATACCCCAACCCTAACCCTAACCCTAACCCTAACCTTCTCCATCATCCTCACCGGTGATTAACAGCCGCCCCTCCACATTCACCGACATACCCAGTGTCCTACAGCAACCCACAGCCTCCAACTCCACCGAGACTGCCTCACCGACAAACTGCCTTCAGCCATACCCAAAACCAAGCAGCCCCACCGACCAAACCAGCATATCAGACCGACCAAACCAACTGCCCAAGTCACCAGCAACAAAACCACCAACCCAAAGAAAAACCAGCCACTGCTAAACCAGCCAAACATACCGACTGCCCATACCGACCAGACCACCGTAGGACTGCAAAAGCAAAACAACCAGCAAACCCATCAACCAGCAACCCCTCATCAAACCGACAAACCAACAACTCCACCGAGAAACATCAACCCAAGTCCCAGACCATCCACTGCCAGCCACACCGACTGCCTACACCTCAATCACCTCAAAAACCAGCAACCCCTCATCAAATCGACACCTACCCGCAAACCCAGACCCACCAACCCAAAACCCAGCCCAACCAGCCCACTGTTCAGCCTTCGACCAACCCAGTGCCCAGGCAGCACCAAGCTCGCGCTCAGGCAGTCCCAGCGCCAATCTGCCACGCCTTTGTATTTCGCGTTCTTCATCGCAGTGTCGTCATCTCTTCACGCCACTGATTTCTTTTTCCTAGGGGTGCAGCATCTAGGATCTTTTTAAGAGGGGTCGGATCCTCTTTTCTGTTGATCTGCTCTTGATGCAGTAGATCACTTATCTTTATTGGATTTCTGGGCACCGTGACCTGATTATTTGGGAGCTATCTGGACCTTCTTTATCTGTCGCTACTGTTCGACTGGAGGTATATTATTCTCCCTTATTTTGTCCCTCTATTTATCTTAGAGTTGTTTTCTGTCACGGGTGCCCTAGTATTATTGATGATATGACTACTACTGAGGGAGTTGAGACCCCTACCGTTGAGACATCTGCTAGTACTTCCACCGGATATAGGGATCGACAGCGCTTGGCCCAGCACCGTCAGGATACCCCACATCGTCGTAGACATGGGGATTCTCGTCAATGTGATTATTGTGGCCGACTAGGACATCTCAAGGCTACCTGTTGGAAGCTCCATCCGGAGCTTAAGCCACCTCCTCGTAGCCGTCCTGCTGCCATTGTTGAGGCACCACCACCTACAGTCATTGCTCCTGCTACTACTGCTTGTCCTTGGCAGAGTGATATGGATGCTATCACTTCTCGCTTAGATATACTTATGTCAGCCTTGACTTCTCAAGGTTCGACTACTACTACTGCGACTACTACAGGTATACCTCGCGCATTTCATACTTGCGCCAGTCCGTCTCCTCTTTAGATGCTGGACTCGGGTGCTAATGGTCATATGACAGGTGAGGTTCATCATTTCACCTCTTTTGACGAGCAGTTACATACTCAAGTTCAATTAGCAGATGGTACACATGCCCCTATTGTTAGTAGGGGTACAGTCCGCCTCCCAGATAGCTTTACATTACATTCGGTGTTTCATGCGCCAAAGCTGGTCATGAATCTATTATCTGTACATCAGTTAGCCAAAGATTTTCACTGTGCGGTTGTGTTCTTATCTGATTCGTGTTATTTGCAGGACCTGAGTACCAAGAGAATTATTATTAGGGGACATGAGAGAGATGGATTGTATTATCTAGGCCATCCACCTCCGGTTTCACCAGTTTCTCCACCTCCACCTCCATCACCTGCACCTGATTTGCCTTTATCTGTTCCTAACTTGCATGCTAGTATTTTACCTAGTACTTATCGTTATGATTTTTCATCACAAACTGTTCAGTTGTGGCATGACCGTTTTGGGCATACAAATTTTAAATATTTATGTATGTTATTTCCTGCTTTGAGCAAAGCTTATGTTAGTGGTAAACTTGACTATGTTATATGTTCCCTATCAAAACATGTTAGGACTAGTTATATTCCTCGCATGCACCAGTCACCCAAGCCATTTGACCTAATACACTCTGATATTTGGAGACCCTCTCCAGTTACTGCTTTGTCAGGTGCTCGATACTATGTGACATTTATAGATGACCATACCCGTTGTACCTGAGTCTACCTTTTGCATAGGAAGTCCGATGTACTCCCAATCATCACTCAGTTTCTCCAGATGATTAAGACACAATTCGATGTCATTGTTCGTGCTCTTCGTTCGGATAATGCCAAAGAATATGTGTCTGATGCCTTAGTGTCTCACCTTTCTTCCCATGGTATCCTTCAGCAGCTCACTTGTCCATATACTCCTGAGCAAAATGGAGTTGTTAAAAGGAAAAATAGGAGTCTGATAAGGATGGTACGTTGTATGCTTAGAGGTATGGGGGTACCAAAATCTTATTGACATTTTGCTGTTTTGACTTCTACCTTTCTATGCAATCGTACACCGAGTCGTGTTCTTCAGCATAGGGCTCCCTTACAGGTCTTATTCCCTGAACGGACACTTTTTCCGGTCCCCCCTCGTGTTTTTGGCTGCACATGTTTTGTTCAGGATCGGTCTCCTACTTGCTATAAGCTTGATGATAAAGCGATTCGTTGTGTCTTTGTAGGCTATTGTCATCAGTCTAAGGGGTATCGGTGCTATAATCCTATTAGGCGCCATATGTATCATAGTCTAGATGTTACTTTTCTTGAGCATATTCCTTATTTTTCTTCGAGTCCTGTGTCTTTCCCTCCAGGTGATGATACTCCCTTTGATTTTCTATTACCACAGGAGCCGGATCCATTGGTCACAATCACTACAGAGTCATCAGTCTCTCCTCCTCCAGATCCACTCATCCCTGTTAGTCCAGAGTCACCAGTCCCTCTTCCTTTGCAGGTTTATGTTCGTTGCCCTCGCTCTCATCCCCCTGCTGATGTCCCCTCTACCTTAGACGATGCAGGTAATACTTCTCAGTTCGTTAAGCATATTGATGCACCTGTTGTTAGTACTGATGAGATTGCAGGTACTGAGCCAGTTACTTTACCTGATAAGACATTATCTGTGGAGGATGATGATTTAGGGCGTCGTTATCCTCAGCGTGATCGTCGTCCAGTTGTTCGTTATGGTTGGACCGCCAGGGTTTTATATCCGATCTCTGCTTATGTTTCTTATGATGATCTGTCTCCTACATTTCGAGCTTATAGCATGACCTTATCAGATACGCCGGTTCCTCGCTCTGTTTCAGAGGCTATGCGAGAGCCCCAGTGGGTTCTTGTCATGCCGACGGAGATGGACACTCTTCAGTGTAATCATACATGGGATCTTGTCTCTTTACCTTCAGGGTGAAGACTGTTGGTTGTCGCTGGATTTACACCCTGAAGTTTCTGACGGATGGTACTATTGATTGTCACAAGGCTAGACTTGTAGCGAAGGGCTTTACTCAGGTACTAGGTCATGATTTTGGTGCTACATTTGCCCCCGTGGCAAAATTGATTACTGTTCGATTGATTATTTTTTTGGCTGCGAAGTACTCTTGGCATTTTCATCAGTTGGATGTGAATAATGCATTTCTTCACGGTGATCTGGACGAGATTATTTATATGGATGCACCACCGGGCTTTCGTGGTGAGGGGGAGTATGCTGGAAAGGTATGTCGACTGCGTAAGTCTCTTTATGGACTGAAACAGTCACCACGAGCCTGGTTCTCTCGCTTAAGTGGTGTAGTTGTACGTTTAGGGTTCACCAGATGTCATTCTGATCATACATGCTTCATTCGACGGAATACTTCTGAATAGTGTGTCATCCTGTTGGTATATGTTGATGATATTATTATTACTGGAGATGATGTTTCTGGGACTGCGCAAGTCAAGGTAGACCTTGGGAAGGCCTTCGATGTGAAGGACCTTGAATTTCTGGGTTACTTTCTTGGGATTGAGGTTGCCCGTAGTAGCAGGGGTATTGTTCTTTCTCAGAGAAAGTATGTCCTGGATCTTCTCTCAGACACTGGGATGCTGGGGTGCAAACCGGCATCATCACCTATAATTCCAAACCTGAAGCTTACTGCTGAAGGTGAGGAGTTGAGAGATCCGACTGTTTATCAGAGGTTGGTAGGTAGACTTATCTACCTAGCCAACACTAGGCCAGACATTTCATTCGTTGTCAGCCGAGTTAGTTAGTTCATGCACAGGTCGTGTCAGCCTCATCTTGATGCAGTTTATCATATTCTTCGGTACCTCAAGTCTTGTCCTGGACTTGGGTTGTTCTATACATCAGGATCTCAGACTGGTTCTCTAGCCTGTTATTCAGATTCAGATTATGAGGGAGCCTGTGACGGTCGATCTACTACGGGCTTCTGTGCTTTTCGAGGAACTCATCTTATCTCTTGGAAGAGCAAGAAGCAGGCGATTGTCTCCCGCTCTTCAGCAGAGGCAGAATATCGGGCACTGGCACTTGGCACGTGTGAGATTATCTGGTTACGATCGATTCTTGGCGAGTTGGAATTTTCAGTGACTTCTCCATCCACATTATATTGTGATAATTGATCTGCTATTCAGCTCGCTTCTGACTCTGTACTACACGAGAGGACGAAGCATATAGAAATCGATATTCACTTTTTTCGGGAGAAGGTTAGCTGTGGTATTGTCACTCCATTGTTTGTGGGGACCAGTGATCAGGTTACGGATGTTTTCACAAAACCTGTCACTCTATCCATTCTTCAGGACTCAGTTGTCAAGCTTGGCTTAGTTGATATTTTTGCGCCTAGCTTGAGGGGGAGTGTTGGAGATATTTCTTAGTTTATTAGGGTTTTCCTTTTCCTAGTTTATCATTATTGTACATTTATTATTTGACTATATATACGGGGGCTCTACACTTAGTTTGTATCCCTTTTCACTCACATCTATTCCAAGTCTTGTATAACAAACTCCTACACATTTGTTTTGTCTACATATCCAATCAAAAGCTCTAAGTAAACCTTAGATAAAGGTTCAGATAAATGTGTTTTTCCAATGATGCAAGGCTACTCTATCAAGGCCGGAGTATCCATATCAGCTGGGTACGCCTTAGATACTTCAAAATATATTTTCATTTTGGATATGTTTGGAATACGCCTATATGCCGAGGATATCCAATTGATACATTAAAGATGCGCGGAGGATACATTACTGATACGTTTAGGACACATTGGAATACTTCGGGGCTAAATATGACATGTTTTTACTTTTCAAAATAGGATACTGAAGTAAATAAAGGGATGTACGACAGCCCACCGAATAGCTATCAAGCCAAGGGAGGAGGTTAGGGGACCAGAGTCGACGCGGTTGGGTCCCGACAGCCGTATGAATGTATATCTTTTCTTCTTTTTCTTCGCTTGGCTGTCATTTCAAGAACGATTGAAGCGAAATAAATGTTCTCTAAAAACAAAAATATGAGAGTTCATCCAAGGAAAAAAATAATGACCTATTTGCTATGTTATTTATTGAATAACACCCTCTTATAGCATGTCGTTACCTTCACAATGAAAGCAAGAGATTAATATTGTACAACAATGTACTATAAATTTGATATTTTAGATGAGTTTTCCATTAAACACCCTAAAAATTTGGTTAAATAACATTTGTGGATTTGTTTAATATATCTTTTACTTTTCTATTGCAATATACAATACAATTTATTTTCAACTATATATCTATGAATCATCAATATCTAATCTTATCAAATAGTACAATATATAAAATATAAAAAAAAATTATTTATTCAGATATCTTGTCGTATTCATATCTTAGTTTTTTCAATTTGTTGTATCGGCGTATCCATATCTTGTTGAACCCGTATCTCATATCTATATCCATGCTTCGTAGGCCTTGGCCATATTTGCCAAGTAATATATATAAGCCCACCTATGGTATATTAGCGACTAGAATTATATAGAGGGAAAAAATTCAGGAAAGTATTTACACCGCTATAAATGGAAATAGAGACAAGCTTTCAATGCAATTATCATTGCAGTTCATTAATTTATCATTATTAGTGCACAACATACTCCCAACCTTGATTACAATCCAACATTAAAGAAAAAAACATTGAGCAATTGTGGCATCTAACAAATCATTCTAAGCGGTACAGCTCATGCTGCTACAACATGGAAATTACTAATTACATTTATATCTTGAATGTTGCATTTATTGTTCTTGAAAATCGAAGTGTACCAACAACCCCAATTCCTTGCTAACAAGAGTAATTTTCTATTATTGAAAGAATATTAAGGAAAAAACAATAACAACATGCAATACATAAAAAACCCGCTCACCCGAAACTTCATCATGGAAACTCCCAACTTGGCCAACTCATCCACTTGCTCAGTGGTGTACCACATGATCCACCTAATCTTCATATCTATGGTAATAAACAAATCAAGGATCTCTCATAAATGATGTAAAAGTGCCAGAAACCATGGAACTCCTTTCCACCCATCTAATCACAACTTTTTAATCTCAGTTACTCATGCATGTCTAAACTCTAGCTAAATTTTTAGATTCAACCGATCCAAGCATTAATCCTAAGTAGTTTAAGTCAGCTCAAGTCCCTATATTTTTCTGAGCTTGACGAATAATGAAGAGCAAACAAGTTGAAGTACTCTTCATTTATATGTACATTTGATAAGAAAATAAGCACCACAAGTTCAACAAGATTTTCATTACAGCAGTAAAAAATTCTGACCTTAGTCTTGACACTGCTTATCGAGGCATTTATATCCCTCTCTGCCGAAGAAGTCCTCTTTCTCTGGTGATGGTAAACTTTGAATGTCGTCTGAGTATTCTTACGTTTGTCTTCATCCTGGGGACAAACCACAGAAGAGTCATCTATATCCATACATTGTGGCCCATTGGAAGAATTGGACAAACAAGTCATTTGGTGTTCATTGTTATTTTCCTGCTTTGGCTCTTCAGCATTAGCACCACTTCCCTCTCTGCCACTCGAATCTGCAACACAGGATCTATTATTGGATCTACAAATGTTTTCACTAACTTCATTGTCAGAAGATTTCTCTGTCCTCTCAGAACTTTTCACAGAATTTCCTTTGTTGTCGCCACAATCTGTGATGCCAGAGTTTTTGTCAGATCTGTCCAAGTTTTCAGTAACTTCATCACAAGAGTCCTCTATCATCTGAGAGCTGTTGACATGCACATATTCCAATCCCACACTTGAATTTTGCAAACTATTTGAAACCACTTCCCTGCTTTCAGCAACTTTTTTGTCGCAAGAGTTCTCTATCCTCGGAGAGATGTTGTCATTCGCATTTCCCGGTCCGACCGTTGAATCTTGTAAACTATTTGGGAATGCTTCCCTGTGACATTTTCAAGATAAACTAAATAAGATGAATATAAGCTCTAAACCATTTATAGAGAGCTACATGAAAGAAAAATATCTGGACTAATTTGATGAATATAGATGAATATAGAGGCCAAATAATTACTTTCATCCTTTTTGGACTAATTTGGAGAGAGGGGTTGTTTGGTAGAGCACCTAAACAGAACCATAATGTAAATTAATTAGGAGAAAATAGGAGCTCTGTTGGATGACTTCCACAGACTCCTAAACATTTCATTTATAGCAAAAAATACAATGCAATATTCAACAAGATAACCATCATAAATCTTATCGTTATCGGAAGATCTCTCTTATGGGTGGTCGGAACGGACACACCTAACTTGGCTGCAAAGCGAAGTAGCTGCTGACTTAGTACACTTTTAGTAAAGATATCAGCAACTTGATGTCCCGAAGAAATGAACTGAACAAGAAGAGAAGCAGTGGCCACCTTTTCACGGACAAAATGATAGTTGAGCTCGATATGTTTTGTGCGAGCATGGAAGACGGGGTTGGAGGCCATAGAGACTGCACTGTTATTGTCACAGAATAAAGCCAGAGTTATGGCTAAGTACACCTTCAAATCTTGGAGAATGTAAGTAATCCAAGTCATATCCGCAGCAGCATGGGCAAGAGCGCAATACTCTGCCTCGGCGCACAAGAGATATCTGTGAGTGAAAGGGATACCCAAACTAAGAGTAGATCCCCGTATATATAGTCAAACAATAGTATAAAGTGACCTGAACATTCATCTGGTCTAGGCAAAACATAAAAGTCATAGTATGGGATAAAAAAGGAAAAAGAAACCCTAATAAACTAGACTATAACTTCAACAGGAGCTTGAGCGAGCAACAATATGTTGTTTTTTGTAACTCCACGAAATGAAATACCAAGAAAGATTGCATTGCCAATGGTAGACCGGCGAGTGTCTGGGCAGCCGACCCAATCGATATCACTATAGCCTATAAGTTCAAGAGGACTGTTGGCATGGAAGAACAGCCCATGAGAAATTGTTCCCTTGACACAATGAAGAATCTACTTAGCCACATTAAGATGGTCAGTCATAGGCTCATGCATGTGTTGACAAACCGAAAAAGCTATGTTTGGGCGAGTGATAGTCAAGTATTGTAAGCCGCCAACGATGGTTCAAAATGATGATGGATCGTCAAGGGGGATGCCAACAGCAGTCAATTTGTGATTAATAGGCATGGGCGTAGCAAGGGACTTGGATTCAAGCATGGACGCACGAGCAAGTAATTTGTACGCATACTTGGCTTGTGTAAGAAATAGGCTGGCCGGGGAAGAAACGGCTTCAACACCCAAAAAATAATATAGAGGGCCAAGATCCTTCATTGAGAATTCGAAACCAAGTGTAGTAATGATATGGCGTAAGAGACCATAGTCGCTACCAGTGATGACCATGTCAACATACAGAAGATGGACGAGAATTTGATTGTTAACATGAAAGGTGAACATGGAGTTGTCGGCGGGATTGGATTTAAAGCCAAGACTATAGAGGTGATGGCTAAATCTCTCAAACCATGCACGGGGTGCTTGTCGTAAACCGTACAAGGCACGGTGAAGACGACACATGCTGTGGGAAGGTATCGCCCAAAAAACCTAGAGGTTGGGAAACAAACACCTCTTCTTTAGAGATACATGGAGGAACGCATTTTTTACGTCCAATTGCTGGATGTGCCAGTGGCGAGCAACGGTGACAGCCAAAACAGTAAGGGTAATGGTGGCTTTGACAACAGGAGTGAATGTTTCGTCAAAATCAATGCCTTGAAGTTGAGAGTAGCCTTTGGCCACGAGGCGAACTTTATGACGCTCAATTTCCCCAGAAGGCAAAATTTAGTTTTGTAAACCCAGTCAGTGGGAATGACATTCATATCGGGGTGCCGTGGAACCAAAATCCAAGTATTATTGAGATGAAGAGCGTGGAGTTCTATGGCCATAGCGGCTATGGGCAAAGCCTCCTTGATCGAAGTGGGGTCCTTAGCGGCATTCACAGCACTGAGGAAGGTAGAATGATGAGGGGAAATTGCCATGGAAGTGACAAAATCAATGGTATGGGGGGAGCGGCGAGCCTTGCTACGTGTAATCATTGGATGGGTAGGGCCCAAAACTGGAAGAGCAGGAGGCTGTGGCGCAGACAGAGAAATTGGGAGAACTGTCTCCCGTGTACCACCAATAGAAGAGGGATGTGGCAGCATGAGGCAAAGAAGAAGGCAGCGGTAGGGCGAAGACAGACTGCTTGGAGGTCTCTGTGGACAGACTGGGTGGCAGCAACCGGGAACGGTGCGTTGGAGATGGAACTGTGGCTGGGCAGTAGTAAATTCGATGGGTGGAGAAAGCAAATCTTCTGGGAATAACAACCGTGGAAAATCAGTATATTGAAGAAAATCACCATGAAAAACAGCCGCCATATGAAGAACATCACAAGATTGACAAGGAAAAATTGTTTCATCGAAAACAACATGCCAAGAGATATAAACGTGGCCAGATGAGGGTTCTAAGCACCGAAATCCTTTGTGGAATTCACTGATACCCAGGACCACACAAGGTAGACTCTTTGGACTGGAACTTGTGTAGTTGATAATCCGAAAGAAATGGATAGCAAAAACAGCCAAAGAGGCAAAGCATCGTAAAATCGGGATCTTTGCCATATAGAGAGAAGAATGGACTCCGGTTGTGTAAGTGGGCAGCCTGTTGATTAAATAAGTTGCCGTTGAAAATGCTTCGACCCACAAGTCCATAGGAGCTTTACTATGAAACAAGAGAGTTAAACACGTCTCTGTGATATGACGATGTTTTTGCTCGACGACCCCATTTTGTTGGGGTGTTCGTGGACATGAAAGTTGGCGAACGATGCCTTTTTGTGCAAAATGATTATCGAAGTCATGTGAGGTGAACTCACCACCGCAATCGCTTAAAAATAATTGAACTCTTGCATCAAAGACATTTGCCATCATCTTTTCAAACCGAGTCAAGCATTTGAACACCTCAGATTTAAGCTTTAACAGATAAAACCAAACATAGCAAGTTACATCATCGGTAAAAATAACATAGTAGCGAAATCCCGAAACAGAGTTAATTGGAGTGGGCCCCAAACATCAAAATAAATGTAAACAAATGGTTTATCACATACAGAATCACTTAAAGTAAAAGGCAAACGACGTCCTTTGCCAAGTTGACAACTGCTACAAAGATGATTATTCAAGCTACTACTAGAAGTAAAAGAAATCAAAGATTGCCTTCGTAAAGTCTTCAACATCTGAATGGAAGGATGTCCTAGAAGATGATGCCAAACTTCAGCAGTTATTGGTGTAGATGGAAAAGGATGAATAGCTAGGAGTGAAGCATCGTCATGCAAAAAAGTATTTAGCCCTCTGTACCTACGACCTGTCATCAGTACTGTCCCAAATTTGTGATCCTTGACAGAAAAATCCAAATTGTAAAAATTCAAGAGTAAAAGATTATCATCGAGGAACTAACTAACAGATAGTAAATTCTTTTGAATTCCCATAACCAATAGAACATTGTTGGGTTGTATACCACGCTCATTTCCAAGAATAATAACAGTACCCTCATGAGTTGCATGCAGGATAGCACCATTACTCACAAAAACCTTTTCATCAGAGGTATAAGGACTGATATTAATAAAAATACCTACATTTCTAGTGATATAAGAAGTTGTTCCCCTGTCGGGATACCAATTTGGGTTATTGGGATCCGCTATTGAAAGAGCAGAGGGAATCGTGCGTGCTTGATTGGTATGATTATAGAGATGCCAACAAGAGCATTATGACCCCTTTTCCCCCAAATTTGACACTCAGGGACACCTGTGGATGAGTTGCCACGTGCGGAGGAGTCATGTTTAGGGGAGTCCAAAAATCTGGAAGATGCATTAGGATTACTAGTGGGACTGTTGCGCCCAAAATTCAAGCCATAATTGCTTTGTGATCCATTATTGTTGGATGAACAAGAACCTTTGTTATAATTTTTCTTTTGTGAAAAATTATTTTGCCCTGAGAAAGGGAATCTCATCTCCTGACTGATGAGATTTGGTATGAGCCCGTCATATAGTGGAAAAGGTGGTCGAGGAAGTACTGAAGTGGCGAAGGTGTTATAATCGGGACACAAACCAGCAAGTACGTAGTGTACTTTATCTGGGTCCAAAAGTGGTGCACTGATCGCGGCAAGAGTATCAAACAGCCCATTTAGCTGCCGAAGATATTCAGAAAATGTCGACGAATCCTTCTTAATAACATTCAATTGATGACGGATAGAGTGTATACGAGCCTGTGAGCGTTGTTGATAGTTGTCAGCAAGAAATCTCCACGTATTGTAGGACGTTTCCAAACCGACAACTTCAGCCATAACCTCTTCCATCAAGGTTGTGTTAATCCAACTGAGGAGTATCTGAGGAGTAATCGTCCAAGCCTCATAAGCGGGATTGAAAATTTCCTGATCATTGTCCCGAACTACCGCTGGGGGTTTAGGTACTTTCCCTTCAACGAATTCCAGCAACTTATGGCTTCGGAGAACCAGAAGTAATTGACTCTTCCATAGCAGGTAATTTGTGGATGTAAGGTGGATGGATATCCAATTTGTGATGACAGAAAGAGAGACAGTCGGTGGATGAATGTTGACAGCACTGGTCTGGGTTGTAACTCCAGTGGACTGATTTGTGGAGATGGCTTCTGTTGCCATTTTTTTCCTGATAATCTATTAGGTCTCAAAGACCAATGGCTCTGATACCATGTAAATTAATTAGGAGAAAATAGGAGCTTTGTTGGACGACTTCCACAGACTCCTAAATGTGTCATTTATAGCAAAAAATACAGTGCAATATTCAACAAGATAACCATCATAAATCTTATCCTTATTGGAAGATCTCTCTAATCTATTCCTAAATCTTCTAATAAGGAAGTGATTGGGGTAGATGATTTTATCATCCTTACCACATAATACTCAGAAAAAAGAGTCGAATCCATTCATGCCGTTTTCAAAAATTTCTGACATGCTTGGTGCTGACGTCAGGTTGTGCTAACATCAATATGTCAAAGTCTTGACAACAACCATTACCGGATAATGAATGTTTTCTGATGAGATCCGGCAACTTTGAGATGTTAAACTTTGGACGACGCTATAATAACAAGTTAGATTTAAAGTCTTCAAAGTTTTGAGAAGATGAGAGGAATTAGAGGAAAAGAGAAGATTACTAGAGAAGAGAGTAGTGTGTATTGGGTCACACAACTACGTCCAACTTACATATGCAAACACAAATTACTAAAATGCCCTTAAGATATAAATAAAGCATAACATAACATAATAAATACCTATAATTCATTTACATGTCCGAAAAACATGAATTTTGGCAACTTTGAGATGTTAGATTTTGGTCGACGCTCTAATACAAGTTAGATTTCAAAGTCTTTAGAGTTTTGAGACAATGAGAAAAAGAAGTAGAGGAAAAGAAAGAAGATTAAGAAAGAACATTACGAGAGAGGATAGTAGTGTGTATTAGGTCACAACTACGTCCAACTTACATATGTAAAAACAAATTACTAAAATGCCCTTTAGATATAGTTGAATGATAAAATTGATATAAAGGTTTATGTGGGAAAAAAGAATGGAGGAAGAGAGAGAGAGATCTAGAGGAATAATCAATTATGTAGACTATGTTGCCCTACACTCTTATTTATAGTAAACTGATATTATGGAAATTACAATATTTCCCTACACTACTAATAATCTATAATCTATACTACCTATAAAAGTCTCTTATGGTGAAAAACTTTTATTTTCCTATTTTGTCCTTAATCTATACTTTTAGGTCAATTTAATCCTTGGTCCAGTAATTGCAATAAATTATTTAAGTTCAATAATGCCTTTAAGAGATGCCTTCTTAAGTTTTGGACCTTTGTATTCCATCTACATTGACTGCATCAGTTACGTATAGAACTTCTGAAAGGTAAGTTATAGAAATTTTTTTTTTTTTGGTACATAGTTAAATATAGAACTTCAACCTTCCATTTCTTGCTACTTGGGAGGCTTGCTTTAAAAACCTTGTCATTCACCAATTCTTTCACTTATTGTTTTCTTTCTTCTTCTCTCTCCCAGTCTTTCTGTGTGCTCTCTTTTCAAGTATTGTTACTGTAATGAAGAATTTTGTTTCTGGGATAAAGATGATAATTGGGTATGATGGTTGTTATGGCCATGGTGGTTTTGATTTGATTAGTCATTTATTCCCCCCTCTTTGTTTCTCTCTTTCCTCCCCATTCCCTTCTCACCATCTATCTATGTGTTTTGCCTTCAAGTTTTGTTATTGTAATCAAGAAGTTTTTTTCTCGGATTAAGATGATACTTAGGTATGATGCTTGTTATATGATGTTTTGATTTGTTTATGCATTCACTAATAATTTCAGGGACAGTAGATGAATGTGATTTAAAGTATTTGTTTTATAGAAAATATCAGCTCTAGCAATCAAGGAATCTAAGACTTTGTATTCAATAGAGCCTTCAAATGCATGCTCACCATTATCCAATAAGGTTGGTTCAGGGGAGAGAGTGTTGGATTTTTATTGGCACTGATCATTAGATGAAATAATTTTGAGGATAGCATGAGAAGATTACAAACTACAAGTTTCAATTTTCAAAGCAACCATGGGACTTAGGAAATTGATTAAGCCATGGGAATTAGGATTATTTTTTATGGAAAAGAGATGTTAATACAAGCAAAATAGATAAAGGGTGATCGATCATACTCCATAATGGTATGTATATCAAATAACAGAACTAATTAAAGGCCAAATATGCAATTCTAAATGAAGATAAAATTTTAACAAAAATTAAAAATTCTAAACTGATAAGACTGTCTTGTAACCAGGGAAAAAACTTTTTTAAGGACTCAGTCCTTGAGTTGCTCAAGCCATATATGGTGTCACCATGATGTTAGTAAATCACCATATTACTTGGAGCTATAACAGAAAGCATACAAAAATAGAGTGACCCAGTAAGGAGTTGAAGTGTTCATTAGCATTATACTTTATTTCATGCAACAACAACAAACGCACAGGTGAAAATTTATGATTCAATTGCAATTCTTTTGCATGTTGAAAAGACACAAGTTTATTGTCCTCACATACCTTTCACTAAAAAAGTTTATCTAAACTAGCAAATGGCAACGCAAAAAGTGATGGGTGCTGGCAACATCTAAATTGGATTTAATTACTTTTATGTTTTATATTTTCAACTGATTTAGGTAAATAGGTCAGTTTCTTTTTATGCAAACCCCCACACACATAGACTAGATATGGTATGGTCAGAGCCTTTGGATCACACAAGTCGCCTATGCAACTTTGTGACGTTTATTGTATATATCTAATAATTAATTTTCTTTGATTATTTACGTTCATGTCAATAGATTAAGGGCATGATGAATTCAGGTATTAAAAAGTAATATTAGAATAAATTACTTTAGTGATCATTTAACACGATGTTTGGATCATGTTATAAAGTCTATTCATTTAATATTAGTGAAGATTGGATGGAAAAGTTTTTTCATTTTTTCAACTTAATATATGCATTAATCTCTTATCCAAACATATATAGGATGGATATTATGATAATGCAGTAACACCTTATCTCAGTTTTAAAAAACATTCATAGTATAAATGAGATAAAATAATATAATACGTAGATTGTTACAACTAATATAAACTAGATCGCCAATAATTTCATCACATGTACCGAAATCAAACACCCCCTAACTCCAAAATAACTAAAGGTAACTTTGTAATATCATTGTGTTACCTTTCCAAAAAATTTTATCATTTTGTATTCATTTACTATAGTGAAGCAATATGTACTTGTGATCGAAATTTCAAGACATGTAAAAATGCAAATAAAGGGGAGATTTACATTTTAGTTAATGTACTTAGTGATGTATTAGATTGTTTAGCAACACATTTTAAATTGGGCTACACTAAAATTCATATAATTGCCCGGGGGGGGGGGTTTGCATTTGTGGGTGCTTGGTTTAGAACATTCATGCATGTAGGTTTATCTGTAGATTAGCTTATTTTTTTATCAATACCCAAAATATAGATCCGATTAATTAGATATGGATTAATATTTTTAACTAATTGTCAGAATACAATATAATATATTAGAATTTAGATATACTCATATACAATTCAATTTATGTAAATTTTGTATATATGATGAAGTTATTATCTAATCATATTTAAACATATAAACTTTGGAGAAAATAAAAATTAAAGAATAGCCTTGGTTAGATTGCAATTTATTGAGCTTGAGTGTATAATAATTCGTCACAAAGTATATCCTACAATACCTAAGTGGGATATCCATAAAAAAAAAAAAAAAAAGTAGTTGTCGTTTCAATTAAATGTTACAAGTTTTAAAATGAATAACTTATGTTTTCATCTCTTAAATTATACCTAGATTAATTTAGAAGCAAAAAAGACGTAATCATGTTAGAACTTGGATTACTAAAAGTGAACATTAATGTGATGAATACATAAGTATGTATGCTTTCTATCTTTTCTTTTCTTTTCTTTTGCTTGATATTCATAAACATATACTCAAATCATGAACAATAAAACTTCCAAGCAAAAAATAAAATTAATATTACCACTTGAATTAGTCCACGTGCAACGCACGTATACATTAACTAGTACTTATAAATGTCAACATCTGTGAAAAACTTTTGATTTCATATTTTATCCCTAATTATTACAATAATACCAATTATACCCCCAAATATCTTTATTAATATTATTATTTTTCCTTCCATATCTTATTAGCCCAAAATTTTCATTTGAATCAAAATTCTTCTTATCAGATAACATCTTTAATTACAATTGTAACTCTAAGAACTCCAATTATCCATAATTTTATTAAAATATAGTTTAACATTAGATTTTAGGATCAAATATATGTCATATTTTTTGGCACGAAACAATATCATAATAGTAATACAAACAAAAGTTTTACAATCTAATCAATCTCTTTGTTAATAAACTATAATATATTTATAATATAATTAAATGTGCAAATACTCAAGAATAACAATTTTTAAACTCCACTATAAACAACAAAAGAATGTCTAAAGGGGCTGAAGAAATACGTGAAAATGACAGATTAGATATTTCAAGAAGGGTAGAATAGATCAATAATTAGATTTAGTAATAATTAAAATAAAAATAAATTATTCGACATATAGTTTATTATTCATTTTAATTACAAATATAATTTATTTTTAATAAATAATTTATTATTTAAATATATTCACGTGTAATGCACGTCTGGCATTGCTAGTATAAATAAAAACTCTACACTATCCCTCAAGTTAAAGCATAAAAATCAAAAATACCCAACTTAGTACAAAGATTGTTTAAGACAAATTGAGCCAATGATTTTGTAAGGATGTCACCCAACTGGTCACTAAACTTGATGTAAGGTATGATAATATCCTTATGCATCAAGAGATCTCGAATTAAATGACAATCCACTTTAATGTGTTCAGTCCTCTCATGGAATATCATATTGCTGACAATGAAAATAACTGTTTGGTTGTCACAATGCATCTCCATAGGAGAGGGCATAGTGATACTCATCACGAAGTAGTGAACAAACCCACAACATCTCACACGCAGTATGAGTCATGCTTCAATATTCATCCTTTTCACTCGAACGTGCAACCACATTCTGTTTCTTGCTATGCCAAGTAACAAGACTATCACCAATAAATGTAAAATAACTTGAAGTAGAACGTCTATTAGTACGACTACTTGCTTGGTCAACATAAGAAAAATCAGTAACAATCATGGAGGATCAAGGATGATATAGTAATCCTTTACCCGGTACACCTTTTGGAAATTGAAGAATAAAACAAATAGTCTCCCAATGAGGCTTACGAGGAACATGCATAAACTGACTAACCACACCAACAGCATAGGTAATATCTGGGTGTGCAACTCTAAGGTAAGTCAACTTATCAACTAACCTTTGATAACGCCATACATCATCAAAAATTTCAACACTATTAACATCCAACTTAACTGTGGAGTTCACGGGAATATCAGCTGGACACGCACCAAGAGTACCTGTTTCACACAATAACACCAATACATACTTCCGTTGGCATAAATTGATACATTCCTTTGACTGAGTAACCCCAATCTCAAAAAATATCAAAGGCGACCTAAAACTTTGATATGAAACTGCTTCCTCGAATAGACATTGAAGTGGGCAATACCATCTGAGTCATTACCACTAATGATAAATGTCAGCAACATACACAATAAGAATAAGAGTAATGCTATTGGGACCTAAAAATTTAACCTAATTTGCTGACCTAATGATGTGGCTTCATTGTAACTCTGGAATTAACACCAAGTTCCAAGGCTTGATGGGACCCACAGTCAATCCAACGGCTATAATGAATAAGGTCAGCAAATTAAGTCAATAAATTAGATTCTAATAGCATTACTTTCAGAATAATAACACCTGGGAAGACCGACGAACAAAAACTGAATAGTCTAAAGTGGAACAATGAAACTCATACAAAGTACAAGATTATTAAACTTGTCAAACCAAGCATGTGGTGATTGTTTGAGGTCATATAGTGCTGTCTTCAAACAACACACTACTGTTCCTTACCAGATATAACATAACCTGGAGGTTGCATCATATACACCTCTTCACGTAGATCTCCATGTAAAAAAACATTCTTGATGTCGAGCTGATACAAAGGTCAATCACAACTAACTGCAACAAAAATAAGAACTATAACAGAGTTAAGGCGAGCAACAGGAAAAAAAGTCTCACAATAATCCACACCATATATCTGAGTATAGCCTTTGGCAACCAAACGAGCCTTCGAACGCTCAACGGAGTTATCGGGATGATACTTCACTTTGTAGACCCAATGACAACTGACGAGCTACTTACCAGAAGGAAAAGTAATAAGGTCACATGTATGATTCTCATGAACGGCTTTCATTTCCTCATCCATAACAAGTTTCCAACCAAGAAATACAAATGTCTAGTTTAAAAAGCTAGGAAGAAAAACAAAAGACAAAGTCGATGAAAAACAACAAAGGAGTGAAGAAAGCTAATGCAAAGACACAAAATTAGAAATGGCATGCTCAGTGCAGTTACGGGTACCTTTCCTCAAAGCAATAAACAATTCTGAAGGAGGTGAACTAGTTACTGATTATGGCTCCAGGGTTAAGACCTTAGTAGAATCAAGTGATGGTTATGGACCTAGAGCATATAGAACAACCTATTTGTCCTTGGAATGACGATAAACCTATAAAGAATGTGTAGTAGTCAAGGAAAAAGAAGATACATAGTCTGGGATAATAGGCAACAAGGACTCCCCTAATTGGAAAAAACTAAATCAAGTGAAAATGTATGTTCAGATGCAAAAAAGAAAGTGAATTAAAAAAGGTAACATCGTAGTATCCGCAATAGACAAAGGTCATAGCACCGATAACCTTTCTGAGTAAGAAAATAGCCCAAAAAGACATACTTAACTGAGTGAAACAAAAGTTTATTCAGACCCAGACCAAGAAGATGAACAAATGCAACGCAACCAAAGACAAGAGGAATGAGTCCAAATGGTTGTTTATCAGGATAAATTAACGCAAAAGGAGATTTGTTGTCCAAAATGGGGAAGGCGTGCGATTAATAAGATAAACTAAAGTAAGAACATCAGCCCAATAAGGTTTTGACACATACATGTTAAACATCAAGGTGCGGGCAACATCCAACAAATGACAATGTTTACGTTCGACAACACCATTTTGTTGGGAGGTATGAGGACATGTAGTTTGATTGATAATGCCCCAGTCTACACAAAAGTTGTTCATAAATGATTGAATATACTCAAGGCAATTGTCAGATCGAAGAATCTTAATATGGATATCAAACTAAACTAGAATTTCATTATAAAAAGTGGTAAAGACTTTAAGCAATTCAGACCAGACTTTCACAAGGAATAACCAAGTCATATTAGAGAAATCATCTACAAAGATGACAAAATACCAAAAATCAAAAATACTTTTGATTCTTGCAAGACCCCAAATAAGTGTATGAACAATATGAAACGGACTAGGCTGACAATTTAAAGAACTAAGAGGAAAAGAACTATTGTGATGCTTGCCTAATTGACAAGCCTCACATTCTAACACAGAAGAAGAACTCAAATCTAGGATAACTTGACACATTGTGCTTTTGGATTCCATGCAGTTGTGTTTACAGGTGTTCGACACCCGGTAAATCTTGCAGTTCACTAGGCAATTTTAAAAATGGCTAAGAAAATCTCAATTTTGATCTCCAAGAACCCTCAAACCTTGATTCTAGGTGAATCATGGACACTTTTCTGTAACTTTGTTTTTTCAAGACCAGAAGAAAAAATATATCACATGAAGCCAAGGTGCCAGCTTGAAACATAGGAAACGTTTACAAGGGCATCCACAAGTCACTCATCTATTCTGGGCAATTGTCTACTAGAAGTTTCACATTATAATTGGAATATACTGAATTCATAGTACAAGCTTAGTAAATCAAAAGGTTAAAATAGTTGGAATAGTTTCCCGAGACATTCAGTGAAATTTCGACAATTTACATCCAATTAAAAAATGTCCGAGCTCTAATTGCCTCAAAAAAATTTCAATTATTAATTTAACCTCCAAATGCAAATAAGCCTCTCAATTATAATATTACAAAAACTCTATCAATATTGAACCATCTTCGATTCTTTAAATATTTTGTTCCAAATCTTCTTTTCAAAAATCAACTTAAATAAAGTAACAAAGTATAAAATATGACGAGAAATAATAAGTTCATCAACCAACACAATTGAATAACGAATTAAATCAAGGATCTCTCAATAAATATCAAGAATCTCAAATAGCAAATATGAATCAACACATACTTCACATATCACACGTCTTACGAGATCAAAACACAAATTTGACACTTTACCAATCATCACACCTCAACCCAATCTCACGAGTCCTATTGTTGGCGATGCATTGGACTATGGGCTACCACGATCAAGTCTCAATCCACACAAAACACAATCAATGTGATCAATATACTAAAAGGAATTCAATGGGAATTTCAGAATCACAATAACGCAAAACGAAATACAAATTGAAAATAATCAAGGAATTACCCTTTGCAAAAAGATTCAAATAGCATATTGTATACAACTTCGTACCTTAGAGTCCTTAATTGACTCCGACAAATTAGTAGTACCTCAAGGAGTCACGAACAACATACTTAAATTTCCCACACATTTAATCACAAAATATCACTTTGCAAAACTCACAATTTCTCATTTCTCCTTGCCCCATTTCTCTCATCAATTTCTCTTATCTACTATTTATATAGGAACACCACACCTCCTCCATTTTAGTAATGTTTTTTTTCTTTTCTCTATTTTATTCATTTTATCTTTACACTGCCATTATATTCCAGCACATACGACTTGTCCAATTATTTATTATTTTAATCTTTTCCTACCTATCCCATCATCTTTGTCTCGTTAAAGTTTCTGACAAGCTTATCTCTTGTGAGTCATTCATGCAGATGACAAATGGGCTAGTTTCATACATTACGGATTAGCTCCAAAGCTTTAATATTAATTATGCTTTCCTCCTCAAAACTCTTGATATTTTCATACCTAAATTCAATACTCCTAAAAAAATTCCAGGACCTCACAATAGCAATCACCCAACAACTATAGAGCTAAGCAGCCAGACAAATTATAGGTAAAGTTGTTGATTGCAAGAACAAAAACTGATATTTAGATAAGATGGTTGGATCCATTTAATTTTTCTTTTTTCCATGAGAAGCTGACAGCTTTTAGAAAGAGCTGAAAGGACCAGAATGTCAATTTTGGTCTCGAATGCCCTTTCAATAGGGTTTTGCTTTCATTATATAGAGGAGAGATTTTACATTCACGCCGGAAATCCAGCGGTATCTTCTATACAGGTAAGTATTCCTATAATTATGTACAATCTAATTATATGCTATCTATAATCAAATCAAATCAAATAATAACAGAAATCATCCAAAACATATTCCTAAATTATCACCTCATAACATCCCCCCTCAAATTGATGCTGGAAGATCAAAAAGCATCAATTTGTCGATCAAGAACTGATGCCGATGTCGAGAAAGAGCTTTGGTGAAAATGTCTGCAGTTTGATGCTCGGTGGAAATGTGAGGAAGAGTAATCACATGTTTGTCAAAGACTTCTCTTATTGAATGACAATCGACTTCGATATGTTTCGTACGCTCATGGAAAACAGGATTAGCAGCGATCTGAATAGCACTGGTATTATCAGCATGAAGAGAAGTGGAATGAAGCTGAGGAAAGCCAAGTTCTCCTAATAACCCACGAAGCCACGTGATCTCAGAGCAAGCGGAAGACATAGCACGATACTCGGACTCAGTAGAGGACTTGGAAACTCTGTCTTGCTTCTTACTCTTCCAAGAAATGAGTGCATTGCCTAAGAACATGCACCATCCAGTAACAGAACGACGAGTATTTGCACATCCAGCCCAGTCAGCATCACTATATCCCTCCAACTGTAAGGAAGATTCCTTAGGAAAGAACAACCCACGTGAGGAGGTGCCCTTCAGATATCGGATAATGCGGCGGACAGCAGTTAGATGAAGATGTCGGGGGGCCTGCATAAATTGACTGACTTGCTGCACAGCAAAAGAAATGTCAGGACGAGTAATCGTCAAGTAGTTCAAACTCCCAACAAGTTGCCGATACAAAGATGGATCTGAAAGAAGCTCGCCTTCCTCGCGACAAAGCTTGAGATTTACTTCCAACGGAGTAAGAACAGAGTTACACGATTGGAGACCAGCCAATGAAATCACTTCCTGTGTGTATTTGTGATGATGTAACAATGTACCAGACGAAGTAATCTGAACCTCAAGGCCAAGAAAGTACTACAAAGAACCAAGATCTTTCATGTGAAAAGAGGCCTTGAGATGCTGTTGTAACTGCTGAATTAATTCAGTATCAGAGCCAGTAATAACAATGTCATCAACATATACCAAGAGTAACTCAATTCCTGCAGAAGTCTTGCAAAGAAAGAGAGAGGAATCAAACTGACTCTGAGCAAACTGAAAGGCAAGTAAGGTAGAGCGAAATTTATCAAACCATGCGCGTGGAGCCTGTTTCAATCCGTACAAGGATCGGCGTAGCAAACAAACCTCTGAGGAAGATGTGTCAAACATGCCGGGAGGTGGAGACATATAGATTTCTTCCTTTAGATCCCCATGTAAAAAAACATTCTTCACATCCATTTGTCGGAGAGACCATCCCTGCGAAGCAGCAAGTGCTAAAATAGTGCGAACAGTAGTCATCTTGGCAACGGGGGCAAATGTTTCGTCATAATCAATACCATACTCTTGGCGATTCCCAAGAGCCACAAGACGAGCCTTGTATCTATCGAGTGAGCCATCAGATCGAAACTTAACTGAGTACACCCATTTACAGCCAATCGGTTTGACACCAGAAGGACAAGTCACAATATCCCAAGTGTGATTGTCTTGAAGAGCCTGGATCTCTTCTTGCATGGCCTGCTGCCAACATGCTTGGGAGGCTGCCTGGGCATAAGAGTGAGGAATAGAAACAGTATCGAAAGTTGCAGTAAACGAGGTATGAGGAAAACCATACCTATCAGGTGGATGTGCAACTCGGGTGAATCGTCGAGACATAAGAACCACAGAATCAGATGGCGGATCAGTGTCTCGAAGGGGCGTTGGTGGAAGACGACGATGATACACCAGACCTGGTTTAAACCGCTCAATAGAAGGAGACACATCATCAAAAGCTAGAAGAAGAGCTATAGAAGGATCAAAAATAACCTGAGTCTGAAAGAAATATTGATTTTCAAAGAAAATCACATTTCGAGAGATCCTGATTTTGTTTGCATGAGCATCATAACAGACAAATCCTTTATGAGTAGGACTATAGCCTATAAATGCACATGTAACAGACTGGGCGGCAAGCGTGTGACGATCAATGGAAGGCAAATGAACAAAACAAACACACCCAAAAGTATGAAGAGAGAGATACTCAGGAGTTATGTCAAACAGTCGAAAATAAGGAGAATCATAATTTAGAGTAACAGTAGGCAAACGATTAATCAAATACACCGAAGTAGATAAAGCTTCTACCCAAAAACGAGAAGGCACAGAGGAATCAATCAATAGAGTACGA
Source organism: Ilex aquifolium (assembly GCA_951799425.1). Taxonomy (NCBI): domain Eukaryota; kingdom Viridiplantae; phylum Streptophyta; class Magnoliopsida; order Aquifoliales; family Aquifoliaceae; genus Ilex; species Ilex aquifolium. Next base: position 16,222,395 of record OX637397.1, on the reverse strand, counting down.
GCAACATCTAAGAGATGACGATTCTTACACTCAGCGACTCCATTTTGTTGAGGGGTGTACGGACAAGAACGCTGGTGAATAATTCCCTTTTGTTGGAGATAATTCTGAAAAGGATGAGACATGTACTCCCCCCCCCCCTGAGTCGGAGCGTAAGGTTTTGATACAAGTACCAAACTGTGTCTCAACAAGGGCAACAAATTTTTGAAAGACAGAAAACACATCAGCTTTAGAGCGGAGAAAATATATCCAGGTGAATCGACTATAATCATCGATAAATGTCACAAAATAACGATATTGACCATGAGAAATAACCGGACTCACACCCCAAACATCAGTATGCATAATCTCAAAACATGTAGAAGCACGACTACCATGCGCAGGAAAAGGTAACGTTTTACTTTTACCAAGACGACAAGTAGCACAATCAAAAGAGACATGAGAAGAGGAAAACAAATCTTTATTGCCCAATAAACCATGTTTCAAAAGGTGAGTTAAGACAACAGAATTAGGATGACCTAATTTCTTATGCCAAACTTCACTATTATTGGCCGTCGCCGTACAAGAAAGGGAAATAACATTAGGAATGGAAAACTGTAAAGGAAACAGACGTCCCACTTCAGGTCCTTTCGCGATCACCGTCCCCGACACCTGATCCTGCACAAGACAACCACCACGAGAAAAGTGAACATCACAGTTATTATCCACCAATTGTCCGACATAAATCAAATTGGTAGATAATCCAGGAGAGACAAAAATATTACGAAAAGAACCCAGATGACCAACAGCAGTGATGGGAAGAGTACTGCCATCGGCAATTTGAATATTTTGCATACCCCCATACTTACGAACACCATGAAGACCCGTCACAGTACCAGTCATATGATTAGAAGCACCTGAATCAACAATCCAAGAAGAAAATGAGTGTGTATGCTTACCTTGCAGGCCTAAAGCAGTAAAAGCAGACACAATCATCTGTTGAACCATTGCTGGTGTAAGAACAGATGAATTAGGGGTTACTGTGGAAGGTGCAACAGAAGAAGATGACTGAACAGTATCCTGAAACGCTTGGGATTGGCGATTCTGAGGTCGCACCCGACAATCTTTGATGAAATGGCCCTCTTTCTTGCAGTAGTTACAAACTTTTTTAGGACAATTTCTAGCTATGTGACCGAACTCCTTGCAATTGAAACACTGCAATTTGTGTTTCCCTCTTCCTTGTGCTGCATAGGCTACATTCACAGGCTCAGAAACTATTTGCTCAGAAGTCATGCCCATCTGAGTGGATAACCGTTGTTCTTCACGCAATAACTCACCCAAACAAATATCCAAAGAAGGAACTGGATTACGGTTCAATAAACTGGCTCGAACAGACTCAAATTCGGGTCGAAGCTTCATCAAAAATTGGTCACGTTGGCTCTCAGCATGAACCATTTGAATGCCCACTAGTGCCTCCTTGGGAACCTTAGCATGAACAATAGCAGAATACTCGCTCCAGAGGTTAATAAAAACAGAATAAAACTGTTCAATTGGCAAATTACCTTGAGTAGAAGAGCTAAGTTCTAACTCCTACTGGAATTTCCGAGCACTGTGATATTGGTGATAAATACGATGGAGATAATTCCACATAGCCTGAGCCGTAGTAAAACAACGAAGATTGGTCACAAGATGGGGCTCAAGCGTCCCCAATAGCCAAGAGATCACCTTTGCATCCTTAACCTCCCATTGTGCAAGTTCTTTTTCAGTCGTAGGTACTTGAGCAGAATCATCAATATGGTTGAATAATTCTTTTCCTTTTAAAAACATCTTAAATTGAAATTCCCATGTAGAGAAATTCTTTCCAGTAAAACGAATAATAGAATGCTCAACCGACATGAGGAAAGTCATTTAAAAAAATAATAGAAGTCCAATTACTGCCCAAGAATTATAATAGAAGTCCAATTATTGCCCAAATGTTAAGTCAGGCCCACAAGAAATAAGGCCCAAGAGGGCAAAACTTAGCAGCACAAATTATCGGTAAAGAGAGATACCGAAATCACACGAAGCCGAAGACCCACGCAGCACCGATGTCAATAGAAGTCGTCGGACCACCTTGCAACCACCACAGAACTCGCCGTCAACCACAGAGAGAGACGACAAGCCCACAGCAACTGAGCCACCACAAACAACCACCGAGAAAAAGAGGAACAGCGCAAGAACAAAGGATCGGGCACCACAGAAGGCACCGAACTCCACGCAACCACCACAGAAACAGTCGAACCCTCCACAGAGGAGGTCGACCTCCACAAAACAGCAAACCCTCAAAGTGGGTCACCACCGCAACAACAGCCACACCAAGTGCAAGATGGAACTTGCCGAAACAAAGAAGAAAAAAAATTCTTCCCGTCGCACACGAAGGATTAAAATCACTGAGATGTCTATCAGAGTAGGGGCTCTGATACCATGTCAATTTTGGTCTCGAATGCCCTTTCAATAGGGTTTTGCTTTCATTATATAGAGGAGAGATTTTACATTCACGCTGGAAATCCAGCGGTATCTTCTATACAGGTAAGTATTCCTATAATTATGTACAATCTAATTATATGCTATCTATAATCAAATCAAATCAAATAATAACAGAAATCATCCAAAACATATTCCTAAATTATCACCTCATAACACAGAAGACATGGGGAAAAGGCAGTTTGTGATGATCCAAGGCCTGCGATTTGAGAGAGGAGACAGATATGCTAAACTGAAGCAGAGAGGTTAGAAAGAGAGCAATTCCAAAATTAGTCGTAACACGAATATTAGGTGACTTGAAGAATATGGCAGGAAGGCAGAGGGTTGGAACAAGCTCAATCAATCCCACCCCCAGCCCCCATATTTAACCATGACTGCATGTAACAAAGGGAAAGTCACAGGAAGTAAAAGTTGATTTCTACCAAATCCTTACAACTGAACCCCAATTACTTGATGATATCTGCCAGCCTATAATTCCACTATTTCACTTGAAAGATACGAGTGAAAATATGTAAGATCTCCAAGCAATAGGGGAGGAGGAACTCATCAAGAGGCCATGTACTGGAGAACTGCAGATGCTACATTAATGTCCTGACTCCAGTACAGTTCAGGACGCTGACATTAAGAACTCCTTCCTTCCCATTTTCGTCTCCTAGTACCCTGCATAAGCCTACGCATACCATGGTGCCCCATTTCTCTTCATTAAAAGCTAAAGTAGAGCGCTTACAGGAGCTCAAAAGGAAGCAGGAAAGATTACTCCACGTCTCCGTATCAAAGGGAAATAGCTTTCAAGACCTATTACGAGAGTTTGGTAATGGATTTAGTGGCCGACGCTTTGCTGCCTGTGATGTCCTTCATATTATAGAGAAAAACTCCGGTGCACTTTGACAAAAGAATCTAAGAAAAATTGGCATAATAATTTCAACACCAAATGTAACGATAGAGAACTATTATAAAACAAGCAAGCATATATTTACCAGAATCTACTTAGTTAAAAAGTAAAATAGTACAATATTATGTTAGGAGAAAAGGAGAAAAAAAGAGAAAGAGAAAGGAAGAGGATAAGGATGAGAGAATAATGTGTGTGCAGTGTTGTCTTACACTCTTATTTATATTGAACCCTATCTTGGATAATTACAATATTACTTGACATAAACATAAAACATAAAATAAGAACTCTAACACTCCCTCTCAAGGTAGAGCATAAAGATAAAAAATGTCCAACTTGGAACAAAGATTATTGAAAGTACCACGAAATAATGATTTGGTAAAAATATCACTCAATTGATCACCAGACTTGATATATGGAGTGATAATCTCCTTTCGCATCAAGAGATCCCGAATAAAATGGCAATCTACTTCTATGTGTTTAGTGTGCTCATGAAACATTGGATTACTTGCAATGAAAATAACTGTTTGATTATCACAATACATCTGCATAGGAAAAGGCATTAATCCCCATATCACGAAGTAGAGCAAGCACCCATAACATTTCACACGCCGTGTGAGCCATAACCCGTTATTCTACCTCTGCACTTGAACATGCAACTACATTTTGTTTCTTACTACGCCAATGAACAAGATTACCACTAACAAATGTGCAATAACCAGAAGTAGATCGTCTATTAATACGACTACCTGCCCAGTCAACATCAAAAAAGCCAACAATAGTAATATATAGTGAAGACCGATATAATAATCATTTCCTGGGTGCTCCGTTAAGATACCAAAGGATACGATAACCAACCACCAAATGAGGCTTGTGACAAGCATGCATAAACTAACTAATTACTCCAACTGCAAATGTAATATCGAGACGCGTAATTGTTAGGTTGATCAGTTTACCAACCAATCTCATGTAGTGACCTATGTCATCAAAAACCTCCCCATTATCAACATCTAACTTGACTGTAGAATCCATAGGAGTATCAACAAGACAAGCATCAAGAGTACCAGTTTTAGATAGCAAATCCAATATGTATTTTCGTTGGCATAGATTGATAAATAGTTTTGACCGAGCAACCTCAATCCCAAGGAAATACCAAAGAATACTCTGATCTTTAGTGCGAAATTGCTTCCCCAAACAGAGCTTAAAATTGACAATACCATCAGAATCATCACCAGTAATGATAATGTTATCAACATATACGATAAGAATGATAACCCCTCGGATAAAACAACGAATAAACTCTGAATAATCTGAAGTAGAATGTTGAAAACCATACCGAAGGATCACAGTGCTGAATAAACTAAGCACGTGGTGCCTAGTTTAGGGCATATAGTGCTTTCTTATGATGATATACAAATTGTTCTTTACCAAAAGTAACATAACCTGGGGGCTGAACCATGTATACTTCCTGTGAATCTCCATGTAAAAAGGCATTCTTTATGTCCAGTTGGTACAAGGACCAATCACGACAAGCTGCAATCGAAATAAGAACTCTAACAGAGTTAAGTCGAGCAACTGGAAAAAATGTCTCACAATAATCAACATCATATGTTTGGGTTTATTCTTTGGCAACCAACCGAGCCTTTAAACGCTCGACTGAGCCATCAAGAAGATATTTCCCGGTGTAAACCCAAAGACAAGTAACGCACTACTTCCCAGGAGGAAGTGAACTGAGATCCTAAGTCTAATTCTCATGAAGAGCTTTCATTTCCGCATCCATATCTAGTTTCCATTTAGGAGATGTCGAAACCTGTGCCAAGGAACTAGAAACTAGGAACTAGAAACAACCACATATGACAAAGTAGAAGCAAAACAACAAAATGATGAGAAAAGTTGATGCAAAAAAACAAAATTAGAAATTAGATGCCTAGTACAGGTACGAGTACCTTTCCTCAGAGCAATAGGCAAATTGGAACAGGATGAACTTGCTAATGGCTCAACGTCACGACCTCAGTAGAATCAAGTGATAGTTATGGAACTGGAGCAAATGGAACAACTTGACTATCCTTGGAACGACGATAAACCTGTAAGGAAGGTGTAGTAGTCGAGGAGGAAAAAGATACATAGTCTGGTATAACAGGTAACAAGGGCTCCCCCTACCCGACAAAAACTAAATCTGGTGAAAGTGTGTCCTGATGCAAAAAAGAAAGGCAATGACCCAAAAAAGGTAACATTAGCACCGACTTAATATTGACGAGAGACAGGGTCATAACACCGATAACCTATCTAAGTACGAGAATATCCCAAAAAAGACACTTAACTGAACGAGGTAAAAATTTATCCCGTCCTGGACCAAGAAGATGAACATATGCAACGCAACCAAAGACACAGGAATGTGTCCAAATGGTGGTCTCTCAGGGTAAATCAATGAAAAGGGAGATTTGTTGTCCAAAATGCGGGAAATAAGAACAGCATCAGCCCAATATGGTTTTGACACATGCATGTTAAAAATCAATGTGCGGACAACATCCAATAAATGATGATAATTACATTAGGCAACGTCATTTTGTTGTAAGGTATGTGGACATGTAGTTTGATGAATAAGGCCACGGTTTGCACAAAAAAATTTCATAAATGATTGAATATACTCAAGGGTATTATCAGACCTCATAACTTTAATACAGGTATTGAACTAAACCAGAATTTAATTATAAAAAGTGGTAAAGACCTTAGGTAATTTAGATTAATCTTTCATAAGAAATAACCAAGTCATACGAATGACAAAATACTGAAAACCATAAATACTTTTGACTCTTATAGGACCTCAAATGTCTATATGAACAAAATGAAACGGACTGGGTTAATGACTAGAAGAACTAGGAGGAAAAGAGGTTTGGTGATGCTTACCTAATTCACAAGCCTCACATTTTAGCATAGAAGAAGAGCTTAAACTAGGGATAACTTGATGCTACTTTAACACGAAGGGATGACCCAATCGAAAATGCCACCGGATAGGAGACACAATAGTACTCACGGCAGAAACTGAATCATCAGGATCTAAGTAGTAAAAGTCATTGCGCTCATGCCCCACACCAATCACCTTCGTTTTGAGGTCCTAAAAAACACAAGGAGAGAATGTAATGGAACACCCTAAAGACTTAGTTAAATGACTCACAGATAACAAGTTAAAAGGAAAATTAAAAACAAACAAACCAGAAGTTAAGGGCATGGACTGAGTAAGACAAAGATTGTCAGTTTCATATACTGGTCAAAAGGAACCATCAATCAATACAATACGTGAGTTACACAAACAAAAATTAAAAAATACGGAAGAATTACCAAGCATATGTGCACTAGCTCCTGAATCAATGATCCAAGATAAGGGTGCCAATCGTATCATGTCGTATCATTTTCGTGCCGTATCATTTTCGTTTCGTGTCGTGTCACTTTCGGTCGTGTTATTTTCGTGTCGTATCACTTTCGGTACGTGTCGGGTTCCTGTCAATATTCGTGTTAATAAAAAATTATTTAATTTGACAACTACTAATATAATATTATTTAAAACATTATAAAAAATTATAAAATTCTTATTTTATATCTACAATACTCGTTAAATAATTATTTTCTATCTACAGTACCCATTAATCGTGTTATTTGTATCGAACCTTAATTTGACTCATTTATTACTCGTGTCAACTAATCGTGTTATTTTCGGGTTCGTGTCGAGTTCGGTTCGAGTCAAGTTTGTGTTAACGGAAAAAATTGACACCCCTAATCCAAGATGACAAAGAAGATTGAACAACCATAAATGTAGGGTTACCTCCATTAATAAGACCGGTATGAAGAACAAAGGAATATATAGAAAGTGAAAATATATGTTGGATGAACTGACGAAACTGAGATGAAAGATCATCATTAAGAGTCAATAGAAGCAACTGAACCATTGGTAGAAGTCTGATGTACTCGAGAAGTATCATTAGAAGCCCGATGAGTATATGTTAGTATCTCATACTTACTTATCCCAATAATAATTCTCAATGTCGTGTACCATCACAATAAGTACACTTCCACACAGAATGATGACCACGAGCACCATTCAAAGGCGCCATAAAGAATAAAAACACAAACAGCTACTCTGCTATAAGAAACTACAAGACCAATAAACCACCAAGTAACAAACTAACAAGTAGGTCAAACCAAAGGTAATGGAAGAGTAGCATATCACAATGAGAGAAGCAGCATCTCACAGTACAAAATCAACAAGCTCACAAAGTACTCAGTTAATCAAATAAATCAACCTAACAATTTTGGTGAAGAACCCATCACCACAGTGCTCAGCCTTGAAGATTGGAGAAGCAAAACAACAATTTTGTGAAGACAATCTACAGCAAGGCAGATGGATAGCAGCAAAACAGTAGCATGGTACAAAATCAAGCCAAAAACACCCAAAATCTCATCAGCTTTGCATAAAACAAGACTGTCCACTCACCAAAACCACCACAATTCATCACAGGTTAGCCAAAAAAAAACCAACAAAATAACAACATTTAGAATCAGCTAGAAAGACATCACCAATGGGTAGACACCAGGACTCACCAAAACTTCTTCACAAATCAACCCAAATCCCCTGAATTACCCAATTGAGTACAAAACCCCTTAGTCACACTCCATAATATTGGTTTGAAGCAACAGAATCAAAGAAAAAAAATCAAGATAAAATCATATTAAAAACCACATCAAACAAAAATAGCGCAAAAACTCTAGTAGCAAATTACCCATAGCACAAATAGATTACCCACAACATGAGATGCCCACAATAAACTCAGGAGTCAAAAAAATCAAACCAACTCGAAGTCTGAATAACAACCCAAGTGAACTTGATCACTGCCGATAACTTCTTAGCCAAAAAAAAAAAGCAAAAATTCACCCAAAACTAATTGGGTAGCTCACCAATTGCCTCTAATACTCTAATTTCACCTCTAGTAGGGATTGAAGCATCAAAAACACTTGCAAGGGCTAGAATCACTGTCCGTTGAGTTACTATTCATCGGTCATTGTTCACAAAATTACTGTTCACGAGTGCTGTTCACGTGACACTATTCATCAGCTGAAAAAAAAACTTGAATCACTGCTCTGATACTAAGTTAAAAAGTAAAGATTGAAGAGTACAGTATTATGTTGGGAGAAAATGGGAAGAAGAGAGAAAGGAAGAGAATAATGTGTGTGAGCATTGTTGTCCTATACTCTCTTATTTATATTGAACCCTATCTTGGGTAATTTGTTTATTCCTCCTCGGATCTACTACCTACCTCAACAAGACTCTTAATGCTTCAAGATGCTAGGAAGCTAAGAGTTCTAAGAAAGAAAGTATGCTTAATGTCCTGATGATTGGAATTGATTTTCTAAATCACTGGTGCTATCGGTCATTTACATTCACATACATTTGCAGCAAACTACTTATGCAGTCCATACTAAGCTACTTATGCAACAGAATTCAAGAAGCAGATCTAAGCTGCTGCTGATTTAAGGCTCTTATCTCAGCCCCCAGCTCAATTACTCCAGGCATTATTCATTACTGCATCAGTTGGGCCATTGCTATTTTAGGCAGCATGTCTAGGTGTTTAAATTTCTTTTATTGATTGTACTTGGCATGCATTTTGCTTTCCTTTATTTTAATACTTTCATGTATTTAGCCTGCATCGAGGGGTAAGGTACATACGTCCCCCCCCCCCTAACTAAGTGTAATTTTACCTTTTAATCAATAAAATTTCCTCGCACCGTCGAGGTTCACCAAAAAAAAAAAAAAAAATTACAATACTACCCTACATAAAAATAAGAACTCTAACATACTTAAAGCACATAAACCACAAATTTTAAATATAGAAAGCAAAGCATATAAAAAATTTCAAACAAAATCAAAAAGGACATAACAGACAATTATTGTACCTAGAAAGCCAGCCTGACACAATTCCAGCATAAGGAAGCACATGATAATGCTCGACAACTGGGGTGACCGTCCAACTGCAGGAACTCTTTTTGACCAAGGGGCCTTGCAAGCTGCTCAAAACCCAGAATAATGATTACTCTAACAATAACATTTACAAGTCTTGCCAAGCACAAAAATTAGAGTCCACTCTTAGAACCATCTGAAATTGATCAATCATATGCCAACAAGCAAGACAGAAAATAGCTATTTCTTACTCCCAGCAGATGAGAATATTGAAAGGTGCTGGACCAATATGAGAGTCTGGCACTAAAATTCGACCAAAGGAATGGGTCAAGACTTATATTGACATAATAATGACCCGAGAGTTAATATGTCCAGAAACTCAAATAGAGGTTCCACATGATCCAAAGTCAAAAGGAAAAACATGTACAAATTCACAAAGCTTTGCTGCCCTCTTGCAACGTTCACTAACTATGTACATAGGAGATATTACCCAGCTTAGATACATGTAAAGCCTAGTTGCATTCATGTTAGCATTTGAAAAGAGCTTAGCATCACAAGTCTGCCTAATCTACCCTTTGCAAGAAATAATCTGTAATCGCGTGCTTACCAAAGAAATAGTAATGACTAGAACCAACCTTTCAATAGCATATTTAATGGGGACCTGAAGATCTTCATTGGACAATCGAGTGCACTCCATTATATAAAAGCGAGAAACCGTCTTTTCTTTACTTAAAGAATATACAACATGGCTCTCCAAAACCGTAAGTTCAGTCTGATTAATGCCTGTTCCACATGTGTCAAACATATCCAAGCATCAGCAGGTACTCTTTATGACAACAACATCCAAAAAAATTCAAGTATATTAAATACCACAATCCAATCAAAAACCTGTGTAGTTTGAAGCCTCTTTATGAACGATGTATAGGATCATGCGGCAAGTGTGACAACATGATACAACCAATGCAAAGCTTGAAAGGGGCCATAGCCTATATTGATTTTCAATTAACATACAAATATTTTTCTCTAATAGGAATCAAATGATAATTGTGAGAGCATCCACCCCAAAACTAATTGACAATGGGTGGAATGATCCCTCAAATATATAAACCAACCTAGGGTCTATATAATTTTTTGATTTAGGATAGCTCTCTTCACATCCTCTCCCACGTGCAAACCGGACTCACATGTGAGCTAACAAACAGGAGTGATATAAACAAAGGAATAGACTGGAGCTGAACTGAAAAAAAGATAAACTTACCCAAGAATTCAACTAAGTAAGAGTCTCAACCCACCAAGTATCCAAGGTTCAACTCTGATAATATGGTGGAGCATCCAACCCAGAATCAATTGGCAATAGATGGAATGACCCATTATGTAATATCCTGACCCATCCTTGAGTGTCTAGTAGTTATAACATAGAGTTTTATATTGTGAATATTCTTCAACTTGAACTATTATGTTGAAAGGTCTATTCAATATAAAATGTTGGTATAAATAAATAATAATTCTTAAAAGAAAGTTTTTGAAGGATCTAGAAGAATCCGGAAAGTTCTAGAACAATCTAGAAGAATCCGGAAAGTTCTAGAACAATCTAGAGAAGTCTAGAATATTTTAGAAGGTTCTAGAAGGATTTAAAATGTTCCGAAAAGTTCCGGAAAGACTTAGAAGGTTGGAGAAGACTTTAGAATATCATAGATGAATCTAGATACTTGTGGAAATGTCATGTGCAAAAGAAGCTTGAAACCTAGAAGGATCTAGGAGAAGGAAGATGGTAGAATATTCTAGGGAATCTTCCCTAAAAATGTCACATGTCAATACTCTCTAGAATAATCCTAGGATGCCTATAAATAGGGCATTTGGGGAGTGGATTAAGGATAGAAGTGAACAAGTAGTCTTCCACTTTCAAAGAAGAATAGAGAGTAAAAGAGAGAAGAAGGAAGGAAGAGCACCTCATTAAAGGAGAAAGGAAATTGTGAGAGAAAGAGGAAAGGCATCGATAACATCTCACTCTACTCCAGGTAACAAGCAACACTCAAGAAACATATTATTTGGATTTGAGGTGAGTGGTTTGGCATGCTACGTAATTTCAAAAATTCCCCGTATTTCTAAACATTTTAAAAACAATACATCATGCTTGTTCATTACTACATTTACAAAATGTTTTACTAAGTGTCTAAATACTTGTGGCATACGATTCTCCTTACCTTGATGAATTCTTTTGTGAAGTATTGTGACTCAATCACTTGTTTATATGGTGAGACTTAGTGATGGTGAATGGGACCAAGACTAAAAGTCCAGGGAAATTATTCCTCTATGTACGGGTGACCCTGGCCACTAGGGACTAACCCGGGGGAGGCTAAGGTGACCTTAGTGCTCAACGGTTGAAGGAACAGTTCCTGGTGCGTCCTAGTGACCTTCACCGGATCGTCTTAGGGAATAGTTCCTGGGCATCAACCCGTGGTGACCCTAAGTACGGTGTTGGATGCAACCTTGAGATCTTCTGGCATTTGATATGGTTCCCAGATATCGTACAAGTCCTTACCATTATGAGATGATGATATAATTTGTTATTGTCACAACATTTTTTTTAGTTACTGGTTTTGTTTATGATTATCTATCGTATACCATACGTATTTTCTTGTTATCAGTTATTTTATATTCCATGTTTTCAAAATGAATATATTATGTGTCTTCCCATTCACCGGGCTTTAAGCTCATTTTGTTAGATTATGTTTTTTTTTCCAGGTGAGAGACTGGAGTGTCGCTAGCAGACTCTAGAGACTTTTGTGCACCTGATTGTGTCGTGACCTCCATAGGACGTTTTTGTGCACCATTTTATGTAGATAAGTATATATGTATACATGTACTTTATCAGTAGACGCTCGGTATGTATGAGCGGTAATCCTCCTTTTGTTCGGGTTACATGGACATGTTACTTAATAATACAAGAATATTTTGTGTTTGTATTTCTCCTAATGGTAATATTGATGATAGGCTTACATGCTCCATGGGATAGCTCCATGGTTCATGGCCGGTCATATCCGTGGAAATGGGGTGTGACACATTAAGTAGACCTTAGGTACTTTTAAATTTTTTACTTGGGATAGCTCTCTTCGCAAGACCATTATTTTGAAAGTAACATGTGAAAAGTAATTGTAGAATGTTAGGTTATTTAAATTATGGGTATTATTTTAATCTTCCCTTTATTATGAGTAAATATAAATGAGTGATGAAAGAAGAGAATGTTAACTCTCAATCTCCTTAACCCTATTTTCTAATCTATCCTTTCTCTTTTTGTTCTCTTGCCTTTTCTCCGCTCTAAACCCTAGGAATCTAAGATCTTTAGATTTTAAATTGGTATTAGAGCAACTAAATGAAAGTTCGAAATCACCGGAACTATTAAGGAAGACGTTGGAAGTTGCACGTGTCGCAAACATCATCACTGGAAGTGATGAAACTCGACATAGTCTAAGTTGATTTTGACTCCTTATGGTATGTTTTGGAATTTTTGAAGTCATCTGAAGTGTTTTTTCAAATTTTGAATATTTTTTGATATTTTTGGGTCGAATTTTGCGGTCTATGATTTGGCTAAGTTTCAGATTGCTCCAACGACTCTAAAAGAATCTATGGGTGACTGAGAGCTTTGGTGGAGTTCCAAGCATAGCCCATTGGTTTTCTGGCCATTTCTAACCTTGGCAATGTGTTTTTTTCCCACCAGCAGTGTGTTTTTCCCTCCGACAATATTTTTTCTTGCCCAAGCAGGCTTGATTTGCTCAAGGCAGTGGTTAGGGGTGTCAAACGCGTCGGGTTAAACGGTGACGTGTCAGGTTAAACGGGTGACAGGTGAAAAACATGTAAACTCATACACGACACGCTTAATAAACGGGTAAAAAATCTAAACACGGACCATTTAATAAACGGATAACACAACACGACTCGTTTAACCCATTTAATTTTATTAAAATTCTTCTATTAAAATTTTAACCCACAACAAAAAACTATCCTATTAAAATTTTAAACTCCTTTAATTACCCACACTAATTGTACTCTTAATTAAAAGATTTCTAACTGGCTGCCACTTGCAAAGGCAAATGACAAGGTTTAATGACTAAAGGAAGGGGGGTGCATCTTTTTATAGGCATGAGAGGTCTCCTTCTTTTGAATTTGTAGATGTGAGATTCAAGCCAAAATTTTTCACTATGTTCACAGTGCACTCGTAAGCCCAAAGTCACAGGAAAAACACGCCGAAAGCATTCACTGTTCACGCCGAAAGCCAAAAGTTTTCACTGTTCACTGTGTTCACTCATCACTGTGTTCACTCGTAAGCCCCAAAGCCAAAAGCGTTCACTGTGCACTGTAATTTTGACTAATTTTTTAAAAATAATTATTAATTTATTATTATATTAATTTTTTTTAAACGGGTAAATGAGTGATAAACGGATTGACAGGTCTCACTCGAACACGACCCGTTTATTAAACGTGTTTAGCGGATTAACCCGTTTACCACCCGAACTCGTTAAGGTCTCCCCCAAACTCGCTTAATTCGTGTCGATTCGTATCGGTTAATCTTGTCGTGTCGAATTTTGACAGGCCTAGCAGTGGTGCTTTGACCTCAACGATGATTCTCCAGCGTTGGTTTAGTTCTGGCCGTGCTAGGTTTGGGGCTTTGTGTTTTTTGATACTTGTGGCCTCTGTGAGGGTTTTTTTGGTGCATGGGTTGCTGGTTTTTGTTTTTTGTGTTTCTAGTTGCTAGTTTGGTCCTTTTTTGTTCTGGGTTAATCCCAAAATTGCTATCCAGTAGTTGTGTTGTGTAAAAGACAAGGAAGGGGTTATTATTAATATAGATTTTGAAAAAATATATGATCATGTCGATTAAAGTTTCTTGGATTTTATTCTCAAAGTTAAAGGTTCCGAAAATAGGTGGAGAAGATGGATTAAGGGTTGCTTAAATTCTATGAATTTTTCGGTAATTATAAATGGCAAACCAAGAGGTCTGAGGAAGGGGGACTTCCTTTTTACCTTGGTGGTGGATGGGTTAAGAAGATTAGTGGATAAGGATTTAGAATACAATTTAGTGCAAAGTTTTAAAGTGGGTAATGATAGGATTGAGGTTTCTCATCTTCAGTTTGCGAATGATACAATTTTTTTCTTGTCATGGGATGAGCTTAAATTTTAGAATTTGGTGGATATTGTTAAGATCTTTAGTTTATTGGTATCAGGTTTGGAGGTGAACATGTCCAAGAGTCTTGTGGCGAGCATAGTTATCAAATCGCGTATCGGAAGGTGTATCGTTTTCTAAAAATAGTGTATCGTATCGTGTATCATGTATCGTAAGATAGGGTATAATTTTAAATAATTAATAATAAAATATATGTTTACAAACAGATATATTTACAACAGGGATCTAAGTGTTATGTGTGCATAAATTTTAGGGGGTCTGTGTATAATATTTCAAATGTTAGGGGGTCTAAGTGATTAAGTAACAAACCTCAAGGGGTCTAAGTGTAATTTTCCCTATTTTAAAGCATAAAAGAGTCTGCCTGATCAGGAAAAAAAAAAAAGACGAGAGACTAAGAGAGGGAAAGATCACGAGAACAGAGAACACCCAGAGGAGTCGTCGAAGGCTGAAGAACACCTAGGACCAGGAGTCGAAGACCAGCGAACACCCAAGAGGAGTCGCTGAAGGCTGAAGAACACCCAGGACCAGAGTCGAAGACCAGCGATGGCAGCGAACATCGAAGACCAACGATGGCAGCGAACATCGAAGACCAGGGAACCAACGAATAAGGAAAAGAGGTATTTTATTTTTTTTATAAACCCTAGCCACTAATCGGTCTCTCACGTCGTTCCATCAAAAAAAAAAAATTTAAAAAATTTAAAAAAAAAAAAAAGTCTTTGCACGTATCGTGCGTATCGGTACTATCGTAAAAACGTATCGTGTATCGGACGATACAACCCAAAAACGATACAAAACTACGATCCGTATTGTTTTACTCCTGTATCGTGACGTATCATACGATACGTATCGCGTATCGTACGATACTAACAACTATGGTGGCGAGTATTAATGCTTCAAGGAGTAAAATTGAAGGGGTGGCTAGCAAACCAGGTTGTGATGTGAGTGATTGGCCTTTAAAATACTATTGTGGAACGAGTGCAAAAAATGTTAGATGGTTAGAAAAAGGGTTGTTTATCTAAGAGAGGAAGGCTCACTTTGGTTCAATTAGTCTTGAATAATATTCCTACATACTTTATGTCCCTTTTTAAGATCCCTAAGAAAGTAGTGAAGATTTGGAAAATACAATGAGAGATTTTTTGTGGGGAAGGGAAGAAAGATCATCTCGTTAGATGGAAAGTAGTGTCAAGATCTAAACAACATTGCAATTGTCCCTTATGCAATTTAGTTAAAAGGAATGTGGCTTTGTTAGGGAAGTGGTTTTGGAGGTTTACGTTGGAACCTAATTCCTTGTGGCATTCTATTATCAAAAGTAAGGAATCCATACCAATGGATGGGACTCCAGTGAGTTGTCACTTTTTTCATAAGTCAAAAAGATTCTTCGCCTACTGGTGACCAGCTTTCAAAAAGCACCTTTGGGCTGAGGTTTCTCGACCAACTACCTGATTTTTTTAAAGAGAGACAAAAGTCTTCTTTATGTACACAATTATCAGTCTAGTCATTTGCACCAGAAGAGTACGTCAAGGAGAACATACTAAGCAATCAAAGGGAAGAGGTAGTTCCTCCCATATAGGACCGAGAATGTCGAAAGAGAAAGGTCTTTATTTAATCGTATAAAAAGACTTGAATCTATAGAGACCTAAATAAATCTTCCCCAAACTCGTCCAGAGTTCTACTTGGCCCTTGTGAAAGATCAGTTGGATCGAGCGTCCACCTTAGACAAACAAGTTTATGAGGCCATGTGGTGAGTAAAAGCTCATTTCGTAATCCTAGGAAGTTTATTTCTCAAGGTCTAGAGAATTTTAGAAAGCACATCAAATTAAAAGTTGGAAATGAGGAAAAAGGTCGCTTTTGGGAAGATATTTGGATTGGAGAGTCATCTCTTGCTCTTTTGTTTTCAAGATTATTTAGATTGTCAGTGTCTTATAATTGCCAGGTAGCTAAATTGTTTTGTCCTTCCTATTCATCTTCTTTGGGTGGGTGGAATTTATATTTCTTTCATAATCTAAATGATTGGGACATTTTGGAGTGTTCTTCACTTCTTCCCTTGTTGCATTCGGTATTATTATATCCCTTGATTAGTGATAGAAGAATTTGGTCTCTTGATTCATTCGGATTTTTTTCTTGGTCTTCTTATTTCGAATACTTGATTAATGATTCAAGTATTGTTACATTTGATCTTTATTCATTCATTTGGAAGGCAAGAGTTCCTCTTGAAGTGCAGATGCTTGCTTGGGTTATAGCACACAGTAAGGTGAATACTTGTGATTTATTGCAAAAGAGAATGCCTAACATTTAAATTTCTCCACATTGGTGTGTTTTGTGTAAGCAATGTTGTGAAAGTATTGACCGTTTGTTCCTTCGTTGTCCCATTGCTACTTTCTTGTGGCATAGGCTGTTGTGGGAGGTGAATTTAGCATGGGTCACACTGCGTTATTATGTTTCTCTTTTGGTGAAGCAATTTGATGGTTTTGGAAATTGAAAATGGGAAAAGAGCTTCAACTTTATGGAAATGTGCATCTCCAATATAATTGAAAAGCTGTTTGTGGCTCATAGTGACTATTTACTGGCTTTGTTTTTTGTTTTTTTGGAGCACTTCTTTTTCATTAATTATGTACTTCTATATGAAATGAAAGTTTTGTTTCTTATCCAAAAAAAAAATAGTATATGCCTGGAGTTAGTACAAAATCTACAAGTACTGAGAAAGGTGGGGTGAGATGTGTAGGGACTCTTGGATACAACCCTTCTCTCCAAATCAATCCTGTAAAATTAGATGGGGACAACTTTTTGGCCTAGTCTTGATCATGTCTATTATCAGTGTTGACAGGTGTGCTAAATGGATACTTGATAGGAGCAAGTAAAAAACTCAAATATGAACCTGATCTTAGCCGGTGGATCTCTGAAAATTAGTTGATAATGACATGGTTACTCAACTCGATGTAGCCCCACATTAAATGTGGTTTTCTATTTCTTGAGACAACCTATGAAATTTGATCAGCGATAGCTTAGACATATTCACAGATCGGGAATGATGCCTAGGTTTATAAGCTTCAGAAAAAGATTTGAAACCAAACAAAAGGATACAACCTTACAGAGTACTACGCAGGATTGAGTAATCTATGCCAATAGTTGGACTATTACCAGGATTTTCAAGTAAATTGTGTTAGACAGTGCTAAGTTCCAGAAGTTGATAGAAAAAGCACGAGTATATGATTTTCTTGAGGTCTCAATATGGAGTATGATCAAATTTATATACATTCTGATGTATGAGAACCATCTCATTATTTCTCTTACTGGATATCGTGGTTTGTTACTTTCATTGACTGCTACACTCTGATTACTAGGCTTTATTTGTTGCATAACAAGGATGAAGTGTTTACTGTTTCAAGAACTTTCTTAAACTGATAAATACTCATTTTGATGCCAAAATTGAAGTTCTCAGAATTGATAATGGGACTAAGTACTTTAATGGAGACTATCAGGCTTATCTTACGGAACATAGAATTGTTCACCAATCTAGTTGTATGGATACACCTGGGCAGAATGATGTAACAAAGAGGAAGAATCAACATCTCCTTGAAGTGGCACGCTCCTTAATGTTCACTATAGGTGTCCCTTCGTCCTTTTGGGGAGATGCATTGGTGACTGATGCATATCTCATCAATCGGATGCCTTTGAGAGTTCTTGATTTTGCTACTCCTTTAAGGTTGCTTCAAGGGTCCGTTCATCTTTACTCTATTCCCCCAAAGGTGTTTGGTTTTGTGTGTTTTGTGCATGATTATCGAAAGACCAAGAAAAAGTTGGATCCAAAGGCGTTGCATTGTGTTTTATTGGTTACTCTGCTAACCAAAAAGGGTATAAGTGTTATCATCCTCAGTCTCGAAAGGTGTATGTTAGTATGGATGTCACATTCCATAAAATAGAGTCGTATTTATCCACTCCACTCTTTAGGGGGTGAAGTGTATTGAAGAAAATATACTGAAGGATGGATTCTTCCTCTTAACCCCTAGTCAAGGCTCGAGTGAAGGAGAAAAATATTGCCATGGGGAGCCTTAGGGAGAAACACATGTTCAGGGGAACAGACTACTTATGGAAGATTAGATAGAGAGGATTTGCGATGCTATACTCAACGACAAGCTAAGCAGATAACCACCCATGAGCCACCGAGTCAGTCATCATCTCTAAACTCAATTCTTGAGATCTCTTCCCCTTTATCAAGTAATGAGCCTCCTTGTAGTAATCATGTTGATGATAGTTCTTTACATTTTGTTATTCGAAAAGGAGTTCGGACTTGCAACCAACATCCTATTTCTAAATTTGTTTCTTATGACCCTTTGTCTTCCTCCTATCGTGCTTTTGTTTCGTCTTTGTCTTCATATCTCTTCCTCAGAGTTGGAAGGAAGCCCTTGCAGAACCCAAGTGGAAAGTAGCCATGGTAAAAGAAATGAGAACTTGGAGAAAGAATGAAACCTGAAAGCTTGTCTTTTCCAGCCGCGAAAAAATCAGCAAGTTGTAAGTGGATATTCACTGTCAAGCAAAATGCAAATGGTACTGTGGATAAATACAAATAAAGGCTGGTAGCCAAGGGGTTTACTCAAACATATAGCATTAACTATCCGGAGACATTTGCTCCTGTGGCGAAGATGAACTCCATTCGTGTCCTCCTTTCTTATGCTAGCAATCTGGGATGGAATTATAACAACTAAATGTAAATAATGCATTCCTTCACGGGGACTTAGAGGAAGAAGTATACATGGATATTCCTCCAGGATTTTCTTCTCTAGCTACAATGGGAAAAGTGTATAAGCTAAAGAAATCTCCTTATGGACTAAAACAATCTCTTAGTGCCTGGTTTGAAAGGTTTCATAAGATAATGGTCAAGTTTGGGTACAAGCAGAGTCATGCAGATCACACGATATTCATGAAACAAGGAAGTGGTAAGATCTCAATTCTTCTAGTACATTTTGATGACATAATACTCACAAGGCGATGATGTGGAGGAAGTATCCAAGCTGAAATTCCACCTTGCAAAAAAATTTGAGATCAAGGACTTCGGCGGTTACACTATTTCCTAGAGATTGAAGTGATTAGGTCAGATAAAGGCATTTTCATCTCATAAAGAAAGTATATCCTTGATCTCCCGAAGGAAATCAGCATGCTAGGTTGTAGACCTACTACCTCACCTCTTGAGACAAACCACAGACTGAAAAGTTATGAAGGTAACAAAGTTGATAGAGAGAAATCTTTGAGGCTTGTTAGGAGACTTATATACCTTTCTCATACATGCCCAGACATAGCATATGCAATGGGTGTTGTTAGCCAATTCATACATGCCCTCGGCTTCCTCATCAAGAGGTAGTTCATCGTATACTGATATCTCAAATCATCTCCAGATACAGGAATATCGTTCTGCGAGATCATTTGAGAACAGAAACTTTCAAATATGCAGATTGGGCAGGGTCAATTATGGATAGGAGATCCACTATAGGTTACTGTACCTTTGTAGGAGGAAATCTAGTTACTTGACGGAGGAAAAAACACGCAGTGGTCGCTAGATCTAGTAGAGGCAGAATACAGGGTCATGACTCATAATATTTGTGAGATTATGTGGCTGAAAAACTTAATAGAAGATTTGAGTGTCCCTAATGGTGAACCTATGTGTATGTCTTGTGATAATTATGCTTATGTCTTGTGATAATAAGGGTGCTATAAATATTGTTCACAGCCCTGTTCAACATGACAGTACAAAACATATTGAAATTGACACACTTCATTAAAGAAAAGCTAAATGATGGACTGATTTGTATTCCATTTGTGGCGTCCAAGGAACAACTAGTTGATGTGTTTACAAAGGAGCTTAGTAGTAGAATTTTTCATTCATATGTATGCAAATTGGGCATGAGAGATATCTATACTCCAACTTGAAGAGGAGTATAAAATGTTAGGTTATTTTAGTTATGGATATTATTGTAATCTTCAATTTATGATGAGTTAATATAAATGAGTGATGAGAGGAGAGCAATGTTAACTCTCAATCACCTTAGCCTTATTTTCTAATATTTCCCTTCCCTTTCACCTCTCTTGCCTAATGCCTACTCTCCACTCTAAACCCCCTAGGATCTAAGATTTTTAGATTTCCACCATAATATATGGTGGACAAGACGCCGAAAGGAAAATCTTCTCCCAAAGGCCTCTAACATTCCTTTCCATCCAAATTATCCTACTGTAGCAAAGATTGCAAAATCCCAAAGAGTAACCATTTTATTGTGCCTTCCAAATCTCCTAAAATCCTCAACGCACATGGAAAATAGGGTGTCTGGATCACCCAAATCATACCTACCCATTGAAATACTTTGTCCCCCAAATGGAAAACATGATCAACACTCCCACACTTGTGTCTACACATCACATACCACTGTGGTGAAATGCAAGTTAGGGGTCTTCCCGTTCAAAGCATATCAAATTATCTTATAAT
This sequence comes from Ilex aquifolium, assembly GCA_951799425.1. Taxonomy (NCBI): domain Eukaryota; kingdom Viridiplantae; phylum Streptophyta; class Magnoliopsida; order Aquifoliales; family Aquifoliaceae; genus Ilex; species Ilex aquifolium. The sequence goes on along the minus strand of OX637397.1, from coordinate 16,201,406 downwards.
GACCTATAGCCCATCCATAAACTTGCACATTTATGAACACTTTAGCCTCACAAATTATCACCTAAAAACACAACATACAAAATATGTTGCTTCCAACCACGGCAAGGAAATTATAGGCGAACTAGGCAAGCATTTTATCGTTCTACCCTTCCCAGATCTTGGGGCCCATTACGTACATGCAAGATATGGCAGTCTAAACAATCAAGCGAATAGGACCGTTCGAGGGTTGTATAAAAAGTTGAACAAACTATTGAGAATACAGTTCGGGATTGGATGAAATGGAATTTGATTCATTAGTGAGGAGTTTGAGATACCATTTGCCATAGAAAAGGGGCTAGAGGCTCTAAATAATATTAAAGTGCACTAGGAGCTAGGCTAGATTACTGTTCAAATCTAATCTTTCATAATTGCTAAATTGTGGAGAGGGAGGGCATCTTGGCTATTGTTCAATTTTCATATGAGCATGGATTACTCTGAAAAGAGTTTGAATGCATTTTTCACAACGTTCAGTGCACCAAGATGGGATATGGAGGAGATAACATTTGAGATTTTAGGGAGAAGTCTCAATGCTGATTTGGAAACCAAATACAGAGAAGGCGTAAGATTTAGTGAATTGGTAATTGGCTATTGCTTTTGAACATGTTGGAGAGAATGAGATTTAGACAAAAGGTGGGCAGATTCATGCCTTCCTCAATCCAAACCCTCGGTCTTGGTGAATGGGACAACTAAAGGCTTCTTTAATAACTTAAAGTGGTTAAAGCAAAGAGTCATTGAGTTATGATTGAATCTATATTTCCTCGATTTATTTTGTCTCGGACTCTCGGTTTCGTAACTCATCTATATGGTACCATGTCTTTATTTTCCAATTTGTTGTAACTTAAATCTCTTCAAGAATTTGAATGGTAGGAAATTTGTTGTGTCACCTTCTCTTTGTTGATCATTCATAATTGTTTCGAAGACAGTCTTCTCTAGATAAAAATAAATAAAAAATACATCATTTCCCCCGCCCCAAAGGGGGAGGAGGTTTTCTTGTACTTAGCTCTTGGAGTTTTGATTGATGATAAAAAATTTCTAATTTTGGGCCCTCAAACATGATTTGGTTACTTTCCATACTAGCCAGTAAAGACATGTTCCAAAAAAATGAGGCCACTATATCCTCTCCACCCTTAATGGTGTATACTTTGCAAAAGTGCTATTTTTTATAAAGGATAAATGGCCACAAGTGTGCGCAAGTGATATGAAATAATGAAAATTTCCCCTTTACTTTCTTTTATATGGTTGTATTTCTAGACGATTACTTGCCCTCTTTTGTATTCCCCTTTCTTATTTATAATAGGTTTTAAATTTTTATCAAGAGAAAACATAATGTAAAGCAATTGTGGGAAGATCTATAGTAAGTTTCGACAACGATGGAACAAGGGACAAGTTTGTTATTGTTGGTTTGCAGATTGCAAATGACACTATCATTATCTAGGGGCTATGAAGCATGGATACTTCGTCAAAATCGACGTACCCGTATCGGATACAATACTCGTTGGATACTCAAGGATACATATGCAATAATTAATAAAATATATGGATACTTTGCGAATATTTTTACACAGAGCAAGATGTATAATTTTTAATTTCAATTTATACCCTCTCCTTTCGAGGTCACATACAATACAAAACATCAACAAAATTCTAGTTGATTTTGAAGACACGAATGTTTTTTAAGTATTATCTACTATTGTATGTCAAAAGAGAAAAAAAAAAAAAATGAATTAGTTACACTATAATCTTAGAAACAAAAACTTGTAAACAAACCAACTAGTTAAATGTTAGTTCTGATTCCTTTAATTGGTCACGTTCATTTTATAGATATATCATAATGCGACGATATTACATATTTTTCAAGGTAAAAATTGCTAATTTTACTTACTATTGTAAAATAATTATTAAAATTTTTAATTTTGAAGTCATTAAATAATAGTAAAATATAAAATATATTTTATTATAGATGTATTTGTACCTTATTTTTTAAAATTTTGTCATATCGCCATATTCATATCGTACTTGTATCTCATATATGTATCCATACTTCCTAGTTTGGGGATCATATGAGACTCAGCCACAGAATCTTAATATGATTGTATTCTTTTTACAAGCTGTGTTAGGCATGGAAATCAGTGTGGCTATGAGGGAGCTTGATGAGAACCAAGATGGGCCTACTCTTAAAGATCATTTGCATGTCCAGATGGGTCAATTACAAGATCAAGAGCCAAGAAGATCAAGGAAGCAATGCAAGGATTGGTGCAATCCACTTGGGATGAAGCTATCAAGAGCCCAACACTCAAGATGGGCTTGAAAGAAAGTAGGCCCATCTTGGTTCTTATCAGAGCTCATTCCCATGAGGTTAAGGTGGGTATGAGCGTGCTCATTTTCATGGTGTAGATGGAGGGGATGACTAAGCTTTGGTGAAAGTTTATCAACCCTTTACAAAACTCTTTTGAGGATCTGCTAGGGGAAAGGATTGACCAAAGACTATTATCGTAAAAAAAGAGCATCTTCGTAAAGGTGGTAGATTGATCTTGTCAATAGCCCTTCCCAAGCTCACCAATCTACTTCGTATCTATCTCTACTATCACAGAGTTGGAGGCAAAAAGTCTCAATAAGCTTTAGTGACATTTTTAATGGGAGGGTTCATGTTATATTTTTTCAAATATCACCTTGTCATTTAGGAAGGGATAGTTCCCTAATCAAGGTAAGTTGGGTGGGGGGTAGGGAGAACGAAAGTCTTTAACAAGGCCTTGTTAAGGATATGGCATTGGACATGTGTGTTACGGAGAGGCACTCTTTGATAGTAAAAAGAAAATGTGGAAGGAGAAGTGGTGCATGTCCCTAATGGCTAGAGATAAGAAAGTGTTAAGAGATGCCTTATATGCCATAAGGGGTATTTATGTACTTTCAGCCTTACAATTATAAATGTGTGGATCTAAGGGAGATGACTCTAATCTGATTCTTAAGGCTCTCTCTCAGCGGCCACTACATTCTCACAAACTCTCTTACACTTCTTCTCCTTATTTCTCTTTTCATATCTTAATAGGGTATCAGAGCACAATCCGCAATAAATTGATATTATTTTCTTTTCTTTTCTTTTTCAGTAACGTTTGTTTCTTCCTCCCACTGTTTTTCCTCGTTTTTTTCTGAACCCTAAAAAAATCAAAAAAAAAAAACCACCCTGATCAACTATGGTTCTCATACTCCTAGAAAGAGTTCATTTGATGAATTTTTCCATTTTTTTAATTTTTTGGAATTATTGATCTATTTTTTCGAAATCGTTTATTCTAGCTTGTTTGATGCAATCTAATGGTTGGAATAGCTCCCTTGGGGTCCAAAAGTACCTTCTTGCCCTTCTCCAATTGTTGTTTCATCCATTTTGATTATTCTTTGGCCAAATTGACGATTTTTCTTGTAATTATTTTGTTGAAACAACTTTTGTATCCTTTAATCACTTTTTCTAATCTGATTTGGTCCCATTTTTCAATTTTTATTATACGGGTAACTTATTTCCTTGTAAGGATTCCTTCGACTTTGTGGGTTTATAGGGGATTGAACTAATCCTTTGATATTTAGGGGTGTTATCTTGGTTTGGTGGAGATGGCAGCCAAATAGTAAGACGTTCGGTGGCATCGAGGCTAATGGGTTGAGTCATTTTAGGACTCTTGGTGATAGCCCAAATCTTTAGCTTAGTTCGGTTAAGTTGGATGACACAAACTATTTGATCTGGTCATGATCATGCAGTTTATCTATTACTACATGTTGCCTAACTGGTTACATTCCAAGCACTCTTAAAGGATCCTATGACAGATGGACCAACATAGGAAAAATGGTAATCAGAGAAAGCCCTTTTTATGACTTGGTTGATTAACTCAATGCAACCCTCCATTAGTCGCATCTTCTTGTTGATGGACACGACACAAAAAATTTGGTCTGCAGTTGCACGGACATACTCACAAAAGGATAATGACGCAATGGTCTATGAATTGGGGAAACAAATTCGTTGGTTAAATCAGAAAGACAGATCTCGACAAGTATTATGCTAAATAGAGTAGTTCATGGCAGGAACTTGAGTATCATCAGAGTTTTTAGGCTGTTTGTACTAAAGATACAGTTGCCTTTCAGCAGATGATGGAGAAAGAGCGGGTATATGATTTTGCTGTTAGCCTTAACATGGAGTATGATCAAATTCGAGTTTAGGTTTTATGTTGATCTTCTTTCCTCACCTTGAGAGAGGCATATGCCTGCGTTTAGCAAAAGGAATGTCGATGTAGTGCTATGATATACATTCCTAGGCAGGATCATTCTTTGCTCGTTACTTATACTTCAAGTGATAGTAATGTCAGTCAAGACTAATGGGAAGAGTAATGTTCGTAATCGTGGTTTGTTGAAATGTGATTATTGTGGGAAAAAAACGTTATAACAAAGAGCACTGTTGGAAGTTGCACAGTTGTCCTACCCAAGGGCGTGGAGCTAGCCGTGGTTGTTCTATGCGATCGCAAGCTCATATTTTTTAGACTTCCACAAACCCCTCTACTAATACTAGTGCTCTCTCCCAATATGAGATGCACACTCCGAGGCGTCTAATTGATAGACTTGACAACACTTCATCTACCATAACTTCCCCCTCTGCACCGACTTCCTCTATAGGTAATCAAGCACATGCTCTCATGTCTCTTCTTCTACTTGGATAATATATTCAAGAGCTACAGACCATATAACTAGTTGTTTTAACTTTTTTTGGTCTTACTCTCCTTCTTCTATTAAGGATAAAGTGAAAGTTGCTAATGGCACTTTATCTTCCGTTTTTTGAAAAAGGTTTTATACAATGCTCTCCCTCCATTTCCCTATCATCTATTCATCATATGTTCCAAACTTCTCTACTAATTTACTCTCTATCAATAGTCTTACTAATTCTTTCAACTGCTCTATAACATTTTTTCCTACTCATTGTGTGTTTCAAGAACTAGAGACCGGAAAAATAATTGGCACTACTAGAGCACATGGGGGTTTGTATTTGACAAATGATGTTTATTTATCTACATTGTCTTTGGGTCAGGCTCTACAAGTGGATACTGCATTTCCTTTTCCACTCTTACCTCAGTGGCACCACCGTTTAGGACATTATTCCTTTGGTGTTCGAAAAAACTTTTTCCTATGTTAGCTAAATTATGTCATAGGAACAATTTTGTTTGTGATGCTTGCGAGTTTGCACAGCATAAACATTCATATTATCCTTCCATTAATAAAAGAAATGATTTTCCCTTTATGCTTATTCATTTTGATGTGTGGGGTCCCTCTCGAGTTGTTTCTCGTTCTGGTCACGTTGGTTTGTTACATTCATTGATTGTTATTCTCATGTTCCTTAGTATATTTACTTCAAACCAAGAGTGAAGTATTTTCCAACTTCAAAGCTTTTCATAAGATGGTGACTAACCTGCTACTACCATTAAAACTCTTAGGAGTGACAATGGGACTGAATTTATTGATAACAAATTCTGAGCATACCTTGAAGAGCATGATATCCTTTATCAGACGAGGTGTGTAAGCACTCTTGAATAAAATGAGATTACTAAGTGCAAAAATCGTCATCTTCTTGAGATTGCTCGTGCTCTTATGTTCACTATGAATGATCCCAACACCTTTTAGGGGGATGTTGTTCTTACTGTTGCATATCTTATTAATCGCATGCCCCCTAGCATTTTTCAATTTAAGGTTCTTTTTGAACTTCTCCCTAGGTCCCTTTCTCTTTCCTCTCTTTCTCCCAAGGTATTTGGGTGTACTTGTTTTGTTCATGTCTTGCCTTATTCTCGTGGTAAACTCGACCCTAAGATTGTGTGATGTGTCTTTGTCGAATACTCTATGCCTCAAAAAGGTTACAGATGCAATTATTCTCAGCCTCACAATGAATATGCTAGCATAGACGGTTGGACAGACGTGATCTTCAGACTTTCTCAACATCCAAAAGACCACAACATCCATGTGTCACCAAATCAGTTGTCATCCCCAACTCCAATTTTAGGTTCCCCACAGAGGCTTCGAAAGATAAATCTCCATCTCCTATTGTTATAGACATTGATGATTGTTCTCTTCCTATTGCTCTTATAAAGGGTGTGAGATCTTTACACTTAACATCTCATTTCTAACTTTATTTCTTATAACTCCTTGTCTTCTTCGTATAGTGTCTTTGTTTCGTCTGTCCTTTGCATCTATTCCACCGGGTTAGAAAGCAACTCTTGTAGATCCTAAGTGGAAAGAAACTATGGCAGAGGAAATAAAAGCTCTAAGCAAGAACAACCATGGGAATTAATTTCACTTCTAGCTGGAAAGAGACCTGTAGGATATAAGTGGGTCTTTACTGTTAAACAGAAAATAGATGCAGTAGTTGGAAGATATAAAGCAACGTTGGTTACCAAAGGTTTTACTCAAACTTGTGGCATTAACTACGAGGAGACCTCTGCCCTTGTTGCAAAGATGAATTATATTTGCACTCTTCTTTCTTGTGCCACTAATCTAGGTTGGCCCTTACAACAACTAAATGTGAAAGATACATTCCTTCATGGCGACTTGGAGAAAGAAGTTTATATGAATATTCCACCAGGTTTTTTTTCTCATTTTACTGTTGAGGAAAGAAATTTATGGCTTGAAATAGTCTCCAAGTGGTCTTATTGTTTGTGGATGGCATAGTGGTTACAGGCAAAGATGTGAAGGAGATGTCTCGCCTAAAATTCCGTCTGGCGAGGGAGTTTGAGATCCAAGACTTAAGTTTATTGAAGTACTTTCTAGGGATTGATGTTAGATTTGATAACATCTTTATATCTCAAAGAGTACGTTCTTGACCTACTTGAAAAGACTGGCATTTTGGGTTGTATACATGCAGACACACCAATCGAGACCAATTATATGTCAAGCAATGGCATAGGTGACCATGTGGATAAAGAAAGATACCAACGACTAATAGGGAGATTGACATACTTAGCTCACACTCGGCCAGCAATTGTTTAAGCGGTGGGAGTTGCTAGCTGGCTAAAGCATGACCCTAGTACAGTGCATCCACTCGCAGAATTCTGAAGTATATTAAGTCTGTTACAAGAAAAGGCATGCGGTTGTTAAACAACTATCTACCCCAAAAGTTTAAGTTGTTGGGAGGGTGTCATTTAAGCATTTATACTCCAATATGCCCGTCACGAGGAGACTAGGGCGTAGCACGTGGAAATCTTTTTAATAAATAGGATGGCGGTGAGATTCGAACACAAGACCTTATGTTCTGATACTGCGTTAAATAACCATCTACTTCAAAATCTTAAACCGGTGGAAATTGTATAACTTAGGTATTTATATTTCAACAGTTGTTTAAAGGCATTCAGTGATGCCAATTAGGTAGGCTCAGTTGATAATTGGAGATCTACCTCTAGATACTGTACGTTTATGGGAGGGAATCTGGTTACTAGGCGTAGTAAAAAACAGTTTGAGGTGGGCCTGGTGGCTAGGTCTAGTGTTGAAGTAGAGTATATAGTTATAACTCATGGCATTTGTGAGCTTATGTGGGTTCTCTGAGTTTGATGCAAGACATAGGAATTTCGATTGATGGGCCTATGAAGTTGTGTTATGACAATAAGTTTGCTATTGATATTGTTCATAATCCAGTTCCGTATGACAGAACCAAACATATTAAGATTGATAGACATTTCATGAAAGAGGAACTCAAGAAGGAGGTAATCTATATACCATGCGCTTCTTCTTAGTATGCCACTAAAATACTTCCCGCCAAGCCCCCTCCCGCACTAAAAAATTCCTGCCCTACTATATGTGGCGAAATTATTATTGACAAAGTTAAATTTGTCACAGATGACACCTAAGTTTACATAATTAGTGACAATGTTAATGGTCTCCACTTAAATGGTATGTTTATGTGGCAAGATAACACTATCGCCACTAAATTCTACGAATTAGCTACAAAACAAATATCGCCACTAAAAGCCTTGTTTCTTGTAGTGTTAAGGAGGGTATTACGAGATGTCTTATATTCCATGAGGGGTATTTAGGTACTTTCAGTCTTACTATCATAAATACATGGTACTAAGGGGGATAACCCTAATCTGGGATTTTCTCTCAACAACCACCACATTCTCACAAACTCTCTCTACTTGTTCTCCTTTTTTCTCTTTTCATATCTTAACAGAGAGTTATGGTGGCAGGTATAGTTTCATTTTCTGAGAAGGGAGTAGTGAGGGTTCATCTATTTAGGACGAAGGTATGAGATTGGAAGTGCAATATGTTGAATCTTTGTTTCAAAAGGCCTATGCACTAAGCATAAGAGGACAAAAGACTTGAGGGAGGATGAGATTACATAAGAAAGAGAACAGATAGAAAGCGGTGAGATATAGGACTTCCTCAATGAAATTTTTTTAGACTTCTTTATGATAGAGAGGCTTGTTTCACTTGGAAGGCCATTTGGACGATGAAAATCTAGCAAGTAGCATTGGATGCTATTTAGATGTGGGTGACAATGAGGCAAAGGATAAAAAATCTATGGCAATTGGTATCACATGCATTAGCTCACTGTTATTGTAAATCACCTGGCTTTCCTATGTAGGGGCTAGGGTGATGTGGATCTTGCTTTAGAGTGGTTTGGATGATGGGATGGACTGTTTCCGAATTCTGGTATAGCTTGACATTATCAAGAAGGAAAAGAGAGGGACAGGTGAAGGGGACAGTCTCTTCATGCTTGTTTTGGTAATAGGTGGTGCAAAAATAATTGAAGAGCTTCTAGGGGGAGTAATAATCCATTTTGTTGACACTTTATTTTTCGAGTTCTATAGGTCTGTCTCCCTGAGCACACACTTCTTTAGACAATTTTCTCGGGAGATATATAGAAGTTTCTAGAGGTGGACAGATTGTCTTTTATAAAACTCGGCCCCTTTTTGTTGTCTTTAGAGGATATTTGATGCTAATCACTAAAGATAAATAGGTAAATAAACAAACGAGAGCAGAAAGATAACTATCTAAACAACATCAAATCGCAGTTGATTTGCTTGGTCTTTAACCCTGTCTTGTAGATATGGGTGTTTGCTGATACAACATAAAGTCAATGGTTTTTAGAAGGAAATATTTTATTGAGAATCACAATAATCGGCAGTGTCATGAACAGAACAAAAAAAGACAGAACCAAAACCATCAAGCACATAACTTAGCTGCAGTATCCACTTATAGGAATTCCCTATTGCTAACATATTGCAATAATTATACCCACCTGTTGCTTCTTTAATAGCTGAAAATGCAAGCTGCCGAAAACCAGTTTCATCAGCATCCTGTTCATCTTTCAAAGTTTTTTTACTGACTTTTTTCCTTTTGTTTGTGTGTTTTCCCCCCACAGGACTGTCTGAATTAGTATTGAATGCATCAAGATCTTTTTCAATGACTGACCAAATCCCATGGGTGATTGTACTAAATTGCAGCAAGCAGTTCTCTTTCCTGGAGTCGATCAACAATACAGCAACTTTGGAAATTGGCCATCCCTCTATGATTGGAACATCTTTTGATGCATCTAGAACCAAGGATATATTACATGCATCCATAATTGCTTTCTCTGTTGCTGAAAGCTGATTTTCCAGGTCATCAAACTCAATATTATCAGACCGTTGCATGAGTTTCATGTGTGCCATCAATGTTGGTTTCAAAGTCACAGCTAACTTGCAAAATGACTCAAAGTCTAGAAACTCCAGTTCTGGATGTTGTTTCCTCTGGTAATAATTGTAGAGTACCACAACAGCATGAACCTGAAGCAAAAATAAGCAATAAATGTATGGTCCATAATAGCTTTTTATTACATATGATAATATGTGTGTTAATAGCAAACCTGCATCACCATCCTTCGCACACCACCAACCAATTCATTTACCAAAATTCTCATAGCAATCAATGTGCCATTTTGAGGTCTTATGAGTGAATTTGAATGGATCCAAAGACAAATGGAATGAGTCCACCTAAAGGGGAGGAGATTTCAATGTGGTTCAATTCCCAAAGGAGGGGCTTGATAAATTTCCTGCTTGGAGGCACAAATTTGCTAGCTACATTAATGAAGAATCAACATCTATGACAAAAATGGATAGGTTTCTCATTATTGCGTGAGGAAGCAAACAATGTCAGGCATGAATTGAAGCTCCCTCCCTAGGTCTAAATCAGATCATTTGTCCATATAGTTAAGAAAGAACTGCAAATGGAAAGATGATCACTAAGATTTAAAAAATGGTGATAGAAAGAGACAGGCTCTGTTATAGGGTTCAGGTAATAGCAGGGAGGTTACAAGGTTGTGGCCAGTACTTTCTTGATGATTAAAACTGCTCAAAGAGGATTTGAAAAATTGAACAAAAACGTGGTTAGCAATCTGGAGTTGATAAAGAGTAGGCTTTCAAGAGAAAATAAGAGCTACATATTATAGTAGTAGTTGGGGCTCATCTGGCTGTAGGACCAAGGGGAGGATTGGATTTGAAAATGGGTTAGTCCACCCTTTTCCCAAGTTTGGACGGAAAAATCCACTCCAGGGCGTATTCCACAACAGAACTTAAGCCCCCACAGTAACCCATAATAAGCCCAGGAGAAGGAATGAAAAATAAACAGGGGGAGGGGGGTGTTGTACTATAATCCCAGGTGACGAAGGATAATGAGTCACATGCCTTATTTCTAGGATAGCAAGGTGACAACACGCGGGATGGGATTGGACCAAGTGTTATTCCACTCCTAATTCCGCATTTTACCACGCGAGATAAAAAATTCCAAAGGGTAAATTCTCTCACCCTGTGTCCACCTACACCGGATTGGACTAGATTAGACTATCCAATCCGACCTTTCCTAATCTGGCAACCAAACAAATCCTTTAGGGTCCGTTGCTGTTTGAGTGGGCTAGAGGATGACTTTGATGGCCCACAAAACTGAAAATTAGATAACACAGAAGATAAAAGGACTATGGTTGAGAAAGGGAAAGGGTAGGACAATTTTTTATAAGACTCAAGAATAGCAATAAAAGATCCCTTCCCATTGGGAAATAAACGTAGGTCAAAAAGCAAGGACAAGAGAGGATGATGCTAGATACGGGGACGAGCATACCAGCAGCAGAAGTTTCATTTGCATCCACTAACTAGCTCCCTTGTACCAGCGGTGTAAATTGAAAGCGAAATTGTAGCTAGCCATTGTAAAGTAGTCAAGTAGAGTAAACATCGTCTCAGGTCATTTAAAATCCATGAAGTTTCTCCATCCAAACTCTTTGTAGTTATTCTCAGTTTCACCTCTGCAGCGGTTTTACTCTTCTGTCATATGGTACCACGAAGATAAACTTTTAAAACAGTACATCCAATCAGGAAATACTTCCGACCTTCCAGTTTAGCACCTCCATCCAAACGAAGGAATTTAATAAAAATTTGTTGATGAATAAAACAACCATGATAATAATGAAGTTAAAGACCTCACAAGATGAACCTTTGGACTTCTTAAGGGCAAGGTTCCACAGCTAAATTTCCTGTATAAGCTTCCACACTAAATTTCCTAATAAACATGGCTTTGAAATTCCATCTTGTAGCCTCCAATAAAGTCTTCCCCAGCCAAGCCACCCTACCTAACCCAAAGATAACGAGACGGTTGCTCATCAATTTCCAATTAGAATAATTCTGGTCAATCTTAATGTCACACGCAATATTTCTGCATTTCTTTATTCCTTTTCAAAACCACAAAGAGACCCCTCCAAACAACAGTAAACTCTGCTGGCAGAACACGCTCAAACTATCAGACTCTGCCTAAACTATATAATCTTTCTAACTACCATGACTAAGGGTCCAATATGCATCCACTAACAATCAGGACTCATGGATCACTACTACGACCATGTCCAGCATAATAAAAAATATCCAAAATACCCTTGCCATCTGCCAGTAGCACATGAATGAACTGAACCAGCAGCATATAAACTTAAAAGAATACTCTAATAAGACTTAGGTTCGATAACACAATGTCCCAACTGGTCCCAATTTCAGATTTCTCTTTATTGCCTCGCCCACAAGCAGTGGAACCTTCCTTTCCTTCAGTTTGCCTCCACTTCCTTTTCCTTCAGTTTGCCTTCACAACCTTGCCACTCGGGAGCCCAATTCCATAAACTTCATATGGACTGCATCAAACAGCTTTTTTCAAGGACTTGACACTAAAATAATACAAAGTAAGGCTGCACCTTCCTTCAAGGATCAAAATTTTGTTTCAAAACGTCCGAAACATTTTCGTTTCCAAGGAAACCGACACGAATCAGTAATGGAATTGATATTCTAATACTTCGAAGTGTTCCATAATGTTTCAAAATATTTTGTTATATTTTAATACATTTGCACAATTATTTCAAAATGCTTCACAGTATTTCAAGATATTTTGGTATATTTTAACCAATGTTTTGAAAAAATAATTCTTAAATTTTTTATTTTTTTTATTCTATTTCCGAAACGAGTCGAAACGTTTTCAAAACACGTCGAAACATTTCCGTTTCCTAGGTGACCGAAACAATTCACTGAAACGAAATTTTGATCCTTGCCTTCCTTAACCTAGTAAAACCACCAATGGGTCCACAATATAGTTCAGAGTTTATCTATAACATTTCAATTGTTGGAGCAAACAGTTCATCTAATCAGGATATAGTTTCCAAAATGTGCTACCATCCATTGATCAGTACAAATATTTGACCAAAAGTATTGCGAAAATTGTATGAATATCTATTTCATTTACATCAATTGCCTACAGTGATGGACAGCCATATTATTTGGTAAACCATCGAAGGACCTGATTCTTCATAATTATTAAATATGCACTCAAAAAATTTAGTTAAATAAATCCTACTCTAAACAAGCTAAAACACCTTCTAATCTAGCTCAAATAAATGACTCTAGATACCATATATGCCCCAAAAGACTTCCAGTTAATAACAACTTAATTCGTTGATGTCGAAGAAATAATAGAGTGGTATTCATCTAAAATGTGTGGGCCACCAGTCAATTTGTAGCAGCACTTGCAATCCTACACCATAATATAAATATAATCAGCTATGCTACACCATAATATAAATATAATCATTTTGATGATTTCCTTTTTCCTTCTCCAGAGTAATTTATTTTATTTATTCATATAAATATCCAAAAGAAAACCTTTTAAGTCACAGTTTCCTGAATTTGGTGATGATGTCAATAATCAAACCTTGCAAAGCAGATCTTTTAAATATCAAATTGCCACGGTTTTCGAAACATATCCCGGGGAATTGATAATTGGCCAATGGATAACTCAAAAAATAATGTCACCCAACAAGTGAAAATATTGGCAAGTCTCACTTCACCATATACAAGAGAAAGAACATATCTTTCTTGACATTTGAAAGGGTAACATGATATCTATACCCATTCTAATGGTAAGACTAATTTGATCAATATTGAGATGAAATTATCTTAAAATAAAGTGCCAAAGCGAAAGCAAAATAATAATTCATCTGTCTAAGGCTATAAAGCATGGATCATAAATTTATCCGATACAGATATCAAAAAGTTAATAAAATATTTCTTCATTTCTAGATACACCTTTGATATGGACATCCAAGACAAATAAACCAATCCTCTCACTACTTTTCTTCATAAAATTCATATCCATTTGAAGATGCATGCCGAGTTTTTACAGATCATTTACTATTTATATGTCAAAATCACATGTAATAAGTAAATTACAGTTTATATCTTAGCAACAATTACTAACAGCTAGTTAAATACTGGTTTTGAATCTTTTAATAGCCACGTTTGCACTGTGGGTACACCATGATGAGATGATCTATATTTATTGGGATAAAATTTGCTTACCTTGGCCATACTCATACCCTATTTTTCTAAAGTTTGTCATATAATCATGCATACATTCTTGCATACTCGTATCTTGTATCTGTGTCCATGATTCTTAGGTCTAAGGCATGATGATCCGTAAAAAGGCTTCCAAGAATTTGGGTTCGATAATTAATTGTTAGGAACTTCAACAAATCGCCCAATTTGAACAAAAAGATGTACTCATCACAAAATCTAGATGGTTTCAATAATGAGAATAATCTATTTCAACAGAGAAATTGGAATCTCGATCTCCCCTCTAAAGAGAGCTTGTATCCAACATCGACTTATTAGGATCATCCAAAGTTGGTTTATATACTTAACGAGTCTTTCCATTCATTGTTAATTAATTTTGGGTTAAATGTTCTAACACGATATCAAAACTGGGTCTTGACTCGTTAGTGGGTCAAATCTCCAACTCATTTGCATTTCCCAATATGCATGATTGTTTGTTTGTTTGTTAGCCTCACGTGCAAACCCAAGTCCCACGTGAGGGATGATGTAAAGAGAACTTATATTCCAATTCCCAAATTATTAGGATCACCCTAGGTTTGTGTATATACTTGGCGAGTCTCTCCACTCATTGCTAATTGATTTTATCTTAGATGATCTAACAACCTCCTCCTAAAGTGGGTTATCAAATTCCCAACCGCTTTTTTTCTCTCCACGTGGTACATCCCAATCCCCATTTGCCTCCATTTGTGCTCCAATATCCAAAGTTTATTCTTGTTCAAGCATATTTAATATGTAAACACACCTCCAAATGCTCAACATTCCGGTAACTATAAACATTTCAGTGAGAAATTAATAGAAAATGTCTCAAAAGTCAGTTCATCTAGATTTAAGACCATGCTAGTTGCCCCACAATATGTATAGTATTCACTCTAAGAGTAAGCCACAAAATAGAGAACCATACGCCCACATGATAAATAAAACTACCACGTAATGAAACTGAAATGTGGATTATTCCAGTAAACTCCAAAATTTATAGGTCGGTAAATTCAAATTATAATTCTTTAAAGCAAACAAGCATATAACCCCAAAATAGTTTTAATAGAGAGAACAAATAAGATATAAAACTGGTTTCTTGGCCGAGTTGTAACTTGGTGCAACCACTGTGAAGCATATACAACAAATTAGTAAAATAATGAAAAAGGAAAAAGGAAACATAAAATCTAAAATTTTAGTGCACCTATGAGATTAAATCTACATAAAAACAATGACTTGAACTCGGGGTTTCAGTCAGTTCAAAAATCAGAACTCTAAACATGGGAAACTGATAAACACCTGTTTTGCCACCAACTGCTGTTGAGAAAGTGAAGGAGCTTCTCGCGTGGAGGCCTTCAAGGGTAACATCGGATCAACCAAGTATTCCATCAATGCTTGAACCACATTCTCAGCTGGACCCACCACTGATGATGATGATGATGATGAACTCATTTTCACAGCCGCTGAATCCATCAATTCTACATAACCATAAAATTAGGGGTTTAAACTTCTGGACTATATCAAAAAGGTTTATCAAGTCTTTAACTTCTGGGTTTTGTCTAAAAAGTTTACACACATATGAAAATAAGGGGATTAAAGCAGATTGAAACAGCCATAGCAAAATTTGAACCAAAAAACAAAGATCAAAAGATAGTGAATGTTACTGCTCTACCAAATCGAACTTTCAGTTCAGAATAGTCAATTTCAATCTATTAGTGCTTCACAAATCTTATAAATAGACAGCCACTCACTCAAACACTACGGTACATGACTAAAGACAGTTTATGGTAGTACTTTACCGATCAAAACAGTGTTTCTGTATAGAAACCCACAACGATTAGGGTTTTAGACCGGAATTTAACCAAGAAAGTTCACCATCTTTGAATATCGTAGAAATCTGTTTCCACAAAATTTCATGTATGAGGGTGTCTAATTAAAATGAACTTTTAGCAACCTTTGATATGATGATTTACAAATTTTTTGCATGTTTGATAAAAGTCTGAAATATAATTCAAGACTCCTAAAAATCCTTGTAATTGTCTCTCTCTTTTTTTTTCGTATAAATAGTGTACTTGTGTGATTCTACAGTAGAAAATAAATGAGTATCAAAAACCATGATCAAAGAAAGTAAACTTAACAAATAGAACTGAAAAACAATGATCAAAAGCAAGTACGTAGCTTACCAATCCAACTTTCACAGACCTTCCCCTACCTCTACTCTAATCACCGAGAGAGAGAAAGAGATGGGTATGTGTATATGTTAGTGTATCTAGAGACAGAGAGGGAAGTAGCCGAGGAAAAGTGAAGAGTTGGGTGTTCAAAGTTCAGACAGTCACATAAAGGGCATGGTAAAGAGTGCAGACCGAAACAGACACCGATAGAATGGTACATGTTATCAACGTGTCAGCTTTTCGCCTGGAAAAGGCGCGAAATCTGCATGAAAAGGGCCCCCTCTTCTTTCTATACCAAATTCGCTGAAATGACCCAACACTATGGTACCTAAAAATATAATTTGGGTTAATAGAATTTTTAATCTCTAAAATATATATTTTTTAATAATTTAATCTTCAATTTAACAATTTTGTCGATTTGATCATTAAAATATTTAATTCATATTATTTTAGTTCCTATGGACCGTTAAATTTTTTTACGGAAGTGGTCATGTGTCTTTTTTTAGACAGTATCACTATCACATGTTCAACACGTAATTATTTTGTAAAAAACTTAACGGTTAGTCTATATAGGGACTAAAATGATACGAATTGAATATTTTATGAACTAAATTGACACATTAAAAACTAAACTGACAAAAAATACATATTTTAGAGATCAAACGTGATATTAACCCTTATAATTTTGAGATTTAGATTTTTTTTATGTATTCATAACTGTTAATTATAAAAATAATAAATTAAAATAAATTATTTTTACGTGTGTTAAATTTTATTTTAAAAAAATATACTATTAAAAAATAATTTTGATACTTCTCTTCTTGCTGAAAATGCCAATGAATGTTCCTAATTTTAACTTTTATTATTTTTATGTGTCATTTTATAATTAAAATTTTTTTATAAGTGATTTATCACTTTTGTGTGTGTTTTTACCACTATTGTGGATATTTTTACCAAATTTGCGGTAACTATTTTTGATAATCCACAAATCGGTTTTATGCACCACTTGTCGAGTAATTAATATAGATAATAAAATGCAATAAATATAAAGATGAGATCAACACAAGCAACACACGGATATAGAGTGGTTCGATCAAGATAACCTACTCCACTTTGAAAGGCTTTGGTTGCTGTGATGTTTTATTGTTATAGGAGTGTGGAGAACTCAAGTGAGAGCAATGAGAGCTCAGGTGAGTCAAGTGTGAGATAAGATGTCAGATACAGGATGTGAGAGATGTCCCCCATGTGTAAGCGGGGCTTACAATTTATAGGCGCTTCCTAATAAATTGAAGTACCTTATCAGTAACAGAAAGGCTGATTTGGTGGAGTTGGGGCCATCCTCGCAAACGATGAGGTAGTTGCAAAGAGGGCGTGGAGATCTCCTCAAGACCATGTCTCAACATGGCGTGGCTGAGTTCCTCACTTTAGGATGACATGGTTCTAGGATGGTATGGTTGACTGGGTTCTTGGCGAGCCTGGCTAGGTCCGGGTCTCTTATGGGGCAGACCCATTGGGCCTTGTCTGGGTCGGGCCCACTATCTAAGTTGGCCCTTGTCTGGGTTAGGCCCATTGCAGACCCATTGGGCATTGTCTGGGTCGGACCCATCAATTTTTACCACTTTTCTTTGGTACAAAAAAATTTATCACATTTGTGAGTGTTTTTACCACATTTGTGGTAACTATTTTTACTATTTTTTGGGGTACCACAACAGTGATAAAAGGACCCACAAATATGGTAAAAATAACCACAAATGTGATAAATAGAAGTATGATACCAACTTTTTTTTTTCGGTACCATAATCAACTCTAGTAAATTTTTATAATTCAATTTGTATGCACTATCTTTCTTTTTTTATTTAAGGCATGCACAAGATGTTTTAAGTTCAAAACTTTATCTAATATATAGTCGACTTCAAGTCAATCTATTCATTAAACGCGTATATTCAATCAACTCGCAATAAGTAGAACTCTTCAAAATTAAACTCATACATGATAAGTATATATTCTTTTCATATGGTGTTAATTTAAGTCTCGTGATTAGGCACATTTTGATCAATCCAACTCAAATTTTTTGAGCCCACTACCTACGCACAGACAATTATTAAGTTTGACAGTTAATGAACCGAACTTGAGTCAATTTAATTAGGATAACCCAAGCAAGATAGTTAAAAGGAAAATTTGGAGGCCGGTCCCTCTAAATGGACTTATTCGAAGATAAGTCCGGCATTAAAACTTATTTGTTACGAAGTCCGTTTTTTGTCAATTTTATTAAACTGTCTTTTTCCTTTAGAAGTGAAGTAAACGACGTTTAAGGAAACCCTTTCACAAATGGAAGCAATTGACTTCTCCAACAACTAGTGCCTTCAAATTTGGCAACACCTACAAATCCGACAACGCCTACAAATCTAGCAAATATTTTTCCTACCACGATGTTTCCTTATCCGACAAACATGTAACCGAAATTTTCAAAAAATCGTTCAAATTCAAATTTTAAACTGAATCCATTCAATTAATACCATATTCGATTTGCTTCTCCAGTTTGCTGTGGAATCTATTGAAGAAGTTGTTGTTCATTCGAGGGTTTCAGAACATCTTCTGCATATTCTAATTTTTAAATTTTTCATTGATTTTTGTTTTCCTAATTTCAATGTGCGATTCAATGTTACTAAATTAAATGATGTAGTTTTCCCATTTGTGGATCGCTTATTGGGAAAAATAATCGAAAATTGCTTCGTTGTGTTATTGTGGAAAAACGTTGATGTTACTGTGATGAAATAGTAACTTAAATAGTAACATGATCAAATATGTTCCAACTTAGTGAACCATTTGATTTTAGAAGGCTGATATGGTGTTCTATGTAGAAGTGATATGTTGTTATGTGCAGGGTTGGGTATTATTTGTATATATTTATCTGAAAAACAGATGAAACTCTGTCCAAATTGTCAGTGCCAAAAGTAACATGAATAGTAATATGGCTTAAATTTGTTCCTATTTAAGAAATCACATATTGTAAGAAAATCTATTTTAATGTTACATTTTTCAGTGAGTTTGTAATATTGTTGCACGATTGGTTACTGTTTGTATTAGTAAATAAATAGTAATATCAATAGTAACATTAATAGTAACATATACAGTAACATTAATAGTAACATATACAGTAACATTAATAATAATATATCTCAAATCTGTTCCATGAGAGATAAATACTAGATTGATAACTTATCAAACTAGATGACTGTGATATTCCCAATAACATGAGAAACTTCAAACAAATAGTAACTCGAAATCGTACATCAGCTTCAAAATCTCGAACTTAGCCTCATAGTCCGACTGCAAAATCTCGAATTTCATCTTCAACCTTCATCACCTTCAAATCACCCCCAAAATCTTAAACTTTCAGAGGATCGTAAAGTCTGTCACAATAGAAATTTCAGCAAGTAACATTGAATTTCCGACAATCACAAATATATCACTATTATTCGTAGTAGATAAAGTAGCCAATTACAATGAATATTTCAAGAATTCTGAATAAAAAATTGTTCCAACATACGAAGTCAATATTGGCCCAAAACTCCAATAAAAAGTAAGTCGAACTCGAACTCGAACTCCAGCTTCAAGATCTCGAACTCATACTCGTACTTCGACTGCAGAAAATATTGAACTCCAACTTTAACTTGTATATCCTTCAAAACACCCCCAAAAACTCAAAATCTTGTTATTCAAATGTATAACATAACAAATAATGACTAAGAGTTTAAATTTGAATTATTAAGGAAAGCTTGTAATCTACCGTCGTAAATCAAGCTTTTTTATATTCAATCATCGGTTTTCATATATATCTCCTTGCAACTAATGTCTTTAGCTTTCCATAACTGACCAAAACTAACATTGTTAGAGGTATTTTTGAGATTTAAAAAAAAAAAAAAGTGGACTTAACTACTTACTAATAATATTAAAAACGGACTTACCCCCAAAAAAGTTTTCTTGATGGACTCAAGTCATTATAAGTCCATCTAGAAAGACTTAGCCCCAATTTTCACTAGTTAAAATGTGGCACGACCTGATTAACCTTAAATATGGCAACACAAAAGTTATATTTGTAAAGTTTGTGATTGAGGACATTGATACAGTTGCCAATCTATAGATAGTGTGTGATGGTCAAGTTATTTCTTGGATATTTTGAAATTTAATGGATAGTGATTGAAATGAGTAGTGGGCTAAGCGTATTTGATTGGCTAGTTCGACTCCATGGCCTGCACTAGCTTCTTGGTATTCGACTATTGATTTAAAAGTTTTCATAGACGTGGTTTGTTGTAGATTTTGAAAATTGAAGTGAACAACCTCTCTCTAGAATTTCTTTCTTCATGAGTATCAACCAACCTTATCTAGAACAACCTAAGCCACCTAATCCACAAGATAAACCAAAAACATATGCATCAATCGTTCAACAACCATAAATTACATCTTTTTACAAGCCTATAGCAGATCAACAACCCAAACAAACGAATGATTCACAACCTAAAAAGCCAAAAAAAAAAAAATAGTTTTTGATAAAAGTCAGCATATAGTTTTCTAGTCTAAGGAGGAGATGTTGGATCTTGAAAAGCCTTTTCAACAATCTTTAATTGCGAAGTGTGCCTATGGAAAACCATCACTTGCAGTTATCAGAAAATTTATCAAGACCAAGTGGAGCATTAAGGGGGAGTTCTTTGTTGGACATCTGGATGCACGACATATAGTCATGAGATTCTCGCTTTTTTAAGATTATGTGAAGATATGGCTCAAGGATGTAACCTATATTGAAGGTCATATGTTTTCGATTCTTTAAGTGGATTCCGGATTTTGCTCCTGGAGTGGAGCCATCTGTGGTGCCAATGTGGGTATTTTTGCCTTCGTTGCCTATGTGTCTATTTTATGAATGAATGTATTGCAGCGATCTTAAGCCCAGTATGAAGAATACTGGCTTCTGATAGACCTACCATGAATCTTACAAGGCCTGCTATGACGAGAGCATGCATGGAGATGGATGTGATGGAGGAAAATCCACAACGAATATGGTTAGAGATGGGAGGTTATAAGGGCTGATGACAGAAAATTATTTATGATAAAGAAGTCAAGTATTGTTCTGATTGTTTTAAGCAGAGCCATATGGATTATAAATGTAGAAAGAAGAAACCGAATGAGCAGGACCAAGGAATTGATTCACAAAATGAGGAAAGATTTAGGAAGGGGAGGCAAAGGTTGGGGAGGAAACAGTGACGACAACAAAGTCACATAATCAAGCCAAGAGTAAGCCAGTATCTTTAAAGAATAATCCATCTACTTCGAAGGTGCAGTGGAAGGTATTGGAAACACAGAATTTGAAGGAATTAAGCAAGGAGGCAAATATCGGTATGCCAGTCATGAATGAATCTGATCAAGCAGTTGTTCAGAATGATCAAAGTCTTGAAGACATTCTAACCAAACAACAAGGTGAGCATGAATTACAAGGTGGGGAGTTGCGTTCTACAATATAGGTTGATATAGTGATTCAACATGGCCAAAATGTAAATGTTCCGGGGGCAAAATTTATCTCAAGTACGTGGTGAGCACGACTTGCAAGAAGATGTTGATAATTCAAATTCCACCAAAATAGTCACTACAGATGCTCATTCGACTTCAGCAATTGCTAAAGATAATTGTTCATCATTAATGGTTTAGACCAAGGTAGTCTCATCGTTGCCAGAGAGTTCAAGCTGCTGTTATTCAGTTATCGCCTACGTCTTTGGACTCAACGTTTTTGATTGATCAAAATTATGTAGTGCGCAGTTCAGATGGTTTGTCTTTGGATGATGATAGATGATTGCAGAGGTCAGCAGAGCCACCTGATAAGAGATATGTTTCAGATATAGAGGTTTCTACAGAATGTATTGATGTTGGTTCACAAAGTTCGGATTAGGAAAAGAATAGAGATATAGTAATTTGCAAGGGGTTTCTAATTATAATGGTGTTCTTACTAGATCCAAATCTAGGGGTTTAGTTGGTTCAACCTCTCATTTAAATAATTAATTTATTATCATGGAATATTAGAGGGACAAGGAAAGATGCTACAAGAAGGCATCTTAACAAGCTCATTAGTCTAAAGGATGCTTGCTTATTTCCATTTTGGAGCCAAAACAAGATCCTTCCAAACTTCCAGGTCTATCTTCTTCTTTGAATCTAAATTTCTATGTTGCTAATCCTTATGCAGATAAATATTTATGGCTGTTGTGGGATCATAAAGTAAGTGTTAAGGTTATAGAGGCTTTTGAGCAATCATTAACGATGGAAGTTTCTTTTATGGGATCTGAGCCTTTTATGCTATCTTTTATCTATGTATGTTGTGATTATGTGTTAAGAAGGCCTTTGTGGGATCATCTGCTTAGTTTGAATATATCATCTCAACCTTGGATGGTAATTGGAGATTTTAATGCCATTCTCAGTTCTTCAGAGAGGCTAGGATGTTCTACTCCTAACTTTATTTCAATGGATGAGTTTGGAAATTGTATTCAGACAACTGGTTTGTTGGATTGTGGTTTTTCTGGGAGTAGTTATACATGGGGTAATAATCATCAGGGATTTACAAGAATGTTGCAACGTTTGGATAAAGCCCTAGTAAATGCTGCTTGGAATTTCAAGTTTGATAGTACAAAGGTGGATCATGTGGCAAGAGGAAATTCAAATCATTGTCATTTGCATGTAAAGTTTTTTGAACAACAAAGTCATCCTAGAGTCTCGTACTTTAAATTTTTGGATATGTGGGTGGAGCATCCATCTTTCTTGCATTTAGTAAGAGCTAAATGGGGTGGACATTATTCTGATAATCCAATCCAGAATGTTTTCTTAAAGCTAAAGTACTTAAAATTTCATCTTAAGACTTGGAATAAGGAAGTTTTTGGGAATATTTTTGAAAGAATTAAGAGGCAAGAGGAGTTGTTGTTATTAGCTGAAAGGAAGATGGATCAGTTTCCTACAGAGTTACATAATCAGGCTCTTGAGCAGGCAAAAAACCAATTGGATGAGACACTTAGGTTGGAGGAAATTTACTGGAGACAAAGAGCAAATATTAAGTGGGCAATCGATGGTGAGAAGAATACAAGGTTATATCATGCTTTGGCAAAGGGTAAAGCTATGAGAAATAGAATAAGGAAAAATCCAAGATGATGATGGACATTGGTTGGACGACGAGACTCAGATGGCAGCTTGTGCAGAAATTTTTTTCTCCAATTCTTCTGAAACTCATGTTTTGTAGGAGGATTTATTCAAGATTATTCCACAATTTGTCTCTGCTGATGATAATGAAATGCTAACTAATCAGACATCAATGGAGGAGGTCAAAGATGTAGTATTTTCTATGTCTGTGGAAAGTGCACCTGGAGTTGATGGTTTCTCAGGGAAGTTTTTCCAAGTTTCTTGGGAAAAAATTAAGCATGATGTGTTGCTGGCGGTTAATTTCTTTCTAAATGGTGGAGTTATTCCAAGATCTGTAAATTCAACTTTGCTGTCTCTTATTCCTAAGAAGCAAAATCCTACACATTTTTCAGAATTTCGGCCTATAAGTCTTTGCAATTTTTTATACAAGATATTCACTAAAGTGTTAGCTACCAGATTGGGAAATTTATTGCCTTCTTTGATCTCAGAGGAACAACATGGTTTTGTATCAAACAAAAACATAGGGGATTGTATCACTTTGGCACAATTTATGGCCAGTGAACTAGACAGGAAAGTGGAGGGAGGTATTTAATTCTGAAACTGGACATGATGAAAGCTTACGACAGATTAGAGTGGGATTTTTTTAGGAGAATTTTGGAGTCTTTTGGATTTTTAGATTTGTTTATTTCAATTATTACTAATTGTTTAAGCAATCAACATTGTTCGTTGCTTCTAAATGGTCAGAGACATGGGTTTTTCCCTATTTCTAGAGGATTGAGACAAAGGGATCATTTATCCCCTAGTCTATTTATTCTAGTAGAGGAGGTACTTAGCAGAGGATTAAGAGATTTATGTCTCAGAGGTTTGGTCAAGAATTTTCATATTAGGAGAGGGTATTTACATTTGAGTCACCTGTTGTTTGCTGATGACACACTGGTGTTTTTGAGAGGGGATAAGAGGTTTGTGGTTAATTTGCTTGCTTTGCTTTCTAAATATGAGCTTGCTTCAGGACAGAAAGTTAATATTCAAAAGAGCTCAATGTTTTGTTCCTCTAAAATTACACCTGCTAGAAGACACATGCTCAATCATGTTGTTAAGATTCATATCAAAAGATGTCCTTTTACTTATTTGGGATGTCCCATTATTAAAGGTAGAACGAAATTAATTTATTTTGAGGATGTTCTACAGAAATTCAGGTCTAAACTGGAGGGGTGGTATTCCAAACTTTTATCTAATATGGGCAGAGTTGTGTTGGTGCAGTCAGTGTTGAGTGTCATTCCTGTGCATTTATTGTCTTGTTTGAATATTCTCAAGGGTATTATTGCAAGGATGCATTCTATAATGGCAGGTTTTATTTGGTCCAATAAGCCAGAAGTCAAGAAAAGGCATCTGTGTTCTTGGAAGGAGATAACTAATCCCAAAGAAGATGGTGGATTGAGGAGGTTTGAAGATATTGTTGGAGCTTTTAGAATGAAGCAGGTGTGTAATTTATATAATGAGTCATCTGTTTGGTCTAAGGTTTTTTCTAGCAAGTATCTTGGGAATCAACATTTGCTCAAATTTAGAAGACCATCTAGGTCTAGGCTATATAAGTCTTTAGCACCGTGGTTTGAGTTGGTGGTTTCTAATTCACAAATGATTGTAGGTAATGGGGAGAAAGTTGATTTTTGGCATGATAATTGGTTAGGTACTGGTCCATTGATTTTGAGAATGGATGTCTCTCATAATGTCTTCCCAAAGCTTTCATCATTGCTTTTAAATTAACAATGGAATTTGGATGTGGTTGATGAATGGCTTACTGATCAAATGAAGAATGAAATATTATCCTTGGGTATTTTTCTTACTCATAGGCAAGATTCCTTGGTTTGGAAACCCACAACTTCAGGCTGTTTTTCCATTAAGATAGCTTGGGAGTTGATTAGGGTGAAAATATTAGTTCTGTTAAAGCCTCTATGATATGGAAGCAACAATTTTCTCCAAGTGCTCAGTTACATGGCTGGAAAATCAATAAAGATGTTTTGCCTTTGGATTCAAGATTGCAGAAATTGGGGGTTTCTTTGGCGAGTAGGTGTGCATTATGTGAAAAATGAATAGAGACTCTAGCTTATCTTTTTATTTCTTGTGAATTTGCACAGTCTTTGTGGGTTATTTTATCTGCTATGATGGGTTTTCAACTTATTATGAATGAGGATCCTATGACCAGATTTTTAAGAATTACAAGAATTTTTCAGAAGCTTTCTTTAAGTCATATTCTTATTCGAGGTACAATGTTGTTGATATTTTGGCAGCTATGGAGGGAGAGGTGCAGACGTGTATTTGAAGGAGTTAAGCAGACTCCTAAATGTGTGGCTAGCATAATTATACAGATTCTAAGATATCAGAGTTATGTAGTTAGACCAAGGGCGGTAGATAGTGGACAAGGCAGAGAATTGCTGCATTTTCTTAACATAAGATCACCCAACTTTCAAGTTAAAGCTCTCTGGGTTAAATGGTTGCCTCATTCGCATCAGGTATTGAAGTTGAATTCTGATGGGGCTTCGAAAGGAAATCCAGGATTGTCTGGTGGAGGTTCTGTATTACGTAATGGCAGTGGTCAGCTAATACTTGCTTCTTCGAATTTTTATGGAGTCTGCTCTAACATGGAAGCTGATATTCGTGCATTGTTGGATGGTCTGAAATTATTTATGAAATATGGTCTACATGATTATCATTTATTGATTGAGATAGATTCCAAGGTTCTTGTGGATATGGTTAGAGGGAAGGTGCAGTTCAACTGGAAGTATATGCAATTGTTTTATCAGATTTTTGATTTATTGAGCAGCTTGAATTTCCAAATTTCTCATAATTATCGCCAAGCGAATATGGTTGCTGATTTTTTGGCTAATCAAGGTGTAACAGATAAGGTTTATGCTGAGTTTAACTCTTCTGATAATCTTCCCACAACAGCTAGACTTCTTCTTTTGCAAGATTCTCGACTGTTAGCAGTCCTACGCAAGAATATTTTATGTCTCTCAGAAGTTCCTACCATGAGTTCAAGGATTTTCAGAGATCATGCAGAAAGGGATTTCCACACTTTCACAGACTTTATGATGTAGCTAGACTCCAATGGCCAGTTGGTTTTTATTTCAGTTGAGAGGCCTGCTTTATTGCACCTCTTCTACTACCTAATCCAATGCATTTCAGTGCCAGCACAGACTCCAGAATCAGTTGGACTATTGCACCAGTACTCTGCAGTCAACAATCTCTTTCAGTTGGCTTCCCTTATCATCACATGTCTATTTTTTCGATTTTTGAAGTTGGAAGTTCTTATCTTCACAAGGAAACAATCTCGGTTTTCTTGGGTTGTTTGTTCTTATCTTTGCAGCCAGCTACTTTGACTTATTAGCTTAAGAGGACTCTCAATCTACTGGATTATCCTTATCTGCAAAGGTTTTCTTTGGCAATAGTTCATTAAATTTATTTTTTTTCTTTATTTCAAAATTACATTATGAGTTGCATTCATTTTATTATATTTTAATTTCATTCATAATATAATTAGACATATTTCGAGGTAAGGTACATATGTCCCCCTCGTTAGGTGCAATTTATTTTGGATCATTATTAAAATTTTCTCGTACAGCCGAGGTTCTATAAAAAAAAAAATGCATTTTGCTACAACCTTAGTTCACTTTCAAGCACAAAGACCAACATTTAGATTAGGTGGATCAAACCTTATGGTGGTTTAGTAGTTGTGTAAAACCCGGGTAAATTTGAATTTTTTTTGAAAAATGGCAAAATGGTCATTTTGCCACAGAAATGCGGAAATAAAATATGTGCTCTTTAGAAATCGTATGACACAACGGACTTTGCCGTTGGATTCGTATCGCGAAACCTAGTCACCCAGACCAATTTCGTCGAATTCCGAGATAGTCGAATTTTCGCACGTCGTTCGAGACGATTGCGTGGCGAATGACATTTTAAAAGTCCTCAAAAAACGAGTTTTATAAAATTTCCTTAAAATTAAGTTAAAGTTCAAATAAAATTAATTTGAACTTAAACCGGGATGTAATTAATCGTTTTGGGGCAAAAACAGATCCAGATAAGTGGGGGGCATGTGGCACGATGTGAGCCAAGTCTTGAAAATTATAAATAGGGTTAAAAATCAGATATTTTGCACAAAAATCTCTGATATTCAGCTGGTCTTCAACGTGTGGGAGAAAGAGGGAGAAAAGAGAGATTTTCAAACTTCTTTCGGCGATTCTCGGAGTTTCGTCGGTCGGAATCCGTCGAGCCAAGAGTTAAAGTCAATCATCTCGACGAGGGCTACGCAACCACTCCAAGAACGAAAGATTTCACCGAAGATCCAAAGGAGGAGATTTGGGGGAAATCAAGTTTTGGGCTTGGGAAGTGTTCTTGAAGCTTCCTTCGGGTGATTTACGCTTCAAGAAGTAGGGTTTCTTCCTACTTTGGTTTATTCCGATCCTATGATGTCCATAGGACAAGGGTTGGGTGTGTAGATATATATATATGAGGAAACAAGTCTAGAAACGATATAAATCAAATCCTAACTTGAGTTTGGTAAGTGGAATTTTCTTGATACTCGATGTTATATGAGCACAATTGGTGATAACATGATATGTTTGCTTTGAAAATGTGTTTGATGAATTTGAGATAACATGTTGGTTATTGTTGTCAGTGTATGCCATGTGATATATTGACGGTATGTTGAAATTTGGTGATTGTATGCATGTGATATAATTACCATGGGATTTGTTGAAATGTGGGAAATTGCTCATTGGGCATGCATTGCATCTTGGGCATAATGTTGATGTCACATTCATGGGCATGAGTCATGAGTGTGGGTGTGTGAGTACATGGTTGATCAAACACCATACTTGGTGATTTGATATGTGGTCTCGGGAAGGTTGGATCGAAGATCCGACTGAGTCGCATGATTACATGGAAAAACTTGTGTCGGGTATAGCAAGTAGGCCCAGACACTTCCTCAGGTGCAAATCCCGGCTACATGGTTTATACACTTCCCGGCGGTGAAATTCCAGAAAAGTGTAATGGTGTACGGAACCGGCGGTGTGATACCAAAATCCGTTGCCCAAAAAGACACATGATTTTGTTTTATAAAGTACTCATTTAATGGGTATCATCCAACAACGATTTGGTTTATTAACAAATGAGTTTTATTTAAAACGACCGTTGGATGGAATTTTCTTAAATGAAAGATTTACTTCGCAAGTGCATTGCATTGTGTTGTGGGAGTCAGTGAAGACTCGGGTTAAAGTTGCATGAGTGAGTTCATCATATTTCATAGCATCGCATGGAATTCCCTCTCATGGGATTGAATTTTCTTGATATGAAAAGAACGTTGTTTGAACTGTGTTGCATGTGACATTACATATGCATCTAGGTGGGGAGTAGCCTCTGTAGGGGTTACTCTACTGAGCGTGGCTCACCCTATACGGGAAAACATTTCAGGTGCTGGTTTTACGCCGACGGACGGCACTCACTCGGGCACTTGAGGAGGAAGAAAGCCGGAATGTGGCTTTACTTGAAGTTTTTGTAAAGACATTTGTGAAAACTTAGTTTGGCATGTAAATTTATGTTAATACTTGTAATAGAACTTGTATTAATCATGTTTTAAGGTAGAAATCCATTTTTTATAAGTTTGGGATGGAATTGGTGAGGCTCGGAATTGGTTGGAATTGGAAAATAGGTGAAACACACAAAGCTGGGCAGACCGTACCAGTACGCGTACCGGTACACTGCTGTCCAGAGGACTGAGCGTACCGGTACGCGTACCGGTACGGTGCAGTCCAAAGAGTTAACCGTACCGGTACGCGTACCAGTACACTTTCTCAAAACCAGAAATGTTATTTTTATTTTGCCAAGTCCTTGGACTATGTTTTCTTTCCTTCCAATGTTACAAATAGAAAATAATAGGATACCAATGGTGGTATATTGGACCTAGAATGGGTCAACTGACCGGAATTAGTTGGACTTGTATTTTTTTTATAAATCCCGGTAAAGGGACTGTGGTGCCGTGGTGTCGGGCTAACCGGCATTCACGGGTATTCCGCGGGTTGATGGGTTGATCAACGGACCCCCGGATTTTGGGGCATCACAAGTTGAGTTTGACATTTGATAACTTCAAGGTCTTTTTTTTATTTTTATTTTAAGGAAGTGGTAACTTAGAGGTCTTAGATCAACAATTTTCATATTTCCTAAGGGTCAATCGCCATTGTTTTTCATAGGACATATTCTAAACTCACTCGAACTACAGTGACCAATATTCAAACTCAAGAGAATAGTCAGCGCAAGGCTGGACACCCTGTAGTGTAAAAAAAATTGTGGGGGACTCCTTTAGCTATGCTAGTGCCGACTGGCAGGCACAAGTAATAGCCACCAAGGCCACGTGTGTCACACTTAGTGGCTATTAGAGGCTTACTCACCACCTTCTCCATCTATACGAGGTGGTAACGTTTTGTGTGGAATAAATCCACAAACAAAAATAAATAAGACTAGATAGACCAGTCTTCAAGCTTTAAGTTGGGTCTTCAATTTAGCATAGTCTTCCTCTAGGTTGATGCTTTGGACTTCAACTTCTGCAGATCTTTGTCAAATTTCTAAAGTTAGACATTCATGAATTTGCCAATTCCAAACCTAACAAAGTTGATAACAGAGCAATTAGCAATCCTAACTAAAATCAAACCATGTCTATATTTGCCAACACTGATGACTTCATTGAAGCCGCCATCTAATAATTCGTACTAAAGATCTCTAACTATGGCTTCGTGATTGCTCGAAGATGATGGAGAGGACGTTATATGGTTTCAACGAAGAGTTTAGATGAATAAATTTGTTGTTTAACTTGAGATTTCAATTGAGTTGTAGTGGTATGGTGAGTGTTGCTGAGGCAACTGGATTTTGAATTCCATATTTAAAGGAGGGAGAGTTGATGAATTTGTTATACAATTAATCGCTCTCAAATTCTCTCTCGCTTGTTACAAAATAGAGTGTGGAACTAATTTCAAATTTTGTTTATATATTGATTCTAGTAAACCAATATTAACCTATTTACAAACTTTAGGATAAATTGGTCTATGATATTATTTTTTTACACAATTGGTAGTGATCACTCGTGACCTTGGAGGTCTAAGAAATAAATATAAAATTTTGAAGGGAGTGTCGTAATTTCTTTGAAGATATAGCAATCTAAAAAAGGATATAGATAAATTTTTTTTAGTATAAATCCTAGGCATATAGAAAAATTATATACATTGATGGCTTACATACTAGTAATTCACGACGTACGTTGCACATTAAAATTTTTGTTTAAACATTTGATAAAATATATAAAAAAATATAATTATGTAGCTACATTAGATATTATCTCATATTTATCATACTTAAATTATTTGTATTTTGTTCATAACTATAAACATCAAATGGAGTCATTTTCTGTGATTCTTTCATTTGAGCAGCCAAGTAGTCAGGTTTATAAATTTTTCTTTTCTCAAATTTTTTTTTTTTTTTTTGTCTTTCTTGTTTTTACTTTGTACATAGGTAATTTTTTATCAAATTATTTTGATTGTGAATGACGATATAAGATAAATATAGTCATTTTTAGGCATTGGAAATTATATTGTATCAATGGAGTTGTCAACGTGTATTAATATTGGGGTTTTGTTGTTTTTATATATCATGTTAAGCATAACATTATCATCTAAAAGTTTTACAAATATAGAGAGATTTGCATGATAGGTTAAAAATTAGTTTGTTATTTAACTGTAAAGAGATATAATGGCAATTTAGGTATTTAAATACAAAAAGACTTGTTAGCCTTTATAGTTTTTTATAAGGGAAAAATAGAGAATCAAAAATTTTTCATGTTGATATACTTTTATTAGTAGTACAGATATAGATATAGATATAGATATATGTATATGTATATGTGTGGGTGTGTTTAAATGTATATTTAACATTACAATTAATAAGTTAAAATTTTTAACTTATAAAATAATAACGGTCAAGATTAATCAAATTTTCATCTACTTTAATCAAATGGCATAAAATTAATCTAAAAAAAAATTTCGCCCAAAAACATCAACTTCTCTGCCCGACCTCCATTGTCAAACAACTCAATCAACGCATTCCTCAATGTCAAATAATTCCATCAATGCACACCTACCTCTCTCTTCATTTTAATTTTAAATTACATACTTACAAAAATAAATTATTATTTAAAATACAGTTATTGTAAAATCAGTTCAATATATATATATGTATAAATAAAATAAAGTACAACATAAAAAATAACTTTTGTTTTTCGCGGTTGAGAACATTATAAATTTTACTCTTAAAATTAATCTAACGACTAATATTAACTCCCCAAATTTAATAAGAAAAATAAGGCCCCTAAAGGTGTGTTTGGGGTGACTTATAAATTTTTTTTTTATGATTTATAAAAAAAAGAAGAAGTAATATTTGGAACAACTTATTTTAATTACAAAACACTTCACCACCGTCACTACCATCGCCACAACCACCACCGATTACTATCACCGCCGCCCATCGCCACCACCTACCACCATCATCATTTTATATTTATTACCACTACCATTATCATCCCACCACCACTGTCATCTACCACCACCATTGTTGCCCACTGCCCACCCACTACCACAAATACATCACCATCCGTCGTCACTCACCACCGCCGCCACCCACTGTAACCCACTCTCACTACACCTATAACCACCACCGCCATTCGCCATCACCTACCATCATCGTCGCCGCAAAGCATCCCTTCGTCGCCCACCACCACTCACACCCATCACCATTATTATCACCACCCACCACGGTCGATGCCCCACCACCACATGGCTACCAACCACCATCACCGTCACCCACCACCACCATTGTCGTCACCCAAAACCCATCAACACCATCACCGTTATCACCCACGACTGCCACCACCACCATGGTCGTTGTTGCCCACCACAACATTCATTGTCTCCCAACACCACCACTACCACCTCTCACCCCCACTATATACCATCGCTCACCGCTACTATAATCGGTGCTTAAATTCTTTTTTCTGTTCTCTATTTTTGTGATTTAATTTTGGGTGTAAATATAAATATGTTTATGATTGACAAATTTTTTTTATTACTCCGTGCCTGCAGGTATGAGTAATAACTAGTATATATATATACTAAGCACCAAACTAACAATATTGGAAACAATATTAATGGTAAAAATATCAAATTAACAATATTGGAAACAATAATTTTGTGCAAATAATAACTAAATGTCAATTCAGTAATTCATGGTTTATCCTTAACACTTGATTAAAAAAAACCAAACTAATCATTTGTCTTTTTATGATATGATACTAGAGGTAATGTACTGTTGATGTAAGTGCACATAAAATGTCAGATGAAGATGGCTAGAAGGGAATAGTGGGTAGTAAATAAGAAACACAGAGATAAGCAAATAGAATGAGGAGATTGTGTGCTTAATGGAAGTTATAGAGGCCAATAATACAGAATAACCAAAGAGACCGACCTTTGCTCCCCTCCTATTTGGTTTGGGCCAATAAAAGGTGGATATAACTTTAAAAAAATAATTGGAAAAGAAGAGAAAAATAAACTTATATTCTGTATTTTATGGGGAGATAAAAGATTATAAAAAATAGATTAAATAAAGAGGAAAATCTTATGATCCCCAGTTTTTCTTCTTCATTATTGTTTAGAATTGTTTATTAAAAGCGATGTCAAGAGAAAATAAGAAATGATAAAATGAAGAGAGAATGCACATATTTTCCTTGTTTGATTGAAAAAACGAGCAAAATAATTCAATAATTTTCATTCTTCTTTATTTTCCCATCATTTCCCTCCAAACAAAACATAGGGTTAAAACATAATAATAAATTATAATAATAGTGTGCCAAAAGAAAGTAGTAGATGAAAATTTGAAAAAGGAGAAATAGTGGGAAAATAAGAGGAATTGAAATTTCATTTGTTTTGTTTAGCAAGGGGAGAAAATGAATAGGGATCATATGTTTTCATTTTCGTCTCTTTTCACTCATAGCAGCATGGGATAAAATATTATATTGGAGAATTAATGTAAATAAGTAAAAAAAAATTATTATCTTTGTCTTAATCATACAATTTCTATTCACAATATTACAATATAACCGTTAAATGTCGTACCGTACTGAAATTTTTTTGCAATCATTTTGATGTAAATTATTTTCAACTATTGACTGAAAAAAAATAATAACAAAATAAAATAAAAAACTTATATACATGACATTTTTATTAAGAATTAATATTAAAATTAGTTCTTAAACTTTTCTTTTGTTCTAAAATGGTTTTTTAATTTTTAACTGCCTTAATTTAGCTCATCAACAATCAATTTTGTGCCAACCAAGTACTTCCATCCATTAACTCATAAGAACAAACGGAGGCAAACCACGTGTTGTTTATATGGTTGTCCACGTCATGTGCCGTTGTTTGTTTTAACTGTTAAAATTGATAGAATAGCTTAATTGATGCAAAAGTAATAATTAAGAGATTAAATTAAAATAATTAAAAGTTTAGTGACTACTTTAAACATTTGCCTAAATAATAGCTTAATCCAAAGTTTAAACATTAATTATGACATTTGCCTTTTCATTAAACATGGATTGAGTATACTTATTGGAAACATACTCGGACCCTGAATTAGTAAATCAATCTTGGGATAACCTGTTCTTTGTTCCAAACAAAGTTGTTAGTTGCTACCATCACCTCCAGTCAAACCATAACACAAACACCAGCGTTAGAGAGGAACGTTTTTCCAATTCGTTTTTCTTTTCGCTTTGCTTTGTTTTGGTCGGCGTTGTGAATACACCACAGCATGACTGTGGCAGCAGGGATTGGGTATGCCTTGCTAGCCCTCGGACCCTCTCTCTCCCTCTTCGTTGCTGTCATCGCCAAGAAACCCTTCTTGGTCCTCACAGTTCTCTCTAGGTATTCCACACTTTTTTATTTTGAGTTTTCTATCTAATTGTTAGAATCTCCAATATGTTCTCCAAAATTTATACCAATTTAGGTGTTTAATGTTTAATCTTTTCATGTTTGGCTATTTTTGATGGTATTGGTCACCAATTTGTGTGAAATTTAGTAGTTATGACTATTTTGATCGAATTATTCATGCTTGGTCTCTCTAAATACACTCACAGACATACATTAGTTAATTTCATGGTATTAAGTCCCCCATTTATTGCACTTCATTTCCATGCTATTTCAAGTGATTTCTAAATTATGGGGTTTTTTACTACTTATATGTGTATATAGATGCACGCAGACAAACACTTTCTTCCTAACGGGTTTTTGTTGGCTTTTGATGGGCTTTGAATTAATGTATGTAGTGCATTGGTATGGCTTATGAGCCTGATTGTGCTATCTGGGGTGTGGAGAGCTTTTCTTCCACTGAAAACAACAGCATGGTGGCCATATGGGATTCTCATACTCTCTTCTGTTGGTCTTCAAGAAGGACTTCGCATTGTCTTCTGGAGAGTCTACAAGTATGCTTTCTTACTATCTTGGTGTTTTGTTTTTAGGTTGATACTAAAGCATAGTTTGATGTGAATATCCAAGTTAAGTAGCATATTACTGGTTAACTACTCTTGTACACCAAATTTTTTTGTCTGACTTGCCACGACCATCATATTTTCACCTATTTCACTATTGTAAAACTGCCAAAATACCTCCGCCTCTCCGGTTCTTGGTGTTGCCACCACTAAACCACCATCACGTACCACCTTCCATTCAGAGCTTAAATTGTAGGCCTGCATATGTTATTTTGGAATGTGTAGATAAGAGGCTTAAATGCAAGCATGAGAAAGTAGTTATGTAATACCTAGCTATTTTATGTAATTTGTTTATTATTTGAAAATTAAAATTGACCATACCCCCTTCATAACTTTTGGGTTTTGGGCGGTTAATCACGTTAAATTGTCATTACAATAATAAAATTTAGTGATCTATTTTTTTCCCTTGAATTCATGGTTCAAGGTCTCGAAATTTGTCATCGACTCGGAGGGTTTTAAGACATACTGGTCGTGGCGTTGTGGAATGATATTGGGGGATACAACTTAATAGAAGAAGTTGAACATGACGAGAAATTTAGGCCAAATCGCAGGGTTACAGAATAGTATCAGCTGATTCGATGACAATAATTCGGCAACTCGGGTTGACTTTGAGACATCTCGAACAAGTTGGCCGAGCAAGACTCGGGATTTGTATATATCGTCAAACAGTATCGGCTCAGAAGATGTGACTCGGCCGACTCGTATCGATATTGACTGATACTTTGAATCTTGCTTGAATTCCACTGTGGTCAATTGATCGCGCTAAACTCAATGTGTGTTCAGCTACGCCGTCTGATGGTATTAGTGCAATCATCATACCATGACAATGTTTAGCACATGTGAATCCAAACATTGAGACTATTAACGTCAAGGTGGTCATAAATATGCATTTAGAAGAGCATCTATTGACTTCCAACTATCCAAGAAAACCCTATAGAAAATTGTGAGCAGTTTGTAAAGTCTCCTTGGGTGGATCCAACATAATTGTGATCAATGATTCAGCTTTTAACACCAAAAGCAGAAAAAAAATGAAATGGCTTCTCGAGGAGTTTTTACATGATGGGTCGATGTTATGAATCTGTCGTAGATTAGGGTTTTTGGCATGGTTGTCTGGTTCTATATTGTAAAACCAGGCATTGATTTGAAGGTTTTGGTTGGTGGAATTTAAAGGTAAATTGTAGAAAATTCTGAGAGACTATTTTTGGGGGTTCAGGTGTTAGGGTAAAGCATATAGTTGAGAAAATGGCTAGATTATGGAGTTATATTTTCAACTAGGAAAATATAGCACATGGGGTTTGTATTAAAGTACTCTATAGGTACTTAAGGCCACACATGCAGGCTCATAAACATAATCAAATCCCATTACAAAAGAAAAATCTTGAGCTATTGGACAGACTAGGCAACTATACTAACAGCACACTAGTCTGAGGAATAGATAAAATAAGAATCTTAAAGCCTAACACCTCATTACCAAATTAGTTTAGATAAAATAAGAGGCTTAAAACTAACTCCTCATTACCAAATCAGTTTCATTACCAGTATCTTTGTACATGTTATTACACCAACTAGCACTTCTAGTTCTGGACCTGGACCCAGAAATTCTCGCAAGCAGGATTTGGCTTAGAGATACAACTTTTGGATTAATAACTTGTGATTGATTATAGTGAAACTTTAAGCATGCCATGTGGTGTATGAAGTGCACTTGCTTCTATTACCTACATTTTACTTGTTCCACAAGTATAGATGTTTATTTCAGTCTGATTGCTGCACTTTTTCAGACACATGCTCATGTACTTACCATTTAAGGCATGTTTTTTGTTGCTAGCAGATATGTTGCTCGTCTCTGCTTAATTCAAACCTTGCAGTTAGGCTTTTTCAGATAATTAGGGGTCAACAAAGTGCAGCGTTCTGTGTTTCTTGCACCATCTGGAAGTGTCAAATATACCATTTCAAGTCTTAAGCCATATAGCTGTTCACACACTCCCTTATTGTCATTTCTAGAAATACCCCATGAAAAAAGTCTACATTTTTTCTTGTTAAGAACTGCTCTTCGTTGGATTAACAGAAAAATGACTGGTTTGGTCACTGTCTGTGATTGCTTTTTCTGATCTTGTAAATTATGAATGTCACATGCATCAGGCTTGCGTGATCAAGCTTGCATCTCATGCCATGGTCATCTGGGGTCACTATACCTTAAGTATGTCCTCATCTGCTACATATCTTGTTAACTGCCTATATCTTCCAGTATTTTTGTTTAATCTATACTACTTATAAAAGTACCTTAGTATGAAAAACTTTTAATTTCCTATATTATCCGTACATAGATATCTATATCCAATCATACCCTAATCTCTTATCTTATTTAATTTAAACAATGACATTTGAATACATCAATGGTGTATATTACCCTATGGGAAAGTTAATAGACACTTTTATTCAAGTATCATCTCTTTTTCTTCTCTACATGATGGAAATATAATTGCAACTATCATTTAAGTCAATAAAAACATGATAAATAGTATGCCATTACAAATCAAAAGTTACGGAAGCTAATAGAGCTTAGTGCAATTGAAGGGGCACAAAAAGTCATAAAAAATTCAAAATGTTTAATGAATTGAAAAGAGCATATGCCAAGTATAAATCCATCCCACCCTCAATCCATAAAAGCCACTCCAATTATGCAAATTACAAGCTTGACCAAATAGAATAGATCAAACCGTTAGGGGTGGTTTAGTGGTTGAACCTATCTTTTGGTAACTTAGAGGTCTCAAGTTCAATCCCTTTCCACACCCCCTAAGGCCTAGCCACCCTTGTTTTTTTAGGGACATGCTCTTAATCGGCTCAAGCCACAGTGGTCAATCGCTGAGTTCGAGGGAGTAGTCGGTGCAAGTTTGGACACCCTGTAGCAAATATATATATATATATATATACATATATATAAGTTCATTATATTCATATTTTCGAATACGAACACTTCTTTAAAAAAGGTGGACCTGATCGAACTTTTTATGAAAGAATTCTTTATGAGACTGAGTCAATCAATTTTTCTCATTAGGAAGTCAAGACAAAAATATTGGCCACATCAAGGTTGTAATTATGTGTGTCATGCACGCTTCTGATTGGGGAATAAATCCCACAAATGAAAGGAATTTGAATCCACCCAGACATTGTCCTAATAAAACGGAGAAACCCTACAATTAGTGGGATTACATGGATGCATGAGAGAATACTTTTTTATATCAAAATAAAAAAAAGAAACATTCCTGGTTTTTTCTATTTGCTCTTCACAGTAATTATACTGTTAATGATTTACCAAAATGGTTTTTCAATTGGATGAAAAGACATGGGCCAATTGCTCAATTTTTGCCAGGCTGTCTTGTTCTAGATATGAAATTTTCAAGAGTCTTAATCCTCATCTATGAGATATTGAAGGACAAATGTTCCTTAATTACCTTGTCAGATTAAGTATTTATTGGGTTTGAAAATGAAATTATGATTCTAATAATGATTCTCAGAATCTTCCCTATTTATTCAGAAATTACTATTTCAAATGGTGGGGTAATTTCCCTCAAGATAAATTGGAAGAAAAATGTCAGCTCATTGACGCTGCTTTTGAGAATTGGGAAGAGGAATCCCGAGCAGGAACAATTTTGCCAATTTAAATCCTATCCAAAATTTATTTGATTTTCTCAAAAAACAAATCAAGAAGCTAAATCTAGCTCTTACTCCTCAACAACTCAAGACTCATATGATGGAAATGATGCAAAATCAATTAATTGCATCTTTTTAAGAAGACAATAAGCCTCAAAGGACCTCAATCTCAATCCTCCTCATCCAAAGGAAAAGTGAAATAAATTAAAGAAGATGGTGATCCGGAAGATTCCCAAGATCCAATGGATTGCAATAAAAATGAAGATATGAAATTGTATCTTGGAGCATTCCAAAATTTGGAAGATTTAGATTTGGAAATGTCTGATTTAATGGACATTAAACAAATTAATCATGGAAAAATAACGAAAGGATAAATGGACAAATTTTTGCCACAATTGAAGAAACGTCATCCTTGACATCTTTCCTATCATAATTGAAGATTCTGTCATCCATGACGAATCTCCTACTTTTTCACAATCAAGATGTCACTTTACATCTTTTATTTTATAGCTTTTGAAATCCGGGGATCTTTTCTATTTAAAGGGATATCACTTTTCTTTAAAGTTTTCTTTCTTTCTCTCTCTCACTAAGGCAGACTTCCATCCTTCGATTGTGAAGCTTTCCTCCCATCCCTCTATTGTAAGTTTAAATAACTTGTTTAATATAAGTGCTTGCATTCACAATAGTCTTAGCAAATATATATATATACACACCAAAGAAGCTAAGACTTGACTGGTTAATGTACAACACTCGAGGCAGTGGTGGGGGCGCACTCATGCAATCGAGCCCATCCATGTTGGCTGCATAGCATCTATGACAGCAAAGGTGGCACCAACTGCAGGGACAATAGCAAATGTTATTCCTTTGGCGGGTGTGATAGAGATTAGCAAGCATGTCTCTAACATAAGAAATTGAGACGTTGGCCATAAGAGATAACATAAAAAAACCACGAGTATAGGTCCATGGTGGGCTAGCATTGTTTTGAAACTAAACAAACTCATGTCCAAATGGCCTAAAATGTGGCTCTTACATAATCAACCATTTCAATAAATAGGTTGAAAAAGGATGGACTTGGTTTGGGTTAATCCAACAAGATGTGCACCTCATGTCAAGATTCGATTCAACAATAAAATCTTCATTTTAAATTTGAAATACCAAAAATAAAAAATTGGAAAACATTGATGTGGTATTAAAATCAATTAAAACATTGAGGACTTGATTGTTCTAGTTGAAATTTCAAGAACGAAGTTGAAACATGACTCATACTTGAAGAGTATAAATCTTAAACCGCTGAAACAAAAATTATACTTCAACTTAGGCCACGTGCAACGCACGTGTGCATCAACTAGTACTAGCAAAATGAGACCCATGTTGTGGTAACAGAAAAAGGTCTTGTGCTTATCACTATTTGGGATTCCTTTCATGTTTTTGTAGGCTAGTGATGCTTTCTTAATCTTGTGATTGATCTTCCATGTTTTTTTTTTAATAAGAGTCAAAATTTTCCTTGATATGTAAAGTTAATATTGTCCAAGCAAAGGTGGACAAGTAGTCCAACCTATTACATGCATAATATGAAAATAAAACAAAAAACAAACCAGCCTCCCAGAGTTAAAAAACTATCTTCCACAAGTTGCCATCCAATTTGATGTAATGCAAAATAGAGGGATACTTTTAAACTCCTTCATTATGGAGCCCCTTGCACCACCACCCAAGCCTTTATACTCAACCGAAAACATGGGCAATATTAATTGCGGGGCTACCCAACAAACCCCCACTAGCACAAATAATTTATTCCAAAAGAATAATGCGGTGGAACAATGTAAAAATACTCTTGCAACTTGCTCTACATATAACACACCATTGTGGGCATAAATTAGTGTAAGGCCTTCTCCTTTGTAATACATTATGGGCTTGTTTGGATGAATTTTTGGGAGAGGTTTGAATTGGCTTCTCCAAACTCTTCTAAACTCAAACCCCTCTTTATAAAGATGGGATTCAACACTCAATCCGGTCCATATCCATGTTTGGTATGCAATAAATACATATGTAGGACTCTTGGATATATCATAATTATTAACAATTATTTGTTATATAAATGATTATTTTACCCTTGATCAATCCAATTCATACCCATGTTAAGGGGTACAATTGTCTTTTGGATCTTTAAACCCTTACCTATCTTTCCAAACCCACTCCCTCCCTAGGTTTGACAAAACCCATGATCATGGGTTTAATCTTCGGGCCAGCTACGGGCCAGGTTTGAAAACCCGGGACTAAATTTTCTATACAAACATGGGATTTGAGGGAGCTTTGGACTATTTTTTCCAAACCCATCTTGCCAAGCCCCCTTACCAAACAACCCCTATAAGTATTAATCTTGTCATGAGCAATCATCCATGCACACACTTGCACTTTCAAAGGCACCTTAACCTTCCAAATCTTCAATGCCGGATAAAAAAGAGTAATTGAAGAATCATCAGTCAAAAATTCAAAATATGATTTACATGAGAAAGAACCCGATGGGCCAATGATCCAACATCTTTTGTCCAATAGTCTTGATTCAAAGTGATAGAACTAGCGAGGAAAGAGGTAAAACTAATTCCGAAGACTCTCTATCATGTAAATTCCTATGAAAGCCAAAATCCCGAGCAATTGGATAGGAATCCCAAGCTATTATTATGTTTTTTCAATGTAGTAATGTGCCAAAGAATTCCCTCATTTTCTACAAGCAAAAACTTAAGTTTGCTTTGCAATACTAGCAAATGAGCTGCAATTTGTGGCCTCTCTTTCTTCTGTGTTCGAATTGTTTATCCTCTTTCTATGACACAACGGTCTTCTTTTTAGGTTTGCTTCGACCAAGCTTGTATTGGATGCTGTAAAGAACATTGTTTTCTGATTACCTTCTCATACCGTAATCTATTTTTGCCATTTTCCCCATTTCCTGTATCATATTTGTTGAAGGTGCAACTGCAAATTCAATCAAGGAAATTATCCCTTATTTTTGTATTTCATGCAGGGTGTTGATATCATGCTCTCTCATATAGCAGTGCTCCTTAGGATTAGTTTTTTGGGTTTAAAGTGCATTACCTTTGTATAACTACTATGCTGGTGGACATTACTCATAATTTCAATGATTTTTCCGTGGACTTGATTTAGGAGGTTGGAAGATATATTGGATGCTTTTGCTGAAAGAGTCTCAAAACCTCGCCTCTTTTTGACAGATAAGATGCAAATAGCTCTTGGTAAGCTTGGCAGTGGGTTTTCAACTTTCTTTTCAGCTGACATTACTTATTGTGAAGCTATTGTTCTACTAGTTTCCCCTAAACGTACTTGGTGATGATTTTGCTTGTCTATTCTGTTGATCGTGCTAGTTAATCATTGGTTTTGTTTTTGGTTTGACTGAAATTTTCTATGGTGCTCAATTTTTAAAATATGAACCAAGGGGAATTCATTTTTTACTTCAATTTTCAATAGTTTCTTTGAGATTTTGTTGGTGGTAATGTTCGGTAAAAAACCCAAAGGGGCCTTGACCTGGCGTTATTTCACTTATGGGACCAAAAAAATAACAGGCGTAAGGGTATCACATGAATGTTGTGATACATGTTGTATCATGCGATTATGTGGCCTGATACACTAAAAATAGTGAGTTGTATCACATTCCTTATGATTGAACCATATCGTACAATTCCCAATCATAATAACCATAACATATAATATCCTGTCGTACAATCATAAGAAGCTTGGTTTTGAGAATGCATCAAATCAATTTGCACTGTCCATTCTCATGTGTGTTTTGGATAGTTAATAGTTTACTAATTTTTATGTGAATACGACTGTACACCTGGACACATTAGATGGATCACATGCAAAACAATAATTTAATCTTGAAGAGGGACATTTAGAAGTTCAATCATTAATATTCCAAGTCAGTGATCTACTTGCCGTTCATTTTTATATGTTGTACAACATTTTCAGAATGGAGGGTAATTTTGTCTTGCAGGCTATAGAAGTGGGTGATCATGATTCAGTTCGGATTGGGGTTAGTTATGGCTTATATTAATGGGCCAAGCTTGATGCATTGAATGATCCAAAAAAGTTCTAAATCTTCTAGTTAAACTTGAACTTCAAGACAACTCGGTCCCCAATTTCCTTCGCCACAAAGTTCTTCTTGGTCCCCACTTCTGAACTTCTATGTGAATGATATTTTGGCTTTGTTTTGTGTATCGAATTGAGATCTTGAGCCAGCTTTCTTCTCTTCTTTTTCTCCTTGTTCCCTCTGGTTCCTTGCACGTTTAAAGGCTCATAAGACCTCCAAACTAGGACTGCCCAGTTTCCTTTCATGCTCCGAAAATCCTATTGATCAAGCCCCAACCTGTTCCCTTCAGTCCAACTTATGCAACCTTGAGAACAAACCAATCCTTGTTTAATGTCCATGGTTACTGTTCACAGCACTCCAAACAGCCCTAAACATCTCCCTTCTTTGCCATGTTAAGGCTCAAAGTGTTCCACTCCATCTAGCTCTTTGTAATCCTTAAATCCCTAAATTTCCGGCAATTTTTTAGCCACAAATACCAGTGAACTAGGCCAAGTTTCTTTTCTTCTGCTACATCCGATTTAAGGCAGAGTCCCAAAAGGGTCCTACATCCCCCTAAAAATGTAATTCGTGGGTAATCATACACCTTTCTTTTGCTCAGTGACTTGTCAAAAGAAGAAAACAGCTGGTCTTTCTTTTCAAGGCTGAATATGTCGTATAACTGCATGTTCATTTTTACCCAGGGTTTTGTATCCTCATTTTCATTTTCTTTGTTCCCTCCGAGTGAATAAGACAATAAGCTATCAACCTCAGCGTTTGAAGTTTGAACTGTCTCTAGTGCTTCCTTCAAAAGACCATAATACAGAGCAGGGTACTCTAGAACTCTCTCCGTGGATTCAGAGTATGCAACATTGATGTACTTGCAAGTGTCTGTTTCCAGCAGATTCATTTGTCTATAAAATTTGAAAAGTATGGTGACTCTAATTAAGGAATGACAACTAAAAACCGACATCTCTCTGTAGCTTGTTATAAATGAGGCAGAGTTGAATCATAATGTATGAAAAACGTGAATCATGAGCCATAAGGTTGCATAAAAGTATTTGCCCCAAAGAGGAATCCTAGAATTCCGTCTGTTTTATGTTTTCTGGGCTTGGAAAAGTGTGGATTTTCAAGAACGGGAATCTTATGATATGTTGGGAATTTCTTATGATAATCATCCACGCTTGAAACGTATCTTAATACCTGAAAGTTGGATGGGATGGCCCTTACATAAGGATTATATTGCCCCCAATTTTTATGAAATACAAGATGCTCATTGAATGATAAGAAACTAATCTTCACTCCTATAATTCCGCCAATACTAATATGACTTAGATGAGTCATATCCGACTTGGCACCTTTCGTTTTGAGTTGATACATTTGAAGTGATTATTCCTACTAATAAATATCCTTGACTTTGAGATATGAGCATTTGTCCAATATCAATTATCACCAGTGTATTTTCTCACATAAGTTTTCATGTGAGACAGCATGCTACCAATCCCATAAGAACTCTCACACCGCATTCATTACATGCAGCATGTTTCTTGTTATCAGGAAATGCTTCTTTTAATTCCTTAAAAGTATTGCCAAACTATTGAAGTCTTTTGTTAGTTACGAACAGATTTATCCTTACATTTAGGGGTGTTCACCCTACCCTACGGGTAGGAAATATGTCCTTCCGTCTTCCTACCCGATACTTTGCGGAATAATTTTTTCTTGGTCTACCCTACCCTACCCGATCAAGTGTGGTATTCCTAACCGACTTTTGGCCAAATTAATCGGGTAGGAAGTCGGGTAGAAAATTGGGTGAACACTTTTGTAGTTATTAATTTTTGGATCATTTTAACAATTCAATTAAATAACATGCACCAATTTGACAATACAATAAACCAATAACACTAAAACTTAAAACAATTACAACAACAATTACAATAAAACACAATAAAGTATAAACATCAATCCATAATAATTGTTGCACAAATACAAAAATAATTA
The DNA here is from genome assembly GCA_951799425.1 of Ilex aquifolium. Classification (NCBI taxonomy): domain Eukaryota; kingdom Viridiplantae; phylum Streptophyta; class Magnoliopsida; order Aquifoliales; family Aquifoliaceae; genus Ilex; species Ilex aquifolium. The sequence goes on along the minus strand of OX637397.1, from coordinate 16,156,796 downwards.
TTTTAAGTTTAAACCATATGGTTAGGGAATTAGAGTTTTTAGTTTATATATATATATAAATTAATGTGGGTAGGGTAGGGTAGGAATACGGAAATTAATGACTATTCCGCATTCCTACCCGATTTAATCGGAAGATCAAAAACTCTTCCGCATTCCTACCCGATTTTTTCGGCTAGCCGTTCAATAGGGTCGGGTAGGATAGGAAATTGCGGCTAATCAGAAATTTGAACAGCCCTACTTACATTGTTCCATTGTTGTGCCTGTAGGATCTGTATCCACCTTAGATTCATGCACATCCTCATCTACTTTGCCTGAAATTATGACATTCTGTTCAGAAGAATACATCTGCATATGACTTAAAGCACTGTTAAAAAATATAGTCATAGTTTTGGACATTATTCAGAGAAAAGAGTATTCAGTGAAGAGAGTAACGGGGGAAGATTTCTGTAGCAGGTTTCTTGAGTGAGGTGCCATTGCATTTGAATATCTGCTATCATAATTAGTAGTTCACTTCAGTTGGGAATTTTTTCCTTCATGTTTTCCCAGCTTTTCTCCCTTTGGATATGTAGTTTATATGTTTGCTTTGTGGACATCAGTCCTGACCTTCCACACTTGACTTGGTACCCTGATGTGCAAGAGTTGATTTTTTAGTAGGCATCTTATGCCAGAGAGGATAACAGATGATTAGATGACATTTGTTTTGCCTAACTTAGTGTTGGTATGTGTGTGATGTAGTCAAGTTAGTTGTAAACTGAATCTATTGATGCCCTCACCTCTTTGCGCTTCGCTGACAAGTTAAATCTTTTGGGAGTCATGCATCTGGTCCTGATGAAAGAAACCTGAAGAGTGATTTTGTTGTCCTTTGCATCTCACTGTTGTCCATTGGTGGAAACTGGAAAGGGAGTGGATAAAGATTGGGTTGAAAATGAGAGTCTTGGTGTAATTTCAGGATTATTTTTTCATTTAGTATTTCTTGTGTTTACTTTCTTAATTCAGGTATTGAAGTATTGTTCTTCTTATTATTTTTGTTATTGTTAATTAGGGCTGCCTATAAATGAGCCTTATATGTAACGGGATGATTAATTTTGTTATATAGAATTGAAGTTCTCTATTCCTCTTTTTTCTTCTCTCTTTATTCTTCCTCTCTTCTGTCTTTCTCTTTCTCTAGTTTCTCTCTTGTTAAATTTCTTGTTCATAATCTCTGCAACTTACTATGTTGCTCCTGCATCAACTGGTAATCTGATCTATTTTCAATCAACTGCACGCAGCTGGTGGTTTAGGTCATGGCGTAGCCCATGCTGTATTTTTCTGTCTTAGTCTCTTAACACCTGCATTTGGGCCAGCGACGTTTTATGTGGAGAAGTGCTCACAGATTCCATTTTTTCTTGTTTCTGGTGAGTTATAATTTCTTATTGTATGTAGTAAATTTAAGATTATAAGACCTGAACAGGCATACTGGTTCTTGCAGCTTATTTGAGCCAACCTTTTTTGAAATACAACTTATATTTTACTATGCCATTGGTTATTGATGAAATGGAATTCAGATGTATGCCATGTGCCTTTTGATTTGTCAGTGCTCATAAAATAAAGTGTTACACTTCGTCTAATATATTTAATTGAACTGGAGATGAAGAGTTTTGGGTTTGACAGTGTTTATTTTCTATCTTGCAGCAATTATTGCTCTTGCATTTGTTACGATCCACACTTTCTCGATGGTCATTGCATTTAATGGATATGCAGAAGGGAATAAGTTTGACCAATTCTTTGTTCCCACAGTTCACCTGCTTGCAGGAATGCTGGTAATTACCTCCTCTATTCTTATACTGATGACATGCCTCTTATATATCATGAATTGAAACTCTAATGTACAATTGCCATTCACAAAATGCATATGCAATTTAACTGGTACTCGTAGGGCTCGTTAGGTTGCCGTATTAGAAATGGATGGATTGGATAAAGGAATCCAGTCTAATACAATACAGATGGACAAAAGATAAGATTAAATGGGGTATAAGAATAATATGTAATTTTATCTAGTGTTTGGTAATATACAACATAAGCGTTGGATAATTGTTATTTAGTCTAAATCGTTGTTTGGTTAGGGAATTATGTCATCGTATTAATATTGAATTAACAAAAATACCTTTAATCAATATTTTTTATGTTGATGATAACTTGGTTTTATCAGTTATGGGGTTATAATTTTAAATGTGTACAATAATACATTTGAGTTGGATTATAATACCACCTCTTTTGGTGGTATTAAAATACATCCATAATGCATGTCTATAGTATAAAAAACATACAATAATTATACGATTAGTATACATTTTTGAAATTAATACGGAATCAAATTTATCTACCAAACAAAGTATTAGACCTGATTAGAGAGTTTTAATTTGTTTTGACTCCTTAATACACCCCTTAATATTGCAACCAAAGGACCCAAACTCAGCCTACAACTTACATGATATACTAGTTGGTCATTTTAATCGATCTCGACAACTGGACCTTTAAACTGAGTTGTACCTGGACATTAACCTGAATTGTCTGTATATTGAAAATTCCAACTTCATTTTGAGTGAGTTTGGAGTTTCTGCATAATCAAGTTTGGTTTGATGGTTAAGTGGATCCTCTTTGACAAATAATTTTGGATAAAAACACTGTATTTAGTATAAAGATGAAGAATTCCTTATGTGCACGTGTCTTATAGTATAACAAAAACTGCAGGGCATAGTATGCACATTATAGTACCGTTGTCTCTGAAAAGTGTTGATGAAGTTGCAAACACTTGCCCTTTGAAAATTTGTGTTCAATGTTGTTCTTGTGGCTGTGAAGCGGCAAATTTATGCAGTTAACGGCTGTTTTTTAGAATTGTTTTGGTGGGACAGTACAATAAATGCAATATTTACCCAGGAAAAGATAGTATTAATACAACGTGTACAATGAGCATCTTTCCTGAGGGGCAATAAACTTAAAAGAAAACGAAAGCAGAAGTAGACAGAAGCGAAGTAGTAATTGAGAAAATACAGATGCTCTCATTCTGCACTTGGAAGAAAATGTGTTTGTTAATTTCTCCTTTTCTCACTCGCAGACACTGATAAATCTTGCATCTGGGGGTTGCGTTATTGGAATTCCTCTCCTCTATGCGGTGGCAATCTTGACCTTGATGCATTGTGGGAAGATGGTTGGGAGAAGATTGACAGACATCCGAATCGGTCAGGGAAATTCGTAGTAACAGTTCATTGATGCTAAGCCAGTTTTATTTTGCACCGAGCTGATGCACTGTAGGTGTAAGCAGGTACTTCAAATTACCCAAACATGTTCCTGTTGCATGAAGACGTGTATAGATCATGTAACACATTTCTTGTAACAAAACTTGGGTACTGTTTGGCAACACTTGCTTATAGTATTTTCTTCTTTTTTTTGGGAAAGATTTGTACAACTTATACATTTCGTCATCACTTTGTAGAAAATCGTTAGGTTTTTTGTTTCTTCAAGTATTTTTTATAATGGCATTTGTTTTTGCATATTTTGCTTTTCCCTTGTTTGGCCTTACTCCGTTCTTTCAAGTTTAATCACATCTATATTAGTAGAAATGATTACATATATAAGTATACTACCTCGGTTATACTGATCAATTATGTTCCTGTTTTTATGATGAACTTGTTTTTAATCCTTGAAAAAATTAAAGCATTACCAAATGGTAGGTAGTTATTATTTGAACCTCAAGGCAAATCCGTGATTCCTCTTTTTTCTTTTTAAAATAGTTTTCTTCTTCAAATTGAAACTGCATTACAAATCTGTGTAGATTTCAGTTACAAATGTAGTGGTGTAAATGCTTAACTACTGTTTAGATAATGGATAGCTGAGAGAGGAAGGAAGCAGAGCAGAGCAGAAGTCATTAGGCAACCAAACTGTATCATCAGGAACCATTAAAATTCCTCCCCATTATAAACACTAGAACCTTGATTCATGGAGATACGGACCCATTTGTGCGGACAGAATTCGTTCGGAGAAGATGAGAATGCCAGTTCTGAACTGAGAAAGGCGTATGAAAAATCCTCTCATCCGCCATTGGTGCACCTATCGCTGTGGGAGGGCTCACAGCCAGGTTTCTGTTCGGAGAAGATGAGAATGCCAGTTCTGAACTGAGAAAGGCGTATGAAAAATCCTCTCATCCGCCATTGGTGCACCTATCGCTGTGGGAGGGCTCACAGCCAGGTCAATTGGTTTTAAACGGGAATTCTCCTTTTGATCGGAAGCTATTAAGGGTGCGAGCAGCCCCGGCTAATAAATTTGTGAGATTGAAAGGCCCGAAGAACTAAGCTTCACCCAATATGCAACTCGGTTTTCTGCACAAATGACCCTATGTCCGGAAGAAGGTCATTAGTCCTTGTAGTCGGAAAGAAGAAAGCCAAAAAAACTGTTTCACCCCTTTAAACTAGTTTGTTTTAGTTGATTTTATTAGCTTGACCCCTTTCTACAAAGGACAACCATCTTATTCCACCCGTTCTTTTTTCTTGAACTCCTTAGTTTCGATGGGTATTCAAAGGTGCTGGATCAGTTCCTTAGAGTAAAAAATGAGCTTGTCGAACCTTATAGTTTCCTCTGAATTGCGGGTTTCTCTCTCCCCTATATGCATAAATTTAGCCTTGGAAAATAAAAAGATCTATATCCACATAGAGTGTGGTGTGGCCGTGAGGTGGGAGTTGGAGTTGGTGAGTGGATGGGGTATTTGTGTTGGTGGTGTGGCTTACGGTTATGGTGTTTGGTCATAGGGTGGTTCTGCCTGAAATGTGGAGAGAGAGAGAGAGAGAGAGAGAGAGCAATGTAGTCAAACTTAAGAGACCAAGGGAGATTTCTAAAATTCCTTAACATTCAAAGTGCCATTCATGCACTAGAAAATTTGGAACGAGAGTGTAGTTTTTAATCCTCAAAACTGGTTGGTATTACATATCATTGTATGCCCTTTCTGTTAGTAACAACCAAAACCTCTAGGATTCGCCCTCTTGGCTAAATCCAATGTAGAACAAATCTCGGGGTGGATTGGACCTTGACCTAAGACGTGACCGAGCGTGCTTAAGCTAAGGGCAAATCTATCAGTTGTCTATCATAGATAACGGTCTTATTAGCCAGTTAGAACAAACCTATTCTCTTATTAGCTTTTGATAATGGAATAAAAGTGGTTAACTCATGTTGAGTTGAAAAAAATTGAGGTGCATGAAAAGTATATATTACCCGTGATATTGGGGAAACGAAATTGAAATTGATCAAAATTATGATGTCCCATTTGGTTATGGGCAAAATATGATGAAAAATCTCATTCCAATTTTTTTTTCTCACCCGATATGAATAGTGTCTTTTAGCTCACACAAATGGGTTAAATATAACCCATAAGAAGGGTGGATTAAAAGTTGGATAACACATGAAATTATTATATTGCCCGCAACATTTGGATTCTCACAAGGACAATTTAGTCAAAAGGAATGAAAAATGAAGCATCAATCAAAATGACTTGATAATCATGTTGGGTCTCTTGAAATTAGTCAAAGACAACCTAAATATTTTGTACAAGGAATGGGAGTTTGTAAGGCTCAAGTACACTTTGGGCTCGTTTGGTTGTCGTATTATAAATAGATGAATTGGATAAAATAATACAGTTTAATACAATATAGATGGATAAAAGACAAGATTAAATAAGATATTAGAATTGATAATATACAATATAAGCGTTGAATAGTAGTTATTGAATCTAATCAGTTGTTTGGTTAGGACATTATTTCATGGTATTAATATTGAATTAACAAAAATACACTAAATCAGTGTTTGTTACATTAATGACAACTGAATTTTATCAGTGGGGAGGTTATAATAGCAAATGTATAGAATAATACGTTTGAGTTGAATTATAATACCACATCTCTTGGTGGTATTCAAATACTTCCATAATACAAATTTATCGTATAAAAAATATACAATAAGTATACGTTTTTAAAATTAATACGGTATCAAATTTGTTTACCAAACAAAGTATTAGACCCGATTAAATAAAAAATAATACAATCCAATATTTAATCCCATCATAATACATCTATCAAACGAGCTCTTTATGCACTAACTGAATACATTGTTTTTTTTCCGTATATAACTGAACATTGTTAGTTTGCCTTAACCTCTACAAATTTAAATATCCAAGAACCTTTGAACATTCTCTGATTTTGTATGTCACTGTTGCAGAATTCAAACCCTAGTTCATTATCTGATTGTGCAGATTTTTATTGGATGGATCATTGCATTTTTTTAATATATATATGGGTGTGCGTGTGTTTTGGCTGGGTGGGGAGGGGGGGAAGGAGAGGCAAAAAGGATGATGTTAGTACCCGCAACCACCTGGGGCCACTCCCTTGCCTAATGTATTCCTGAAAGAGTTGAAGGATTAGATTTGCATTTGTACTTGGTTTGACATTTTTAATGCAAACATAAAAAGAAACATCACAGCTTCATGCACATCCTCGGTATACGGGGAGATCCCTCGGCCTGTTTTCAGCGAGTAGAGACACGCTTATATCGCTAAGGCTCGTGACTCTGAGTAGAACCATGGGCAAAACCCAGATGTATGAACCGATCCCTCAACTCATACACCATTTCAATCAGGACTTGCGCGTCGCCAGAAATTCAAACCCACAACAGAGACTTCGATACGATTCATCCAAACAACTGAAATCTTGTCCTACCAAACAGGCACGCTTTGCGCCTAGGGGACTTCGAACCTCTGACCTCCCACTGAGAAGCCAGAGGCCCTGACCAACTGAGCTACCCCAGTTGGTTAGCTTCATGCACATCCAGTTGACACTGATGTTTTAAATTTTTAAAATTTAACTTTTCAATGTGGAAGTTAAACATGACCAGAGTTTGATCAATGGGCAGTCCGTAAACTAATAAAGAGCCTTAAATAATCTGCGAGGTCATCACAAGGTAATTCGCTTAAATTTTGCAAGTGTAATTCAGTAGCAAGAAAGAAGTACAATAACAAAGTCACAACTTTCATACAAAAAAATCTATCATTAAACAAGAAGCAACGCTATAGGAACGGAATCAGGGATGTAATTCAATGCAGGCGTTGAATTAGTGGGTAAAATTCACTTTCAAATTTCAATCCAATGACTACAAGAGGCTTCGAATAAAATAGTGTTTCAACAAACAAACCAGATTTCTAGAATAAACAAAAAATAAAATGATCCGACACGTACTTACCCATCCGTTCCAAGTGATGCATGGCAGATTCAAATTCGAGAATTAATCTCTACAAACTGGGCATAAGACAGTCTACCACTTACTCGCCTAATCTGCCTATATGCAAAAGTTTTGTGCACTGAATACAACAAAACAGCAAACAACAAACAACCCATTAGTGTCCAGAGTAAAACACGAACAAGCCAATATTTCCAATGTCCTGGGATTTTCAAGAATGATGTATAGATGTGGACTTTGTAGGCATTGTCAAAAGCCAGGCCATGAATATATTTGAGCAATGCCGCTTTAAACACTTCTAAAGTAGCATGCTTCATGCTTTGTAATTCCAAACATTGTACTAATATGAATCAGGCATCAAACACTAATTTTCAATATTAAAGTGCAAAGCATGAGATACAGAACCATCAAAACAAATTGCGGGCCAAAAATGAGAAGCAAGTAAAGTGCCCTATTGTTCTTAACCAACATATGTCAAAACAGTTGCCAAAAGTGATAAGAAAACAGAGTTCCAAAGTTGGTATCTAAAACAAATTACCGACAACACATCCAGTAAACAATTCTTGAATCAGTGCAACTTTCATGCAAACAAGGTTGATGGATGACATGAAGACATATTTAAAGCCTTTGATATGAGAAGTTGGCCTCAAATTAGAACTTGCAAAACTGCCTCTTCATATTAAATTTATTAGTGGAAAAAAATCGAGGAATGTTGCATAGAATTAGAAGAATCTCACAAAATTGGAATTGATATAGAAATATGATAAAACAAGAACTCTAGAGTTTACTACATCTTTTGATTTACAGCTTAAGATACAATACACCTAGGAAAAGCAAGTAAAAATGAAGGAAAGATGATTAAACAAGGCAGGCAACAAAATTAGGAGACCAGGGAATTTTTCGTCAATCCTCATTCATTTATACTCACTGAGAAATTGACATAAGCTTGTGATATATGATTGAGAAAAAAAGAAATAAAGTTGAATAAATGAAAATATAAATATTGGTAAATTTTACTGCTTGTCTGTGAGCTTCAATCTGTTGGTCATTTGAGGAAGAACTTCCATATCTCTCTGTCTGTCATCTCTTTGACTAAATGGGCTCCAAAGATTCCTTCTTCATCCACCAGGCTTCTCAGGTGCCGTGCTGCGCTGTTAAAGCCGACATAATTCTTTTTTGTGGCCAAGTATAAGACTCCATAGGGAGGCCTCAAGCACTGATGATAAGATACAGGAGGAAAACATCAATGAAAAAGTTTAGGAAGGGAAACGGAGAACCATATGAGACACAAATATAAGCTGCAACAAGCGTGAGCAGAGAACATTAACATCTTAAATCACAATCCTGCGGAGTAGGGATTTCACAATTGCATATAATAAGACACCTAGCAACAACCAATAGGCAGTCAGCCATACTTCCAAAACTCAGCCACCAGAATTATTGGAGATTAAGAGACACATTAATTAACTTTCCAATTAGTCAACTAGAATAAAATTCCGGTGGGACTCATTCACTAAATTTTTTCTTCATTTCAACGTATTTTGAATTTCGAGTTGTCACCTCAATGAGGAAGATTTGTAGCAGTAACGCTGCGTTTGAATTTTTCCCAGTTTGAATTGATCAGTATATGACATCATGCATGAAGGGTAAAAAAGAAAGCCTCACCTTTTTTATTAGTCCATACAGCTTCTTCAAGGAGGTTACTGAGTATGGGATTTCTGTCAATAGAATAACATCGTAACCACCTTCTCCTTGGTCTGTCTCACTAGCCCTTTCCCATGCCCTGCTCCCTGAAAGCTTCCTTGACCGCCTTGAGGAAGATTCATGCCCTATGATGCTCCCATCTTGGCTACTACACACATCCATGAAATCCTCCTCAGAGAAACTCAGGCTCAACCCTGTTGGCACTTCAGATACATCGTTCCTCACAATAGACAAGACAGTTGGGAGTTCTTCCCACTCTCCAGCGTAAAAATGCACAGCAGGGGTAAGTGTTTGCCTTGATGGTGTCAATGGGCTCTCCGGCTGCCGGCTTTGCCTGTCACGAGCCTGTTCAAGATTGGCCAGGACATTTGGAATAGTTGTGCATCTGACTGTTTCTGCATTTAGGTCTTGAAAGTGAACTGTAGAAGCTCCCTGCACGTCAATGAAAAATATTATCTTGAGTTATAGGTACGTAAAAAAATTGTTTTTCATTAAGATTCAGAATGATCCAAGTGAAGTTTCTCCAGCACAAAACTAGAGCAGCATATTTACTTGACTTACCCCATTTAGTTCCCATGTGATCCCTCGTAAAAAGGGATAATTTAGACAAGTGTGGAGGAGAACGAAAGAAGAAAGAAGAAAGAAGAAAGAAGAAAGAAGAAAGAAACATGGGTACATTGAATAAATATATGTGCTCCATGTTAAAGTCAGGAACCAGTAACAGAATGGGCCCACTTCCAAAAAGAGGTACAAGGACCCGAAATCTCTTTGATTGTAGAGGAGTAATGGCAGTTAACTGCACTAATTTGACCTTCTAGTTGTCCCTGGCAAGTGGCAACATTATATGTTGTCGGCTAGTGAATAGTATTTAAACTTAGTTGGCTAATAGAATGCCACTTTAAGTTTGGTATATTAATCAAGAGTGATGGAAGACAAGATACATGCAGTGTCCTCATACCCATATCCACAACCTCAATATTCTAACCTAGGCTATTGCTGTCATTTCAGAAAACAGTAATTCCCCATCTATGCATCAAGTAATCAGGAAAATTTCTCATTCTTCATCAGAAGATCAACACATTCAAGTATAAGTTGGATTGGGAATATTTCTTTATTTCGATGGAAGAGAAGAAGAATTGAGATTGTTATATAGCTTTTTGGGTATAGTAAAATTGCAGTCAAGAATGTTGATGAATGTAGCAGCAGATTAATGTTTAGAAATACAGAATTAAAGATAAGGAAGGTGCCAGTTATGTTAGCTAACAGATATCTCTTAGTAGATGTTAAAAAAAAAAAAAGAGGTGAAAAAAGCAAATTCTGAGCTCTTTTCCTGGGTGCAGTTTGAATTACTGTACGACTAATTTAGATACCTGAACCTAGCTAATGGAAGAATGCAAAGAAATTACAAATGGGAATTGGGAAAAAACATTTACAGTCTTCTATGCATGCAAGAGGATTACAGATTAGATTACCTAAAATCATTCCATCATGACGATTACCAGTATTACTAGGTAGTCTGTGTTGAGCACATGTTCATTTTTTTTTGATAGGATATGAGCACATGTACATCCACATTTATTAAGCATCACCAATTGCATATAAAATATTGAAAGTTGCTCCATGTGGGTTTAATTTCAAAGATTGCCAATTCATAAAGAGATGCACACATAAATTCATTTTCCTTGTAATTCAGTTCCTTCACGAAACAGGAGATGGAAAAAAAGAACCACCAAGACGAGTTCTGCTATTCGTACTTTTAAAGTGAATTAACAGAGTGAGCACATACTAAAACAAAGAGAAGCAGGGGCTAAGATCAAGAGTATTATACCTTCAGGCAAGCAAATATTCCTGGGAGGCCATAGCTGCAACTAAGCTGAAAGAATAAAAAAACACAATTAACTCTCAACTTCATATGCAGAAAGTTATCTAACTTGTTTTTTTATTTCCAAATGCCATCAATTTTCTAATAATTATATGCACAAAAGAGATGACAGACTATGCTTCCAACAAGCAAAAATGAACAGGTTAGGGAAAATACTTCAATGCACAACTTAGTGTCCACAATGCATGCCTAGCATTTTCTGAACAATAATTAAGTGCCCACTTCTTCAGGGACAGAGGAGTATAATTTATGGAAGAATTTTTCCACAAAGGTATAATGTGGCTTGAATTTTTCTAATAACCATCTAAAATATATAGTGGCAAGGACGGGGAATATATATATAATACAAATAGAAGATTTCTTTTTGGAAACTATGTTGGAAACAAATAACCTAAATAAGTGAGGCAAGGTGATCCAAACTCATGCTAACATTTTTATGTGGAGCCTGCCTTGACCTTGTGTAATAGCCTGTTCTCTATAATTTAAGTTCTATTTTATGCTTGCCAGAATTTACCTTGCTACCTGCATGTTTTGTTTATAATTCTTTTGTTGAACAAGCACAAGACTTCTTTAACTTCCAGATACACTGAATTTGGACTGTATTGGTGATCCATGCAACTTATGTTGAGTCTGCTTTTGTTATTGGGTATTCATGTGATACTTAGTAGTTCCATAATGGTCTGCTTCAAAACTGACAAACGGTAAATTTTGGCGTCATTCTAATCCTAGCAAAGGAAGAAATGTCCTGCACCCCCTATAAGTATCACCAATTTTGAAACCATAATCCAGTTTTTAAGAAAATAAATGGTTGAAAAGCGTCAATATCAATAGATAATTTAATTTAACTGACCCTTTAAACTATGGTAATATGCAGTATAAAAACTCATTATGTTACTAACTGGATAATCATATCTAGGTTGAAGCATGGAATAAGTATTGCATAAGTTTTGACTTGAAATACCTCAAGCACCCTTTTGCCTCTAAAGCTCAATTGTCCATCCCGAATCTCATGCTTAAGGACATTTACAAGATCCATTGAGCTATCCCAAGATTTCAGAAATCCTGCACAAAAAGTGGATTAGATTATAGTCACCTAATTCAATGAACTCCATTGAGGTTCAAGCCCTTGGGATTAGTCCAAAACTTCCAAGTCAAATGAACACTTCAATTTGAAGAGAATACTGCCTGGTGATGTACCTACCATCAGGTTTTGATGATATCGTTTCTGAGCCAGTAAAAGCAATTATATCAGCAACACTAACTCTTCCCTGCGAGGCAACAGAAGGCATTAATCAAGATAATTAATACTATAATTAAATAAAAATGCAAAAGTGATTAGAGCTAGGAGCTGTGACTTGCCAGTATGTACCTCTGTCCAGAGAGAGAGAGAGAGAGAGAGAGAGAGAGAGAGAGAGAGAGAGAATAATGCAACATCATGATCCTGATTTATACAATAGTCCAAAATCTATGTCATGTACTTTAAACACTATTGGTCTAATTACAATTTCATAATCTTATTTCTCGTTATGTACCAAATTAAAATCTCCTAAGTGGTGTATATAGTTATTCGAGACCAACAACTGATAACAATTACTCTGCATGAGCTCAGGCTGAGCCAAAAGAATGGACCACAAGAGTTTCTACAGCTATTTGTGCATATGACGGGACCACTCAAACCACGCAAGGTATAGTTCGACTTAATCTCCAAGTAGGACCCCTCACAAAACATATTTTGTGCTTCGGAATGAACTCTAAGAAAGAAAAGAGGCCGTACTTCTGCTAAAGAAAACGACTATCTCCCAATAAAAAAGCAGAGGTAAAACCACAAAACAAGCCCCATTCCCCCCTCCCTTTCCCAACCACCAAATGGGGTTTCACTGTTTTTCAGCTGAGTCCCAGGAATTTCCATTTTGACACTTTTTTTTGCTTAGTCAGACACCAAACATCATCAAGCACTACCACCATATCGGCATGTTTGAAATATAATCCATATAAAAATGTCGTGCTTTGAAAACTGTAATTGCATAAAAAATACCAAGTGACAACTATAGGTTCCATCTCAGCCAGGAAAACTTTATTTTACAAACAGGATACATGCACCAACCAAATCATTGCACCAAGACTTTTTATACCTTCAACATGTTGATTCCTGCCAAGTCTACATTGTCCTCAGCACACTTGTAAGTGTGAGCCGCCTGCAAGAAAGAAAACAAGTCAATTCAAGTTCTATTGCAATGCTGAGTACACCTAAAAAAAGGCCTCAATCACACAATCTCATAATAAAGGAACTTAAGTTTTTGGTAACACATCAAGTGACTATTTGCATGAATGACACAAAACAACCAGACAGAAAATCCACCTTTGATGGGAGAATCTCAACAGCCGGAGAAGGGAGATGCACATCCCTCTCCGAAATAGTGGACATGCTGTGACTTCCACGATCATGAGGTGCGAAGCCAGGCAAGCACTGTGCGAGCAATGAAGGTGCACGCATTGTAGCCTTATCCTTCAGATAGCAAGTTCTTCGGAAAAAAAACCTATCAATCGCAACACTTCATATAAATATTTTCCAAAGTAAAGCATTGCTTAAGGGGTTCCATAATCCATTGTTTTCCTCATGTCTATATGATTTGGGTGATGCCAAAGAACAAAATAGAATAATTAAGCTGGAATTCTTAGAAACATATTGAAGACCTTTTCTGTAGCTTAATGAGTTCATGTAATCTAATAACCATGACAAAAAAAAAATTTGTAAAAAAAGAAAGGAATCGGGATTATGCAAAAATGGATGTCCCATCACCCAAAGCCACAAAAAAAAAAAAAAAAAACAGCTAGAGTAACAAATTATATTATACCAAATAATCTCAACTCAACTCCAGTCAACACAACAAAGCATTGTCTCAATCATTTTGGTATTAGTTGCATGAATCATATTTCATCGTTGTGCTCTATTATATGCCATATTTTCTCTTAAATCACATTTTTTTACTATCTCATTTAAAGACAATTTCGGTATTCTCTATTCCATGCATTACCATCAATGACTATCTTATCAGTCTACCTTACTGGCGCAAAACTAGTTCTTCTATAAACATGATTATTCCTAATTCTATCATTTTCTATTTTTGCTATGTATTCATTTTAACATTCACATTTCCACGATATAGATTTTGAGTGAGTGATTTCTTAATTACCTAACTTTCAATACCATAAAGTATATCTATTCTTATGACCGTCTTTCAGTTTAAGAGGCAGTTGTCAATTACACAATACACAGGCGCACTCTTTTACCTATTCCATCCTATTTTAATTCTATGAGCAAATAGGGTTACAAAAAAATTAAAAATAAAACAAGCTAGTACTTTGATAAACAAATGCATGATCAGCTATGTAGATGGAGAACCAAAACAATCAATACACACATATCTACCAGATATTTATGAGGAAAGGAGAGGTTTGACAACAAGGGTTAGGGGGTGAGGATGGGTTCTATTTAAGTTTACTTTTTGTACATGTCTATGTTGTTAGTGGAATATGGAAATATCACTTCTGTAATCACCAACCGAAAATAGAATTGAGGTAATTAATCAGAATTCCATGTGGCCTTTAATCTTTGAACATGTAAAGACACTAGTAAAACTACGAAACAATGCTCTCAGCTACAATGAACTCATCTATCTCACACGAAGTCTTTTGGACATTTGACGCTGATTTGATTTTTACAAATTTTAAGCCATAGTGATATAAATAAAACCTTAAGAACTTTGAAAAAGAAAATTCAAAGTAAAGTAAACCAGAAAACCCAAGCCCCAAGGAAATGAAATTCCAACTAAAAACAAATCAATATACCAAAACATGTAAAGAAATTGATAACCAGAATTTGAACTCATTACACTAGCAAGGCCCCTGGAGACAATATTTAAAAAGCCCTTAAATTTGAAGAATTCGATACTGCTGAAAGGGAAACAAAAAAAAAAAAAAAAAAAAGAAACGAGCTAAACTACAATAAAGAATCACAACCTAGAAGGAAATCAAACATTAAATAGGTATGTAATATGTATATGTATAGAAGAACAAGGAAACAAATTCTAAAAAACCATGCCAAACAGGCTAATCAATTGGAAAAAAGAGAGATAAATTACAAGAGCATAGTAAATGGAAAATGATAACGATCAAAACCAAAAATATCTTCAATAGCATAAAAGAAATAAGGAGTAACAAGGTCAACCGATTCTCCTTTTCTCAAAAAAACAAATTTTTCTTGAGTGTTAAGCTTGTAAATTTGGTTTTCTGTAGGACATTAATTCTATGGTCATCAATCCATAATCAACAATCCAAATAACAAAAAGATTGAACATTGTGGAGACACAAAACTGTACCTTACCTTGCATCCATAAAACAAACCCATTAATCATAGAAGCAGAAATATATCTAACCAACCCTCAAATTTCCTTGAACCTTCCAAGTTGAAAAAAAAAACAAAAAACAAAACTATCCCACATCTTCAATTGCATCAGAGAACAAACCCCATAAACAAATATAAAAAGCAACAGCATCGAATTCACACAATCTGAGAGTACAGGACATACCACACAAACAATGCAATGAATTAGAAGCTCTTCCCACAAAATCTATACCCAACAACGAAGACCCTTCAATATATTAATAGAAGATCAAAGATCAAAGCTTGCAATTTCAGAGAAAATACGCCCTGCAATGACCCGTTCTCCAAGTCAAAAGAGAACCAAAGCGAAGCATAGACGCAGAAGAGGTGAGAGAAGCTTGCGACTTCAGACTTCGCACTGTGACTATCCGACCTTCATACCCCTAAACGTTCGAGTAATTTCGTAAATAGCCTCGGGCTTTGACGCTGCTGTAGTGTGTTACCGTAAATTTAGAGCAGAGACAAGGGTATTTATGTGATACCATTTTCGGTACGCTCCGCGTGGACGGAGAGAACGGTGAAGGAAAGTGGCGGTTCGTCCGCTCTCGACTCATGGGCCCCATCAGTATATGTATCACACGAGTAAATATGTTATATTATATTAATATTAATGTTGTCCCGTGATGTAATAATTTATAGAGAGAATTACACTTAAAGTTTCTTTAGATTTTGTCATTGAATCACTCAAACTTTTTAATATTTAAAATATTACAAATAGACTCCTTAAAGTTTGTATGTGCGTAACACTTAGACTCCTGCTATAAATATATCTGTTAATAAATTATACTTAGATCCCCTAAAGTTTATAGGTATATAATACTTAGACCTCTTAAGTTTAAAATATTATATTTAAACAAAAAATACTCCAATAAAAGATAGAATATCAAATATTTTAAATTTTACAACCAAAATTCATGTTTTATTATATCATTTATTGAAATAAAATTAAAAAATTAATTTTTTTCTTAAAAAATAGTAATTAGTATACAATTATACTATTTATTGGAATAAAACTAAAAAATCAAATAAGAGGTCTAAGTCATTCATAATAGAACATGAATTTTACATCCAAATTTCATGTTCTATTATGTCATTTATTGAAATAAAACCAAAAATAAAAATCTAGTTTTAAAAAAAAAATCATAGTTTGTATATAATTATACTATCTATTAGAATAAAACTAAAAAATTAAACAAGGGGTCAAACTGTAATGAATACAATATCTTTTAGCTTTAATTGTGGTAGTTTGATATTTTAATTTGGTCGTTTAAACAACCAAATTAAATTTCAATAGACAATATAATTGTATACTAATTACTATTTTTTAAGAAAAAATTAAATTTTTATTTTTGATTTTATTTCAACAAATAATATAATAGGACGTGAATTTTAATTGTAAAATTTAAAATATTTGATACTTTATCTTTGATTGAAATATTTTTGGTCTAAATATAAAATTTTAAACTTAAGGAGTTTAAGTAATATAAGTTTATAAACTTTAGGGGGTCTGAATATAATTTATTAATGGATATATTTATAACAAGGGTCTAAGTGTTACACACATACAAACTTTAAAGAGTCTGTGTGTAATATTTTAAATATCAGGGGGTCTGAGTGATTAAATAACAAATCTCAAGAGATCTGAGTGTAATTCTCCTTAATCCATAATGTAAAATAAGATATGTCTCAATCTGACGGTCTTAAATAGACTCATTCAACAGTCACTAATATATTTCTCTCAAAATTATTCACATTACACCGTATATTCAAACACAAATTACTCCTAAATCATGCTTTTTTACATGTATATTACCTTATATGGATTGGGCAGTTACTAAACTTTGTTTAGTTCCCTTATATATTTTAAAATTTATCACTAGACAAATCAACAAATAAAGCACACACAACTCAATAACTATCCCATACAAAATATGGAGTTCAATTTTTTTGTTTAACTATTTTTTTATTGGATAATTACATCATAATCTATAATATAAAATATAATAGATTTAATAAACCTAATTAACGATCTCAAATAGACTAATTCAATAGTCATCAGTATCTCTTTCAAAATTATTTATATTGTACTATATTTTCAGACACGAGTTATCACTAATAATAATATAATAATATAATATTATAATTATATTAAATATTTAATCATGTAGAGTACCAATGCGTGTATGGTTTGACCATGTGGCATAGGTGGGTTGGTGAGGACAAGGGACAACTAGATCATTTTTTCTTTGACAACAGAATTGGTCCATTGACTTCTCTATTTAGAGAAATAGTTTTTTAGTAACTTTTCATGTTTTGGTTGGGAAATTGGTCTGAAATTGTCCAAAAGAAAAATTCCCTTCTATTTTCTTTCCTTGTCATCATTCATTCTTTCATTCGAGTTTGACTTGAATATAACATTAATAATTTTTAGGTTTCAATTTAATCTTAACTAGTTTGTCTCCTTTCTCATTTATCTATTTTCCTCTCAATTAGAGATAAATAATACTCCGTTTGGTAGAAATAATGAAAAGTAATAGGGATACATTTTCTATCCTTTAAGGAAGGAAAGTAGAAATGATACACTTTTCTTCCTTTGTGTTTGATAGGATGGATGAAAAGTAGAAATGATTAATTTTTTCGTATTTGGTATTGATGAAAAAAATAGAAAGATAGAAACAATATACATACATAATTTACTATTTTATCATTACATGAGATTAGTGTATATATTATACACCATGTCACTATAGTATATGTGTCATGTGTTTTAACAAACACAAATCACATGAAAATACCTCTATTTTTTTATTTGATTTTTAAATAAGAAATAAGCACACTAATATACAAACACACACACACAAAGTGTTAACACATAATGTAATTCTACCAATTGGTATTTGAATTGGGTTTAGGTGTTTAATATAAACAAGTAATTAATTAAAGGTTAAAAAAGTAAATAACATATTTTTATCCGATGTGAGCACTATTTTTCTTACTTTTCTGCCCAATTTTGGAGGAATTGATTTTGATGAGTTAGAAGGAAACTTCATCCATCCATTTTTCCATCCTTCTAATTTTTCTTCCTTACCAAACATGTTGTTTTATCTATCCCTTAAACTTTCCATCCTTCCAAATTTTCATTCTTCTATTTTTCTATTGTACCAAACAGAGCATACATATATGCACTTACATATATAATATGTATATGTATGTATGTATATGTTACAAATTTAAATAAGAGTACAAGGACAGAAATGCAGGCAGACTCTTTGTTATTCTACAATATGATGATGGTGCGACTCAAATTCAATTATTATTTTTCACCCAAGCATCAGTTTTTTTTTTCTTCTTAATATGGAAAACCATGAGTACAACCGTTCGAGTTTTATGTAATTTGAGAGAAAATATTCATCGTAACGGTGATACCATATCATCACCATCACATGGTAACACAATCCAATTAAAAGACAATAAATAGGTAATGTGAATCCCACTAATCTTATATGTTGCTGATTGAATATGATGGTTACTGGTAGTTATGAAAATGGTGGGAGTTCACTTTCCATATTTTTAGTTTTTTAATTAGATGGTGACACAACGTGGTAGTGATGACGTTGTGTCACTGTTGTATTGAATATTTACTCGTGATTTGGACTCACGGCTGATGGGTCATTTTTTCTTCCATTTTTATTTTATTTTTCCTCATTTCCAATTCTTAACAAGGTAGGGTCAAGTTTTTTTTAAAAAAAAATTAGAGTGAATTAGAATTTATACGATAAAAGATATTCAAATTTTTAATTGACACCCTGAAAGATTAATATTTTCAAATTGCACCATCAATCGTATACATTTTTGCACTTGTAAATTATACATTATACCTTAAAGTATGCACATAATTCCTATTTAGTCTTTTAAGTTTCAATTGCAATAATTAAACCTTAGAGTTTTAATTGTGTTTTAATTTAGTACTTATATATATCAAAATTTATCAATTTATTTTAACTGAACAACACATGACTTAGAAAAAAATGATATATTTGTCTGGTAAGTTTTTTTTTTATGTGTAGGTTAGAAAATTTTACTTTATTTCTTCTGATTTCAAGAAAAAGAAAATAACAAACCCGAGAAAAAGATACTAGAGTGAGAATCTAAGAGATACTGTGAAACAGAGAAAGAAGTACTAATGCATTTGAGAGAGACATTTTTTGTTGGACAAATATACCTTTATGAAATAAATTAATAGATATAAATGGAAAGACTAAATTGAAACTCAATTAAAACTTTGAGAATGTAATTTTTAAATTGAAACTTCAAGGATCGAATAGAAATTATGTGCATACTTAAGGGTATAAATTCTAAATTACACTTTTTTGTATTTTTCTATTTATATGCTCAATTATTCGTGAATTACCCAATTTTAAGCATTTTATTTGAGATTTTCATAATCAATTTTATTAAAATTGACCAATTGCTACTTGTTATGTGATTGAGGGTGTAATTTGAGAATTTTAATCTTTCAAGTTGTGAAATTGAAAATCTAAAAATCATTCAGGGTGCAACGTTTCATTTGCTCTTTGAATGATTGAATCAACTTGACACCAATCGCCCAAGAGTAGGTATGACATTGGATCGAATTTTGATTAGCCGGATATGAATTGATATTTTTTATCGATAATCCAAACCCAAATATAAATCCACTATATTATATTTAACGGATTTGGATTTGGATTTCAATTTGTTAAAACCTCGTTAAATTAAGTTATTTGGATCGAATTAGGATTTTTTTAACCAATTCAAATATGGACCACAAAAAAAAAATTTGTCATATAATCGAATTGGATTTGGGTTGACCGTTTTTAAAATCGGGTTCGGATCAATCAAATCTATAATATAAAATATGACAAACTTCAATAAGTTTATTCGACGATTTTAAACACACTCATCTAACGGCCACAAACACCCTTCTTAAATTTTCATCGTGCCTTCAAGGATGAATTACCATTAATTTTAATATAAACTCGAACCGTAACCAAGAGAGAATCTGTCAACTACCTAAGAAATATTTTTTGTAACTAATGAACGTTTTTTTGGATAAGTGGCTAATGAAGATTTTTTTAATTGCTCTTGAGATTTATTTAATTTCTGGATTGAATTGATGAACTGCTAGCTAGTCATTGGCTTTTATACATTCTCAGATGATGCGAGGCAGAAACAGTCTACCAAACGAGCCCAAACTTATCATCCTTTAAGTCATCTTTTTCATCAAATAGTTGTCAATAAGTACACATTTTAAAACATTTTCAAATTCTTTCTAAATTGTATTCCATAATTACCCCTACCATAAATAATGCACACTTAATTGAATGTGAGACTTTCAAGATTCCTTTTGATATTTGTGTATCATTTGAATTTTGAAATTTCATATATATATATATCGTGTCTCTCTTTGGTGACACTGTTTGCATGACAATTTTTCGACTCTCTCTTTAAGTGCAACTCTTTGAGTGAGACAAAATATATATTGTCATTATTTAGGTACAATTTACTGTTGTCACTCTTTACTGACACTGTTTGGGCACTATGAAGGGGGCATTACATGATGCCACTGATTGGACGCCCATTGTCATTATATCGTGTCTTTCTTTGGTGACACTATTTGCATGACAATTTATCGACTCCCCATTTAGCTGCAACTTTTTGAGTGGGCAAAATATATATTGTTATCATTTAGGTACAATCTACTATTGTCACTCTTTACTGACACTGCTTTGACACTATGAATGGGGCATTACATGATGCCATTGATTGGACTCTCATTGTCATTATATCGTGTCTCTCTTTGGTGACACTGTTTGCATGACAATTTTTCGACTCCATCTTTAAGTGCAACTCTTTGAGTGAACAAAATATATATATATATATGAAATTTCAAAATTCAAATGATACACAAATATCAAAAGGAATCTTGAAAGTATCACATTCTAATATTGAAAGTCTCACATTCAATTAGGTATGCACTATTTATGGTAGGGGTAAAATGGCTTTTATGACTTTTTTTTAGCACATGTACTTCTATCCCAATTATTTTAAAAAGTGTACTTTTATCCTATTAAGTTTTTTGGGAGGTACCGACCTCCCTAAGCCCTTTTTATTTAAGGTCTAGTGAGTCGACGATAAACACAACGCATGATTTTTTTTAGTAACTCTTAGTTTAAGTACACATAATTTTTTCATTGTTTTATTTATTTATTTTTGGCTTGTAGTTGCATGCTTAAAGTTTTTTTTTTTTTTACCATTTTAGCACACTACGCATTTTTTATTTACATTTTTTGTGGCTTTTTTTTGATTATTGTGTTTCTGATTTGGACACGAGATCATTTTTTAATTGGTATGCTATTTTCTGCAAATTGTGTCTATGTAAATAAATATAAATGTATTTGGAGAAATCAATTAATATTAAATTTCAAGGTCCACCTATGGTTGTCTATGGGTCGGGTTGGCCCACGGAGCCAGTTACCAGACTCAAAAAAATAGACCCGAAGCCCAATAATTGACGTGTCAGAACTCGAGTTCAATGTCCTTCAAGA
The DNA here is from genome assembly GCA_951799425.1 of Ilex aquifolium. Lineage (NCBI taxonomy): Eukaryota > Viridiplantae > Streptophyta > Magnoliopsida > Aquifoliales > Aquifoliaceae > Ilex > Ilex aquifolium. The sequence goes on along the minus strand of OX637397.1, from coordinate 16,134,925 downwards.
GAGAGTTTGGGTCTGCTCCAAGTCCGGTACCAAGAACAAAACCAGGCCCATTAGCCCGCTCGTTAAAATCCAGCCCAAGAACCCCCCAGGCCAGCCCAGCTCGTACACCCATCCATCCACCCACTTTGTTTGAAACAAAATTGTCTAGTTCGGTAAGTTAGGTGGAATATTTAGAATATATTACAAGATGGGGCCATCTTTTGATTTTGTAAATGATGCACATGCACTCATGGACATCAGCATTTGCTTTTTTTTTTTTTTTTGAACATACACAATACATGTTTTAGAAACAAGAACAACGGTAAAAAAAAAATGGCTATATTTTAAAAATGAAGATGTATATATAAAAAAAAGTCCACCCAACATGCCCGCCTAGTGAGTAGCGGGTTGGGCAATAGGTAGCCTATCTCTACCCAAAACTTAACCCGGTCTGCCCGATAATTCACATGGGTAAGGGTTTGGGCCTACGATACCCAGATCCATCCCAAAAAAAAATTCACGGGCTTAGCCTGGCCCAATCAATGAACACCCCTAGGTCCACCTCAGTATAAATTTTTGGCTCTTCCATCCTTAGGGTTTTTTTTTCGAAGGTCGATAATTAATTGTGTAAAATTATTTAGTAAAAAATATTTTGTACATAAGTCCCTTATCTATACTACTTTAAAAAGCCAGCATATGTGAAAAACATTTTTTTTCCAATTTTATCCTTTAACATTACAACTATATCATCCATGTCCTCCAGTTAATTCCTTCCCATTAATCTCCCTCACGGTTAATGTCTCCATCTATTCCTACTTTTTCTCCCTCTTCTATCTCTTCTCTCCCTATTTACTCTCTCAAATTAACAGACCTATTTACTTTTCTCAGCCGTTGTACTCTCTCCCTCTTTTTTCTCTCTCTCTCTCTTGCAAATTTACAGCCCATTCTCTTCATCTTCCCCTCTTCGTCTCTCTCTCTCTCTCTCTCTCTCTCTCTCTCTCCCCTCCGTTTTCACAGATCAGAGAAGAGCACACTGCACCCCCTTCACCATCCCCCTCTCAGTCTCTCTTTCCTCAAATTTATTTAATTATATGTATTCAGTAACAAAAATCTCTATAGATTCAATTAGGCATCCATTTTCTCTTTCTTTTAATTCTTTGGTTGTGGATGTACACATCTCCATAATATTAACAGCAATGGAGCTTGGCATTGGCATTGGTTTTTACAGGTTGCTTTCACGACGAAGGTTTTTCACTCCAATATTAACAGAAATGGAGGTAATTATTAAGGTTTCTTATTAGTTTTTTATATTGTCCCCACCGTAGGTATAAATCTTGAAGGTTTACTTGTTGTGCAACGCAGAAAGATAGGATCTCTTTTTTCATGTAATTGGAATTTTAAGGTTCTTAGGAATGGAATTTGGGTCTTCTATTTAGAAAAGGAAAAAACAATTTTGGTCTTTTTATTACTTTGTTGGGTGAGATTATATTTACTCGGTTATTAGATTTTATAGGGTTGTATAAAGATTAACAATAGATCTTGGTCGAGTGAAATGGAAAATTTTCCTATAGTAGTATTTGAAGAGACTTAGATACTCTCTCTCTATTTTTTTTTTCCGCATGGGGTGGCAGCACGTATGTGCTCTTTCTTGTTTCTCTGAATGTTAATTTCTTCCTTGTGAGCGAGGGGTATTTATGTAGATTCAGTTCGAATGTTAAAAGATGGGCCTATGACGAATCATATTGGTGTTGCGTGTTGAAATTATGAATGTTCTTTTCTTTTGGATGTATGAAAGGTGATGCTGTGTGATTGCTTATGGTATATCCCTTGAATTCTCTTTTTTGCTTATAAGATCCTACTTACCAGGAAAAGTGTTATTGCTTTTGCCTTACCAAAATTTTTGGAGTTTATATTTGCTTGCAGGACCGAAGATCTCCGTGGGCCATTTGGGGAATTTGGTCCTCTCAAAGATGTTTACTTGCCGCGAGATTACTATACCGGGTGAGCATGACCTCTGATGTCTATAATTCTATTGGATGCCTATTTCTTATATTAAGATTTTTTCCACTTGCCTATACTACTTTAGATCTGAATGTGGTAATTATTGTCAAATGGTTACCCCGATTCTGTTGCAGGGGTGACTCCACAGTGGGGGCAAGAATTTTAAAAATGTTTGGGGTATAGTTATAATTTTCAAAAGTTTTAGAATTGTTTGAAAGTTGCCCCCAGTTAAATTTTTTGGAAAGACTAAAGGGAGGTTTTGTATTTTTCGTTACAAGTGGGGTCTTTAATAGATTTAGAGCCTATACTTTAAGGACAACATCCGATTTTGATAGCTTTTGCAATTTTTTTGATTTTTTTGGGCGGTAGGCTTGCCTATCTAATTTTTTTCCTAATAGTAGACAATTGAACTTAGATTTTTCGACTTTGAACTGAGTGACTATGATTCCAATATGCAATTTAGTGATCTTTTTTAAAAATTATTTGTAATTGCAATATCTGTTGGAAATTGGAGGTTGAGGAGGACATAAAAGAGTTTGATCTGCTTGGATTGAATGTCTGTTTAAATTCTTTGGTTATTGAGGCTTGAATTTGCATGTTAAAAATTCTTTGCTATTTTTAAGTGTTCTATTAAATTCTCAAGTGTTATTGGGGCTTTGTTGCACGTGTGGAGAAAGAAGTTTCAAATTCCATTGATAATGAAATGATCATTCAGCGCTTTTAAAATATGAAATCTTGTGGTGAAAAATTATGAACATTTATTAGATGTTTGAGAATTTGAATTTTTCCATGTATAGACTCGATATATGAGCGCTAATTTTTTTTTTTCTTGTTAGGTCTTATCGACAACTTTATAGTAGGCCTTTTTTGTTAGCTCTTTTTGTATATGGCTCGTATATACGGGTAGTGTCTTTAATTAACGTTCTTTTAATGTTATTATATTTTTGTGAACATTTGGAGTTTGAATATTCATATGATTTAGGTTACCCTCACTACAAAACATGTCTGGCTCCACCCCTATCTTGTTGTATGGTGGCAGGCATCTTTGTTTACTATATACAAAAGTTTTATGGGAGTTTGGTTGTTGCTATTGAAAGTGTTGAAGACACCAATCAAGTAATAAGAGTAGAAGTTCAAGGTGATCAAAATGTACATGAAGATAGAAGGAAGTTGGGCATGAATGAATACATTGTGAAGAAGTTCAAGTCTTGAAGAATTTCAACTCACTTTAAAACCATGGCTCATGCAAGGTTAGCAGCCATGCAATTGCTTTATTTAAATTTTTATGGAGTGTGAGCATAATATTTGTGATTATCTTGATCTTCCTTGTTCCTTTGGAGTGAGGACAATACTCGCGACGACCATTTGGAAGAATTGGTTTATGTATATGCATGGGCAAGTGGCTATGGATGTATGCAAGTTATTATACTCCGGTTGTGATTCCAATCTTCTTATTTTGTGCAATATGTAGAGCCTACTGATGCTGCTGAAGGCAAATACTAGATGGATGGTCAGATTCTTTTTGGACGAGAGTTGTCTGTTGTATTTGTTGAGGAAAATTGAAAGAAGCCTTCTAAGATGAGAGCAAGAGGCCGTGTAAGGTAAACTTATTGGTGCATAGTTTTTATTTGTTTATTTTTCCATAGCAATTTGCATAACATTTATTTCATTTGATAATTCAAAACCATTATTCAATTGCATAAACATTCAGATATAGCAATATTCTCTTGTACTCTTCTGCATAAATAACAACTCTGCAGTGCGCATAGAATATCTTGCTTGGGGTTTGTAATTTGTGAATACTGTTATTGTCAGTGGTCGATCATATGCCCGAAGGCGGTCCCCATGTTGTTTTTCTAGATCACCACGGTATGCTCGACCTTACTCCCGAAGCCCAGATTATTATTCCCCACCCCCAAGGCGAAGGCGTTACTCAAGGTATGCAATTATGTGCACTTTCTTGTTATCTGATATTGATAAGATTGTCGGACAAGAAAGACCCTTATATTCACTAATGTGAGTTAATCTTTGAAACAGATCAATTTCGCCACGTGAGCGAAGGTATAGAGAAAAGTCTTACTCCAAGTCCCCCTATGGCTCTAGGAGCCGAAGCCAAAGCATTGATTAGGAGCAGGAGCATCGAGCATTACTAGGTACGACCACTGTAGATAAAGGTCTTGCTTGGATTTGAGTGCCCCAACGACAAAACTCATGCTTGGAAAAATCGCCACTAGGCCATGGGCAAACTGTTTCTCTACCACATTTTATGATTTAGATAAGAAGTTATCCCTTTGCAAGTGGTTCCTGAGGTACTTAAGCAGCTCCATTTCTTTCTAGACTGAGACTGGTTGTTATATTTGGTTTTTTTTTTTTTTTTCTTTCATTGAACTTACATTATTTAACGTTTGTCTCATTTATTTTGCATTGATAGTTCTCAACTTATGAAGCTGGTTAGATTTTAATTTTTAATAGTTCATTAGCTTTTCCTACACTCCATTAATGTAGAAATTTCGGGAAGCAGCTGAAGATCATGGTAAAAATGGTTCCACGGTTTTAAATTTGGCAAATAGTACTACAACACTTGTTACTCCGAGCTCCAATGTGATCATGCCAGTTGCTAGCAAATTGTTATTGTACTATATTATGGTATTTTCCCTTTATGTTTCTGGTCTTATATCTTTTGAATCATGTTTTTTTGATTTCCATGAATATTTGTTTTGAGTAGTTCCATGTTGAAAACGATAAGTATGCAATCTCAACATAGTTCCATGTAATTTGACTACATCACCTTTTGAAAATTATGAAGATCATGGTAGCAATATGAGTAATTTTATAGTCCCCTTCATATTAAAGAGGAATTGACCGTAGAAATCTATAGGTTGCAGTTGCATACCTATTGTTGCACTATGGAGGCATTGCATTCATTAAAACTCTTAACTTCGGAACAAGAAATATTTGTGGAAAACTTTCGGATTTCGCTCCATATATCAAATGATGAGCATTTTATGGGCTAAAGAACTCGATTTTTACCCCTACTAGCATTCCTTATTAGTTGACAAAAAAACCCTTTTTTTTATCCCTTCTTTTGATTCCATTTTACTCCTATGTGAGCATGATTTGCTTTGCCTCTGTTTAATGGCTTTACATATGTTAAGGAGCAGGATATTGCTACTATTTTGGTTATAAACTTGCAGTTGGCAAGGTCTAAATTGTCATACTACAAACTTTTATAAAGCAATGAATATTTTTGCACTCATCTTTTTGTATGTTATAGTTTTCTTGAATGTTTTGCCTTTTTTGTGGCTTAATACATTCCATCAAAACCTTTAGTTTGAATTTTCAGCTATTGATGCACCTGGAGGATTTCGCTTTGAATGTTAGTCCGTCTTTTGGGACATCTTCACTGCTAGGACAAATGAGAAACATTTTGAGGCTACTACAGCTTGCATAGAGGTCCCTCTAAGCTTCAGATTTTTTGGGCTATTAGTGGATTAGTGTCTTATATGGGGACTTCTCCCCCCCCCCCCCTCTTCCTTTCTTAGTGATATGAAGTTAATCTGTTGCAACTTTCTTTTTGGTTTTATAATTTACTACTATCAGACACATCAAGTAAATGCAAGGGAGCATCAACAACAGCTGCAAATGCAGCAATTGCAACTTATGCGGCAATGCAATACTCAGTTGCAAAAAAGGATCCTAATCATCCTTCACTTGGTGGTCCTATGAATGCTATGAACTCTGAAGGAATGATGGGGCAGCCATCAGCCAGTGTATTGGCCTTGAAAATGTACGAGGAGCGTATGAAACATCCTCATTCATTGGATTCAGAGACATCTCCAGTTCTAATAGGATGACACTTCTCAAGTCAGCAACTAATCATCAAGGGTAACAGCTATAGAACTTTTTTGTTTTCCTGAGATCAAATAAATCACGGTCTGTCAACCTATTATGATTGCATCATTGGTTACCCTTCCACACTTTCTCATAATTTGTCTGATCATATTTAGATTGGTTGATTAAACTTTGCTAATAACCTCTTAGAGCAAGTGTATTGTTTCCTCATTTTTGCACATATAGAACAGGGTGATTAAGAAGTTGATTTTCCCAATTGATGTTATGGTTTTGTTACATGCTATGAAAATTCTAGCAATATGAACCCTTGTGGAGATAGATATAAATAGTATCTTTTTGCCTTGGTTGATCATTTTAATAATACAACTTCTTGTAATGTGCAATTTAGGAATTTCTTTGGTTTCATACGTTGTTTTTCTCCAAGGGGAATCATTTCATGTGGGTTCTTAGTTGTGTGGGTATAATATTCGAGTCGTATTAGATTTTTGGCTTTCATTGTTGTTAGGAACTGTTGGAGAAATTGGTTGGCATAGTCAGGGCGATCACTGGTTTGTGTGAAGTATCAAATATGGCAATATGGCAATGCAGCTTTTAAAATTTTTTCTTGCCCTTGTTCTTATTCGCAGAAAATCTGGACTTCATTCAAGAGCTGTTGTGGAATATCCTTACAGCAGATTCCATGGTTTCTATGGGTACAATAGCAGACTAACAAATGGAAGGACAAGTCTTTGAAAAAGTTCCAAACATTGTGCTTACGATTGCCGTCTGTAAAAGTTCCAAATACTTCAAGAAATCAAAAAATGGCATTGATTTGGAACCTATCAGTCCATTGATAATACAATATTAATATAATTATTGATTTCCGCTTGTTAACGAGTTTGGACAAGTGTTTCTGTAGTGGACGAGTAGCCTTCTTCACCCCCCCCCCCCCCCCCCCGGGTAAGTGGACGAATAGCCTTGTTACTATTTGGTTCGTAGGCATTTACAATGTTTTTTGGTCAATAAGTGCATTGGACTTTGTTGTCTTGTACTTGTTTAATGGGAATTTGACAAATTTCCCCTTTCAGTTACAATGCCAATTCTTCCTGTCAACAAAAATACAATTATATTTATGAAGAAAAAAAAACTACTAAAATCTCTAATATGAATTGTTACAGACCACAATTAAAACGGTTCACGTGCAACGCACGTGTGCATTAACTAGTTTTTGTAAATACCACAAAGTCATACTAACCAGCGCAAGGAGTGGGTTTGGAAAATAGTCGGAAGTCATGCACCAATCCCATTAAATCTGGCAACTGATTTCTCACACAAAACAAGGGTTTTGAATTTTAAACAAAATCAACCACAAAATCCTTGTGTTTTCAACCAAATTAAACACACAAGATTCCGAAAAATAGAACAACATTATTATGTGTTCTCACAGTGAAATTACACTGTGACATTACACGGATACATGTATTGTGTATCGTACATACAAAATTATACGTTTTAAAAATTATTGATATACTAGAATATATCAAACCATTGATAAAAAAAATTTGAATTGACACACAAATAAAGTTAATACTTATATGAATAAATAACAATAAAATTATACATTGTCACAGTGACATTACACGGATGGATACATGTATCATGTCATAAATAAATTTAACATTTATGTGAAAACAAAATAATAATATTATACTTGTCAGAATGACATTACATTATGATATTATACGGATACACGTATCGTACATGTAAAATTGTAGGTGTTAAAAATTATTGATATACTGGAATACATCAAACCATTGATAATTTTTTTTTTTAATTGACACAAATTCTTTTCACAAACTACGATGAAACATGGTAAGAGATGTATGTTCACGAAAAGATGTAGAACACACTTCAAAAAAAATCTGCTAATAAACATGAGAAAAAAAAAAAGGCAAAACCATGCTCTTGACGTTATATACAACTGAAGGGGTCGATAAAATCTGATCATCATCTGACAAATTAGACTTGGACACGTGGCAGGTTGCACGTGCTGGAATTATTTGCAATGACACTACCATGACTGAATAAGCAGCTAGGCTAGTGGGACCGAGCTAAAGTTAGTTCAGCCTAGCAGATCAAGCAGCTAGGCTATTCGGCAGAGCAGAGCAGAGCAAGTAGCTAGGCTATCCGGCCGAGCTAAATTCGTCCGACCTAGTAGAGGATAAAACTCGGCCGAACAGACAGCTAGGTAGATCCGACTGAGCTGAAAACAAATAGCAACCGAGCTGATCAGAAAGCTCAGAAAGGAAGGAATGAGCTAGGTGTTCGTCATGACCGAACTGTTACGACCGAGTTGTTTAAACACAATAAACGTGGTGCTAAAAAGATGCCTACAATTCAGACAATTAGATAAACGAAATCTATGAGAATACGGATATTCGGAGAGATTATGGGAGAAGAGTCAGAGACTTCCCAAACTCAAACACTGAAAGAAAGGAAGGTGTGCCACTTTACCTCTGAATTAACGGAAACCCTAAGGGGAATAGAGACTATAAAAAGAACAGGAGACCAAGGTGAAAGGTACGCTGAACTCTCCTTGTCTTCGTGCAACTCATATCACTCAGTTACTGACTTAAGCATCGGAGTGCCTTCGATCGAAGCACTTCGATCTTGGGCAGTTTGCTCGTTTTGCAGGAGGAGGGCTTGGAGATCAAGTTCAGAGATTATATAAAATCACAGTTCTTAATTTCATATTGTCAGAGGTAAAACCTTATTTTTTGCCTCTACATTTTGGCGCCGTCTGTGGGAAAAGATTTCTCATCTTTCGAACAAGAAGCTACGATGTCTAGACTCGGGAGCGCGATCAAATCACCGGTAGACAGCTTTGCCTCGGGTAATTCTGATTTGGTCTCTTCCGTCTGACGGCAACGCACGGTTGCACGCAAACAGAAATCCATCTAGACCCCGTGAAGGTGATGAGGTGTCCTCTACCAGTCTCAGGCCCTCCAAGAACCAGAATCATCAAATCGAAGATCATGGTAAACCCTTTCGTGCCGAGGGGGAAAACCATTCCCTAGCAAAGCTGGTCCAATCTTTGCAGGACCTGCTTGATGCTTACGACAAGCTGTTCAAGAAATCTTATGCCAGAGAGACATGATAAAAAAAAAAACGAAGAATTGAAAGTTAAACTGAAGGAGTTGACCAGAAAAGAGAAGCACAAACTGCTGGTTGGGGTATTTCCTTTCCATGGAATTTATTTTCAGAACAAAGTTAGTTGCCTTTTATTTGGGACCTATGCAACCAGTACAAAGGTTGCATGCCTTGAAAATAGCTATTTGGAACGACTATACTACGACCGAACAGGCAGCTAGGTCGTCCGGACCGAACAGGCAGACCGAACAGACAGCTAGGTCGTCCGGACCGAACAGGCAGACCGAACAGACAGCTAGGTCGTACGGACCGAATAGGAAGCTAGGTCGGACCGAACAAACAGCTAGGTCGTACGGACCGAACAGACAACTGGGTCAGGCAGACCGAACAGGCAGCTAGGTCGTCCGGACCGAACAGGAAGCTAGGTCGGACTGAACAGACAGCTAGGTCGTCCGGACCAAACAGTAGCTAGGCTATCCGGGCCGAGCTAAAATTGGTATTACTGAGCAAATAGCTAGGCTATCCTGGCCAACCTAAACTCTGTCCGACCGTGCAGAGGATTGCGTATAAGAGCGAGGAGGACGTGAATCTGGAACATTTATCATAGTTTTCTGTATTTCTGCCTTGCAAGATGGACGCTATTTCATGAAGCAAGAAGAATTATTCATCTTCTAGAAGCATAAATTGCTGGTTATGGTATTTTTCTTCCATGGAATTTGTTTTTAGAACAGAGTCTGCTGCCCTTTATTTGGGCTCCATGTGACCAACACAGAAACAAATCTGGAACTTTCTGGTATGTCTGGATGCCAAAAAATACTCTAAAGGCTCATGGAGCAATGAGTAATATTAGTCATATACGTCAATTGAAGAAACCACATACCCTTTATTTGGGTCCCATGCAGTCAACACCAAGTGATGAAAGATTCGACCATAGAGGTCAGCCAGCGAGAATTGAACGATATAAATCCGAAACGAATCAAAGTGTACCACTTAATTCACGGTAGGCAAGACCTACATGAATAGAGATAAACTCTCCAAGAATCCAATTGGACATGATCTCATTGGCATATTCTCACACATTTTTCCTCATTTGGAGGAATCATCAATCGGGTAACTTCGTTCCTTCTTTTAAATAATATTTGTTGCTTATTTTGTTTAGTCATAAGTGACTCTACTAGAGACATGTTGAAAATAGTGGGACCAGCCACAACCTAGGTCTGCTATTAAAGTGCCCTTATGCCCATTAGTAGCGACCATCTAATCATAAGACACATTGCCTTATCTTCCATATCTTCTTGGGTTAATTGTTTGACCATCTTTGAATTTTATGAAACAAAGTAGAATTATTTCATACGCTATAGAGCGAATACAATGAATTATTACAAAGATACTCACATCAACCTCCTCATACATGTCATCACCAATTTTATATTAGATGAAACATGAAACAATAGCAATGGGGCACTTGGCCAATGAATTAAAAGAAATGAAACAAATTATGTGTTATTATGGTTGGTCAGAAATTATGCTCTCCACCATATACTTAAGGGTTTGTATTACTGAATTTATGTAGACAGATCATAGAAGTACAGAGCTTCTTCACTCTCTTGACATACACTTGTTTATGACATTTTATCGAGAAAAGAAAAACTATTTGTATTGACTCGGGTTCAATATCAAAGAAAATAAGCTATTTCCATAACACTTGATATTTCTATGCAAATTCAATTATCAAAATGATTGGAAACTATTTAAGGGTCAATTGTCTGATGTTCGACTTGAAAGGACAATGAATATGAATTACATGATAGGCATTCGAGACAAATGAGAATATACCACTCAATTTCAAACAAGAAAGACCTACACGAGTAGAGATTAAACCTTTAAGAAAATTAGCAAGGGTAAGTCGGGCTGACTAGTTGCTCCGGTCACTTGACAATAGCTACGCTTGTATACGAGCTTAGATAAGCAAACAAAAGCACCTTGAAACAACTAGAACACAAGAATGTTTGCATGGCCCACCAGGAAATAATTCTTTTAGTTCTTGACGCCTCAGTAAGCATGATGACTAACAAGAAATAAACTTTCTATTAAAGAAAAATATAGCTCATGTTGCTTCTGAGTGTTGCAGGACTTACTTCTGGGTTTAAAATTGAAAAACTCAAATGGATTAAGGGGTGGAGATTGGTCTCAACACCAACCGAAATTCACAGAAGTCCTTCAAAATGATCTTGATGCTAAGCCCAGACAACTTTGACATGCCGAACACGGCGCGAAGGGGCTTTTTGACGAACCTATCGATGGAAGCTCGAACATATTAATGATCAGCAGTAACTACGACATGAAGCATTGAAATGCATCTAACCATGGGCAATGGAGTGGAGACAAAACCACGAGCAGAGCCTACTCAATCCATTATACAAATGATAGTCTTAGCATGTCCTTGTACAAAAACTTAAGCTCTCCGAAAGTGTTCAGCGCAGTTATTTAATTACATGGAACACCACCCAGCAACTAGCTGCCTTGGGACATCCTAAATCACTCAAGGAACTTCACTACACCATCTAAAGCTCAATTTTCTTATATATGCTAAGTGATTCTACAATTGGGTCTTTATAATCACCCAAAACAATGACACAGCTCGCCCACGAAGAGGAATTGTTCCTTCGGGCATTTGATTGAACATCACAAGAGCTCCAAAAGTTTCTGAACTACCATCCACTACACTAAGATCTACTTCCGAAGCCTTCGGATTATCAACCACCTTGAAATTAGCATCAAAGCGGCCAACAAATATAATTGGTCTAGCCTCAGAACCACTACGTAAGGAAAAAGGGGGGTCTCAGACTAAAGAACGTCGTTCATGCAACGAATTGATGGGTTTAAAATCACCCAGGAAAGCCACGATGATGGCCTTTCGTCTCGATCAAGTAACGGAGCGTGGGCTCCTTTATATCATTCATCACAAACTGATGCCGTATGAGGTTACTCGGAAAAAGGCAAAGCCGAATGACTTCCTAATTCTACCCAGCTCCTCCGGATATGACGATGACCCCATGATATGATTCCAAGCACCAGCAATAATTTACTTTGAATTGCTCGGCGATAGAAAACATTGAGGTATCGGGAGCTTGGCCCTTCTCACTTTATTCTCGTCTAGTTGTGCTTCCAAGCAGAGCTGCAAAGTTGGAACATGTACAAAACTGGGTAATCACTCGGGGCAAAGCACCAAAAGTCCTAATGTAGGCATCAAACCTCTTGGGGGCAAGTTCTAAGGACTTGGACTCAAGAGTACTCCTTGTTGAAGAAGGTGACACGAGACTGGGTAAAACCCTAGACACAGTGCAATACAATTACAAGGGAGAGTTTGACCCAGTGTCAACATTCATGTTCGGAGGTCAAACATGAAGACCCTCTAAAGAAGAATCACACCGAGGGAACCTTGAATTGTCTAACCACGGGTTTGGTATTTTCAAGATTCAGTCAGACAAGGCTCGTTCATGCCCGACGTTCGATTATAGAAACCCTTCTCGGGGTTCTGATATTGTTATCTTCGTTGGAGTTGGATATGGAGCACCTATGGTTATTTCATTTGGGATTCAAACCTCTCTAGCAGACATTAAATAATTATCTTCGGTATTCCTTGAGCCGCTCGGTAAAGGACGTCATTATTATTCGGCCTCCAGGGACAAATGTGTTTCAGGGTCTCTTTATTAAATCCCTCATCGAGAAACTCTTTCTACAAGAGGCTTTTTCTCTGGGACTAGCAACGACAATTGATACATCGACTTGAATGAATTCCTATTAAGCGGGAAAGAAAAATGACCATCTCCAACATAGTGTGCCACTATGCGCAGTAGGTGTTGACCTAAGAGGTTTAGAGTCTACCCATTCATTCTATGAGAGAAATTCTTATTACTTACAAAAAAGAAATAGAGGATCTGCTCATAAGCAGGAAGATCTGACACTGATGATACTAGCTGAAATAAGAATCAGCGTCGTCCTATAAGTGAAAATGCCTGAGCTCATAAACTGGGATTATTGATGCTATATCACCTCAAGGGAGTGCCTCCCATATACAGACATGATTGAGTTTCTAAGTTTCGCCTTCAGCGGAGTACCTCTCGCAAATTGATAAGATTGAGATTCAAAGCTAATCTTTTCGTGGAGTACCTGCCACATGAAAGACATCTAGCAGCGGATACTACGAGCTCGAAACGCCTGACCAGGAGGCTGTACCACGCCCCTGGAACACGGCACCAAATGTGCCATTTGGAAATCAATAAAAACTCTTTATTTTACGTCCTACTGCTAAGGCAGGGAGGCAAAAATCCTGATAGAAGTCATGAACTTAAATCAGGCGTAGCCACCCGATCTAACCTAGGCCCTCAGCTAGGCATGACGATGTAAGCTGATAGGGATGGGTGAGAGTCCAAGTAGATTGGCGGGTCGGTACGGAGTAGAGACACTTAGACACCATAGTGGACTAAGTATAATTACTGAGATGAGCTCTAGGAAGAAAGTGCCGAATAGGCCATAACTTCAAGAGACTCATCTAAGAAAATTGTTCCTGCTAGGGAACCGAGCTCTAGGAAGAAAGTGCCGAGCAGGCCATAACTTCAAGAGCCTCAAATTCTTCGAAGAATAAAAAGGAATAATACAAGGCAATGAGAAAGGATTGAAAACAGAGAATATCCTTCAGTGTGCCACATGAAAAATATTCTCTGGGGGCAAATGAAGGGGTCGATAAAATCTGATCATCATCTGACAAATTAGACTTGGACACGTGGCAGGTTGCACGTGCTGGAATTATTTGCAATGACACTACCATGACTGAATAAGCAGCTAGGCTAGTGGGACCGAGCTAAAGTTAGTTCAGCCTAGCAGATCAAGCAGCTAGGCTATTCGGCAGAGCAGAGCAGAGCAAGTAGCTAGGCTATCCGGCCGAGCTAAATTCGTCCGACCTAGTAGAGGATAAAACTCGGCCGAACAGACAGCTAGGTAGATCCGACCGAGCTGAAAATAAATAGCAACCGAGCTGATCAGAAAGCTCAGAAAGGAAGGAATGAGCTAGGTGTTCGTCATGACCGAACTGTTACGACCGAGTTGTTTAAACACAATAAACGTGGTGCTAAAAAGATGCCTACAATTCAGGCAATTAGATAAACGAAATCTATGAGAATACGGATATTCGGAGAGATTATGGGAGAAGAGTCAGAGACTTCCCAAACTCAAACACTGAAAGAAAGGAAGGTGTGTCACTTTACCTCTGAATTAACGGAAACCCTAAGGGGAATAGAGACTATAAAAAGAACAGGAGACCAAGGTGAAAGGTACGCTGAACTCTCCTTGTCTTCGTGCAACTCATATTACTCAGTTACTGACTTAAGCATCGGAGTGCCTTCGATCGAAGCACTTCGATCTTGGGCAGTTTGCTCGTTTTGCAGGAGGAGGGCTTGGAGATCAAGTTCAGAGATTATATAAAATCACAGTTCTTAATTTCATATTGTCAGAGGTAAAACCTTATTTTTTGCCTCTACAACAACCATTGAAGTTTTCATTTGTGTGTCAATTCTTGGATTGTTGATGAAGAACAACAAACATTGACGTAAAAGAATAAAATCTGAAGATTTACACCAGCCGTTGAAGTATAATAATATGATATTTGTTTAAAATTCAAATACATTGATATATTAAAATAGGAAACTCTTAATATAATAAAACAAATCGCACAAAAAAGTAATCTGAAATTAAAATGTTGAAGAATTATAGAAAATGATATTTTAGTAAAGGAAAAATTTTAAAAACTGTCAATATGTATCTAGATACAATACATTTTCAATTGTGAGTACTTATCTACAAAAAAATTATAACAAAGTATTTTCTCACAATTAAGTAGTCTAGAAGGTACTTTCTTACAATTTTCCAATTTTTTTTTCTTGAAATGAATTGGTCCTTAGTTATCTGCTATAGTCCTCCATTATTGATATGCACTAAGCCAATCAGGGCCGAGTAATGCTATTCGAACTTAAAAAAATAATTTAATTTGTTGGCATAATAATTTGTTTAGTGATATAGTTTCAATGAAAAAGTCAAAAAGTTATAGACGGAATAACATTATTGGACTATGTCACTGCCACAGTAATAAATCAGTAAATTAAATCAATTTTTGAAGTCCTATTAGCATTCCTCGTCAGGGCCGTCTTAGTAGCTGCTAGATAGACACAAAAAATTATTGAACACAACCACCATCTATAATAAGAGATTGGACCAAATCAGAAGCATACAGAATACCAGGGGGACAAGCCATGAAACAGATTGTGAGCAGACAAGACAACAAAAAACACAATAAACTGGAACCAAAGCCCACAGATACAGAGAGGAGGAGAATTTAAACCCTTCCCCTAATTATCAGAAATGAAGCAATCAAAGAAAGGAGTCCAAGCATTGCCGAGGGCAAAGAATTAGTGAGGCTGCCGAGAGATGTCGGTGGCGATGCTGCCGGGGGCATGGCCATCCCGGGCATACCTGGCATGCCCTCGTGTGCGATAACAACAGCCATGAGAGTGAAAATGGCAAAACAAGCAGCACATGTTGCAGCTGAGACCCCAAAAGCCATAGCTCTAATGCCTTATGAAGGTGAAGAAGAGAATTAATAGAAGTTTTGGTAGGTCTCCTTCAGTTGCTTCATAAAGTTCTTCAGCAATCTAACAGTATTTATAGACAATGGTGATGACTTAGAGATGTGTGAATCTGAAGTTGTAGCTGCAATTACGAGGTGTCAAAAGTTGTACTAGTAGTGTTCATGGTTTGACGATAATTTTAATGTGTACCAAATGCTGGAATTTTGTACTATCTATCATGTACGACTAATGATGTGGAAACTTAAAAAATTGATCTAATTTGCTGATTTAATGATGTAACGGTGATATATTCTAATATTATTATTGCGATGGTAACGGTTGAATTTATACCTTGAGATTTGCTTATTTGACACATCATTATATCAGTAAATCAAATCAATTTTTCAGATCCCAATAGCATTACTCATGAATGTATATGTATTTTTGGCCTGTCGATAAGTTCAAAGATCGATGATCGTTTTATATGCCACGGTGATTGTGCCTTATGCTTAAAATAATTGGAGGCCAAAAGAAAGGGTTTGATAAGGGGGCATATGCCTTTTCCTTCTTTGTATTTTGAAAAATATCTCTTTTTGTAATACTAGCAATGCACCATGTAAGTAATTTTCATACATAAATATTAATAAAGAGTATTAGTTATATGTGTACCTAAATTAAATATCATCTCAAATTTATCAAAATTGTGTTTTTAACACTTGTATTATACGATAAAATTTAGAAAATGTTGTCTTTCCCAGCGATTCGTTATTCTAACTTTAAGAAAAAAGATGAAAATCGTTCATTTGAAAAACATTTGATTTTGTTTCAACTTATAATACATTAAATAAAATAAAAATATTTATCAATATTCTAGTGAGTGCTTACTATAATTAGATATTAGTTGATCAATATGGATAAAATATAGGTTTAATAACACTTTTGATATCTAAAGTGTGCACGTTTTATCAATTTAGTCCACAATATATGGATTTCGTCCATAAAATATTCAATTCTTGTTTAAATGGTTTTTAACCAAATGATCTATTAAATTTTTTTGACGGAAGTGACCACATGTCAAAACTTCAAACAGTATCATATGACCAATACGTTATCATTTATATCAAAAACTTTACATACTATTTGTGTATGGATAATTTAAACACTAATTAAATACTTTAGGTACCAAATTGATAGAATTGCCACAATGAGTACCAAATTGATAAAATATTCATACTTTAGGAACTAAAAGTGCTATTAACATTAAAATATAATATACTATTCTATAGTTTAAAAGAATATTAAAATTCTAAAATTTAAGTTTTACTTAAAAATATGCTATAATCTATTTTTATATAAACTGTTAATAAAACATGAAAAGTTTACCGTGATTGAAAAATTATGCTGATTTAATATAAATTATTTTTTTAAAAAAACTACGTAAAATATTATTTTTTACTTTAAAAATGAAATGGTTAAAATTTTGGATAAAAAAATATAAATATGTAGGCATAATATTATCTTTATATTTGAAATGAGTAATGTTAGATTGATGAAATTTTTGAAGATTTTTTTAACGTTTTATTGAAAACTATAATGATCTATATAATTTTTAAGGGTAACATAGTCAATTAAAAAATTTCATAGATATTGATATTTATACATAGAGAGTAGAGAATTAAAAGAGATGTTAGGAGTAATTTGAAGATTTAAACACATAAAGATATGATGATAATTTAAATATTTAACTATATATGGACGGATAGTGCGGTATTTAAAATTTATTTTAAAAAAAAATATTTGAAATATTATTTTTTACCTTAAAAATGAAAATGGTTAAAATTTTGGATAAAAAAAATATACATATGCAGACATAATGTGATCTTTATATTTAAAATGAGTAATGTTAGATTGGTGAAGTTTTTGAAGATTTTTTGAACGTTTTATTGAAAATTATAATGATGCATATAATTTTTAAGGGTAACATAGTCAATTAAAAAGTTTCATAGATTTTATACATAGAAAATAGAGAATTAAAAGAGATGTTAGTTGTAATTTGGAAACTTAAACACATAAGGATATGATGATAATTTAAATATTTAACTATGAAAGGATAGTGTGGTATTTAAATTTTTTTTATATGAATAAAATAATGAATCAAAACTTTTTAATTCAAAATATTTTTATTAGTAATATAGATTAATTGTTACACGTGCACCATTTTAAAATAAAAATTGTCTTACAAAAGATTTTCGTAATTATGGGAAAAGCATACACGCAAGGAAAATGAAAAGTAAAAGGCGAACATGTAAGATCACATTAGATATAATGCTAAAATACAAATCGTTATCAGGCCTTATGTTAAATTTCAGCACTCAATATGCCCTAAAATGTAAACTACCCTTTAACCCCCACTTCAAACAACATTAGACCAACCAATGATCCACATAAACTAAATTTTCCAGTTCCACCAAATTCCAAACCCTCAAAAAAATCTTTATAACACAAATCGAGGTGTTATATCTATATAATAAAGTAGTTTACAATTTAAATCTTAAAAGATAAACAAAATGACTTTTGCTATTCGCGGTTGAGATCACTTTAAATTTTACTTTAAAGTTAATCTAACGGCTAATATTAATATCTTATATTTAATATGAAAAATAGGTCCCTAATGGTGTGTTTGAAGTGACTTTTTAAAAATACTTCTAAAAATTATTTTTCATAAGTACTTTAAAAAAAAAAATTAGTGTTTGAAACCGTCCCACCACTACCTCTACCACCACCACCACCACCACCACCACCACCATCACCACCACTACCCCCGCCACCACCACCTCCACCACCGTCGCCACCACCACCGCTAATGCTGCCACCGTCACTATCGCCACCACCCCCGTCGTCGCCGCCACCACCACCGTCACTACCATCATTGTCACTCAAAACCCACCACCACCATCACCATTCCCACCCACGACTGCTACCACCACCACGGTCATCGCCTTACCCACCACAACCATCACCATCTCCCAGCATCACCATTGTCGTCCACCACCGCTCACCCCCCCTACGATCGATGCTTAAATTTCTTTATCTCTCATCTATGTTTGCGATTTGATTTTGGGTGTGAATACAAATATATTGACCTTTTTTTTATTATTCTGTGCCTTCAACCACGGGAAATAACTAGTCCTACGATATAACGAATGTCAAACTTCAATTGCTAACTAGCTCAAAATATACCCACCCAAGGCACACAAGAAGAAAATAGTGAAAATTGGAGTTGAGTCCTCCTTAAGAGACTTATAATGAGTTTAGTCCGTCAATGAAACTTATTTGGGGATAAGTTCACTTTTAATCTAAGTAATAATTATTTATGTCCATTATTTTTTTAAAACTCCAAAATATCCTTCCTATAATATTGAAAGTAGTCTTTAACGTTTAAATCAGTTTCCTAACCAGGAAACAGTTAATTAATTTTTACACTCAATAGAGATATGCTAATAGGGATATGCTAGGAAGATTTTTTCTATAAAATTTAATTTTCTATATTCAATCCATAAACTTTCCCAAACAAACAAAAAAAGAGCCTTAAAATTCTTGAGAAAAAGAGTCAATCTCGCCTTTTTCTACACCAATATTCTTTGGCAAAGATTTAGATGAATGTTGGGCAAAACTCCACCATTGGCAATCGTAACAGTCTCCAAAAACTTGCTCAACTCCTCCTCATTCCTCACTGCTAGCTATATGTGCCTTGGAACAATCCGGTTCTTCTTGTTGTCCCTTGCCGCATTCCCAGCAAGTTCAAGAACCTATAAAGAATCAAAGACCCTAATTCATCAAATCCAAAGAAAACCCGGCGTACTTGGAGAGTAAGACTAAAAAGTTACCTCAACTGCGAGATATTCAAGGGTGACAGAGAGATAGACTAGAGCACCGACACCGACATGTTTGATGTGCTTACCAGATTTAAGAAACCGAGCCATTTTTTTTATGGGGAATTGTAGGTTGGCCTTGTGAGATCTCGAGACTCACTTTGAGGACTTTGGCTTGTCATTGTTTGTTGGTAACTAATCATTATTGAATTATTGGTATTGATTAAATGTTACTCTTTTCTTAACTGTTACTGTTTTTGGGTTTGAATATTATTATTTTTGTTTGAATGCATCATTAACTTCTCATGTTGCTAAAAAATGTTTAATGTGTTACTAGTTTGAACCTCAATTTTGTTAAATGTTTTACTATTTTTTGACCATGTTACTATTTTTTGTTGTTGAGCATATTACTGTCTTTGTTGATCATGTTATTATTGTTATTTTTTCAAATATTAATATTCAATGTTACTATTTTTTATTTTTGGATGTTACTATTTTTTGTATTTAAATGTTACTATTTTTTGCGTTTAAATATTACTATTTTTTATTTTTAATGTTACTATATAAGAGAGAGAGAGAGAGAGAGAGAGAGAGAGATAATCCTAATCTATATATGGATCTAAATAGATATAAGAGATAAATAATTTTAATATTAGTCAAACTCATAAAATTTAGGAGTTTTACTTTTCAAGTTTATTTTAATTAAATATAACTACTGGGGGTATTTTGGATAATATAAATAAGTTTCCTTGATGGGTTTATCACCAAATAAGTCCACAAAAAGGGAACATCCCCTAAATTTTCCAAGAAAATACACCGTCTTAGTAAAAAAAACAATGATACTTCCCTTTACATTACATCTAAAATAAAATGAAACGGGAGAAGAGAAGAAGAATAGGTAAAAAGGTCAACTGCAACAAAACACGTGGAGGAAATAAGAAGATTAATAACAAATAAAAGTGTCACTTGCATTTGTTGTTTACAACGGACCAATAATTACAATTCCTCGGACCAACGATTACAATCCTTATTGGAGTAATACAACATTCCCATGCTAAAAATCATCAAAAACTATATTAAAATTTGAGACATTAAAATAATTACTAAAAACAATCTAGAAGACACAAAAGTCAGGCACAAACTTATAAAACTTTCCCCATACAACTTATAATAACTTGAGAATGTTTTAGAAAGTAATCAAACATTGGTATTTAAAAATTCAAGTTGTCTCTTTGCACAATTATTACTATGAGTAGAGGATGGCCATAGAGAAGTAGTGCTTTCTCATGAAAGAAGAGTGGTTATCAAAAAAGTATTGTCAACAATCTTTCTCCTTCTCAATTGTTGGGGGCAATCCCCTGTTAGATCGTACCACATCTTATAGTATTTTGCAAAAATATAATATCATCACACTCTTTTATACGGTAGAAAATCGTGAGGTTCATCGAACTTGCTGCTTGACCTGTATCTGTTTTCGTTCGTGTGGATCTACTCGTCAAAGATAAATCTTAATTCCACTTTGTAGGGTTAATAGACAAATAAATTTTTTATAATTAATTATATGTGCAATCAATAAATTTTGGGATTGCAGTTCCAACATAAAATTGGTTGTGGTTCGATTGAATTGGCACATTCATCGAATCTCAAGTTTTATCGCATGATAAATTTGATTGATATCAAATTAGCATAACATAAGAATTTAAAAGCTCGAGAAATTGACACATTCAATTTTTTTCCTCAAGGTCATAAATGTTTTGTGTTCAACGAGAAAATAGCACCGCATTAATGTCCTTCAAAAGGTAATTTTGCCCGATTAAAATAGAGGATGAATGATTTGATTGAATTTTATTTTGATAATTCTATCGGGTAAACGTAGTGATAGTTTGATTATTTGATAAAACACCCGAATAGGTATAGATTGTAGCGGTTTTACACAAGATTCAACATTAATTCACTGTTTGAACATTGAGATAACTATGATTACCAAAAAACATTCATATTTTGTTTGATTTTTCGAATCAAAATTTTAAAGTTCAATTCAAATTGAAGAAAGCAAAATATAAAATATATTTTAAATTTTGATTTAATATTTATTAAAAATATTAATCCGG
Source organism: Ilex aquifolium (assembly GCA_951799425.1). NCBI lineage: Eukaryota > Viridiplantae > Streptophyta > Magnoliopsida > Aquifoliales > Aquifoliaceae > Ilex > Ilex aquifolium. The sequence goes on along the minus strand of OX637397.1, from coordinate 16,113,358 downwards.
TTATATGGAAAATATTATGCTTACCAATTTTTTTTACCAAATCTTCTATTTCAAATGATGTGGCATAATCTCCGTCATTAAACATTAATATTAAACATTAATGAGACCCACTCATCTGATGGTGAAAAATTATGTCACATCATTTGGGATAGAGATTTAATAAAAAAGATTTAGTAAGTATAGCATTACCTATAGAAAAATGCTACATAACCCAAATGAAACCCAAAAATTAAAACTCCAATGCATATCATCCCTTGAATGAGTGTGGGATGAGTGGGCTCTACTGAAAATATTAATGGGACCTACTTATCTAAGAGATGATATGTATTTGAGTTGTAATTTTTTAAATTTTATTTAAATTTTGTAGCATTGCTCCTACCCATATTATATAACGATTATAACATGGTGTCACCGATGCAATGAATATTTTTTCACGTCAACACCATCTTTATCCAATTTTTTGGATTGTCTAAAATTTGCCATTTGGCAAATCTTTTAGCGAGACTCCGCAATCCGCATGCATGCACAATGTACACTGAATGAGACCCATAAATATAATTTTGTCCGAAAAATGAAAGATATACTCGCACAGAGGGCGAGTTATCATAATCTTTTACATCTAACCGTTTATTTGTTGTAATTCCAATTATGCCCTTGTTGTGGAGTGGTCAGCACAGGCCATAGCGCGAGTATAGTTTATATATGAAAATAAGTGAGTCTATGACTAACGTACAAAGGCTCCCATGTTATGTACGAGCCCTTATCCAAAGTGACACGTTGGTTTCATTATCACATCATTATCTTTATCATTTTAAAATAAAACCCAATACTAGAATTAGAAGCGATGATAACTTTATCTGTGGGTCTTAGACCAACCCCATGGGGCGTGGTATTAGGGGTAGCAATTTCATAACAGTCAAAATGTCATTTTAAATTTAAAATTTGTCACTTCAAGGGGGTGACATTAAGGGTTAGAAAATGACAACAATGCTTTTGGAGTAACAATTTTAGATACTCTGAGAAAGGGAGATATGACAAATGAGTTGATGAATATGAACCGTTAAATTGCTGAATGATCCAATGATGAATATAGATCCAACGATTCATATAGATTGATGAATGAAAATATGAAAATGACACATCATTGTTCAATGTTACAAATGGGTGATTTGGCACCCGTCATTGGAGCAGATTTATAATTCAAGGATACCAAAACATTGTTCAATGTTACAAATGGGTGATTTAACACCCCAAAATGGTAATTCCCTTTATAGTTACTCTTAGGATTAATATTGAATACAACGGTGATATCATGTCACAATTGATGACATGGTATCACCAATCAATAATAGAACTCCAAGTAGGCCAGTTGAACCCTATTTGGGTTTACATGGAGAAATAGTGAAAAGTTATTTGTTCACATGACAAGTTAGTTATTAATTTTTGTGGAGTTCATTTACTTATTTGTTTTCATATTATTAGTAAATAATACCACATCACATTATCATGTAATATTACAATTGTAATGCATATTTTCTTATTAGGAGTAAATATTTGAGTGATTAGAGAGTTTTTGTTAATTATTACTATACTAGTTATTGTTACATGCGGTGCACATGAATATTTTTCCATCGCTCTCGCTATTGTTATCCTTACTCCCACCATGTCACCATCATTCATATTCCACCCATTCTAACATTATTAAAAAAGTATTTATTTATATGCTAAATTTATATTTTATAAAAATTTAAATGTAAAATAATTAATAATATATGATGATAAATTTAAATGTGTGGCAGTTATCAAAAAAATTTGAACAATTACATTAACCATACGTCAGAGTTCAATTTGAGGAGGCCAATTAAATAATTCAAAATTATGAAAAAATAATATTTGGGGAGAAAAGCTTCTCAAATGCTGGATGTGTTCACGTGACTTTCTGAAAGTAAATGTGTTTAAAAACAGTTACGATTTTGGCAACATCTACTTGGTGGATACAAAAATACCTCAAAATTTCCAAAAACTTTATTGAGACTCTTTGAACTTCTTGAGTTGTAAGAACACTTCCAAAGCATCTATCTTAGAATTTCTATTTATAAAAAGTTTATCATTCTTTTCATTTTTTAACCCTCTATAACTTTTGGAATGAGAGACCATCACTTTTTTATTTTAAATAAATTTAATTGATCATCCTACTTTTTTCTTAAGTTTTGTTTTATTTTTACTTTAAAATCATTGTACTCTCTAATTCCTATCTCTTTTTCAAGAACATCTTCATTCCCATTTCCAGTGTCATTTTTCCATTTTAAAATTTGGTGCAACTAATGACATTCTTTACCAACTTAAAAAAGAAGAGGCTTTGGATGTTACTTCTAAATGAGTAAGTAATTCAACGGTACAATTATCTTTCAATCATTAGACACACCGTAATTTCTCGTGAGGTTCGATTATCACATCTTGATTTGGATCCTCCAGACAAATTTCTTTGACACCATTTTTCAAAATTGCTATTTTCTTTGACAATTCTATTTTGTTTTAGATTGTTTTAGAGAACCCTTTTTAAAAATTGATAACTTCTTAGACAACCCAATTCAAAATTGCTAACCTCTTTGACACCCATTTTTCAAAATCTCTGAGTTTATAGTCAAAATTTTGTGACAGATACATATAACCAAGGACACTTTAATTCTACCAAATACATTTAACCAAAATGACAACCAATAAACACCCATTAGTAGTTGAGGTGACTCACCTCCATGTAACAATACTTTCCCATTAAACAACGTTTTTCATAAGTAGGTAGTTGAACATTTCCACTCGGTCGCTCTTGCCTGCTCATCCATGCCGTTTTCCGTTTCAACTTCAACAACCTCCTCAACCCTCTTCACGCTTTTTTTTTCCGTCGTCACGGTTTCCTCGGAAAACCAATAAATTTTCTTGGGGAAAATTCTCATTTTTCTCGTAGAATCCTATCAGCAAATCATCCCCAAAAGCTTTCCATAAACCTCCGCTTCAGTTCCTTATAATCTTTGCAGAACACCCAATGACTAATTTTTTGAGTCTTTAAGTTCCTACAAAAAGAGTCGCATTTCCATTTTTAGATTGGATTTCATCTTTTTGTTTGAGGGTTGCAAGCATTTTGGTCGTGAAATAAAAAAATTGCCCAAAACTAGCTCTTCAATTTTGTTTTGCTTCGTGGGTATCTCGTACTTCTGAATTTTCAGTCAGAAAACTACGAGAATTTTGTGTTGTTTTTATCAATTTGAACCCATTAGAGTTCAAAAATTCCTCATTTTCTGGGTTGAAGGCACAATTTTAAGCTTTTGCCTTGTCTAGGGGTGTGTGTGTGCGGTTACACAACCTAACTTTTGGTTGATACTTTGATTGTAATCCTGAAGTGGGTCTGTAGAAGAGTGGTCTGAAAGTGACTGTTTGTGTTGGGTCAAACCGAGTTCTAAGGTGAGAGATTGATCGTTTAAAAGTGTTCTGAGAATCTTCTCGTTAAGATGACGATTGATTCGTTGCCTGGGAGTTCAGGGTATTTAGATGCAGGAGAGAGAAAAGTAACTTATTTCAGCAATCTATACGTACTGGGTTTGACTGTGGTTGCTGGTATAGGTGGTCTGCTTTTCGGCTATGACACTGGTATAAATTTAATATCATCATAATTATAATTGATCTGATAAATCTCGATTGTTCAAGTATTTGCTGTATAATTGCTTTGATAAATCCATGTACTTCAATGACTTGCTGTGTAATTACTTTGATAAATCCTTGTGTTTCAATTAATTGATGTATAATTGGTTTTGTAGAGGCAAAAAATAAGGTTTACCTCTGACAATATGAAGTTAGGAATTGTGATTTTTGATAATCTCTGAACTTGATCTCCCAGCCTCTCTTCCTGCAAAACGAGCAAACTGCCCAAGATCGAAGTGCTTCGATCGAAGGCACTCCGATGCTTAAGTCAGTAGATGAATGATATGTGTTTCACGAAGACAAGGAGAGTTCAGCGTACCTTTCTCCTTGGCTTCTCATTCCTTTTATAGGTTCCATTCCCTCTTAGGGTTTCCGTTAATTTTAAATGCCAGGTGGCACACCTTCCTTTCCTTCAGCATTTATGTTTGGGAAGTCACTGATTCTTCTCCAGTAATTTCTCCGGATATCTTGAATTCCTCTTGATTTCGTTTATCTGATTGCCTAAGTTTTAGGCAAATCTTTCTGTATTTCTCTGTAACAGCTCGGTCATGACTAATGCCGAACACACATGGTTCTTTGCCGAACCGAACGAGGGAGTCGGTTTGGCACAAACCGTCCTCCTTCAATTACCGTGCCGATCAATGTGGGTATCTCGGCTTGGTACAAGCCGTGCTCTCATATTGCATTGCCGATGAGCTTGGTCCGAACTATTCTTTTGCCTGCCGAACTAAAGTTTGCACGGCTTGGGTAAGAGAGTTGAAGCTTCTTTCCTTCTGAGTCACGTGTCAAGTCTTATCAATATCACGTGAGCATAATTAATGCCACGACACTTGTAACGATGGGGTTTAACCCCTTCAGGTTTCATAAATTCTGATTCTTTAAACTTATTGTTTTCTGTGTGCAAAATAATTTTTGAGCAAAATTTATTCAGCGGTAAAAGGTGCTTGGTGTGCTCTAAAGTAATCAGGTTGGAAGGCTCGTTCTTTATTATAAGTTAGCTTGAAAGATTCATTTGTTTGAAATTTTGTAGAGCCTATCAATTTTCTAGTCCCGGTGTATGTAATTGACATCCTTTTTTGGTTTATTTACTTTTTTTTTTTTGTAACTATTCAGAATTCCTTGCATATAATATTCACAGAGCAAACTAGTGGCTTTTTATTTTGTTGCTTTTTTTTTTTTCAGTTTCATTGTCTTTGTGGAACCGAGATTAATGGATGAGGAATTTTCCTTTTCTCCTTTTCATTTGGGGCGTTTGGGTTTGGATGTGGGGTGGGGTTGGTTTCCCTCTCCTTGATTCTTGACCCTCGAATACTGGTTATAGGCTTTTACCCCGCGACTCTGAAGTAAATAGTACTTGTTAAAATTTTTGGATTTACATCTAACTTTTGAGACCTGGAATTGTTCAAAATTTTCAGTGGGGTGAACTTGAATTCCACTTTCAATTAAAGTCCTATTTTTTGATTTTCTTTATAGTCCAATTTGTAGTTTTCCTTTTCTTTTTGGCATAATTTTGAAATATGGCTGAAGTACTGAACTGTGAGTGACTTTCTAAACTAAATCTCTAGAATGGCTTTGTCTTTTTAGTTCTTTTGAGTATTGTTCCTTATGAAAGAAAGAATCACCTACGAAGATGACTAGATATGGTTTAGTTTTTTCTGCTTGTTTTCTGCTTATTCTTTTATCAATAGCATGATGTTTCTATAGGTAATCTCTAAGGGTATTTAAAACTCTATATGATTTAACCATGGTAAGTGTGGGACAAATAGGATCTGAAGAAGACTTGCGTTGGTGTTCTTCTTGTTTTCCGTTTTCTGATGGCTGTTTGTTTGGCTTTATTTTTGGACTTTGATGCTCATATTCTAAATAATTATTTTTTCAAAACACACCTTTGGTACTTGAACATAATTCCTATACATCAATGATACAATAAATTATGGCACACCAAGACCCACAGTGGCAGGAGCCTCATGCCCTTTCTAGTTATCCAGGATTTATATAGCACTTGCAGTTTCCATCACTGGCAGCGCGAAAGCAACTTAACATGTTTTTATCTTTCATCTATGATGCATTTGGTAGACTTCCAAGAGATGGGTAGTAATTGATAGAATGCTTATATTTGTGCCATGAACTGATCATCCTTCCCATAAATGGCACCTTCCAGATAATCTCTGATTAGGAATTCTGCAACCTGTCTATCCCCATTTATGTCTTTAGGCAACATTCATCCGATTCTGCAGTGCTGTGTTATGAGTTTCAGCATTATGATTCGGGTTTTTTTTTTCCCGGAGGACTTGTCTCTCCCGATACACTTTGTTTTCCTCCTCGAAAACCTTCAAAATTGGTAGGTGCTCAATAAGACATAATTCAAAAGTAAGGTGTTTATCATAGTTGCCAAATCAGCTGCATCTCCGAATAGCATTCATGTATGGATAATTCTATGTTGTGTATTATATTAATAGCAATAACCTGTGTTTGAAGACGCTCTACAATACCAAAAATTGAACATTGATCATACAACACTTAGATTTTAAATAACAATTTATTTTTTATTTTCTTTTCTTTAATTATGCAATTTAAAATTAAAGTGGATAGAGAGAAAATAAGAGAGAGGTAGGTGTGGATTAATGAGATTGTTTGACATTGGGGAGCATGTTGGTTGAGTTGTCTGACATTGGGGCTGGCCAGAGAAAATAATACTTGTGAGCGGGAAAACCATTTTTGAGATGAATTTATACCATTGGATCAAAGTAGATGAGAATTGGATCAATCTTGACCGTTGTTGTGTTTTAATAAGTTGAGAATTCAACTTCCTAGCTTTAATGTTAGATAGATGTTATGTCCTTTTGTAGACTCTTTTGTTCATATATGGATCTCAGATTCTCTTCAACTATGAAAATCTACCTATTATTAAACAGTAATAAACTTATTAGTACACAAGGCAATTCTTTTCTTTTCTTATTTGTAAATGCTTCTTTTTGAAGTTTCACTCATTGTACTTGTCATATGAAAAATTGAAGTACACCATATGAAAAATTGAGACCTTGATCTCTAATTTCCCAATGGCCAGAACTATCTGCTAATTCCAACAATGTCACATTGACAGATAGCAAATGGTCCATTAGTTTATAATAGCATTGTGCATTGTCCGAAGACTCTGCTGTCAAACAATCCTCTGTTCCTACGTGATGAAAGTATGCTGAGTTTGACGAATTTCTGCATTTTAGTGATGAATTGGGATCGATTGTTCGACACACTCCTCTGTCCCTTGCGCTGTCTGCTGAAAGACTAAGAAAAAGGAATAGTAAATGCTTTAGCAGGACAGGAAAAATAAAAGTTTCCTAATTAGATGGACAGTGCATACCATATGAGTTCTCAAATTCAAATCTTACTCAGGACAATGCATTTTTCCATGATCACTACCTTCGTGAAGAGAATACATGTTTTTGATGCATTTTTCTTCTTTACCTCTTTTTGGCATTTCATTTTTCTAGTAGATGCATCTCCTCCTCTAAAAAGTTGTTTAGTATTTGATTCATTGTTTGTTGCAGGAGTAATATCAGGAGCTCTGCTATATATTCGAGTTGAATTTGAGGCTGTCAATCAGAGTAGTTTCCTACAGGTATTAGTTCTGGCTGACTATTCACTTATATTTGATTTGGTTCCTATGAAGAAATTGCGCCTCATTTTATTCCTGGATAGATTAGGCAGAAAACAAGAAACGAAAATAAATAGTTTCCTCCCTTGTGGTTGAGTGCCAAGAGAAAGCCATAAGCAAAAGCGGGAAGGGGGGGGGGGGGGGGGAGGAGGAGAATGTATGTCTTTTGTGGGAAATTACAAGTTAGGTTTATTCTGGGTAATAATTTTGTAAAAATTAAAATTCAATAGTTTTTATATCAGAACTAATGGTTCCATATCCCCTTCATCATCGCCAACCCAAATAAACGTGAAATTTAAAATTTCCAAAAATTATCACATAAATAATTTCCTAAAAGTGCAAAGCTGTTAAGCTAAGATTAAAATTCTCTCTGCGATTGTTCTTCCTCTTTTTTTTTTTTTTTTGCTTCATTTACTTTTTGTGTTTGCCTATTTTCTTGAGTAACTTTTCTTTACAATTCAAGAAAATCATCAAAATTGCAAATTTTTTTCTGCTGTTGGAGTTTCTAATTTGTAAATTGACAGGAAACAATTGTCAGCATGGCTTTGGTTGGTGCAATTATTGGAGCTGCAGCGGGGGGATGGATAAATGATGTTTATGGACGTAAGAAAGCTACTCTTTCTGCTGATGTTGTCTTTGCACTAGGATCCATTGTCATGGCTGCTGCTCCGGATCCATATGTTCTTATTTTTGGACGGTTGTTGGTTGGCTTGGGTGTGGGCGTGGCATCTGTCACTGCTCCTGTGTATATTGCCGAGGCATCCCCGTCAGAGATAAGGGGAAGTCTTGTGAGCACCAATGTGCTTATGATTACTGGTGGACAATTTCTTTCTTACCTCGTGAATCTTGCTTTCACAGAGGTCAGACTTTTATTGCTCTGTCATTTCAAGCTTGCTTCCATATTATATTGTTTGTCAAATCAGGTCCTGTTATGAAGACACTTAAAAGTAGATATTGACAATGGGGATTGTGCTTCAGTTTTGAAATTTGTCTAGTACATTTTCAACAGATTAGGTTTGCAAGGAAGTAACTTTTGTTCGAGTCTAACCATTGGTCTTGTTATAAATTAGATATCTTGCTCTAACACCATGTTAAACAACCATCTACTCCAAAAGCTCAAGCTGTTGGAGTTGGTGTAAGATGGTTACCACAATTTACTAAACCCCTAACGACCCACGATCTGAGTACATCGATCCCAAACGAGGTAGGTTCGCGATCCAGATCATCAAAATAGACGACCTCAAATTGTAATACTAACTCTAAATTAATTCGCTTTAGAACATGTAGCACAAATATAATATACATATTAATTGACTACATGTATATAGATTTATAATTATATATTATTTTAGATAATAGAAAATCAAGTACAACTATAAGATAAATGGTAACTGACTTAGTGTAATATATAATGTTGTATAGTAATGAAAACGATCTACAGAAGAGTTTCAAAACGAATTGCGACCTAAAATACTGTACCATCTAAACCTACCCCCATCGTACCGCGTACCTAAGAAAGTGTCGTACCATGTACCCGTACCCATATCACGTACCAAAGCGACCCACGATTCAGGTAACATTGGCTGTAACTTATGTATTTATACTTCAGCATAAATAATACTCAATTTAGCAGAGAATATTGATTTATTCATCCTCCTGTTATGCAATGATGTAAAAGTGATTCCTCTAATTTGATAGAAGGTGGACAATCTATGTATCCAGTCAATAACAGCAGAAAATTATTAAAAACTGTATGGTCGAGCAAAGACAACAATAGCTAGCTATGGACTACCTAAATTCTAATTACATTGTCTGAGTTTCTTCAGGAGGATGTATCGATGAGGATATTTATATTTTCGTTTCTAGTCTTAAAACAGGACTTGAATAATTGTAAAATGAAAATTGAGAGATCTTCTTAGATTTGGTATTCTGTAGCATCCTTAAGGATGGATTCTTAGCTCAACTGGTAGGACTGGGAGATAAGGTATTGTACTATCAGTAAACGTCTTGATCGGTCATTTTATTTAACTTCTCAGCCTAATAATATTCTGGTACCTTATAGAATAATTGTCTAACAGGTACCTTGGCTTCACTATCAGAGTAGGTAATGAAAAATCATCAGACATCGAGCTGACAACTTTTCTTATCTCTCTCTCTTTCCTCTACTACTTTGAACCATCAACGTCAATAGGTTTTCACAGAGCATATTTATTTCTATTGGATGCCATATTTCAGGAGAAATATATGTTTAGTTCATGCTTACTACAATATTTTCTTGGCATGAAAAGTTTTTCATTGTGCAGTTTCAAAGAGGCAGAATCGAGATAGAATATTGGGGCTTGCATTATAAGTTTTTGCAATGAGTAACTGAAGGAACCTTTCTTTCTTTACTTGCCTATATTGGTTGTAATGTGCTTTAATGGTCATTGACTCATTGACATCTTGCAGTTGATTCCGTTGTTTAATGGGAGAATGTGTTTGATTTTTTGTCGCCCTTTTTCTATCAGCATAGGGTTACATATTAGATCAAACATGAATTTTGTGGGATTTATGCCCTTGGGTTTTTAATGGTTGTTCAACAGTTATTGAACTCCTAATGAAGGACATATTTTTTTGGCAAACTCTTGCTGGTTCTGCTGCTTGGCCTGCTAAAGAGGTCATTTTTTGACAAAAGGGGAGACATTGGCCAATTTCCCCAGTTGTAGAGTCATTTGACACCCATTTGCTACAATGAAGGTGGTTTTCCTTCCATTGTTTACTGTATTGTGTATTTCTTTTTTTTTTTTAATTATTTGGTGCTGATGGTGTCATTTGTCCTTTTTGCCGGGTGTATTCTATGATCTTTCCTTGCCTCATGGCATAGGTGGAAGTGACCATGGTTACTATGTTAGCTCTTCACTGGATTGCACATGGAAGTTCATCAATCTAGCATTGCTGTTAATTTTTCCAAAATAGGAAGTGGCTGGTGTCCATAACCTTTTGTTGTACCGGCTGTGCTGAAATTTGATTTGCTATTCAGTATCTCATTTTTCTCTTTACATTCTTAAGACTGCTAAATTTAAATTGTTTCTTCACTTCTCATGAAAGACAGACATGCCCTGGAAAAATTCGTACTCTATCGGCCCTTTCTTTGTGAGAATTTTTTTTCCAAGACTTGTTTGTGGAACTTTTTCATGTTCAAGGTTATGCTGAGGACTTGGTAATGAATTTTTGGCAAGGAAATGGATAAATTCTATGTTCTGATAAAGTTTATTGAAGTTCTCATGTTAAATTCACTTATTATTCAGGTCACGCTAAGGTTGAACTGAAACATTGGACTATCAGACCACGTTTATATGATCCAGTGATGGGCTGGAAGAGAGAAAGAATTACAGCAACCAAGATTATATTCTTTTCAAAATTATGGAGAAATTGATTTTATAGTCCAATAACTAAGCTTAACCAAAGAACTAAGAGCTAGATTGGTATTGTTGCAGCTTCTTAGAGGCTGAAGAATGTAAAAACCAAACAGAACCTTGTACCATGAAGGTTTAATTTTAACTCAAGGTACTCTTACTTTGTTAGGAATCATGTTTCGCTAATTTTTAACTTTTGGACATATGGGTTGTACAGGTAGTTTCTCTCTCTCTGTCCCCCCCCCCCCCCCAACACATGCACACGCACAAAAAAAAAAAAAAAAATCCCCAAAACAACAAAAACTGAAAAAAAAAACACTTTCTTTTAGGTCACGTCATGTTTTTGGGTCTTTTTGTATGGGATTTTATCAAGATGGCTTTACCAGCTAGTGCTGTCAGTTTTTGTTTTTGAATTTGAGATATACAAGTTCTGAACTAGAGTGATAGTCCTAATAAGAGTAGAGGTCATGGTCTGGTGCAATGCTAGATGCAAGGATCAAAATTTCGTTTCGGTGTATTGTTTTGGTCACCTAGGAAACGGAAACGTTTCGACGTGTTTCGGAAATGTTTCGACCCGTTTCGAAAACATAATGAAAAAAATAAAAAATTTAAGAATTATTTTTCTAAAACATTGATTGAAATATTTCAAAGTATCTTGAAATACCTTGAAACATTCTGAAATAATTGTGCAAATGAATTGAAATATTATAATATATCTCGAAACATTATGGAATACCTAGAAATATTAGAATTTTGATTTCATCACTGTTTCGTTTTGGTCTCCTTGAAACCGGAAGTGTTTCGGACGTTTCATCCGTTTTGAAACGATATTTTGATCCTTGACTAGATGCTTATGTTGCCAATCATGAGAACACCAGTGTGAGCGTGAGAGCAGCTACTCTATGCAATGGTGTAGGAGCTTAGGCATATACACTTTTCGCTCTCCAACATCCTGTATTGGTGGGACCATACTTTGCTTGTGGCTTTTAGCACTAGGAGGTGGAGGAAATACAAAACCTTATACATATGTGTAATGTCTTAGTTGGTACGGTATTTTTGGGTCGCAATACATTTTGAAACCTTTATCTAGTTCGCTTTCACTACTGTATGTAATTATATATAATAGTAGATCTATAAACACCTAGTCGATTACTATTTCTTTTACATTTGTAATCAATTTTCTATTATAAAAAATCATGTATAACTATACATCCATATGCACATAGTCAATTAGTTTTTACTTTATATTTGTGATACATGTTCCAAAGTGAATTGATTTGGTGTCAGTATTACGATTTGGGTTAAACATTTAGGTCATCTATATCCAAATCCCCTTAGTATTTGTCCATAGGTTTACAGTGCCATTGTGATCTAGATCCAAATCCCCTTAGTATTTGGCCACAAGTTTACAGTGTCATTTTCTTGAATTTCTAGTGACCAAACACCTTCGAGACTCGGTTAATTTTAGTCTATTCCCAAGCTAAATACAAAAGCTTTCTCTAACCTCAATCTACCATAAAATCAATATAGGTGGCTCTATACTGATTTAGAGTGCTGTCCTACATTAATCAGTTTGTGAGAGCTTGTAAGAGTGTACTCTAGCACTTAATTATTTGTTCTGTTATATTTCTAGTGGTTGACATTTCCTGACAGTTTCCTAATATTGAGTGGACAAGTAGGCTGATACGTCTCTATCCATAGGTGAAACTATAGCATGTTGGAATGATTTCATTATTTTTTCCAATTGATTGTCCCCCAAGAATTCCTAAAATTTAATTTCATGCCTTGCTTTTTATGTTTGGCTGTGGTATTCTTTAGTCTTTTACATTTTTGAGGGGTACTATGTGTGAAGTTTTTGCCATTTGAACGGCTGAGCAGGTCCCAGGGACATGGCGATGGATGCTTGGAGCATCTGGAGTTCCTGCCGTTATTCAATTTTCTATTATGTTATTCTTGCCCGAGTCCCCACGCTGGCTTTACCTGAAGGTTCAAAAATATGTTATACTTTATAAGAAACTTCTTTTCATGGAACTCTGATTCCTTACCAGATACTTTTCGTTTAAGCTATTGACAGATTGATATCCATTTCTATGAACCTGCAGAAGGATAAATCTGAAGCCATTGTGGTGCTCTCTAAAATTTATGATCCTTATCGATTGGAGGAAGAGATTGATCAGCTTGCTACTGCATTAGAGGAAGAACGCCAAAGAAAGAATGATGTCAGCTACTGGGATGTTTTTAGAAGCAAAGAAATCAGACTTGCATTTCTTGCTGGAGCTGGACTTCAGGTAATATATAGACTTCACCAAAAAAAGTGTTCTATATGCTTTTTTTTTAGTCTTCAAAATTTGACCAAGGAAGTTCTTTTCGTTGTTGCTATATGGGTTGGTTCAGTGTTTTAATTAGATGATAGAAATCAAAAGGGAGAAATTAGATAAACTTAAATTGAAGAATTTGATTTTAGTATTATTATATTATTTAGAAGATATTTGTTTGACTAGGATTGTTTTAGTAGTTTTAGTATTGAGAGTTTTACTAGGAAATTATTCTAGAGTTCTAGAGTGTGTTTGTTAACCTAAATTTAGCACTTAAAATGAATGTATTTGACACTTATTAATTAAGTCCGTTTGATAACTAAAATTAAGATATCTTAATATGTTTAGTGTTCCTTAAAAATAGACTAAAATATTAAGTACAAGATTTTTTACTTAATTCTGAAAGCTGAAAGCGCTTAAGAAGAACATTTTTTATAGTTTTTTCAATATGATAATTTTACCCTGAAATGTTTCACAATTCTATTAAAACTCTAAACCCTCAATCTCCTTAGCCTCCACCGTCTGTCAAAGAGGTCAGGTATGTTCTCTTCTCCTTTCTTCCTCCTATTTTCTTCTGCTCACACACACAGATTAACACAAAATCACACGCAAACGCACACAATCACACAAAAACACATGCAAACACACACACACACACGAAAACACATGCAAACACACATAATCACATGCAAACACACATAATCACACGCAAACACACACACACACATTGATTTTCCAATAGACACACTCACATAATCATATGCATACAGCCACATATTTACACACACACACACACACACTATCACATAGATTTACACACATATTGCACACACAATTATTAACTTAAGGCACCCCACAAATATTAGTTTAATTCATTGTTATTATATTCTTAATTTGTTCAATTTTTAAAAATGCAATTGTATTTTGGATGAGATGCAGGATCCAGCTTTTTGAAATGAGTGACCCATTATATTCTGTTGTGTGTAGTATTTCTTGTGAGAGTAAAGCACACAGAGCAGTGGATATTATTATTACATCAATTGACAACTTTAAGTGATCAATTTAATTTGAATTAATTTTATTAACATGTTTGTTAAATATAGAGTACAATATGATAATAGTGATTATGATTAATGTTATGGATTACTTATAGTGATATATTGTAGTTTTTTTTATTGATAAATGCATATTTTATAAATGTTTTTAAAGTAAAGAGTGAAAGGGTAAACTTGAAAATTAGTTTATTTTTAGACGTCAGATTTTTGTAGATATCAAACAATTTGGTTCAATTCAGTACTTAAATTTCAATGGTACCAAATAGTTTACGAATTAAAAATTTAGCATTCAACATTTGAAATTCAATATTCAGTTTTCTGTATTCAGCTTCCAGTTTTATCAAACATCACCTAAGTATGAGACTAATTTGGGAGTTTGATTAGGAGATTATCATGGAGTTAGAGTAGGAGAACAATTTTGTTTTGTTAGCAGTGTTGAACTATAAATATGGGGGTAATCCCTATTGAATTGATTATTCTTTGTGGAGATTTGTGTTTATTGACCTAATCCTGTCCTCCCTTTCTCCTCCTCTTCTTCTTCCTCTTTTTCTATTCGCTTATTTCTTCTCCTCTCCCCGTCCTGCATCATTAGGACATTTGCCTCTCCCTTCAACGAGCCTTTTGGTGCTGTTAATTGTTAGTTGTGGTAATTCTCCATATGGTTTGCTTGTAAAATAAGGCTTCTCGAGTTGGGAAGTTAGCTTTGAAAATATTACAATAACTTTATGTTTTTACGGACAAATATGATTCAGATTTTCTCTAGCTTTTATGTACCACCCAATTCCAACTAGAGCTCGCCAATATTCCAAGAGTGACATCAGTATTAGATATGTAACATATGTTAGGCATTGCCTATTCATAGAGTCAAAAATAGTATAACTCCATAGAAAAGTTGCTATATGACATAATTAAACGAGATTAGCTTGGTTTACCATCTAATTTACAAATGCGTGCTAATGAAATCAAAGGAATTAGAAAATATTGCAGTGAGGTTCTTTATAGCCCAGATAACGTATCCCATCCAAGAGAAGATAGTGCCTATTATATCCCAATTTGAAAAATGTAATGAAGCCATGACGCGAGCCCTGACGTGCATAAGCAGTGATGTCAACATCAACATTATTGTAAAAGTGGAGTTGACTATACAGTTTGCAGGCAACAAGGTTGTACCATAGCTATTTTGGAAGAGCCAACTATCCAAAATAAGAGCATCTCTATTCAAAAGTGACAAGTGTCAAATGATGGTTATATGTAAATAACAAAACGTAAAGGCTCTTGACACCTATGTACTAGACAAGTATAAGGCAGCCATGAGAAGTCAAATAATAGAAAAATTAGAGATAAGATAGACATAAAGTCTTTTGTAGGTGACCTTGCTAGAAAAGCAAGACTATGTCTAAGGCATGTGACAAAAGTTTTTTAAGACTCCAACAACTCCCTATCTATTCACCTAACTTTGAATAGTTTTGGTAAACCTTTTCTAGTATCCTCTTTTTTTGCAAAAAGTCTCATACAAAGTTTATGTGTTTTGTAAATGGCATTTGAACAAGGTTGTTCCTAGTCCTTTGATGTCATCACCAAGTTTTATTTTTTTGTAAAACAATATTATAATAAATTCTAGCTTTTATATACTTGAATCTTTATATTTATTTCTGTGTATGTTCACTTTACTTGTTTCATTAATAGCTATTAGAAAATCCGTATACCTGTTATTGTTGGAAAACCCATGTCCTGTTGTTGACTGTTAAATTTAGAATTTTTCATTGTTAATCTTTTAGAGAACTTGGTTTTAGGGCACCTACAACCTCACCATAATAGGAGGTCTTAAGTACCATCAAAAGTCTACCATGACAAACAATAGTAATCAACATATTGAATCTGTAGCTTCAAGTCTAGGAAAATTGGAATAAAATTATAATTATGTTTTACAAATTACTAGAAAATAAGATAATAATCGAAATAATATAAGTGTTAGTTTAAATAGTATTAGTGATAATTGATGATGCACAAATTGGTTTTCGTGCGAGATCAACAGTCAAGTATGAGTTATGATGCAATTAATGAGCAATAATCAATTAATCAATGGCAATCAAGGAATTAAGACGGTAAACAGCAGATCAACGCAGGGAATTATAGTGGTTCGGTCTCGGATGACCTACGTCTACTCTCTGGAATGGCAGCGACGGCCGGTGTTCTTTATTAATGAACAATTGTCACCGGACGGTGTATATCGGAGTTACAGTACTTCTAGAGAGAGAGCAGTGTGTATGAGGGTGAGTGTAGGGGTTTCAAGGCGTGTCCTTCATATGGAGAGGACTTACATTATATAGGTTGGGAGAGGCGGTGAGACGGTCACTATAATTTAGTAAGTATAGTTATGGTAGGACTCTACCATTTTGGTAAGTTCTATTTTGGTAGGACTTGATCTTCTCAATCTTCATCCCGGTATTCTTTCCCTCGTGCTCCTATTCAGTCGGAGGGAGATCTTGGACTGGGCTTGACCTGTCTTGACTTGAGTTGGAATGGGCCACGTTCGTTTGGACTTGCATCGGAGTCATTCCCATGGCACTGAGGTGGACTGAGGGGAAGACAACAGAGGAGGACGAAGGAGGGCTCAAGGGGCTGCCTATGGGCGGCGCCCCAGGGGACCCTATGGGCGGCGCCCATTTGGGGACCTTGGGCGGCGCCCCCCTTGGTCCTAGTGCTGGCCTCTTGGCTCATTTGAGGATTAGTTGTGTTTTGGACTTCCTTCTGTGGGTCGATCCAACTCCAATAGACTCTTATCTGGACTTCCTCGGTTTATTTAAATTGGGCTTGCCCCAGTAAAATTCGGGCTCATCATTTGCCCTCCATGCCCAGAGCCTCTGATTTTTTCGAAAGGCAGGGGTCGAGGGCATGTGCTTCATCTTCATTTGGGCGAGTCGGAATTTTTCTTGCTCTTCACGGCATCCTTTGATCCTCGGGGACTCGCTTTTAGGGACTTTGCTGAACTTCTCGGTATCGAAAAATATATATATATATATTTTTTTTTTTTTTTTTTTTTGTGTTTCTCTATAAATAGAGATCACTGTTCCACCTTTATATTTTCCCACTTCTGGAGGCTTTCCTGAAAGAGTGTCTCTCCAAGCTCTAAGCTTCAAGCTTCAAGAAGCTATTTTATTGAGCTTCTCCAAGAAGCTAGCTTACCAGGCTTCTCCAAGAAGCTTTGTCAAGGCTTCCTCAAGAAGCCAATCCTCTCCTATTTAAGGATTCTTTCAAGCTATTGTTTACCATCATTTCCTCCAAGGCTACTGTTTATCACCGTTTCCTTTCAAGGCTACTGTTCATCACCTTTAAGGTTACTGTTCATCATCGTTTCCTCTCAAGGCTACTGTTCATCACCTTTAAGGCTACTGTTCTTCACCTTCAAGGTTACTGTTCATCTCCGTTCCTCATGGTTTAACGCCATATTGCATTATTCAACCCCTTTTTTACTATTCAACTCCATTTTCACTATTCAACCCCCTTTTTTACTATTCAACTCCATTTTTACTATTCACCCCCTTTTTTTACTATTCAACTCCATTTTCCCTTAGTCTTTTCCTTCCATACCGAAGTGAGGCAATGGAGACTAGGGGCTTGAAGACTCGCAGGGGAGAGGAGCAAGGAGAAGGCGGCGCCCAAGGGGCCTACCCAGGCAGCGCCCAAGTGGGCGGTCATAGTGAGGGGCGACGCCTTGTTCCTCTTGGGCGCTGGGCTCGCTGGGTCAGGTGGAGCTAGTTTGGGCGGCGCCCATTGCGTGGATACAGCAGCAGGCGACCTTCGTGAGGTCCCTACTGGGAGCGAGAAACCCTTTGGCATTATTAGCCCAAAACTAGGTATGGGCAAGGAGACTTCAGTTAATCCTTTTGGTGCATTGAGACGGACCCCAGGCATAGGTGGACAGCTGAGCGAATTTTCAAAAGAGGCAGAGGGAGTCCGTCATGGACTGGCAGGCGCCCCAGCCCTCTCAGGCGGCGCCCATGGTGAGTTGGGCGGCGCCCAAGGCTCCCTAGTTGGCATCCCAGGCATGGTGCAGTCCGCCCCTCGCGGTGGTTGTGGTGCAGCGTCAGTGACTAATGAGAGACCCTTTGGTACCATTAGCGGGGGATCAGGCACAAGTACGAGGACTTCAGATAATCCCTTTGGTATATCTAGAGGGACGTGACGCCTAGGTGGGCAGCCGAGTGGATCTCTAGGAGATGCAGGGGACATCTGTCACGGACTGGGCGGCACCCCAGGCGAGGTTCAGTCTCTTCTTCACAAGTCCAGGGAGCGGCCGATCAACGATGCGGATGATTCTGGCTCTCAAGGTATGTTCCCGGTACTCCTTTTGCTCTTCTATTGGTATGTGTACTCTCTTTATCAATGGTTTAGCTTTGTTTGTTGATGGGCTTTCGTTCAGACGAGCGGAAGACTGTCAAGGATCGCGATGGAGGCCCGGTTACTGACGGAGGCGACTGCTCCAAGGTAGCCTATTTATTTAGCTATTTTAAGTCTGATGAAGATATTATGGAGTTAGTTTCCTTTTACCGTATTCCACCTTCGGTATTGTGCCGTCATGCGGAGACTGATGAGTCAGCTTGCTGCGATTCCCCGGATGAGATAGTTCTCTATGAGGGGGCCTTAGAGGCGGGTCTGAGGTTTTCGATTCCCAGGCCCATATGTCGGGTCTTGGAGCATTTTTCGTTAGTCCCTGGGAAACCGGCTCCGAACGGTTGGAGAGTGTTATTGGCTTTCTTTGCACTGTGGCGATTGACGCACGGAGCTAGTGTTCCTCCACCGTTTGAGGAGTTCTTGGTCACCTACACACTTCTGGAGAACCCCACTCCCCACCAGGGGTGGTATCGGTTTTCCCCAAGGCCAGGGAAAGGGAAGTTTATCACCGGACTCACCTCCAATCTTCACCATTGGAAGAAGAAGTTCTTCTTTGTCGGGGGCGAGTGGGCTTCCGAATCCGACCGTGTCAGGGTGCCTAACCGTTGGAGTACCGTCCCAAAAACTAAGCAGGGTAAGGACTTTAACTTTTAACTTCTGTCTTGATCGTCACGTGCGGCTATGTACTTATTCTTATGATGAGACTGTTCTCTTGCAGTCCCGCCGACCCTCACCGATGAACAGAAGAGGCTACTCGAGATGGTCCATAATAACCCAGCTAGGGAGCACTCCAAGATTATGTCGGCAGCTGGTTATTCTACGGCCTCCTTGAGACCGAAGAAAAAAGGTATTTGACTTTCCACTAGTCCCTTTGAAAAGACTGTGTTGTAGTACTCATTGGCTTACACTGGTTTTCCAAGTCCTCCACTTGTCAGGTCCTTTGTGGAAGAGATATGTGTCTCCAGGACAGTTCCTTCTCCTCCTCCTTCCAAGAGGATGAGGACCGACGCCCCTAGTTTGGGTGGTCTTGCGGAGACAGAGCTCGGCAATGCTCCTCCCCCCTCTTTGACTGATATTCCATCACCTCCGAGGGGTGGTCCAAGCGCTGTTGAGGCCGAGGTTCCGGTGCCACGTTCCACTGGGACGAAGGGTCCGTTTAAACGTATTTCCCTGGGCGACGCCTCAGCGTCCATGCTACACGATGTGGAGTTGACAAAGGAGAGATTCTGTACCTTTGTGACCGGCGCTGAAGCTAAAGAGATTGCCTCCCTAGGTCCACAGGGCGTGGTTAACGTCGCCGTAGAGGGTTTCGCCTTGGTATGTCTTGCATTCCTGCTTTGCATGTGGCTTTCTTTGTTATACCATGACCCAGTTCTTCATCCCCTTTTATTTTTGAATGTCAATAGGTGGGTGCTGCCTTGCCTTATCTCTTTAACCATACCCTGAATATTGGGGATGCGGTCCACGGTTGGGCGATGGAGAGGCAGGCACGTGAGACTGCTGAGGAGCGGCTTCGGCATGAGCGGCAGGCACGAGAGAATGCCGTGGAGCTAGTTCGACAGGCGCGAGAGGATGTCGAGAAACAACTAGAGCTCGAGCGGCAGACGCGAGAGAGTGCTGCTGAGCAGTTGAGGCTGTCACAGAAGAAGGTTACTCAACTTGAGGTTGACCTGCACGTAGCACTTGAGAGGGCTACCAGAGCAGAGGCTCAGAGGGATGCTGCTGAGAGGGCCAGGGCTAGCGCCTTCGTTGATGGCTACGAGGAGCTTAGGAGGACGATGGTCGAGGACGACGAGAGTATACACGAAGAGGTAAAGTAGATGGTAACACAGTGGGCAACGGAATATCTGAAGATGAGGGAAGAGATGGTGGTACAAAAGATGACCCAAAGTCCAGATCCAAAGGCTGAGAAGGTGCTGGAAAATATGGAACAGATTCCTCAAATGTGACATCGGCGCTAGTAAAGTATTGTCGCAGAGAAGGATTGTAGCAACGATACCCCTTATGTGTGTGGGAATAACCAAGAAATACACATTTGGTAGCTCGAGGGTCAAGTTTATCAAACCTAGGACCCAAATTGTGAATATAACAGACACATCCAAAAACCTTAGGAGTTAGGGAAAATAAGGGCTTATCAGGAAAAAGGACAGAATATGGACTTTGCCCATTTAACACAGAGGATGACATACGATTAATAAGATGACAAGCAGTAAGAACAACATCACTTGAAAAATATCGGGGAATATTCATCTGAAATAACAGGGTACGGGTGATTTCTAACAAATACCGGTTCTTGCGTTCAGCAACACCGTTCTGTGGAGATGTATAAGCATAGGAAGTTTGATGAATAATGCTAGTTTTACTAAAATAAGCTGAAAAAAGATCAGATTCATATTCCCGAGCATTATCAGAACGTAAAATACGTATACGACAATCATACTGAGTTTTTATTTCCTTACGAAAGGTCTCAAATATAGAGAATAATTCAGACCGAGCTTTCATATAAAAAGCCAAGTCACACGAGAATAGTCATCCACAAATGACACAAAATAAGGATATTTATTAGATGAAATATTCTTTATTGGACCCCATACATCAGAATGTACCAACTCAAATGGACTAAACACACAATTATTGACTCTAGACTGAAATGACACACGGTGATGCTTACTAAGTTAACAAGCTTAACAAGACAAAGATGACACACAACTGAGACTGGAAACTGTTTCAGATTCTGGAGAGAGGGATGTCCAAGACGACAATGCCATTGAAAATGAGACAACGAGGTCTGTAGAGCCCGAGTAGGTGAATCAAAATCAAAGTAATATAGGCCACCAACTTCATTCCCCGTATCAATTTTCCTTTTCGTCTTGAGATCTTGAAAGACACAATAAGAGGGATAAAAGGTTACAGAACAATTGAGAGAACGGGTAATCTTACTAATGGAAAGTAAACTAAAAGGAAACTGAAGAACAAATAACACGGAAGATAGGGACATATCAGGACTCAAGTGAGTAGTCCCCAGACCTGAAACTTTAGAACAAGTACCATTAGCAAGAGTAACACTACGTGTGGAAGTAGCAGATCGATAAGTAGAAAAAAATCAGATGCACCAGTCATGTGGTCAGAAGCGCCAGAGTCTATGATCCAGTGACTGTGAGTGGAGGACAATAAACAAGTGGAAGTAATACCTGATTGGACAAAAGTAGCAGTGGAGGGAGATAGGACAGCCTGTTGCTGGGACAGGAACTGAGCATACTCCCCTCGGGTAATAGTAACCAACTCAGTGTCTTGCTTGGGTTCCATAAGTGCAGCAAATAGAAAAAAAAATCACTAGATTACTGAACCGGACAAGAATCACATACAACATTGTTGAACCGAAGAAGAGAAGATTGCTGGATCACTGAACCGGATTGGAGAACTCCACTGGACTGCTGAACCGGACCAAAGGAGTCCAATGGACCGCTGAACCGAACTAAAGGAGTCCACGGGACTGCTGAACCGGACCAAAGGAGTCCACTAGACTGCTAAACCGGACCAGAGAAGTCCACTGGACTGCTGAACTGGAAACAAAACAGATGGAACCGGTCTAAAACTGACTGAACTGTCGAAACTGACTGAATCGGGCTTGAACCGGTCTGGTCTGAGGCTATTGGATCTGAGTCTGGATCCGGGTATGGAGCTGGATCTGGACTCGGTCTTGACTTCGTCTTCTTCACTGAGTAGGGTTTCAACCAAACTCTAATCTCTGCACCAAAGTCAACTACACAACCATGAAGCAAGGCGCCACCAAGTCGACTGCACCAACGTCGACTGCCACCATGACGACAGCAACACCTCCATAACACAGCGCCACCAAGTCGACTGCCACCACCACGACAAGCGACAGACGACGATGAACCAAACGACGGCGAACCAAGCCCACCACAACACAGAGATCGACACCACACCAGTACCACCACTACCACGACGACTAACAGTATCACACCACCACCACGAGCAACAACACCACTGCAACGAAAGACAACACCACCACAACAGTACCACCACCACAAACAAAAATTAATTTATTCAGAATATATATATTTATGATCTTAATGCTCTGATACCATGTTAAGTTTGGAGGATTAACATAATATTAGAGACAATATTGAGAGGGAAACATAGAGAGGTTAAAAACTTAACCTAGTTCTAATACATCACTTGTATTTATAGTTAACTCACAATAATAAGAATTACATATATACCCTCTTACTATTAACAATTTACACATACTACCCTAATACTATTAACATGCTGTAAAAGCAAAAAGAGTGCTATAAAACATAGCAAAAAAGTAAAAATGAAGAAACATTTAAAAGTTACAAGCTTGCAAATAAAAAGTAAAAAAGCGGGTAAAAGAGGCTAATTACAAAGCATATGATGATATTTATTCTGAACTAGATACAAAGGATGGGGATAAAAATATATAAACTTGCTAAATTAAGAGAAAGAAACATTAAAGATGTTAGTCGTATTAAATGTGTTATGAGTGAAGACTCTATTGTGTTGGTACAAAATGAGGAAATTAAAGAAAGGTAAGAGAATTTCTCTGAGAAATTACTAAATGAAAATCATCTAAGTAGCTTAGACATTGAGGACAATACAAATCATAGGGAGCTTAGACACTTAGTCCTTTGCTCTAATCAGCTGAGCTACTTGAACCATTTTCCTAAAGTCTGTTTTCTTCATCGAATAGTGCCCTATCTTACCACTTTACTAGTTGGAAAAAAAACCCTTGACTAATAAAGAAAATAGAATATATAGGCTTTTTTCGCTTGTTTGTCAAGCTTTTGAGCTGCTCTTTCAGCTATTGTCTAATACCCCAACATGCTCTAGAACCGAGAACCATTTAGGAACTGGATTTTTTTTTTTTTTTTGGGGGCGGGGGGGGGGGGGAGGGAAGCTTGCTTATAGAAAGAAGATAGGTCGGTCAAATAAAAACAATGCGCAGCTGGCTCTTCGCTTCTAGTCACTAAGTAATGCTTTTATGTCTTCCGGGGACTAGACTCCACCAAGACGTTCCTTCTCACGTAATGTCGCTGGCCCTTTCATCTGTGCCTGAGAAAATGGGATTCGAATACATGGTACAATCTTCTCGATTGTCAATTTAGCAAACCAATGCCTTAAGCCACTCAGCTATACCTCCAAGTTGTTGATCGAAATGAAATTTGATGTACCGAATTTGTTTGGCTGCCCAAAGGGCTATTTGATCGATTAATTGTGTAAGTTGTAGCGCGCTTGTAAGCATACTCTTCCTATATAAGCAAGACTCCATCAAAATTTGCCACTCGTTGGGTGATGCCTTATTTTCTATGAACATTCCATTATTGAATGATGAACTTTGCTAGTTTTCGCCTCTGATGACCAGGAGAGAACAAATGGTCAAACTATCCTTTATTTAACTCGTCTGAATTGAATTCATTTCTCCTACATCTGGTCGAGAAGGGAGAAGAATGATGAACTTTTCCAATTTTCGCTTTCGACCCGACCAACGGTCAAATCAAGCCCTTATCTTACTCGTCTGAATTGAATTCATTTTTCCTAAATCTGGTTGAGGAGGGAGAATGCCCGGGGAACTGGACTGTGACTCTTTTATAACATTATGGAGAAGTCCATTCTTGTTAATAAGCTAGCTTTATTAATGTGAAGGGCTTTTTCATTGATTGCACGAGCTAGCCTGCAAACACCCCTTACCCTTTAATCTATAAATTTTTTTTTTTTTTTTTATAATAATAAAGTAAGCTTTCAAGCCCCTTTATTTATTATATTAATAAAGTGCTAGAGCGCCCTTTGTATATAAATGTAAGGCCGTAGTTTCCCAATCTTACTAATAAAAGGGGTATAGTTCTTTTTGTTTTTTTGGCTTGTGGGTGCGGTAAGGAGATGTTTGGAATAAAAGCCTTGTCTCTCCCTTTTTACTAGGAGAGAAAGCTCCATGAGCTTCCTCTTTTGCTTTATTGAAATGGATGGAAAGCCAGAAGCAGATGCAGGATTAGAGAAAGACCTCTTTGCTCTCCGAATAACCGGCTTTAGCAATTCCACTTTCCATCACTTATAATATAGAGCTTGTGAAAAGAGTAGTTGAAGAAGCCAAGACGAGAGAGAGAAACAAGTCCCACTTATTTCTTTATTATCACAACATCAATATAAACGTGAGAAAACCTTAATATATCTGAAGAATAGTTAAATTAGTGTTTATATGGTTTAATTCTACTACTTGACCAATTATATTTACAGAAACTTTTACTTTTTATACTTTATGATTTGTATACCCTAAAATTTTTTGTACATAAATTTGGCTTACTATTTGATTTTTATTTAGTTTTTTAAACCAACTTCCTACCATATCAGCGGTACTATTTTAACTGGCACTAATATTACTTAGATTATTATTTGGTTTTTTATCTATATGTAAAACATGTATAAAATTGTCTTCAAATTTTTTTAGATTTGAAGCTATACATTTAATATGTTTTTACATGTATAAAATTGTCTTCAAATTTTTTTAGATTTGAAGCTATTCATTTAATATGTTGGTAGACTTTAGTGAGACCTAAAACCTCCAGATATGGTGAAATTGCATTGCATGTGCATAAAACCTAGTTCCCTAAATGACCAACAACGACAAATTTTACCCTTGACGGTCAACAACGGGATATGAACTTTGCAATAATAATATATTTGAAATCTCAAAGTGTTGTATTTTAGGGTTTAGAATGAAGAAGAGGCAAGAAAAGAGAATATAAGAGAATATGTAAGAAAATTAGGGCTAAGGAGAGTAAAGAGATTACCAATCTCCTCACTCATACTTATATTAATCTCATAATAAGCTGTAAATTACAATTGTAACATTATGAAAGTTGAAATTTATTACAATAATGATTTATAGAAAGATAAAACTTATAGATAATACTCAAAGACTATAAACAACCTTGTTTTGGTACCACTTCCAGAACACACAGACTTTATACAAGACTTTTTATAAAGAAAAAGGTTGCTAGGAAATGTTCAGAAAAACTATTCAAGGTTAGATGGTAGAGAAGTAGGGAGGAGTTGGAGTTGGAGTTTTGAAAAACTTGAGTGTAATAATGTGGAGATAGTCTTGCTTTAAAGGAAGGTTATTTACAAAAGACAAAAAGACTTTATGTCTATCTTATTTCTAACTTTTCTATTCTTTGGCTTCTCATGGCAACCGTGTACTTGTCTAATGCACAAGTGTCATGAGACTTTATGTATGGTTATTTGTTTATAACCATTATTTGATACTTGTTTGTCTTTTTTGGATACTGATACTACTACTTTGGATAACTGGCTCTTCCAAATTAGTTACAATACAACTTTGCTGGTTGCAAATTGTATAGGTTCACTGCCCTTTTGCAATAGTGTTGGTGTTGGCATCACTACTTATCCATCGACACAATTGTATTTTCCAAATTGTGATAGTAGACACTACCTTCACTTGCACCTGATACATTATCTTGACTATAAAGACCCAGATTGAAAAGATCTTTTCTTATTTCATTAGTGCACAATTGAAAATCAAACGGGTAAATCGAGTTGATCTCATTTAATTATGTCTTGTTGCAGTTTTTTCGTGGAGTCATATTGTTCTTGACTCTATTGATAGGTGTTATGTGTTTTTTCTAGACAAAAGGTAATTTTGTACTTTGTGATTATTTTCTCCTCTTTTATACCTTCTTTTCTCTTCTCACAAACCCAAATTACTTCGTAATTCAACTTGGTATCAGAGTATCGATCCAAATCTAAAGCCGAAGAGTTGTCAGAAATCGTCGAAATTTATAGAACCTAAACAGTGATCTGGTTGACGTCAACAATCGCCTGTGTTAGAATTTTTTGAAATTTTCATGGGAGACATGAATTTTAGTCCTGAGATTTATGGTGATTTTTTTAAAGCCATCTGGTGCGACTTTTGATTTTTCGAAGGAGAAACCCTCATGTTCTAACCATTCCAGCTCCTTTTTTTGCTTGATGGGGTGCGAAAATAGTGGATCTAAAACACCCATGAAGGTTCGTTGAAGTTAGATTAGATTTAACGCGTTTTTGGGCCATTTTTGAGGTTGACAACAGTGTTTTTTCTCCCCTGTTCAGATTCGGCTACTGTGTGGCTTTGATCCTTTGTTTTTGGCTTCAGTCTTCCTGGGTGGGGTGCTAATAGGTCTGCATGCCCATGAAGTTTTGTTGGAGTTGGATAAAGTTTGGGATGATTTCGGGCCAGACTTGAGGGTCGACAACCTTTTTTTTGGCTTCTGTTGAAGTTGATCAGTTGTTTCAAGGCTGGTTTTGGTTTTTTGGCTATTGGATTGCTGGGTTTTGGCTGATGGAGTGCTGTTGCTTTCTGGTTTTTCTCCTACAGCCTCTGGATTTCTGGAGCTGTATTTTTTCTATCAGGAGGAGATAACTTGTGAGATTTTTGGCTTGGTCTTACTGCCGGCAGCACCATCTTCTAGTAATGCTAAATCATCTTTGTTGCATTTGGATTGATTTGAAGCATTTTTTTGGGCATTTTTGATTGTCAGCAGTAGCTATTTGATTTGTTCAGTGAGTTGGTTGTCTTCAATTTGGTTAATAGAGGATACTTTGCCCTTGTTGTACCTCTGGGTGTTGTACTTGTCATATTCAACTATTGTTGGAGTATTTTTATGGTTGTGGTTCTTTTTTTGGGGAGTGATTTCTTGGGATTTATAGGGCATTTTTTGGTTGCTATTGTTTTTTGCTCAATCCTACTCTATGAGGTGCAACTGGAGAAATTTGTTTAGCTTCAGGTTGAGGCATATTACTTGAGTTGTATTGGCTTACTGGGTTTGTGTAATTTTTGGCAATTATTGGAAATGTTGGCTATTTTGTTGTGGACATGTTTGACCGTGTGTTCTCTCCTGGTCGGGTCGGAGGCGAAAACTAGCAAAGTTCATCATTCAGTGGTGGGGTGTTCATAGAAAAGAAGGCGTTGCCCAACGAGTGGCAGATTTGGATGGCAATGGGAGAGAAAACATAGCATGTCGCAACAAAAGCTTGATTCGAGGCATCAGCAAAACACTGCCGTCTGTTCCAAAAACAAAAGTCCCTTAGCGCCTCGGGATAGGAGTGGGGAACGACCCTACGTGCAGGCAACAACAACACCAGCTCTACGAAGTCAAAATCTAATCTTTCTGTTGGCATTCATACATGAATAAGAATTCAAGGGCGTGCAACATAGACCAGGAACTCCATTTTGTTGACTCTATCAGATAGAATAGAACCGGTCTTTTTTCGTACTCAAAAGAAGAGTTTGATCTTGGCTCAGAAGGAATGCTAGCTATATGCTTAACACATGCAAGTCGAACGTTTGTTTTCGGGGAGCTGGGCAGAAGGAAGAAAAACTTGCACCAGTGTCATTGATGATGTAGAACGTTTTTATATAGAGAGGGAGTGTAGCCTCTATTAATTTCACTCAAGATGAGATGCAGATTCTTAGGTGTTTGGTGGCTCGACTTGATGTTTCCTCTATTACAACTCCTAATCCTACCTATTCTTCCAACTTTGCTTATACATGTATATCTGTTAGTGTGTTTACTGTGTCGTCCTCATATACTCCTTGGATAATAGATTCCGGAGCCACGGATCACTTGACAGGTTCTTCAAGCATTTTCTCTTGATATTTTACTTGTTCTGGTAGGGATAAAGTTAGAGTGGCCGATGAATCTTTTTCTCCTATTTCTAGGAAAAGTTCAATTAATTGTTCACCCTCTTATCTCTCTCCTCTATTCTTCATGTTTCCAATTTCCCCACTAATTTATTGTCTGGTTAGAGTATTACCAAATCCTTGAATTGTTCAGTGACTCTTTTTCCTACTCATTGTATCTTCCAGGAACTGGAATCAGGAAAAACGATTAGTAATGGTAGAGCACATGGATATTTATGGATCAACTTGAGGGGGAGTGTTATGTTGTGTGTTATTTCTAGACTAAGGGTAATTTTGTACTTTGTGATTATATATAAAAGCTGGGTGTAGCTATGTAATTTAACACACTACTCCATTCTCATAATATTTTCTCTTCTCTTCCTCTTCGGTCCTTCTCTTCTTACAAACTCAAATTACTTCATAATTTAACTATAGGCAATAGGGTATCTATGATGAAAATTCTTCTTTCATCAGTTATTTTAAAAGTATTTTTACATTTTTAAATCATTGCAATTCTATTTAATTCCAAGAGATTGTCCACGTTATAAATTTGAAGGGGTAGTTCTTTTACTAACTCTTCTTTATTTTGGAGATTTTCCTCATCATCAGTAAAGTCGTCGTTTGTAGCTTTCTTTACCATCCAAATCTGGTATGGTTAAAGAATTTTTCTTTTTCACATCACTAGATAGAGTTGTAGACCAAAATGTATAAAAATACTTGAATACTATCGTGGCTAGATGACATATGACAACATGGTCTTGATCAACATAAGGAATTGATGAAGCCTTTAGATATACTATTTATCAAAGACTATCTGGTTGACGATTCCCCAATTAAGTCGACATTCCAATATTTAGATTCAAAATGTGGGGTTAATTGGAACATTAAATAAATTAATCCCAAGGAGTTCAAGTTTGAATATTGCCTAACGGCATTTAGGTGTAATTCCTTAGGGTTATCTTGAAATATAGCACGTAAGCACACACTAAACATTATATCGGGTCTACTAGCCATCAAGTAAAGCAAGCTACCAATCATATCTCTATAAAGCTTAACATCAACAGCTTTGCCAATTTCATCTTTGTCAAGCTTTAGTGAAGTACTGATGGGAGTCTTATAAGATTTTGAGTTTTCCAAACCAAATTTCTTTAATTAGATTTTGAGTTTTTCAAACCAAATTTCTTTGTTACTAAACCATTTCCGTTTGGTGGAACAAATTTGAATTTGCAGGCATTTCAGCAGTTTACTGGTATCAACACGGTCATGTACTACAGCCCAACGATTGTTCAGATGGCTGGCTTCAGTTCCAATCAGTTAGCACTTCTACTGTCCCTCATTGTTGCAGCAGTGAATGCTGCAGGTACAATTGTTGGAATTTACCTCATTGACCATTTTGGTCGTCGAAAGTTGGCCCTCAGTAGCCTATGTGGTGTAATTGTGTCTCTAATCCTTCTCGCTGTGGCATTCTTCCTGGAATCATCTGGTTCTACGAATGGAATATATGGGTGGATTGCACTTTTAGGCTTAGCCCTTTATATTGCTTTCTTTGCACCTGGAATGGGGCCTGTACCATGGACAGTGAACTCAGAGATATATCCCGAGTCATATCGGGGAATTTGTGGAGGCATGTCAGCTACTGTGAATTGGGTATCAAATCTCATTGTTGCCCAGAGTTTTCTTTCACTTGCTGAAGCTGTGGGAACTGGTTTTACTTTCTTGATATTAGCTGGTATGGCTGTGGTTGCTTTTGTGTTTGTGACTATGTATGTGCCAGAGACGAAGGGTTTGACATTTGAAGAAGTTGAGAGGATCTGGAAGGAGAGAGCTTGGGGTAGTGGGTATGGCAGAGAAGCCCTCCTTGAACCAGGAAATCAACCGTAAAGGTTATTACATTTTTTTTTTTTTGTTCATTGTCAGTATTTTATCTAATCGTTTTTGAGCAATATGAATCTTCCTGCATATATTAAGGCATGAAGATTATGAGCCTATGACTTTACTGAATTTTAGCAACTACGGCAACACATTAGTTGCAGAATTTTTAGGCCAGGTGACCTGACGACGTGATTGGTCTGGGATTTTGCTAGCATTTGCTGTGTAGGAAGATGAACTTCTTTATATGAAATTATAATTAAGCACAAGGGATTTTTCTTGTGATTATAAATAATTTTGCCGGTGGATGTTTTTAGGCACATAATGCTTGATGTATTAAGAACTTTTATGTGCTTTTCTACTAGCTTATGTGTGGAAGTGCAGGTTTGTTACTTGTTTTTATGTATCAGCCAACATGGCCTCTAAATTTCTAGTGTTTCACTTTCTCTGAACATTAAAGAACATTGCTCTGAACTCTTGGTAGAATAGGATCATACTACACTTTGTTTATGAGTTGGTACACATTTAGTTCCATCATTTATGTTTCACAAACAAGTAGTGTATCTAACCCTTAGAGGTGGTTTAGTGGTTGAGCCTGACTTTTGGTAACCTAGAGTTTTCAAATTCAATCCCGTTCTACACTCGCTAAGGGCTAGCCACCCTTATTCCTCAGGAACATGCTCTATCCAGCTTATGCCACGGTGGAAGGAGTAGTAGGCGTAAGTCTGGACACCTTATAGCAAAAAAAAAACTAGTGTATCTCACAAAGATTCTGAAGAATTTAAGCTATATAGCAACCAAAAGAGATTGTCAGGAATATTGTATTTATATATGATCTAATTTGTGTCTGATAGGGTTGTAACTTATACATGGTTATTCCTGTGGGTTGAAACCATATACTAGAGCCCAGAATGTTGCCTTTTTTAACTTAATTCCCAAATTACAGCAGGTTTTTTTTTTAATGAAAGCTTAGGCTGAACTCACCTTGTTTAATGGGCAAACATGATTTCATGTTGTTTTTTTTTTTTTTATTGAATTTATCAAAAGTGTGTTTTTCAAGCACGTCTTTACTCTTTTTTTTTTTTGTCTTTACATTGAAAAGTGAGTTTACACTTGATGAAAATTTCTGTAGTTTGAGAAATAAGGCCAAAACCACATTATATGGGGATAAAGTTCCAAAATTCCCTTTCTAGAATAAGAAAAAGTTCATGGAACTCGAGTATCTGTGTTTAAATGTTGGA
This sequence comes from Ilex aquifolium, assembly GCA_951799425.1. NCBI lineage: Eukaryota > Viridiplantae > Streptophyta > Magnoliopsida > Aquifoliales > Aquifoliaceae > Ilex > Ilex aquifolium. The sequence continues at coordinate 16,082,016 of OX637397.1, read as the reverse complement.
TAAAAATTGGATGGAAACTACAAGTTCTTGATACATTGAAACATGTCTTGCAATCCTCCATCATGCAAGTGATATTTAACCTATCTTCTTTCTTCACTTGCCCAAAGAAAAAAACACCAATATTCTTTTTTTTTTTGTTTCCTTCTTCTGTTGTTACATTTTATTTTTTGTGTATTTTCCTGGCATAGCTATTAGCAGAACCCAATAACCATTAGTGGTGAAATAAAATTACCTATTAGTTCTATTTTTCTTGTTGAAAAACATGAAGTTTAGATAATTTGTCAGGAATCAAATAACATCACAAACATTGTGGTGGTATTCTTCCTATTTGTTTTTTTAAGAATAAACTGAATCAGAAATGAAATTATGAGAGAAAGTGTAATTGATATGTTCATGAAGGTGGAAAAAAAGAATAAAGTACAAATGAATGTAGTCTTGAATAAATTTTGAGCTAAAAGTGCACTTATAGTATCCTCCTTAGTGATTGGAACAAAGTAACTCCTTGGGAGAAAGAAGCCTTAGGGGTATTCCTCCATTTCTCTTTTCCGTTATCTTGGATTTATTAACCTCGGAGAGAACAACCGTAGGGAAGCTAGCCCCAAGGTGTCCTAAAATAGAAAGACTAGATTAACTAGCCTTAGAACAAAACACTTTCAATACAGGCGGAGGAGGATCCAGTTCTATCCTTTAAAACAAAAGGCCCACTTTTAACTTAGCGCCAAAAACATAGAGATAGCTCTCTTTAGAAGAAAAAGAGGAGGACGAACGTGAAAGCAAAAGAACTTGAGGAGATACAAGTATCAGACTGTGAATACTCAAGAGATAACATCTATATCGTCTAACTAATCTAATCTACTAGCTAGTAATAGGGCCAATGAGAAAGCGGCATCCCTTATTGATTGAGTTATTTGTAAACTTCTATTAAGTACCAAAAAAATGAGCGTGGATTCCAACATACAATTGAGACAAAAGCAAGCTCAAATCTGTTAGAAGATTTGTAAACCCCCGCATGTTTATAATTATATAGTAAAATATTTGTTTAGTGATTCATATCTATAGATAATGATGTAAGAATAAATCATATGGATGTATTGGAAGTTAGGAAGTGTCCTGGAGTTAAAATACACTTTAGCGAGAATTTGGGGAAAAATGAGTATTGAATACTTCTTAGTACTTTGGACATAACTTTTTAGTCTTAATTCCAAAGGATCTGAAATTTTGACAGTAGATAGTAGACATCTAGAACTACAAAAGTGTATCTAATGGAAATTTTCCAATTCGACCTCTAAATGGGTCAAAAATGCATTGGAAGTGGAAGTAGAAAAATCTGGGTAGTGATTACCAGTAGCCAAAATCAGATACCGGTAGCCAAATTCAGCTACCGGTAGCCAATGGTCCAGTAAGAATCAGCTACCGGTAGCCAACCGGTAGCCGATGGTCCAGTAAAAATCAGCTACCGGTAGCCAACCGGTAGTCGAGGGTCCCGTGTGTCCGAGCTACCGGTAGCCAAAATCAGCTACCGGTAGCCACTGTAAAAATCCGAATTTTCTGTTCGCGAACCCTCGATTTTTCCTCCTCTATAAATACATTTTGTCACCTCCTTAGCCTTCATTACACCACTCCAAACCCTAGATAGCTTGAGAGGAGAAGAGAGGAAGAGAAAAACACATCCAAGAGAGAGATTTACATCATTTGTGAAGATCAAAACCCTCAATTCCTCAAGATTCCACTTTTATACCTATTTCATTTTCTTCCATTCTTCACCCAATCTCACCCAAATCTCTTGAAACCCTAGGAGGGGGAAATTAAGAGGAAAAGGAAGGAGAATAAAAAGGTTTTGAAGGTTGGGTCTTGTATTTAAAGCTACAACTAAGAGGTAGGGGTTTTTCTCTCATTTCTCACACATTGAGGCTAGGGTTGTATATTTATGTATGTCTCTCACATGTCTTCTCATATATATGATATGTAGTACATGATTCTTGATATTTTTGCAATAAAGGGCATGTTTCAAACATTTTGGTGGTTGGGTAACCATGTAACCATTTCTTTTCACAATCCAACCCGAGTTTTGAAGAAAATGGGATTTTCTCCTAATTTATTCTTTGTCTTTGATTTCAAAACTTTAGTGTTGAATATTGTATAACAAAATGATATAGATTACGATCTCTTGCATATTTTCTTGGATTATTCGATTACATGACAAATGTGGAAAATTGGGGATTTTTACTATATTTGGGAAATTGTTGTGAATTGTGAATATTCTTGGTTTCCTCATTGTATGGTTGTTGTGATGGACTTGGATTACCTTCGAGAGATGCCGTAGAGTGTTAGAGGTTAGTCTATCCCAGTGGGGGTGAGATGGTTGCCTAATGCTCGTAGTGGATCGTTGTTGTGACCGCGATCACTATTGTTCATATATATATATATCGAGGAAAATGGTTAGTATACTAGACACCTTGGGAGGATTTCGTCAATGCCGTAGGAGACGGTACACGCCCTTCCTAAAGAGATTTGTGATTGTTGGTTGGAATTGGTGGACTAGGTATGATCGTTGGGTAGATTCACGGGAAGCAATCAACATACATGGTACGGGGATGAACCAAAAATATATGAAATCAGGAGTTGAGTCGTTCTTGCCGATGCATTGGTATGGGACACTGCATGGGGAGAAGTCCTTCTTAAATAGCTTAAATTGGAATTTTGTTTATCGATGCTAAACTCACTTTATTCTTTTAATGGATTATTGCTACTCTTTAAACTTGAGATCTCTTTTAAAATGTCACTATTTTCATTCAAAATCTTTATGTATGATATTTGTGAAATGAGACCGACCGTTTTAAATGTTTTTTTCTAAACCTTGTATGGGTTTGAGAGAATTGTTCTACAGAGCTTTGTGCTCACCCCCTACCGCTAACATTTTTCAGATTTCCTACAAGAGGAGGACGTAGGGGTCGAGGAGCCCGCTACTTGGGAGACTCCACTGGACGGGAGTGTGGATCCCGAGGTGGACGCCTAGAGCGACACTTTCTTTTGTTCTAGACTATGATATTCATTTTGAACATTGTAAAGCCTAGTTTTCTTTTGTTATTTCCGCTGTGCTACATTAGTTGATTTTGGAATGTAAAGGCCAAAATGGGCCTATTCTTTTGGGTTAATGCTGTAAATTTTATGGATGACTTTATGAAGTCTTATTTATTGATGGATTATTTTAGTGCTCTCATGATGTGAATGTTTTAGAATGTAATGCCGGTCAGGGTGTGTTTTGGGGTGTTACAAGATTTTGGATGAACAAATTGATGAAAAACAAAACAAGTTACTAGAGATGTCACATGATACAACTATTAGGTAAGATTGTTGATTGACTTGTTTACTTGATTACCCACCATTAGTTAGCAAGCTTTGGTCCAAAGTCTTTGAATCAATTAATGAGTAGGCAAGGTAGATATTATCATATGCTTTGTCCACCTATGCACTAAATTTGATCAGGACTTGCCTTGTTCAATCAGACATGCATTTAATTATAAAAGATATTTCTCATTAATTATCTCTTATCTTTCTTTGTAATTTATTACGGTCGTTAAAGGGACACGAAACCATTGAAAGATTGGTTGATACCGACTCTTAAAAAAGATCAATTTAACAATTCGATATTGCTAAACAGATAGTTACCGCTAACTAATTAAATAAAAAAAAGAAGAAAATAGTTTGACTTTTTAGATGTATTGAGCTCAGTGATTGCAAATCAGCCATTAATAAACTAGAGCTGATGTTTAAATCCTATTGCCATCCCTAGATAATAAGAATAAGATAGAATTTAAATAGCTATATTTGTGTCCTATTGAACACAAAGGATAAAATACACTTTGCCCCCTTTAATTTTTTTTTTTCCAAAATTATTTATGTCTAACTTGTAAGGATATGTGCAAATAGTCATGAAATTTAAGATGTGGGGGACCATAGTTTATAGGAGAAAACTGTAATTAACTCAACACAAAAGTAGTCAGACAAGATTGGCTAGAATCAATTCAGTTCAGCCACTCTATATGTTCCATCTAATTCAGTTCAGCCACTATATATATATGTATTAGAAACTTGAATAAAAGTATAATAATGCTTAAGATTGATTTAATTTTCATTTATTTTGATATAAAGATAGAAAGTTCATTCTAATTTTTTTTTCCGGCTCAAAAACATTATTTTTTCTACATGGCCCCAAATGTCATAACAATCAATTCACACACTCACCGATATTAGGCAACCCCACCAATTTACACTTGTCTCTCTTTTCTATCTCTCTATTATTTTCTCTCTGTTCACTTTAATTTTAAATTGCATAATTAAAAGAAAAGAGAATAAAAAGTATAAGTGTTATTCATGATGTTGGATTGGATATGTTAGGGGCAAAATAGTCAATGTCACCATATTTCATCACCCTTCTTCATGGGTCGTACAAAAATGCTTATGTGTTATCCAAACACTGAAAATGATAAGATATAGTCATTAAATCCTAACCAGTCCAATGATAGGTAAGTTTGGGTTAGACATGAAATTATATTTTTTTAAATCTCCAATTCAGTTCAACTCTGTCATTCAAATACACCCCCAAAGTATCTTTTTCAATGGTAATAAAGAACAAGAAACTAGGTATTATATTAGGCAAAACTGCACAATGATTGATAGTCAAGATATAGCCATACAACTCTCAAGAGATATATATGCAATTAAGTTTCGTTTCCTTTTCTCATACCTACTTGATCGTTTAATGCATATTTCTACTTGGAACTACTTGAAGCCAGAGATTACTAGTGAGTATTGACCCCCTAAAATATTTCTCTCCTTATTAAAAACAATTTAGTTCTTTCAAAAGTAACTAGCATTTTTGGTTAGTTATATTTTGGCCCTCAAACTATTAATTAAGTTTCACTTTGTCCCCTTTGCTAAGTTTTCTCACATTATTCCTCTATCTTATTAATTAGTTTCACACTGTCTCAAACTCAAACAATCATTAAATTTTAAACAAAAAATGTTTTCTTAATTAGTTTCACATTACCCACCAATTATTTCTCTTTATCCTAATGCAAGAACATTTTACATATGAAATTCAATGACTGTATTTAAGGTCGAGTCCCGACTATATAGAACTCGGCCCTAAGTTTGTGTAGATGATAAGGCTGAGTCCTGATTATGTTGGACCAAATTCTGAACGTGTATGTACCAAAAGAATAATAAAACGCTCATTTTTTTTATGCGTACATTGATTATATTTGAACTCCTTAAGGTCATTTGTGGAAGAAGATCTCGTATTATCTTGAGGTTCCAATATTAAAATTAATAAGAGATGCTTTGATTAGCCAATTATGTATAATTTATATAATTGCTTATATCTGAATCAATATCGAATGACACAGTTCCCAATGACTTACCCCACTAGAAATTAGATATTGAATTAGGTAACACTACTCAATGATTGATCCTTAAGATATTTTCATAGAGCTCTCTAGAGATATATATGCAATAAGTTTAGTTTCCTTTTCCCACTCCTACTTGATCATTTAATGCATTGGTCTACTTGGAGAAACTCCAAACCAGAGATTACTAGTGAACCCTAAATAGCACTCTTCTTATTAAACCAATGTTGGTTGGTGTTCCAACAGGGAATATCATTCTTTATTAATTATACTTTGCCCCTAAAAAAATTCATTTTATACCCTTTACTATCAGTTTTCTCACATTATTCCCCTACCTATATTAATTAGTTTCACATTATCACAACCTCAAAAAAAATATTAAATTTTGGACAAAAATAACCATGTGTCTAATAACGTGTATACTCAATTAGTTTCACATTACCCCTTGTTATATCAATTGCTTATCTTTGTCCCAATGTATCTGTATTTGGGGCTATGAAAAAACAATTAACATAGTAAAGAGAGACAATGTGAAGAAAAGAATAGTAGAATGTTAAAGAAAAAACCGAATAATAGTTTGATATACAAAGTATAACGTACTTTATCGATCCTCCAAGTTAATTTGAATGGAAAAGTATCGATAGGCTAGTATCTCTACATTATATGGTTGAGTTTTGTCTCACTCAATACTTATGATTTAGAGTGAATTTTGGCATGTAAAAAATTTATATAACATCCACAAATAAATAAAAGTTGAAAAAGAAAACATGGTTAGAAAATTCTAAGTACAATTCAGGGATAAGTAAATTGAGCACAAACTTTTAACATTTGATTTTAGGGAGAATTGTATTTTATACCCTAAAAAATTTAAGAATTTTTATGTTGTACCCTCAAATATTATTTTTTTATATTACACCTTCAATGTATTAAAAGTATTACAATGTGACTCTGTCGTGACTTCTGTTACTTATTCTGTCTCAATGGGGTGATTTTTTATGAAATGACCAACACAAGCTAACGACAGGATTACGCTGAAATAATTTTAATACATTAAAGGTGCAAAGTAAAAATTCCTAAATTTTTTGACTTGCAAGGTGTGATTCTCCCTTAATTTTATCTGTCAATACTTTGGCCACTGTACTATCTACGTAATAAATGAGTTAAGAGTTTGAATCTTATTCTTATATATTTTTTCCATCCATTTCAATCACATCACTCGTTTCTACCACAAGTTGGATTATTTAAGTTCTTATTAATTTGTGGCTTAATACAATTTTTATTTCAGATATTGTTCATATGCAATAGTGTACATATGTTGATATTTTTTTAATCATGAATTTTGAAAAAATTATCAATTTTTTTATAAAAAATAATTGGAAGAAATTAATTTTAAATTATGTAATTATAAAAAAGAAAAGAAAAGAAAAAAAAATTATTATTTATATAATAGTATCGTTTTTTTGGATACTTGGATTTTATTTTACATCATGTCTTCAAGCATGAGTTATGACTAGTTTAGTGACATTTCATAACCTTTTTTCATTACAAGAAAATAAAAACAGATATATGTATGTTAGACAACTCAATTAACACACTCTCCAATACCAATCAACCCCACTAGTCTATACCTTTCTCTATTCCCTCACTCTTTTTTATTTTCTTTTTGTTCATTTTAATTTTACATTGCGTAATTAAAAGAAAACAAAATAAAAAATAAAGTTTTATTCAAAATATAAATATTGCACGATCCATGTTTAATTTTTGGTACTGCCGAATAATTTTTCGGCACGAGTTATTTCTAATATATATATTCTTATTTTTAACTTTTGGTTGTTACTAAAGACATCTAGGTTGTGGCACTCATAACAACTGCTACATGCAGAAGTGTACAGATTGATTTTCCTTTGTCAAACCAACATTCAAATGCAGTTTTGTTACGGCTTGAATATCATCCAATGTTCTGACAGTGGGATGTGTTCTTAAGATTGTGTTGTAATTTCTTTACTGTCATTTATCTCTCTCTCTCTCTCTCTCTCAAAATAAACTAGAGATACAGCAAAACAGCCCAACCTCAAAATTCATTAAATTTAGGTTTTCTCAAGCTAAAAATCAGGTCTAGTACAACCGCATGATAATGATCATACCATTATGATTTGGCTAGGGATGGTAAACGAGCAGAACGGACAAGTTTGAGCTCATTATTTAAAATAATCCTAAAAATGTGTTAAATCTCTGGCCTTTTTTTAAAAAAAAATGAGCTTGAGCCGAGTCCAAAATAAGTCGAACTCGATTATTTTATATATAAACGACTTTAACTTTACAAATTTGAGCCGAGATTCTTGGGCTCGTTTTGTCAATAAGCAACAGAAATTGTTTAAAGTCAGCTTGTTTTCTAAACGAACGATCTCGAATCGAGTTTAAAACGAGTCGAATATGAGATCGGTTACCACTCCTAGATTTGGCCATACCATTAAATCCTAATTAGAGGATTCGACCCCAATCAACAGATGAAATGTTCAAATCAATATTGGAGAAAGTTTCAAAACTTGGAGGATCTGACATTATATTCACTCCAAAAGAATAAATTTAACACATTTTTAATGGATAAATTAATAGTATTTTAGTTGATAATTCAGACAGAAAGATTTCATAGTTATTAATTTGAGTTTTTACATTGAACAACTAGTGTGTATAATTTGTAAGTGACAGCATATATATTGATTGGTTCAATTCAATTCTCAAACAAAATATAAGTAGTTAGGATCGGATCCAATGTTAAAAAAAAATAAAAATCGAATAAAGATTTTAAAAAACCCTAAGTCAAAAAGTAGATGTGACAAAAAAAAGTTTACAATACCTACCCCACTAATCATTGCCCTACACCCAAAGGTGTGTTTTTCAATGGTAATAAAGAACAAGAAACTAAATATTATATTAGGCAAAACTGCACAATGATTGATAGTCAAGATATTGCCATACAACTCTCAAGAGATGGACTGAAAAAAAAAAAAATTCTACTATATTTCAAAATTTATTATTTTAATTGGTATTTTTATTATTGGTGTGAGTTATTTTATAATTAAAAAATTTATTATTTTTGTGGATAATTTATTAATTTTATGGGTATTTTTACTATGGTCGTAGGTAATTATTTTTTTCCACTTTTATTGGGTACACAAAAAAAATTATCTTTTTTGTAGGTAATTTATTATATTTATGGATATTTTTATCACTGTTGTAATAATTATTTTTATTATTTTTTTCGATACAAACAGTGAAAAAAATACTCACAATAGTAATAAAAATACTTATAACTATGATAAATATTAGAACTATATCGAATTTTTTTTTTGGTATCGTAGACAACTCCATCAAGAGATATATATGCAATAGGTTTAGTTTCCTTTTCCCACACCTACTTGATCATTTATGAGAACAATATGTAGTTCTTCCGAAATTGCTCATAGCATTTATAGTTACTTATATTTTGTCCCTCAAACTATTAATTAAGTTTCACTTTATCCCCTTTTCTAAGTTTTCTCACATTATTCCTCCATCATATTAATTAGTTTCACACTGTCTCAAACTCAAACAATCATTAAATTTTAGACAAAACTGGTCACGCGTCTAATATAAATGCGTTCTTAATTAGTTTTACATTATCCATCAATTATTTCTGTTTGTCCTAAATGCACCAACATTTTACATATGAAATTCATTGAGTGTATTTAAGGCTGAGTCCCAATTATATCAAACCCGATTCCAATTATAGAACTCGGCTCCAAAGTATGTGCAGGCAGAGTCCTGATTATATTGAATCAAATTCTGGACCTGTATGTGCTAGAAGAATAATAAGACGCTCATATTTTTTATGGATACATTGATAGTTAGGATCGTATCTAATGTTAAAAAAAAATCAAAAATTAAATATTTTATAAAACTCTAAGTCAAAAAGGAGATGTGACAAAAAAAGTTTACTATACCTACCCCACTAATCATTGCCCTACACCCAAAGGTATGTTATTCAATGGTAATAAAGAGCAAGAAACTAAATATTATATTAGGCAAAAATGCACAATGATTGATAGTCAAGATATTGCCATACAACTCTCAAGAGATGGACTGAAAAAAAAAAATTCTACTATATTTCAAAATTGATTATTTTAATTGGTATTTTTATTATTGGTGTGAGTTATTTTATAATTAAAAATTTTATTATTTTTATGGATAATTTATTAATTTTATAGGTATTTTTATTACTATTGTAGATTTTTTTATTACTGTTGTAGGTAATTATTTTTACTACTTTTCTTGGGTACAAAAAAAATTATCATTTTTGTAGGTAATTTATCATATTTATGGATATTTTTATCGCTGTTATAATAACTATTTTTATTACTTTTTTTGATACAAAACAGTAAAAAAAATACTCACAAAAATGATAAAAACACTTATAACTATGATAAATATTAGAATGATATCGAATTTTTTTTTTTTGATACCGTAAACAACTCCATCAAGAGATATATATGCAGTAGTTTAGTTTCCTTTTCCCACACCTACTTGATCATTTATGAGAACAATATGTAGTTCTTCCGAAAACAAATAGCATTTATAGTTAGTTATATTTTGTCCCTCAAACTATTAATTAAGTTTCACTTTAGAGTAATGCTATATATCTCAAATTTGTATCTCAAATGTGCATCCCAAATTAATAAGGATGGTTGGATCAGTGGGTCCCAATTTAAAAAATTGGTGGGACCCACTCATCCAATGGTTCCCAATTTAAAAAATTGGTGGGACCCACTCATCCAATGGTTCCCATTCATTTGGGATGCACATTTGGGATACAAATTTGAGATATAAAACATTGCTCTTCACTTTATCCCCTTTGCTAAGTTTTCACACATTATTCCTCCATCTTATTAATTAGTTTCACACTGTCTCCAACTCAAACAATCATTAAATTGTACACAAAATTGGTCACAATTCTAATATAAATGTGTTCCTAATTAGTTTCACATTACCCATCAATTATTTTTCTTTGTCATAAATGCACAAACATTTTACATATGAAATTCAACGGTGTATTTAAGGCTGAGTCCCGACTATATCGAACTCTATCCCAATTATAGAACTCGGCCCCAAAGTTTGTGCAGGCTAAGTCCTAATTATATTGAATCAAATTCTAGACCTGTATGTGCCAGAAGAATAATAAGTCACTCATCTTTTTTATGGGTACATTGATAGTATGAACTCCTCAAGATAATTTGTGAAAGAAAATCTCATATTGTCGAGTTAGGTGAGATTCGAGTATAATAATTTTGTCAAAATGTTTAGTCAAAAAGTCATATATAACAATAGTTCTCAATAACTTACCCCACTAATCATTTCTTTACACCAAAAATGTATCTTTTATTCAAAGGTAATAAAGAACAAGAGATTAGATATTGAATTAGGTAACACTACTCAATGATTGATCCTTGAGATATTTTCATAGAGCTCTCTACAGACACATCTTCAATAAGTTTAGTTTCCTTTTCTTACACCTACTTGATCATTTAATGTATAGGTTTACTTGGAGATACTCCAAACCAGAGATTACTAGTGAACCCTAAATAACACTCTTCTTATTAAACCAATGTTGGTTGGTGTTCCAAGAGGAAATATCATTTTTGATTAATTATATTTTGCCCCTCAAACAAATCCACTTTATACCCTTTACTATCAGTTTTCTCACATTATTCCCCTACCTATATTATATTTTGGACAAAAATAGCCATGCGTCTAATAAAGTGTATACTCAATTAGTTTCACATTACACCTTGTTATATCAATTGTTTTTCTTTGTCCCAATGCATCTGAATTTGGGGGTATGTTGAAACAATTAACAATAGTTAAGAGAGACAATGTGAAGAAAAGAACAGTGGAATGCTAAAGAGAAAACCAAATAATAGTTTGATATACAAAGTATAACGTACCTTATCTTGATAACGATCCTCCAAGTTAATTTGAATGGAAAACTATCGATAGACTAGTATGTCTATATTATACGTTTGAGTTCTGTCTCACTCGATGCTAATGATTTGGAATGAAAATTGGCATGAACTGATCGCTCTGCTTGTCTTATTAGTAGAAGGGTTCAAGTTCAGTGAAATGAATGAGCGAGACTGCGAGAGTTGTTGAAGAAAGAGACGAAACATTGCTCTCCACGACAATAAAGGAAAAACGAGATATTAATTCAATCGGAGGTAAACTTCTCAATGAGGGAAAGTAAATGCGTAATGAGATTCAACAATTTTATACAACTTCCACGAGTCAAAAAAAAAAAAAGTGGTTAGAGCAATTTAACTACACATTCAGGGATAAGTAAATTGAGCACAAACTTAACATTTGATTTTAGGGTGAATTGTATTTTATACCCTAAAATTTTTAAAAATTCTTATTTTGTACCATCAAAAATTAGATTTTTGACATGACACCCTCAATATATTAAAAGTATTGTAATGTGGTTTTGTCGTGAGCTTCCGTTACTCATTTTGTCAACGTCAATAAAATTATTTTTGACGGAATAAACAACGAAAATTAACAGCTGGGCCACCCTAATTTTTTTGGGGTGCAAGGTGCGATTCCCCGTAATTTTATCTGTCAATACTTTCATCACTCTACTATATAGTGACATTTCATGGCCTTTTTTCATTACGAGAAAATAAAAACAGATATAGGTATTTGATTATACATTTTTATTTGTAAAAATAATTATATGAGCAATGCTATTGAGACCTAATTTATTGATATAATTTGTTGACCTAATTCACTATGATCTTTGGATTGACTGTAGGTCCCATCAAATATTGGAACTTAGTCTTGATCCAATGATTTTTATGAAATCACATCATTATGTCAGCAAATTAAATCAATTTTTTTGGTCCAAATAACATTATTCTAATTATATTGCTGGCTTCAAGAGTTATATTACCGTTTAACAACCCAATGGTAGTATAAGACTAGGGATACCTAATAAAATTCCCAAGGGTAAATTTCACTAACACTCCCTATGTTTAAGTTATATTTCACTGACACCCCCTTGATTTTTGAAATACATCAATTCTAACTCAACATATTTAATTAATTATTCTAGGTATTCTATAATAATTCGATCTTTTTATTATTGCTTCACGTTTGGATTGATTAGTACAACTGTGAGTATAAAATCTTAAAAATTTATAGAATTTTAATATTTTATTCATACAATATTCATTAAACGTATTAATTATGTCAATTTTGAATTATTTGTACTTCATACTAACATGATCTATTTATTATTATTTTAATAGAATGTATTATTTTTAGATTTATATCAAGAAATAAATAACACTAATATGTTAAATTCGTATTGAATTTTTTTTTTTTGAAAAACTTTGTATGGAGTTTTTTGTTTTTTGAAATAACACTATACATGTCGAGTTCTAGTCGTATTTTTTTGTGTCGTGTTGAAATTTGTCATCCCAATTTGCATGATTGGCAAAATAAATTTCCAATACAGAAATGAAAAAAAAAAAAAAAAAGAATGTAATAACAAAGTGAATTATGTATAGGGATTGTTGGTGGGTCCATGTGGACTTAAATACACTGTACACCGAAATGGTGACCCGTGTTTCGCACTGCATTATTGACTGATAACGACTGGCCACGTGGGTTGTTGGGTTGCATTTGTCTTCTAGTGCGTCCATCCAATGGAAATGCGCTGCGTGGCAAACTAGTCACGGGCCACATGATCATGTCATGTCAAATACTTGAGTGGATGGATCAATGCATCCATTATCATTGCCATGCATATATATATATATATATCATGCATAAATAAATAATAGGGAAGACCAATATATATATACTAGTTATTTTTTGTGTCTGAAGGCATGGAGTAATAAAAAAATGTCAATATATTTGTATTCACACCCAAAATCAAATCACAAATATAGAGGAGAGATAAATAAATTTAAGTATCGATTGTAATGAGGGTGAGCGGTGGTGGGCGACAATGATGATGGTGAGAGACGGTGATGGTTGTGGTGGGTAAGGCGATGACCGTGGTGGTGGTAGCAGTCGTGGGTGAGAATGGTGATGGTGGTGGTGGGTTTTGAGTGACGATGATGGTAGTGACGGTGGAGGCGGCGGCGGTGGTGACAGCGGCGGCGGTGGCGGTGGTAACGACGGCAGTGGTGGTGGCGGTGGCGGTGGCGACGATGGCGGTGGTGCAACGGTGGTGGTGACGGCTGTGGCGGGGGCGGTGGTGGCAGTGGTGGTGGTGGCGGCGACGATGGTGGCTGTGGCGGCAGTAGTGGTGGTAGCGACGGTGGTGGTGGTGGGGGTTGTGGCGGTGGTGGTGATAGTGGTGGTGACGGGGGTAATGGTGGTGGTGATGGCGGCGGTAGTGGTGGGGCGGTTTTAAATATTTTTTTTTTTTTAAAGTACTTATGAAAAATAATTTCTAGAAGTACTTTTAAAAAGTCACTACAAACACACTCTTAGGGACCTATTTTTCCTATTAAATATAGGGTGTTAATATTAACCGTTAGATTAACTTTAAAGTAAAATTTAAAACGATCTCAACCGCAAATAGCAAAAGTCATTTTGTTTATCTTTTAAGATTTGAATTGTAAGTTACTTTATTATATAGATAGTTATTGCCTGTGTCTGAAGGCACAGTGTAATAAAAAATGGTAAATAATAAACATATTTGTATTTATATTCAAAATCAAATCACAAACATAGAGAAGAGATAAATGAATTTAAGCATTGGTTTGTAGTGGGGGTGAGAGGTGATGGGTGGCAGTGGTGGCGATGATGGCGGCGACGATGGTGGTGGTTGCAGCGGCGGCGGCGGTGGTGGTGGCTGGGGTGGTGATGGTAGTGGTGGCGACGACAGTGGTGGTGGCGGCGGTAGTGGTGAGGAGGGCGGTGGCGAGGTAGTGGCGGTGGTGGCGGCGACGACGGTGGTGGTGGTAGCGGTGACGACGTCGAAGATGGTGGTGATGGCGGTGACGACGTTGACGACGGTGGTGGTGACAGTGGTGGTTGCGGGGGTGGTGGCGGCGACGATGGCCGCAGTGGCGGTGGTGGTGGTGGCGGCGACGGTGGTGGTGGTGGGAGTGGTGGTGGTAGAGGTAGTGGTGGAGTGGTTCAAACACTATTATTTTTTTTAATGTACTTATGAGAAATAATTTCTAGAAGTACTTTTAAAAAATTCCTCTAAAAACACCCTTAAGGAGCTATTTTTCCTATTAAATTTAGGGTGTTAATATTAGCCGTTAGATTAACTTTAAAGTAAAATTTAAAGCGATCTCAACTGCGAATAGCAAAAGTCATTTTGTTTATCTTTTGAAATTTGAATTGTAAACTACTTTATTATATATATATATATTTTTTTTTTTTTTTCTTGAGGAGAGTTGGGTGGGAGTTGGATTGACCCACCATGACAAAAGCTCATATATAAACTTGTGTGGCCTTGGTTCACACATTCACCCCCCAAATTCTTGTAAATTGTGAACCACATGTAGAATTTATGGTAGCAAAATGAGGGTGTTCATTTTTTTGTTTACTTAACTAGATTTATCCAGGGATGGCATTAGAATTTTACATTAAGGGGTTGAACAACAGCGTAGTACCAATGGGCCATTGGTCTAATGGTACTCTTTATCTTATAAAAACTTTATTTTCTTGAGTTTAAGGGTTCAAGTCCCTATTCCCCTCACCCTAACCAAAAAAAAAAAGAGCGTAGTCAGTAGTTTTATTCCACGAGATTATTCAATAACTTACCGTAAAAATTAAATTTTTAATTGAATATAACTTATCAAAATTAATCTTCACATATATAATTTTTTCTATTTTTAAATTAAATCAAAAAAAATTAATTCATACATATCCTATCACTCATGTACAACTAAATTTAGTTCAAAATAATGACAACATTAACAATTTCGATCCTAGTATCCAACACTTACAATTCAATTTATGCTGAATTTCACCAAATGACTCAATTATTAATTTTGGAAAAATAATATAACGATTAAAAAAAGTAATAAATATGCAAAAACAAAACAGAGACACCCTCTATCATTCTTGATACTTTAACCAGTGACTATTTGACTTTCTTGGAACTTTTATCCACTGTGCTCAAGAAAATCCTCAAATTAAGATAGTTTCCATTCAATAAGTTAGTTGAGTAACAAAATCAATAAATCAAACAAAAGTGATGAGCCCAAATCTAACCGGCCAGGCCAATAAATCAAGTAAGTCCAAGTCAACTAAAAGGCAGCTCGAGTCCATTTCGCAAATCCGACCCAGCCCAAGTTCTAAGGAGTTTAAGAAGAATTAGAGCACATGACGAGCAATCATCGGGATACTGTCTCTCGAAGATCAAGACAACATTTTATGACAATTACCTTTTGTAGACATCCGGAGAATTAATACATTTGCCCTCAAGTCACCGTCTTAACTAAGGACCTGTGCCTATAAATTGTAAATTCTCTCTACATGAAAGGACACGTTGAGCTCTACCTCTACACCTCTATACACACATAGTTTCTCTCTCTCTTATAACTATTATATCTCTCTCGAAGCTAACCATTACTTTCTCCCTCGTTCACCTTACTTCATCAATAAAGACCCCTCGGCCACTGTTGCCGTTTCTCAGGGTGGAGTAGGTCACCCAGATCGAACCATTATATATTTGAGTGTTGACTCAATATTTACATTACTGTCATTGATTGCTTTATTAATTATCCATTAATTACACCTTATCACACACTCGACAGTTGATCTTGCACGAGATTATTTTGTGCATCATCAAAAAGTATCTTAACAACAAAATAATACTAAATGAGCTCATTTGGTAGACGTATTATGAGGAGATTAAATATTAGATTGTACTATTTTTTATTTAATCGGGTCTAATACTTTGTTTGGTAAGCAAATTTGATACCGTATTAATTTCAAAAACGTATACTAATCGTATAATTATTGTATATTTTTTATACGATAGACCTGTATTATGGAGGTCTTTTAATACCATCAAGAGAAGTAGTATTATAATCCAACTCAAACGTATTATTCTACACATTTACTATTATAACCCTCAAGTGATAAAATCAAGTTGTTATCAATGTAACAAACACCGATTGAAGATATTTTTGTTAATTCAACATTAATATGATGAAATAATTCTCTAACAAAACAACCGATTGAATTAAATAACTACTATCCAACGCTGATATTGTGTATTGTTAAACACTAGATAAAGTTACATATTATTCTTAGGAAAATACTATGTAACCCAAATTTGTAACCCAAATTTTCATCCCAAATGAAGGAGGACCATTGGATGAGTGAGTCCTATCATATTTAATCTTGTCTTTAATCTATCTATATTGTATTAGACTGTATTAATTTATCTAATCCATCCATTTTTAATATGTCAACCAAACGAGTCCAATAAATAAAAAAAGAGAGTATTATTTTATCTTTTTCACATGCATTTGTGTGTTTAGCACACATAATAACTGCCAAACTGTACTGGTAGACCTGCCTTATACGATTTTTAATAAGTGGTAATTAACTAAAATATAAGATCATGAATGATTTGGTCGACATAGATAACATTATTATAAAATAAAAAAAAGAAAGATAATCATTCAGTCAGGTTCTCGATAGTCTATACATTGGGGTAAACTTGAATAAACCATCCTTTCAGTTTTCAAATTCAAATTCACAATTATTAGTCCAAAAGTTGTCGATAAAATAGCTTACGATCCCATCATCCGTTATAATATTATAGAATATTGTAATAAATATAATATTATGTATAAGACTGTCAAAATATGACACAACCTGTTAACCCGATACAAAATTAGAGGGTTTGAGTCTTCCTTAAGCCACCTGTTTTCATAAACGTGTGGACCCCGAACGACACGATTAATAAACGGATTGGGTTTGAGTAAAGTCAATCAAAAGAAATATACGACACGGCTCGACTCGACTCGTTTATATACCAGTTATACACGATTCATACACGATACGAATCCGATATGACACGATTCGTTATACACGAATTAATAAACGAATCATGTATGAGTAGAGTACTTTTTGACACGAACCTGTTTCACCCGACACGATTGATGTAATTATGGATAATATAATAACAAGATTTACTTGAACCTTGACAATTTGATGATGTCTTACAAGATCAAGTGGTAGAGGCATTATTCCCAAAGATTCCAGATCAAATTTTTCTCAAGTTGGAAGCAAATACCAAATATCAGGATTTTGCTGGAAGTGTGAATTGACCAATGGCCCAGTTATGGACTTATGTTTTATTGTGTTCAATGTATGTCTCTTTGGAAATTGGTATAAGACTAAGACTGTTCAAATAAGTGGGACTCAAGCCCCAGTTTTGTCCCACCAAAGAAAACAATTGGTCAAGGTCTTATTCCAACAAAGATATTATTTTTCAAAACAAAATAGAAAACAACACAATTTAGATTAGAAGCGTTGAATTTTCCTCATCAAACACAACTTGGAGACATGTTCAATGTATTATTTGTAGAGGTGTCAAAATATGGTACGATTCGTTAACATAACACGAAATTAAAGTATTTGGTCTTTTTTAAGTGATCACCCGTTTTGTAAACGAGTGAACCTAACACGACACGATTAATAAATGAATTGGATATGAATGAAGTCAATCAAAAGAAACACATAACACGACTCGTTTATATATCGGTTATATATAATTGATACATGACATAAACCCGGTATGACACGACTCGCTAGACTTATTTTTTGATATACAATGGGTATAATGTTTTTTAATACAAATTCGTTAAGACTTGACACAAACCCATACCCGATATGATTGACAAGCCTAATTATGTGTAACGTCACCTAATCATGAACATGGTTACCTTCGCTGGTATTAATCAAGTCACAATAGTAAATGCATCACTCATGAATGGTGGTAGGCAAGCCAATTGATAGAATTTCGATTCAAATCCAAGGCCGACTACTCAGAGATGGATTGAGATTTTTGACTGATTATTTGAATTTGAATTTGAATTTGAATTCTGAATATGTTATATCCCTTTTTTATGGATTCTGATATGGATCTTGATTATGATATGACAAGTTTGGATGATTATATGACGATATCAATTGAAATTTATATTTAATTGAGTAAAATTTAGGTTTAATATAGTTATTATGATCGGATTAGGTTTCTGAATTGGATATCAGATATTTAAGGTAAACAAACTTCATTGTATATACGTATCGACTTAGGGTTTTGGATTGAATTTTCGTTTTTATCATATTCGAATGTAGAATAAGAACATAACGCCCGATAAATATTCAAATCAGTTTTCGGATATTCACTTTCAAATACGGTTGAATTTAAATTTGTATAGGCCGAAATGAGATCCAAATCTGTTTCGTTGACAGTAATTACAAGGTAGTACTAAACTTAAAACCAGCCATTAAGCCTACAATAACCTATTTCTAAATCCTTTACATCTCAATCTACTTGGGACAAAAATTAGGAGCAAAGGGATAGGAACACTGTAAGTTCATTCTGGTCCTTTCATTTCTGATGCCATTTGTTAGCCCCATTTGGATTTCCATTGATCTTTTCCTTGTCATTCTGACAGGGACCCTCTTAATGTCTAAACCACAATAATGTGACACATCCACTGTTTTTGTATTTTACATTAACACAAGTCGGACCTGTCACTATTCATCAAGTGATATATGGTGGGTTCAAATTAGAGAATTAGAATATCCATAATTGAAATAAAATAATTTATCGTTTGTCACTCTAGATCCTACAATAGGTACGATTTATGCACCGAGTACAACCTTGAGTTATTAAAACATATTAATAACTGGGTATATATTACCTACCGGGATAGGCGCCTCTCCACGTCAGCAAGTTCCGTGAATAGGTAAACTAGAAACATTATGTGTGTTGTCATCAAAACAAATATACATGTGAATAGGTAAAGTAGAAACATTGTGTGTGTTGTCATCAAAGGCCACTTGCTTTGCAGATATATATTAGGAGTTTTTCATGTAATATCACCTCATCATGAATATTGTTGCCTTGGATCTTAAAGAACCGTAACTTCTCATTTTCTTAAATGATATTATTGCGGGTTCGAATTTAAGAACCCGTCTGTGCAAAATAAAGATAAGACTGTCAGCTGTTACATAAGAGAGTTTTCTAGACTGTTGCAGTTACCGCTTCAAAGTCTTATATAAACGGGAGTTTTGTGCATTACGTGCAATTATCTCTTCAGACTATGGTATAAACTAAGTGTGTCCCATGACTTGGGAACAATAATGCGATTAATAATGGTTTTTCAGTAAGTGGGAATGTATTAAAATATAGAATATAATTGATATGGTTGACACATGAGGCACTTGAATATTCCCTTACAATATAGAAGAAAACAAGATTTACTCAATCCTTTGGCAAGTTGATGGTGTTTTTTTTTTTAATACATACCCAAAGGATCATGCTCCTTGAGAAATCTGAATTAGGGGTGATGATTTAGTTATGTCGAGTTGCCTTATTTTGAGTTTTTGTCGAGAATTCGTTAGTTTTAACTCAAATAATTTAACTAATTATGTCAGATGCCTTGACATTAACCCAACATGTTTAACATCGTGCCTTGTGTCCTTAGATTAAAAATTCAAAACTAAGACTCTATTATCTCTTAACCAAACCCACCACTAAAAGTTTTTCTATAAACCAAAAATCTACTATGCCCCTATAGTAGTAAAAACAAAATCAAAAAATCTTATTCGTTTGAAAAGATTCATATCAGTAATTGATAAAAAATATAAAGATCAAACATTTTATTCATACGATATCAGTTAGTCGTGTTACTCATGTCCATTTTGACTTATTAATTCATGTTTGATGTTAATTTGTCCCGTTTATTAATTGTGTTTATAAGTCATGTTATTTTCGAGTTCTTGTTGAGAAATAGTCAACAGTTGCAATATTTAAGAAATTATTAACACGGATTCCCAAAACTGACCATTACTGTAACTTCAACTCCAAGAGTTATCTCATTCTTCTTTAAGTACCGTTATCATAACCAAATGTTACATCATTTAGAGAGTTAAAACAGGATCTTCAGTCATCGACTCTAGTACCAGCTAATGAAGACGGGAAGTCCATTGATGTAATATCCAATATACATGTTTGAAGCGTATACCTACGTAAAAGCTTAAGTCTACAAGTACTATACACATCCTTGTCAAATTCCCAAAATACCATCCTTTTGTGTGACACTAGTGTTTGTATTATTGCCAAAGATGAAGAAGACCCACATGTTTCCCAACGACTTATAAAAAGACAAAAGCATTTTTACTAGAGTGTTTCATATCCATCAAATTGGCCATTGCTTTTTTGGAGTTGCAACTTAAGCTACCTTTTTTCTCCTTCTACTAGCCACAAGATCACAGTCCTCCTGTATGGCTGTGTGGTCCTAAAAAGTCATTTTCCTTTTTAATAATTTTGGCATAGATACCTTTACTTCAAAGCAACTCTTCATGTGATTTCATCCTCTATTTTTTTAAAGTGAATGTGTGTGTGTTGCTAGTTTATCAATTGGTCTATTTTTCATTATTTGGTTTTGGAGTGTGACTCACATTTCTTGCTTTTTATGAGATCTGGGTTATTTTTATTTGGATGAATTAAAATTAAAATTGATTTCCATGTATCTTAAGCTAGTGACACTTCATTTTAAATTGAAGAACTCTGAAAATAATTATTTGTTATTCTGAACTAAAGTGCAACAAATAACGAGAATAATACCCTTTAGACCGTTTGCATTTTTAGGGTTTTCTTTAAAATTTTACAAGTATGGGGAATAAAAAATATAATATGTATAAGAGAATAAAAGACATTTTGTCATGTTATTTTATAAAAAACTGAAGACTTTTGACATTTGAATATTAATTTTCCCGAAATTTGTAACGGTTCAAGTTTACTAATAAATTACAGGAGGTTATGTGTGAGTTTTTAAAGTCTAAGAAGATATTGTGTTACTAAATCAAAATACACTACAAGAAAATAAGGAATTATTGGCGTTTGCTACACACCGGGGAGAGGACGGAGATAGGGCTAACTTGAGGGAAATATGTAATGGGGGGTTTTTGATTTGGGGAAGCTTAAAAAAAGCGTCCTAGACGTTATTTCTGGAGAATAATAGATGACATAAACAACAGGACTTTTAAAGTTGTTTGTCCGCATTTAACCTAAATGCCGATGATGTTGAAAAGTTTATTGTTTTACACATACATCTATTCGCATTCAATATAAACGCCAATAAATGTTCTTTTCATCGACACATATAAAAACAATCGAATAACAAACGACGGCCAAAGGTTATTTCCTTGTAGTGATAGTGGAGATAATCTATAATTTCCCTTTTTCATTCTTTCATAATAAAATGAAAAGAAAGACTCTTTAGTTTTATCCTTCGATCTTTTCATTAAAGACATTATTCTAGAATATTATAGAATATAAATATTTGACGTAAAATATAAATATATAATTGGACAAATGATTTTCATTAAAATAATTAATAGAATTTAATTACTAAACAATTTATTCGTATTAATTTGTGATACAAAAACTAAAAAAAAATTCGAGATGCATATTATTACTAAAACAAAAAATGATGATCCATACAACAATCACGTCTTATTTTTTTGATTATTTTCACCCTTGACTTGCTACAACCGTCCCATTCCACCTAATCACATGTACAAGTACAACACCTAACAATTAATTTAAAAAAAAAATATTAAAAAATAATATAATATAGAAAAATAATATTTCACTAGTGTGACGTCACCCAATCAATAATGGAAAATGCAAAGACAATGCAATGCATACAAAACTCATACATACATAGATTGCTTGTGCATGTGTACATGAACAGCATATGCATAGAAACCATGAAGTGGCTTACAAGGGCACTTTTTGTGTCCTTTAAAAGCTGACTCCCACTCACAAACAAGACAAGCACTTTTGGAGAGAAAAAAGAAAACCACAGAGAGAGAAAGATGCGGAGGTCATCTAAATCAAGATCCAGAGATTACACAGTCTCTCCCCAAGATGGCCCAAACCCAGACCTTGAAACTCTTGAACTGTCAGAGGAAACTATCACCAACCCATCAACTGGGTTGTCCAAGAATGATGATCCATGGCTCAAAAACAAGACTAAGAAGAAGAAAAACCAAGTCTGTCTTGAAGGGTATGTTGAGACAGCTGATGAAGATGAGCTGGGGAGGACAAAGAGCTTGACTGATGAGGATTTGGAGGAGCTTAAAGGCTGTTTAGACCTAGGTTTTGGGTTCAGCTATGATGAAATTCCTGAGCTCTGCAATACTTTGCCTGCTCTTGAGCTTTGTTATTCCATGAGCCAGAAGTTTCTTGACGAGCATCAAAAGTCTCCAGAGACTTTGTCCGATACAGCTTCGTCGACCTCAAGTCCTATTGCCAATTGGAAGATCTCTAGTCCTGGTGAGTCTTTTGTGAATTCTCTGCAATATGATATCTTTATTGCGCAAATTGCAAGTTTTTGTTCCTTGGAAGATAGTCATTTTTCTTGGAAATTCTTGGTTTTAGGTTGTGAAAATGGTATGCTAAGGTATCTAGAATTTTAATTTTAAGTGTTTTGTTTCCTTGCAAGATAGTTATTATTTTTTTTTTTGAAACTCTTGGTTTTTTTGGTTGTGATTTTTGGATGATAATGTTGTTCTGTAGAAAATTTGGTTTTCTTGTGAAAGCTTTGTGTTGCAAGAGAGTCAATTTTCTTGGAAAATCTTAGTTTTTGATTGTGATATTGGTATGCTAACGTTGTTATTTAGAGGTTTGTTTTCCTTTTAGAAGCTGGAAATTACATTAGTTCTTCCAAGAATTTTTTGTTGTTGTTGTTGTTTGGGGGTGTTGTGGGGGAATCTTGTATAGATCTGTTTGTTAATGATGTTTTGCAATGGGTATTTTCTTTTGGAATAAATTCTGTCGATGACAGGCCTATGGCCTCCTTAGGGTGTCTAAGGGGTCCTTTGATCTTAGGTGTTAGAAATGTTTATGACTGCCATATAGGCTATTCATGGTGATGGATATAGATGGAAAAATGAAATGGTTTTTATGTATAATGAAGAATTTGATCTGGAAAATTTGAACCATATTTTGACTTTGATTTTTTTATAGCCTTTATGTTCTGTTGAAGGTGGTTTATGGGTTATTTTTTCATGTAAAAGTAGATTTGGGTTCAGTTGTTATATGATCTGTGTAATGTGTTTGTAGAAAGAATGGTGAACTAGGTTCTTATTGACAGAGGATGATCTGGAAATAGAACAAAATAATTGGCCATTTGGGTTTCAAAATTCACATGCTTGTCTCATCTTTAATTTCGACTGCTTAGATTTGATCGAAAGAGCGTTGTTACATGAACTAGAGAATCTTTAAATCGTAGTTTAATTATGTTAAAACAAAAATACCAAGATACATCCCTCACCAATCTGTGGTGGCCATTAAAGGGGGGTATGAAACATGTTCTAACTTTCTGTTTCATTTTCTCTGCCTTAGGTGACCACCCTGAAGACGTGAAAACGAGACTCAAATTTTGGGCGCAAGCTGTAGCATGTACTGTGAAATTATGCAGCTAGAAGAGATCAAGAGTTCTTTACTTTATTCGGTTGTAGGAGATGAATGAACATCTTCTTCAACATGGGAGTTTCTTAGCATGGACCTATCCTTCCAAAGGATGAGCCTGCAGGGGCAGACGCCCGTTAATTCTTTACCTGGTGATGGATATGAAGAGCCGGCTTTGAAGAAGTAGAAACGAGAACCTGAAGAGGAAGAAGAATGTTTCAGGTCTGAGATTAACCAATACCCGCAATGAGTCTGACATAATTCACCCAATGCTTCGATAAACTGTAGAATAATTGTATCCGGGGCACATTAAGAATAAACTAGAATAGTAATGAAATTACATTTCTTCATCTTGTTCATGATATTACTGGTTGATGTTTGATGTTGACGTACATGTTAATACCCCCTCCTCATCACTAAGCAGTGTTATAAGAGGGTAGGGGCCTCCATTGGAGCTTATCCACAATCCTCATCTTATCAGTTGATTGGGGCTTAAAAGCGCCTTTGGTTAAGTCCTTTCCAAACAAAGGATCAGCTACAAGACCCGTCTTTGCTTAGGCAAAGTATGAGATCGCTATTTCGGCCAATCAACTCTCACCTTTACCTCATGGGGGGTTGAAAGACGTTTTCTCAATCCAATGACAAATATTACTGTTTGTTGTGTGAATCTACTCCCCACATAGGTGAAAATTCAGTAAATGGAATGGCAATGGGGTTTGTCCACTTGGTGGAGCTGCCCACTCCTTTGAAATATTTAACAAAGTCTTATCAGTCATGTTGCTTCTTTTTTGTTTTCTTTCCCATTAGTATAAAATTCCAGCTATTGTGCTACTTTGATAAAAAGGAAAGATTAGGGCAAATTACACCAAGGACATTTTCAACTATGATCTTTATTGCATATAGCTTTCTCAATTATCATATTTCTTACATACTTTAACTATGGTTATTTGTTTTATATTTTCCTAATAATTAATGTTTGTTACAAATTGGAAGAAAAATTCTTTTTCTTTACCCACAAATTGAGTGATTTTGCTACTTTTCCTCGATAAGTGGACATTTTGCATCTAAAGATAATCTACGCTTGCTTTTGAGGCAGTGTAGAATGTCAGAAATTACGTAATTTATTCGGCATAGTGAGATTGAGGTCATAGTTGGGAGGATTAAAATATATTTTTTTCCAAAAGATTATGCTCACATGGGTGATTTTTGTTTCTTCCAACTAAGTCATGGGAATTTGCCTCTGCACTTCTCTTGCTAATGTTTACAGTTGAATTGAAAGAACAGTTTAACAAAAAGATTGAACTTGAAAGTGAAACTATTTTTTGGAGATTATGTAGTTTTTGCTGTTTTAGATTTTTTTTGTTTTTGATAATTTTTGATGATGCATGAAGTTGATTATGTACAATCAAATTAGTCAAGTGTGTGATGTAAAGTAATTAATGAAGCAATTAATAATAAAATGCAAAGATTGAGTGGTTAGGTCTGAGTGACCTAACCACTGAAGGTGGCAACGGCGGTTGGATAACTCTATTAATATGAGTTACCAAAGTAAAAAACTATCTAGTTTTTGTTGTATCAAGGGTTCAAGTCCCCCCCTCAAAAAAAAATAAAATAAGTGAGTATAAGGTAGTAGAAGAGCGAGAGAGCAAGAGTACGCTCAAGGTGTAGTCATGTCCCATGTGTAGGGGGGTTTACAATTTATAGGCGTAGAGTCCTAGTTGAGACGGTGACGTGACGGTCAAAATACTAACTTATTGGGGAGGCTAGCAACAATTAGAGATGTGCATTAGTTTGAAGTAATGACTATTCCAATGATTATTCTTCCACGTGCGTTGATTCTTTCTAAACTATCTAGTTTTTGCTGTATGGGATCTACATTTTCGTGGCTTAGACAATTTCCATCTGGTTTGCATTGCTACAAGCAAGCAAGCAAGCAAAGATGAATGGAGAAGGGAATTCAAGCATGCCACGGAAAGATTGTGGCAAGCTTTGAATTAGAAAGTACATCCAATGCTTTTCCATAAGTATTTCAAGTTTGGCTTACATCATTTATTGATTTTCCATTTTGGGTTATAGAATCAACTTTTTTTTTTTTGTTTTAAGCACTATAAATTACTTACAAAGTGTTGATTTGCGTGCTTAAACGATAAAATTTGTCTGAAAACGACTTTCATGAACTCATAATTTTTGACACATGGTAAAATGATGTGAGTTCTCACATCCAAAGTTTTCAAATTCCTTTTGAAGGAATATGATTAACTCTCAAGAGAGGGGTTTGGAACAAAAGTTTGTTCATTTGTGACTTGTACATCATAGGTTTTGATGATGCATAAAAGTATTTATTGAAAATCAATTAAGTATGTAATGGAGTATGCTCAACACAATCAAACACATAGATTAAGTGGTTTGGTCTGAGTGACCTACTCCACTGGAAATGACTACGGTGGCCGGAGAGTTTTATTACTCAAGGTGTGTGAAGTGTTGAGAGATGAGTGATGCCCCCTATGTGTAGGTGGGATTTACAATTTATAGACAAGTAAAATTTTATAACGGCTCCGAGTGAGCCTTGATTGAGGCGTCATTCTGGTAATGGGGAGCGGAGTGGTTCTGTGAGGTCGATGTCATTCTCGTAACGGACGAGGCGATTCCGTGAAGTTGATGATATGCACCCCGATGACTGCGTTCCATAGATTTCTTTTCCTAAAATGGAGATCTCCACGTACGCAAATAATAGACTAAATATTTTAAGACGGTGAGCTTGACCCAATTGAAATTATGATTGAATCTTTGTTAATCTACATTTTGTGATCTAGGCCTGATCTAGATCGGGCCCATCACGTTTGAATTGTGAACACAACTTGGATAGAAACCTAGGTCACCAGACTATTTTTTTTTTAAAAAAATTGAGGATTAATTATGTTTTTACCATCAAAGTTTACAATAATTCCCAATTTGGTCCAAGTTTACAATATTCTCACTTTGATCCTCAAATTTCTTTTACAAATTTTATAAACGAACCTAGGAAAATTTTCAATTCAATCCGACTAAAAACATAGGAAAAGATAATTATGTGTGGTGTAATATACATATGCTCTTTTTTTTTTTATAGTGATTTGTATTTCTCTCAAGTTTTTTGACGAAAGTTATATATTAGATAGAAATAAAATTGCTAGAAAGTTGAAGGTGAGATTGAGAAAAAAAAATTAAAAGATCAAAGTGGAAATCATGTGAAACATTGAGGAAAATGTACTCAAAAACCCTAATTTTGATCAAATTAGATCCCAACAAAAAACAAGAAAATTGAAAAAACCGTTTTTCCCAAACAAACGAATCGGTTTGACCAACCGGTTTGGACCGGGTTTAGAGAAACACTTCTAGTATGCATCAAGAGCTCTCGTCTATGCGCGGTCTAAAATCTCAATGCTCTCCAACACCAGAACCAGGCATGGCGCCCTTTATTTCTGTTCAAATCTATGCAAAGTCTTTATTGCTTCATTTTCTGGAAACCCTATTTCCACTACTCACAAATTAACCTTCCAAACCCCTAAACCCATTACCCAAGAACCCACTCAAATCACCAAAAACCTCAGCTTTGTTCCCACTGTCTCATCACCTGAAGTCTCAATAATTCCAGATTCTGTAAGTGCTTCTGATGTGAATTCAATCTGTTCTATACTTTCTAATCCTGGTACTGAAAAAAGCAACCTTGATACTTTACTGAATGACTTCAAAGACAGGCTTAGTTCTGGACTTGTTCTGCAAATTTTGATGAATTATAAACAGTTGGGTAGGATCAAGACATTAGAGTTCTTTTCTTGGGCCGGACTGCAAATGGGTTTTCAGTTTGATGACTCTGTGATTGAATACATGACTGATTTCTTGGGTAGAAGGAAGCTTTTTGATGACTTGAAATGTCTTCTGATTGCAATTTCATCGAATAATTGTCAAGTTTCGTGTAGGGCATTTGCAATTTGTGTTAGATTTTTAGGTAGGCAAGGGAGGATTCAGGAAGCCCTTTGCTTGTTTGAAGAAATGGAATCAAAGTTCAGTTGTAAACCCAATAATCTTGTGTACAATAATATCTTGTATGTGCTTTGTAAGAAGGAACCTTCTGGGGATTTTGTTGATGCTGCTATTACAATTTTTCGAAGGATTGAGTCACCGGACACATATTCATATAGTAATATTCTTGTTGGTTTGTGTAAGTTTGATCGATTTGAGACTGCCCTTGAACTTTTTCATGAAATGGGTCGAGCTGACTTGGCGCCAACTCGGTCTGCCATTAATGTTCTTATTCGGGAGTTGTGTTCATTAAGTTCAAAAGAGGGAGCTATTGGGGAAGTTAGAGTGAATCATCCCCGTAGGCCCTTTACCATTATGGTTCCTAATGTTAGCACAAAGAGAAGAGCTATAGAGCCTGCAGCTGGAGTGTTTTGGAAAGCCCATGAATTAGGTTTATTACCAAGTGCATTTGTTATTAATGGGCTCATATCGGAGCTTTGTAGGCTTGGGAGGATAGAAGAAGCTATTGGTATTTTGAATGTTGTGGAAGAAAGGAACCTGAGATGTTTGGAAGATAATTACACAGTTGTGATAAAGGCTTTATGTGACCATCGCCGGGTAGATGAAGTTAGCCAAATATTTGGAAGGATGCTTTCGCAGGGCTTCAAGTCAAAGTTAGTGGTTTACAATTCCATAATATGTATGCTTTGCAAGTTGGGTAGATTGGATGATGCTGACACCGTTTTTAAAATTATGAATAAGAATAGATGCCTTCCAGATGTTGTGACCTATACTGCATTAATACATGCTTATGGTGAAGTACGGAACTGGGAAGCTTCTTATAGCTTAATAATTGAAATGTTGGGATTCGGCTTGCATCCACATTTTCACACCTATAGTTTAGTGGATAGACTATTGAGGGTACATAAGCAGATGGATTTGTCTATAAAGTTGGAAGGAAAAATGGAAATGCAGATCTTGCTGAAGCATTGTAAAGAAGGCCAATTAGAGAACGCTTATGAAAAACTGAGATCAATGCTTGAAAAAGGAGTGCATCTTCCAATCTACATAAGGGATGCTTTTGAACGTGCATTTCAGAAGTCTGGCAAGTTGAAAATAGCTCATAAATTGCTAAAGGGGAATGGGGATGTTATCTGCAAACCCAAGGTGGCAGAAATTAGTAGTTCTGAGCAAATATGACCAACCAACAAGGGTATTTCTTTCGCACCAGATAATTTAGAACATTGGTTCTGTGAGAACGTGTCAGAGGAGTGCTAATATATATTGACACATCTACATTAATTTGTTTGTGATACTGGATAAGACGGATTGTTTGCATATATTGCTACTCAAGTTTACGAGATCATTTCTTGCTGCTATATAGTATATCTGAAAAAAAAATTAACAGAGCCCTTTATTGAAGTAGCCTGGTTAAGTTCTTCTGAACTCTGTACATTAGGCAATCCTTTGAAAAGAGACAAAAGGACTTGTTATAACAGAGTCCATTGCACATCTTATAAGAGGGACTCACCACAATAATGATTAGGTATTTGGTTGGAATGGGGTGGCATTAGACAATCGTATGGGTCTGTATTTGATGAAATCCTCAGTTTTTTTTTTTGAAAACAATGAAATGTGTTAGCCATTTCCTCAGTTGAACCTCAGTTGAAGCGTCTAATTTTTGTAGATGTGTTGATAAATGTGTGAGCCATTTCCTTTTTCTTTTTGGTTGATAATAATACTTAAGCACCCATGTCCCAATTAGCAACGGAATCCTGCATAGGGGTTGCAGGAGATGTAACTCAACTGGTAATGGATAATCATGCTTTCTTTCTCTTGTCATATTGGTTGGCGTGATCATTTATGTTGGTCTTGAGGAGGTGCAACAAGTCTCTCTATGTCTTGATGGAGTGTTTAACCGGGCCGACCCGTGGGCGCTTGTTGTAGAGCTAGTTAAATGAAGGAAGTTGTGCATTTACTAACAATTTAAGCTTTTGGTGTAACGCCAAGCACTTCAATCCAACAATTGGTAGCAGAGCAAGGTCACTGGTTCAAGTTCCAAGATAGCTGCTGGGGGGAAAGATTATTGGCCTAGAGGAGGTGCAACAAGTTTCCCTGTGGAGAGTTTAACCAGCCCGACCTGTCGGCCCTTGTTGCTGAGCTATTTAAAAGAAAGAAGTTGCGCCTTTACTAGCAGCTTAAAATTTTGGTGCAACGGTAAACGCTTCGATCCAACTATTTATAATGCATGTTTCCAAAGAATATGGTACTTGACTCCTTAATTCACTCCTCTTGTTGTACGGTGCTTGTTAACATGTTCCAGCTATTGTCAACAGCTAAACATTTTACTGAATGAAATAAGGCTTTTTTGTGGGGGTAAAACTCAAGATCAACATCCAAGTCATTAAGACAAATAGATCCAAGGTAGAAACATTGAAGTTGTTGAGTTGTCATGCTTCAATATTTTGCAAGAGCATTTCAGGAGCTCAATGTGATTGGGACGTTAAGACACTTTGACCTTTCTTTTTATCTTTGTCTTTCTTCTTCTTTTTGATCTTTTACTTTTTTTGGTACAAGGCCACTTTGACCTTGCTAACAACATTGTCATGAACATGGATTTTTGACCCTGTGAGGAATTATATTTCTTCTCAGCTCTGTATAAAAGCTCATTGGCTACATGTTGAACATAATCCTGAAATAGGTGCTTATCTATTTTTGCGGTCCCCTAATCTCTATATTTGAAATGGACTTTGTCCAGAAATGCTTCTCTCAAGAATTTTGGATTGAAATAAGCAATTAGGAGTGTTGAAACCTAAGCTATAATATCCTGTTTTCTTATGTTAGGGGTCTCTTGTAGATCAAATCAAATATAAGAGTTACCAGGCTGGAGTGTATCAGTCTTTTCCAAGAAAACTAATGAACCGGAATATCCCCTGCATTTTTCCACTTGTCAACAGAGTTGCTTGGGATACTGGATATGGACCAAAGAACTGATGTATGCAAAGAAATTACTCAAGGTTAAAATTTCTGATTGCATGGTTCTTGAGTTGGAGATCTTGTTTTCAATGGCCTCCTTTCTTGAATTATATAAGGTATGCTGAACATTTACAAAACTATAGCGTACATTGATATAAAATGTTAAGATTATGAACATGTCCGATTATTGAGGCAGTACATCATTGGTAGTTTGGGCATGTTTATAGAAGATGTAGTGCAGCACTGGTGAGAAAAAGTGATTTGATACGTATGGATGGTAGCACCGATGAGGAATCTTCCATTTTGTGCTCTGTCCCTTTACAGTATCTGTGAAAATTTGAAATTAACATCGAGTGAGATAACAAAAATGGATATGATAGTTTACGATTTGAAGGAAAATTTGGCCCTTTATAAAGAACAATAGGAAAACAAGATTCATGTATTCGACCACGAATAGTGGGGATAAAGGTTTTGTTGAGGTGTTGAAAGGCATCTTCTTGTTGTATGCCATGTCAAACAGACAATTGAGAACACATGATACCTGCCATAAAGGTAATTGATATGTTGGTGTAGTTATGTATTTTTTCGTAGGCAATTCTAAATGTTGTATGTGATCATTCAAGGAGAACATTTATTTATTGTATGGTTGTACTCACCTGGACAACCAAAACACTCTCAATGGAGAGTTGTGTTGATGTTGTACCTTATTCAAATGGCACTTGAACTTAACTAGGCACTGTGATCCAGGTCATAAGCATTTTCAAAATGTTGAAGTAAATTTCTCTTGTGCACATTGTCAACACAACATGCAGCGTACCAAGCATAGAAAAGGAACACAATAATTAAGTAAGAAACTAATAGTGTTTTTTAAAAGCATGGCCTTTCTTAAAATTGAAGGGTCAGAAATGAGGGTTTTAACGAAAGGAGACAAATATGCATGAAATGTGGATAATAATATATTGTGCACAAAATTTTGCATTATCTACATATCTATATATATTTGTTTGTTTGCTGATGTTCTTTGCGACATCTTTGTCGGTTATCGTAATTTTCTCTATAACCACGATCACGACATAATTATATTATAAGCATTAGGATGCCAAGATTTAGGACTACTTTGTTTCCCTTCAATGAATATTAACTGTTTGTAAGTTGCTTGATAATTTGTTTCGTTAATCTGAGTGCAATTCCTGTGGACTATATGGGATGGGAATTTTCTCTATTGATATGGTACTCATTTAATTTGGCACAGCATCCACTTAATTTACTATTCCCAGTATGAGGACTGATCAGTAGTTTGACACATGAGAAATGGTCAGAGGCTTCTAGAGTATAGGAAAAGTTTTGGGGAAAAAAGGCATCTTTGTTATAATATGAATCATTGCTAGTCATACAAGGCCAATTATCTTGAGGTATAAGATCCCTTGCACATCTATCAATTTGCCTTTATCTTCCATGTGCTTGTATTGCCAGCATTTTTTCTGGACGCTGTGCTGCGTGTATGTGCATTTGAAGGTTCCATATGGGAAGCATGGGGCCACTCATGTTAAGGTTTTCATAGCATGCATGTTACTGGATTTTTATAACAAGATGCATAACAATTACATTGCTTTTTGATGTCGTAAACACAATATATATGTGCAAATTGTACCATGGACATGCTCAACAGTAAATTTCTCCCTTGAATTCATGGTAGTAAACAAGGATCACCACTTTATTCAATGCATAGTTTTGGTTAGCTTGGAATCGGAAATGCTTCAGAAACAAAACGGAAGCGAATAAAAAAAATAGAGTTCTGTTTTTGAAACATTGGTAGAGACATTCCAAAACATCCAAAATATGAGAAGGTTTGGTTTTCTAGCATTGATTCGCTTCGGGTTCCGCTTAAGTCAAAATCTTTCGGTGGAAATAAAATGAATTTTTGCTCCTTGGTAGTAAACACTTTGCAGGGAATTTATGATGTACTAATTGGGAAGCTTAAGAACAATATCTTTTGCTGCATTCTTGTTAACAAGGAACTCTTGGCTCCCAACTCCTGTCTCCAAAGTGGTGGTTAGGATACCGGTTTCTCTAAAATGGCGGCACTAACCACATTCTCTATTGTGTTGATCAGTTTTGCAGTTCATCGAAGATTGCATCCCTATGCATAGCTCCAATGCCAATTCTATTGGCATTTTCCACCGGTCTTCCAGATCCATCTGACGAGAAATGTTGGGGGTTGGAACCAAACCGGTAGCCCATTGGGTGTACCTGACCCGATGGAAGGAATCCATATTTGGTCCGATTTCCTGGTTTCAACAAAACTCTTGCATATATGAGAACCCTGTAGTGTAACTACTTTTGAAAGTGTTGTATTGTAGGACAACCTTTGAGAGGTTAAATTCAGCCATTATTCGCCATTTTCTCTATTTCCAACCGTTGTGTGAGGCAAAAAAGACTTCTGCATTGTGGATTTGTTGGTGTTGCTCATTACTATTGCTACTACATGTTTGTTCATGATCAAGAAGGCACCAAAGTGCGTAAAACATCGTGTTATTGATTATTCTGGGTCAGATATTCGGTTAAAACACCAAACAGGTAAGTCCCAAATCCGATATCGCTTCAGCATGTGTTTTCCTTAAAGATGGTGCAGTTTCGAACTAGCTTGCCTGAAATCATACGACGAAACCGCTGCATTAGACAACTTGATACCATATAAATTGGTATCAACTTTATTAGTGATCTTATTCTTTTGGATGTTCTTGCAAGAACTGGGTTCAGTGAGTTAAGGTTTGTTTGTTTCTTGGAATTTGTAGGTTTATTGGCAACTATATGAATAATGGTATTTTCCAACAACTGCATTAAAATAAACAAAAATAAGAAAAGATATGTTAGGAAGGCATTTTGTTTACATTTTTTAGGAATTTTTCCTACGGTTTTTTATTCACCTTGTTATATAATTGCCGATGATTTTTTCCTTTATTATTTTGTTGCAAAAAGGGTAAAAACTTGCATTCCAAAACACTCGAAACATTGCAACTATGTATGACTCATTTTAGCAGTACTCATAGCCTCGATTTAAAATCTAGGGGAAAATGAGGGGAAGAGAAGGGAAATTGTCAAATGTTACTTCAAAAGGAATGTATTTATTTTTTAAAAAAATTGAAGTGTTTTTTCTTTACCTTTTTTTTTCCTAGATTTTACCAGAGCATTGGGGTATAATTTTTTGTCTTCAAAAATCAAATACATATGGTGACTCGTAGGGTTTCTCTTAGCTCAGTCTTTTTGGTTCTTGAGAATGATCGCCACCTTTCCCATGACCGGAATGATTCTCCCTACTCGATGGGTCTACATCCATCCTTGAATGTCGTCGGGTACTGTTAACTATCCCGCCATTCTTATAAGTGTCACCAATCATCTGCGCAGGTGTGTCTGCACCTCTTTGAGTGGACGAGAAATAAAGGATTTCTTGAAGACTTCGTTCCAGACCCAAGAGTCAACTTTTCCGTATGAGCATTCGGTACATGTATCAGTTCGTGGAAGAGTGAAAGGGTCACCACTAGTGCGGTTGAGTCTAAATCAAATTTTAAATGGAACTGAATTTTTACATTCAACTACATCAACTATTATTAGGAAGATCGGAGGAAGAAAGAAGTAATTGGAATCATTGGTATTGCATTTGATTTTCCAGTTTTTCATTCTGGATGATAAAAGACCTTCCCTCTATTTACCTCCATCCATCAAGGTTCATACAAAAAGAGGATGATCCATGAAATTTGCTGGCCATAAAATAGTTCATGAAGTAGCTTATCAATATTTCCTTATCCATGGGTGAAAGGCCCCTTTGATTTCCTTGATTCTTCAACAGTTCCATCCACCCATCTTGAAAAAATGAGGAACCCTATAAATTAAATTGGGTTTATGGAAATTAGGCAAGAGAAAAAAGAAAATTGAAGGGTGAGTTTTGAGACAATGGCAGGATCTGATGCAGTTACCACACAACACTTTGATAAGTGTTTTGTTCAGTGAAATTCAACTGCTTGTCATGTTAAATGCAATGCTAGAATTTATTAAACATTGCTGGTATTTGGGTTTGAATTTGACTCGGGGCGCCCGCCCATGTGGGCACGACCAGAATAAGATGGGGATTATTTGAGTTCGAAAAGTGAATGACTTAGAATGGGCTGGTTTGCTGTGACTAGAAAATCTCTCCATTGTTGTGAATGGAAACTAGAGAAAAAGGCTTTAGAATGGCGGAAATCCGGGTGTGATTTGTATCAAAGTCGTGTGCTCATGATGAAGAAAAAGATCACGAGCAGAACTCGAAGCTGCATTATTGGATCAATTACATCCAGCTTTCTCATTATTCAGATCATTGACTCTTACCCTGTTCCCCATTGAAAGAGCCCGTGAAAAACTAGAATCATTGTGTTTGATCAAAACTGGTTTTTTGTATCTTCTTCATTTCCACACTTGCAAAAAAATATTGATATAGAAATTTTCAATATATTCCTGCTACTGTATTTTACATCAATTTGAGAGAGAGAGAGAGATGGTATGAATTGCTTATTTGTCCAATACTTTAACCACTGACTGGTGAACAAGAAACCAAAAAGAAAGACCTGTATAAGACTATGCCTATGGAGCACAGCAGTACAGTTAAGCTCAAAACATAAACCAACATTATATGCAGCAAACCTTGACCCTCTTGAATTTGAAAGACCCAGACTCTTTTAGCATGTCCTGCAAGGTCAGTGAAGAAATGAGACAAAAAGGTACAACTAAAAGATGAGGTCCCAAATTTATCAGTAGCTTCTAAGGCTTTCTCCTTTCTTCTTATGGGAAAGTAATTTCTTGCTGAAGAAATTCAGGAAATATCAGGGGGTATTACCACTTTTTTAATTTAAGTACTAATCAGATTAATATTGATGGCAATTTTGTCATTATTTTCACAACATAACTTTTTAGTATAATTCTTTTTACTCAGCAGAGATCTCTCACAACATTTAACCTAACCTTCCTATCTAATAGTTCTTTTGCAACTTCAATGGCTTTCCCATTTTATAAGCTTGGATGGATACGACTAAGATACCCCCCAACTAATTTTTCGGTAGGTACTGGCTTTTCTTAAAAAAAAAAAAGTTGAAGATACAAGTCAAGCAGGTGAAGTTAATACAAAATGGAATTGTTTGGGAGCAATCCTAACATTTAGGATCTTACCATTTTTAAGATCGGTCATTCTAACTTTTTTGTTGTAACATGAACCCGTTGAGCAATAACATGACCCAAATTAGTTGTAAATAACTCTTATTTAGCTATAACCATTGGCACTATACCTCTTTCGCATTTGTAGTCGAACCCAGCTTGGACATGTGCTATTGGAGGTACCTGCATCCAAATAAAAGCATTGTAAAATTCAGGTTTATCCATCAAGTGTGCATTAGCTCTCCGAAACACTAATTAATTCATCATCAACTAACATTCTTGTCTTGAAACATGCACATTAATCTCACGCTTGTTTCCGCGACAAGCAGTTTATAAACATTAATCTTGTGGTTTTAGCTTACTTCCTACATGTTCTTCTGCTAATAAAACCAAAAAAAAAAAAAAAAAAAAGAACAGTATGAAAGAACAAAAGTTCATTGGTATTTTGTCATTCTTGTAAAACATGAGAGATAAAATAAAAGCCAGCAATGTCTTTGCTGATTATGCAAATATCACCAAGCCATTTGAGCTATGACAGGATTGACCACCTTCATCATCACTGTAACCAACGCCAACACTATCCACCGCCACTGCCACCACTTGAAGAATGCATATTGTGTATCTAATGTGTCTATAGCAAATTAAATTGGTAGAAATTGCCTAAATTTGTCGAAGAGAGAATTTTTATGTTCTGCTAATATATTTGTTGTGACTTTATGCAACTAGCAGAAAGATGTACATGATTGTATCATCATGCTTCACAATTGGACTCTGTGAGCCACAGTGATCACCATGCGGTCCATGCAATTTGGGAATTCTCACCTTCATTTCTAATTGCTCACAAAGATGAAAAACAAAAATTTTCATCTGCTATTAACTTTGTACACCTGGTGCTTGGTTGAGTATGAAATTCAAATTTCAAAGCAAGTTCGTATAGCACCTGTCACCTTAGATTTGTTGTCTCCACCAGAAGGACATCGAAGTTCTTTGGTTATAGGTATAACTTTGTTCAATTAAAGAATATGGGTTAGCTTCCAATTAAACAAAGAGGAGGTGTTTTGATGTAAGGTAATTGAGTGATTTTGACAATATACCATCAATTTGGATAGAAAATGTAATGGTTTTAGTTTGATCCAACATCATAGGGGTTTACGTGTTGGTTGTTAAAGTTTAGGGAGGTAATTTGTTACAAGACTAAACCACGGGGGATAGTCCATAGTTTTCCTTTTTCTTTATGGCAACTTGCGGTTTTATACTGTCTTGAACGAGGAGGAGGAGGAGGAGCAACAGACCTGGATATTCAAGAAGCTCCCAACAGATTTTGTATGTCTTTCTGCAAGAGATGAAAGAAAAAAAAAAGAGAAGAATTAGCTGTAATGCATACACTTCCTCTCCAACATCACCAAACGGAACGTAAAGGACAAACCTCAATTTGAAGAGGTGATGTCCTAGGAGAATATCTCTCCACAATCTTCCCTTCTTTGTTAACTAAGAACTTTGTGAAGTTCCATTTGATGCCATCTCCCAATATCCCACCTTTCTCTGATTTTAAGAACTTGTAGAGGGGTGCCACATTCTTGCCATTCACCTCAATCTATAACATCATGAAGAATTTTGATCAGAGAAATTGAACACATAATATTGGCTCATTGCTTCAACTAAAACAAGGATTAAGTGCCACAAACAAGCAATTAGGCGCTGAAACAACATTCAATCCAAAAGTATTTTTGGAAAGAAGGGGAATATCAATCATCTTTTTTCTTTCTCTTAAAGCCAAGAATCTATGAAAGGTAGCATCATGTGATAGTAAGCCCCCTACAAGACAATCACTATAAAGAATAGAGAGGGATCAATTGCCCATGTCCTTCCCTAATGTTGTGTGCATACCCATTATTGATTCACAATGCAACATTATGTTCATCATGGCAATATGAGAGCAAAGAAGATAAAGGCTGTGTTTTGGAATTGACAGAAATGTAGTTGTTGAGAGCCACTTTTCTGCGTAGTCAAGGTATTCTTCTTCTAGAGGAGGTAGTTTTTTCCTTGGGGAGCTTTGGGCACATTCTGAATTATCCATATTTTGAAATATAATTATTTATTTACAGAAAAAGAAACACAGTCAGATTGACATTTTTGTTCAAAGAAACTTTGTGACAGCCGGAAATGAATCAAAATGTCTTGATATCGGTTTCGAAATATATTTGCCCCAAGGCCCATCCAATTCACACACAAACATTCGGTCGTAATAATTACTGATATTATTTAAGGTGGATACACTTGTTTCTAAGATGTCTTTTTTATTTACCAAAAGAATTATTTCAAAAATTCCTGGTTTAAGATCTAAGTTTGCTCTTAATATCTCGTAATATAGACAACAGCTAGTTACACCGCCAAGATTCTATTTTTCAGAAGAGAAACTTCCAATAATTTAGCACATGTTGAATCAAAAATGGCATTCCTACAAGCCTTTTTATGTTTAGTGGTTCCTTCCTTGTCTTTGAGATATCAAGTTGAATACCTGCAACTAGGATTCAATTCCATCTTTTAAGGAGTGAGGATAGAACACCTAGCTCGTTTCCTATGGCCCCCAAAAAGTGCATGCAATACTTGCTATTTATGCTGTTTCTTGACCCACAAACAATTTAACTGCTCTTACACAGAAACTTCTAACAGAATTAATTTTGTATAAATAACATTCACCCGATCACCTTAGCAAATATTGGGAACTCAGCTTTGAACATGGTGCATACAGTTTCCTGAATCTGCTCATTACTTCCTGGTTCTTGCCAAGCGAACTGGTTGCAAGGAAATGCTAAAATTTCAAAACCTGTCGGAACAAAAACGGACATAAAAGAGACCCTTAAGCTCTTTCAAATAAAAGGAAAACAACAATCAGTAAAATTATAGAATTCTCCAGAAAGAAAGACACAACAGACCTTGGTCTTTGTATTTCTCATACAAAATGTTCAATTCTTTGTAGTTCGATTGTGTTAAGCCGCTACAATGAGAGAGAAAAGGTGTGGAAATGTCAAACCGTAGCTAGAAACACTCAAACATGTCGGTGAAATTTAGTCATAGTGGTAGTTCACAAGCTCGTACAAATCAAAAAACATATTGATACAAAACGGAAGACAAGAAGAAAGAATAAAAGGAGGAAATTATTGAATCCTTTCCAGGATTAGGTTAAGAAACACAAATTTCTGCAGAGAATAATCAATTCATATTCATAATCTCATTATGTAGTGGGATTACATCCTTAATTATACCCCAAGTGTTCTACCAATACTAAAAATACTCTTCCAAACAATCCTAATTGCAAAAATATTACCTAATCAATTAATCAACAGATAAAGAATAAAACTCAATAAAATTCTAATCTTCTATTTTCTTTATGATCCCTATCAATTCTCTCCACCTGAAGGAAAAAAAAAAAACACTTCTTCAAAGATTTGCAACAACATAAGTACCCTAAGATATCAAAATGTTACTTCTCCGGAGATTTGTAAGGGGCGTAAGACTCCAAGAGATCTAAAGAAGCTTGTATTCAAAGGAAATAATACTGCAGGTCCCCAGAGTAGAAAACAATCTCTTGACGCATTACATTCCTCACAGTCTTGTGCAAACTGATCTAGGTGGAAGCATGTTAACCAGTAGAGACAAAGTAACAACTCAATAATTAGTAACAATTGATATAGGATGAGGTGGTAGAGACAAAGTAGCAAAGCAACTCAATCTGTAGATAAACCCTTTAAAACTTGATAATTAGTAACAACTGATATAGGATGAGGTGAATAACTTTTAGGTTCATCAACATCCAACAATTTTGATTTTGCTCTCATGATTTGAAATGTTATTAGTTAGATCACGTCAATATATGGATTTGGAGCGTGACACAAATATCTACTTGTAAACAAAAAAAAAAGAATCTTTGATATTTATAAGTATAGATCTTCAATATAATATATGAATTTGATTTAAAATACTTTGGTACTTAAAAAACAACAAAGAAAGTTCCCACAAAAGAAATTTCTGATTGGGCATCAAAAAATCAATCAATTAGGTGGAACAACAAATGATTTGGTCTGTTGTTTACTTAATTACTGATTTTATAAAAGAGAATAAAATTTTGAGTCAGGCAACAACTTAGGATAAGATACAGTTTGGAACATAACATCTGTTTCTTTTTGGTTATTTTGTTGGCAATTTTATTGTTTGTGTGTGTGTGTGTGTGTGTGTGAGAGAGAGAGAGAGAGAGAGAGAGAGATAAGTCAAAAATGTTGAATAACCATTTGCTCCAAAAGCTTAAATTGTTGGAGAGGGATGTAACATAAATATTTATCTAACACTCCCCCTCACATGGCCCCTCTTTGGGTGGTCCATCCACGTGATTGTTTTTTTTTTCTTTGTAGGGAGGATGCCTGGTGAAGTTCATAAATATTTATCTAACACTCCCCCTCACATGGCCCCTCTTTGGGTGGTCCATCCACGTGATTGTTTTTTTTTTCTTTGTAGGGAGGATGCCTGGTGAAGTTCAACCTCAGGCCCTCTAGACTTGATATCATGTTGAATAATCATCTACTCCAAAAGCATAAACCGTTAGAGGGGGCTGTAACATAATTTATGTAATAAAAACAACAGAAAGAAGAAAGTCTAAAATCAATATATAATATCTGAAATCAAATAAGAAAATATATCAAGCAGAAAGAGAGAGAAATTTATTTACCATTTTGAAGCAACATTCACAATCATAACAACCTTTCCATTGTAATTGCTCAGAGGTACATCATTTCCACCGATATCCTGAAATCCAATTCCATCAGAACTTTTATAAAAAAATTGAACAATCTTAAAAAAAGGAACAAAAATGGTGGCAGAAACAACAATTTCTAAGCAAAATAGGAGAGAATGAATAGAATTCGTAATAATTGACCAAGCAAGAAATTAACCAATCAAGCAGGTTAGACTTAGAATACAAAACTGGAGCAAAGCACAACAAAGAAATAGAAACGAGAAAGAAAGGAAACATCAGAAACTCATGTAAAGTAGTTTCCTCCACATTTATTGAGAGAGAGAGAGAGAGAGAGAGATCAAATCATCAAGTAAAGCATGCAAGGATCAAAAAAATAATGAGCAACACCAACAACCAAAAAAGCATAATGTTAGCAAATGTAAATTTGAAATACTAAGACAAAATGTAACCAAAAAAAAAAGAATTTCACAGATAAAGAACATTTACACAAACTGGAAAAACCCAGTGAAGAATTTGAAATACCCAAATCAGTACCTATGGATGAACTCAAGAACAAAAGATAGAGACAAAATTCAGCAGAAGACACAAGGGTAATGGCAGTAAATTAAAGCAAAATAAGATAATACCTTGACTGTGAAATCATAGATGGTTTTGGGTTCTTCAGCCATGTGTTGAGGAGAAGAAAGAGATGGGTATCTGTAGAATAACAGCAAAGCAATACCCAGAAAGGCTAGAGAAGCCCAGTTGGTAAGTCTCCTCAAAATCATAGCATTCAGCTATCTGAATCGTGTATATATATAGTCACAGATTTGGTTGCTTGTTCAAATTTCTCATAGGAATAGAAACAAGTCTGACTTCCCTGCTTAAATGTAAAGACAGTTATGGATTTAAGTTCGGTGGTTTTTTTAGAGTAAATTATATCAATCCTCCCTGAAATTTACCATTCATCTCAGTCTGGTCCTTAAAGTTTCAATTTCGTTAAATTTATCCCCAAAGTTCAAACATTATGTCAATGTGATCATTGGCACTAACTCCCGTTAAAAAAAGAGACAAAAACCACCATGTGTGTGTCACATGCATCTCTTTAAGGACATTCTTGGTATTTTAATTGAAACCAAGAATTAGAGATAGATGAATTAGAGAGAGAGAGACGCAAAGAGAATGACTTGTGGGTTTGAAAGAGAAGGGTGAGCAGAGACGAATTGGGGGAGAGAGAAGAGGCATAGATAGGGGGATAGGCACAGTGAGTACAAAATTGGAAAGAGAGTGAAACAGAGAAAATGATATTGGGGGGG
Organism: Ilex aquifolium; assembly: GCA_951799425.1. Classification (NCBI taxonomy): domain Eukaryota; kingdom Viridiplantae; phylum Streptophyta; class Magnoliopsida; order Aquifoliales; family Aquifoliaceae; genus Ilex; species Ilex aquifolium. The sequence continues at coordinate 16,039,671 of OX637397.1, read as the reverse complement.
GGGGGGGGGGGGGGAGGGGGTGTGAGAGAGAGAGAAGGAAAAAAACATGGAAATGAATAAGAAGTTGGATGATTGGATTCATGTTTAATGTATACGGATAAAGAATAAAGGTGTTTGAATGCCTAGATTATTGTAAAATATCAAGAATGTTAAATGTTGAATTTTTAATTCGCGGACTATTTAGTACTCACTAAAATTTAAGTATTGAATTAAGTCAAACTGATTGATAGCTACACAAAGATGACATATAAAAATAAATTAACTTTCAATTTTATCCTTCCACTCTTTATTTTGAAAATATTTATAAAATATGTATTTATATAATAAAAACTACGATATATCACTACAAGTAATTTATAACATAAATTATAAATCATTGTTATCATATTATAGTCTCATTGACACTCTCAAATTTGATCCCAAAAAAAATGTTAACCAAATAAAGTAAGAATATAATAATAATAAATTGAATAACAGAATAATCGAACAATAATAAATAATTAAAAAAATTGAACAAATTAAAAAATAGAACTACAGCGAATTGAAATTTTTTTGTAAGAATTGAACTAGAAAATAATTGAACAACAACAAATTCAACAAGCACAAATAAAATAATTGAACAAATTTGATCAAAAAATATTGAACGAATAGAAAGAAAGAATATACAAATTGAATAACAGAATAATCGAACAATAACAAATATTAAAAAATTGAACAAATTAATAATAGAATAACAATGAATTGAACAATTATTTGTAGGTGCCCAATTTAATCATTGTGTGTGCAGTATGTGTCTTATAAATCTGTGTTATTGTGTGTGTGTAATTTATGTGGGTGTACGCATGTGATTCGATGTGTGTGTGATTCGGTGTGTGTGCGGAATGTGTGTGTTTTCATGTGATTTTTACATTTTGAGGTAAAATTGTCATATTAAAAGATATTAATTTTAATTATCAAACGGACTTAATTAATAAGTCTGAATTTGAGTTAATAAACACACCTTAAATATAGACATAATATTTGGTTTTCTTTGCACAAAGTAATTGCATTCAAGCACGAACTCATAACCCCAAAATTATTTAGCTGAATTTTAATTATTAGACTAATGATTTATTTTAAATACTATGTAGCACTTCTTCTCAATTCTTTCATCAATAAGGCCTTCTCTTTTTCTCTTCTTTTATCCTATTTATTACTAAGATTATTTAGAATGGTCGGATCCAAGAACTATGCATAGGGGAAAAAAAGTCTTTGAAGTACTCAATTTAATAATAAGAATAATTCATCTACTATTTTCCCAAAAAATTATACCTAGGGATGAATAACCCCTTTCCTCCCAAAAATCCATTATTTTTTACTAGTAAAATCTAACGGATATGATCGTGTTAAAATAGTTTAAGTTCTAATTGATTTGACTCATCTATTTCATTTATGATTATACACTTCAAGGTTTACATTGTAGTCACAAATTTAGAGCCATGAGTTAGAGTTAGCGTGTTATAGTAATGACTTTAGAGTTATTATATTCAGACGATTCTCGATAAGACAAAAAGGGACAAAAAAACATAGGCATAATAGTTAGTGCAAATTTGATAGGAAATCTCTTAACCAAATTAATTCCTGGCTTCTTGTGTATGACAACATACTTCCTCATCACGTTTTCCTGCCATAGAAAATCCATGTATCTGATGCTATGTGAAAGAATTAATTGGCTGGATTTGATATACAAATTTTTTTACTTGTTCATTCAATGACAATATACAATTGATGTAGTTTGACAACTTATATTTTTTTTTTTTTAAATATTCAATGGTGATAAAAAAAAATGGTGATGTACCAATTACAGACTGGATTATAATTAATTTATATGATACGAGTAAAGGAGGAAGCGGATTCGCAAGAATTTTTTTTATTACATAAAATATGATAACCCTACTTTTTGGCAACATCAATTGCATAATATCATTAAACTTGAACAAAAATAGGGTTCCATCGTAAAGGTTGTTTTTAATCAAGATAGAACAACAATAATGATAAGTCAATTAGACATAAAAATAAAGAGTCTGATAAAATCCATGTTTCTAGTAGATCGATCGTAGATCTCATCTACTATTTAAAATTCATTGTTAATCCGATAAACAAGTACTCTCTCAATTACATAAACATAATATGGGCATTGGAACATTTGATGACAAATAAATACTCCCACTATTCTTTTGTAACACCTGGTCTAGTCTTCATTAATAGAGGTGTAGGAGGGGCAAGATTGAGTGCAAATCTAGTCTTTGACTTTATTACAATTATTCTAGGGATTAGGTACAAAAACTTGTTTAAAATTACATGAAAATGAAGGGATACAAATGAGTAAGAAACATGAGAGGGGGCCATGCTTTTCCCAAGCCACAACATGACTTCCTCACTATGGATAAATGTATTTGAAATGATGAGCAAAAAAAAAAAAAAAATGTATTTGAAATGGGTAGTGATAGTTTTTTTTTTTTCCCGAAGTTAACAACCGGGTAATATTACTATTGATTATAATGAAGAAAAAATATATTTAAGCAAATCTAAATCTTACAATGTTAATTGGGAGATAGTTAACTACGAAAAATGTTCCCGTCACCCTTGCCTACATTTAAGCTCACACGCATTCTAGCTTATCTAAGACCCTTCTACAATAATTTCTTTTTGTCAACATGATTAAACAAATTTGTAGATTTGAAAGCTTATCTAGATAATAAAGAAATCAACAATCAAATGATGAAGACAAGCAACAACCTTACTAAATGTATGAACTGTTGTCAAAACTAGAAAAATAATTGAAATCAGAAAGAGAGGTGAATTAAATGCACAAGTTGACCAAGCTACACATGCAGTTACATTTATTCTCACACTTTAAATGTTGTAGATTGATAAAACCTTAAAAGATTTTCAAATTCTCAATTTTCACCTTAAAATACTAAAATTCTTTTTATGACACCCTCAATTAAATAAAAAGGTAGCAATATAGTTCAAAAACTAATTTTTATTTTTGTTTCTGACAAATCTTTTTTTGTTGTATTAGTCATATTATCTTGTTTCTATACACAATTGTTTATATGATATTCAATTTTAAGAGTTTTCAATGGAAAACTTAAACTCAATTTTCTCAAAATAAAATACATTTTTATCTTTTTATTTGATTAAGGGTGCAATATAAAATTTTTAATGTTTCTGAGTATAAATTAAAAATGCAAATATTTTGGGGGTATAAAATGTCATTTGTCCATGAAAGAACTATGTGTCTAGCTTTCATGGTTGTTCATAAGCGTTATAATAAGATAGATAAAATAATAATAATAAAAAAAAGATAGATTTCCTTAGAAGGAGGAATTTCTTTTGGTTGTCTTGCTCAAAGGTAATCTCATATAAAGACAGAATAGAACTAATTGGATGTCCACTTCTTTCTTGTTCTTGTTCTTTGTAGTTGGATGTCACTCCTGCATGTTTATATCAAGATAGGATAAAGAAGAACCAATTAGATCATTTGGATGCTAAAGACAGGTGGCTAAGGGACTTCTATCAATGCAATGAAAGAACCATCTCTTTCTATTTGTTTATCCTGTCAGATAAAAAGAAAATGAAACCCTAAAGAGCCCTTCTTTACCACTTTAGGGGGTGGGGGTGAAGGATGGGTTTACATACAACTGAAGCAAAGTGGTTTACGATTGAATCTCAGAGGCATTCTTATCATTTGGTAGATCCAAGTCCATGGCCTATTTCAGGTTCACTCGGAGCTTTGGCAACCATCGTAGGAGGTGTGATCTACATGCACTCATTTCAAGGGGGTGCAACACTTCTCAATTTTGACCTCATATTTCTCCTATATATCATGTTCCTATGGTGACGCGATTGATAGAGTTATATACTAATAGCTTACTTTTTGTAGTGGAACTCATTTTATTAATTAATAGGAGTTTTTTCTTCTCCATTTTATTGAGAATTTATGCGGGCAAAATGTTTGCATTATATTTGATATATGGTATGCATGTGTGTCTTATATTTTACATTGTAGATAATTTGGTGTGTAGATTTCCTTAGAAGGTGGAATTTCTTTTGGTTGTCTTGCTCAAAGGTAATCTCATATAAAAGACAAAATAGAACTAATTGGATGTCCACTTCTTTCTTGCTCTTGTTCTTTGTAGTTGGATGTCACTCTTGCATGTTTATATCAAGATAGGATAAAGAAGAACCAATTAGATCATCTGGATGCTAAAGACAGATGGCTAAGGGACTTCTATCAATGCAATGAAAGAACCATCTCTTTCTATTTGTTTGTCCTGTCAGATAAAAAGAAAATGAAACCCCAACGAGCCCTTCTTTACCACTTTAGGGGGTAGGGATGAAGGGTGGGTTTACATACAACTGAAGCAAAGTGGTTTATGTTGAATCTCAGAGGCATTCTTTTCATTTGATAGATCCAAGTCCATGGCCTATTTCAGGTTCACTTGGAGCTTTGGCAACCATTGTAGGAGGTGTGATGTACATGCACCCATTTCAAGGGGGTGCAACACTTCTCAATTTTTACCTCATATTTCTCCTATATATCATGTTCGTATGGTGACGCGATTGATAGAGTTATATACTAAAAGCTTACTTTTTGTAGTGGAACTCGTTTTATTAATTAATAGGAGTTTCTTTTTCCATTTAATTAAAAATTTATGTGGGCAAAATGTTTGCATTATATTTGATATATGATATGCATGTGTGTCTTATATTTTACATTGTAGATAATCTGGTGTATAGATTTCCTTAGGAGGAGGAATTTCTTTTGGTTGTCTTGCTCAAAGGTAATCTCATATAAAGACATAATAGAACTAATTTGATGTCCACTTCTTTCTTGCTCTTGTTCTTTGTAGTTGGATGTCACTCCTGCATGTTTATATCAAGATAGGATAAAGAAGAACCAATTAGATCATCTGGATGCTAAAGGCAGATGGCTAAGGGACTTCTGGATGCTAAAGACAGATGGCTAAGGGACTTCTATCAATGCAATGAAAGAACCATCTCTTTCTATTTATTTGTCCTGTCAGATAAAAAGAAAATGAAACCCCAAAGAGCCATTCTTTACCACTTTAGGGGGTGGGGGTGAAGGGTGGGTTTACATACAACTGAAGCAAAGTGATTTATGATTGAATCTCAGAGGCATTCGTATCTTTTGGTAGATCCAAGTCCATGGCCTATTTCAGGTTCACTCGGAGCTTTGGCAACCATCGTAGGAGGTGTGATGTACATGCACCCATTTCAAGGGGGTGCAACACTTCTCAATTTTGGCCTCATATTTCTCTTATATATCATGTTTGTATGGTGACGCAATTAATAGAGTTATATGTTAATAGCTTACTTTTTGTAGTGGAACTCGTTTTATTAATTAATAGGAGTTTTTTTTTTTTCCATTTTATTGAGAATCTTTGTGGGCAAAATGTTTGCATTATATTTGATATATGGTATGCATGTGTGTCTTATATTTTACATTGTAGATAATCTGGTGCGTAGATTTCCTTAGAAGGAGGAATTTCTTTTGGTTGTCTTGCTCAAAGGTAATCTCATATAAAGACATAATAGCACTAATTGGGTGTCCACTTCTTTCTTGCTCTTGTTCTTTGTAGTTGGATGTCACTCTTGCATGTTTATATCAATATATGATAAAGAAGAACCAATTAGATCATCTGGATGCTAAAGACAAATGGCTAAGGGACTTCTATCAATGCAATGAAAGAACCATCTCTTTATATTTGTTTGTCCTGTCAGATAAAAAGAAAATGAAACCCCAAAGAGCCCTTCTTTACCACTTTAGGGGGTGGGGGTGAAGGGTGGGTTTACATACAATTGAAGCAAAGTGGTTTATGATTGAATCTCAGTGGCATTCTTATCATTTGGTAGATCCAAGTCCATGGCCTATTTCAGGTTCACTCGGAGCTTTGGCAACCATCGTAGGAGGTGTGATGTACATGCACCCATTTCAAGGGGGTACAACACTTCTCAATTTTGGCCTCATATTTCTCCTATATATCATGTTCGTATGGTGACGCGATTGATAGAGTTATATACTAAAAGCTTACTTTTTGTAGTGGAACTCGTTTTATTAATTAATAAGATTTTTTTTTTCATTTTATTGAGAATCTATGTTGGCAAAATGTTTATTTGATATATGGTATGCATGTGTGTCTTATATTTTACATTGTAGATAATCTGGTGTGTATTGTTCGGCTTATGCACCGAAGACTATCTTATCGGATCCTTGTATAATATGAGTATAGATTCACAATCCTAGATGGAATTGGACACACCATCAGTATAATTGTAGTGTAATATTCTGACATAGTCTGTCTTTAGGAGACTGTTTGACGTATCGGATTATTACACTAGTACTCTTTGTGTATTGAACAAACTCATATTGAAGTTATTATCTTGGGAAAAACACCGATAAGCCCTACTTTTTGTCCCAAAAAATAATTCACTCCTATCAAATTTATACTTTAACAATCAAGTCCTACTTTTCTTAATTTGTTCCAAAGAAGTCCTAATTTTCACTATATCCCATTTTTATCCTTTTAATATTAATTACAAAATTGTCATTGTTCTCTTTTAATTGAAAACCCACAAAATAAGGCAATTAGTAGTTTTGTTCCAACCCCACTGATATGCTTTCGCGGCTTTCCAATTGCAGAATTGTAGAATTGCCATTAATTTTGTTTTATTAATTACAGAATTGCAGAAGTTGTAGCTTACATTGAACTATAAATAAAATTTCCAAAAAATAGAAAAAAATCCCAACTAAACTAACATTGTCCAACGAATCTACTTGTAGCTGCAAGGACAATTGATTTAAATTATCTGTCGCTATGACTTCTCGGATGCTACAGAAATATCCTCACACTGCAATTAAACCAAATCAACAAACTCAAAATTTCACTACTTAAAAAAAAATTGATTTAACTGACAATTTTATCGTTTCAGCGTCTATTTTGCACTATTCAAGTATTTAAAAAATGGGGAAAGCGATGCAAATAAGGGAAAAAATGATAGTTGGTTTAGAATATTGTTTTTTTTTGTGCAATTGATTGCACTTATTTTTTTTTTGGTCAATGATATTTTTTTATTGGTAATTAGCTTGACTTTTATTTTTTTAGTTTTTTTGGTGCAATTGATATCACTTGTTATTTTTTATTGGTGATTAGCTTGGCTTTGAATTTTTTTTATTGGTGATTAGCTTGTCTTTGAATATCTACAACCTGAGATTTTTTTTTAATATATATTTTCTCATCTATAAAATCATACAAATGTTTTGAGTAAATAAATCCAATTAGGATCGTCATGACAAACAAATAATGCTAAGAGATAAAGTATGAGATAACATTGTTTATCTTGACGATCCTAATTAGACTTTCATTCTATCTCATCTATATATATATATATATATATAAAGAGAGAGTATGAGAGATGGGATAATGTGTGTTTACAATGTTTGTGAGGGAGAGAGAGAGAGAGAGAGAGAGAGAGAGAGAGAGAGTTATATACGTATGAGAGTTAGGTGTATGAGATAGAGAGAGAAAGAGAGTTATATTAGAGATAGAAGTCTTAGAGTTTTAAAAGGAATGAATATCTAATTAAAATCGAAGGATCAATAATCCTCAAACGATCTGAGCCGCGAAAAGCTCAAAACAAAGAAAGCTAGCTACTTATATATATATATCAAAGTAATAGATTTGATTCACAAATTTAGTTATTTTGACATCACAAAAACAATACTTATCCCTCAACTACAAAGACTAGATGAACTTACTTGAAAAAATCAAGAATTGGAGAGCTGTAAGAGCTTTCTTGATGTTCTTCCCAACCGTCAGTGGGGTTAGAACAAAACCCTCGATTGTCTTATTTTGTGGGTTTTCAATTAAAAGAGAATAATGGCAATTATGTAATTAATATTAGAAGGATAAAAATTGAATATAGTAAAAATTAGAACTTCTTTGGAACTAATTAGGAAAAGTATGACCTAATTGTTCAAGTATAAATTTGATAGGACTGACTTGTTTTTTGGGACAAAAAGTATGACTTATTAGTGTTTTTCCCTATTATATTTTACTAACTAAATAAGATAATAAATACCTCATGATTATTATGATTGTTTATACTCTTAATTCCGAGATATTTAATCGCCTCGTGCATATAATGATTGTCACTTTAATTCATCAAAGAGTGAGATTTATATTGAGTCAATAAGCTCGGTGAATTGGGAGACAATATTATTTGTATAGTAAAAATTAATTATTAAAGGAAATCACGTCCTGGTATTTAAATGAGTTGATGTTGTCCTCTTGAGGAAGTTCATAAGTTTTATCCATGTCAAACCCTGCAGGTGGATTTAATTATCCGACATGACAAATAAGTTGAGTGGTAAGGTCTCAAGGAATAAAAGAAGTCAATTAAATATAGTTGGCATTAATTTATTTAATTGATGGACATCTATAATCTTAAACGTTGAGAGATTATTAAGCATATAATAATAAGGAGCTCGAAACATAAATTTGAGATAAGGAGGAGATCAATAATAAGTTTTTAATGAACTAACTTATTATTAATGAACTATAGAATGTTTGATCTGGGTTAAACATAGGAATCCTAAGCCCATTGGAAGCCCGCCCTTATTTCTCCTTAGGGTTTCTATCGTAGCCTTTATAAATCAGCATCAACTTTATTATTCACATTTTGAGGGAGGCGGAGAGATAGAGCAGAAACTCGGAAGTCTTTGCAACCCACACTGCATTCGGATTTTGGCATTAGGGGATATACGATATAAGATCGTGAGGTTCATCGAGCTGTTTTCTGCATCTGTCTTTAGATTCTGTGTTCGTGCTAAGACGAAATCAATCTACAGTGATCTCGAAGGTAAACCCTAATTCCACTTTGTAGGGTTTTAATGAATTATTTTTTTGTATTTGATACATACGCTCTGCCAATGATTCTTGAAATTTCTATTCCAAAAGCAATGTTCTACGTGAATCCACGTTGGAAGGACATCATACAAAATTCATACAATTAGGACCTCGATATGGTTTTCTTCTGTTTATCATATTGGAGGTTATGTTTTTTTTTTTTACTTTTTTTAGGGCTTCTTCTCATTCTTCTTTGGCACCTACTATAGAGATCACATGTATTTGGCCTCCAAAAGGGATTGGGGTTTTAGATCCTGGGGATTGGGGATCGGAGCTACCATAACTTGGGCTCATCATGCTATACTCACGGAGAAGGAAAATGAGCAGTTGACGTTGATCTGGGTACAAAATTTATTGCATGTTGTACACTTCTTTTCTTAGTGGTGGCAAACCCTTGGGTAACTCTTCGGTAACCAGCTCCAAAAAGTCCAAAAACTTTTTTTGAACTTATGTGTGTTGATCTGAATTTTCATCCAACTGTTTGCTCTTTTTAATTCTACCCACCAACATATACACTATACCTATTTCTAGGCTTGCCTTCTCAAATTATCTAGCTGTGGGAAAGAAATTTTTCTTATTGTCCTTATGATTTATGGTTAACTCATCCGGATACAAAGTGAGTCTTTTTCCATCCTTCTTGTAGATGTATCTACGCTTCTTCTATTTTCCCCTGCCTTTGGCTGGGCAGTGCATTATGTTAGTCTTTGGTCAATACGGTAAGCCAGGAAGACGAGTAGTCATAGCTACGCTTGAGCAAGTGTACCTGGTAGGAAGAGAAGGTCTGCTGGTGGTTCTGGTGGCGAGGGAGTAGGTTCGGGTTCCCTTATTTCGTTATAGTAGTCAAGAGTCAGAAACAACTAATTAGTTCTTATCTAGCCTAATACATTCTTACCTGCAAGAAATAGAGATAACAACAAGGAACACTTACTACACGTGCTTAACACAGGAGAGTTGAAGAACTACCACTCGTAAGGAACATCAGAAAGGCAATAAAGAAGAAATACTTCCTACGTTCTTATTAGGTATAAAACATAGAGATTAGAGTACACTCCTATCATTACAATGGCCGCTTTCTCCCCACTTTGCCTCTTTTTTATGCCCGGGCTGGGGGAATGCTAATCTCATGAAGGAATTCAAATTTTTTCAGGAAAGCCTCTTATTTCTGGTCTACATCAAGCGGATTCTTCACTCGAACAAATCTAGAGATCGAATTCTGGAGAAAATTGATCGTATGCTAGTTAGTGAGGAGGCACTGTCATTTGTCAAGGTCAAATTGAAAGTGCATCCTAATTCGATATCAGACCACCGCCCCCTTGGAAGGATTAATCAATCTCCTATTCTTGGTCCTCTTCATTCGACTTCCCATAGAGGAAGGCGCCCTTCTTTTTCACCCACTAGCTCCAGTGAACCCGACCCAGCTCCACCTTGAAGAAGGTAACTAAGAGGAAAGACGTCCCATCAATCTGCACCAGTGGTTTGTCGCTTCGGATTGCAAGAGTGGCTCCTCGAGTCTTTTCAAAACGGTGGGAGATGTCGACTTTGGATTCTAATTCGCTCGGATTGCACCTTCCTGGGTTTCCACGCATCCGCCCTGGTAAGCAAATATTCTCTGATGGTTGTATGGAAGAAGGCTAGCAGTGTAGCACATATAATTTCTTAAAGAAAGTGAGGCTCATCATGCGGCCAACTGTTGCTTCCTCGACGTTGCATTGGGAGACATTGGTGGTTCAGCGAATGTAGAGATCTGAAAAGTGAGGATAAATTTTTCAATTTTGCCGGTAGGACACTATTCATGCATCATTTGCCGGTAGGGCACTACATATGCATCATTTAGGCGTAGGTCATGTTTAAGAGCATAATTTGAGTATGACATAGAAGAGAAACATGCTTAGAATGTTAAAATACACCTACTGTGTGAATTTGAGGTTAAAGGAAAACAGTTTCAAAAATTGGACAAAAAGAGTATCTCGAGTGGTCTAGGTGGGACCGGCTACTAGCGAAAATATATTTTTCTGATAATTTTCATTTAAAATAATTTTGAGAACTTTGGTTAAAATTAAATGTTGAATTGAGGCGTTTCGGGACGAGTTGTAGTGTAACGGGGTCCCGAATTTATCAAGGGCAAAATGATCATTTTGCACCTTTGCCCTCACTATAAGTACAGACCTTTTAGTGTAAAAATATCATTATTTGGCCTAGAGATAGAGCAGTACACGTTTTTGGAGGAAAAAGGAAGAAAAACCCTAGGTTCTTCAAGCTTCAAGCCACCAAAACTCATTCCTAGGCCAAGATTCTTGCAAGACTTCCTTCTAAGAAGTTGTTCCTCTCAATAGCTCACCGATTGGTTCGGCTATAAAACGAACACAACTCCCTTGGTTTGAGAAAAACCATTTTAGGTATGATATTTTGCTAAGTTGGTAATATATTTAATTTTTCTTTCCTTTCTATGTGTTGATTGAATGATTTAGGTGTTTACTTGATGTTAGAAAATCATTTAGTTGGTAGTTGCTTTGAAAACTTAGAGTTAGTGGTTTAAGTACTTTTGTGTTCTTTGAGTTTCTTGACAATTTGTTGCTATGATAAAGGTGTACCTTGCTTATGTGTTAGATTATCATATTCTAGCTTATATTCATGTAGAGAAACTCTTGTGGTTTGAGAGTTATCATTTATTCGATGAGTTGGTAATTTGTGTATTTGTATTTTCCTTGAGAAATTGTGAAAGTAATGAACATGAAACTTGATCATATGTTTAATCCATTGAGTGGTGCTTCACATTCATGTGGGTAAAGTATTGTGAATTTGAAGTTATGTTTTACTTTATGAATGAGACATATTTTAAGTTACACACCATGTGTTTGATGAAATGTTCCATAGAATTTACATTGAGAAAAATCATGGCATCTTGGCATACATGAATCCTTGGAACATAGTGTGGGTTGAGTACTTGGTGCTATGCATTATGAGGGTGTAGATCCTGTGGTGAAAAATCCAAAATCTGGCCAATGACAGTACTCGCGGGCTGACGGGGGCGGACCGTGAAGCGAGACATGGGTGGCATAGAGTTGCATGAGTGTGTCATGCATATTGATATTGCATAGTATTGAGGGATTACGGGGTTGTAGATTTTAAAATGTACACTTGCACATGCCACGCCTTAAATTTGTTCCTAGCATTAGCATTTTGTCATACCAGCAGTTGAGCTGACCCATTCATGAGATATCATATTACAGATGAGGTTCCCAGTACTTGAGACTTGAGGAAGTCTTAAAGGAATGAGAGAAAAAGGGGCTTGAATGAATATTTGGCCGTTGGGGCATATTTTGTATGTATGAGCATAAGCCCAAATGAATTGTATTTCAATTTGGAAAAGTAATGGATTATAGACCTTGAGCCATTTTAAAGTGTAAGGGTGTAAACCCAATTGATATGTAGGACATATTTATTTAATTAGCATCATATGTGTATATTGAGACAACTAGATGTGTATGTTGAAAACAAATGATGTATGTTTAATTTACGTGGATTGTGGCCACCGAGTGAGGGTGGGTTGTGATATGCTTATGAATATGAAATATTGTGAATATTAGGTGGGAAAAAGGCTTGGAAAACAAAGGAGGTTATGTCGAAATTTTATGAAAAATTAAAAGACTTGTTAAGTGTGCAAAACACCTTTTAAACAGGTGAGAAGAATGTCAAAAGGGGGTTTAGAAACCTTGAAGAAATAGGCTAAAAATGGAAGAAAAGTGGCTTGAAAAAAAAAACTTTGGAAATATGTGGGAAATGAATGAGAAACCAATTTATCCAACCTAATGACCTTTCATTTACTTTTCTTCTTCCTTTTCACTCACTCCCCGAGTTTGTGGAAATTCGGGGCGTGACAGGGAAAGACCTAAAATGCGGGCCTGGCTGGGATTCGGTTATAAGATGTGCTTATTGATAGATATGATAGGCCTTGAAAGGTCCTCTAGTTAACTTCTTCAATAAGTCTAAAAGAAAGTTTTCTTACCCTAGGTTGGTTGGGGAATGAGCGGAGGCAATCTCGAATGGTTTTTTTCCACTTGACAATCCTTTTCCATATCATTATATAGGCATATATAGGATTCACGACTAACGAGCAGGCTGGGATAGTGGCGCCTATTCCTAACCAGTTCCGAAAAGGTTCGCTCATGTTAGAGGGAGCATCCCCACTTAGTGATCGATCTGCTAGTCCACGCAAATCCGAAGAAGCTATCACGGATGAGCCACATGCAGGGAAACTTGCACGTGTGGTTCTAGCCATCTCTATTAGCTAGTGTTTTTGTCTTTTTCCTTATTATCGGGCTTACCGCTGTTAGAAATCAATCTAGACTAGATGCAAATAAGAGAACAAGACAAAGAACTTCACTTCAACGCTAGGTAAGGCAAGTTCTTCTTTCTTTTTTGATTACCTTCATCGTGTATGTATAAGACTGAATCAATTCGATTTCTAAAAAGATTGGAGGTTTGTGTTTCATAATAATTGCCACACAAATGGAAGAATTTGGATAAGTTGGGATCCCAATGTTTTAGAACTTAACCAAATTCGCAGCACAAACCAGGTAATACATTTAATCATCACAATTATTGAGAAGATGATAAACTTCATTGTCTGTCTGCATCTAGGTCACTAGCCATGGCTTCTAACTGATAGATATACCATATTAAAAACATGTTCTTGAAGGGAAGAACCTTCGGGCATCTTAGTATTGAAAAGACTCAAGCTTCATGCCTCTGAAATTTATTGAATAAGGTCACGAGGTGGTCTTACGCTTAATTAACATGCCAACAAATTCATTATTGAAAGCCTTAGGATGGAATTCCACTATCGTTATTAAATTAGTTAGGAAATAATTAGAATATGTGCAAGAAAGACTAGAGTTTATAGACCGGCATATAGGAGTGATCTATTCTAGTAGAATGTGTTCTATGGTGGATAGTTTTTAATAAATAATGTACCTGTGCCATTTTCTGATTTAATAACTATACAACAAGGAGTGAGTTTGACTCTTCAAACGTAAAGAAACAAATTTGATTCTCTATTTTAGTTAGTCTAAATAGAGAGTCTATTGAAGATGGATTTTGAGGGGTTAACTGTCCAAAATAATAATTGAGTAAGAATAAAGAGCCTATTGGAGATTTTCTAAGTTCTGCACTTTTTTAACAGTTGTTGATGCAAATTTTGAGGAAGCGCCCACACCGGATTGATAGACATTGATCACCTAAAAAGAAAGTCGAAGACCAGTGGATCTCCGATGGTCCACCCTCCGATGCTTAAGTTAGAAAAGATTCAAAGAAAAACTGATAATTAAAGAGTTGAATTCAATGTACCTCTTTAGCCAACCTACTGCCCCCTTTTATAGAGATTTGACGTTAGTTACCACCTGAAGAGTCAGAGTTTTGGTTTTTTGTTTTTTTTCTGCCTCTCGATTTGACTTTATTTATTAGATTTGGTCTTAGCTTTTCCAAGATATTCAAAGATCTGACTTTATCCAAATCTGAACTACTTCTAACGGGCATAATTGGACTATAGTGTTGAGCTGTTTGGAATAACTGGCATAGTTGTCAGCCGATTTGGCAACCGAGCTACTCTTTATTGGCCAAATGAGCAAAGCGGATAGGATGACCTAGGTTGACAAGCTAAGCTAAATTTCCCTTCACCAATTAGCCGAAAGGAGTTTGAGTCCTACTAGAAATGAACACTAGTCTCATTTCTCAATTTTAAAGGATAATGTTTGTTATCCTAATTAAATGGGACTTTCTCTCAAACTTTTATGATTTGTGATTATCATCAATCTTCTGCCATTATCATAATCTACAAGTATAATCATGATGGATATAATTTTCCTCACAGTTGCCTCCTATTTTAATTTTGCAAGCTAGATATGTGTTTCACAAACTTCTAGAGAGCTTTATTTTTTGTCGAAGAGCTCATGACTTGAAATCTTAGTCCCTTGAAAATGAGATAGACAAGCTTGGAGACACAATCAGTTGAAAAGGGGGTCAATGAGAGTTCGGTGGCATAATCCCCTGAAAAAGGGAGTTAATAGGCACGAAGCTCGAGAGCATAATCCCCTGAAAAAAAGGTTGATTCATTATCCCTTGAAAATGGAATCGAGAAGCTCGGGGCTCGGATTCATAGTCACCTGAAAAGGGGATCAACGAACGCAAGACTCAAATACACAATCCTCTGAAAAAAGGGGTCATGATCCTCCCCCTTGTTGGTATCAGAGCCATCTAGTATGGTAGCTTAAGTATATTCTGTTGATTTATATGCAGATTTATTACTAATTCTTGTTGTTTATGTAATTGTGATTTAATTCTGTTAGACTACTGTTACTATGAAATTGTTACATTAATTTTGTTTTGCTAATGTTCTTTGTGCTTCCTATGGGTTTGCACTGAAGTCGCGTGTGGGATTTTAGGTCGTTTGTCCTCTAATAGGAGATTTAGGCCACCAAGGAGGTTCCCTGTAAATCGTTGACAGCAAGAGTAGGCTGATGAGAATGTCATTAGAACAGAATTAAGGTAACAATAGTCACGGTAATAGTATTGCAGTAGAATTAAAAGACGAATTATAGTAGCAACTAGAAGAAGGTAATAGTGAAACATATAAGTCAACGGAACAACCCTTGAGATACCTCCATGGCGTTAAGTCTATTTAAATTTAAGAATAATCATAAACATGATTATGTTAAAAATATGGAAGAGATAGAATTCTCTGATATTGAAAATAAATTACAGAACTGAAATATACCCCAGTACCCCACTATGAAAATCTATAATATTGACTCTTTTGATTTTAAATCGAGTTTAACGATTAAAACGATTGAAAGAACTGTCCATTTTGATCAAAATAGAGATATTTTACAATTGTTAACTGAAAGAGAAGTCTTAAAGGCTCAGGAAAATTATAAGTTTTTGCATATTGGCTTAGTCCAAGTTGCTTTAAAACCATTAACTCTAAAAGGATTAAATGCCTCTTTTATGTTAGCATTAAGAGATGCTAGATGTCTTGATTTTGATCAATCTTTAATGGGTGTTATGCAGTCAAGTTTAAGTACTGGTCCAGTTTATTTTAACTGTTTTTTAGATTTATCTGTATCTTTAACTGATAAAAATATTTTGGATGTTTTAACATGTAATATTAAAATCTTTGGTTACAATTATAAAGATGGAACTGATACAATGATTTTCACTTATAGAGTATATTATAAGGTTATGAATACTCTGTGTCTGGAAGCTAAACTTCATAATCATAAAGGACAAACAACTTTAATTGAAACAAATGCAATTAAAAATAAAATTGAAGTCTCTAAGACTATTAAGTGGTCAGAAATTCAATTTCCAGAAACCTGACAATTGGAATCTGTGGTTCCTAAAAAACTAGAAATAAATGAAGAAATAACTCAAATTACCCAATCATCTCAGGGTGATGTTTTAATAAAATTTGCGAGAAATAATTTCTCTAGTTTAAAAATCTCTGATAAATCAGAAACTTCATAAGATTATTATACTCCTATTAGAAGATCTACTTCTTCGATCTTAAATCGAAGGAGAGATAAAGAACCCATAATTGAAGGTATAAAAATCTCTCGTAATCAAATTCTCTATGGAATCTACAGACAAAATAAAGAAACTTTTAATGAATCTTCTCAAGAAGAAGATTATATAGATCTAGTCCCATCCGAAATCGGATTTCAACTATAATTTTTATGGATTTACACCAAAAAAAATTTGTTGTTAATAGAAAAGAAATAAATGCAGAATTTAATCTTCCTAAATATAAAGAATTTCAAGATTGGTACTTTAAAACAATGAGTTCTGAAGACCTTCAAAATTATAAAGAAATGTTTTATCTTTATATAGAAAGGGAGAAAATGATAATTCCTTTTGTTGCTTGGTTTTTAACCTATTATGCTCCATCAAATATAAATCAGTTAAATGAAATTAAAAATTTCTTCCCCGACATTGAAGAAATAGAGTTTATAAATGAACTCAAAAAAAAATTAAACAATATTTCTCCAACAATAATTGCAGAACCACATATCAATGTATTAATTGATGACAGTCTAAAAGATAAAGCTTTGACTAATGAGTCTCTAAAAAACTATCCAAAAAATCATCTTTCTATAAAAAGCATCAAGACAAGGCCAAAAGATATAATAGCTATAAATGCTATGAAAAAAGATAATCTTTTGAAGAAAAAGACAAAAGAACTAAAAAATATTTTGACGAAACAACTATCAAATGCTTTGAATGTGGAAAAATGGGGCATGTTGCTTCCACATGTTATTATTATAAGGCTAGAAAAGTTATGAATAGATTAAGTATAAATATTTTAACTAAGTCACAAACCTTAATTCTTGATCTTATAGATAAAATTCAAGATCCAGATTCTAAAAGAAAAGCTATTGAACAATATCTGCAGATAAATCCAGAAGAAAAGAGACTATCAATGTCTCAATCATATTCACTTAAGGAAGTCCTTAATAGGATAGAAAATATGACAATTAAAAATTCCCAATTAAAAGAAGTCTTACCCACAACGGTACAAGATCTTCAAAAGGAGATTCATGCGAAGACTATTTTGATCAAAAGGAACAGTCATTTCAATCGTTTTAATCATTAAACTCAATTTAAAATCCAAAGTGCCAATATTATAGATTTTCTTAGTGGGGTACTGGGGTATATCCCAATTCTGCAATTTATTTTCAATATCAGAGAATTCTATCTCTTCCATATTTTTAACATAATCATCTTTATGATTATTCTTAAATTTAAATAGACTTAACGCCATGTAAGTATCTCAAGGGTTGTTCTGTTGACTTATATGTTTGTAACGCCCCAAATACCACCCTGGACGGCATTACATTCTAAAACCATTTATACCATGAGAGCAACTAATAAAAATCCATAAATAACCAGGGGTACTTAAGTTAATGAAATTCGGGCAGAGTCTCCTTTGTTCGAGGAGCTCTACCCAAAACACAACCTATACAATTATGCTACATTGACCACACCGGGTCCATTGATTCATAAAAAATACTTACAACTTTATCCAAAAGAATATGCCAAACAATGACATCTACATCCCAAAAGAATTAAATTACACTTGGCAGCGGAAACATAAAAATAATGTTAGACTTTACATTGTCTCAAAAGGAACTTCCTAGTTTATCACAAAAGAAAATAGAACACTAAGCGTCACCCTCGGGATCTACGTTCCCTTCTATGGGAGCTTCTCAATGTCCCGGCTCGTCAGTTTCGAGCTCCTCCTCTAGACAAAGACCTGAAATATGTTGTTTGTAGGGGGTGAGCACTAAGCTCTGTAGCAACATTCCTCCCAAACTCGAACAAGGTTTATAAAAGCATATAAAATGGTCGGTCTCATTTCACAAATAGCATATATAATATTTGAAGTAAAACAAGGACATTTTACAACGGATCTCAAGTTTAAGTAGCAATAGTATTAGAAATGAACAATAACAACCAATTCTAATAAACATCCATTTTCAAAATATAAACCATTTCCCACACATGATATAATATTGTCCTCCATGGCATGAGCATCTTTACAAGGAACCTCTCACCCTCAAAGTTTGGTTTCTCGAGCATCCTTACAAGGAACCTCTTGAGAAAAATCACATATTGTCCTCTTTTGGCATGAGCATCCTTACAAAGAACCTCTCACCCTCAAGGTTTGGTTTCTCAAGCATCCTTACAAGAAACCTCTTGAGAAAATCACATATTGTCCTCTTTTGGCATGAGCATCCTTACAAGAAACCTCTCACCCTCAAGGTTTGGTTTCTCAAGCATCCTTACAAGGAACCTCTTGAGAAAATCACATACTGTCCTCTTTTGGCATGAGCATCCTTACAAGAAACCTCTCATCCTCAAGGTTTAGTTTCGTTGATATGAGCATCCTTACAATAAATATCATACCAACTATTCTCTCAAATACCCAACAATTACACAAGTCCCCAATTTACAAGCAATTCCATAAACCCCCAATTTTCTCAAGTAGTTGTACAAAGAGCAATATAAGAAAATGTACAAGAGATCATCATGAATACCATTTTGTTGCTCAATATGAAACACTAAAGTTTTGAAATCAAGAATAAAAGAAGAGTTCAAGAGGAAAACCCATCACTCTTGAAAACTAGGGTTTTTCAAACAAAAGAAGGATTTCATGGGTATACAACCCTAATTTTGTGTAAAACATGTTAACAATTGCAAGAGAACCAAGAAACAATGAACCCATAGCAAATACATATGTTTAGGAGTCAAAACATATATATATATATATATATATATATATATATATATATATATATATATATATATATATATATATATATATATATATATATATAGTAACCCTAACATCAATGAACAAGAATGGAAGAAAACTCCTACCTTGGTGTTCTTGAAATCTAGGGCTTGAATCTTGAATCACCCTTAAATCTTGTGTTTTTCCCCTTTGATCTTGAGTTTCTCTCTTCCTTTCTTTCTCTCCTAGGGTTCTAAAGTGTTTAGGATGAGAGTGGAGTGAAGAATGGAGCAAATGAGGGCTTGAGGTGGTGTTTTAAACCTAAAAATCCTGACTTTTTAATTGTTCGGCGAGTGTCAGAGAAAATCGTACCGGTACTCCAAAGCTATTGGAGTCGGGCGTACCGGTACGGTTTGACAGATTTTTGCTCCGACTTCCAGGGCAGTTTTGACCCATTTAGAGGTTGAGTTGGAAAATTTTCATGAGATACACTTTTGTATCCCTAGATGTCTACTATCTACTGTCCAAATTTCAGATCAATTGGATATAAGGATAAAAAGTTATGGCCAAAATACTAAGCAGTGTCCAAGATCCATTTTTACCCAACTCTCTAAATGTGTCTTTACTCCAAAATACTTCCTAACTTCCAATACACCTCATATTACCTCTCCCAAGGTTGTTCGACCTTCCGGATTCAATGGACACCTTATTTTGATCTAAAAATATTTAGAAATTCATCTAATCACCCTTTCCAAGTTTAAACGTCTTTGAAACTCAAACTTCCCAATCAATATGCATCTCTAGCATTTCTCCTACTATCACAATCTATATAGTTCATTCTTACATCATTACACATATCCACATTTTTACAACAATTATTTACTATATATATATATACATATATAAAAGAAAATACGGGGTGTTACAATGTTTTACTATTACCTTCTTCTAGTTGCTATTGTAATTCGTCTTTTAATTCTACTACAATATTGTTACCGTGACTATTGTTACATTAATTCTGTTCCAATGACATTCTCATCAACCTACTTTTGCTGTCAACGATTTACAGGGAACCTCCTCGGTGGCCTAAAACTCCTATCAGCGGACAAATGGCCTAAAATCCCACACACGACTTTAGTGCAGACCCATAGGAAGCACAAAGAACATTAGCAAACAAAATTAACCTAACAATTTCATAGTAACAATAGTCTAACATAATTAAATCACAATTACATAAACAACAAGAATTAGTAATAGATCTGCATATAAAATAAACAAAATGACTTTTGCTTTTGGCGGTTCAGATCGCTTTAAATTTTACTTTAAAGTTAATCTAACGACTAAGATTAACACCCTAAATTTAATAGGAAAAATAGGCTCTTAAAGGTGTGTTTGGAGTGACTTTTTCAAAGTACTTCTAGAAATTATTTCTCATAAGTACTTTTAAAAAAAAAATAATGTTTGAAACCGCCCCACCACTACCTCTACCACCACCCCCACCACCGCCCTCGCCACCACCACCACTGCCGCAGTTGCCGCCGCCACCACCATCGCCACCGCCATCGTCGCCACCACCATCGCCGTCGCCGTCACCACCACCACCGCAGCCACCACCATCATCGCCGTCGCTGCCGCCTCCACCACCATCGTCGCCGTCGTAACCACTACCGTCGCCGCCGTAGCCACCGATGCCATCGCTACCACCACCACCACCACCGTCTCCTGCCACCACCACCCTTAAACCCCCACTACAACCGATACTTAAATTCATTTATCTCTCTTCTATGTTTGTGATTTGATTTTGAATATGAATACAAATATATTTATTGTTTACCATTTTTTATTACTCTGTGTCTTCAGGCACAGGCAATAACTAGTATATAATAAAGTACAATACAATTCAAATCTCAAAAAATAAATAAAATGACTTTTATTTTTCGCAGTTGAGATCTCTTTAAATTTTACTTTAAAATTAATCCGACGGCTAATATTAATACTCCAAATTTAATAGGAAAAACAGGCCCCTAATGATGTGTTTGGGGTGACTTTTTAAAAGTATTTTTAGAACTTATAACTTCTCATGAGTATTTTTAAAAAAAAATAGTGCTTGGAACCGTCCCACCATCACCCCTACCGCCGCCACCCCACCACCACCACTATCGCCAACCCACTACTGTCGCCACCACCACCACACTCATCGCCCCACCACCATCCCTACTACCCCACTACCACCCCCACTACTCAACCACCGCTACCGTCACCCTACCACCACCACCCCCACCACCATCACCCCCGTCGTCGCCACCACCACCACCCATACCACCACCACCACCACTGCCCCAGCTGCCACCCAACCATCCCCCCCCCCCCCACCACCACCATCGTCACCGCCCACCACCACTTCCACAACCACAGTCGTCGCTCCACCACCACAACTACCAATCACCATCACTATCACCCACCACCACCACTACCAATGTTGTCACCCATGGCTACCACTACCACCATTGACAACCAAAACCCACCACCACCATCACCGTTGTCACCCACAGTTGCCACCATCACCATAGTCGTCGCCACCCATCACCGTCTCCCACGCCCACCACTGCCGCCCACCACTGCTCACCCTACTACAATCGGTGCTTAAATTTTTTTCTCTCTCATCTATATTTATGATTTAATTTTGGATATATATACAAATATATTTATTGTTGACCATTTTTTTGTTACTGTGGCTTCAGACATAGGCAATAACTAATATATATATATATATATGAAAAAGCAAGTTTATAGTTAAATAATGGTTGGAGTATTATTAGTTAATAATTCCTGGGAATTTTTTTTTTGTGTCCAGCATGGCGCTGATCATTTGGGCGTCCCCCCCCCCCCCCCCCCCCCCCTATGTTGGTCATGTTGAGGTGGGAGAGGTGGTTGATGGTCATTCATCACACGTATAGGGTGGGAGAGGTGGTTGATGGTCATTCATCACACGTATAGGACCATGAGAGCTACCGGGTACAAGTTAGATTTGATCAACAATTTTAGATCAAAGTGTCAGAGCCATTGTTTTGTGTTAATGAGAGTGACAGATGTGTTCTCACAGTCCGCGTCAAACTACTGATGTAAAATTTAAAGCAATCTTCACTAAGCTTGCTTAACCTTGATTACCTAAAAAAAAAAATTAGAGATCGGAGGGGAAGCTCCGAGATCGACCATTCGATGTCTAATTCAATAAAAAATTCAAAGGTATTAAATGGTTTTTAGAAGCTAGGAGTGGCATACTTAAGGTATATATTGAAGCTCTATTTATAGGAATTTGAGTGTTTGACTTGAATTAGAATTGCAATTGAGTCTGCTTATCCTAACTATATTAGTATTAGCTATATCGCATTTCTTAGGGTTTATACTTATCTCTTGGATTGGACTTTATCCCATGTAGGGTTTTCACTGTCCCTATTCTATTCAAATTAGGACTCTTACAATATGGATTGGATTGGTATTAGTAGAGTAGAGTTGATCTTTATGTTAGCTCAATTTTTCCTCTAATATCCTTATCAAATTTTTTTCATTAAAAATTTGTAGGGCGAATTGTAGTTTGCACCCTAAAAGATTTAAAAACTCTCACTTAAAGATAAAATTTCTCACATTGCACCATCAATTAATAAAAAGTGTTACAATGTGATCCTTCGGTTAGTTTTCGTTATTTTTTCCGTCAAAAATCACCTAATTGACACTGACGGAAAAAATAACGAAATGTAACAAAAAGGTCACATTACAATATTTTTGATACATTGAGAGTACAATATAAAAAATTTAATTTTTGAGAGTATAAAATAATTTTTTTTAAATCTTTCTGAGTACAAAGTGCAATTCTCCCAAATTTGTAATGCCAAATCAATGTAGACTACTAGGTTCAATTGGAGGGTGCTACATTCAATGCTTATGATTGTTGCACGTCATTTGCTGCATAAAGTTTGGTGCACAGATTTTGTGCACAAAGCTTTAATTCTTTTTAAAGTCAATCATACATTAGTATAGACTTGAGCTTGGTTACTCACTTAACTCTCAATAACCATTACTATTCTAGTGTAAATAGCACTAAATTATTCCTTGAATAGATCTACTACATCTCCTCTGTAGAAAAACTAGTTCTGTCAAAAATCTGGTCAATTAGGTGTGTGACCTGGTCTTCTAAAGCCAAACGTGCAGGCAAAGCAGTCAATATCTTGAGAGTGGGTTCAGGATATTACAGATGCCTTCAAAATGAGGACAAAGATCTCTCCATTGGGAAATAAGAATATTCAGCTGGTTTTGACAGTCATCCTTTGTAAAGTTAAGGGAAATGAAGCAGCTGATATGCATTGCCCAGTATCCGGGAAGAGGACTATCCAGATCTCTTATCATCATTCCTCCTCAAGGATGTACAAATTCTATATTTAATCAAAATTACTGTTCAAAAAAGGCCACAGGTGTGGGGAGAGAGAGAGAGAGAGAAGATGAACTGGTGAAACATTAAATAGAGTAGCCAGGTAAGGAATTACACCAAATTAAAACCCTGTTTGATCATATAAATTTAACCTGAACTAGAGACAGCTTCTTCACAACATTCTGTTTCAAAATCTTTTACAGCATTGTTGTGAAAACTGGGAGCTTTTGGGATGAGTCCAAGCAGCTTGAACATGAGTTGATCAGCATCAAAATCATTGTTGGGAGTCGTCAACAGCTTTTCGCCAGTGAATATGGAATTTGCCCCGGCAAGAAAGCACAATGTTTGTTCGGGCATGGAGAAGCGAACTCTGCCAGCCGACAGCCTGACCATTGCTTTTGGCATCACAATCCGAGCTGTCGCAATCATCCGAATCATCTCCCATATTTCAACTGGCTGAAGAAAGCAACATGATCATGGATCTTAAGAATCAAACATTAACAAGGCAAAACGATATTAACTTTGTTTGGCCAGTAATGACATGACGGCAACAAACGGACTAAATGAATTTCATTTGTTATGTCCAGTGGAAAGAGAATGAACCTAAGAAATTTTGCAACAAAGAATAAGCAATACTACTTTAATTCTAATGTTTTGCCACAACAATATAAGCGTTAAGATAGCTTTATATTCCACGTCGAATGATTAGGACCACTCAAGGTTGGTTTATATACTTGAGAGGCTGCTCCACTCCCTGCCAATTAGTTTTGGGTTGGATGCTCTAACGATAAGAAGCTAGACAAGCTGCAATATTGTTTAGCGCATAGGACAGATTTACACTCAACCATAAGTGGAGAATGCCATACAGCTAAAAGTTGTTTCTTAGTGCAGTTCATTGATTAATTGGGACAGCCAAGCAATTGAACATGACTTCACAAAGGATTACCTATATAAGGAAAAGGGTAGATGCTTTCTATGGGCTCTAACACTTATCTCACAATCATTAGTAACCATATTAGACGAGATCAACATTGGACATGATCAAAAAAGAAAGAAATAAGGATTTCGCATAGGCCTCTTCTCCTAAACAGCTCAACACAACATAACTCAACTCAAAACAATTCAATCCTAAAAAAAAAAAAAAAATCTTCCGAGAATTTGGAATTGGTTACATGAATCCATTTATGTCGTTGTGGGTTGTGTAGGACCATAGTTCCTCTTAAGCCATAACTATCATTTCTTTCTTCAATACCTTCTGGTCTAGCCCTATTAGAGTAATCTAGTATATTAGCATTAGGGGTAGATTAGTCATTTATATTACTATGTTTTGCCCTAGTATAAATTCGTTTGTAATACAGATCTGGTTAAGACTTAATCAATATATTTTTCCTCTTTCATTGATAAACATCAACATGGTATCAGAGCCTTAATCCCTAAACTCAAATAATAATTCTTGATTAAAGTCTAGAAGAAGAGAAGACCTGATGAACCCAACGACGTGAAGACAACCCGACGGCAAACAGCACTGACGTCATCATCGCCGGCGATGACGTCATCAGTCTCCAACCGTGAATACCACCACCTTGATCGATTCTTCATGGGTTTCTCATTGGTGTGCTCTCTTTCTTGTTTCGAGTTCATCTGGTAAGTCTTCTGGTCTGGTTTCTTGTCTTCACAGTGCACCGACTCCCTCTGTTTCTTGCTTTTGGTTTCTGGTCTGGTTTGTGGTTGGATTTCTGCTTTCTTGTGTGGTTGGATTTCTGTTTTGTGGATCTCTAGTGGTCGGCTGGTTGCTTCTTGCTTCTACTGTGCATCGGCTCTTGCTTCTGCTTCTTGTGGATTTCTGTTTCTTGTGATCGACTGGTGTTACTGGGTGTTGCTGGTTGGATTGTTATTCGGTGTTGCTGGGTTGCTTGATTTCTGTTGCTCTGTCTTGCTGGATTTATTTTGGGTATTATTTTGCTGAGACCTAGTGTTAACATTATAGCAAGTGGACACTTTGATTCTCTTCAAGCTATTAGGGTTAGATTAAATGGTGAAAATTATGTATATTGGTCTTATGTTATGAAAAAATTTCTGTTGGGAAAAGAGATGTGGAGTTATGTTAGTGGTGCTTTGCAAGCTCCAACAGATTCGAAGGAAGAGAAATATGCTGAATTAAAGAATACCTAGGAAGTCAACAATGCTAAAATTATCACTTGGATTAACAACTCAGTTGATCAGACCATTGGTGTGCATTTGGCTAAGTTTAACACAACCAAACAGATTTGGAATTATTTAGCTACATTGTTTGTTCAGTCTAATTTTGCAAAGAGATATCAGCTTGAGCATGAAATTCAAGCTACACGTCAGGGTGATAAGACCATACAGGAGTTCTACTCGGTTATGACTGGATTTTGGGATCAGTTAGCATTTGCTGAGCCAGCTAAATTGAGTACCCATATGGTGTATCGTACTTTTAGGGAGAAGCAGCGGTTGGTACAGTTTTTGATGGCCCCTAGAGATGACTTTGAGGGTCTTCGTGGTTCTATTCTTCATCGTCTCCCACTTCTCACAGTCGATACAGTAGTGAATGAGCTTCTGGCTGAAGAAGTCCGTCTTAAGACTCTTTCTGGAAAGAGTCTTCTTCCATTGCCTAATCAGACTGTACTGGCTGTACCACCTAGAGGAACTCCTCATTCATAAACTAAATATCGGGGTCGAGCTGCTTCGGATGAGTGTAGTTTTTGTCGTGAGAAGGGTCACTAGAAGGCTCAATGTCCCAAATTAGTGAACAAGAATGCCAAAGGGGCCTTACAGCAGCCATTTAGGCCCAAAGATCATCATACAGCCGCAACTGCTTCACCAATGGATGAGACACTCCCATCAGCTCCCAACATGACTATGATAGCTGATCAGTTGAAGAAAGCTTCTTTCTCTTCATCAACTAGGTACCCTATCAGTTTCTCCTTCCACATGTTCATTTACTACAGTACTTTCAGGTATCTCTCGAACTGTCTGGGTCTTTGACTCATGAGCCACTCATCATATGACTAGTAATTCTTCCTTATTTGTTTCTATTGTTTCTCCTCCCTCTATATCGGTTCTTACAGCCAATGGCACCCAAATGTCTTTGGCTGGTGTTGGAACTATCGTGTCTTCCCAGCTTACACTTCCTGATGTCTACTATATTCTTCTACTTACTTTAAATTTAATATCTGATAGTCAGTTGTTTGATTCGGGATTCTTAGTTCATTTTTCTTCTACTAGTTGTGTTGTGCAGGATCTACGGTCCAAAAAGCTGATTGGGACAGGCCATAGAAATGGAGGGCTATATGTGTTGGATGAACTTCATGTCCCTGAAGTTGTTGCATCTACTGTTGATTTATCTTCTTTTCAATTGAGTCCAAAATCGTCTAGTTTTTATTTATGACATTCTCGTTTAAGTCATGTTTCTCATTCTCGTTTAAAATTTTTAGTTTCTACTGGTAGTTTGGGTAGTTTAGAATGTCATGATATTTCAAATTGTAGTGGCTGCAAGTTGGCTAAATTTACTGCATTACCTTTCAATAAAAGTAATTCTCGTTCTCTTGCACCTTTTGATCTTGTACATTCTGATATTTGGGGACCAACTCCTATTGTTACTAAAGGAGGGTCTACATATTATGTTTCTTTTATTGATGATCATATCAGATATTGTTGGGTGTTTCTAATGACACGTAGGTCTGAGTTCTTTTTCATTTTCTCTACCTTTCACGCTATGGTGCGTACTCAATATTCTTCTATCATCAAAAGTTTCCGCTGTGATCAAGGTGGAGAATATTCTTTTAGTGCTTTTCGTGATTTGTTGAAATCTGATGGTACTATTTTTCAGTCTTCTTGTACTGACACACCTGCTCAGAATGGAGTGGCAGAACATAAACATCGTCACATTATTGAGACAGCTCGTTCTCTGTTGTTGTCATCCAGTGTCCCTAGCTTTTTTTGGGGAGAAGCAGTTCATCTAATTAATTGCATTCCTACAATCCTTAATTCTGGTGTCTTACCCTTTGAAAAACTATGTGGTAAGACGCCTGACTATTTCTCCTTACGTGTGTTTGGATGTACATGTTTTGTTCTGCTACCTAGTGTTAATCGTACCAAACTCTCGGCTCGTTCAGCCTTATGTGTCTTTCGAGGTTGCTTCCTCTCCCAAGGGTTATCTTCTTTCTCAGTCAAAATATGCCTCAGATGTTATTCAGCGAGCTGGCTTATTGAATACTTGAACTGTTGACACACCCTTGGAGCTTAATGTTCGTTATACTTCCTCTGATGGTTCTCTCCTGCCTGATCCTACCTTATATCGTACTATTGTTGGGAGTTTGGTGTATCTTACTGTTACTCGTCTAGATATTGCTTATGCGGTTCATGTGGTTAGTTAGTTTGTTGTTGCACCTACCACACTTCACTAGTCTGCTGTTCTTCAGATTCTTCGATATCTACGGGGTATATTACATCAGAGTTTATTATTTTCTTCTTCTTCGTCTCTGGAGCTCCGTGCTTACTCTGATGCGGACTGGGCTGGTGACTTTATGAATCGCAAATCCACCACTGGTTTTTGTCTCTTTCTTGGTGATTCTCTTATTTCCTGGAAAAGCAAGAAACAAACTGTTGCAGCTCGCTCTTCTGCTGAAGCTGAGTATCGTGCTATGGCATCTACCACAACAGAGATAGTTTGATTGCGTTGGTTGCTTGTTGATCTTGACATTTCCTTGACTACTCCTACTCCTATGTATTGTGATAACACTAGTGCTATCCAGATTGCTCACAACTCGGTGTTTCATGAACGCACCTAATATATAGAGATTGATTGTCACTTTGTGCGCCATCATCTTCAGTTAGGCACGATCTCTCTCCCATATCTTCCTTCTACTATGCAATTGGCCGATTTCTTCACCAAATCCCACACTATTGCACGCTTTTTTTTTCTCCTTGGCAAACTCTTGATGTTGGATACTATTGTTAATGTTTATCAATGAAAGAAGGGAAATCTATTCATTAAGAATAAGCAGAGTATTACAGACAAAATAATAACAGTCTCTTATATACTAGGGTTAATAACATAAATGACTAATCTACCCCTAATGTTAATATACTAGATTACTCTAACATCCCCTCTCAAACTCATGATGTGATAGCATCCAACATCAAGAGTTTGCCAAGAAGAAAACGAAAGCGTGCAATAGTGTGAGATTTGGTGAAGAAATCTGCCAACTGCATAGTTGAAGGAAGATATGGGAAGGAGATCGTGCCCAACTGAAGATGATGACGCACAAAGTGACAATCAATCTCTATATGTTTGGTGCGCTCATGAAACACCGAGTTGTGAGTAATCTGGATTGCACTGGTGTTATCACAATACATAGGAGTAGGAATAGTCAAGGAAATGCCAAGATCAGCAAGCAACCAACGCAACCAAACTATCTCTGCTGTGGTAGATGTCATAGCACGATATTCAGCTTCAGCAGAAGATCGAGCTACAACAGTTTGTTTCTTGCTTTTCCAGGAAATAAGAGAATCACCAAGAAAGAGACAAAAATCAGTGGTAGATTTACGATCCCTAGTATCACCTGCCCAATCCGCATCAGAGTAGGCACGTAGCTCCAGAGACGAAGAGGAAGAAAATAATAAACTCTGATGTAGCGTACCCTGCAAATATCGAAGAATCTGAAGAACAGCAGACCAGTGAAGTGTAGTAGGAGCAGCAACAAACTGACTAACCACATGAACCCCATAAGCAATATCTGGACGAGTTACAGTAAGATACACCAAACTCCCAACAACAGTACGATATAAGGTAGGATCAGGCGGGAGAGTACCATCAGAGAAAGTATACCGAACATTGAGCTCCAAGGGTGTGTCAACCGTTCGAGTATCCGATAAGCAATTTCGCTGAATAACATCTGAGGCATATTTTGACTGAGAAAGAAAATAACCCTTGGGAGAGGAAGCAACCTCAATCCCTAAGAAATATCGAAGTGGACCCAAATCTTTCATCTCAAAATAATCCTGTAACTGAGTTTTCAACAACTGAATTCCAGCATTGTCATCACCTGTAATAATCATGTCATCCACATAAAGTAATAGAAGAATGAAACCAGAAGAAGTGGATCGAAGGAAGAGAGCAGAATCATGATCACTAGCACAGAAGCCTAAATCACATATGACTAAAGAGAATTTTGCAAACCATGCCCTCGGGGCCTGTTTAAGACCATATAAAGCCTTGTGAAGTTTGCACACATGACCAGAACTACAAGGCAATCCAGGAGGAGGAGTCATATAGACCTCTTCAAATAAATCACCATGAAGAAAAGCATTCTTCACATCCATCTGAGATAAGCTCCACTGACGAACAGCTGCCACAGCAATTACTGTGCGAATCGTGGTCATCTTAGGCACTGGATCAAATGTCTCATCATAGTCAACCCCATACTCTTGAGCAAATCCCTTGGCCACTAATCTAGCCTTGTACCTTTCCACAGAACCATCAGATTGGGTTTTGATTTTATAAACCCACTTACAACCAATGGGGCGTTTACCAGGAGGTAAAGGCACCAACTCCCAAGCTTGAGTCTTATGTAACGCAGAAAGCTCCTCATCCATAGCCTGTTGCCAAAGAGGATCAAGTATAGCCTCCTTATAGGAGGTTGGTTCAGACAGAGAATGTATAGAAGTCAGAAAAGAACAAAAATCATAAGAGTAACAAGAATTGGACCAACCAAACCTGTCAGGACACTTCCGAGTGCGCTGAGGGTAATGGGGAGTGTGATCCACGGTGTCAGAATTTGATTGGGAGCCAAGAGGTGCAGATGAAGGCACAACATCTGTGGAGGAGACAGTGGGAGTCCTGCGAACATAAGTATGCACAATCGGGGGACGGGTAACAGACAAATCAGGCAAAGAGGAAGAAGAAGAAGAGGGAAGATCAGCCACAGTCATATCACCAACATAGGAATCAGAAGAAACATTAGAGGGAAAGGGATCAAGATAGATAAGATCAGATTTATGCAGAGATGAAGAACTAGATGGAATAGAGAAAAAAGGAATATGCTCCATAAAGACAACATGACGAGAAACATAGAGTTTTTGTGTACTAAGATCATAACACCGAAATCCCTTTTGTCCCTCACCGTAGCCAAGAAAAACACATAGAGCTGAACGAGCCGAGAGTTTGGTATAATTAACACTAGGTAGCAGAACAAAACATGTACATCCAAACACACGTAAGGAGAAATAGTCAGGTGTCTTACCACATAATGTTTCAAAAGGTGAGATACCAGAATTGAGAATTGTAGGAATGCAATTTATCAGATGAACTGCTGTAAGAACTGCTTCTCCCCAAAAAGAGCTAGGGACACTGGATGACAATAACAGAGAACGAGCTGTCTCAATAATGTGACGATGTTTCCGTTCAGCTACTCCATTCTGAGCAGGCGTGTTAGTACAAGAAGACTGAAAAATAGTACCATCAGATTTCAACAAATCACGAAAAGCACTAAAAGAATATTCTCCACCTTGATCACAGCGGAAACATTTGATGATAGAAGAATATCGAGTACGCACCATAGCACGAAAGGTAGTGAAAATGGAAAAGAACTCAGACCTACGTGTCATTAGATACACCCAACAATATCTGGTATGATCATCAATAAAAGAAACATAATATCTAGACCCCACTTTTGTAGCAATAGGAGCTGGTCCCCAAATATCAGAATGTACAAGATCAAAAGGTGCAAGAGAACGAGAAATACTTTTATTGAATGGTAATGCAGTAAATTTAGCCAACTTGCAGCCACTACAATCTGAAATATCATGACACTCTAAACTACCCAAACTACCAGTAGAAGCTAAAAATTTTAAACGAGAATGAGAAACATGACCTAAACGAGAATGCCATAAATAAAAACTAGATGATTTTGGACTCAATTGAAAAGAGGATAAATCAACAGTAGATGCAACAACTTCAGGGACATGAAGTTCATCCAACACATATAGCCCTCCATTTCTATGGCCTGTCCCAATCAGCTTCTTGGACCGTGGATCCTGCACAACACAACCAGTAGAAGAAAAGTGAACTAAGAATCCCGAATCAAACAACTGACTAACAGATATTAAATTTAAGATAAGTTGAGGAATATAGTAGACATCAAGAAGTGTAAGTTGAGAAGACACGATAGTTCCAACACCAGCCAAAGACATTTGGGTGCCATTGGCTGCAAGGACAGATATAGAGGGAGGGGAAACAATAGAAACAAATATGGACGAATTACTAGTCATGTGATGGGTGGCTCCTGAGTCAAAGACCCAGGCAGTTCGAGATATACCTGAAGGACCAGTAGTAAATGCACCTGTGGAGGGAGAAACTGATAGGGCACCAGGTTGATGAAGGGAAAGAAGTTTCTGCAACTGATTAGCTATCATAGTCATGCTAGGAGCTGATGGGAGTGTCTCATCCACTGGTGAAGCAACTGCGGCTGTATGACGATCTTTGGGCTTAAATGGCTGATGGAAGGCCCCCTTGGCATTCTTGTTCACCAATTTTGGACATTGAGCCTTCCAGTGACCCTTCTCACAACAAAAACTACACTCATCTGAAGCGGCTCGACCCCGATATTTAGTCTGTGAGTGAGAAATCCCTCTGGGTGGTACAGCCAGTACACTTTGAGTAGGCAATGGAAGAAGACCCTTTCCAGAAAGAGTCTTAAGTCGAACCTCTTCAGCCAGAAGCTCATTCACTACTGCATCAACTGTGGGAAGTGGGAGACGATGGAGAATAGAACCACAAAGGCCCTCAAAGTCATCTCTAAGGGCCATCAAAAACTGTACCAACCGTTGCTCCTCTCTAAAAGTACGATACATTATATGAGTACTCAATTCAGCAGGTTCAGCAAGTGCTAACTGATCCCAAAATCCAGTCATAACTGAGTAGAACTCCTGTATGGTCTTATCACCCTGACGTGCAGCTCGAATTTCATGTTCAAGCTGATACCTCTTTGCAAAATTGGACTTAACAAACAATGTAGCTAAATAATCCCAAATCTCCTTGGCTGTGTTAAACTTAGCCAAATGCACACCAATAGTCTGATCAACTGAGTTGTTAATCCAAGTGATGATTTTAGCATTGTTAACTTCCCAGGTATTCTTTAAGTCAGCATATTTCTCTTCCTTCGAATCTGTTGGAGCTTGCAAAGCACCACTAACATAACTCCACATCTCTTTTCCCAACAAGAAATTCTTCATAACATAAGACCAATATACATAATTTTCACCATTTAATCTGACACTAATAGCCTGAAGAGAATCAGAATGTCCACTTGCCATAATGTTCACAAAGAATCAATGATCTCAGCAAAATTATACCCGAATAATGCAGAAAACAGCAACGAAACTAGATTTTTTTTTTTTAGCAAAAATTCAGCAACCCAGCAAATCAATAAACAACCACTTCCCAAATCCAACAACAGAACAGCAATCACAAACAGTCGGTGCACTGTGAAGCCAAGACGAGCAAAACCAAACAAGAGAGAGACCACTGTGAACAGCCAGTCGGTGCACTGTGAACAGCCAAATTCAAAACCAAGAAAATAGAGGACAACTAAAGCTTAGTCGGTCCACTGGGTGACAGTCGGTGCACTGTGAACAGCCAAAATCAAAGCCAAGAAAAACAGAGCACAACCAAAGCGCAGAAGACAGAACACCGAACAGCCTCAAACCATACAAATCTCATCTCAAATCAACTACACAGCCTTGAATCACTCAGATGAGCATTCTAGACTCTTAGTCGCACCTCTCTTGACTGATTGGAACCAAAAATTTTGGCAAAGAATGCCGAGTATAACAGATCGAAAAATCTATACGTATTTTCCCAAAAATATTCAAAAAATAGAAACTCTTATCAGATGAACTCAAAACAGAAGGAGAAGCATACCAATGAGAAGCCCATGAAGATTCGATCCTGATGGGGGTATTTACGATCAGAAACTGATGACGTCATTACCGGCGATGATGACGTCAGTACTGTTCATCATCGTTCATGTCGGGTTCACCAGGTTTTCTTCTAAACTTCAATCATGAATTATTATTTGGGTTAAAGGATCAAAGCTCTGATACCATGTTAATGTTTATCAATGAAAGAAGGGAAATCTATTCATTAAGAATAAGCAGAGTATTACAGACAAAACAATAACAGTCTCTTATATACTAGGGTTAATAACATAAATGACTAATCTACCCCTAATGCTAATATACTAGATTACTCTAACAACTATCACGTCATGCGTTTGAGGGAGGATGTTAGAGTAATCTAGTATATTAGCATTAGGGATAGATTAGTTATTTATATTACTATGTTTTGCCCTATTATAAATTCGTTTGTAATACAAATCTGGTTAAGACTTGATCAATATATTTTTCCTCTGTCATTGATAAACATCAAAAAGCCCTACCTCTAGCTAAGAAGCATGGACACCGACACGGGACACGGATACGACACGACAAGATATGGACACACCGGCACGAAATTTATATATATATATAAATGTGACACACTTACATTCTCACACCCACTCTTATTCCCTCTTTTAATCCCACCTCTACTCTAATAATCATCTTACTGAAAATATCATGCTATATTAATGTTATTTAGGATGTAACCCTTAAAAGTATTTTTGGTACTTTTTGTGTTGCTATATATATTGAGATGTAACTATGTAACCTTACACACTACTCTCTCCTCATATTTTTCCTTCTTCTTCTATCCTCAATTCTCTAAACCCTAACGAATCTATCATTTAGTATCAGAGCAGTGATCAAATTTAACATCTCAAAGTTATTGGAATTAGTCGAAAATTACCTCGGGAAGCTAACACTAGAATCTATCAGAAGCTGACAAACTGACGTCGGTGCCTGACATGTTGACGTCAGCACTCACTCATGTCAAAATTTTTTGATTTTTTTAGGGATGAACCGAAATCACCTCTACATAATTATGGTGAATTTTCTGAATTTTTTTGAAACCATCTGTCTAGGTTTTTCAATTTTCAAAAACATTTTTCAAGTTTTTCGGCCCCAACTTAGATCTGCTAGATCTGAGCCATTTGAGAGCTGTTTTTTGGGTTTGAGCAATTCGAATAGGGTCGATTAGCGTTGTTGTGGAGAGCACATAGCTTTTTGTTGGATTCAGATTAATTTTTTGAGGAGTTTTTTGCCCAAACAGTGATTCGGCAGCAATGTTCACAGCCAAAAATTGCTCCTTCTTGCCTCTAGTCACTGTACAGAGGCTATTCGAGCCTTGGGTTGCTTTGGGTTGGTCCACATGTATCGTTTGGATGCTATTGGAGGTATTTTTTTTTGGTTATGGGCTATTTTTTTACTGTAATTTTCTTTGATTGTTTGGTATTTTGTATTGGCTGTATTGTGTAATCATTTCTAAAAGTAGTACAACATCTACTAATGTCGGGGTAAGTACCGGAGCAAGTGGGTTCAGTCGTTTAGGTGCTCTTGCAAACAACCCTTCTCTCCAAATTGACCCTGAAAAATTGGATGGAAGCAACCATTTAGCATGGTCAAGGGCTTGTTTATTATCAGTACAAGCAATAGCACTGCATGGGTATTTGACTAGGGACACTAAGAAGCCAAGTGAGGTAGGTACCCTATTAAAGCAGTGGACATCTGAGAATGCTTTAGTTTCTTGGTTACTTAACTCAATGCAACCGTCTATCAGTCGTAGTTTTCTATTACTTGATACATCACATAAGATTTGGATTGTTGCATCCCATATATAATCTCAATGGGACAACGATGCTAAGCCGTATGATCTTTGGAAGAAAGTGCGAGAGACCGATCAAAAAAATAAGACCCTTGCAGTTTATTATGCGGAGTTGACTATTTTACGGCAGGAGCTTGACGATGCTGTTAAATTTCAACAGATGGTGGAAAAAAAAACGAGTGCATGACTTCCTTGCCAGTCTTAATACTGAATATGATCAGATTCGGGTTCAGATTTTGGATCGTAGCCCATTTCGTACTTTACAGGAAGCCTATGCCCATGTTCAGCTAGAGGATTGCTATAATTTATGCTCCTACTCAGGAATAGTCTACATTGGCTACTATCCCTCAACGCGACATAAGTTTAGCCTTGCCCAAGTCTACTGAGATGAGTAGCACTGTGTTTAAGGAAACCTTGAAGTGTGATCATTATGGGAAGACAAGGCATACACGGGAGTTTTGTTGAAAGTTGATTGTATGTCCTACACGTGGCCAAGGTGGTGGCTGAGGTAGAGGCCGCGATGGTAATGTGCGATCTCAGGCACATATGACTGAATCTTCAGAGACTCCATTTCAGTCTAGTGGCACTACCCCATCTACCTTTTTTCTGGATGAGATATAGACTCTTAGGCGTCTGATGGCACGACTTGATGCTTCCTCTATCATAGCTCTTAATCATGCCTCTTCCTCCAACTTTGCTCACACTGGAATATCTAGTGTGTTTACCGTATCATCCTCATATGCTCCTTGGATAATAGATTCTGGAGCCACAGACCACATAAGTCTTTTCTCCTCATATTCTACATGTTCTGGTAGGAATAAAGTCAAAGTGGCAAATAGATCCTTATCCTCGATTTCCGAGAAAGGTTCAATTAATTGCTCACCCTCCTTATCCCTCTCCTCTGTTTTTTATGTTCTCAATTTCTCCACTAACTAATTGTCTGTTGGTAGTATTACTAAATCCTTGAATTGTTCAGTGAATTTTTTTCTTAATCATTGTACTTTTCAGGAACTGTAATCGAGAAAAACGATTAATAGTGGTAAAGCATATGGTAGTCTGTATCTCATGGATGATGAAATTTTCCCTCAATCCCCTTGTCAAGCTCTCCAGGTAGAAAATTGTTCAACCCTTCAGATCTTACTACAGTGGCACGGGAATTTGGAACATCTCTCATTTAGTGTTTTAGAACATATTTTTCCTAATCTAGTAAAGCAGTGTAGTAGACAATTTTTTGTTTGTGATGCTTATGAATTTGTCAAGCACAAACGTTCTTCTTGCCCTAGTACTAATAATAAAAGCAATGCTCCTTTTATTATCATTCATTCTGATGTGTGGAGATCTTCCCGTGTTACCTCTGTCTCAAATTACGTTGGTTTATTACTTTTATTGATTGTTATTCTTATCTTACTTGGGTTTACTTACTGCACATGAAAAGTGAAGTTTTCTCTCACTTCCACTCTTTTCATAAAATGGTTGGTACACAATTTGATGTCAAAATTAAAGTCCTTCATAATGACAATGGAACTGAGTACATTGATGGAGAATTTCGCTCTTACCTGAATGAGAGTGACATCCTTTATCAAACTACTTGTGTGTGTACTCCGGAACCAAATGGCATTGATGAGCGAAAAAATCGTCATCTTCTTGAGGTTGCCCGTTCCTTGATGTTTACTCTGAATGTTCCTCCACATGTTTGGGAACAATGTAGTACTTACAACTGCTTATCTTATTAATCGTCTACCTTCCAGTGTTCTGAATTTTAAGTCTCCTATTGAGTATCTTTCTAGGATTTTACCGATTCCATCTGTTTCTTCTCTTCCTCCTACAATTTTTGGGTGTGTTTGTTTTATCCATGACCACAAAGCATCTAAGGAAAAACTTGATCCTAGGGCTCTACGGTGTGTATTTCTAGGTTATTCTCCCAATCAAAAAGGGTATAAATGCTACCATCCACCGACTGAGATGTATGTTAGCATGAATGTTACCGTTCGTGAGTTTTAGTTTTTTTTCTCTCCTCTCTAGCTAGGGTTGTCCATGGGCCAGGCCAGGCACATGATTTTTTTTTTTTGAGCTAGGCCGAGGTAGGATAGGTCCAAGCCCTTAACCGTGTGAGTTATCGGCCGAACCGGAACGAAAACCAAGATTTGCTTTATCCGGTATCAAACGGAAACTGCGAGCAAATAGAACATCTTTTAAGAGTATCAATACCGTTACATGAATCGTAAATGCATGAATGTGATGGACCAAAAAATCTACGGTTCCTAATGGAATAGGTAAAAAAACCACTTTGCCTCCCGTTGCTACTAAATCACCAACCCCCCCCCCCCCCAAGAAGAAGTTTGTACAGTTTGGGAAGGGGTTTCGATTGATTAAAAAGAAGAATGGACTTCGGATAGGGGTAGGCTACCTGTAGCCTAACTCGCCACTCACTGGGCGAGCTTATGGGCAAGCCTTTTTGTTATATATATACATCTTCATTTTAAAATATAGCCATTTTTTTACCATTGTTCTTGTTTCCGAAACATGTGTTGTGTTTGTTAAAAAAAACCAAAAAACATGTGTTAATGTGCATGTGCATCTTTTACAAAAGCAAAAGATGGTCCCACCTTGTAATAAATTATAAATATGCCACCTAACTGAAAAAAAAAATTCAAAAAAATGGATGGACGGGCTGGGCGGATAGACTGGGATTGGTGGGTTCTTGGGCAGGATTTTTGCGGGCGGGCTAATGGGCTGGGCACTGAGCTTGGCGACAGGCCAAAGTCCTCTCTTGAAGGATATTGGGCTCGGGTTCCGGAGTGTCAACTATTGGGCCTATTAGGCTTCGGGCTAATTTTTTTCAAGCCGGATAACGAGTCTTGTGGGCTAACCCGACCCATGAACACCCCTATCTCCAACTATCTCTTCAAGGGGAGAATCTAACTATTGAGGAAGAGATGGTATGTCAAGAGCCCTTCCTTTAATTACCTTTTCAGTGGGATACTAATTAGGTGGAGGAACAGATTGTTAATACCAATGATCCAATTGATACTCTGAAGAACTATTCTCAGCGTTAGAAGGTACAGACCACCCATGTGTCGTCGGGTTAGTTGAATTTCTCCACTCCAGTTCTAGCATCTCCTACTAGTTCACCAAGTAATAAGCTTCCAGCTATCACCTAGATTATTGATAATCCAACTGTTAATGACTCTGAGCTTCCAATTGCAGTTAAGAGAGGTGTTCGAGCTTGTACTCAACACTCCATATCTAACTTTGTTTCGTATGATTCCTTGTCTCTATCCTATCGTACATTTGTTTCTTACTTGTCCTCTATATCTATTCCTCAGGGTTAGAAAGGAGCACTCACCGATCTAAAGTGGCTGGAAGCGATGGTACAGGAAATGAGAGCACTAAAGAAGAATGACACCTGGTAATTAGTTCCACTTCCTGTTGGAGCAAGAGCAGTTGGGTGCAAATAGGTATTCACTATCAAAAAACAAGTCAATGGATCACTTGAGAGATACAAGACAAAATTGGTTGCTAAGGGATTCACTCAGACATATGGCATTAATTATTAGGAGACTTTTGGCCCTGTGACAAAGATGAATTTCATACGTGTCGTTCTCTCCTATGTAGCTAATTTGAGATGGAGCCTGTAATAGTTGAATGTGAAGAATATCTTTCTCAATGGAAACTTAGAGGAGGTATATATGGAGATTCCACCTGATTTTTCATCTCACGTAACTGAAGGAAAGGTGTATAAGTTGAAGAAGTCACTTTATGTGTTGAAGCAATCACCTAGAGCCTGGTTTGATAGTTTTCTCAAAGTGATGTTGAAATTTGGATACAATCAGAGTCATGTTGATTGTACTGGCGGGTAGATGACAGAATAATAGTCCTCATTGTATACGTAGATAACATAGTGATAACTGGGAATGATGTGTGGAAGATCATCAAATTGAAAGCTCAGTTGGCTAAAGAGTTTGAAACCAAAAACTTAGGTCCATTGAGGTATTCCTTGGTATTGAAGTTGCCAGATCAAATAAAGACATTTTTATCTCTCAAAGAAAATATGTTCTTGACCTACTTGAAGAAACTTGTATGTTGGGATGTAGACCTACAAATTCCCCCATTGAAGCTAACCATCGGCCGGTGTGTGGTGTTGGTGATGTTGTGGATAAGGAGAGATACTAAATATTAGTGGGGAGATTGATATATTTCTCTTATACTCGTTGGATATTGCTTATGTATTTTGAGTTTTGAGATATCTCAAGTCAACTCCAGAAAAAGGACCTTGTTCTCTAATAATGGTTACTTGAAACTAGAGGCATTCACTGATGTAGACTGAGCAAGTTCAATAGATGACAGAAGATCCACTTTAGGTTACTATACTTTGATAGGAGGAAATATGTAAAACCCGGAAAATTTGAATTTTTTCCAAAAAGGGCAAAATAGTAATTTGCCACTATAATGCGTATTTAAACTACTCATGTTCTAGACCTCGTATGACCAAACGGAGTTCGCCGTTGGATTCGCATCGCGAAAGCGAGTCACCTTGTCAAATTTCATTGAATTCCGGAGTAGTCGGGTTTCGCACGTCGTTCGAGGCGACTGCGTGGCGAATGACCTCACGAACGTCCCCATAAATAAATTTTATAAAATTTCCTTAAAATTAAGTTAAAGTTCAAATAAAATTAATTTGAACTTAAACCGGGATCAAATAAATCGTTTCGGGGCGAAATCGGACCCGATTAAGCGGGGGACACGTGGCGCAACGTGGGCCAAGTATTTAAAACTATATAAAGAGGTAAATATCTAAGAAAAGTCAGATTTTAGCCCCTTGTGTTCTTGTTTGGCCGGCCAAGAGAGAGAGAAGAGAGAAAATAGAGAAAACATTGAACTTCAAGCTTTCTCCGGCGATTTCTCCGACAACCGTCGCTCGGATTTCGTCGAGCTAGAAGGGAGAAGTGATCTACGCGACAAGGGCTACGCGTGGGCACCAAAAACAGGGAATTTCACCGAAGATCCAAAGAGGCGATCTTGAGAGATTCAAAGTTTGGAGTGGTTTTGGTGTTTTTAGGAGTTTTCTACACTCCTAAGAGGTAGGGTTCTTCCTACTATGGTTTTACTCCTACCTTAAGGGGCTGTTTTTGGTGGCTGAAATGTGAATGTTTTGTGGTTGTTTTGTGGCTGAAACATGGCTGTTTATGGGCTGTTTTAGTGGCTAAAAGGGGCTGAAATTATGGACTGTTTTGTGCACTAATTAGGGGCTGTTTTGTGCACTAATGAGGGACTGTTTTTGGGGTTGTATACGGACTGTTTTTGGGGCTGTTTTAGGGCCTATTTTGGGGCTGTTTTGTGGCTTGATTTGGGGCTGCTATATGGCCTGATTTGGGGCTGTTTTGTGGGCATACCAAGTGTTTACTTTATGCCTTGAGAATTAAGTGTGTTATTGCTTGATTATGTAGTAACATGCTTGGTAACATGCGTAGTAACATGCTTAGTAACTTGCTTATGGATTGTGTTGTGGGAGTACTTGTGTATTTTCTTGGCACTTGATGTTATGTGGACAATTTTGTGTGATAACATGATGGGTTGCTTTGAAGGTGTTTGATAGAATGCCTTAAATGATCAAAGTTGCTATTTTGGAAAAATTGAAATCATATGTTTAGTGTGTGATTTACAATTGGAAATGGGTATATTGATATATGCTTTATGATATATTAGCATAATGATGATCATGGAAATTGTATGCATGTGATATAATTTGCCATGGAATTGAGTTATGTGATAAATTGTGAAAATTATATGCTTATGATATGATTCGTAATTGGATGTGCATGTTGGAATTGTGCATGTGTTGTTCGTGGCACATGAGCATCATGTTGTACACAATGGGACATAGCATTGCATGTGCACGGAAGCATCTCATTACATGGGTGTGTGCATGGTTGATGTCAACACCACACTTGGTGATTGACGGTGTGGCTTGGGAAAGGTTTGGTCGAAGACCAAACTAAGCCGCTTGTTTGCATGATAAATTGGGTTGGGATTAGCAAGAAGAGGCATGATGACCTCTCGGGTGCAAGGCCCGGTGTGAAGGGGAGGTGCACTCCCTTGGTATAGAGCCCATAAAGTGTACGGGTGTGGAAGACCCTTGGTGTGAGCCCATAAAAAGTCCAATCCCAAGAAAGACCCTAGTTTTGGAAAATATCATTTGAGGTAAACATAAATGATGAATTGAAACACTTTGGCATTGCATCGTGTTGTAGGTGTCAGAAAGGACTCGGGTTACATTGCATGAGTGGGTGTCGTCTCATTTCATGGCATAGTAGTATTGCATTCTAACTTAGAATGCATGTCCTTATGAGAAATGATTGTTTGCAAATGATTGTTGCATGAGCATGAGCATCTAGGGGGGAGTAGCCTTGTAGGATTTACTCTATTGGGCGTTGGCTCACCCTATACGGGAAACATTTCAGGTGTGGGGTTAGCGCCGGGAGATGGCTCACTTGGAGAACATCATGTTTGAAGAAAGCCGAATGTGGCTTTATTTTGTGTTAATGTAAAACACTTGTGACAACTATGTTTTTTTTTGGACATGTATATGTAAAAGAATTGAAATAGAACTGTTATGGACTATTTTGGATACAACATTGCATGTTTTGATATAAGTATGGATAATTGGACCCGGTGTGGCCAATGTTTACTTATAAATGGACCCGGTGCGGTCATTGTTTTAAATTGGGCCTCAGATAGGTCGTTTGAATATATGTTGTACAGGTTGGGTATTGGGTAGAGCTCCCCGTACAAGGGAGACTCTGTCCAAATTTTGTTAAGTTATGGACCCCGGTAAATGGGGCATAACAATGTGATATCGAGTTACTCGGTATCTAAGGGTGTTCCGCGGGTTGATGGGTAATCAACGGACCCCCGGATTTTGGGGCGTCACAGCTTGGTATCAGAGCCTAGATATACGATTTACCTAGGGCTTGATGGGCATGGGTCTAGGCCATTGCATGCATTGTGCATTTCATCTTATGTGTTTAAATGCTACATATTATGTGCTATGTGCTATGTGGATTATATGCATTGTAGAATGTATATGGAAAGGAGGAACACTAGGGTTAGAAAACATAACCTTGGGTTCGGAAAGGGGATGAACGAGATGGTTCAAGGGTTAAACGTCTACTAGTATGCGACACATGTTCTACTAGGGGAGACAATGAGAGAATTCTCAATGTTTGTGTTTGATCCCTAACTTTGGGGTACTAAATTGTTAGTCTATTTGCTATCTAATGTGTGTGTAGATGGAAAATAGAGGAAGAGGACGTGGCCGAGGCCGAGGCCGAGGCGGCAGGTGGAACAACCAACCACCTCCGGCCTTTGATCACCAAGCCTTTGCAGAGGCTATTGGTGAGGCGGCGGCGACTATTGCACAGGCTAGTGCTACAGCCGCTACCATTGCACAGACTGGTGCAAATATGGGACACGGAGGCTCGAGTAACCTCCAGAGGTTCAAAGCCCATCATCCTCCGGTTTTTCTGGGAGGGGCGGATCCAATGGTAGCCGATCGTTGGATTCGGCAAGTGGAGAAGATCTTGACGGCTATGGAAATCACTTCCGATGCCACCAAGATAACTCTGGCGACTTTTCAGCTAGAGGGAGAATCCCAGCTATGGTGGGATTGGGTGAAGGACTCCAGAAATTTGGAGGTCATGACTTGGGCAGAGTTCCGAGAGCTCTACATGGGAAAGTATTTCCCAGCGACTGCTCGACACGCTAAGGCAAAGGAGTTCCTAGAATTGAAGCAGGGGACTATGAGTGTGCTGGAATACGTGGCCAAATTCACGGAGTTGGCCCGTTTTGCTGACGATTATGTGGCCACAGACATGGCCAAGGTACGTAAGTTTGAGGATGGATTGAAGTTGTCCATTCGAGGCAAGATTGTGGGACTTCTCCTGCAAGACCTCGATTCGATGGTCAAGACTGCAATGGCTATCGAGAGAGAGGTGGAGGATGCGCGCAACATCCGAGAAGCGGGTGTTAAGGACAAAAAGAAGGAGGGTCAGTCTTCTTCTTCTAGTGCGGGAAAGAAGCAAAGGACTTCATTTTCGCAAGGAACTCAAGGGCAGAGCCGCGGCTATCAAGGCCAAGGCCAGGGTCGATTCACCCAAGACAGGGGAAACTTCAAGACCGCCTTCCAGACGGGTCAGAAGACTTGCTATTTCTGTCACCAGCCTGGTCATATAAGGAAGGATTGTCCTCAATGGCAGGGATCCCAGAGCTATGGGACATCTCAATCCCAGTCTTCTGTGGGACAGCCGCAGACACAGTTTATTCCTCCTTACCCTGCTATGGGTCAAAGGAGTCAGTATCAATCACAGGGTGCTGCACCAGCGCCTACTACTTTCCGAGCGGGAACTCCGCAAGCAGGCCAGATGGGCCAAGGCATGGGTCGGGGGCGAGGCCAGGGCTCACAGGCCGGGACTTCAGGGACCCAAGGGCGTGTCTACGCCATTATGCCACAGACCGAGCCGGCAGATCAGTCGGTGATACAGGGTACATTTCTACTCTCTCGTTTATGGGCAAGAGTATTATTTGACTCTGGTGCATCACATTCATTCATTTCTGCATCTTGTGTGAAAGGCTTGGGTTTAGAGGTTGAGACCTTAGAGGAACCATTGCATGTGAGTTCTCCCCTGGGAGCTAGGGTGAGGGTTGATCGGATATGTCGGGGTTGTGAGCTAGAGATCTCAGGGATTCTACTCACCGTGGACCTTCGAGTTATGGACATATCGGAATTCGACGTAATCCTTGGAATGGATTGGTTGGCGGCACACCGAGTCGTCATTGATTGCGACCGGAAGCGGGTCACTGCTTACACACCGGATGGGGTTTGTTTCATGTTTCAGGGGGATAAGCACGATGCTTTTCCTCAAGCCGTGTACGACTCTAGATGGCACGGGCAGTTGATGGGTTGGCTAGCAAGCCTTACCCTGGAGGA
Source organism: Ilex aquifolium (assembly GCA_951799425.1). Classification (NCBI taxonomy): domain Eukaryota; kingdom Viridiplantae; phylum Streptophyta; class Magnoliopsida; order Aquifoliales; family Aquifoliaceae; genus Ilex; species Ilex aquifolium. The sequence continues at coordinate 15,995,211 of OX637397.1, read as the reverse complement.
CGAGGCGAGACAGGAGTTTGGTCTACCTCGGGTTGTGTGTGATTATGAGGATGTTTTTCCGGATGAACTACCGGGATTACCTCCACATAGGGACGTAGACTTCACTATAGAGTTGCATCCTGGTACATCGCCCATTTCTATGACTCCACATAGGATGGCGCCTGCTGAGTTGCAAGAACTCAAAGTTCAATTGCAGGAATTGTTGGACAAGGGGTTCATTAGACCGAGTACCTCACCATGGGGCGCTCCGGTGTTATTTGCAAAGAAGAAGGACAAAACCCTTCGACTATGCATAGACTACCGACAATTGAATAGGGTTACTATCAAAAATAGGTACCCTTTGCCGAGGATTGATGACTTGTTTGATCAGCTGAGAGGGGCGCGGGTCTACTCCAAGATAGATCTCCGTACCGGTTACCATCAGTTGAGAGTTAGGGATGCAGATATCCCTAAGACGGCTTTTCGGACGCGGTATGGGCATTTTGAGTTCACAGTGATGCCTTTCGGATTGACAAATGCCCCGGCGGCATTCATGGATCTCATGCATAGGGTGTTCCAACCCTACCTTGATCAGTTCGTCGTTGTTTTTGTAGACGACATCTTGATCTACTCCAAGTCTGAGGAGGAGCATGAGGGTCACTTGAGGGTCGTTCTACAGATCTTGAGAGGCCATCAGTTATATGCCAAGTTCAGCAAGTGTGAATTTTGGTTGACTGAGGTGAAATTTTTGGGACATGTGGTGTCAGCTTCGGGTGTATCCGTAGACCCGGAGAAGGTGGAAGCAGTCATGAATTGGGAGAGGCCGAAGTCAGTCTTCGAGATACGTAGTTTCTTGGGATTGGCTGGGTATTATAGGAGGTTCATTGAGGACTTCTCCCGACTAGCTTCACCTATGACGAGGTTGACCCGGAAAGAGGTCAAGTACGAGTGGAATGATTCTTGCGAGAAGGCATTCCAGGAGTTGAAGAGGAGGCTTACTTCAGCTCCTATATTGATAGTCCCGGAAAGGGGACAGAGGTACACAGTCTATTGTGATGCCTCTAAGGACGGGCTCGGATGTGTGTTGATGCAGTCCGGGAGGGTCGTGGCTTATGGTTCTCGACAGTTAAAGAACCACGAGCAGAATTACCCTACACACGACATGGAGTTGGCGGCCATTGTCTTTGCCTTGAAGGCTTGGCGCCACTACCTGTATGGTGAGCAGTTTGAGGTGTTTTCGGACCACAAGAGTCTGAAGTACATCTTTACACAGCGGGACCTCAACATGAGGCAACGCAGGTGGATGGAGTTTCTGGAAGATTACGACTTCACATTGCATTACCATCCTGGTAAGGCAAATGTGGTGGCTGACGCACTTAGCCGGAAGTCAAGGGGAGTCTTGGCTAGTATGGCTTCCCGAGAATGGGAAATGCTCGAGACTGTGGGACAGTTTGGGCTACATTACATGGGGCAGGCTCAGGGTACCTTGGGAAGTTTGGTGGCTACGCCTTCCCTACTGAGCAGAGTGATTGAGTCTCAGGGGCAAGACCCAGAGATAGTGTCCATTAAGGACCGGGTGCGGTCGGGTACAGGTGACGAGGGCTGGGCCATTCATTCGGATGGTAGTCTTCGATATAGGGGAAGGATTGTGGTTCCCCAATCTCCGGATCTAAGGGAGGAGATTCTTAGGGAATTTCATTGTTCCCGTTTTGCGGTTCATCCAGGGGGCACGAAGATGTATCATGATCTTCGTCGCCAGTATTATTGGAGTGGGATGAAGGGACAAGTTGGTGAATTTGTTGGTAGATGTCTCACATGTCAGCAAGTGAAGGCTGAACACCAGAGACCAGCGGGGTTACTCCAGCCATTGGAGGTAGCTGAGTGGAAGTGGGAACATATCACGATGGATTTTGTGACTCACTTGCCACGGACATCGCGAGGACATGACGCGGTATGGGTGGTAGTGGACCGGCTTACGAAGTCGGCACACTTTTTGGCGGTGCGGATGACCTTCACACTGGAGGAATTCTGCAGGCTATATATACGGGAGATTGTCCGGTTACATGGGGTACCCGTGTCTATAGTATCGGATCGGGATCCCAGGTTTACGGCTCATTTTTGGGCGAGTTTCCAGCAGGCCATGGGGACACAGCTGATGATGAGCACTGCTTTTCATCCCCAGACGGATGGTCAGTCTGAGAGGACCATTCAGACATTAGAGGATATGCTACGGGCATGTGTCCTAGATCTCAAGGGTAGTTGGGAAGATCATTTGCCCTTAGTGGAGTTCGCCTATAACAATAGTTATCAGGCGAGTATACAGATGGCACCCTACGAGGCACTATATGGGAGGCCGTGTCGATCTCCGGTTTGTTGGACGGAGGTTGGGGAGAGACCTGTTACGGGTCCGGACTTGGTTAGAGACACCTCAGGGAAGGTGGGTTTGATACGGAAGCGTCTTCTCACGGCCCAGAGCCGGCAGAAGAGCTACGCCGATAGACGGCGGCGACCTCTAGAGTTTGAGGTGGGAGATCATATCTTCTTGAAGGTGATGCCTACGAGAGGAGTGGTCAGGTTCGGCAAGCGAGGAAAGCTATCACCGAGGTACATCGGGCCCTTTGAGATACTTGAGAGGGTTGGTACAGTCGCTTACCGGTTGGCGTTACCGCCAAACCTATCAGGTGTTCATCCGGTATTCCATGTCTCTATGCTCCGGAAATACACCCCAGATCCGACTCATGTGGTGGATTGGGGCGAGCTTGTTGTTGATGCGGATGGGACCTTCGAGGAGGGACCGGTTCGTATCATGGATAGCCGAGATCAGGTTTTGCGAGGCAAGACCGTGAGGCTAGTGAAAGTGCTGTGGCAGCACCGGGGAATGGAAGAGGCGACATGGGAACGCGAGGAGACCGTACGTGCCAATTATCCTTTTTTGTTTGAGGATAGAGGTACGTTTTTATAGTCAATTACTATTATATGACTGTAGCATATGCATGAGATTGCATGTATTTGTGTGTGAAATTCGGGGACGAAATTCTTTTAAGGGGGGAAGAATGTAAAACCCGGAAAATTTGAATTTTTTCCAAAAAGGGCAAAATAGTAATTTGCCACTATAATGCGTATTTAAACTACTCATGTTCTAGACCTCGTATGACCAAACGGAGTTCGCCGTTGGATTCGCATCGCGAAAGCGAGTCACCTTGTCAAATTTCATTGAATTCCGGAGTAGTCGGGTTTCGCACGTCGTTCGAGGCGACTGCGTGGCGAATGACCTCACGAACGTCCCCATAAATAAATTTTATAAAATTTCCTTAAAATTAAGTTAAAGTTCAAATAAAATTAATTTGAACTTAAACCGGGATCAAATAAATCGTTTCGGGGCGAAATCGGACCCGATTAAGCGGGGGACACGTGGCGCAACGTGGGCCAAGTATTTAAAACTATATAAAGAGGTAAATATCTAAGAAAAGTCAGATTTTAGCCCCTTGTGTTCTTGTTTGGCCGGCCAAGAGAGAGAGAAGAGAGAAAATAGAGAAAACATTGAACTTCAAGCTTTCTCCGGCGATTTCTCCGACAACCGTCGCTCGGATTTCGTCGAGCTAGAAGGGAGAAGTGATCTACGCGACAAGGGCTACGCGTGGGCACCAAAAACAGGGAATTTCACCGAAGATCCAAAGAGGCGATCTTGAGAGATTCAAAGTTTGGAGTGGTTTTGGTGTTTTTAGGAGTTTTCTACACTCCTAAGAGGTAGGGTTCTTCCTACTATGGTTTTACTCCTACCTTAAGGGGCTGTTTTTGGTGGCTGAAATGTGAATGTTTTGTGGTTGTTTTGTGGCTGAAACATGGCTGTTTATGGGCTGTTTTAGTGGCTAAAAGGGGCTGAAATTATGGACTGTTTTGTGCACTAATTAGGGGCTGTTTTGTGCACTAATGAGGGACTGTTTTTGGGGTTGTATACGGACTGTTTTTGGGGCTGTTTTAGGGCCTATTTTGGGGCTGTTTTGTGGCTTGATTTGGGGCTGCTATATGGCCTGATTTGGGGCTGTTTTGTGGGCATACCAAGTGTTTACTTTATGCCTTGAGAATTAAGTGTGTTATTGCTTGATTATGTAGTAACATGCTTGGTAACATGCGTAGTAACATGCTTAGTAACTTGCTTATGGATTGTGTTGTGGGAGTACTTGTGTATTTTCTTGGCACTTGATGTTATGTGGACAATTTTGTGTGATAACATGATGGGTTGCTTTGAAGGTGTTTGATAGAATGCCTTAAATGATCAAAGTTGCTATTTTGGAAAAATTGAAATCATATGTTTAGTGTGTGATTTACAATTGGAAATGGGTATATTGATATATGCTTTATGATATATTAGCATAATGATGATCATGGAAATTGTATGCATGTGATATAATTTGCCATGGAATTGAGTTATGTGATAAATTGTGAAAATTATATGCTTATGATATGATTCGTAATTGGATGTGCATGTTGGAATTGTGCATGTGTTGTTCGTGGCACATGAGCATCATGTTGTACACAATGGGACATAGCATTGCATGTGCACGGAAGCATCTCATTACATGGGTGTGTGCATGGTTGATGTCAACACCACACTTGGTGATTGACGGTGTGGCTTGGGAAAGGTTTGGTCGAAGACCAAACTAAGCCGCTTGTTTGCATGATAAATTGGGTTGGGATTAGCAAGAAGAGGCATGATGACCTCTCGGGTGCAAGGCCCGGTGTGAAGGGGAGGTGCACTCCCTTGGTATAGAGCCCATAAAGTGTACGGGTGTGGAAGACCCTTGGTGTGAGCCCATAAAAAGTCCAATCCCAAGAAAGACCCTAGTTTTGGAAAATATCATTTGAGGTAAACATAAATGATGAATTGAAACACTTTGGCATTGCATCGTGTTGTAGGTGTCAGAAAGGACTCGGGTTACATTGCATGAGTGGGTGTCGTCTCATTTCATGGCATAGTAGTATTGCATTCTAACTTAGAATGCATGTCCTTATGAGAAATGATTGTTTGCAAATGATTGTTGCATGAGCATGAGCATCTAGGGGGGAGTAGCCTTGTAGGATTTACTCTACTGGGCGTTGGCTCACCCTATACGGGAAACATTTCAGGTGTGGGGTTAGCGCCGGGAGATGGCTCACTTGGAGAACATCATGTTTGAAGAAAGCCGAATGTGGCTTTATTTTGTGTTAATGTAAAACACTTGTGACAACTATGTTTTTTTTTGGACATGTATATGTAAAAGAATTGAAATAGAACTGTTATGGACTATTTTGGATACAACATTGCATGTTTTGATATAAGTATGGATAATTGGACCCGGTGTGGCCAATGTTTACTTATAAATGGACCCGGTGCGGTCATTGTTTTAAATTGGGCCTCAGATAGGTCGTTTGAATATATGTTGTACAGGTTGGGTATTGGGTAGAGCTCCCCGTACAAGGGAGACTCTGTCCAAATTTTGTTAAGTTATGGACCCCGGTAAATGGGGCATAACAATGTGATATCGAGTTACTCGGTATCTAAGGGTGTTCCGCGGGTTGATGGGTAATCAACGGACCCCCGGATTTTGGGGCGTCACAAAATATTGTCACATGGCAAAGTAAAAAGCAAGCAGTAGTATTAAGAGGCAGAATACAGAGTAATAGCTTATGGAGTATGTGAGCTTATGTGGCTCCAAACCCTATTGAGTCAGCTTGAATTTTGTGATGGGTCTATGAGATTGTTATGTGATAATAAGGCAACTATCAACACTGCACAAAATCGAGTTCAACATGATAGAACTAAACATATTGAGATTGATCGACACTTCATCAAAGAGAAGTTGAACAAGGATTTAATTTGCATGCCATTTGTGAAATCAGAAGATCAATTGACAAATATTTTCACAAAGGGACTCGGTAGCAAGTTTTTTCATCCTATCATTTGCAAGTTGGGCATGAGACATTTATCCACCAACTCGAGAGGGAGTGTTATGTTATGTTATTTAGGATGTAACCCTTAAGGTATTTTTGGTACTTTTGCGTTGCTATATATATCGGGATGTGGTTGTGTAATCCTACACACTACTTTCTTCTCATATTTTTTCTTCTTCTTCCTTCCTCTCTTCTCTAAATCTTAACAGATCTATAATCTAACTGATGACTACCAATTAAATATATAAATATAATGTGATAAACAAATATATTTTGATAATAATCATCCAATTCATCCTATATATATGTGTGTGTGTGTGTGTGTGAATGATAAAATAAATATAGATTGATAATTATTATTCAGTTCATCATGTCTTTAATTCTAACAATGCGCATCATGATATCGAATAAAAAATACAATATCACATATACCGACACACATTCAACATAAACGTCCATGATTCAACAATCAATGACTACTAAAATTTCCATTTAAAAAGACATCCCACTTTGTAATCCTAATTTTCATCAATTTCAAAGAGCCTTAACTTGATAACCTCATTTTTCATCACATTAATTTTGTTTGTGTCTGAAACTATGTTATATTCATGTCTTGTGTTCATGTATTGATTATAACTCTTTTTATATTATGACTTTGACCCATATCTCTTTAAAATTACAAAAAACCTTCCTTAATTATAAAATTACTTGACAAATTTTCAAAATTAAAATTTATCAAAACATGTCCTCCAGCGTGTCGATCGTGTGTCCCCAACGTTAAACATATCCTAAAAAAATTTAACAATAAAAAATCAGACACTCATTTTAGCTTGTCCGTGTCCAACATCAACACTTTGACCAAAATAGAGTGCTCATGCTTCCTAGACCTCTAGCATAATGATCAATAGGATCACATCAGTCTTCCTAATCGCATTGTTATAAGTCTTTTTTGAATATGTCCAAACCATCTCAAATGATTCTATCTTAATTATCTCATATTGGTGCTACTCCAACAATGTCACAAATACAGTTAGTCCTAATTTTAATACTCCTTATTTTACCATGCATACATCTCGACATTCACATCTCAGCTGTACTAGCTTTTCAATGTGTATTATTTCTTAGTAGCTGAATATTCTGTACCAGGGAGGATGACAACAGCTGTTCCCAACTATGGAATAATTGGAAACATCCATAATTGGGAACAGCTGTGGTTTCCTTAGATTGCAGTGTCAGAATTATCAGAACTCTTTTAGGGAGGTTGAGTAGCAGATTTTCGAAGGACATAAATGTTTATCTTGGGAAATTTATTGCCATAGGACTGGAGGTTCTCTTTAAAATTTAGTGGGATACAGGTACAATGACATGAAGTCGAACCTGAAGCCCCTAATTGGAAAAATCTGTGAATGATAGCCATGGTAAATCTAGAGTGGAAGTATAGAAGTGATGGATATAGAAGAGCTGTTCGAGATTTGTGAGTTAGTGCTCAACAGCTACATAGAGTGCCATAATTCATGCTTTTCAGTAAGATGCTGGAACTATACACAAGAAAAGGAGAGAAGTATACTAAAAGTATTAAAATGATAAGAAAATAAGCATAATAACCTAAAATAATGTAGCTCACCCTTAAAGGCATATTATCATGAACACAATCAACACATTTTGACTGTTAAATTGTCCTGGGTCAGGAAGGAGAAGTAAGACTGGAAATGATCCTGGTGTAAAGTTTAAGCAACAAGTAAATTTTTTTTTCTCTTTTCTTTCTAATTTTTTGTTTTCTTCTCAATGAGTACCACAAAAACACACATATCCCTCATATGTGTGGTTTTTTTTATTTCATTTGGGGGGGGGGGACTGATTACACTGAAGCAAACAGCTGAATTTATTTGTTTCAACATTTTGTGATAAAAACACTCCCTCTGTCCCGAAAAAGTGTCCCAACTTTCCTTTTCAGTAGTCCCAAGAATCATAATCAGACAAGTCTACCTAACTTCTAGTACTTTTCCAAATATAACATATGTTGGGAAATTCCTTCCAAATTTTCAAAATTGGAAAGCTTTTCCCACACCCAATGCTTATAAGAGTAAATATATATATATATATATAAACTACTAATAAAAGTACCTAAGCATGAAAAAATTTTAATTTCCTATAGTATCCCTACTTAGATTTCTATATCCAATCATATCCTAATCTCTTATCTTATTTGATTTAAACAATGTCAATTTAATACATCCATGGTGTATATTACTATGTGGGAAAGTTAATAGTAGGTCTTCTTCTTCTCTACATGATGGAAGTATAATTGCAACTATAATTTAAGGCAATAAAAACATGATAAATAGTGTGTCATTACAAATCAAAGTTATGAAAGTTAAAAGAGCTTAGTGCAAATGAAGGGACACAAAAATTCATAAAGTCCAAATGTTTAATGAATTGCAAAGGGCACATGTGCCAAGTATATATCCATCCCACCCTCAATCCATAACAGCCACCCTAGTTATGCAAATTACAAGCAGGCCAATTTAACAACAAAATCTTCATTTTAAATTTGAAATACCAAAAATAAAAAATTGGAAAACATTGTTATGGTATTAAAATCAATTAAAACATTGAGGACTTGATTGTTCCAATTGGAATTTCAAGAACCAAGTTGAAACATGACTCATACTTGAAGAGTATAAATCTTAAAACGCTCAAATAAAAATTATACTTCAACCTAGGCCATGTGCACCAACTAGTAAAAATAAAAAGGTAAATACACAAAGTAAATAATGTAGACTTACAGGGCAGGCTTTTAAATATGTTTACTAAAACTATGTATCAAGTCAAATTAGACTATACTTTGGGGCTGAGGGTATAATATATGGACAATCGACCACATTTTCAGTACTTAAAAATTATAGACCATTAGTATAGAATAGGGGGTTAAAAAGCCAATCAAGAATAGGACATGAGGGGGGAGAGAGTGGAAACAACTTACGACAGCAAATGCTTACACTTAAAAAGCTATCCGTTGCAGAATTATTTGCCACAGAATTTTCTAATGATTAAAAAAAATTAAATTACCTTCTGATCTTCCAGAGGTGTGCCTTTTACTGCAATCAGTGCATTTATTGGGACACTCTCGGGGTGCGAGGGGAGCGTTGCCAACGTGTGCAATAAACCAACTCTGTCCTCCTCTGCCTCTCCAAGCCCAATTATTCCTCCTATAAACAAGAAGTAACAGGTTACACATCCATATAGTGAGTTTGAGCATTATCGGACATTCATCTCTTAACTGAGAAATAGCAGAATTTTACAATCGAGAGACAAATGGCAGTTATCTGATTATATCAAGGTATCACTTCATCTAGGTCAAATCAATGCACTAAGGTTGATCAAGGTGAGAAAGGGCCTCCAGAGCCCTCCCGGAAGAGAGAGAAAGGGAGTTGGGAGAAGGAGAACTAATACAGAAAAAGCCTTCCAAATTATTAAAAAGAACTTTTGAAGAAAAGACCTTCTGAATCGCTAAGTTCAAACAATGTTGTACCAAAGGAAGTTGCTCATAGAAACAAAAATTCCTCTGAGCTGCTTGTAAGTTTAACATATGATCAGAAAGACACAGCAAATGACCTTTTATGCTTCACTACTTTGGCAAAGACTTGATTTATGCCTCATAAACATTTTCTACAATTAATCTTTTGGTAAGTGACTGACCTAACCTAGAACTAATCAATATTCAATTAATATAGCACTCAACACCATGTGTCATCTTGAATTTCACTCGAACATAATGTCATAAATCTAAAGCTTAGTCCATTTCACAGCCATAGTAATTTGACCTTAACAAGCATCTAATTTTTAGTTTATACCTTTTTGTATTGGTTATAGTTGAACTAACTAGACACATTCAAGGTGAAACTACTGGGAATATATCAGTTGTAATAATATAGTATTAATTGATGAAAGCAAAGTGAAATTAACAATAATTAGAAGTTTGGAGAAAAGCTTCAAAATCAAAAAGATAAAAGATAAGTAGACATAAAACTAAATATATAAAATACAATTTTAGTAAAAGGAGGCATGAAACAGGTAGAACATATTGAAGCACAAACATTTTCGATATTTGAGGTCAATCATCCACAAAGAGCGAGAGATTGGAGACGATTTAGTTATAGAATTACTGGAAGATATACTAAGTGGAGGTATCCTGTAATCGACGTATATCTGCTACGCTGAAAGCAAGTAATACAAGAAAGCCCTTAGATCCTAATATAGAACAAGAATAACTATTTTTCATATTTTATTTTTATTTTCTATTTTTATTATTTTGTTAGGATGAGATTTTAATTAAGAATATTTTAGAGTTATTTGCTACCTAAATCATATCAATTTTCCTAATTATATTAGACATAACAATATTAGAATTAGGGATTTGTATCCGTTTTAGAAACCTTAAGGTTTTGGGTTTTCCTATAAATTGCCCAATGTACTATGATTCTACTCAATTACTCAATCAATAATACAATATTTCAAGAGTTATTCTCTTCATTTTCTATGTGGATTCAGAATATTTTTATTCTTTACACTTGGAGACGGTAATCTCTTTGTGTCTCCCATTATCCACTGCGTCAATTGGTATCAGAGTCTTGACCGACCTAACATGATTTTAATCGGCGAAGTGGTGACAACTTTCCTCGTAACGGTGATTATGAGAAAAAGGCTCTTCCAAGAGCTAACTTCTTTAGTTCTTGGCATTCTTCCCAACGAGCCTATCATGAGTTTCATGATCCGGTTGCTCAATCGACGTTTGGAACGAACCAGGATTCAGATTGGAATAGGGTTCGCAACAACGATAGGGCTCATGTTCGACCTATTTGAGATCTCAATCCTGTTCTCCGTACACGAGAACATATATATGATTCTGGTTCTATTGATGATGATGAGTATGGTATAGGTATGCTTGATAGCTATGATTATGCTAGATATCATCGAAGACATGATTTTGATTCTAGAAATTTATTTATGAAAGTTAACAAACCAAGTTTTGATGGTTACGTTCATAAAGAATATTTTTTAGATTAGTTGGCCAAAGTTAAGCGATACTTTGATTATCGTGAAATTCCTGAACAGAGAAAAGTAAGTTGAGTGGCATACAAATTGAATGGCAGGACTTATCAGTGGTGGGAACATGTGAAATTATCATGTGCAAGTCAACAGAAATCCAAAGTTCGTTCTTGACAAAAGATGAAATGCTTGTTAAAAGAAAGATTTGCACCTTCATATTATCATGAGGACGAAGGATACAAGTATAGTGCATATCAGGCTGTAAGGCAAACTTTTTTAAGTTGTAATAATTATTCTGACTCAATTCTCATATGAAATACAGTTAGTGTGGAGTTCTCAAATATTTTGTTGGATCAAAAAATTAAAGTAGAAAATAATGAATCTATGAGGAGACCGAATATATTTATGGCGATGTTGGGGGCCTCTTGAAAGTTGTCAACATGAGAAACTTGAAAAGAATTACACATACGATATTATGAATTTTGAGGAGAAAAAAAATAACAAAGTTTTAGTTGATATCCATGAACCACATATTTCATTGGTTTGCAGCGATATTCAAGCTTGTTATGCTCTTGAAGTTCTAGAAAGTAATGAGACTTTTCCTCTTGTTGAAAAACATCTCCCTCCAAGACTCACAATCCTGGGGCCTTACAAGCAATGGTATTTTCTCTATCAAATCTGCTTATAACTGGATCACTAAACCTGCTCCGAGTCATCAACAGGGCCTAAATTGAAAATGGATTTGGAAGCTTGGAGTTCCACAGAAGCTTAAACTTTTCCTGTGGCTGGTCCAAAGTGACAGACTACTTTCCAATTCCCTGAGATTGACCAGAAACCTCACTGATGATCCTGCTTGTGAAAGATGCAAGGCCCCAAATGAGAATACTATCCACATTCTAAGGGACTGCCCAAAGCTGAATTGGTTTGGAAATTATTCCTTAATAGGAATGATCTCCAACAGCACCAAGCTATGGACCTCCATAATTGGCTCTTTGTAAATTACAGAATCAGAAAGGATGTTTTTTGGAGAGGGTTTAAATGGCCTATTCTTTTTGTTTCACTGATTTGGAATATTTGGAAAGACAAAGAATCAAGAATGCTTGGGGAACACTATTAATTCCCCCCAGGCCATTGCCAAGACAGTCTGGAGAATGGCAAGGGATTCATGGGATGTTTTCAATGAACCCCAGACCCAGGGGATACCTAATCACCCCAATCTTATTGGCTGGTCTTTTCCTCCTGCAGGTTGGATGAAGATGAACGTGGATGGAAGCTCTAAAGGAAACCCTGGACCAGCTGCAATAGGAGGACTCCTAAGGAACGATCAAGGAAGGTGGCAGCTGGATTTCATCGGGAAGCTAAATGACTCTACTAGCCTGCAAGCTGAATTGTGGACTATTTTTCAGGGTCTCAAGATCATTCAAGCACAAAAGCTTAAGAAGGTCATCTTGGAGACTGATTCTTTGGAAGCCCTCAACCTAATCACTGCTAGGTTGGAGGACCCCTACCCCGAAAGGAATATCATCGCCAATTGCAAACATTTAATGGGATTGACAAATACTCCCATTATTCACACACTGAGAGAAGGAAACTTCTGCGCCGACAAGATGGCAGGCCTGGAAGGGCAACAACAAGAACCTTTTGTGTTTTGTGAAGTCCCACCGCCTGTGTTGGGACATTACATTTTGAATGATCTTTCTTGTACTTCTTTTGTTAGGGGGTTTAGATAACCCCTCTTACCTTTTTCCTCTGTACCAAAAAAGAAAAAAATAACTGGATGTGTGTGAGCAACACACGGATAGAAAGGCTACAGAACCAAAAAGACAAGAAACTTAAGATTGTTGGTCCTGGTGATAAAAATGAGAATGACAAATTTTTCTTTGTCAACACAGTTTCCGAGGACATTAAACTAGAAATTCTTGATGAATTTCGTGGTGTTGAGTAGAATGAGAATTTACCACAAGAAGAATCCGTTGGGCCACATCTTTTTGGTTTTATTGATTTTCAATTTCTATAGTTGTCAGATGTTTGTCTAAGAAATTCTTAAGGTTATGTTACAGTTACTTAAAGTTGCTGAATGAGAAATTATTTTATCAGTTCTTAAAGACATAGTAGATTCGAAAAACTTAATTTGAAGTACAAAACTAATGCGGATAAAAGCCAACACATCGAGTTGTTTCAAGCCATGGAAACTCAATGACGAGTTTTTTTTTTTAAGCAGGAGGGTCTGATGTAGAACAAGAATTACTATTTTTCAATTTTTATTATTTTTTTAGGATGAAATTTTAATTAGGAATATTCTAGAGTTATTTGTTGCCTAAATCATGTCAATTTTCCTAATTATATTAGACATGTGTTTTTTCTTTTTAGTAACAATATTAGAATTAGGGATTTGTTTCTGTTTTAGAAACATTAAGGTTTTGGGTTTTAATATAAATTGTCCAAAGTACTACGAGATTCGGAATGCTTTTTTTTGATAAAAGAAGAAATTTTTATTGAGAAAAGGGAATCAAAAAATAGGATACATCGTGTAGGACAAGAAATCCTCAAACATAATTTTTTTTTTAAAAAGCAATAAAAAGAATAACTATGCGTTGACACTAAAGCAACCCCGCAATCCAATCTCGTTGAAGATCCGATAGAGATAACCCAGTAAAACTTCCTGCGGCTTTGGTCCATAAAGAAGCCATAAAAACAACTCTTTCCCATATCAACTCTAAAGGCAGAACATAATTATTGAATACTCTTGCATTCCTCTCCCTCCAAATGCACCAAAGTAATGCTATCAAAGCACAATCCCATAGTAGCTTTGCTTCCTTTTTCTTTCCAAAACTTAATGTGCAACAATTCGTCTACTGTAGATGAATAAACTCAAAACTCACCGACCAACTTGAATAAATTATTCCACAATCCCCATGCAAAAGTGTAATGAACGAACAATTACAAATGAGCATTCGATTCTCCACTATTCAAACAATTAAGACAAATATGAGGGCTTAAAGCCTTATAGGGCCTTCGAATCTGCAACAAAGGGCTAGTGTTCACCCTATTAAGGACAACAAATCAAGCAAAAGCCTTAATTTTTGAGGGAATTTTGGCTTTCCAAATAAATTTGGCAAGAGAAAAAGGCTTAACATTTTAGAGACTAACAAGATGTGAGTAGAAAGATTTAGAAGAGAAAATTCAAGATTGATCTACGGTCCAACAATCACGAGAAGAATTGGGAGAAAACTCTCGAAGAATATGAAACAATGAAGTCAAATCAATAGCTGCCCTATCATTAAGATTTCTTAAAAAATGAAAATCCCATGAATAAGACTCTCTCTCCAAAACAAGAAAATAGGATATAAGAGCTTCATAAAGTGAAGACAAACGATAAAGACGGGGAAATATATTATGAAAAGATGAATCTTCCATCCATATATCCTCTCAAAATAGAACTTTAGAACCATCTCCTACCTTATACTGAGACAAAGGAAGAAAACAAGGATAAACCAGTGAAATGAACTTCCAAGGGCTCGCATGGGTTACATTATCGCTTGATTTAGTATCCCACTCATTCCTCTAAAGACCATACTTACTCTTAATTATCTTATGCCAAAGAGAGTTAGGTTCTAACGAGAACCTCCATAACCATTTACCTACAAGAGAAATATTTTTAAACACCAAATTATCAAAGTCCCAATCCCCTTTTATCCATGGGCTTACAAATTGTTTCCCAACTCACCAAATGATCCCGCTTAACTTCTCCAACCCCAGACCAAAGAAAATCTCTCATCATCTTCTCTAGTTTCCTAGTAATTGCTACAAGGATTCGGAACAAAGACAAGTAATATAAAGGAATGCTAGACAAGCAAGCCTCTATCAAGGTGATCCTTCCTCCAAGAGAGAAATAGGTCATTTTTCAACCATCCAATCTTTTGGTTATTCTTTCTACAATCGGGTTCCAAAAAGATAAAGATCTTGGGTTTCCCCCCAATGGTAATCCTAGGTACATCATAGGCCACACATGTACAACACAACCTGCCTCTAAAGCCAAATCTTTAACAATCTCCTCCACCAAATTAATGCCTATAACTCCACTTTTAGACATATTAACTTTCAAATCTGAGACTTGACCAAAGATCTTAACCAAAGAAAGCACATTCTGAAAACACTCCTTTTTATGTGATAAGAAAAAAAGAATATCATCAGCAAACTGTTAGTGTGACACGATAACACTCTCTCTACCCACTCTCATCGCTTCTACCAATCCTACCTCCTCTGCTCTATTCATCATCCTACTCAAGAGATCAACCACCAATGTAAATAGAAAAGGAGATAAAGGAACCCATTGTCTTAATCCCCTAGAAGCATTAAACCACTCCCTAGGCTCCCCCGTTAACCAACATGGAAAAAGTAGAAGATGAGAGACAACCCCTAATCCACTTCCTCCACCTCTCCCCAAACCCCTTATTCTTTAACACAACATCCATAAAATTTCAATTTACCCTGTCATAGGCCTTTTCAAAATCCAATTTAAACATCACTCCTCTCTTATCTCCTCTCATAGAATCCTCAACCACTTCATTCGCCACTAAAGTTGCATCTAGTATTTGTCGTCCTTGAACGAAAGCACTCTAAGCCATAGTAACAGTGTCTCCCAAAACTTCACTTAATCTTCTAGAAAACACTTTTGTAATGATTTTGTACAAACTAGTCACCAAACTGATATGCCTATAGTCCTTAAAGGTAGAATTAACACTCCTCCCCACAATCCCATTAGCAAAAAATTCAGTCTTTTTATTCATCCCATTAGCAATAAATTCAAAGTATTTTTAGAGACGGTGATCTCTTTGTATCTCTCATTATCCGCTACGTCAGATCCGCAATGCTTTATTGTACTATATGTTTGGCAACTAAGAAACATCATCCTCAAAAACTGAGTATAATAAAAATAAGAATGTTAAAACGGGTATATGGTAAAAACAAAGGGGATAGAATTATAAATAACAATGTTCGTGAAATGGTGAAAGTAGCACCAATAGGAGATAGCTAAAGAGATAATCGACTTAGGTGACATGTTTATAGAAGATCTACCACTACGACAGTGATAGAGCAATGTGATATCTATCAATGGTTAATGCATGTGACAAAGGTAGACCGTAATTAACTTTAATGGAGATGGTTAAAACGTATACGACAACTTACGGTTTAAATGGAAATAGTACTAAAGTGGCACTTGATAGAGCATAATATAGGAACACGATACATGTAGTTGACCCAAAATAGTTTGGGATATGGCTCCGTTGAGTTGAATCAAGACTTAGATTAGAAATTTTAAAGGGGATTCAATCCATGACCTTCGACATGTCTGGGCTAACTTGATTGGTAGTCAGGAAACTAGTAACCCACTGAATGCCATCAGTACCCTTATAGTGTGACAACTTTTTGTGTCTGGGAAAGTAGCAACTGATACAGGTAACATGGAAAATAGTGTGCCTACCATACCAATTATTTTGAAATGGTAGAGTCACTGGCACAAGAAACTGTGCTTAACCTTTAGACATCCACTATATTGAGTTAGCAAACCATACTAATCATCTCTTTCTCTCCTTTCCTTTTTTATTAATTGTTATCCTTAATAATTGATTAGAAAACATAGAGCCAAATGCAAGCACTCCATGCCCACAAGTGCAGAAGTAAAAAAAAACCCCTAAAATGATAAATTTAACAAAAGACTTAAAATTTAAGAAAAATAATAGAAAAATAATGAAGAAGAAGAATAAAATATTGACAAATGAAATTGACGAAACACAAATGGTTGATGTTGATATAAATTTAGATTTTAAAGAATTTACCTGAACAGACATTAATCCCTGCTTCACGAACATGATGAAGGGTCTCCAGGCGTTCATCGTAAGTTCTTGTAGTTATAATATTAGGGTAATACTCTCTTGAGGTATCAAGGTTATGGTTATAAGCTGTAAGGCCAGCCTCCTTGAGTTGTAAAGCTTGCTGCTTCTCTAGCATTCCCAAGGTGCAGCAGACCTCCATCCCCATTTCTCTGTATGACAAATAATATAATACAGAGTAAGCTTTTAAATAGAAAAGGAAAATAGTAAAAAACAATGTCAGGCAAGCCTCGTTAAACTTTGATATAGTAGCAAAAAACAAGGAAAGAGTCACAAGACAACTGATGATTGATAAACATCAGAGATAGCCTCTTATTTTCCATTTTCTAGGTTGCATTTGGAATGGAAGATTTTGAATGTCAATATGTAGACAGCTACTGGTACTGCAGTCTGATGCAGAAAGGGTTTCAAGTAACTCATCAAACTAGGGATTAATAATACATATCCATGACGCCATTGAACTACACCTTTAAATGCTTTTGCAGTTCATCCAAAACTTAGTATAATGATGTCTTTCTGAGGACCAAGACAAATAACAATCAGTGGGTTTTCCTTCTTGGTGTCTTAACATGCCTTTTCTGATACTAAACTGCACAATCACGTCAACACTAAAGGTCTTTATAATGAATTGTTCCCAAATCTAATTTCAATTGCAATACTGCCATTACCAGATGCTTTTATTTCCTTCTTACTTCTTTTTTCTTTTCGACGACAAAAGAAGAAAAAAAGAATTGAAGGTGGCAACACTCTTGAACACCTAGCAATCCAGTAAAACATATACAATTATATGAATCGAAGAATGGATTTTACAGAAATAATTAAATCATCTCTTATTAACAGGAAACTGTGCTATTCCACCACATTTTGAATTGTGATACTCAGAAAGTTTATAAGGAAATAGACAGTGATACAAGCTCTTGACATTGGAAGACATTCATTTTCTACCTTGACAGGTGTCCTTTGATGGAAATATATGTCACTGAGACAGACAATGGTTCATTACCTTATTTCTTTCACATATTCAAGGATCTGGTTGAAGTTGGTCTTCCTTCCTATCGTGTCTCTCCATGCAGCACCCATGCAAAAACGAGTACTACCAGCCTCTTTTGCCTACAAATGGATCAGTTCAGGATAAGACTAGTTCTGCCACTTCAGATTTGAACTTCTAATTAACCATGACCACATGAGATCAGAAACCAGTCCCAGTCAACAAGTGTACAAGTAGTCAGTAAAAGCATAATTATTTGCTAATATGCAGGTATTCCTCGTAAGAATCATACTATCATGCACATTGTGCAGTGTTATTTTGTCATTTGCCTACATGTTACTAAAACTTTATTTCCTTCTGGATGCAATAACATTTTTTTGCATCTAAAACACAATGTTGACAAATAGAAAATTCACTTTCAAAGATATGCATGGAAGTTCATCCAACTTAAAAATGGATATTAATTACACAACATAGACACACGACATTTTTCAAAAGACTAGGACACAGACATGCCAGGGACACATTACAAGTAATTATGTTTTATGTATCAAATTGGATAAGTTTTCACAAATATAAGCATAATTATGGTACTTTCTTTTTTTTTGATAGGAAATGGAACTCTGTATTAATAAAAATTAAAAAGCACATCAAAAAAGGTTGGATAAGAATCCAACCAAAAAGTAGAAATAGTAAAGCGAAAAAAGCGCTAGATCACATAAAAGGTCTAGAAATTACATGAAGCATTCCATCCCGCTAAAATAGCAAAAAGTAGTATTCCTTTAAAGTAGTCAGAAACATTAGTCCAAAATGACACTAGAAAATGAATATAGTCCCATAATTATGGTGCTTTCATAACAAATTCAGAGCTCTATGGCACATAAATCTTATGTCTAGTCGATTAGCGTAAATTTTTAGACCAAATGATCATAGTATTCAATAATCACTAATGTTTTTGTACACAAATGTGTACAAACATACATCATAATGATTGTTCTTATCTTCTCAATTCCTCTTTTTCAACAAAACTTTTATCCATCTTTTGCTTTTATTAGTAAATTTTATGTACAACTTTAACAGGCTAATCTTCATAATTGTATAATATTTCTTAGGATGAGATAGCCATCAGTCTAATTTTTTAGGCTTTGTTAATTACACAAAAATTGTTTATATCTTAGTAGCAAACAAGACATAAAGGATTGTCGGCCAAGTTACTAAAGGAGTCTCGAACACATGCCCGAAATTAAAATTTTATTTTGATAAGAGTAATCGGACTTAAGCCTAAGACTAAGAGGGATCTAAGAAGTGTTGGTGTCCGGCACGGATACGCCACCTTCTCAAGATTGTCCATGCTTCTTACTCGCATAGTATCAGGCAGGGCCGGCCCTATAGTATAAAAATAAAAGTCTGGGCTTTAGGCCCCACATATGAAAAAGGCCCCAAATTTAAAAATCAATAATGTAATATAAACTAAAAATATAAAATTTACTACAATATAGCCTAACAAAATAATTTTTGACAGAGTAACCAACAAAAAACTTAAAAATTTGGGCCCAAAAATCCAGATCACCTCACACAATCACATTTATTACAGGACAAAAAAAATATTAACAAAAAAAAAAGTGCTGACAAAATCCATCTCCTTCTCCAATCAAAAGAAGTATAATAAGCATCTCTTTTTAGTTAAAAAAAAATTTAACCAAACACATTCTCTACTTCTCTTAAACTTGTTTTTTTTTCTCATTTGAACACAAAACACCAATTAAACCATTCATTCTCATTAAAAAAATATTTTGATAAAGTCCTTATTCGTAACAAATAAAATATAACAAAAATTTTGGTGAAAGTTACATAGATAAATAAGTAAAATTCAAAGATAGTAAAATAATTCAAAAGAAAGATAACAATGAATTTATTTATAATAAAGTCAAACATCTAATACCATAGTTTCTATAAAGAATATATAAAACAAATAAAAAGAACATAAAAATATTAATAAAGAAATTAATTTTATTCCTATAAATATTTATGATCAGAAGTCATATTAATAATCAAAAAAATATATTAGTGAAATTTGAATAAAAAAATAATTAGCAATTTCGAATCTCATCAAAATATTTATGATCAGAAGTCATATTAATAATCAAAAAAATATATTAGTAAAATTTGAATAAAAAAATAATTAACAATTTCGAATCTCATCTAAAAGTAAAAATAATAAATTGTAAATTGAAAAATTAAATTATTATTAAAAAAATCTCACTGGCCATCATTGTTTTAGGCCCCAAATGTTGTTGAGCCACCCTGGTATCAAGAATACCCATTAACCAAATTGATTGGGTAACCCACACTAATTTCCAAGCCAGGATGGAAAGCTTAAACCTAGAAAGAGGAAGAACATGTGTTTTTGCCGCCATCCGTGCCAGCTTCAGGGGGAATTGGTTTGAATTTCCCTGCTTCCATGCTGGCATCCCTAAATATTGAAGGTTAAGCTATCAGCAGCCAAAATACTTGTTCCAGTGAGACAATTGGAACTCTATGTTCCTAAGGGTTGACCAATTTTTTACATGAATAGAAGACTTCAACAAAAGTTCAACTTCTTGCCATATTCGACCATAGGCCAAACAACTATATTAGCAAATAACACAAAATCATACTAGTCCCAGATCAGAATTTCAGAGAAAAGCAAGAGAGATAAACTCGTGTACTTTGCATAATACCAAAGAGAAAAAAGAAATATTCACATCATCCCAATATCATAGTGCATTTCTTGTTTGGTGCGTCCCAGATGTAGAGTCTTGTTTCAAAAGTTATGGTACTTTTTCATGCAACATTCCCCAAATATTCTGTCATTGCAGATTCATGGTAAGTTCAAACAAAGTGAATTTCCAAGTGTAAAGAAAGGGTGACGTTGGAAATTAAAAGTTTTTCTCCACAATTTAAGACCATTCCTTATAAATCCAGATTCTGAAAAAGGGAGCCAATGTTTTGGAATGGACAAGGTGACAGTTCTTGATGTTTTAACATCTTTCTCTCATGTTTCAGTAACTGAAACGTTAGTGCCCTTGCATTCAGTTTCTTGTCTGGCAGTAACCCAGCCATTCCAAGTTAATCCAGATTTGGGAAGAAGTTTCCATCTCAGGTAGCAAGATTGTGCATCCTAGTAGGGACAAAGCCATGATTTTAACTCGAGGGGGCCAATAGCATAACCATAAGTTTGTATCAATGGGTTATCATTAATGTTAGCATGAAGCCTATGAGAATAAATTTTCATACAATAAACAATAGTGTTATTTGTTTTTAACAAAATTGGGAAAATTAATACAAACTTGTCAAATTAAGTAGATTAAAAACTAGTTAAGATCAATTCATAAAAAAAATCCACCATTTGGGCTCAATTTCATTTCATAGTCGCTGAATTTTGTTATGCCTCTAGAATAGTGAAAATCTAAACAAAATAAGATAGAGAGTGGGTAGATTTGCTAAATATATATTCCATACGGTTTTGGACCCTCTAAATGTAAGGTTTGGGTAAATATGTTTTGTCCTCTGAAATTATGACATTGATTTCACTTTATCCATCGATTATTGCTTTCAACAAACTACATGGTTGCATCATTAGCCATTCAAATCGGTGATGTTTTGCTCAAGTTGTTGATTTTTGTTATGTTATGTGTTATTTCTACACTAAGGATAGTTTTGTACGTTGTGATTACATATAAAAGCTAGGTGTAGCACTGTAACCTAACACACTACTCTCCTTTCGCAACTCTTCTCTTCTAATTCTTCTCTTCCCTAAACCAAATTACTTCACAATTTAACTAATATTAATTTAGCACAAAATCTTACATTTTGGACGAAAAATCGTCAACAATGTATTTGAATGATTGTTGGTGAAATGTCTTTGAATCCATAGGGTAAAAGAAATCAAGGTCACAATTTAAGGACTTAAATTATAAGTTTGACAGCTTGAGGGATCGTTAACGTAAAATTAAAAACAGAATTTTAAGGTTAAAGTATATCTTTGGAGATTTTAGAGGTATAAAAGATAATTTCAAAAACTTGAGGGGGCCATGGCCCAAGCATAGGTCCATCATTGTATCCTAGTACCGCAATCAGAAATGCATTCCATGAATGCAAATGATTTAGTCATACTAAATCATGTGGGTCTATTAGAAACCAATGACATAATTTAAAAATGATGAAAAATAGCACCTGCTTTGCCGCCTTCATTACAGCTTCCTTGTTCATAAGCCTTTGCGCTTTCAATCCAGTGTCATATCTGGAGGACTGAGGACAATATGAACAATCCTCACTGCATCCACCCGTCTTAATAGATAAAAGAGTACACTGCTGCACTTCCCTGAAGTTGTGAGCATGTCTATGCACTTGAGCCTACAAAACCATGAATCTCAAATCAGATTACCCATCTCAATGCAGCAATCATAGTATTGAAGATAGCATTCCTGTTCAAGAAATAAAGATTCAAGAAGGACAATGAGAACATAAAAAAAAATAGAAAAATTAATTATACTACCAAATTTTGAACAATGAATAAAATTAGAGGCTGCTTCAGCATTTCAAATTATTTCCACAATGCATGCACTAAACTCTGGAGGAAAACTGCAACCATCACACATTCATCTTTTCATGCACTTGTTCGGTGTTTTATATACAGCTAGGATCAAGGCTGTCAGTCATTGTTGTGAAGAGAGCAATCCCACATCGAAAAATTTAAGAATACAAAGGATGGTTTATATGTTTGAGGTGCCACTCCACCCATTGCTCTAACAACATATCAGAACTGGGCCTTGGGTAGTCCGTGGGCCAAGTCCCTCACTCACTTGAATTCCCTAGTTTGTTTATCTGTTTGTTTCGGTTTAGCTCCAGTCTGTTTATCTCTCGATCCCTCATATATAGTTTAGGATAAAGATTATCACGTACTTTGTACTTAGTTTCTCTTACCTTTTTTTTGACTTCTTTATTAACAAGTTTATATAGTCTAAATTTTTGTTCGTCTCTAATTTTTTGCTAATGCAATTTGAATCTCGTCATTCCACCACCAAATTTTTTAAGCTAACGGTGAATTATTTCTTTATTCTCCAAGAACCTCTCATGGTACTTTTCTAAGTCTCATACCTCTTCTTTTAGCATTGTAACTTTGAATAACATTATTTTTTCTTCTTTCAATTGTCACTACCTAGTTTATGATTTGTAATCGCTTTTATGAGTCTTAAACAACTTTTAAGTAATATATCTAATACCATTATCGTATATTGGGTGGTCAAGCTCTCGCTTGAAATATCCTCAAAGCCTTTGTATGATAAAAGATCTATTTTTTGCATTGGTAAAACAAATCTAATTAACTCTTATTTAAACACTTACTAAACATTCATCTCTCTTTTTAAAATCAGAGCTTGCTACCATCAAGTCATATAAAAAGGGTGCCCTTGTGCACGTGGCTCCTACTACTGCAAAGTCTGAGGGAGATCAGATGTACGTAATCTTACTCAGCATACAAAGAGACTATTTTTGCAACTTTAACTTATGACACCCAGGCCACAATGGAGCAACTTTATTACTATGCCAAAGTCCATCTTATTTCCGAGTGATGCAAGAACTTGCACATTTCCAACACATTCAGACAACTAAAATACAACACTCCTTGCCCATTTTCAAAACATTGTGGTCCGGACGCAGCAAATTGCTCAAGCAAAATGCCCTGGTATGTACTCATATGTTCTTAGCATTCATGTTCATAATAGGCCTGGCAAGTTTTACTTCGATTGTCAACTATTTAACGCAACCCTCATTCTTTAACCAGGCTTGAAACTGGCTGCATAGAAAAAAAATAGATATTAAACACAGACACAGGTGGATTTGCAAAGTAAATTCTCATTTTCTCATTTTGTTGGATTCTTCCATTTCGCCACTCAATCATCCAATTACCCAACTCTGATCACCAGTTCTTGAGAAAGAAAAACTCTCAGATTTATGAAAATGAGCTTTTAAAGTAAAACATTTATCAATTTAAGTTAACTTCATGATTAAAAAAAAAGGTAACTTCGTCTTTAATTAGGAAAACTTAATAGGCATTCTGTCTCATATTGTTCATTTTACAGATAATTAAGTACATAGTGAGAAAAAAATAGTATTTTGGGCTAAATTCAACAAAAATTAAAAGTATTACTTGTGGAGGTTGTTAATTGGCCGCTCAAAAGCAATAATCAGAACATAAAACTCGCGCGCGCGCACACATATTAACGCAGGCACAGGTACTCATTCCGAAAGTGAAAATGCATTTTCCAGGTGGTTTCCGAGAATCCAAAGGAAAATAATTGAACCCGCAATATCTTCAATTACTATTTCCTTTTTCAAGCCAAGTTCACTTTTCTTTTAGCCACTTTTTCCCAGAATCGAAACAGAAACTTTCAATGTAACCCACTGCCCACACAACAAAACAGATATAGATATATATATAGAGAGAGAGAGAGAGAGAAACTGACTCCATGGAACAGGAGATCGAGAAGAGGAGAGTCATAGATGGACTTGATCTCGTCCCTGGACCATTCGTTTCTGGGTCCTTCTCTGATAGTCCTCTCTGCTTCAATGGACGCAGCTGATGAGAATGACGCCGATGAAGAGGTGGAATACAATGACGACGACCCAATTGAACGTCGACCCGCACGAATTGATCTGATCAGAATCATCTTCTTGTATGTATCTTGACAATGTAAAGTGAGAGAAAGAAGCAGCTAAGTCCTCTGCTCCCCTCTCCTCTCTAGCAAGCGAGAGAGTTTCTTGGGATGTCCGCAGTTGTGCTCCAACTACCACTTTTTACCGTTTTAAAGAAAGGGAGATTTGTCGAATGGTGCACTCCATCTCCGTTCACACTATCTAAAATAACTAATTAAAATATATTTAAATATTAAATTATTTATTTTAGTTAAGTATTTTTTAAAATTCACTCTAATTATACTTTCTATTTTAACTAACTACTTCAAGTAACTTTAACTAACTTTCAATAATATAATTCAAAAATGCCACTAATTTTACTCCTTGAAATAGGATATAAAATACCCAAATCAGAAATGAGACAAGCCCATGTAGAAAAAAATCAAACTATGAAAAGAAAGCAACCAGAGAAACACGCCTCAAATTTGGGGGATTTTGTTAGATTTTTTTGGGGGGGTTTGCTAGATTTTTTGGGGTATTACTGGATTTTTCGGGGGGTTTTGCTAGATTTTTGGAGAGATTTTACTGAATTTTTTGGGAATTTTGCTAGATTTTTTGGGGGTTTTACTGAATTTTTAGGGGGTTTTACTAGATTTTTTGGGGGTTTTGCTAGATAATTGACGATGAAGCCTCTCAGATCAAACCCACAAATTTGACGATAAAGCCTCTCAGATCAAACGATGAAGCATCTTAAATCAAAACCCTCTCAAATCAAACCCTCAAAAAACCCCCACAAATTCCCTATTTTTCTTGGCTTAAATACAGAGTTTCTAAGAGAGAGAGAGACCATACCTACCGAAGACGATGAAGCCTCTGTGCAGAGATGAAGCCTTGGGGATGAAGTTGTGGGCTGAGCCTTTGCGATGAAGCCTCTGCGACGAAGCTTTATGTGATGAAGCCTTCTATGGAGCTTGTGAACAGTTGACAATTTTGGCGCAAAATCCAGCGATTGAGGAAATACCTAGCCTTGGAGGAGCTCGCTAGATCTAGTGAGTCAATATTGGCTTATGGTAATGCCGAGTGAGATAGCTAGCCGGTTGGAGCCAAAATTTGTGGACTAACTATCTAAAATAGCTAACAAGTCTCTTTTACATAACCAGTTGGAAATTTTTAAAGATCATCTCTAACCACACTATCTAAAATAGTTATTCAAAATATATTTAAATATTAAATTTTCTACTTTAACTAGTTACTTTTTAAAATTCATTATAATCACGCTCTCTATTTTAACTAACTATTTTAAATAACTTTTAATAATATAATTCAAAAATATCACGTGGCGTAACACGTAAGAGCCATAGTGATGACAGAGCATGACGACGTGTTGTGCCACATCATCAAATTTTCAAATTCTAAATTTTACAACAGTCATATTTTCAACGGCCATATTTACAACGGTCATATTTACAACGGTCATATTTTTGAAAATGTATAAATAGGATCTCCCCCTTCTCATTGTCATATATCTCAAATTTATTTTACAGGTATTACACTCATATTTCTTTGTTATGGCTCGTGATGGTAAATTGAAGATGATACTTAATGATTCTGACTCTGATGATGAGTTAGAGATGTTAGCGGTTGCTACTATGACAATGGAGAAACTCAATACTGAGAACAGTTCCACAATACGTCGTGGTTCTATTCAAGATCATTTTGTTATTTTTCGCAATCGAGTTGAAGGGCATGAGAGACTTTATCGCAATTATTTTGCTGAATCGCCTACCTATCCCCCAAATTTATTTCGGAGGAGGTTTCGAATAAATCGATCTCTTTTCGTTCGTATTCTATCCATGGTGGAAGCTTATGATCCATACTTTGTCCAACAAAAGGGATGTTGTTGGGAATATTGGCTTGTCTCTCCTTCAAAAGATGACTGTCGCTATAAGAATGCGTTTATGGAGTTGCGGCAGATGCTGTTGATGATTATGTGAGGATCGGTAAAAGCACCACAATAGAAAGTCTGCAAAAATTTGTATCGGTCATAGTAGCAATTTATTCTAATGAGTACCTCACGTCACCAAACAGCACATAAATTGCTAGATTATTAGCAATCACTGAGAGACGTGGGTTTCCTGGGATGCTAAGTAGTATTGATTGCATGTATTGGAGATGGAAGAATTGTCCAACAGCATGGAAAGGTATGTGCTTATTTCCTTGCACAACATTCAAACTAATATTAAGTCACGCCGAGATTATCATAATGTCTTCCTCTACTATAAAATTGCCACCTCGTTGTTTTTAGGTGGTGGATTCTACTTGATGAGATATTGGTGAAGATTGACCTATAACCTCATCATCTAAATTTGTTCTATCATTCATAAGATTGGTGAAGTAAGCACCATGTTGAAATGGTTCCATGAGTAATGCCTATAATTCAACATGGCCACCATGGTAGAATTAACAAACTTTTCACATTATAATTCACAATTCACAATTGACATGGCATGACACATATGCTAGAATACATTATTGAAATGTATCAATACATCATGAATGTGATATATCATGAATGGTTGGAACAGATTGGATTGATTTCAACAAAAGGAAAAATAAATTTACTACAGGGGCCCTTACTTTGCAAAGTACATAGAAGTAAATGAAAGTTTTCTAGAACTACCCTCATTTGCGATGTAAACAGAGACACGACTAATAATGAAAGATTGACCTTCAAAATGTATAGCCTATACCAATCTGATTTTGCCAAATTTGACAGAACAATCACAAAGAACAACTTAGTTTGAAGTAGGATATAAAATACCCAAACCAGAAATGAGAGAAGTCCATGAAGAAAAAAAATCAAGCTATGAAAAAAAAGTAACCAAAGAAACAATCAGGGGTATTCAAAGGACGAGAAAGCAATAGGAATAATTTCAAAACAGAAAACACACCAATAAATTGTCAACCCATATGTATGGTATGATCCCAAAAAAATCATAGCCCCCAAAAATCAAACACTTTTACAAACTTATCCCCAAAAATTACTACTCTCAAACCAAATTCTCTCAAATTAAATCACAAAATCCAAAACAAAATCACCTCAAATTAGAGAGAGTGAGATCGATTGTGAAGTTTTCCATAAAGCTCCATTGAAGTCGAACACGCCTCAAATTTGGGGGGTTTTGCTGGATTTTTTTGGGGGATTTTACTGAATTTTTGGGGGTTTTTACTGCCTCAGTTCTTGATCTTCTCAACCCAACCCAAATATCCCAAGTTGTGATTAAGAATATGAGAACTACCGACTGTAAAGAGTTCCCAAGTTGAGACGATGAAGTTTCTGTGAGAGAGAGCGAGAGAGAGAGAGAGAGAGAGAGAGAAAGCCTACCAGACAGTGGAGTTTCTGTGATGAAGACGATGTTGTGGACTGAGCTTGGCGATGAGGACAATGCCTTCTGTTGAGGAATAGCTAGCCACGATCGGTCGGCAGATCCAGCGAGCCAATATTGGGGAATGTGTAATACTGAGTGAGATAGATAATCCGTTGGAGCAAAAATTTATGGATTGACTATCTAAAATAGCTAATAGACCTCATTTAGCTATCTGGTTGGAGTTGCTCTTAGAGCATCTCCAACCACACTATCTAAAATAGTTACTCAAAATATATTTAAATATTGAATTCTCTACTTTATCTAGCTACTTTTTAAAATTCACTTTGACCACGCTTTTTATTTTAGTTAACTACTTTAACTAACTTTTAATAATATAATTCAAAAATGTCACGTGGCATAACACGTAAGCGCCATAATGATGACGGAGCATGATGACGTGTCGTGCCACGTCATCAAATTTTCAAATTTCATATTTTCAACGGTCATATTTTTGAAAATGTATAAATAGAACCTCTCCCTTCTCATTGTCATATATCTCAAATTTATTTTACTGGTATTGCACACATATATCTTTGCTATGGCTCGTGATGGTAAATTGAAGATGATTTTTAATGATTCTGACTTCGATAATGAGTTGGAGATGTTTGCGATTGCTACTATGACAATGGAGAAACTCAATACTGAGAACAACTCTGCAATACGTCGTGATTCTATTCAAGGACATTCTATCATTTTTCGCAATCGAGTTGAAGGGCATAAGAGATTTTATCGCGATTATTTTGCTGAATCGTCTACCTATCCCCTAAATTTATTTCGGAAGAGGTTTTGAATGAATCAATCTCTTTTCGTTTGTATTCTATCAATTGTGGAAGCTTATGATCCATACTTTATCCAAAAAAGGGATGTTGTTGGGAAAATTGGCTTGTCTCCCCTTCAAAAGATGATTGCTGCCATAAGAATGCTTGTCTATAGAGTTGCAGCAGATGTTGTTGATGATTATGTGAGGATCGGTGAAAACACTACAATAAAGAGGCTGCAAAGATTTGTATCGGCCATAGTAGCAATTTATTCTGATGAGTACCTCAGGTCAGCAAACAACACAGACATTGCTAGAAACTAATATTAAGCCACGCCGAGATTATCATAATGTCTTCATCTATTGTAAAATTACAACCTCGTTGTTTTTTTGTGATGGATTCTACTTGAGGAGATATTGGTGAAGATTGACATATAACCTCATCATCTAAATTTATTATATCATTCATAAGATTGGTGAAGTAAGCACCATGTTGGAATGGTTCCATGAGTAATGCCTATAATTCAACATGGCCACCATGATAGAATTAACAAACTTTTCACATTACAATTCACAATTGACATGGCATGACACGTATGCTAGAATGAATTATTGAAATGTATCAATAAATTATGAATGTGATACATCATGAATGGTTGTAATAGATTGGATTGATTTCAACAAAAGGAAAAATAAATTTACTACAGGGGCCCCTGCTTTGCAAAGTACATAGAAGTAAATGAAAGATTTTCTAGAACTACCCTCATTTGTGATGTAAATAGAGACACGGCTAATAATGAAAGATTGACTTCAAAATGTATAGCCTATACCAGTCTGCTTTAGCCCACTAATTTTACTTCTAGAAGCTTTCTACTGAACTTTACCCAACAGTCCCAACAATCTGAGTTTTGCTGAAAAAAACACAATCAAGTCCCAAACAGAGCAATGAGCAAGATTTCTTGAAGAAAAGATTCATTAATAAGGGAGACTTAACAGATACTACTAATAAAAAATATATCTACACTTTGACAGAACAATCGCAAAGAACAGCTCAGCTTGAAGTAGAATATAAAATACCAAAACCAGAAATGAGACAAGCACATGAAGAAAAAAATCAATCTATGAAAAGAAAGCAACCAGAGAAACAATCAGGGGTATTCAAAGGACGACAAAGCAATAGGAATAATTTCAAAACAAAAAACATACCAATAAATTGTCAACCCATATGTATGGTATGATTCCAAAAAAATCATAGCCCCCCAAAATTAAACACTTCTACAAACTTACCCCCCCCCCCCCAAAAAAAATTACTACTCCCAAACCAAATTCTCTCAAATTAAATCAAAAAATTCAAAATTAAATCACCTTAAATTAGAGAGTGAGATCGATTGTGAAGTTTTCCACATAGCTCCTTTGAAGTCAAACACACCTCAAATTTGGGGGGTTTTGCTGGATTTTTTGGGGGATTTTGCTGAATTTGGGGGGGGGGGGGGGTTTACTTGATTTTTGGGGGATTTTACTGGATTTTTTGAGGGATTTTGCTAGATTTTTGGGAGATTTTGCTGAATTTTTTGAGGGTTTTACTACCTCAGTTCTTGATCTTCTCAACCCAATCCAAAGATCCCAAGTTGTGATCAAGAATCTGAGAACCACCGATTGTGAAGAGTTCCCAAGTTGAGACGATAGAGTTTCTGTGAGAGAGAGTCTACTAGACGATGAAGTTTCTATGATGAAGACGATGTTTGTGGACTGAGCTTAGCAATGAAGACGATGTTTTCTGTTGAGGAATAGCTAGCCACAATTGGTCGCCAAATCCAGCGAGTCAATATTGGGGAATGAGTAATACCGAGTGAGATAGATAGTCTGTGAGAGCAAAAATTTATGGATTGACTATCTAAAATAGCTAACAGGCCTCCTTTAGCTATCCCGTTGGAGTTTCTCTTAAGACCGATGAGAGGTCTAATTTAAACACTTATGGGGGTGTTCAAATTTCTGATTAGCTGCAATTTCTTACCTTATTCGATCCTATCTGACTCTATTGAACAATTAATCGAAAAAATTGGGTAAGAATGCGGAAGAATTTTTGGTCTTCCGATTAAATTGTGTATGAATGCGGAATAACCATTAATTTTCGTATTCCTACCCCACCCTACCTACATTAATTTATATATAATTGTTATTGTATTTGTACAACAATTATGATGGATTGATATTTATGTTTTTTTGTGTTTTATTGTAATTATTGTTGTAATTATTTTAGGTTTTAGTATTATTGGTTTATTGTGTTATTAAATTGGTGCATGTTATTTAATTGAATTGTTAAAATGATTCAAAATTTAATAATTACAAAAGTATTTACCTGATTTTCTACTCGACTTCCTACCCGATTAATTTGGTCAAAAGTTGGATAGGAATACCACACTTGATCGGATAGGGTAGGTCAAGAAAAAATTCTTCTGTAAAGTATCAGGTAGGAAGACGGAAAGACCATATTTCATACATGTAGGGTAGGGTGAACACCCCTACTTTTAGGGCAAGAGGTCATAAAATATAGGGGTATTCACTCTACCCTATGGGTAGGAAATATGGTCTTTCGTCCTCCTACCTGATACTTTATGAAATAATTTTTTATTGGTCTACCCTACCCAACCAAGTGTGGTATTCCTACCACCACTTTCATCCAAATTAATCGGGTAGAAAGTCCGGTAGGAAATCAGGTGAACATTTTTGTAGTCATTAATTTTTGGATCATTTTAATAATTCAATTAAATAACATGCACCAATTTAATAACACAATAAGCCAATAAAATTAAAATCTAAAACAATTACAACAACAATTATAATAAAACACAAGAAAGCTCAAGGCATAAACATCAATCCATCATAATTGTTACACAAATACAATAACTACTGTTTTAGGTTTAAACTATATGAAATATATCAAAAATCATAACCGCTCTAATAGATCACTACAAATCATGTAACATGCACAAAAAACAAGTCCATGTTTTAGCAACTCAAACATCCACAACTAGGGATGACAGTGGACCGAGAAAAAACGGGTATTCGTCCAAACCCGCCCCTTTTGGACCGGGGATGGACTATACGTATTGGACGGTGGACGTATACGGGAATACCCATATAAATGGAGGCGGGGATGGACTTACCCTTACCCCCGCCCCGTCCCCGTTACCCCTTAAAAAAAAAAATATATATATATATAAATACTCCCAGTCAGGCTTAAAGGTTAAAGCCCTAATTTATTCACCTATTCCTCTTATCAGCCTTCACCCTTCAGCCGCCCACCTCCCTCCATATCTCTTTCTCTCTCTCTCACTCTATTTCTCACGCACACACGGTGAACACCCTGCACTCAGCAGCTCCTCACAACAATTGGTTCTGCTCATCAGACACCCATCACAGCCGCTGGTTATGCTCCTCACATCCGTTGGTTTTGCTTCCAGGTAGTCCTTATCTTCACCTCTATTGGTGTGTAATGGTTTCATATTCTTCAACGATGTAATATTACCATTCTTTAATTTTTTTCTATGGAGAAATTAGTAATCATTTCGTGGACTAGATGCTTTAATTATTATATTAAGTTAGTAATAAAGGTATATATTTTTTTACAACTGAGACTACAGTGATAGATCTTAGTAGCCCAAACTTTATGATCTCATTTTGAAGCTACCATTCAAAGTTGTATGAGTAATCTCATGCTTTGCCTGGAATTTTGGCTAGGTTTTTTAGTATGTGGAATTGTGATGGTGGATTTTGAAGGCCAAGTATTTTTGTGCCAAAATTAAGAAAATTGGAGCTTGGATTTGGAATGAGCAAGCGTTCGTTCATTTGACAATATGTCGTGAGTTCGACTTTGAAAATCAGTCTTACCAAAATCGAGGTAATCAAAATTGTCCACCACATAATTTTCTTAGATTCGTTATATGTGGGAGCCTTGTGCACTTAATTTTTTTTTTCATTATTTAGTCATAGGCTTTAGGAAGTGAAATATGCAGAATTTCCAGTGTGTTCTTAATACTATGGTGTGGTCCTTTGGCACAACGTATATATTGCAGAGTAGTAAGAAATTTGATAGAAACGTAATCATTGCAGAGTCGTGTTACTTACTTTAGGCACTGGATTTATTCCAAAAGATCCAGATTTATTCATAAGATTGTCTGCTTTGGTTTCCTATTGGTAAAAATGGTGAATCATGCAATGAATAATGCACCTGAGAGACAGCTCAAATAAGGGGGTCTGCACAAATCAATCTCCATTATTGTTTTGTTTAGAATAAGGGGGTCTTCCCAAAGAATAAGAAGCAGTATTGTTTTGCTTAGAATCCTCCAATTCTCACATGGTTTCTTACACTGATGGAAAGTTGTACTTACTAGTACAGATTTGTTAATGCCCATAGATAAGTACACTTGTTTGTTAATGCCCATAGTCGAAAGTGATAGATTTGTTTTATTATAATTTGGTTTCTACTTAGTTGATTTTTACATGTAGTTGATTACAAACAATAGAAGGAGAAGAAGTGAGAAATAATATGTCAACTCCTGAAACTTCTGCAACACTGGGTGAAAGCAATCAAGTTCCAATCTCTATTGATGAAAATCAATTTACCAACTCAACTCCAATGAGTCTTGGTGAAACAGATAGACATAGATCAATTGTTTGGGATCATTTCAAGAGGAAAACAGTTGATGAGAAGTTAAAGGCTGAGTGCAATGAATGTAAGAAAATGCTTGTTGGTGGTGCTAAGAATGGAACTAGCCACTTGCATGACCATCTTAAAAGTTGTCCGATGAAGAAATATAAAAATTTGAAGCAATGTTTATTGGTATCAAACCAATCAAAGAAGGATACCGAGAAAACAATCAAAGAAAGGGATACATGGCAATCACCACACACTTTATTGACAATTCTTGGACATTGCAAAGTCGAATTATAAGGTACTAATGATCTTTCATTTGTATTTGTTATTTATTATAAGGTACTAATGAGTTTCCATTAACATGTATTATTTATTATTTTTATATTTTTATATGTGACTTATCCACATACCAAGGAAGTGCTTGTGGAGTGTTTGATGGATTGTTTTTTCGATTGGAACCTTGATAGAAAGTTGATAACTTTGACCGTAGATAATTGTACCACTAATAATGCAATTGTGGCTATTTTGTTGGATAAACTTCCATTTGGTTCATTAATATTGCATGGTCGGTTGTTCCATATGCGTTGTTGTGCACATATTCTCTACTTAATTATCCAAGATGGTTTGAATGTGACTGGAGATGGTATTGAAAGAATTCGTGATAGTTTTGCTTATTGGACTGCATCTCCCAAGGGAGTGCAAAAATTTGAAGAGGCAGCTCATCAGATAC
Organism: Ilex aquifolium; assembly: GCA_951799425.1. NCBI lineage: Eukaryota > Viridiplantae > Streptophyta > Magnoliopsida > Aquifoliales > Aquifoliaceae > Ilex > Ilex aquifolium. Next base: position 15,961,123 of record OX637397.1, on the reverse strand, counting down.
ATATTTCAAGTAACAAGAAGCTTGCTCTTGATGTTAAGACTCGATGGAACTCTACTTTTCTCATGCTTTAAACTAGTTTGATTTATAGATATGTGTTTGCTCGCTTGAAATATCGAGATTCTCATTACAAGATTTGTCCGACTGAAGATGATTGGGAGGTGGCAAGAGAGATTTGTGAAAATTTGGAATTGTTTCATACTGCAACCAAATTGTTTTCAGGTACAAAGTATCCTACTGCCAATGTATACTTTCCAACTATTTGTGGGATAAGAGTAGAAATATCTAAGTGGCTTCAAAGTCCCAAAGACGTGATAAAAGGTATGGTCTTGAATGTGCTGGAAAAGTTTAACAAATATTGGAGTGTGATTCATGTTGTGATGGGAATAGCCACTGTTTTAGATCCACGGTATAAGTTGGGAATTTTGGAGTATTACTATGAGAAAATGTATGGAGGTGTGGAAGCTTTAAATGAAGTGACGAGGATCAAGGAGCTTTGCTTGGAATTGGTTGGCGAATATGAAGCGAGGCAAGGAAGTGATTATGATCCACAACCTTCTCCTCCCCCTCTTCAATCAGATATTGATTCCAACTGTCCATTAATTGATGATCTCTCTGATTTTGATAAGTTTATACAAACAAGAGACATAATAAAAGCACATGGGAGGTCTGAATTGGATCATTACTTAGAAGATGGTATGATGCCAAGAACTTCAGATTTTGATATATTGTCTTTTTGGAAGACAACTGGTTCCAAGTATCCCCTGCTCCAATTGATTGCTAAAGATCTTTTTGCTATTCCTGTTTCTACCGTTGTCTCAGAATCTGCTTTTAGCACAAGTGAGAGGGTGATCAGTCCACATCGCAATAGACTTCTTCCAACTACAGTAGAGGCTTTAATGTGCTCTCAAAGTTATGTACTGAAGAACGAGTTAATGAAATATTATTTGTATGTGCATCATAATTTTTTTGGAGGGGTAAAGTATGACTAATGCATTATTTTTTTTTTTTGTTAGGTTCATCTACTTCGATGGGTCTGAAGAGTTACATATTATTGGAGGATCTTGATATTGATGATGATGTATATCATTTTAGTTGAAAATTTCTCTTTGGAAGAATCTAATTTTTTTTTCTTTTAATGATATAGGAAAATGATGTTGAAGAAGTAGATTCTACCACCACCGATGGTGTTAAGAGATGATTGAGTTGGTGTTAAGCGATGATTGAGTTGATCGGGATGATTTTACCACCATTATGTTGTTGTGTTATGTTGTGTTATGTTGAATTATATCAAATTCAAGTAGTATTTTGGACATTTGTTGTTTGTGTTATGTTAGAATATATTTGACATTATGTTGGAATATGTTGGACAATATTTTGGAATATGTTGTCCCATTATGTTGTGTTAGATTATTTAGAATGTTGTTGGATTATTTAAAATGTTGGATTTATTTAGAATTTTGGATTATGTTAGTTTGGGCTTAGGCTTGGACTTGGCCTTGGGCTTAGGCTTAGGCTTGGGCTTGGGTTTGGGCGGGTACGGGGAAAGCGGGGACGGGGGCGGGGATTAGAAATTTACCTGCGGACGGGGATGGGGATGAATATTATACCCGCTAACGAAGGTGGACCGGGGATGGACAAAGTTTTTTTAAGCGGGTACGGGGATGGAGACTATACCCCCGGCCCCCGCTTCGGTCCACTGACATCCCTATCCACAACAATTACAATGTTATAAATTATACCACACAAATAATCTTATAATTACTAGAAAAATATATAAATAAATAAATATATGTAGGGTAGGGTAGGAATACGGAATATATATATGTATATATATATTTAGTACATATATTTATTTATTTACATAGTAATATAAATAAATATATATATAAATAAATATATATATGCGGGTAGGGTAGGATAGGAATACGGAAATTTGATGGGTATTCCGCATTCCTACCTGATTTAATCGGAAGACCAAAAAATCTTCTGCATTCCTACTCGATTTTTTCGATTAGCTGATCAATAGGGTCGAGTAGAGTTGGGTAGGGTAGGAAATTACGGGTAATCAAAAATTTGAATACCCCTAATAAAATATATAGTGGATAAAAATATTTTTTATTATCATCCACCATTGGGTCTATCACGATAATCACTTATAATAAACTAAAGAATAGTGAACTCAATGACACTGAACTAAAAACACTCTCTTCCTTTCTCTTTCTGAATCGATTGTTTGATATGTAGAATTTATATGAGATTTAATTATGTTTTATGAAATTTCTGAAAGATCTTTATTTAAATTGGCAAATTTTATATAATCTTACTAGTTCGATTTTGTGAACTAAAAATAGTGAACTTAAACAGTGAACTAAAAGCAACCACTCTCTCTCTCTCTCTTTCTCTCTCTTTCTATTAATATGTATTTTGTTATATATTGTGGATGAAAGAAGAGTTGGATTCTTTAGTTTTCTGTTTTTAGTTCAATGTCATTGAGTTCACTGTCTTTTAGTTTACTGTCAGTGGTGGTAATGGTGTTGGGTGATGGTGGATTTATAGGGAAGAAGAGTTGTATTTATCCATGGGAAAAACAATGGCTCTCGTTCAATTTCGGTTGGGCAAAGTGCAAGACACTAGGATAATATTCTCATATAAAAAAAAAAATTAGTTTGGACTACATGACAAAAAAGTTCAGGTGAGCTGGACCTTATGCCTTAAAAAGCATATGTCCGAACTAATTGATAAATTAGGTGCGAAATTTGTAGTTTTTAACAATTCTCACTTTGAAAAGAAAGTAGTTTATGATTAATTTATAAAATATACACTTATTTTTTATTTGGTCCCCAAATTTTTATTGCAAGAATTACATCCTTAAAATTTTAGTTGATTTTTAATTTAGTAGTTTTTTTTCAAATTTATTAATTTATTACAACAGAAAGACACCATACGGCTTGTCCATAGGAATATATTTGTTTAGTAAAAAAATCTCTCTTAGATACTAATGTATCTCTGTATCTATCTCACAGTGTACCTAAAATTGTTACTTTTTTTGGTTTATTATCAAAAAAAATATACCATGTTATATAAGTCACATGTTAGTTACGAAAGATCATTTATTCGTAATAAAGTACTGATTTGGATGTAAGGACTAAATCAAAATTTAATCAAAATTTAAGTATTTGGTTATTATAATTAAAACTTTGATGACTAAATAGAAATCAGATTCATACTTTAAGGGGATGAAGTATTTGGTTATTATAATTAAAACTTTAATGACTAAATAGAAATCAATACATACTTTAAGGGTATGAATTTTAATTTACCCAAAAAAAATTACTTTTTTTTGTTTTGGCTTTTTTAGGTCAATTACATTTTATACCTGAATTTTTTTTAATGTCTAATTTATATCATAAAAGATTAAATTTTTGTGCTCTGTTTTTATATTTTTTATTTCTATACATAGTTATTTGTATATTACCTTAGTTTTAAGTATTTAACTCTAGATTTTTTTTACTCTGCTTTATAAAATCATACTACATTGCTACCTTTTTATATGATTGCTGGTACAATGTAAGAATTTTATTCTTTCATAATATAAATTAAAAATATAATGATCTTGAGGGGTAAAAAATATTATTTTTCCTTTCTTTTTGGGTTTGTTGAGCTCCAACAGAATCACAGTTATCTCATGCCAAACATACACGTTTATTTTTTCATTTCTTTCAATTTTTCATTCATGCCAAACATAAAAAAAGGGTTTTTCATACTTTGCATCATCAAAGATTTCAAGATTCTCATTTTATACACTCAAAAATTAAATTTTTCACATTGCACATTCAATGTATTAAAAGTGTTACAATTTAACCTTTTTGTTAGCTTTCCGTTAGTTTTTCCATCAGTGTCAATGAGTTTACTTTTGACAAAAAAATAATAAAAGTTAACACAGAAGGGTCACATTGCAATACTTTTGATACATTAAGGGTACATTGTGAAAAATCCTTTTTTTATGTTTGGCATGAATGAAAAAATGAAAGAAAGAAAAAAAAATAAACGTGTATGTTTTATCATTTTATCCACGTTTGAATTTAATATTTATATAATAAGATAAGAAAGAAGTTGAATTTTTATCCCCTATATATTTTTCCTCCAAAAAGATATCAATCACTCAATTCTATCACAAGTTCAATCATTTAATATTTAATTAATTTATAATTTAATACAATTTTTATTTTATACATTGTCCATACACGATAGTGTGCATGTGTTGAAAAAATTGTGTCGAGTTATGCATTTTGAGAAAATTTTTATGCTTTTTAAAAAAAAATAATAAGTAAAAATTAATTCTAAATGATATAATCAAAGAAACGAAGAAATAAAAAAATGTTACTTGGTATACTGGGATGCTCGAATCTTATGTTTTATGGTGTCTTTAAACGCAAGTTATAACTAGTATATACATGTTATGGAATAGATCAACATAATATATGTTTACTTTTCCATCATTGCTAAATATAATGTTTCATTCATCTCTTCACTTTTTCATTCTTTCACCTTTTTTATCATACGAAACAGACCATTTTCTGGTGCAAAATGCGCACGATATTATTTTGTGTCAATTTTCTAAATTTTAAAGTGATCAATATAAATTAATGGCTAAACTTTATCTGGGAAAAAGGAAAAAAAAAAAAAAGATTATAGAGACTATTTTGCACCGAGTAACATTACTTGGATCCATAAATTGTTGACCCAATTTGATAATCCAAACCATTAATATAGTGTGATTAATAGTGGGCCTCAATATTAAATGAGTCTCTTATCAATATAAGCAAATTGGATTAAAGTAAACAATACTAAATGAGTCTCTTATTAATATAAGCAAATTGGATTAAAGTAAAATTATTGTTTCCACCTACTTATCGGTTTGAGATTTGGATTTCTCCATACATAATTCTAATAATAAATAATTAGTTATTAATTAAAATGAAATTCATTATATACAAGTGAGTTCTCCAATACAATGAGTATTTTGATCTTGGGTTATCTGACCTAATTGGATGAATGAACGATGATTATATTCTCCGAGTTGTAGTTTTTTTTTTTCCCTCCATAGTTGATGAATTCAAAAATTAAAGGGTAAATATCATAGTTAATTCCTAAATTTTGTTTTCGATTTTAATTTGGTCATTTAATTTTCAATTGTCCCAATTTAACCTTTTGATTATCAATTTTGTTTTATTTCTATCGTCAAATCAGATTGGACTAGTCTCCGATGAATTTAACAGTGAAAATATATGGAATGGCTTCAATTGAGATGAAATTAATAGTCGAGGGATTAAACTGGGACAATTAAAATTTTAGGGATCAAGTTAAAACTGAAGGCAAAGTTTAGAGACTAATTACGATATTTGCCCGAAAGTAAAATATAATTTAAGAGAGGCAACTGAATTTATTACAAGATAAAAGAAAAGATTGAAATACAGTTGCTCTTATTATTAAAACAATAATGCTATTTGGACTTAATTTTTTGACATAATATGTCGACTTAATCTATCACAACCATTTGATTGATTTGCAGGTCCCAATAAATATTGAGATCTACTATTAATCCAACGATTATAAATAATTAAATTAATAAATTATGTCAATAAATTAAGTCAAAATAACCTCTTCTTCTCAAAACTCAACGACAACAACATAAGTGGAGCGAAGATTTGGAGCAGCCGCCGCATGGAAAACCCCTGCTGGTGCATTCAGCCTTACATTCTTTCTCCCCAAATGTTGCATCACACTCCTTGATGCAGAGTTCCCTTCCTCCCGAACCTACCATAATACACAAATGAATCCATCATATTAGGAAGAAATAAACCATAGAAAGTAAAGTGGAAGGAAAATAAATATTTTATTTAATTAAATTGGGTCTAGACTAGTTGACCACCGTTGATACTCCATACAGGAGCGAAGTTGGAAAATTATACCTCTCCATACAGGGGCAAAGTTGGAATGTGCCGAAAACATGTCAAAAAATTGATAGTCATTAAAATATGAGTTTAATAATTGATACAATAGGGTGGGCATAGTAAAAAAAAATCCTTTGAGAAATCTTTGAGTATGTAATGGTAAAAAAGAAAGTTTGAAAGTGGGCACGTGCCCACTCTAGTCCTATGCACTACTGTTCTTTGTCTTTTCTTTTTTTGGGGGGGGGGGGGGGGGGTTTATTCTGTTTTTCTTTCGGGCTTGTGATTCTTTTGAGTATGAAAGTGGTAAAAAGAAATAGAAAACTTATAGTAAAATAAATTGTTCTTACCCATTTTGTTTTTTGGACAAAAAATAATATGCTTGATTGAGTTCTCACAAATCTAGATCATTTTAGAATCTATAAACAACTTTTGTTTGATGAAAATATTTATGGCTTATATGATTCTAGAATCATTAAATACAAAACATGAGTGTCAACATGATTACAATAGAAAAATTTAAATTTATAGGAAAAAATCGGAATTTAAATTATACAAAGCCGGGTTTTCTGCAAGAAAAAAAAAAAGTTAGTTGTGAAAAAATACATTCAATGCAACAAATTTCTATCTCAATTTTTCTCATTTCATACTAATCAAACTCATGAAAAAGTTCAAAAATTATCTCTTTATAGGAGAAAAATAAGACTAGTTAAAAGGAGGGGCCAACTCTTAGAGGTAATTCAATGGCTGAACCTGGCTTTTGGTAACCCAGAGGTCTCAAGTTCAACACTTCTCGTACTCCTTAAGGGTCAGTTACTTTTGTTCTTTAACGAACATGTTCTAAACCCATACGGACTATGGTGGCCAGTATTAGAACTCGAGGGAGTGGCTGGTACAAATTTGGACACCTTGTAGCCAAAAAAAAAAAAGGAGAGAGAGAGAGAGATTTTACAATCGCTGAAAGAGGATCCAACGGATGCAATGAGAATGAGCAAAAAGATGAAGAGTTTGCCAAAACCCATTTCTCTTACTTTCTTCCGGTGCTTCACATATTTTTGTGTTGGAGATATATTCTTTATATAGATGAGTGCATAATAAGCATAAGTGGGGAACTATAATCTTTTAAACTTAAACAAGGAAAGTCATTAAATATAACAATTCTTTATATTTATCTGGCAAAAGTTAGATTCCTTCAATATGATTTTTTTTCAATTTTTCTTAATGGGAGATTATCTACCATGAATGTGGGTGGAACATACTATATGTATCAGATATTGTTTTATTATGGGTAAATTTACATTAAATGTGTTCCTTCCTTAATAAAAAGGTCAAAGTATAAAAATATGTTATTTCTTAGGGCCAAAAAGATTTTTTTTTTTTTTTTTAAAAAGGCTTCACAACAGAGAGGGCTAGGGATAAGTGTTTGCAATTCTATCTCCCTATTACTATGTGTTTTCTATCCATCCAGGGACGGAGCCAAGATTTTTTTTATAGGGGTCAAATAGTTATCTAATCATAAACATTTGTTCCATTAAAGTAATTCAATAAATTATTCGTAGCGTCAAATTTTTAGTTGTATTTATTCTTAATAAAATCAAAAAAATTAATTCAATTTTTTGTTAAATGAATTAAATGTAAAAAAAATTCAAATTAATTCTACAAATAGAGAGATGCAGATATCTAAAATACAAATTTTGTACAATTGTACACCCTAAATCTATTGAGTGTGCATATTTCTCAAATACAGATTCAATGCAACATTACACCCTAGTTCTGTAGGGTAGGGATAAATTATAATTTATCTCCTTAAACTGCGACCATGATTTTAATTTAACCATCGACTATTGATTTGAACACATAACACAATTCATCATTTTGATTTGTGATATTTGGAGCAAAACTTTAAATTTGGTTTTACACAAATTGTCAAATTTTAGATCACTATAATTCGCGTGACTATATTAAGTGATTAATAGTTGAACATGTTCAAACTAATAATCGAGAGATAAGAGAAAATCAAGATCATAATTTAAAGGTACAAAGTATATTTTTTTAAAATAATTTTGAAAGGGTCATGTAAAATAAAATCAAAAGCAATGTTAGAGGTTCAAAGCATAATTCTAAAAACTTGATGGGTGGCCATAGCCCCCCTTGGTCATAACATAGCTCCATCTAGGTGTCACAATTGTGTGTTGTATAAGGGTGTCAAACGTGTCGGGTTAAACGGTTACGTGTCGGGTGAATAACATGTAAACCCGTACATGACATGTTTAATAAACGAGTAAAAAATCTAAACACGAACCGTTTAATAAACGGGTAACACGACACGACTCGTTTAACACGTCTAATTTTAAACGAGTCGGGTTGGATAGGGTCGGGTTAACATGGAAAACCACCCATTTACCTGTTTATTTAAAAATGCTATATAACTTTATAAAACTAACAAACTAACACAAATAAATGTGATATTTAGAGATATCATACCATATTACAAAGTACAAACTACAATTTAAAATAATCAAATTCCACTAACAACCATATTACAATTCATAAATACAATCCAAAATAACACAATTACACCAAATAACAATCATATTATAAACCACAATCTCAAACAACCACAAATTCCATGATTCACAAAATCACCAAATTCCATGATTCATAAAATCCCGTGAAAGAGATCAAATCTCCACCTGCACGACAACGAGCAGATTCAACAACCAAATTCTCATGCCCTACACAAATTAAAATGAAATATTATATAACATTAATAATTAAATAGACTCATAACTAGATAAGTAACAAAAACTTGACATTGCAAACTATATATTTCAATACCTCTCTTTAGTCATGATCAATGATAGATATAGAATTAGAACATTGAGGATAACTCGACGAAGGGGCTTCAGTTCATTGCTGAAACCAATGAGTCAAGTGCAACCGAGAAATTGATTATAAGCACCAAGAAAAGTGATGGTGACGATTATCCTGTCAAAAGTGTTTCAACTATGAAAACAAGAATTCACAGGTCTTATCCAGTTGGTATATCGTTGACCCGAAATGCCCTGGGTTCGGAATTGTGATTTTTCTCCAGACCTATAATCTGTTTTGGGACCGACCCTCTTTGTGAATCTGTAAGATTGTTACGATGCACATATTTGTTGCTAGGCATACAAGAATGTAGTTTTCTGCTTCAAGTTGCTGGCTTTGATTTGGGTCATCACCTCTCCAGAACAATATGTTAAAGTATCAATTATCTGTCATATAGAAATCATGAAAACAAAGAACTTCCCCCCAGATTCCAAGACTTACCGACATCTGCAGATTGACAAAGAATTCACAAGAACAAAAACCAGATTATGAAAAGTAGAGAAATGCTTATACTGTAATAACAGAGAGGATTGTACCGAATGCTTATACCGAATCCCCAATCCCAGAGATTCAAAACCCGATAAAATATTGAATCCATAATAAATAAACAAATTAAAACATCACAAATCACACAAAAACAAAACAGTTTAACACAAATCTAAATACAAATAACAAAAAACACACAAAATAAAAAGATTTAAATTCACATAAAACCTAAAATCAACTAATTAAATCAGGACTAAGATCTGAAATGTCTAAGATCTGAAAGGATTTACCCGTTTTCACTTGTATAAGATCTAAAATGTCTTGGCTCGAAGACACTTGAACTCAGCGACTCAGCCTGGCCCAAAGATTTGAAATGGCTCGAAGATTTACCTGCTCGCAACTCGCTGAGTTTGATGTCGAGCAAGAGAAAGAGAGAGAGAGGAGGAGGAGAAGTGTAACACCCCAACTCGGGGTGCGGGTACAATTATCATCAACATCAATCACATATCTCTGTCACTTTTCAACACACATCACTATACATAAATACAAGCACGTACATAAAAATTCACCCAAACTCCATAGATTAAATGGCTCGCCAAGAGCCTTACTTATTTACAGACCGTATTATTAATCCTAAAACTATGACATATATATATATAATTTAAATTTAAAAGACATAAAGACAAGTCCCCTACAATGACATCTCAATCGACCCTTTAGACTCGACAGTGGACTTCTCGCATCTTTACGGTTTCCCTGAAAAGTCATTAAGACTAACGGTGAGAGTAAGGATGTGATCAATAAGCATGAGCACAATAGAATATAAAAAAAAAAACACACCTTAGTTAGTTAGGAACAACCTTAACAACGCAACAGTTATTAATAGTCAAATCCCTTCACCTCATAGACGTTGTTCGTATACAGACTTAACTTGTATATACCACATAGACAAAATATACTGGACAAATAATTAATTTCACATAATTAAATTATACCACACAACAATTACCCCTAACGCACACACCCCCGGCCACAAAAGGAATTCAAGCCACACAAATATTTCTTGTCACTTAAGTGACTTAAGCCCCATAAAAAATTCTCGTCACTTAGACGGCTCAACCACATAACCAAATCCCGTCACGTAGACACTCGTCACTTAGACGACTTAAACACATAGCTAATTTCTGTCACGTAGACGACTTGTATCGAACCATTAATTTCCGTCACGTAGACACATCAAATCACATAATTATTTTCTATCTCGACATACCCACACAACAATTACCCCTAACGCACACACCCCCGGCCACACAAGGAATTCAAGCCACACAAATATTTCTTGTCACTTAAGCGAATCAAGCCCCATAAATAATTCTCGTCACTTAGACGGCTCAACCACATAACCAAATCCCGTCACGTAGACATTCGTCACTTAGACGACTCAAACACATAGCTAATTCCTGTCACGTAGACGACTTGTATCGAACCATTAATTTCCGTCACGTAGACACATCAAATCACATAATTATTTTCTGTCTCGACATGCAAACGGATCAATCTTAGAAGTAAATTCACCGCACACACAATCAACTCGACTCGCATGCATATTTTCCATCATGCGGTCAACCCAAGCCACAAAAGGCTTACCTTGACACTTAGACAATTTTCATCACACAACAATATTTGATAGCTCAATTATTAAATCTCAACAAAAAAATCACAACATAAACATATAAACCAACTTAAATATTTATCAAAAAAAAATGTAGGGTAGTGCACCTACCTCGAGTAAAAATCTACATCGATGTTGATTCCTTTTGCCGGGTCCTTTAGCGAGACGTTCCTTGATGTAGATATTTCTGACCCTTAAATGGGGATGCATATCCAAACCCCCAAATTTTCTCACATTGAATTCTTTCCAACCCTTTCTTTTTCTTCTTCTTTTTCCCCTCCTTCTTCTCCAAGCCAAAACCTTCTCTTCCTCTCTTAGCCGAGACTTCTAAGTGTAAAGGAAGTCTTGGCCTTTGTTGTTGTTGTTTTTTATTTCTCTTCTCTCCTTTTAGTTTTTTTGTTCATCCCCTTTTTATAATTTTTTCCAAGACTTGGTTGGTGTGCCCACTCCTCTCTCTTAGTCGCCAATTTCTTCTCCCTCCTAATGCCATCCACAAGTCTATTTTAAGTGGAGTGCCTATCATCATTGCATGCATGCATATATATATATATATATATACACTATATTGCATTATAGTCCTTGCATGTGTGTATATATATAATATATTGCACCTTAGTCCTTGCATGTATATATTTATAACATATATTACACCTTAGTCCTTGCATGTGTCTTTATATATCATATATTGCACCATAGTCCTTGCATCTGTCTTTATATAAGCACATTCAAGGTAATACATTAAATCATATTGCTAGTCTTTAATCCACATATTGTATACACTGACATATATTTGTAGTAATGTGTTGGTATCCCATGCTTGCCACCCCACTTAATCACATGTGCACTAACATACTTCAAATAATTTTAGTATGTCACATGCAACATATCCATTTAATTTTTCATACCTAATTAATATTCCCTTTTTATTTAGCAGTTCATGCACGTTCATATCACATGCAAACATGCTCGTAATAATATTTTGTATGATCGTCATACATGTTTGGGTCTTACAAGAAGAGTGGAGGGCCTGGAGGCGCAACAACAAGGCTTCAGCCTTCAGCCTTCAGCGTAGAAAGAATTACATTAGGGTTAGGGAAAAATAACTTTATATATTTTTTGTGTGGCTGTCACTAAAAAAAAAAAAATCTGGTTAATTTTTTTAAAATAATTATTAATTTATTATTATATTAATTTTATTTAAACAGGTAAACGAGTTGACATGTCTCACCCGAACATGACCCGTTTATTAAATATGTTAAACGGTGTTAAAATAAAGTGTGTGGAATGATTGGATTTAGTTCATTCAGAGCTGGAGAGCACTGGGAAATAGGATTTTGGGATGACTGGGTGACTACACAGAGTGTTTATAGTGGTTCACCAGCTCGGGAGCTCGGCTAATCCACTCTTTAATGGAGTCTCTTACTCTTGCGAATTGTATTGAAGATTATGAAGAGATTACACAGTCTTCTTGATACTATTCTTGGTTTCATGCCTCAAAGTGATGACATAATATAGTATTTATAGCCTGGTTCCTAATTCTATAGGGTCTGTGGCGAGATCTTCGCCTCCCTCTTGTAACATCTCACTTGATTTCAGGCGATGGTTTAGGCGGTTGAGATTCTTGCGCCTAGACTGGCACTTATTTCCGTTAAGGGGGCGCTTTGTAGTTGCCAGTTGTCTTCCACTCATTTTCTTCAGGGTGCAGGGAGAGGGAGCCCAAGGTCTGGACCTCTGAGCTCAGGCTCTCTTGGCTGAGCTCCCTTCCTGACCTCAATTCCCGAACTCAAACTTGAAATTTTTCCTCGGTATCATCAGTTGCCCCCCAGTCCCTGGTCAAAGTGGGTTTGAGCAGGGGCTGAGTGCGGCTAGGTCGAGTTAAGCCTCCATATGGTGACCTCAATTTCCTCTCGAGGAGACTTTTTTGACGGTTTTGTGCAATCATTTCTTCCTTGTTTCTTGCGCACGTCCCACACTTCGAAGACCCACGTACACCAAGCTTTAAATGCCCCTGAGACGACGTAAACCGCTTCACTTCTCCTTTCGATTTCTTTCTCCAGGCTTTACCTCCTCTCCTCCTTGCGATTTTAGTTTCCTCAATCTGTTGGAGATCCTAGGGTTTCGTTGGAAAAAAATCTCCCTTGATTTGATTGGAAGACTCTGTGAGGCTTGCTCTCCGATTTCGCTTTGACCTTTGGTTTATCGCTCGCTCTCGATTAGGTACGCTTCTTGACTCTTGTTCATTTCTTCGTTCTAGATCCCTCGAATCCGAGGTGGTTGCTTCATTTTTTGGACCTTTCGTTTTTGCTATTTTAGGAATCGAGGTTACTCCTTGTCTTCTTTTCCCCTCTTTCTGGACTCTTACTCTACTGCTAGAGTCTTCCTCATTGGTCGCTAGTGTCTTGCCCCTCGACCCTCAGGGATTGTTTTGCGAACGTTCCCCCTCTTTATAGCTCTTTCAGACTTCCTTTCTCCTGTCCAATTATGTCTGCCTCTTCCGAAGCTATAGCCTCGTTTGTTTCCCTCATGGGTGATAGGTGTCCAGAAGTAGAGGAGGATGAGCTGGGAGATATTGGTGATGAAATAGATAACTTTCCTAGGGTTGAAGCTGTAGAGAGGGCAGAGGTTCCTCAGATTTTACCAGGGTCTCCTTCGAGTTCTAAGCAGTCTCGAAAAGGAAAAGTGAAAAAGGGTTTAGGTAGCACTGAGGCCTCTGAGCTTGCTCTTCGTGCCTCAGACCTCATTGGTCCCAGTGAGGTTACACCTCCTCTAATGAGTGTCTTGTCTGCTAGGTTTGGTTTTCCTAAGGGCATGCGCTACTGGATCCCTTTTACTGATATTAGGTATAATCCGATGTCCCTAAGAAGACCTGCTTTTTTGTAGCTTTTCTTGAGAATGGCCTTAGGTTCCCGGTACATCCATTCATCAAGTCTGTCCTTCAATGTTTGTCCTGCTCAGATCTCTCCTAATTTTTGGGGTGTCCTGTTGGGCCTCCTCGTCTTCTTTAAGAAAAACAATATCGGTACCCCCTCAGTTCCCTTACTCATGAAATTCTTCAACGTCAAGTTCTAGCCTGATGGTTTTTTGTATATTTCCAAACGGGTGAAGACCCCGACATTGATTACTGACCTGCCTAGCTCTCACAAGAACTGGAAGAAACAATTATTCTTCGTGTCAGAGAAGGAGTGGAAATTTAATATGAGCGATGCCAATGATACCCTTCCTGTTCCACACTCCTAGGCAGGTCCTGATAATCTGGGTGAGTCCTTATTTTGGACAGGCTCATCTTGCCTGCTCTTATTGTTTCATTTGCTGACCCCATTTCCTTGGGTTGTTTCAGGTATCCGCCCTGAGTTGGGAGCCGAGGACAAGCTTGCTTTGATAGGGCTCGAAGATTGTAGCCCAGAAAAATATTCTAGCTTGATTAAGCATTCTGTGCTCACCAAGTTAGGGTTTAGTCCTCCAGAGGTGAGGGTTGAGACCTCTATTCCCATTTATGTAGTTGGAGTACAGGAGGTGGCAAGTAACACTTCCTCCTTCTGTCCTTAACTTTTATCTCACTTCTCCCTTCTTTCTTTTTGATTTGTTTGCTTTGGGTTTTCAGTTTCTACCTCAATGGAACCAACTTCGAAAGCTTTGAGGGCAAAGGTTGACCTGTTAAAGAGAACTAGAAGTGGGAGTAAACGCAAGGCTGAGGTCGAATCAGGAAGTGGTTCTGTCTCCCCAGCCAAGGTGCCGAGGTCAGAGGTGCCTCCTGCTTCTCCCCTTTCATCCCAAGTAGCTCTTATTCCACTGCGGAGCTCACCGAAGATCATACATACCTCACTTCCTCAAGGGACTGTGTCTTCCCCTTCTGGAGGGGGTCCTTAACAAAGCGCAATTCTGACCTCTTCTTCCTCGGCAGGGGTAGAGGGAGCCTTGGAGACAATCGTCCGCATTCTGCCTGGGTCTACCTCATCTGGGTCGACTGAAAAGTCCCATCAGCTACTTTTGAGGGGCTCCAATGTTGAGAAAGGCGAGGGCTCCCTTATTGATAACGTGAAACATGTTGTGGATGCCATTGCCTCCATCATCCTTGAGTCTGATATTCAAAGGACTACCACTATGCCCCTTGGGACTTCCGTACGGGGCTATTTCGGTAAGTTCTTGATCTTTTCATGTTCCACTTCTATCTTGTGTTGTCGCTTTATGTTAACTTTAGCCTTTGGTTGTGTCTGTTCCTAGTTGGCCATTCATGTGAGTGCTTTGGTAAGTCGGATTAGAGCTTTGGAGAGCTCAGCCAAGGCGTCGAAGGCTTTTGAGCTCAAGGCTGCCGAGCTGACTTTTGCCAATGACGACCTTAAGGATCAGGTTCAGGACCTGTAGGTACAGTGAAGAGGCAATCTTCTGTTATTAAGGGTTTGGAGACCGAGAAAGAGGAGATCGAGGATGGGGCCAAGAAGACCAAGTAGGAGCTCAAGAAGACCAAGGAGGAGCTCAGGCTGAAAACTGATGATTGGGTTAAAGCTCGCAAGGAGGCTTCGAGGCTTTGGATTCTTATATGGTCATGAAGAGAGAAGACGATGTCCTGGCTGAAGTAAATGACACTCTTCAGAGAGAAATTGAGGTGGAGAGAGCTGTTGTCAAACAAAATGATGCTCTAATTGCCAAGTTGGAAGATGATGTCACCACCAAGTGGGCTACTAGGTATCTTGCTTTCCAAGGTCAAGCTATGCGGGCGTATCCAAACTTGAACTTTGATTTTGATCCCCCTTCAGATGAGGAGGAGGAGGTGTCATGTGTTGAGAAAGAGACTGGGGCTTTAGCTCCCTCTGCTTCTGAGCTTTCTCCTGGGGGTGCTGAGGTACCCATATCTTCTGTCGAGGTCTTTGCACATGCGGTTTCTTCTATTCCAGCTATCTCTGTAGCTCTTGACCCTGCTCCAACTTCTACCACGGGAATTGTTGAACTGCCCGTCGTTCCTACTGATGCCTCTACTGGTGTTCCTGTTTCTGGTGATGACCCTACCGACCTTGCGGCTCAGGCTTTTGGGTTGACTTTGCCACCAGTTGGAGTTGAGGCACCTGCTCCTATTCTTCTTGAGGTTCCTCTCCCTTTAACTGCTCCTGAATTTTATGGAGCTTCTCTTACTGCTGTTAAGCTGCCAGACGCTTCTTCTGCTCCTACTGCAGAGACTTAGGATTTTTGAGGAACTTCTGCTTGTTGTGTGTCTTTTTTTTTTTTTTTTTTGTATACCTTGTATTCTGCTTCTTTTGGGAAATATAAATATTTCTTTCACTTTGTTTTTTGAATTGCTGTATTTCTGATTGTTGTGCTGTTGTGCTCTTGCATCTTCTCTATTCCCCTTGCCCCTTACTTCGAGGAGGACTTAGTTCTTCTTGAAGTAGATTTGCTAGGTTTGGAGAAGCTGAATAGCTAAAGAGCTAAAGAACTGTTGAGTTGAGTGGCTGAGGCCTTAACCTTGGAGGGCTCATTCTTATGAACTGAGAAGTCTGTGAGCTGAAGTGTTCATCTTTATGAGTCTAAGAACCTTATATTCCCTCAAGTTGTGGAGTGCTTAGCCTTGGTGAACCAGTGGATTTATTCTTGGAGAGCTCAGCTTCTTGAGTTGGAGAGTTCAACCTACTTTGCTGCTTATATCAGGCTGAAGGACACATCCTTGGGTAGATCTGATCTGCTTCTGTCTTAGCTGATCGTACCAGAGTTGAGCTGCTTATTTGATCTCTATCTTTTAATATGAAAATCGATAATTTGATTTATTATTTGCACCCATCTACCTTCTTAAAACGCCTCCATTGTAATGATTATGGAAATGCAAAGAGCCGCCTGTTCATCTTCACACGTTTCTTGTCCCTAAAAATTCAAGATTCCCTAATGTTTCCATAAAATTTGGGATTTCTTTGTTATCTACTAGTCTTGGGATTTCTTCTTGCCTGCAAATCTTGGGATCACGTTTCTCGTTCTCCCTGAGTTTCTTTTTCTCTGCGTTCTCTGTCTCTCTTTTGATTTCCATGGCTTCCCCTCTTACTTCCTTGTTCAAACAACGAGGTCAAGCCACGTTTGACATGAGGTGGCACTCCAACTTCTTGGTTCCTTCTGTGGTTACAACTACAAAATTAGAAGAAATCAAGAGGTGATATCTTCTGCCTGCTGACTTATTCCTTCGAGTCCCAACCCTTGATGAGCCTTGTAACTTTCTCCCCCACAAGAAATTTGCTTATTTGAAGGCTCTTTCGAGTTAGGACTTTGTCTGCCTATCTATCCTTCCATTGGGTGGATTCTTACTTTCTTTGGGTTATGCCCCTCTCCCCTGAAGGGTGGGGTGCTATGATCAGCTTCTTTATTTTTTGGCGTCTGCAAGGCAACAGTGAATTCCCTACTGTTATCGAGTTCCTCTATTTCTATGAGCTTGATGAAGACAAGCTCCCTTACTTCAACTACTTCAGATGGAAGCGCCACTTCGATCCCCCGCTGGTCCTTGATGTTCCCACCTCTTCTGAAGGATGGGCTCAATGCTTTTTCTTTGCCTCTGGGAATTCTTGGAGGTCTGCTGAGCAGCGCTGCACACGTTCTCGGGTCCCTTGCTCTTGGGGGCGCTTTTTTCACAAAGGTAGAGGCTTAGAGTCAATCCTGTTATAATCATGGTGATTGGTTCCTATTGCGCTTCTACTGTGCAGGTACTCCCAGTTTGACCTCGACAGAGCTGGTAAGGGTCAGCCAGGTGGCTCATGTTGAGTCTGTCCCCTTTTCAGTGCTCGTTACCCCTCAGAACCTCTTTTTGTTCAACGCTACTGCTGCTGCTCTGGAATTTGCCTCATTCCCTCTTTCTCCTGATTCTTCTTCTCCTGAATCAGATGAGGACGAGGATGTTGCCACATATTCGAGAAAACGTATGAGGAGTGGTTCTTCTTCTCAGTCATCTGGTTCCCCTTTTGGTGGTATTTTTTTTTTGCTGCTGAGCTGAAGCTTTCAGAGCTACTCTCAAAAGTGGAGAAGGAACATAACGAGCTGAAAGAAGAGAATGCTCGTCTGCAGGTTGTGAATGCTCGCTTGGAGGAAGAGATATATGAGTTGAAGAGGAGGCATGAAAAGGCTTAGGACCCTTTTATTTTTTTATTCCATCGCGTTGACGAATAAGAATCTCTTTTTTCTGGCTTGTTTATTTCCTTGCAATTTTACTCTGTTGGTTGCCATGTTTATGAGCTTACGAGCTCATCGTTATTTATGAGCTGAAGAGCTCATCGCTTGTTTTATGAGCTGAGGAGCTCATCGTTATTTATGAGTTGAAGAGCTTATCGTTATTTATGAGTTGAAGAGCTTATCGTTTGTTTTATAAGCTGAGAAGCTCATCATTTTTTTTATGGGCTGAATAGCTCATCGTTTATTTTATGAGCTAAGGAGCTCATAGTTTTTTCTGAGCTGAAGAGCTCATCGTTCATTTATGAGCTGAAGAGCTCATCGTTATTTATGAGCTGAGGAGCTCATCGTTCATTTAGCAGTGAAATGTTGATCGAGCTGTAACTCCTAATTTTATTGATGGAGGCATTCTTACAAGAATTCACTAAAAGAATTTCTTCAAGTGTTCAGTGTTCCTAGTGTGAGGTATGATTTTTCCCTCCTCCGTTTGTAACTCGTAGTTTTCGGGTCTAATTACCTTCGAAATGATGTAAGGACCTTCCCAATTGGGACCTAGCTTCCCATGAGTAGGGTCCTTTTTCGCAGGAAGGAGTTTCCTGAGTATCAAATCTCTGACTTTGAAGCTCCTGTGTCTGACCCTCATATTATAGTATCTTGTTGTTTTCCTTTGGTAATTCACGATGCGACGCAAAACCTCATCTCTCATTTCATCCAGGAGGTTGAGGTTTAGCAGAAGTGACTCGTCATTATACTGGGGCTCTGAGAACTCACCCCTGGGGGATGGAATTCCGACCTCTATAGGTGCCACTACTTCGGTTCCAAACACTAAAGTGAATGGTGTTTCCTGAGTTGCTGATCTGGAAGTTGTTCTGTAAGCCCACAATACTTCTGGGATGTGTTCTACCCATTTTCCTTTCAGAGCTTCTAGCTTGGTCTTCAGAGTTGCTTTTATGGTTCGGATGGTCACTTCTGTTTGCCCATTGGATTGAGGATAAGCTGGAGCTGAGAAGTAATTCTTTATCCCTAGCTCGGCACATAACTTTTTGAACTTGGGATTATCAAATTGCTTCCCATTATCGGAGACAATTGCTCTGAGTATTCCAAACCTGCAGATTATAGATTTTCACGTGAAGTTTTAAACTTTTTGTTCCATGATTGTTGCCAAGGGTTCCACCTCCGCCCATTTGGTGAAGTAATCCACCCCAATAATGGCAAACTTGCACTGTCCAGTACTAGTGGGCAGGGGCCCAAGTATGTCCAGGCCCCATTGTTGGAAAGGCTAGGGGCTTACCACCGAGGTTAGGAGCTCTGGTGGACAATGGGGGACATTTGCGTGTATCTGGCAGGCCTTACACCTTTTGACTACATCTGTAGCGTCTTTGAGTATAGTGGGCCAGAAGTACCCTTACCTTAGTGCCTTTCTTGCCAGAGCTCAAGCTCTGATGTGGTTGTTGCAAATTCCTTCGTGGATTTCCCTGAGTATGTAATTAGCATCCTCGTCTTCTACGCATTTAAGGAGAGGTGCTAAAAATCCTCGCTTATACAGGTTTCCTTGTAGAATTGTGAATCTGGATGACCTGACCCTTAGCTTCGCGACCTCTTTGGGATCTTCTGGCATGGTTCCATTCTAAAGATACTTTCTGACTGGGTCCATCCAGCTTGGTGGGGCCAATACGGGGAGCACCTCTTCGCCTTCGTGGTTTACAGATGGTTCAGCTAGGTGTTCAACTGGGATTAATCAACCCAGGTTGTTCTGGGAAACTATAGCAAGCTTTGCCAAAGAGTCTGCTCGGCAGTTCTCAATTCTGGGGACATGTTTGATTTTAACTTATACGAATTTTTTGATCAATTCTTGCACCTTTTCAAGGTACATGATCATTCTTTCTCCCTTGGCCTCATAAGCTTCTTCTATTTGCTTCACCACGAGCTGGCAGTCGCTGTAGATTTCGAGCTGTTCTGCCTCCATTGAGTGAGTCAGGTTGAGTCCAGCGATGACAACTTCATATTCTGCTTCATTGTTTGAAGCCTTGAATCCGAATCTGAGGGCATACTCGACATCAATTCCATCTGGGGAGGTCAGAATCAATCCTGCACCACTTCCTTGAGTGTTGACAGCTCCATCTACTGAAAGCTTCCATGTGGGAATGTCAGGTACTAGCTGGGTTGCTTCTATAGGAGCTTCTGTGATCGTAGCGAATTCTGCGATGAAATCTGCCAGAATCTGCCCATTGATTGCGACTCTGGGGTTGTACCTGATATCGAACTCATTGAGCTCTATGACCCATTTGACCAACCTCCCTGAAGATTTTGGTTTATGTAATACCTGCTTCATTGGGTGGTATGTTGGGACCTCAATGGTGTGAGCTTGAAAATATGGTCTGAGCCTCCTCACAGCTGTGACAAGTGCTAAAACTAGTTTCTCCATCTTTGGATATCTCTTCTCTGTCCCTCTCAGAGCTCTGCTACAGTAGTAAACTGGTTGCTGAGCTCTGTCTCGCTCTCTTACTAGCGTTGTGCTGGTTGAGAAATCCGAAACAACGAGGTAAAGGGTGAGTACTTCTCCCTCTAAAGGACTTACTAGAACTGGGGGTGAGCTCAGATAACCTTTAAGGGCTTTGAACGCTTCTTCGCATCGGGCATCCCATTGAAATGCCTTTTTTAAGATTTGGAAGAAGGGCTGGCACTTGTCGCTTGATCTGGGGACAAAGCGACTCAGGGTCGTTATCCTTCCTGTTAAGCGTTGGACCTCCCTTGTGTTGGAAGGTGGTTGCATGTCCATCACTGCTTTGACTTTTTCTAGGTTAGCCTCGATTCCTCTGCTATTGACTATGAAACCCAAGAATTTCCCCACAGAGACCCCAAAGGCACATTTGGCGGGGTTGAGCTTCATCTGGTATTCCTTGAGGACCTGGAAAGATTCTTCAAGGTGTCCAATGTGGAGCTCAGCTTTCAGTGATTTCACCAGCATGTCATCAATGTACCCCTCCATTGATGTTCCGATTTGCTTTTGGAACATTCGGTTCACCAAACGTTGGTAAGTGGCTCCAGCATTCTTCAGTCCAAAGTGCATGACCTGGTAGCAGTATGTCTCATGCTCATTGACGAATGAGGTCTTCTCTTGGTCATTAGGGTCCATTCTGATTTGGTTATACCTAGAAAAAGTGTCCATAAAGCTGAGGAGCTCTTGCCCAGTTGTGGCAACTACAATCAGGTCAATCCGCGATAAGGGAAAGTTATCTTTAGGGCAAGCTCGATTTAAGTCAGTAAAATCGATGCAGAGGCACCATTTGCCGTTGATTTTTTTAACGAGGACCACGTTAGCTAACCAGGTCGGGTAGTCTACTTCCCTAATAGCTTTGGCGTGGAGAAGTTTGCTGACTTCCTCATTAATTGCCCTTTGGCGTTCTGGGGTAAAACTCCTTCGTTTCTACTTGATAGGTTTGCAGGCTGGGTTCCTAAGGGATACAACTTTACCCTAATCAACCGACTTTATCGAGAAAGATTCACACTGAGCCTGTGAGTGACGACTGAGGGGTCAATTCCCTGCATATCTTCTTGCTTCCAAGCAAACACCCCCTATTCCTTTTAAGGAACTGAACAAGGAGATCTCTGAGCTCTTTAGGCAGCTTCGACCCCACATACACCGTATGATCTGGCTCTTTGTCGAGCTAGATGGGTTCTAGCTCTTCCGAGGGAGTAGGTCTTGAATCCAGCTCATCTCTCATGTCCAGCTCATCCAGCTTTCAATATCCTTCCTTTTCATTGATTCCATGTAGCACTCCCTCACCATTCGTTGGTTTCCTCGGACTACTCAAATGCCGTTTTCAGAAGGAAATTTTATAACCATGTGATATGCAGAGGGGATGGCTCTCATGGCGTTGAGGGAAGGTCTTTCCAGCAGAACATTGTATGCTGAGGGGGCATCAACTACCAAGAACCTTACCGCGGTGGTGGATTGGCAGGACGGGCTCCCCATGGTGAGGATGAGTTGAATCGCCCCCAGGGGTAGTACTTTATCCCCAGAGAATCCTAGAAGATGAGTTCTTACTAGCTCAAGCTTGTCCCTGCCTATGTCCATCTTGTCGAAGGCGGATGCAAAGATAATGTCGGCAGAGCTCCCATTGTCGATTAAGACCCGATGAACGATCTTGTTAGCAATGATGGCTTTTACCACCAAGGGATCATCATGGGGTTGTTGGTACCCCTCCAGGTCTACATCTGAGAAAGTGATGTCAATGTTGATCCAGGGTGCCTTGGTCACATTCTGCACCTCCAATTCTTCCTTTGTCCTGACCTTGCGCATGTGGGCTTTTCTTGCCGAGCTGGTTTTCCACCACCAGCGAATCCTCCAGAAATCATCCTGATCTCCCCAATGGCTACTGGTGTTGTGCAGGAGTTTGCTGCTGAGGTGCTGGAAGAGGGTGAGCCATGTTCTGATTATCATGCGCCATAAAGCGGCGTAGCTGTCCTTGTTGAATCAAAAACTCGATTTTCTTTTTCAACTGGATGCAATCATCAGTGAGGTGTCCATGGTCCCTGTGGTACTCACAATACTTGGTCGCATCTCTTTTTGTTGGGTTTGTCTTCATCCGAGGTGGCCACCTCAAGAATTTCTCGTTCTGAACTTCATAGAGAATCTAGGATATTGTGGTTATGAGTGGAGTGAGCTGTCGAGGTGTGTACTTCAGCTATAATTCTGGCTACAGAGGACCTAGGCGATCCCTGACATCTCCTCTCCTTTTGGGGGAGCAATTTCTGTCTCTTCTTGGAGACCTGTCTCAACTTTTTTCTTTTCTAGGACTTCGGTCCCTCTTCCTCTCTTCCTTTCCTTTTTCCTTCTGCGTGGATAAGTTCCCCGCTTTAGAGAGAAGAACTTCTTCGCCATTAATGTATTTTTTTGCCTTAGCAAACACCTCTGCCATACTGGCTTGTGGGTTCTTAGATATGGAGAACATTAAGTCCTTCGACTATACTCCTAACCCAGCGATGAAAGTAGTGATGGCGAATTTTTCATCTGGAACGTCCACTTTCAGTGATTCTGAGTTGAACCTTTGGACATAAGGCCGCAGGTTTTCGTTGGGTCCCTATTTCACATTCAGCATATGGTAGCTTGGTTTTTGATAGGTTCGAGCTCCTATGAAGTGTGACACAAAGGAGGAGATGGACGCTGGGGCCAGCCTGTTGAACCATGCTAAGGCTGAGCCCTTCAACGTGAAGGCGAAGGCTCAGCATCGTATAGGGTCTCGATACCCGTGCAACTCCATTTGGTTCTTGTAGGTGTTGAGGTGATCCATGAGATCCTTTGTCCTATCAAAGGTTTCCATCTGGGGTATTTTGAACTTTGGAGGGAGGGGGAAATGCAGTACTTCGGCAGTGAATGGGGACTCAGTCTGCTGTACCAGGGCGTCCATGGTTACTGGGGTCTTACCTCTCACAACCTCCTTCATGTGGCTGAGTTTTTGCTGGATGTCTCTGAAACACTGTTTCAAATATTGTTCTCTTATTTCCTACTGGAAAGGGCGGAATTCGTTCTTCTCAGTTCCCCCGTTCTGGCCTTGTACTTCTTCATTGTCTCCATTCCTGGGAGGTGGATGAGGAGCCTGGCCCATGGCTTGACTGTGTTCACCCCCTTCGTTAACCTCTCTTAAGGGATCGAGACGTTGATGCTCCTCTTATGGGGGATCATCCTGGGCTGGTCGTGCCTTCTGAGGACCTTGTAGGAGCTTTAAGAGCTCTTCATTCTGTTTGAGTAGACGCTAGTTGACTAGGTAAAGAGCTTTCAGTTCATTATTTGGAGAAGGATCCGCCATGGGAGGATTAGTCCCAGTGGTGGGTAAGAAGTCTTGAAGGTTTTCTTATTGTCTTCTACTGGTGGCTTCCTGCTGGTTCTGCATCCGCTGAGGATTCAACTGGCTTCTGCTCATATTACGCGTAGAGACCATCAATTACTGAAGGAAATCAGTATTTTTGTAACAGGAACAGTCATTCCCACAGACGGCGTCAAACTGATGGTGTTCTTATCACGATTGAGTAGTGGTGTTAAAATAAATTGTGTGGAATGATTGGATTCAGTTCAATCAGAGTTGGAGAGCTCTGGGATGACTGGGTGACTACACAGAGTGTTTATAATGGTTCACCAGCTCGGGAGTTCGGCTAATCCACTCTTTAATGGAGTCTCTTGCTCATGAGAATTGTATTAAAGATTATGAAGAGATTACACAGTCTTCTTGATACTATTCTTGGTTTCATGCCACAAAGTGAGGGCATTGTACAGTATTTATAACCTAGTTCCTAATTCTATGGGGTCTGTGGTGAGATCTTCGCCTCCCTTTTGTAACATCTCACTTGATTTCAGACGATGATTTAGGCGGTTGAGGTTCTTGCGCCTAGACTGACGCTTATTGCCGTTGAGGGGACGCTTTGTGGTTGCTAGCTGTCTTCCACTCATTTTCTTCGGGGTGCAGGTCGAGGGAGCCCAAGGTCTAGACCTCTGAGCTCAAGCTCTTTTGGCTGAGCTCCCTTCCTGACCTCAATTCTCGAGCTCAAACTTAAAATTTTTCCTAAGTATCATCACTTTTCATTTCACATTAAACCATATCAGACTATGAAGCTTGGTGTTTTGTCTATATTTATTTAAAAGCATATTATTTATTAATTAGTAAATGTTTTAGACTCCTCACTTTAGTATGCCAAACATTGGTGCTTCAAGCTTTTGATTGCAGTTATTCAGATTTTGATATTTTCAACATCCCCAAAGTACCTGAAATTGTTTGTGTAAATTACATTTTGACCCCTCAACTAGGAGTCTTTGTTTCCAATTTCAATTTTGTCATTTAACTTTCAATTGTTAATTTAGTCTTTTGACTATCAATTTTGTCTTATTTCTACCGTTAGATTAGATTGGACTAGTCTCCGATGAATCTAACAGTGAAAATACATAGAATGACTTTAATTGAGACGAAATTAATAGTCGAGGGAATAAATTGGGAGAATTTAAAATTTGGGGACCAAGTTAAAACTAGAGGCAGATTAATTATGACATTTACCCGGAAATAAAATTTAATTTAAGAGAGGCAACTGAATTTATTACAAGATAAAATGAAAGATTGAAATACAGTTGCTCTTATTATTAAAACAATAATGTTATTTGAACTTAATTTTTTGACATAATATATCGACTCAATCCATCACAACTATTTGATTGGTTTGCGAGTCCCAATAAATATTGAGATTTACTATTAATCCAATGATTATAAATAATTAAATCAAAAAATTATGTTAATAAATTAAGTCTAAATAACATCGTCTTCTCAAAACTCAACGACAACAACATAAGTGGAGCGAAGATTTGGAGCAGTCGCCGCATGGAAAACCCTTGCGGGTGCATTCCGCCTTACATTCTTTCTCCCCAAATGTTGCATCACACTCCCTGAGGTAGAGTTCCCTTCCTCCCGAACCTTCCATAATACACAAATGAATCCATCATATTAGGAAGAAATATACCATAGAAAGTAAAGTGGAAGAAAAATAAATATTTTATTTAATTAATTGGGTCTAGACTAGTTGACCATCATTGACACTCCATACAAGGGCGAAGTTAGAAAATTATACTGTGTGGGGACTTTAATAAATTATTTTTTTTACCAAATAGAGAGAAGAAAAATAATATATTAATATTCATTGATATCATATTTTATATTTGTTACTTAAAAATTTATTAAACACAAATTGACTAAAAATTTATATATAACGGGAAAAAAATTTAAATTATTTAAAGCCGTGTTTTCTGCCAAAAAAAAAAAAACTAGTTACTTGTGAAAAAATAAGTGCAATGCAACAAAATTTCTATCTCAAATTTTCTCATTTCATGCTAACCAAACTCCTAAAAAAGTTCAAAAATTATCTCTTTTTAGGAAAAAAATAAGACTAGTTAACAGGAGGGGGTCAACTCTTAGGGTAGTTCAATGGCTGAGCTTGGCCTCTGGTAATCCAGAAATCTCAAATTCAACGCTTTTCATACCCCTTAAATGTTAGTCACATTTGTTCTTCAACAAACATGTTCTAAACTCATTCGGACTATGGTGGTCAATATCCGAACTCGAGGAAGTAGTCGGCATAAATCTGGGACCCAGTAACCAAAAAAAAGGAAGGGAGAGAGAGAGATTTTACAATCGCTGAAAGAGGATCCAACGGATGCAATGAGAATGAGCAAAAAGATGAAGAGTTTGCTAAAATCCATTTCTCTTACTTTCTTCCGGTGCTTTCGTAATCACATATTGTTGTGTTGGAGATATATGCTTTACATAGGTGCGTGCATTAAACGGTAGAACATTAATAAGGATAAGTGGGGAACTATAATATAAACATTACTATGTGTTTTCTCTCTATCCAGGGACGGAGCCAAGAATTTTTTTTATAGGGGTCAAATAGTTATCTAAATATAAACATTTGTTCCATTAAAGTCATTCAATAAATTATGCGTAGTGTCAAATTTTTAGTTTTATTTATTTTTAAAAAAATTAATTCAAGAATTAGATGTGAAAAAAATTCAAATTAATTCTACAAATGGAGAGTATGCAGATATCTAAAATACAATTTTTGTACAATTGTACACCCTAAATCTATTGAGTGTGCATATTTCTCAAATACAGATTCAATGCACCATTACACCCTAGTTTTGTAGGGGTGGGATAAATTATATTTTATCTCCTTAAACTGCGACCATGATTTTAATTTAACCATCGACTATTGATTTGAACACAACACAATTCATCATTTTGATTTGTGATATTTGGAGCAAAACTTTAAATTTGGTTTTACACAAATTGTCAAATTTTAGATCACTGTAATTCGCGTGACTATATTAAGTGATTAATAGTTGAACATGTTCAAACTAATAATCGAGAGATAAGAGAAAATCAAGATCATAATTTAAAGGTACAAAGTATATTTTTTTTAAATAATTTTGAGAGGGTCATGTAAAATAAAATCAAAAGCAATGTTAGAGGTTCAAAGCATAATTCTAAAAACTTGATGGGTGGCCATAGCCTCCCTTGGTCATAACATAGCTCCATTTAGATGTGACAATTGTGTAGTGTAGGGTTATATTCGTGTCACGTTAATTTAGATTTTTGTCAAGCACTAATCAATTTTAACTCAACTCATTTAACTAATCGTGTCACACTAACCCGATCTATTTATTTTTATGTCGTATTCATATTGACTCATATAACCTGTAAATCAAAAAATTAAACTAAAATTTAAGTTTAAGATTCCATTATCTCTTAACCGAGCTCACACTCATAGTTTTCCCATAAGCTAAAAGTTAACTTAATACCTATAATAATAACATAAGTGAACAAAAAAATTCTCTTATTGTACAAGGATTAAGTCGATACTTGATAAAAAAAAATGACATTTTATTCATAAAACATTAGTTAACATGCTAATCACGTCAATTTCAGATTATTAGTTTTGACACTAACTCTGACCCATTTATTATTCGTGTTAGTAAGTTATTTTATTTTTAAGTTCATGTCTAGAAATGACCAACCCTCTCTCACCTCTCTCACTGACTTCGTATCAATTTCGAGGAATATTTCCGTTTAGACTAAGAAATTGTCACCCTTAAGTCCATCATTTTCTTCATAGCTCTGTACTCTCAAGCTCAGATAGTTCGATAATTTCACATTAAACTGTCAATCTTTTTCATATCGTCCCATTAACTATTATATTTTTCACGTTGTACTTTTAATTTTTGTTTACATTATCCCCTGAATTATCAATTTATTCACATTGCAACTTCAACTATGTTTTAAGTTTCAGATTTCCCTATTATTATTGTCCGTTACAAATTTGGCAAAAAAATATTTCACTTTCCCCCTTAAAAATCAGTAATTCAAGGAATAAAATTAAATTAAATCCTTAATAACGGGGGCCATAGTGTAAAAAGATACATCAACTATGCATCAACCCCAAGAAAAAATAAAAATTACCATGCATCATTCTAGACAGCGATGAAAATAAATAAGTCCAACAAAATTTGTAAGTAGCTAGATTCATTCACAAGTTTGACACCGACTGTCAGTTATATAACACAACTCTCTTTCTTTACTTGAACTTGGGATCAGTTATCTAAGAGAGAGACACTAAACACGATGCAGGCGAATTATGGTCGCGCATGCGCAAGGGCACTTTCGTCCATCACCCCTCCAAGGGGCCAACATTTCAAAATTTTATACTTCGTTCATCTTTACCATTAGTTATTGGACTGTCTTTCCTGTCAGACCGTCTTGGAAAGAGGGAACTGATCATTGACAACTCACTCTACTTCCAAGTCATGATAACCGTCAAAAACTCTTATCCATGCTTTGTCGACATGAAAGACTTGACGCCGAGGTGACGTGTCATGTAGAGAGTGCTCCGCGGATAAGATGCCAAGGACGTGTGTAATCCAAAAAATACTCTGCGGACAAGATGCCGAGGACACGTGTCATTCGGAGAACACTCTATGGACAAGATGCCGAGGATATGTGTCATCTAAATAATACTCCGCTGACAAGATTTCCGAGAACGTGTGTTATCCAAAGAACACTCCGCGGACATTCGGAGAACACTCATCGAACAAGATGCCGAGGATTCCGCGGACATTCGGAGAACACTCCGTCGACAAGATGCCGAGGACACGTGTCATCCAAAGAACACTCTGTGGCCAATATGTCGAGGACACGTGTCGCGTCCCCCTTGATCACAGAAAACGTCCCATCACTTTGGGATTAATAGTCACCACCGGTTTTTAACTTGGTTGTTGCTCTGCAAATCCTTGACCTCAGGAAGAGCAAGTGTTTCATTGCTTCCAAAACCTATTAATCCGATCGCCACTGCTTCAAGAGGCTGGTGAAGGAGAACACACACTTTCAACCGAAGCTCAGCATTATCTGCGTTACGGTTCTGCAAACTGTTGATTTGTATCCAACAACCATCATTCAAACAAATTCCCAGCAATGACAGAAAATAGAATATAGGAACAAGGGAAACCTCACAAAGGACTTTTCTTCTTCATAGTATTTCAACCAAAATATAATTTCCCGGCCAGCAACTTCATGGGTTCGCGAAAACAAAACAAACAGCTGAAGGAAAAATTGTCATCCATAATATATGAATAAATAAAGATCTGGGTCCACATAGCTTGGAGTAGGACAAAAGCAGCAAAGAAAAACTTAAGTAAAATATACATACCAAGGCACAGCTACCACATAATAAATATTAGTAAAAGGACAACATCCCCTTCTCAATTTCCAAATGACTCCTTATGTACTATAAAATTCAACAAGTGGGTATTGATGGAGGCCATAAACAAAGAACCAAAGAAAAAGTTCTTATTCACTGTTCTGGAATGCTACAACCTGTGGAGTACACCATAAACACCAGGATTGATCAGATGTACAAATCAAGACCTATAACCCTTTTGGACACCTTTTGCAACAAGGAAACTACATTTATCTTAGACATGTTTACTAGTTTTCTCAACAATCTCTTGTGGATGCAATGTTTTCAAACATGCTTCAGAAGGAAACACCAGTTTTTTTGCTTTTACTTTTTTCCCGAGCTACGTCTCTATCAGTGATTCATACTTGAATTTGTTTCGGAAGTTAATCATCTTCAAGTTTTCATGTATTTTCACCCCAAAATGGAAAGTTTGTATTTCCATATGCACAAATGGTAAGAACAAAGTCTAGGTCCAGCCACCATATATGAGATACTTCTCTCCTAATAAGCAAAACCGGAAAAGCAGATTTCCACGCCGATGAAGGCCATACCAAATTATAAACCTTGAGCCATGACTTTATTTCAAGGAAAAAGATCAACCTTGTTATCGTCCCCTCAAAAAATGATAAAATAAGAACATCCGATCAGAGTCCAGAATTGATCAGCTTTTAAGGAAGCTGCTGACAATTGAAGTGGTTCTTTTCTTATTTCTGGAAGAAACATCCCAAACATTGAACTATGGCCTCATTCTCTAGAAATTTGTTAACTATAAATAAACAGCTAACACTGATTACCAAAGTCTAACCATCTTCACTTCTACAAACTATGATCAGCTATCACATCATTGCAAACCAGTCCACTAGATGCAAGTTTTTCACTCGTTGTGTCTGACTCCTCTGATGGTCTTAATGTTTAGGGTGAAAACGAAGCAGTGCATGATATGTGAACACAACATGGACCAAATTATTGTAAAGTCGAGCAAGTAGACATCATTTGCAAGTAGAATTATCTTGAAGCATAACCTAAACTAAACCCAATTACCACTAGTTACCTGATTGTATGAGTAGAGCCATATATTGAGACCATTAGTTGTCTGTTTCACATTCATGATCATTGACTTAGATACAGTCAGTCAAGTGGAAAGCAGATTCTTAACCAGAGGAACTTTTAAGGATGGTTGGAATATCAAGCAGTATATAATCAGTCAAAAGGAAAGTAGTTTCTTAATCAGACAACATCCTTTGGGAAGCAATTTTTAGTTACTACAGATACTGATTCGAGCTGCTAAATGCAAAAGACAAAAGGTTTAGAGGAACTCCTAAATTAATTCAAATCAGCACAGATTCAAGTTGTTCTTATTGAGACTACATTTTGGTTACAAATTTTTTATTATCTAGAGGGAGCAAGAACGAAATCTATCTTTTCTACCATCAAACAGATTATAAGTAAATAGTGATATTTTCTACCATCAAACACAGACATGATGGGCCTGTTTGGTATGCGTTTCAAAAACAGGTATCCGAAAACAGTTTTTGAGAAGAGTTTTGAGAAAATGGTTTTGATATTTTTTGAGATAAAAAACTTGTTTGGTTAGATGATTTCAAAAACAGTTTTACAGAATAGAAAATAGTAAAACCTGTTTGGACAGCGTAAATATATGTTTGAACAGTATTTCAAACATTAATAAAAAAATATAAGAAAGTTATTTATATATTATAATATTATATTATATTTATATATTATAATATTATATTCTATTATATATTTATACATATATATGTATAAATATATATACATATATAAATTGGTATAAATATAAATATATATATATATATATATATATATATATATATATATTTATTTATTTATTTATTTATTTATTTATAAATATAAATATATGTATAAATATATATATATGTATAAATATATTATATTATATAATATATTTATACATATTTATACATATATATATATATATATTTATTTATTTATATATAGATATATGTATAAATATATATATAAATTGATATATATATATGTATAAATATATCTACGAATTTATATATAAGAATTTATAAATAAATAAATATATATACATATATATATACCAATTTATATATATATTTATACATATATATATATATTTATATACGAATTTATAAATAAATAAATATATATATACGAATTTTAATAATATTATATAATATAATATTTATATAATATATATATTTATACATATATTTATACATATAAATTGGTATATATATAAATATATTATATAATATAATATATATATATGTATAAATATATATATATATATTTATTTATTTATTTATAAATTCTTATATATAAATTCGTAGATATATATATACATATATATACCAATTTATATATATATTTATATATATATAAATAAATAAATAAATATATATTTGTGTGTGTATATATATATATATATATATATATATATATAAATAAATAAATAAATAAATAAATATATATATATATACGAATTTATAAATAAATATATATATATATATACGAATTTTAATAATATTATATAATATAATATTTATATATTATATTATAATATTATATAATATAATAGAATATTATATAATATATTATATTATAATATCTATTATATATATATATTATATATTAGGAGAGAGAGGAAGAAGTAAAAAAAAAAAAGGAATGAAGAAATTTGCTGTTAAGGAGACTCGAAGGGCAGACCTCATTAAAGTCCAAAATTGTTCTCCTTGTTTTCAAAATTTTCAAAGAAAACTCCGAAAACAAACTAGACTTGTTTTCTGTTTCTTTGACTCAAATCTCTTTTTTTCCGAAAATTTTGAGACCAAAAATGCTAAACAAATAGGATTTGGGTGTTTTTAAAATTTTGAGAACAAAAAACAGTTTTGCAGACGCAAACCAAACACAGCCGATATTTTCACAAGGTTTTACAGATTAAGGCTTATCATGGAGGGAATAGTGAATTTTTTTGCATCAATTTTTTTTCGAAAGTTGGAAGCTTATTTCTTAGAGATTCTCGAATTTCACCAGTTTATTTCTCTTTGTACACTCAAACAAATCCCTGCAATTATCACTTCTTAAAAACAATCAATGAGACAAAGGTAAGCGAAGACAGAAAATGTATGTAACAATTTCAACACAAACTTAACTTGAAAGTGCTTTTGCACAACTTTGTGACTCACAAATTCACAAATGGGGAAGCTAGAAGGCAAGGCATGGAATGCAGATAAATGGAACAGAACTCATGATGTATCATTTCAACATATTTGTTCCACTCGAGTTTTGTGATTTTGTCATAAAGTTGGAAGATTGTAACAAATATCAAATGCAGATCCTCCAAAGTTTTCTCCAGATGTGCCATTCAGTGCATTCTTCTTAAAGTATGCTGATCTGCTTAAAGCAGAATAAAATTAAAAAAAGCATTCTGCTTAAAGTAAATAAGAAATGGTAATAATCAACATTTAGCAAGATTTCCCACAAAATTTCTCATGCAATACTGTTACGAGAATGTATCTGCTTAAAAGATACAACAAGCAACAAATTGACACCTATCACAAACCAAGTAGCCTATATAATATAATTTATAAACTCCAATTTAAGCATTACTCACTTTCTGAAGGACAACTGGTATGCATCAAAAAGGATAAATTCTTAGTTTATTGTGTCTTTATTTTCTTAAATTTGTACAAAAGGGAATCTATAGATTTTTGTATCCTGGAGCTTTCGGCTTGCCTCACTGCCTGAGATGCCTGGTGTAAACTTTGAATCCCACGACCCAAACTTGCAATTGAGGGAGCTGCAGGAAGAGATTCAGCAACACATTCAATTCCATCTCCATATGCAAGCAAGCCTGCACAAGTAGCAATACTACACCCGAATGTAGCCCATGGCAGAAATCCAATTGGCCGAACCTGCCGGTTCCTCATTATTTCATAAAATGCTGTTCTCATTGCCGAAAGGCTGGTCTTCTCAGCAGAGGCTATAACACTGTGAGCCAAAACACGAATCTTCTCAGCAGAAGCAGTGGCCTTCAAAACAGATGTTGATTTGAGTCCAGAATTTGCAATTCCTGGGGCTACCAGTTTTGAAGGACCAAGAGCCTTGCCAAGCACAATAGTAACAGCCTTTTGAGTTTGAGTCATCATAAGTTTAAGAGAAGCAGGAACTTTGAAGGTGACAAGCTTAACGAAAGTTGATGCAGGAACAACTTTAGAGAGAGATGAAGCTCCTAAAACTGCTGTTGCTCCTGCCCCAACAGCCACAACCGGTTTATTGGACAATAATCGCTTTCTGTCATTATGGTTTGGAGTTTCCCCCTCATTTGCACAATTAGTGACCAACTGTTCAACAATATCCTTGACCTCTGGTGGAACCTGAGTATTCCAATGTTTCCTTAGACCAGCTAAGCCACTAGCATCAACAATTGCTACAATGGACTTAAACTTCTTCGTCTGGCTTCTAAGGGCCTGTGCAAGAAGAGCATGTGACTTATCATCAACAGGAAGCTCGGAAAACTCAGCTTTAGTTAAGTCGGGGTTCCTCATTTTGTTGATAGGGAGCCTACTGGCATTATTTAGAGCAATTCTTAGTCCCTCGACTGCAATTCGGAAGATATAGATTTCTGATAAGAATTGGGTATCAACAACTTCTCCCCGACTCACATCATAGAGGATCTTCTGTGCATGGGCTAGAGCCTTACCAATTGAGGGTATGTCAATAAAAATATTATACAAATCAACAAGCAAGGGATAAACAGTTTGGGCAAATTGTGGGGCCTCATAATCCTCTTTCAGTTGAATATCTCTGGAACCCACATTTGGAACAGAACCTGAATGAATTAAATATGACGATAACGACCTCACCATCTGTGAATGATACTCATTTGGAATACAAAACCTACTTGAGCTCGATGGAACTACAAAACCCATTTTTTGTGGAACTAAACTATTCAGCTGTAAAGCTAAAGCTTGAAACTTGTTCCCTGACTCTGCTTCACCCGAGGGATTAAAACCATCGTCCACACCAGATTTCACCAATGGCGACTCAAGAAACAAGAACGACGAACCAACTTCTTGAGCCACCCTTCTGGCTGCCAAGAAATGCCCATGAAAACTGATTCCAAAAATCTCCCTCAAAACCAAACTCCCAGCTACGTTCTCATATTTCTCTTTATTTAGCTTTTGAACAAAACACCTTTTCAACACTTCAAACGATGAAGTGGGAAGTGGGTTATTTCTATCACTCCTAAATTCAATTTCTTCAGACTGAATCTCATTCAGCGCGGAATGACCCACGTGGGCCACAACAGCATCGGGTCTAATTTCTCTAATAAGATACTCAGCATCCAAAGCTGACCTCTCAGATAAATTCTGAACACACAATATATATATCATAGCCTGTGATTCGGGATCACGAATGGCAAAAACAAACTGTTTCGTGTGTTCAGGTACCGATAGTTTCCTAACTAACCCATCTGATACCCTCAAATCATCAAACTTTAAAGCCGAAAAAGGCCATATATTTTGGATATAATACAAAACCCCCATTGCCCTCGCATAGGGTATTGATTGATATGCGATACACAGTAGCTCTGTTCACTTCATCGGCAAAAATCTACACAAAAAAAAACCCACTTCGACCCTACAATCAATAAGGCTTTACCACTAAAAACAACCCTCAATTAGAGCATGAACTAACCAAACCACTGAAACCCAGTTTAGAGGCAACTCTATTATTCAATCAGTATCAACCGGATATATCAGAAGATAAAGTTTAGAGCAAATTACTTCGAAATTTACTCGGAAAGTGGAAAAATCGGAAGGGAAAACATGAAGCTCTAACCAAGAAAAAGGATAATAATTGATTGAAGATAAATAAATGTTTTACACATCAAAAAACATATATGTATCTGTACAATTATAGAGTTATACAGGTACCTGATGTGAATAATGATTTAAGGACACCGAGACGGTGAAGGAAGAGGATGATGGGAAGGAGGAGGGCTTTTGGGTGAGATAATCACAGTTGATGGGTTCGTTGCCTTCTCTGGAATGGTCTCTCTGGTGCTCTGAAACATTTTTTAGGGTCAATATATTTTATACTTACTGAGTTAAGGGGTAAATAAAATTATAAAACTAGTAAGGAAAAATTACACTTTGACCCTCTAAACTATAGAATTAATTTTACTTTTCTCCTTAAACTATTTTTGCCTCAATTGCAGACATGTAGGGAAAAAGTGAAAAACATCGCATAGTTTTGGGGGTAAAATAAAATAATTTTTTGTTAAATATATAGCGAACATTAATAATTAGTCTGTGAAATTAATCATATAATTTAGAATATAATATAAAAAATATAATAATTAAGTGGACAATATAAAAAATATGATAGTTGAGAGAACCGACTAAAAAAAAAATCGTAGTTGAGAGAGTCAAATGCAAGTTTTTTAACTAGTAAATAAACTTGTCGGAAAAAAAAGAAGTAGTAAATAAATCACTGCAAAACCAGTAAATAAGGTTCTTGGTCGAGGCCTTACTAGTGGGCTTCCCGTAACGCCTTAAAATTTAGGTTCCAAATATTAATTATTTATCAACTATCAAACTATGAAAGCATACTAAAATAATTATAAAATAAATCAAATATTCATCTCCATATCTAACTAACTAAAGTCTTCAAAATCAAACAGAAAAAAATTCTTAAGGTTACGCCCAAACCAAATTAATATTATTCGACAATTAATTAAAGAACATCTATGACGTTATCAATTCATTAAAGTTAAAAAACTATAAACAAAAAAAAAATATCTCTAAACGTCTAGTACTTTTGGATCCACATCATGATTCACCTCAACATTCTAATTTATCTGCTCACCTAGCTTGAGACCTTACTCAATATCGAAATCTGAAAAATGTTATATCATAGGATGAGCACAAAGATCAGTAGGAAAACCCTCTCAAACCCAAAAAAATTTAAAAACCATAAAAATAAGTAGTTCTTAGTTATAAAATAACATATATGGTTGAGATAAAGTAATGACATTAAATAATGATATCAAATTTATGGTACATAACAATAAAGTTTATGATAGAACAGAATCACTTAAACAAAAACCACAATTCATAACATAATATCTCATGTACGCAGGTTGACTAGTATAAATTTATACACCGAACTTATCTCGTTCACCCACCACAAATACAAACAATCTCAAATCAATCTCCGTATAGCCACAACACTTTAGGAATAACGTATATCAACGTATCAGCATTGACGTAACATTTCCTATGAATAGTATATTAGCCCCCATACTCAAACCTGTGCGGGCAAATAGTGATTGACCCTCGCAAGAAACCAAACTCTATACGAGCGTTAGGTAATCATCAAATCCCTTGAGTTAGAAAAACCTACAACACTTTATGATACGCATTCGAGTGTAACCCATGTTCATTACACCTACTCATACCAAAGATAACAACACTTTTTTTTTTCACAAAAAATCACATACATCAAAATCCATAGTTCCACAACCCTCAAGTAAAAGAATAATCGAACCAAAACATGCAAGAGATCTTAAAAATAAAAATTCATATTCACCATATTCAAGATCTAGAGTTTCAATAAAAAAAACATATGATTTTGGGATGTAAAATATGTAATTGGATGTAAATTATGTATTTATTCAATAATTTAAGCATATATTAAAAAACAATGTAAAAACTTTATATATCTATCACATATATAGAATAGAAGTCAATAATTAGGTTTTTCACTCACGAAAGGATAAGCAAATCATATATTTTATTCAAGAAATGAATTATGGATTCAAACGAACGTAAAAACATTATAGACAAGGGCAAAGCAAGAAACAATGTTAGGGGGCAAAATCTGAATAGAAAATACATCGACCGAAAACAAAATTAAATTCAAGCATGACACAATATATTAAGATTTAAGACTCAACTAATGTATGACACAGTAAAACTAATTTTTATCTATTCTAAATGAAATCGGAGTAAAAATCATATAAACAAACTTTTTTCGGTGGAATACAACGATCTTTTACATATCAAAGATTATCTACAATAGATTAATTGGAAGCTATATTTCTCCGTCATTATTTTCTTATGTACACAACTATCGAGTCCGTGACAAAATTTTTATTTATTTTGTGCAAAATAATTCTAATCAAAAAATATTATTTGGTCAATATTAACTTTACAATTTTTTTTTTAAAGAAAATAGGGGATGATGCACTAGATCGAAGAGAAGTATTAACAGTTCATAACATTTAACATATGTTTTATACAAGCAAAAAATAGAACACTTATTTAGGGGTCAATATGTCCTTAAGTTAAAAAAAATTAAACAAATTAAGAGAGGGTAAATATATTAATTAAACAAATTTATGGGGCATATATAAAGGTAGTTCAAAAGTCAGGGGAAAGTGCCCCCCTCAACCAAATGTGGCTCCAACCCTGATTGTAGATATATTATTTATATCATAATAAGGATGAAAAAGATATAATATATAGTCTTAATCATCTATGAATGAATCTGAGAAAAACGCTTACTTTAATCCACAGATAATTGATCTTAACATGTTTTAATGAGATTACCATGCATTAATCCTTTATGATTTAGCCCGTTCTTCCTCTTTTTATTCTTTTCAAAATTTTATAGGCTTCTTGGGGTTGAAAAATATGTAAAGTCACTTTAGATCTTGACCCTAGGGTATTTATAGGTTGAAAAAATAGAGAAAACTCTAAAAACTGAGTGCTGCTATTTTTATCAATGCGTCTCGATGGTACCAACTCTCTGTTTATACTTTATTTTGATGGTACACACAATTTCATTTTTGGAACAAGTGTCCGAAGGTTGCATGGGGCGTCCGGATTCTGAAAACTTTATATTCAAACTTTCGGCTCCCTTTTAACCTAATTAGAAGCTGATTCAAGAAATTTTCATACTTTTGTAACCCTTGAAGTCTAGTTTCTACTGTCCAAAAATTAGATCAATTGGAAGTTGGGGTAAAAAGTTAAATCCAAAATACTATAGGTAGTGTCAAATTTATTTTTACCCAAATTCTCTCCAAAATAGGGTTTAACTCTAAAATACTTTCAAACTTCTAATATACTCCATATCACATCTTCCAAAATTTCTCGAACTTTAGGATTCAATGTTAGCCTTATTTTGATCTTGAAACATATACAAAAACTTATCTAGCTATCATT
Source organism: Ilex aquifolium (assembly GCA_951799425.1). Taxonomy (NCBI): domain Eukaryota; kingdom Viridiplantae; phylum Streptophyta; class Magnoliopsida; order Aquifoliales; family Aquifoliaceae; genus Ilex; species Ilex aquifolium. Next base: position 15,922,478 of record OX637397.1, on the reverse strand, counting down.
TTCTAGTTTAAATATATTCAAAACTAAATTTAACCCAAAAGTTAATACGCCCGGAATACAAACTTTATGATCAATCTTTCAACAATGATTCTAAATTTCTACTATCTTTTTATTCACCTTAAGAGAATTTTTAAGATGATATTATATTTATTTAATTATAGTACAGAGCCTTACACTTCCCTATTAGGTTCGGGTTGCTATGGTAACACCCAAGTAGGGGTTCCACCCCGGTTGCCCCTTCAAACCCCCCCTTTTTTTTATGTTTTTTCAAAATAAAACTAGTATTTTTTACCATTTATTTTTTATTTTTTTATTGTGCAATCTTATTTTCTTTCTCTTGCATTAATCACATTTTTTGCAATATGCATATAAAGTGCTTAAATATTACTTATATAGTAAGATCCATGTCTAACTCTTTTATTAAATACTAATTATACATGTTTTTATTTTTTGATGATTTGTTTTGCTTAAAATTTATTCAAAAAATTTACCAACCAATCCATTAATTTTTTTTTTCATTTGAATTTTTGAATTTATTTACCAATAAAATTTTTAAATCTCATACTAGTTTTATTGGCTTATAAAATTCATCTTCCAAGCATTTGTAAATATCATGCTAATTTTTTACATTATTAAATTTTATCTGCAAAGAAAATTTTAAAATATTATGCTAATTTATTAACTAGAATTCGTGGCACAATCCGTAAATTTTCAAAGTACCATGTGGATTTTACTACTTGGAACTCATCAAACAATTCAATAGGCATTGAAAATATGCATCTAGTTCACTCTAAGAGCCAAAAAACTTATAAACTAGATCATTTTAAAATTTACGACCTATGTTCATTTTTTCTAGAATCAGTAAGAAAGATAGATTGATATTGAAAAATAAAAAATTATAGGTAAAGAGGGATAGATTGATTTTGAAAAATAAAAAATTGTAGGGAAAGAGGGATAAATTGAAAATTCCAATTATTCAAAACCAATTTCCTAGAACAAATTCATTTTGTTTGTATTACTGTGCAAAAAATATTTTTACATGTGGAAAACTTCATCCAGTATAAGAAAATTTATATCCAAATTAATTGGAATAGCAGTGTTCACTTGCACTTCAAAATCCGATAAGTTATTTTTTATAAGATTGTAACTCTAATAATACATGTTCTTTTCAACAAAGAAGAAAAAAAGTAGTTTTTTTGTAAGACCCCCGTACTATAATTAAATATGGATAATATTTTCTTAAATTTTTTTATAAAATAACTACAATGATCGTAACAACTTCAAATCATTATTGACAGAATAGCCGTTAAGTTTGAGTTTCGTGAGCATTGTCTTTAGAGTTAGATTTAGTTTCAAAAACATTTAAGCTTAAGAATGATAACTAGGTAAGTTTCCAAATCAATTTAGACCAAAATATTGTTTCCATTAAATTAGGGAGATTGCGAAACCTTGATCGACTTGTATAGTAGTTCAGATGGGTAAAATGGTAATTTTGGGTTTTTTTTTTGGGAGATCAAGAATGGTTATTGATTTAGATATTAGTGATTCAAGGTAAACCTCAAGTGTTAAAAGATCACTTAAGATGATTTTAGAGGTTTGAAGTTGAAAGAAAAAGTTTGGAGATGTTCCGGAGCTTAAACACATGTTAGAAAGAAATTGAGAAGGAAATTATTTGACATTATTTCAGTATTTTGGTCATAACGCTTTACTCTGATGTCCAATTGAGATGATTCTTATGACATTAGAAAAATCACTTCAATCTATACAAAAGTGTAATGCCCCAAAATCCCCCTTGGACGGCATTACTATTTAAAATCATTCACATCATAAGAGCAACTAATAAGATCCATAAGTAAAGAAAATTTCATTCATCATCTATAATATCTATAACATCATCCAAAAGAATATGTCAAACTATTATCTCGCAACGGAATAAAGAAAATATTTCATGAACATTATCTCAAAATGAATCTTCTAGTCTAGAACATAACAAGAACAATTCTAGACATCCCCCTTGGGATCTACGCTTCCATTCAATTGAGCTTCCCAAGCTACCTACTCATCAACTCCGAGTTCTTCCTCAAAATCGAAATCTGAAAATAAATATTGTTTGTAAGGGGTGAGCACTAAGCTCTGTAGGAAAATCCTCCCAAACTCGAACAAGGTTTAGAAAACATATAAAACAAGTCGGTCTCATTTTACAAATATCATATATAACTTTTGAAAGAAAACAGTGACAATTCATCCGATCTCAAGTGTAAGAAATAACAATAATTTAAATGAATAAATAAAACCAATTCCCAACAATAAACCAATTCCAACCATAAACCATTTGCAACAATTGTATCTTTCCAACAATAAACAATCACCCACCATTTGTACCATTTCCCACAATGTATCTCAAACCACAACTTGTATCTCAGGCATGATGTATGACATCGCATGAATAAACACATTGAGAATATCCTGGCCCACACACACACCCCCAATCCTCGCAAGGATATATAATTTTAGGAAGGTCGTATACCGACGCATTGGCATTGACGATCCAACCTAGGAATAGTATACTTACCCTCAGCCTCGGTACCACGTGAGCGAATAGTGGTTTGATCCTCACAAGGCACTAACCCCACTACGAGTGGTAGGAAAAATTCAAACCCGCACGGAGTAAGAAACGCATCTACCCACTCTACGATACCCGGTCAACGGTCACCCATGGTCATCCAAACATCCACAAGAGATACAATACAAACTCATTTCCTCAAATCACAAGCAAATCCAAAAATTCCCAAATTTCACATGTATTATTCCAATAGAACAATTTAAGAAAATATGCAAGAGATCATCAAAAAATACCATTTTATTGTTCAATACAAAGCACTAGAGTTTTGAAATCAAGAACAAAGGAATATTGAGAGAAAAATTCATTTTTCTTGAGAACTAGGGTTTTCAAGATAAGAAGAAGAGATTTCATGACTATCCAACCCTAACTTCCTTCAAAACATGGTAATATTTGTAAGAGTATCAAGAAATAATGATTTCATATCATATATATAGGATTGAGAGTCAAAACATACATATATATAAACCCTAGCCTCAATGGACAAGAGTAGAATGAAACCCCTATCTTGCTTCCTTAGTTTTTGTGTGAAAAACAAGAAGATTTGATCTACTTTCATGGTGCAAATCCCTCTTGATCTTGTGTATTTCTACCTCTTTCTTCCTCTCTAAGACTCTCTAGGGTTAGAAATGTGGTATCGGGGCTAAGAGAGGCAGCCTTATGTATTTATAGGGTGAGAAAAGAGTCCAATCGGCATAAATCTGATACTCTGATTCGTAACTCACGTTCGAACGTCATTTTGGCGTTCGAACGTCTGTTGCTCCCAGTACTTTTATTTTTCCATCAGACAAGAGTACTGGAACGAATTGTCGTTCGAACGGACTTTCACGTTCGAACGGTCGTCATTCGAACAGACTTTCACGTTCGAACGTCATCCCAATTTCAGCTGAACTTCCAATGAAGTTTTGGCCAATTTAGAAGTCGATTTGGAAAATTTTCATTAAATACTATTTTGTAGACCTTGAAGTCTAGTTTCTACTGTCCAAAAATCAGATCAATCAGAGTTAGGAGTAAAAATTTATAGTCCAAATACTAAGATAGTGTCAAAATCATTCCTACACAATTTCTATCTAAAATGTGTTTTAACTCCGGAATACTTCCTAACTTCTAATACACCCCATATTACCTCCCCCCAGGTTTCTCGACTTCCGGATTCAATGGAGACCTTATCTTGACCTAAAAATATTTAGAAACTTACTTAATCACTGTTCTCAAGGTTAAACATATTCAAAACTAAGTTTCACTAAAAAGTCAATTCGTCCGAAACTCAAACTTCATGATCAATCTTTCAACAATGATTCTAAGTTTCTACCATCATTTTATTCATCTTAGAATAAATATTAAGATAATAGTATCCTTATTTAATTTTTAATACGGGGTCTTACAATCCACCCCCTTAAAAGAAAGTTTCGTCCTCGAAACTTAATCGTCGAGTTAGTCTATTTAATACTTATTGACCACAAGGTCTCAATACATATTAATCCCTTAAACATCAAATCTAAGATCAGAATAGAATATCATATTCTAAATTTTAAATTCATCATTTCCACTTAAAACATCATTGCAGTTACTTAAAGTCCCCAAGATTACCTTCCTTCACTAGCATTCATTTACCACCTTTATTCTCAATAATTATATATGATTGCTTCAACTACTTTCTTATCATGCATTACTACTAGATCATGATACTTAATTGTCTACTCATCAATATCACATCTCTTTTGAATTTCATCAATTCTTTTATTAAACCTCATATTTGCTTATTACATGTAGCTTATTTAGAAGCATATAAAAACAACTCAAGTGTAATTCCGCTAATAGGGTTACTCATATTTCCTATATTAAAATCATGGTATAACACAAATTTAGTAATGACATTACGGTAAGATTTATCTCAATTCCTAAAATAGATACAACATTCTTAATGACTTTTTCTCTCACTAGCCAAAAGGAATTCACAATCTTTGAAACCTAACAATAATTTCAAATCACAACTTCACACTCTCATATAAATCAATATTCTAGAATCAACTTTTAGGTTGCACATCCATTTGCAATTCCTTATGATACTTTTTACCTTCACCATTATAGTCATTAATCAAATAGTTCGCTGCGCACTCTGATATAAATTATAATCCACAAATTCACAAATCAAAACTAGCCACAAGATAAAAATTCTCATTGGTTTGAAAGTTCTGAGAAGATACGTCAGATTCCACCAAAGTGTACAATTGAAATCTGTAAAACTCGGGAAATTTAAACTTTTCCAAAAAAAAAAAGGGCAAAATAGTAATTTGCCACTATAATGCGTATTTAAAATACTCATGTTCCAGACCTCGGATGAGGAAACGGAATTCGCCGTTGGATTCGTATCGTGAAATCTAGCCACCTCGTCAAATTTCGTCGAATTCCGAAGTAGTCGGATTTTGCACGTCGTTCGAGTCGACTGCGTGGCGATTTACCTTACGAACGTCCCCATAAATAAATTTTATAAAATTTCCTTAAAATTAAGTTAAAGTTCAAATAAAATTAATTTAAACTTAAACCGGGATCAAATAAATCGTTTCGGGACGAAATCGGACCCGATTAAGCGAAGGACACGTGGCGCGACGCGGGCCGAGTATTTAAAACTATAAATAGGGGTAAATATCTAGAAAATCAGACTTTTTAGCCACTTGTGTTCTTGTTTGGCCGGCCAAGAGAGAGAAAAGAGAGAAAATAGATTTTCTTCAAGCCTTCTCCGGCGATTTCCCGGACTTCCGTCGCTCGGAATCCGTCGAGCCAAGAGTCAAAGTCGATCCTCTTGACGAGGGCTACGCAACCACACCAAGAACAAGGGATTTCACCGAAGATCCAAAGGAGGAGATTTGGGGGAAATCAATTCTTGGGCTTGGCAAGTGTTCTTGAAGCGTCATTCGGGTGTTTTACGCTTCAAGAGGTAGGGTTCTCCCTACCTTGGTGTAATCTTTCCTTAGTTGTTGGTAGTCTAAAGGTTTAATATGTTATGTCTATGATGGACCTTAATATATAGGGTTATGATTATAGAAATGGAAAAGTGAGCTTAGGAATGGCTTAATCTAATTTCTAGCTTAATTTTGGTATATGAAGTTACGTGTGAATTATTATGTAACTTGGGGAAATTTGAGGCATATTATGTGATTTATAAATTGTGCCTAGAAGGTGTTTGATTTAATGCCTTGCTTGAATAGAATGGTTGTTTTGATCCAATTTAAATAACATGTTTAAGTTCAACTTGTGGAATCATATGCTTATGATATGATTTGTGATTAAATGTGCTTGTTGATATATGCATGTGTTGATATATTAACATTGAGATAAGTATGGTACTTATATGCTTAGGATATAAATTCACCATGGATGTGATGAAATTGTTCATGTGTTGTTCTTGGCATATTGAACATTAGGTTGTATGCAATGGGACATGGCATTGCATATGCACAGAAGCATCTCATTACATGGGTGTGTGTGCTTGGTTGATGTCAACACCGCACTTGGTGATTGACGGTATGGCTTGGGGAAGTTGGGTCGAAGACCCAACTAAGCCGCTTGATTGCATGATAAATTGGGTCGGGATGAGCAAGAAGGGGCATGATGACCTCTCGGGTGCAAGGCCCGGTGATTTGGGGGGTGCACTCCATTGGTATAAGAGCCCATAAAGTGTACGGGTGTGGAAGACTATTGGTATGAGTCCATGAAAAAGTCCGATCCCAAGAAAGACCCTAGTTTTGAAAATATCATTGATGTAAACATAAATGATAAAATGAAACACTTTGGCATTGCATCGTGTTATAGGAGTCGGAGAGGACTCAGGTTAAATTGCATGAGTGGGTGTCATCTCAATTCATGGCATGGTGGTGTTGCATTCCAACTTAGAATGCATGTCCTTATGAGAAATGATTGTTTGCAAATGAATGTTACATGAGCATGAGCATCTAGGGAGAGAGTAGCCCTTGTAGGGTTTACTTTACTGGGCGTTGGCTCACCCTATACGAGAAACATTTCAGGTGTGGGGTTCGCACCGGCAGATGACTCACTTGGAGAGCATCAAGTATGAAGGGGGCCGGCTTGTGGCCTTAGTTCGAGTTTTTGTAAAACTTTTGTATAAATTCCATTTTGATGTGTAAATTATGGAATTAATTGTAATGGAACTTGTACAAACAATGTTTTATGTTAATAACTTCATTAGGTATGTTTGGGATGAGTTTGGAATGGTTTGAATTGGATTGGATATAAAAAAAAAACTGTTGAAGTGGGCAAAAACTGCCTTTGACTACCGGTAGTCAACAGGTAGTCGTGTATCAGTAGGGTACAGCTACCGGTAGTCAACAGGTAGTCGTTGGTCCAGAAGGTTCCAGCTACCGGTAGTCAATAAACAGCTACCGGTAGTTAGTCCAAAAATCTGGAAATTTGAAATTATTTCACCAAGCATTTGGACCTTGTTTTCTTTAGTTCCAATGACACAAATGGACCAAAATTGAGGTAGATTAGGGTACATTGGACCTTGATTGAATTAAATGATTAAAGAAACATAGATCACAACTATGGACAATAATTCCGACTTTGGGGAATGTTAACGACGTGGTGTCGGGTTAAGCGACATCCACGGGTATTTCCGCGGGTTGACGGGTCGTCAACGGGTAATAAAAGACCCCTGGATTTTGGGGCGTCACAAAATCCAACCACATTTATCCTCCAATTATAGCTTCTAAAATGTGTACACTAACGATCCATCTAATCCATTCAAATGAAATTTTAGTAATTAACTAACTATAATACTTAGTCTAAGTGTCAAGTGATATCTCCAAGATATTTGCTCTCAGTCCCCAATCTTGAGCTCAAATCAATAAGCCTTACTATCCCCTTCATAACTTATTTGTATCTGAATTCATACTTTTAGATCAATCTTAATATCTCTACATGTTCACCAACTCGATTGAGGTCAATTATTTTCTATCTCCCAAGTATTCATTCTCAATCTCTAACCTTGAACTAGAACTAATAACCATATAATCAATTCTTAGTGTCTTTCATTAACATCGCAACTCTTTTCACGATACTTATATTTTGAATCCCTATGATACAATCCATTACAATATATATCTTGTAATATGCCAAAATGTGAAGATAGACTGTCAAGGATCCCAAAATATCTCTCAATTCCCTATCACCAGACTTCTTATGATATAATCAAAACTAAAACAAGACTCCCAATGATTAAACCAATGCTCCTCAATTTACCTACATTAGTCATCATAGTCTTAATCATTATTCATAATCCCCAAGATAATAACGATCTGCTAATTACTAGGATAACCATAGTCATTTATCCCAAATTACATAAGGTTTCTACATCCATGTCAAAACCAATCTGTATAGGTATCATCATTGATTCCTCAAATTACATTTTTCTAATTATCACCACTAATCATAAAGTTCAAATCTTCAATACTCATGCCAATAATCCTTAAGTATAACTAATCAAACCTATCTTAATAATGTACTGAAAGAGGCAGGAAAAATAACTTCATACTCCCCCAACACACAACTCCAATAACATTAAAAGATCTCACTTAACAATAGAAGTTAACACCAAACATTGAAAGCATCCTTATTTCAATAATTATCTGCTATATCTGACCTTAAACTTTTAGAACTCTATAATCTTTAATCCTATAATATCTAGGGTCAAAGGTGACGATTATATCCTAGTCAGGCTTTCTAGATTTCTTTTTTGCATGTCTATAAGTTCGTTTCCATAACTCAACCTCAAATTTTCAAACAAAATTTGTAAATACAAGTCATCTATATTGTCAATACTTTAAAGAGTTCAAGTATAGTGAACTAAGCCCACCACGAAATAATATTATCTAAGTATATTGTCCTCAATGAGTATCCTACTTATGACCCTTCTAAACCATTAATACTTCAAAAGTAAATTTAATCAACTCTCTGTAATATTTTCAAACCCATATTGGTAACCTCAAGTACGTGGTTATAAAATAAACTTCTGTCCATTTAAGAACCATAACCACAATTCCTATTACTATTCTAAAATAGACTCTCATTCGATGTTACTTTGCCATATTCTTTCAATTGATCATATTTGAGAATTATAATATCTGATACCATAGTACTCACCCTAGAAGAAAACATAACACTCCCATGGTTCATATTGTAAAACCAAAACTACATTCATTCCTTAATCTCTATGACTTTTAAGTAACACATATAACTTTCCATAACATTATTATTCAAAATTTAGTCCAACTTAAAAACATCTAAGTTGACCTTACCTTCATACATCTACATTGGGTTATCACATCTTCTTCACTTCCAAAAATATAAGCAACACTAATAGTATAATAGAACACTTAGAGTCGATAAGCAACCAAATCATAGTCACATTTTATATTGTTATCCATAAAAAAAAAACTTCAGTCAACATGAGTGTGTCTCTAAATCAAAGCCTAAACAATGTGGAAGCTTGCTTAAGGATAAGTCTTTCAGAGTCTAAGAAGGAAAGTACGACACTTTCCTATACAAGGAATACCACTGTGCAAATTTTTGATCAACTTTTGAGAATAAACTGATTTAACTCAGGTATTTCTAGCATGTGTGACCTTTATGGTTGGAAAGATATACGAGTTAAGCTTCTAACTAAAAAAATGGTGCACAATTTGGACTTTCTAACAAAGAGTTATGATCAAATTGGTGAAAGGTAGTCTGCTTGACTGATGATTTTGCTATACTTGTCTAACTCGAGTTTGGGTGTCTTTTGTCACAAATCCTATCTCATACCCATCTCTAATATAGATAATATGACTTGAATAAAGATTCATGCCTAGCATCATTTACAAACCAAAATCCAAATTACCATCCGTCTCCTAGAATAGACCAAAACGACATGATATGAAACTAGAATATCCATCCCAAAATTTTCGTCAACTCCACAAAGCTAGATAATCCATAGATTCGAACAAATAATTAATCCCTAACCTAACTAAACAACAAATCAAACTTATCTTCTAAACATATAATTTCAAACAAATTCAACCCTAGAGTTTCTTCAACCGAACCTAATACTCCAGTGATAGTCCACAACTTACAGCTCCCATGTAAGACCTAATTCCTAGGCTCTAATACCAAACCTGTAACGTCTCAAAATTCCCCTTGGACGGCATTACTATTTAAAATCATTCACATCATAAGAGCAACTAATAAGATCCATAAGTAAAGAAAATTTCATTCATCATCCATAATATCTACAACATTATCCAAAAGAATATGTCAAACTATTATCTCGCAACGGAATAAAGAAAATATTTACATGAACATTATCTCAAAAATGAATCTCCTAGTCTAGAACATAACAAGAACAATTCTAGACATCCCCCTCGGGATCCACGCTTCCATCCAATTGAGCTTCCCAAGTTACCTGCTCATCAACTCCGAGTTTTTCCTCTAAATCGAAATCTGAAAATAAATATTGTTTGTAAGGGGTGAGCACTAAACTCTGTAGGAAAATCCTTCCAAACTCGAACAAGGTTTAGAAAACATATAAAACAAGTCGGTCTCATTTTACAAATATCATAAATAACTTTTGAAAGAAAACAGTGACAATTCATCCGATCTCAAGTGTAAGCAATAACAATAATTTAAATGAAGAAATAAAACCAATTCCCAACAATAAACCAATTCCAACCATAAATCATTTTCAACAATTGTATCTTTCCAACAATAAACAATCACCCACCATTTGTACCATTTCCCACAATGTATCTCAAATCACAACTTGTATCTCAGGCATGATGTATGACATCGCATGAATAAACACATTGAGAATATCCTGGCCCACACACACACCCCCAATCCTCGCAAGGATATATAATTTTAGGAAGGGCGTATATCAACGCATCGGCATTGACGATCCAACCCAGGAATAGTATACTAACCCTCAGCCTCGGTACCACGTGAGCGAATAATGGTTTGGTCCTCACAAGGCACCAACCCCACTACGAGTGGTAGGAAAAATTCAAACTCGCACGGAGTAAGAAACACATCTACCCACTGTACGATACCCGGTCAACGGCCACCCATGGTCATCCAAACATCCACAAGAGATACAATACAAACCCATTTCCTCAAATCACAAGCAAATCCAAAAATCCCCAAATTTCACATGTATTATTCCAATAGAACAATTTAAGAAAATATGCAAGAGATCATCAAAAAATACAATTTTATTGTTCAATACAAAGCACTAGAGTTTTGAATTCAAGAACAAAGGAATATTGAGAGAAAAACCCATTTTTCTTGAAAATTAGGGTTTTCAAGACAAGAAGAAGATATTTCATGGCTATCCAACCCTAGTTTCCTTCAAAACATTGTAATATTTGCAAGAGTATCAAGAAATAATGATTTCATATCATAGATATAAGATTGAGAGTCAAAATATACATATATATAAACCCTAGCCTCAATGGACAAGAGTGGAAGGAAACCCCTATCTTGCTTCCTTAATTTTTGTGTGAAGAACAAGAAGATTTGATCCACTTCAAGGTGCAAATCCCTCTTGATCTTGTATCTTTCTCCTTCTTTCTTCCTCTCTAAGACTCTATAGGGTTAGAAATGTGGTATTGGGGCTAAGGGAGGCGGCCTTATGTATTTATAGAGTGAGAAAAGAGTCCAATCGGCGTAAATCTGATACTCTGATTCGTAACTCACATTCGAACGTCATTTTGGCATTCGAACGTCTGTTGCTCTCAGTACTTTTGTTTTCCATCAGACAAGAGTACTAGAACGAATTGTCGTTCGACTGGACTTTCACGTTCGTAGATCTTGAAGTCTAGTTTCTACTGTCCAAAAATCAGATCAATCAGAGTTAGGAGTAAAAATTTATAGTCCAAATACTAAGACAGTGTCAAAATCCTTCCTACACAATTTCTATCTAAAATGTGTTTTAACTCCGGAATACTTCCTAACTTCTAATACACCCCATATTACCTCTCCCAAGGTTTTTCGACCTTCCGGATTCAATAGAGACCTTATCTTGACCTAAAAATATTTAGAAACTTACTTAATCATTGTTCTCAAGGTTAAACATATTCAAAACTAAGTTTCACTAAAATGTCAATTCGTCCGAAACTCAAACTTCATGATCAATCTTTCAACAATGGTTCTAAGTTCCTACCATCATTTTATTCATCTTAGGAGAACTCTTAAGATAATAGTATCCTTATTTAATTTTTAATACGGGGTCTTACAATAAGTGCTTTTTCTGAAAATTTCGTGAATTGACCTCTAAATAGGTCAACACTGGGTTTAAAGTTTGGACAAAAAAATAGGTTCATTTGAACGCGAGATTTGAGTACGGACACACATTTGAATTTTTTAACTCAACACGTGGCGATACCTGCATTTATAATACAGTAATGCATTTAAAATTCAATAATGCCACCTAATGCCACAATCAACGAGTACACAACGGTGCCTTTTTTGCCAAAATAAAGGATTAGGGATTTCATCCCTTTACAGCAAACAACAGGGAAAACAGACACTCCTGTACAGTATGTATATAACTAGATTCATTAGTTTTCCCCCCATCTCTACCATGTTAGTGTAGTAGTGGACCTCACTCTTGACTTCAGCATCCTGAAACCAATAATTTTCTTGAGTGTACTGCGTATCATAATAAATTGAAATATTAAAAATATGGACAAATATCATTTCACCAAAATATGTTCACAATCTGAGGAGAACGTCAAAATCAAAGTGTTATCAACTCACTTTGAAATCTCATAATCACTGCCAATAGAACAACATAATAAATAGTCCACCTGTGTTATGAGTCAACAACAACATTTTAGCAATGTCAGGCTATCAACAATATTTAAGCAATGTCAAGATATCTACAATATTTAAGCAATGTCAAGCTGTCTCACGACAACTGCACAGTGTCCAAATCAATAACATGTAAGCCATGTCAAGCTATCAACAACTCTAGCACAGTGGATACTACTCAAAACACAAAATTTTCAACAAACCACAAGCTTTTCAATAAATCACAAGCTTTTCAACAAAACATATTTGATCCATAGTTTAAGCAACTCAACTCAAATCAATTCGACAAAATTGATTTCTCACATATAAGAAAATAAACTTGATATATCATATACTTTAATTTCCAAGTATTATGAAGTAGTACACTTCACATTTACCGCTGACAGATACCCTTCCTTTCTTTATGGTCGATCCCTATGTGTAACCGAGGTAGTAGCCTTGGACTCTAACAGTTAACACATGGATTAATGCAAATGAGTATCGAATCAAAAATAGCTTAACTAATGCAAATCAATGCACAAGAATGTGTTTTGTGACGTTTCGTATTCACCACAATTTAACTTCAGTACTCAAAGTCCAAAGACCAATTGACCCCTCAAGCGTTTACGAACTCAGTGAGTATCCTCTACAACCTCAAATTAGAATGTAAACCCTTAATACCACTCAAAATATGTGCACTTACAATTAGTTTAAAAAGAACCAGGCATCTCATTTTATATAGTCAAATGCATCGTTTCAGACCACTGTGTGTTACCGCACTCAAAACCCTAATTCGGATCCCTGATTTCCAGTCCAAATTTAAAATAATCAATCATAAGTTTTAAAATATGTTAATAATTAATAAATAATGTAATACATGATTTCAAAATGAATTTGAAAAACTTCGACTGATCCGGAATTGAGAAACTCTATCCTACGCTGTTTTTCGATCCGAAATAGCCAAAAATAAAACGATACATACTCAAATAACCTACCTAATAATGAATATAAAATTTATTTTTACAAAATCACCCAAAAAATGGGCCAAATTGGATCCGGAGGCCAAAACAGTCATTGTAATCCTCATTTTGATCCGGCCGTCGGATTAACTTGAAATTTTATCGGGACCTCTGCACGGACGTTACGGAACTTTTGGAACCGACCATAGGTCGATCGGAAGGATGATGCTCCCTCACGCGCCGTCGGGGTGCACTGGTGTACCTCCTCCTCCTTCATCTTCTTCCTTGGTCACCTTGACCAAAACCCTAGGTTCCTCCCACCAGCCCTAACCCCCTACTTCTCACCCTTATTTCTCCTTACTCAGTACTCCTTTTCACCTAATTTTTGAACCTAAACACTCACCACACATCACTCTAACAAACCCCATAATTCTGAAGCTTTGAATTAAGCTTAAACCCATAAAAAAAACCGGTCAAAGTAACCCAAAAATAAGGTTTTTAGTTTATAGCCAGACCTGCAACTTGCATTTTAACCATCTTAAAAACTTCTAAATCCCTTTCTAAGGTCACCAATTGATTCATAAGGTCCATTTTAGCTAGGAACAACCTTCCCTCCGAAGCTTAACCCCCAAAACCAAAAGATCAAAAACTCAACATGGCTGAAACTTCATCACCACCTCCGACCATGGAAAGCTTTGAAAGCACCACCAAAGTACTACCCTACCTCCCCACAACACAGCCATGTCAACCAATTTAACCAAAATGACCTCAAACTCAAAACCCATTTCATAAAAACCTAGAACCCGAAAATTTAAAACATGAATTCGAGCAATTGTAGTACATGATATGAAATTCTAATGATACCAGGAGATTCCTATCCCTCAAATTAGCCTAGTATCATACCTCTAATCGTTCGAAGTAACTTCTTCCACAAATCCGAAATTCTAAAATTTGATTTTCTCTCTCTAGCTTCTCTCTTCTCCCTCTCTCCTCTCTTGGCGATTCTACCTTATCCAGAGCCCTGCGGAAGTCTTGAGCAACCTCTCCTCAATCACTCTGGAAGTTTGGAGAAGGCTAGGGAGAACTCTTCTGCTGCCAGGCAGCAGCTTGGAAAGAAATGTCATGCAATGGCATTTTCGTAAATAACTCAACTTTTTTTTTTTTTAATTTAAGTATAATTTTTTTATAATTATATATCTATTAAAACATGCACTATAAAAAAATATTTTCCTATATATTTTTTTTTTCGTACACATGCATGCTCGGGTTTTACAGTCCGTCTGGACGAACATTTGGATTTTTGGATTGTAAGTTTAGTTAGGACGCACATTTGGATTTTAGTATGTCTGGACGTACTATTTTTGTATGGACGCCCTTCTTGAAGTCGGGATTCTCAGTTAGCACCGTTTAACCTAATTTTGACAATATAAACAACCTAAAAATTAATTTTAGGGTTTATTTTCGCATTCAAATCCTACAAAACTTAAGGGAGGCTTGAAGAGAGAAGAAAGAACAGAATAAAGAGCAGATCGAGAAAGAACAAGAGTAGATCCACACGTAGGAGATCACATAATTCACTTTAGGATCAATTATCTATGGAATCAAGGTAGAGTTTTTTTTCTCTTTCTTATTCATTTTTCTCTTTTTCTTATTCATTTTTTTCTTTTTCTTATTCATTGAGGCTAGGGCTATTATGTAGGTAATTTTTTTGACTCGAATCCATATACATACTATAGATCTATAATTGTTTTGAATTCCTTGCAAATGCATGATTTGCTTTTGTTGAAAAAATACATTTTTTAAATTTGATGTGCATTTTCAATTCATAAACCCTAAATTTTGAATATGTAAACCCCTAAAAGGTTAAGTCGGAAAGATATAGTTGCAATTATTGCCAAATATCTAAGTAGAGTCAAAATTCAGGCTCAGAAAGTCAAAAATCTATGGAATTAATAAGGAAATGATAAGTGGTGTGATAATTGTTCTAAGTGGAAGCTCATAACCTATTTAAATTCACCATTAAAATAATAATCATGGAATTTTAGGAGAAGAACCGAGAAATAAACAAGAATACCGAGAGTAGAACGGTAAGATTGGTTTTACGATAAGAGGGTAGAACAGTAAGATTGGTCGGTCGACTGACTTGTGATCCAGTTGACCGGATTGAGAGTCAGTCGACCGACGCCTTCTTTAGGGCTAAGAATGGTTCCACTGCTTTTTCAGCCTTTATGCTAGTATAAATAGTTGGTCCGCATATCACTTGCCATTTCAAGAAAATCAAGTTTGCTCTAGAAACTTACACACTTAAAATATAAACCGGGAAGGAGAAGAGGGATGAAGGGTAATAAAGATATGGTGGATTACAATCCGTGGGGAATGGCGAAGTAATGACTACTACAAGGAGCTTAGCCGATTTTGGGTAAGTTATTTGGCTAGAGGTAGGATTTCTTTTTTTATTCCTTATCAATGATGCATATCATATATATTTAGAGATTGCATGCTAAATTTATGTTCTATATCCAAAAATTATTTATGTTCGTTACAGTATAGACTCAGGAAATAGCTGGGTTTTGTGAATTGAACATGATTTTCTACACATGATGATTTCCATGATTTTGGTATTACTATTTGTACTCCAAATGACTATGTCATGATTTAAAATTAATGTTTTACATTAGTATGTACATGAGTTTAGTTAAATGATGCTATCGGTTTTGAAAACCATTTTTCTACAGTTGATTACTCTCAGTGGATTATTTTAGTATGTTATTATTGTATTATTATGATAATATTGTTTTGGCCTGGTCTGTTGGTGCATAGTATTGATGTTGAAAAAATTGGGGAGTGATACCAAAGGATGGTGGTTATCTATGTGGTACTGTGGATGCCTAGTATTAATGTTTTCAATAACTAAAACTACAGAGTTTAAAGATGGTGTGCCTATAAGTCGTTGGAAGGATCAGTGAGCAATGCTAGAGGATAATAGAAGTTCGTGTGGTGTTGTGGATGCCTGGTACTAGTTTTACCAAAAAAGTAACCAGGGGATAGTGTCCCTAGGGTACAAGACCCCAAAATTGCCCCAAAGAGTGTTATAGTTCATGCGTTGACTGGGTTGATATCTGGTTGATACTTGTGGCATACCAGCGCCTTCAGATTGACTATGTGATTTGATGCATTACAACTATTTTATTGAAATGCATTATGAATATCATATTTTATACTGCACATGCTGGAATTGTTCTATATGTACAAATGCTAGTATGTTCCAATTATCATGTTTGAAAACCTTTATAATGTTTGAGAAAAGTTATCCTACTGAGTTGTGAAACTCACTCCTATTTATATTTTTCAGAGATGGATCATGAGGTCAGGGATGTCGATGAGTAGTATCAGCACGGAGCTTGATTTTCCTCATCCGTGGTTGTCTTAAATGATTTTGAGTGATGTTAAGATTTTGTACTAGACTTACGTTTTGTAACCTTAACCTTTTTGAATGTGGAATAGGGGTCCACTAGACTATTATTACTGTTGTTTGTAGTATTATTCTAATGTATGTTGCTCTGACCATCTTGTTGCTGCTTATTGCTTTTATAGTTTACACGTGATTTAATTTCCAAGGATTCTCCAAAAAATTTCAAAAGATTTTCCCTAAATTTGTTGATTTAATCAGTTTTCATAAATGGCATTTTCTCTAGAAAACTCGAAGTGTTCCTAAATATGCTCATTATTTTTTCAAACTCGCGTGTCTTTGTATTATGAAAAATGGGGCGTGACATAATAATGTCTTATTGAGAATGTCTATTTGCGATCTCATGCATGTTTTGTTGAAATTTTTCCTTATTTTGAGAATTGTTCATACTGTTGTTTTGGTATATGTGATCTATTTTAAAAACATGGTTCAAATCTCTTGTATTAGTGGGTTCGAAAACTTAAATGCACTCGAACATATATTGCAAAGTGCTTAGATACGTTTCTTACCTCAAGGGATTTAAAGGTTTTCTATCAGTCATAGTGGGGTGTTGGTTCTTTGCAAGGTTCCAAACCACTATTCATTCACGTAGATTTGAGGTTCAGAGTTAGTATGCTACTCCTGAGTAAATTTTGTTAATATTAATGTGTTAGTATATGCACTTCCTAAAAGGATGTGGTCCTACGAGGATTAATTGGATGGTTGTATTTTTGGGGAGTGGACCATATATATTTGTGTGTGTGAATTCTTGTTATTCAACCAGCGTATTGTTTATTCTTTTGTATTGTTTATTCTTTGAATGATTCATTATATTATGAAATTTTTTTACATGTATCAAAACTTTAGATCATTATTAATGCCACATGATTTACTTCAGAAATTATCTATGTCTATTTTGAAAAATTGAGACCTCCTGTTTTTCTTATATTTCTAAACATTGTTTAGGCTTAGGAAAGTTTCTCTGTTAAGCTACTTTGTGCTAACCCCTTCATTTAACATTTTTCATATTTAGGTATTGAGACTGATACCAGACTAGGTAAGGAAGCTGAGTGAGATTATGAGGTGAATCAGGTTATGGATCCTAAAATTGAGGCTTGAGGATTACTTATTTAGTTTATCTTGTTTTCTTTTTGAGGATGACACAATGTTTATGAATTTTGGATGATCTAGTTAAAGAGGTAATATTTATTTGTGTGTGAGGTTTTGCATATAAATGCAGATTATGGATTTAGGATTTTTGAGTTTTGCTTAGTTAGATGATGTGTATATTGTTGTTTTTATTTGTTGAATGGTATTATTTATATTGCTCTCTTGATTTATTGCTCTCATGATTTTAAAGGTTTTCTTAGATAGATCACGTCTTTTTTTATAAAAATGGGACATGAAAAAATTGATAGTAAAACCAAGTGGCCAGGCCTTATATCGGAGCTATAGGAAATGGGCTAGCCAGTTGTTGTTGTATTAAGTAAAGGATAGAAGGAATGTTAGCATGAGATATGAATGGTAACAAAGAAAATTTCCGTTATAAGGCATAAATTTTGGGGTGTCATTGAGAGTACCGGTGCATTAATGTCATTTAGGACGAAAGAGTATAATAGCAGATTGAAGTGTATTGATGGATCAAGAAATAGAATGTTATTATGGTTTGGTGTTATGTTGATTCTTAGTATTATGTCCGACCTTTAATGATGCTTAAATTTTTTAAAATCAAGAAAATTAATGAACAATTGTAGTTTAATTTAACGATGAAAACCACGTGATTGTTATATTTTTTTCCTAGGGTGACTATACTAGTATAAGATTGTACATGTGGCGCCCCTAAAACTGGGGGTCCTTTGTCAACCCGTTGATCACCAATCAACCCATGGAAATACTCGTGAATGCCACATAACCCGACACCACAGCACAACATCCCCTTTACTGGGATCACAACAACACAAAGTTTGGGCAGAGTCTCCTTTGTACCGGGTACTCCCAAACGCATAACCTGTATACTATTCAATCACATGATCCATCCAAAGTCCAATATACATCAATTTACTCTCATTTATTGTCCACTTATATCATTTAAACAAAAGAACCCAAGACCCAAATGTCTAGCAAAAGCAATTCAAAATTTGAAATTTGAACAAAACCTACCTGTAGAAGATGCACAAGTTCTATTGGTAGAAAAAGGCTACTGAAAAAGTTCTACCGGTAGAAGAGCTCATCGTTCTACCGGTAGGTCTTACCAGTTTTACCTCGTTTCCATCCTTTTTCAATTCCAATCAATTCCAACTCTTTACAACACCAACTCAAACTCATATAACATTCATTTTAAACAAATACAGTTTATATGAGTTCTATTACAATCCTTTACATGACATTACATGTCCAAAAACTAGATTACATCTTAGTTTTACAAAAACATGATTCAAAAGCCACATTGTGAGTCGTCCACCGGCGCATGTCCCACACTTGAAATGTTGTCCCCATAAAGGGTGAGTCACATTCAATAGGGTATCTCCTAAAGAGGCTACTCCCCAACCTAGATGCATATAAAATGTTCACATGCAATTCACAAGCAACAATCACTCCATTCAAGAATATATAATTCAACAATGGAATCCTCTATGCCATACCATGATATGAGATGATACTCACACATGCAACTCAACCCGAGCCTTTACCGGCTCCCTCAACACATGCAATGTCATGCGTATGAATCCAGGTATTCCAAGCCCCTGCCATTGATGTTGCACATCCAATAACCATTATAAATCTCGGGTCTTTCTTAGGGTGGGTATTTATGGACTTACACCATCGGGCACCCAACAAACACGACATTAATGGACTTCCACCAACGACTCCGCATACGCCGACACACTTTATGAACACTACACCAACGGAGTGTGTATCCAATCACCGGGTCTTACACCTGAGGGACAATCTAGCCCTTCTTGCTAACCCTGACCCAATTTTCACTGCAACTCATGCGACTCAGTCGAACCTCGACCCAACTATCCCGAGCCCACTCATCATCCACAAATAATGGTGTTTGATCAAACCATGCACACACACTTATACTCATGTCAATGCTCACGAATGTGATGCTACTCGTGCATATGCAATGTAAATGTACAATTGTATTTCATATCATTATGCAACTAAGATCTCAATTGCAATTTCAACATCATGTTCCATATGTCATGAACACATTATGAACATTTCAATATCCATCAACAATCACAATATCATATGCATATACCAACATTTTTCAACATCAATTTCCAATCATGTTACCACATAATCAATGTACATAACACACTTAATCCACATAGACATTTAAACAAACACCTTCAAGGCACCAAAATCATGTAATCATATAATATGCCCAAATAATCACATTTCTCAAGAAATCACAACAAGGCAATTTCTACGTATTCAATTCATGCTAGAATTGATTTTAATCATTCTTAATACCCATTTTTCACAGTTCAACCACTTTCGGTAAGTGCTATAAATGAGATTACATCTCTAACACCCTACACATTCTATATAACAACCCTATATTAGAAATAAACCTAATTAGGAAAAAATCCTACCTGTTAAAACGTAAAAACAAGTTGAAGAAACCTTCAAGAACACAAACCAAGCTCAGATCTTGATTTCCTCCAAAATTTCTTTTTTTGAATCTTCGGTGAAATCCGCGATTTTTGGTACATAGTCGTATCCCTCGTCGAGTAGAGGAATTTTAATTCTATGCCCAAGTCGATTCTACCAAAGAAACGTCGTAGATCGTAGAGAGAAGTTGTAACTCTCTCCTTTTTCCTCTATTTGCTCTCCAACATAAAAACTCAACTGAAATGGGGAGAAAATATGATTTTCTCCCTTATTTATACCCCTTGGAATGTTTGGCCCTTGTCGCGTCACACGTCCTCCATTCCCGGGTCTGGTATTGTCTCGAAACAATTAAATTTCATCCCGATTCAGGTTTAAAATATTTTTATTTGAACTAACTTCAAATAATTTTTTAATTTTTGAAATTTAATTCCATGTCTCGTTTTTAGGTCACGCGACATCCGATCGCTCCGTAAAACGCAAAAAATCCGACTGTCTCGAAATTTGATGAAAATTGACTGAGTAACTAAATTTCACGAGACGAATCCAACGGTGAGGTCCATTTCATCATTCAAGTTCTAGAAAAATTTGGGTTTTCAACCCGTACCATAGTGGCAAATTATTGTTTTGCCATTTTTCACAAAAAATTAAATTTACCCAGGTTTTACATTCTTTCCCCATTAAAAAGAATTTCGTCTCCGAAATTCACACACTCATGTACACTTAACCGCATGCATATGCAAAAAGTAATACAATACTTATGACTACAAGAATGCACATCCATCCTTGAACAAGAACAGATAACTGGTACGTATGGTGTCCTCACGCTCCTATGTCGCCTCCTCCATTCTTCGGTGATGCCACAACACTTTCACCAGGCGTGGTAGACCTGGTTATGATTAGATCACCGCACATCAGTATGTGGGAGCAGCAGCGGGATTCTATTGTTCATGGTGAGCCTACCCTTGACATGATGGATGGCACTGATCCATATATGGAGTGGTATCGACGCATTGCTTGTCTACTTATCGGACCACCCAGTCCGCGACCTGATGTCGGTTTCCAGTTAGTCGGTAGTATCACCGAGTTGTTGGTTTGTGTTGTTTAATTTGTAGTTAAATTAAACATGTACAGAAATTACGTACTATTGTTGTAAATCATTAATTTATGGTGATGTAGGAACAGACACTGACACAGGTATATCACACAGCATGTGATACTGTTAGGGGCTAGCCTGATTTGAGGACTTGTTTGACGGCCATCAACCGGATCAGGGTTGTCAGCTACAGGTGTTTGTCATCTATTTCTGAGCACCGTAAATTGGTGCAAGCACCGACAGTGCTTGCACGCTAGTGTGGTGTACGTATTCCACGACAGCCAGCTGCACGCAGACATGGACATACATCCTCATCGGTTGTGGCTACTGCTTGGACATCATCACAGGCAGACCCATCAGCTACATATGTTCCCCAGACCGTTGGAGCATGTCCATCTACACCATATGTCCCTATTGCTAATTACTGCAGTCCAACACCTATCGTTGACCATGTCGTTATATCACCGATTGACCATCCTACACAGACACCTACAGTGGCATCATGTGGTCCACCACTGACCTCACCACATGTTGATACATCGTTATCACCATGCACACCTTTACCGGAGTCGGCGGTTACAAGAGTTGTGCCACATGTACTGGACCAGATAGCTACATCACTTCCCGATTTGATTTGTATTCCATAGATTATCCCACCGCTACCCCCACTGCCTCTTTCTCCTATTCCATATGAGGACTGTTCCGATGATGCTGAATGAGTGACATATGAGCCATCACTTTTACACAGAGAGCGAGGAAAATATTGGCATGAAGTCAGTCGTCCTTGCCACCATGCACATGATCCTGTAGATGGTGGAGTGACTCAAAATATTTCGGCTCCTCCTGATAGACAGCGGCCCAAGCGACAAAGGAGAACACCACCTTGTGGGGCGTAGTCCTTTTTTTTTTTTTGTCTATGTTGTATATAAATTGTCGTGATTAGTATTGTATATAAAAACTCTTTGGGTTCATAATTTGATATAGTGTAATTCCATTACTGCATTTTAAATTAGTTATCAAATACTTTAAGTAACATTTTTTTAAGAACATAACACAATTTATTGAAATTCAGATGGGCAAGACTAACTAGAATAATACGCCACATTTCATAGAAATATAATAAAAAAACATACTGAAAACACAAATACTACGACCGAAGTCTAAATGTTACAATACAAGAGTTGCATAACACTTCTTCCTGGGTCTTCATCTTCGTCAAACATCTCCACATCAAAAATACATCCAGCTTCCCCACTCAATTGGAAACATAATATTTGAATTGGATCATCCAATTGAATGAGTACGAGTAAAGTAAAATAGCTTCTTGTATCCTCCCTTCTACAACACGGTTACTTGCAATATGTCGAAGGTTGTACCGATTGCAACGGATTGTCATTCGATTGTTCTCACCTCAAATGTGAAACAATGCTCGCTCTAATTCTTGAGGAGTGGTAATAGGCATACCAATGACAACTTGTCGGGACCTTCTTATGTTGCAAGAACGAAAATCTAAGCTAGCTTTTCTCTTTCCGTCAAACGATATTACCATTCTGCCATCATTGTGTGTCTAGCTATTCGTGAATATCGTAAGCGAGGATTCATTGGATAAAAGAACTCATCCTCTAAAACCCAATGATAACCCAGAGTTTCAAACACCGTTCTCGGACTATAATTCATGGTTAGAGATGAATTGTTTACATTGAACATTGCACTTGAGTTCAAACTTATAGGCCTATTATGGATGTGAGTACGCCAGTCTACAGCCTCAATTAATGACATTAAAGCATTGTGTAGTCACAATGACTGACATTGTACCAATGTGTAGTCACAATGACAAACATTGAATCAGTGTGTAGTCACAATGAATGACATTGATGCAATTGTCATGTTGTACCTATTTCTTGTTTAGCAGCCTATGTGAATGAAGACCCTACATTGCACTTCAATGCACTAGTGTGTAGTCACAATCAAAATTCTGTGACTACACACTAGTTCAATGCCAAAAAACCTGATACTGTTGAATGTATCATGGACGTGAATCAATGTGAATCAGAGTCTAGTAACTTCAATGAATTAGACATCTCAGTGTGTAGTCACACTGACTTGTACCAGTGTGTGGTTACAACGACAGGCAACAGTATGTAGTCACATTGACTGCACTCTTTTTTCAATGTTTAACCATCAACTCAAATAAAAAGGTGATGACACACTACTGCAATGATGACAAATATGCTTATCCGACAAAATAAGTGACTATACACTGCTGCATTAAAGACAATGAAACTACTATAAAGACACAATAAGGGGTGGTTCATATCACATGTATTACACATTATGTCTACATCAAGACCACGAGTCGGTGATAACAGTCTTAGGCATCAACCAGTTTGGTTATTACAAGAGTGAGATGATGATTACAAGAGTGAGAGATTTTTTGATCCAAAAGAGTATTATGTCGGACTCCGACGAGAGTGGGCTTTCCGTGCTAATGAATCACACTCATTATGTACAGAACTGAGAGAACTTGGTATACCGGTGCCACATAGACTCTCACTTACCATGCCGCGAAGAAATAGAGTGAACTACAAAGTAGCAGTTAAACGTGTAGGAAAGGATAATAATAGGATGATGGTACGTAAGTGTCAATATTATATGCTCCAATTAGCAACTGACATGGTGGCCACTGCATTTGGAAGGGAGTTGACAACTACTGAGCGATCTACTATATTGTCTAATGAACAATACCTAGCAGATGAGTATATTTCTAATGAAAATTAACAAATGTAATCAGTGTCCAACTTATTAAGCATATAACATTTATGTCTACGCCCTATTTAGTGTTAATCAATATCATAACTTTATCAGTCTATTCAGTATTTTGTCACATCACAACTTTTTCATGGTCACATCCTATCATTGTCAAATCAATTCTAAACTTTGCAGTGTGATGTCATTTCATTGTTATTTTAAATTGCCAAACTGAGCATATATATATACTAGCATTCATAATTGTGTAAATGAACCACCAAACAAAATGTATAGGTGCACATCACATACACAATACAGACAAACTAATGGAGGTTCTTCTTCACGCAATGACCAAAATTGTTCATCTTCGGCTAACAAACGTGAACATTCAACTGGCAGATCAACATCATTGAACAAAGTTCCTTCTATTGGATCATTTACTGATTCTAGTGGTGTAATGTGGTATGGATGAAAACGTGTGTTCTGCAATGAGACCATCGACCCTTATCACCCATTCGGTCAAGCTGGACATGTAGTTGTGGGCTTGCAACTAACTATCCGCCTCCAAGATTTCATATCGAACTCACACTAAGATGAAGACAATTATATGACAAACGTTGTAACCTTGAAGTATTTTGTCGTTGGTATGAACTTGTGGTACCGAGGCACGTTCAACTGATATTTACGATCCACAGAATTTAAACAATCATGACGAGATCATATCAAGGCTTGAACATGAAAATGATCAAATGCAGAGTCGGCTTGATCGTTTTCATGTAATCGAGTATGAAAAACAGAGCATTTTCATCCTGAATATGCTGAAAATTGAAATTTTAGAGGATTCGTTATTTGTTTTCGATCCTGAACTTTCTGATTTATCTGATTTAGACGATGATGCGTCTGACACTTTTATCCCATCATGTTTATGTGTACTCGATAATCCTTTATGTAGTTTTGAACATCAACCATGTTATTAACAACCTTTTACCCCATCAGATGCACTGGAAAGTGTTATGAAATAAATGCTCAGTTTTTGGGTTATGAATAACTTATATTTTTGTATCGCTTAATAAACATTATTTTCAATATGATCAAAATTAAACATAAAATTTTATGTTTGAATGTTAAATTAAAATTAATTATATGTATACATTTTCAATGTTTTAATTTTGATATGATCAAAATTTATTTATTTTGAATATAATTAAATTTTTCAATAAATAAAATTAAACATTCAAAAAAATTATATTAAAAAAACAGAGGGACAAAACAGTTACTGAAAAACGTCAGTACAAATGATGTTTTTTAGAAACGTTATTTGAACCAACGTTTTTAAAAAACTGTCATTTGCACTGACGTTTTATATGAAAACGTCAGTCCAACACTTGGTCTGACGTTTTTACGCTAAAAGCGTTATTCCAACTGACGTATTTCAGCCTAAAAACGTCATTCCAACTGAGAGATAGTTTAAAACAAACTCTCTTTTTGGTATAACTTTCTAAAACCCATTGGGTTAGGATAAAATCTCCCCCCAAAATCAACATCTGCTGCAAGTCTGGAATCTGCCAAACTGTTGCCAGCACTGATGCAAATATGCTGTGTTGCCGCTTCGTTGTTGTTTCTACTATCTATTTAATATTACAACAAGTAATTTAAAATGTACATTTATACAAGCACAATAATGGTAGAGGTTAATCTATCATCTAATTTCATCTGACGGTATAAAATTCATTTTAAATTTTTTTTTTTGCCGTCCAAAAGCATCTTTTTCTTTACACAACCTTAATGTTAGACAACTCTATTAATCCACACATATCTCTCTCTTCTCTCTCCCTTACCTCTTTCTTATTTTCTCTCTACTCACTTTAATTATAAATTACATAATTAAAAAAAATAAAAATAAATTATTATTTAAAATATAAACGTTGCACGATTAATGTTGAATTTCAGGCAATGGATTATTGCTAGTCTACTTATATTTTGTTTGGATTGTACATACATAGAATCTGTATAGGTTGCCTATAACAAAGTAACATTCACACTCAGGGCCGGCCCAACAGTATGGAAAAAAAAACATGGGCTTTAGGCCCTAAATTTTTAGAAAGCCCCATAATTTTAGGTACATCACTAGCCCACAAAAAAAAATTAAATCCATTAAATTTTAAGCCCCAAAAAATTAAATCCAATCAAAATTTTTAGGGTTTTTTAGGTATGGGTACAATTTTTTAGACTTATTTGAGCAAAAATATATGGATAAATTGTTTACTCTATTAAGTACAATTTTTATAAAAAAATTTGTGTTTAGGTACAAAATTCAAATGAATTAAAAATATTTTTACCTAAACACCTTCCCTTAAATTATGTAGTCATCATTGACAGTTATTTGAGGAAACAAATATGTAAACATGAACAATAGTAATGAGAGGTAAAATAGGGGCATTAATGATCAAAACTCTTCTTCTTCGACAAAAGGATTCTATGACAATGAGATTTGATTAGAATGCCACAAATTATATATGAATAAACACTGAATTTTCTCAAAAAAAAAAGAAGAGAATTTCTTTGTTTTTTTAATGGATGTAACTGTTTTTTAATGGGTGTAACTATTTTTTTAATGGGTGTAACTATTTTTTTAATGGGTGTAACAATCACAATCTCATGCAATTGTTAAGACATGTGGTGTAATGATATCGCGATACTAAATGGTGTAACTATTTAGTTTATGTAAATAACTGAATAACAAATTTGGTTAGTGTCATAATTTTGTGTAATTGTTTTGTGTAACTTTTTTGTTTATTAGAATGCATGAGTAACTGTTTGGTGTACTATAGGACAATTGTAACTGATTGATGTAACTGATTAGTGTAATCGTGTTGTTGTAATATTAATATAAATAGAGTAAGAGAAAATAGGGAGAGAGAGAGAAATTGTTAGATAAAATATGCCCCTATTTTACCTCTCATTGCTTGATTGTAGCCAAAATATATGGAAGGAATACAAAGGGTTTCAACTCATCAACTATTTTTTGAATGGCAATATCGTCATTTTTTAAAAATATGCACTTTAGCCCAAATAAGATTTTGTGTTGTATTTTTGCTCAAATAAGTCTAAAAAATTATACCGGCTTCCAAATCACCCAAATTTTTATTGCAATAATTTGGGCCTATAATCCAATACATAACATTAAAAACTTAGAAATTAAAAAAATAAAAAATACTCAAAAGTTAACTCATATTTACTCACACCCACCTTCTCTCTCTCTCTAGTAAAAAAAATAAAAAACAAAAATAAAAGTTGAAATTAAACATTCTCTCTCCCTCTTTGTAGTAAAAAATAAAAAACAAAAATTGAAATCTCTTTCTCGACAACATTAATACATCATTCTTTTGTCTCCATCTTACATAGAAAATTAAAAATAAATTAATTTTTTTTTAAAAATAATACTAAAAATAAAAAAACCTTCATTTAATATTTCCGCTTTATGCCTCAAATTGGCTTGAGCCGCCCATGTCCAGACTCTTCAAACCCCATACACAATCAATGAATTTACATCCTAGAAAATATAATATCATCCAGATTCACAAGAACATGCTCCAGAACATTTTAAGGGAGGGAGGAATGAATACATTTTGGAATGGAAACGTCGACGAAGGAAGTCTTATAAATAAATACAAGGGAGAAACAAGTGTAATACATTCTTAGAAATCTGAACAGGCATGGTATCTTGAGAGACACATATAACTCAAGTATGTACTATAATTGAACGTTTATTTATAGAATTCCTAGGGTATAAAAAATATAGAGGATAGATTTGGATATTTCAATGAAAACGGATAGTATTGACATTAACTATTTTATTAAGTTAAAGAATGTATTTATGCTCGTCGTGTCCTTTATATGGACATCAGAGGTCAGGGGTCATTCCCTTTACTTGTACTGATAAGAATTTTACTCACGGAGAAATTGAACAAAAAACTATTGAATTAGCATATTTTTTGCATGTCCTAGACTATTATAGTCAATTAAAAGTTTCACGGTTTTGTTGAATTTTATAATAGTATAGATACGATATAGATATATGTATGTATATCCCACCGGGAAAAAAAAATAGTAGACATGCATGATAATTCCAATCTATAATATAAAACATGGCAGATTTCAATAAACTCATCTAACGGTCTTAAATAGACTCATCTAACGGCATCAATATCCCCTCAAAACTATTCACATTGCACTGTGCCTTCCGGCACATACGATGATAATCACGTTAAATGATCAATTGATAGAAGCTTTGGCTACGTGACCACTCACTCTTAATGTCGAAACAAAAGTAGCTTTACAAAGTGTTTGATGGAGGTTGCAATGCCATACGAAGAATGCTGAAGTACTCAAAACATACTTGAGAAGTGGTTATTTTCGTCATATAATTGGTCAACAAAGAGTAGGTGACATAAAGGGGTCATTATATCACATGGTGACATAATGTTTTTTGCTTCTAAATCAACCAATTTGAGAAAGCTACATCCAAACCGAAGCAAAATGAACATAATAAGTGTATTCAAACGCATAAGCTAGCAAAATTAAATGAAAAAAAATTGATTAATTACACCTTTTGTCCTTAAAATATCATCCAATTTTCACTTCGGTGATAGTGTTTAATTTAGCACTTTACCCAGTAGGAGATGAGATTCATTCACTTGTATTCTGACTAGCGGCACTTTACTCGGTAGGGGATATGATTCATTCACTTGCATTCTTACTAGCACTATAAAAAACTCCGGTCTTAATGCCCCTACTATTGCTGTGTAGTCTTTCCTCGAGTTCGTAGAGTTGGGTAATTTTGATGACTTAGTCCAATTTGGAAGCGTTGTCCAATTTTTTTAACAGAAAAAAAATCATGCGCTGTGCACATGAGGACGAACCGGGGACATTAGTTGAAAATGAAAATAATATTTCAATCACACTTTTGTTGTGCCTGTAGGAGGATAGTCTTTTTAGGACTTCTTTAGGAGGATAGTCTTTTTAGGACTTCTTTCCATTAAGAAGACAATAAGAGCGATCTATGTGATCAAACAATTTTGGAAGAATTATATTCAGACCACCTGAGATTTATAATTTAATCACTTAAATTTCTTGACATTTGAAATATTACACACAAATTCCCTGATATTTATACACGCGTAACACTTAGACACTTATCGTTAATATGCATTAGAATATTCATTAGTAAATTATATTCAGACTCTCTAAAGTTTATAGGCATGTAATACTTAGACCCCTTCCCTCAAGTTTAAAATGTTATACTTAGATAAAAAATAATCCAATCAAAGATAAAATATTAAATAATTTAAATTTTATAACCAAAATTCATGTTCTATTATGTCATTTATTAAAATAAAATCAAAAATAAAAATTTAATTTTTTCTTTAAAAAATTATAATTAGTACACGTTTTTATTTCGTTTCAAATTCCAATGACTTTTTTAGAAAATCCAACCGGAATTTTCCACCATTCGGTGATCTGCAAATGATATAAGCGAACATCCACAATGAAAAAAAGAAAAATGGAGTGAAATTTTTCGTGCTTTGATAAGGGCTTCTTTGTAAATGTCATAACAATTTAGATGCAATTAAAATAAATCAAAACATCAGGGTCTGAATTAACAAAAAAAACCAATGCTCGGGAGAAAGGGAACAAATTTGATACTTTTTATCTTTTAGGGTATAAATTGATATTTTTAAATTTCGAAAGTATAAATTAAGATTTCAGTGATCTTTCGAAATGCAAGTTGAAATTTGTCTTTTTTTGGTCAATTGGGTATTATCAAGCTCAATCACCCCCATCTTTGAACTTATGCAATTTCACAACCGAATTTCTTCTAAGTCCCCAAATATTTAGTGGTAAAAAATTCAATTACTCTCAATTAAAATTAATCATTCACATTTAAATTTATAATGTGATCTAAGTCCGATAAAAAGTCACTAAATTTATTATTTAAAGGAGTACAAATTCAATAATACAAAAAAGAATGATATAGTGCACGGGATTTTCTATACTGCATGATCTAAAGTATCAGGGGATACGTATCAAAATTCAATAATAAATAATTAAATTAAATCGGAATGAATGAAATTTAAAATTAAGGGGAATCCAAGTACCAAAACCTCCAAGAACATGCAAATCTGACACCTCACTGGTTGGTGACTTTCAATTGTAGAAACAAAGTCATTTTCCTCTAGAAAACTTAAAAAAGCCCATAGACGACACCATGCTGTGAATTTAAAGCAAAACCCAGTTTATATACAAAACTAAGAGAGAGAGACTTTTAGATTCGAGAGAGAAGAAGACTGATTTAGGCTGTCTCTCTTTCTGTCTCCCTCTCTCTCTCTCCCCATATTCTTCGCATCTTACTATAATCCAATATTCAATTCTCGTGTCCCATTAAAAGCGTTGAAACGGACTCAATAGTTTATACAGATACTGCTCCAGTACCTGAATTCCGGTCGTCGGAGCCTCCAGATCTAACCGGAACTCACCGCCAGCGATTCATTTTTGTTCTTTATTGAAACCACGGATGCTCCGCACGGAGGTTATATAATTGAGGTCGGTGCCGATATTGGTATAATTTTTGTTGAGTAAAGCTCAATTTGATTCTAATTATGCAAGATCTACTCTTTGCGGATCAATTTAATTTTTTTGAATGTATATTACGGAAAGAGATTTAATATTTGTTCCAGTATCTGTCAAAAAAACCAAATGTATTTGATTGAAGTATGGCAATCTATGTGAAGTTATTGAAACGTGCTATTTCCATGGCAAGATCTGGTAAAAAATTGATTTCGGTTGTATTGAATTTGAGCCAATTCAGGTAACATATACATTCACACACATGTAGTTATTCATTGTATAGAGGACGTATTGCATGGTGTTGAACTATAACTGCTCTTTATTTTAGTTCTGGAAATTTTCATTTTTATCTGTGTATATGCGTGCATTGCTGTACTAGTTAAGTTTTAGCTGATTTGTGGTTGAATTATATTGGTTTAATTCAGATTACCAAAATTATAGAACCCTTTATCCCACCTCACCAACTCATGTTGGGATTTGGAGACTAACGCCCACTCCTAATTAGTGGCAGTTTTATTACTAGGCCCAGGCAGCAGGCAGTTTATAGACATTTTTCTTACTGGATTTATTGGTTGATTCTATTGTTGATCTTTGTTGTAGGTTTAGTTCTTGTATAAAGTGAGAGCTTTCGGACCTAACCGATGAAAAACGGGATGATAGAGTGCAGCGTCTGTCATTCCAAGTTGGTTTCCCCGACTACAAAGACGGTGTCAAGGGCTTATGACAGACATAGGAGCAAGATATCATCGAAGCATCGGGCCCTTAACGTTTTCTTGGTTGTTGGTGATTGTATTTTAGTTGGTTTACAGGTGATTGTGATATTCTAGTCATCTTTATTTGTTTGACCATGTTTACATAAACCACGGTTTATCTGAGATTTGACTGGTAATGTGGCTTATGGTTTTTCCCCTGTAAACCCATTTGTTTGGAAGAAACTCCGGTGTCTAAGCTCAATTAATGATGCACATTGCTTCACAACCAATTGGATTTGTGCTTGGTTCATTTGATATTATTTTCCTGCTGTCTGCAAAACATTCTACTGTTTCCCTGCATGTTATCGTGTCTTTGATGACTTACTTAATACCTAGAATTCTCGAAGTAATGGATTTTTGAGAGACTAACTTGGGATAAATTGTAATCTTATTGTCTGATAGTTTTGTATTTCTTTATTTCTTTTAACTAAATGCTGCTATGCCATTAAATATTAGAAGGGAAATACTTAGATTCTTACTTGAGATAATCAAAATTATTTGTTGAAAATGTTGTTCTCACATAAATGTATTGATGTGAAATTGTCAACGAATTGAGACCTATAATTAGGGAAATTTGCAGTCTATCAAATCGACGGGGAATTATAAACTTGTAGTTATAAGTCAAAATGCTGAGAGGAGCTTTTTTGTGGGCACTTTTTGTTGAAAAGTTCATTGATATTTTTGAAAAATTGGATGTGAGTTTTGTATTTAGACTTGATATTATTTCTCTTTGTGGGAGGTTTGTCGTTGATAAAGGTTCTAGTGAAAAATATAAGTGTAAGGGCAACCCAGTGCACGAGGCTTTCGCCATTACGGAATTTGGGGAGGGTCAGATATATGTAGCCTTAGTCTTGAGAGGCTGTTTCTGTGACTCAATCCCTTGACGCTTAAGTCACAATGGAGCAATTTTACCACTGCAACAAGACCCATCCTCTAAAAAATATAAGACTATTTCTTGTAATTTTGTTAATGTTGTGTCTTTCAATTATCTCTCTTACATTTCGTGTACTATGTATCACTTTGTGTTTTGATATTATGATACACAATTGAATCATGAAAACCTTATTTTAATATGTGAGGAGTGTTTGCAAATATGGGCTTTTGTGCATGCAAAAACATGAATGTATAAAGGAACTAGGAAAATGAGAAAAAGAACAAAATAGGAAGGGGATGGTGGTGGTGGTGGAAGGGTATCATAGTTTTTCTATTCCTAAATTACGTTTATGAAGAACACCAATATGAATTTAATTTGTAGGTTTTGGACACTCCCCCCTTAAGGTGATGCATGTGTCTCACATCCATCTAAATCGAACCATTAGCTATATAAAGGAGAAGTTTTTGATATTCTTGTTGCATACATGATGCTGTTGAAAAAGAAGAAAAGAAAAGACAAAAGTAGGAAGAGAGGGGAAAGAGAGAAGAGACCACTCAAGAAAGAGGAGAGAGTTAGGGTTCTCTCCAGCTGTCATGTATATTTATAGTTTTAGTATCATACTAACAAGAATACCCTGCATAGCAATAACCATAAAAGTAAAAGGCTAAAAACACTTCTAACACTCATTCTCAAGCTGGTGCGAAGATATTGCACATGTGCAACTTGCCAAGGGTCTAATGGAACACTTCATTGGGTATTCTCTTTGTCAAAATATCTGCAAGTTGATCTTCTTTCTTCACAAATGGATTACAAATTAAGCCAACATTCAATTTTTCCTTAATGAAGTGTCTAACACCTTAACTTGATTGATTCTGTCATATTGAACCGGGTTGTGAGCAATGCTAGTTGTTGCCTTATTATCACCATTCAACCTCATCGACTTAGAATTGAACCCAAGCTCCTTTAATATGGATTTCAACCACAAGAATTCATAGATACCATGAGCCATAGCTCTAAATTTGCCTTTGCACTAGAGCTGGCCACAATCAACCGTTTTTTGCTACGCTAATGATACCAAATTTGCTCCTACAAAGGTACAATACCCAGAGGTTGATCTTCTATCTGTAACCGATCCAGCCCAGTTAGCATTTGAGTAGACTTCCACTTGCAGATGATCATGCTTCGGAAAAAGTAGTCATTTACTAGGTGGTAGTTTAACCTCAAAATTCGATGAATTGCTTCCATATGAGACTCATGAGGCGAGTGTATCAACTGACTTACCACACAGACTACATAGGCTATATTTAGACAAGTATGGGACATATAAATGAGTTTACCCACAAGTCTCTGGTATAAATCTTTATCTACATGAGAATAATCAACACTCTGCCCTAGCATATGAGTATGCTCTTTCAAAGTATCATCAGGCTTATGCCCTTGCATACTTGTCTCCTAAGTAGATCAAGTACATACCTTTATTGTGAAATGAAGATACCCTGTCTAAGTCTTACAACCTCAATACCCAAGAAATATTTCAAGATTTCCAAACCCTTTATCTCAACTTCTTGGGTTAAATAGGCCTTCGATGTCATCATTTCTTTTACATCATTACTAGTGGGCACAATATTATCAACATATACAATAAGTGTAGTCACCTTCTTATGAGAAAATGTTTAACGAATAAACGATCACTCTGATGATAATCATACCTCACCATAGCTTGGGTAGATCTCTCGAACCATGTTCTTGGAGACTGTTTTAATCCATACAACAATTTTTTCAATCTACATAGCACACTTACTACCATTAGAGGTAAGTTCAAAATCAGGTGGAACATCCATGCATACTTCTTTTTCTTGGTCTCCATGTGGGAATGCCTTTTTTACACCAAGCTGTTGAAGAGATAAACCTCGATTTTCAGCCAACGAGAGCGAGGCACAAATAAAATTCATCTTTTCTACCGGGACAAATGTTTCCAGATAGTCAGTCCTATAAGTCCGTGTAAAGCCTTTTGCCACTAATCTGACTATATATTTTTTAACCGAGCCATCAACCTTGTGTTTCACTGTAAACACCCATTTACATCCAACTCACTTCGTCCCATCAAATAACTCAACTAATTCCCAAGTATTGTTCTTTTAAAGTGCATTCATCTCTTCCCACATTACTGCCCTCCACTTAGGATCATGAAGTGGATTATGTAAATTATGAGGAATAGACACAAAGAACAGACACAGAGTACATCGGTAAAATGGTGAGAGATGATTTAGAGATGCAAAATTGGATATGGGATATTGAGTGCACACTCGAACTCTTTTACGAAGAGCAATAGGAATATTAGGCTCAAACTCAAGAACTGGAACTGATACTGGATTTCTTGAACTCAAGGAAACTATTTGGCACGGCAGTGGAAGACGATCTTATCCTTTTGTCGTCTTTAATAGACACGTGATTCCTTTTTTTTTTTTTCCTTGCTGCTGCTGTTCCTCATTATTTTCCTGCTCTGGTTCTAATGGAAAAAAAGACACTAATGAGACAAATGGGAAGAAAAATCCATACTTGTCTTCACCCAAAATCTTCCCATGATGAGAAGTCTTTGGGGAGAAATAGGTTACTCAGCCTAAAAAAAAGGTGACATCATCCATTAAAACAAATCTTTTACGTGAAGGAGGATGAAAACATTTGTAACCTTTTTATGTAGGAAAATAACTAAGAAAGATGCATTTGATTGCTTTAGGATCTAACGTACTTCGGAATCAAGTAGGAACATAGACAAAGCAAACACACCCACACACTTGAGGAGGAATTGAAAAATAGTTAGAGAAAGAAGAGGAAGAAGGGGAAAAAGAGGAAAAAAAGAAGATAAGACCTCAACTAGTGACCGAAAGCAACCCCATTCTGTTGAGGTGTATCACTACTAGAAGTTTGGTGCATAATTCATGCTCAACAAAATTAGAATGAAGTCCCCCATAAACATATTCACCCCATTATCAAAATGAATAATTTGTATTCGAGTATGAAATTAGGTAAGTACCACCTCAAGACAAATCATTAATAAATTTCACAAACTATTTGAAACTAGACAAATTAGAAACTCAGGACCTTCCCTAAACATCAATATGAAGAATAGCAAAAGATGGAGTACTTTAATTGAAACTAATAGGAAATGATGCACCATTGTGTTTTGCAAGGTCACATGCTACACAACGGAAATAAGAGACATTCACAGCCTAGAAAACAAAGCAAATAATTCTTGTAACAAAAGAAATGGGGATATCCTAATCTTCAACGTAGTAGCCAAATGTACTCCTTAGAAATGTCACATCTTTCTAGCTTGTAAGAATAGGAGTATCTTCTGATTCTTGGAAATTCAAATACTAAAGACCATCTCTCTCTTCACCATTGTCAATCCTCTTCCTCATGACAAGGTCCTAAAAGACACGATGTGAAGGAAACAATGTTACACTATGATTTAATTTTCTTGTAATGCTACTAAGAAAAAAAGATTATTTGAAAAGTTAGGAACATGTAAAACAAATAAGAGAGATAGAGAGGAAGAAACTGAAATAGAACCTTTACCAACTACAAAAGATAATGAACCATCGACTATTTTAACTGTCGTTTTCCTGAACAAGCAGTATATGATGAGAACAAAGTGGACATTCCAGTAATATTGTCTGAGGCTCTTGAATTAATGATCCAGGGATAAGAGAGGGTATTACATGATGCACTCAGTGTTATGTAGGTAGTTTGCCGAAATTGACAAAATAAGTGGATGCAGTGGCAGGTGTCTCCAGTTTCGACATAAAGCAACGTGTATTCTCCACTTCCTCCTTAGTAAGTGCATCTCCAACTCTTACCTTTTTTTAGACTCAAAGTTAAATTTGAGTAAAACGACCTAGAAAACATCTTAAATCCTATATTAAAACTCATATCCAATCAGACCTTCTCTCCCGTCTCTTATCTCCTCTCTTGCACTTCACACTCATCATTAGTAGCCATCTATCTTCCGGATGTCCTCCTTCTCACCTCTATTCCAACTATTTTTATTCTACATAGAATATTGTAGGTCTTTGGTCCCTCTCTCTCTCTATATATAGTTATTGGAGGGAAAGAAGTAGAGAAAAAAGAAGAATCAAAATAGTTTGAGGAAAAAAATTTAAAGAAATGAGCTCTTGGGACAACATGAGAATTTTAAAAAAATTTGAGTATAAATGGGGTTTGTCCATCAGAGAAATCTATACCAAATCAAGTTTTTTACTCATTTTTTAACTCAAATTCAGAAAGGATTTAAGAGCAATTGTCTTTAGAAGATGAAGCAAGACAAGGGGATGGAGTCTCCACTGCAGTATTGAGATGGGTTCAAGATCCTCTTCTACTGCCTAAGTGTCCTCCTCTACCCCCAAACTGAAGACGACCATTTAATTTCTAGCAAGTCTTTTGATTATGTCTCGGCTTATTGCAATAACAACAATATAATTTATCTTTATTATCAGATGTAACATCATTGCACGTTCTCTCTCAACTTTCTTACTTCTTAACTAGCTATTTCGAGAAGTAGCAGTAGCCGGAGCTGAACTCTCTTAGGGCATAGGGTGAAACATGATCCCTCCTCTCTTCTAACTGAACATAAGCATATACCTGAGAAGGAGAGTCTTTTTCCCTAAGATTTGAATCCGAATTTGATTGCAAGGAATTCAACAATCCTCTCTTGTTCCATTAACTTCTATAGTTTTGAGGCATCCGTAGCACAAACCATATCAAGTTTTTGATAGTGATCCAAGTCTTGTCATAACCTCGCAAAGTATGAAAATATGTCGTCGATGAAGAATATCTTTGTTTGTTATTATCTAGGAAGCACGGATACTCGGCGGGAGGTCGACGTGGCGGTGTCGGACACGTGTTTGATACGGATACGCGTATGATACGGCCGGACCATAGTTGTCAAATCGCGATTCGTATCGTGAATCGGAATCTTAAATTTGAGAATCGTGAATCGTATCGAATCGTGAATCGTAAGATTCGACTAAAAATTTGAACAAAAATAAAAAATAAATTATATATTTAAAATAGAAAAAATATTGAATATTGAACATTGTTGCATTCTAAAACTAATTGACATAATCATATCGTCTAAACGGAAAGACGCTAACCTTTTGCTTCATTTTCATCTTTTACTTAACCATTTTCAAATTCAACAACTTGAAAAAAAAAAATTTATTAAAGAACCATGACTATTCAATAATCAAAATAGTGACACTCAATATAGATTAGGTTATAAACATGAATGAAAAAAGAACAAATAAGAAAATTGATTGGGATAAAATATATGGGCCAACATTTTGAAACAAAAAATTAAAACATAACAAACTACCTATGAAAGAATTGAGAGCAAAAATCAACCGATCATGCGAGAGCGTTAGCCGTGACCTTTAGCTTTAGGTAACCCAAGACGAGCTTTAGATGACATCAGAGAGAGAACGAGTTAAGAGGTTGAGTTTTTATTAGGGTGTGGGTTCCTCTACAAACAAAACGACGTCGTTTTATTGTTTAGCGGACAAAATGACATCGTTTTTGCCAAAAATTTGAGTTTTAAAAAACATGATTGAATTATACGATTCGAGCAATACGAATCGAATCGTACGAATCGTAAGATTCAGGTGCGATTCAACTCTAAAACGATTCTCATATAAGATACGAATCGTTTTGTACCTGTATCGAACCGAATCGTATGAATCGAATCGCGAATCGTACGATTTTGATAACTATGGGCCGGACACATGTCCGACACTTCTAAATGTGTCCTGAACAGTAAACAGTGAACAGAGATTTTTTGTGGCCGGACACGGCTTGGATACGTAGGGATACGGGGGGATATGGGGAAAAAAAAAAAAGAAAGGAAATTTTGACGATTTGCCAGATCTGCTTCGACAGAGAGTAGAGAAGAAGAGACGAATGGACATAACGGATATGCTTCGACGATCTGCCTTCAAGGATTTGTCTTTAAGGATCTGCCTTCAAGGATCTGTATCAGCAATCTGCCTTCAAGGATGTGCTTCAACGATATGCTTCAACGATCAAATCTGCCGCATGCTTCTTCCTCTCTCCTCCTGCATCCTGATATGGTGTCGGCTGCCCTAGGACTCTTTTTCTTTTTCTTCTTTCTCTCTCTCTCTCTAGTCTCGATTGAACAGAGATGATACTCGCAAAAAAAAAGAGAACAAACACGTTTTTTTAATATTTTTCTTTTTTTTTTGTTGGTATAATTCATTTTTTAGTTGTCACCTACAATTCACTTTGGTCTAAGGCCACATTCAAATTTGGTGTTAGTCCACTGTCCAATTCTAAGTTTCTAACATATTAGTCGACTATCCAATTTAATATTAGCCCCCATTGTTCAATTATAAAATATTAACCACCTACTCAATGATTTTTAGGTCTTATTATTAATGTTATTTATATAAAAAATATATAATATTATTTTGCTTAGCCATATCTTTGCCATACCCGTGTCCTATATTTTGGAATTTTGTCGTATCCCCGTGTCTGTATCGTATAGGATACGACACCCGTGTCCGTATCCATGCTTCCTAGGTTATTATGAATCCGACATTTCAACTCATAAACCTATGCCATGTTTCCCAAACATCTCACAAATCTTCTTCGAAGTGTGAAAAAATAAATTGCCATTATTGATCTCCGGTTGCATAGAGTGGAGTTACCAAGACATAATCATTGAATTCTCAGCCTTGCACTTATCATAAAGAGGGTCGTCAACTGGTGGTTCTTCAACTTTAGCAGTCAAATGACCCATTTTGCCCTTACTCTTAATAAACAACTTCGCTGACTATGAGTAGGCCGGTAATTATAGCCATCAAGCTTTGTGGTCGTAATCTGTAGGGCGGAATTTTCAGTTTGAAGCCCAACCCGACTTACAACACCCTTTAACTATTTCTAAGACTGTGCTCACATCCTTAATTTGATTTCAACCTCTTTTCAAGATCGTATATACACACCAAATGACTTAATAGACCAAAAAAACAACAACAAGAAACACAACAACTATCTCAAACCAATATTCTATCTAATCGAGAATCGTAGAAAATAGCCGAACCTATTATTGGAGCACAAAAACAAGCTACCGATACGCAAAAAGTACCTTCTGAGGCCTTTGAAGATATGAAACTCCACAAATATGGGTGTAAAACACAAGGAATTCGTTGGGCAATGATAATCAACAATAATAGCAACTATTCCAAACATTGAAATCACCAGAGGTGGCTAGATATGATTTTTGCGAAATATTTTTTTTTGAAAATTAGAAAAAATAGGAAAGAGGCACTTAATAATTTAAGGCAAAATCCAAAACATCTCTAGCAGTAGATCTGTCTTGGGTGATCATGACTGTAAATTTTTATTTAGCAGACATAAAAATAAAAAAATCCAAAAAATGTTTGCTTTGGTGGGGTTCCGCATGTAGATGAACTCAAGAATTACGTAACCTCCACAATGATACCATGTTGAAAAAGACGAAGAAAAGAAAAAAGGAGCAACAGAGGGAAAAGAGAGAAGAGGTTACTGGGAAGAGATGAGAGAGGTAGGGTTCTCTCCTCCTGTTGCTTATATTCATAGTTTTAATATCATACTGACATAATATACCCCCTATAGTAACAACCGTAACTATAAGAGACTAAAAACACTTTAATAGATGAATGTCTCCAGTTACTCGAAGAGCTAGGTAGTTCTATCTTTGAGCTTCCTTTGGGTTAAAGATAGATAAAAAGGATAGTCAATTTTTTGGTACTATGGCCTCCTGCAAATCTAGGAATTGAAAATTTTCAAAACTATCAGGTCAGGTGCTTTTTGGTTTATTTTCTGTTTAATAT
Organism: Ilex aquifolium; assembly: GCA_951799425.1. Taxonomy (NCBI): domain Eukaryota; kingdom Viridiplantae; phylum Streptophyta; class Magnoliopsida; order Aquifoliales; family Aquifoliaceae; genus Ilex; species Ilex aquifolium. Next base: position 15,882,007 of record OX637397.1, on the reverse strand, counting down.
TTGTTGACTACTCGACTAAAATGTGGCAAGTATTTGGTAAGGAAAAGCAGTACAAGGTGTGAAGGAAGATAATCCTTCTGATGCTTCGTTACGCAAACCAACAAAGAACGAAAGATACATTCAACATAAATACTAAAAGACCTACTTTTATCTTTAAGAGACTTATAGATGACAACGAAGTCGCTCTTCTTTCAATGAATTAATTTTTCCGCATCCTCACTGATGCGGGTGCCGGTTTGACTTCATTGGGTAACATAGTTGACAAATTTGAAGTCTCTCTTATCCAATAACAGTTTGTGGTATGAAAGAAGCCCATAGGAAGTTACCTATCTAGCCACTGCATTGCAGAGCCCCTCAAACCCATCTTGTAAAATTCCTTAGCATTAGCCAAGTTTCAATGAGGTATTCTAAAAGTGTCAAGGCCTCCAATTTTATAAATGACAAATTTTTTATTTTTTGTGCAAGGGTAAGGAAATCAGTTTTTGTCCCCAAAGGGTTCATTATTGATTGGAGATATTACATTTTAATTTTGCTTTAATTTTAGGTTGGACATCTCTTTAGATTCAATTTAGATTTGACATGATTTTCAGAGTCATAAGTTAGTTGGACTCCTGATCACCCAGAGAGACAGTGAAAATTTCTGGATGAACTCGGCTTCTATTATTCATATGCTGTCTCATTTTGACCCTCTTTAAGATCTACAAGGATCCTGTGGGAGCGGGTCTGCGTTACTTCATTTGTGTCTAGTCCGCCATGATTTGCATAGACTCTTGATTATCGTATAGTAAGTGTTGGCTTTCTCCCTTCTCTCTCTTGTAAGCTCTTGATTGCTCTTCCTTCTACTCATATAGGAGGCAAAAGAAAGTTAAACGGAGGGTCTAAATGTGTTATTTTGTTTTTGAAGTATATTGATTAATTTCTCTATTGGAAAAGGCTTAATATGGGTTAGATGTTACATATTAAATGCTTTGCTTCATATGACTAGAATGTTTTGTGTTCTATTGGGCATTGCATAATTTGCTAACCATGCTTAAATTCTTGTTTTTCTTTTTCAGCCAATTTTGGTATTTATGTCCAAGGTGGATGGGAGATTTAAATATAACCCCGTTGGTGTTAACTTCCTCACGGAGTGTGCAAAAGTTCTCTTTGCAATTGTTATGCTTGTGATCCAGGTACATTTGTCTTTTTTCCTCACTGTCAACTTCAAAATATTATCTTTTTTGTTTTCATGTTTTCCTTGGTAATTTATCTCCCCGGAATACTTGTGAATTGAGCATGTTCAAGTAAGACAATCTTGAGACTGTTTAATACATTTGAGTTTACTCATTGCTTAATTTTATATCGATATACCAAGTTATTGTGATATTTTTATTTACTAAAGTAGGATTAAGTGATTTGGGTATTATTTTAATGTTAATCAAGTTGTGATTAGAATCGTAAAGGCCAGAAAAATGTTGGTGAAGATTCCCAACGTACTCGTTTTGTATAATTGCAAACATGCAGAGGGAAATATGTCACATATAATGCAATGTGGACTATGTATTAGCAAAGTAAGTAAGAAAATATGCAATGATATCTACATTGAGATCTCTGCCTTATGATATTTTAAATATGTAATATTTATGAATTACGGAGACTATGTGGTGTTATAATTATGATCACCATGATTTTTAGTGTCAGTGTTTTGAGTGATTTTGCAGGCTAGGCGCCAGAAAGTTGGAGAGAAGCCGCTTCTCTCAATTTCCACGTTTGTGCAGGTATGAAGTCTTAAAGACTTACATTTGATGCATTTATATGATCTGTAGGAGATGGTAAATAAATTGTTTTTGCATGTTACAAGGATTTCCGGCAACATCTATTTATTTTTTTAAAATTAATTCAGGTTGGCTTGCCCGTTAAACTGAGACGACGTCCATTTGAATGCAGTGTTTTCCTATTTTAGGCATGGAAATGATGCAAACTTTAGGAGTTATAAAAATATAGTATCTTTTATATTCTATTTTGACTTCATGGGCTTTTGTCAAGTTCCTGTAAATGTTTATTGATATATATGAAAATGGTTGGCTGTGTTATTATCACACGAAGCAGTACAAAGGCCAAGATGTTTCCGAAACATTACCGAAACGTTTCCGTTTTCAAGCTTACAGAAACTATGCACCGAAACAAAATTTTGATCCTTGGACTATGGGAATGCATATTCTCTAGCTTTAACTTGCTATATGCTGATAAAGATACATGTTGGATAGCTGCACAGTTAATAGACACCGCTGCGCTGCAGGAGTCAATTGCAGTGTTTTTTTCCCTTTTCCATGATGAGGAAATTATGCCTAAAGAGTGGTAGAGAGAAGCATAAACCAGGCTCACTCGGACAGTGAGCTTCGGTCACGCAGGCTCAGCCTGAACAACTCGAGCCACAAAAGTTACTTTGTCTTGGACAATTTACTTTAACTTAGGCTGGTCCTGAGCTAACAATTCTCAACCCAATGACAGTTCTAGTTGGGTTTGAGCAGAGGCATCTGCCAGAGCCAGGTTGAAGCCCGACTCACAACTATATATTGTATATCTTGTCTCACGACTCTCATCCATAGGATGGATGCTCAACATGGAGGCTTAACATAATATTATGCATACTATTAGGATATAGTTGTGTAGGCTAAATTCAGTGAGTCACATCTCAACTAAATCCAAGGGTTAGGATTCTTATTGTTAGATTAGTAAATAGAGAATTGGAAGAACTCTAAGAGAGGAGACGGGGAAGTCAGAATCATACTTGGCCCCTCACTTTCACCTTATATTTATAGTTACCCACAAAAGTGACTAGTATACCCTCAGAATATAATCTAAGCTTGGAACAGATAGCTGCCAGACGAGAACGATTCAATACTTTTGTGAACATATCTGCAAGTTAGTCTTCTGGTTTCACAAATAGTGTTGTGTTGCGATCTCTCCATCGAGTATTTTGTCATGAATGATATGACAATCAAATTCGATATGTTTAGTCCTTTCATGGAATATTGGATTGATAGCACAGTGAAGAGTTGCCGATTATCACAAAGCAACTTAAGAGGAAGTTGAGATGGAAATCCAATTTCTTGAAGAAAATGTGGTAACCACATTAGCTCACTTATTGTATGTGCTATAGCTCTATACTCAGCCTTTGCACTGAACCGCGCAATCACTATTTGTTTCTTACTCTTCCATGTAACCATGTTACCTCCCAAGAAGGTATAATATCCAGTAGTTAATATGAAATCTAAGGGAGAACCTGTCCAATTAACATTTGTAAAACCTTCCACTTTAAGATGTCTATTGACTTGGTACAACAACCCAGGTCTAGGAATATTTTGTAAGGTATCGAATGATACGAATAACAACATCATAATGTGGTATTCTAGGACTTCCCGTAAACTGGCTCACAACATTAATCGCATATCCAACATCTAGTCGGGGGATAGTGAGATAATTAAACTTTTCAACAATCTACGGTATCAGCCCGGATTCTAAAATAGTGCACCGTCATCCACCAACAATTTCTGATTCAGATCCATAGGAGTATCAATTGGTTTCCCACCTAGTAAACTTTCTTTTTCCAAGCAGATCAAGTACATATTTTTTCTGAGACAAATAACTGCCTCGTTTAGATCTAGCAACCTCAATGGCCAAGAAGTACTTGAGTTTGTCTCAGTCTGAAATTGATGTTGCTAGAAGATTTTCAACTTTGCAATACCCTCTGAGTCATCACCGGTAATTACAATATCATCTGCATACACAAGTATAATAAATCCTGCAACAGTATGTCTGTGAAAATTAGAGTGATCTGTTTGATCTTGAAGAAGACCAAATTTTAGAACTATCTCTAAAAATTTACCAAACCATGCTCTTGGTGACTATTTTAAACCGTACAACGATTTCTTTAGTCGACACACACTCCGAAAATAATCCCCCTAAGTAATAAACCCAGGTGGTTACTCCATGTAAACTTCCTCAGTCAAATTACCATCTAGAAATGCATTTTTCACATCCAACTGAAACAAAGACCAAGCTAGAATAATAGCTAAAGAAATCAATACATGGATAGAGCAAATCAAGATTGAATTTTACTATATACATCCATCGACAACCCACAGTCTTTTTACTAGTAGGTAAGGGAACGAGATCTCAAGTGTCGTTATGATCTAGGGCATCCATCTCAGCCTCCATAGATTTTCTCTAACCCGGATTAGATATCGCTTCATGTAATGTCTTAGGGATGGAAATAAGAGAAATAAAACAAGAGAAAGTATGGGACAAGGCATCATAAGAAACAAAATTAGTAATCGGATGATTAGTAACACAAGATCGAGTATCTTTACGGAGAGGAATGGGCAAGGAGTCAGAGGTAATTGGGGAACTCGGATCACAAGGCGCCAAGGAAAACGAGGGGGACCATAGTATATGGCCTCAAATGACGAGATTACACGCGTAGGGGGAGGAGACGATGGTGGAGGGATAATGAAAGAGGTGGGGGTAGAGGTGATTGATCAACATCAAGATCTAGTGGAGGAGTGGGATCTCGAAAATATGGAATCGATTCAGTAAATGTGACATCAACACAAATAAAGTATTGTCGAAATATAGGACTATAGCAATGATAATCTTTTTGAGTGCGAGAATAATCAAAAAAGATACATTTTGTAGCATGAGGATCAAGTTTATCAAAATCGGGTCCTAAATTGTGAACATAGCAAACAAAACCCAAAGATTTTAGGAGGTAAATGGAATAAGTGAGACCGAGGAAAAATGACAGAATGAGGACTGTGCTCATTTAACATAGAAGATGACATACAGTTAATTAGATGATAAGCAATAAGAACACCATCATTCCAAAAACATTGAGGGACATTCATTTGAAATAAAAGTGCACGAGTCACCTGCATCAAATGACAATATTTACGTTCGGCTACACCATTTTGTTGGGGGGTGTAGACACATGAAGTTTGGTAAATAATGCCAGTTTTACGAAGATAAATAGTAAATTGCTCAGAGTCATACTCATGAGCATTATCAGAACGTAGAATGCGAATACGATGACCATATTGGGTTTTGATTTCCTTACGAAATGTTTCAAATATGGAGAACAATTCATAACGAGCTTTTATGGGAAATAACAAAGTCACGCGAGAATAATTATCCACAAATGTCACAAAATAAGGAAATTTATTAGATGAAATATTTTTTAAAGGACCCTATACATCGGAATGTACAAACTCAAAAGGATTGGATACATGATTATTGACTCTAGATTGAAATGACACACAGTGATGCTTACTAAGTTGACAAATTTCACAAAACAGATAGACTGAAATGACACACAGGGATGCTTACTAAGTTGACAAACTTCACAAAACAGAGACGACATATGACCAAGACTAGAGACTTGACGCATCAAATTCTAGAGAGATGAATGACCAAGACGACAATACCACTAAAAGGGAGATGATGAGATTTGAAGAGCTCTAGGTGATGGACCAGTCTCAAAATAATAGAGACCACCTGCTTCATGCCCCATAACAAGTGTCCTCCTCGTCTTTAGATCTTAAACACTATAAGGATAAAAGGTGACAGAACAGTTAAAGGGAATGAGTAATCTTACTAAGACACATTAAACTGAAAAGAAATTGGGGAACAAATAAAGCAGATGATGAAGACACATTGGGACTTAGTTGAGTAGTCTCCAAACCTGAAACTTTAGATGAAGTCCTATTAGCAAAAGTAACACTTGGAGATGGAATAACAGAATTGTAAGTGAAAAATTCGCGAGACGAACCAATCATGTAACCAAAAACACTAGAGTCTATGATCTATGGATTGCGGGTGGAAGACATTAAATATGTGAAAGTGGTACTTGATTGGACAAAAGTAGTCATTGAGGAAGATGGGATGATCTGTTTTAGAGACTGGAACTGTGCATACTTTTCTCGGGAGATAGTAACTAACTTGGAGTCAGATGGTGCTGCAGGGGATGATGATGTAGGCAAATGGGTGATATTATCATGATAGGAGACCTAGTTAGCAGTGCTAGACGACTTGCCATGTAAATCCCAACAGTAATCCACAGTGTGATTACTACGACCACAATGAGTACATAAGCGAGTAACATTACGGCCTCCACGACCACTACTACGTCCCCCTCTAGAATCATAAATAGAACGACCACCACAATGTTCACCTTTATGACCCCGACCACCCTGAGTACTACTACTGTTGCAAGTGGAGACAACCAAGGTTGACTGGTCAGCAGAGGGACCATGATCAGTGTCAGATCTAAAAAGATCATTAGACAATGTAGCACGCTGAAAGCGGGTAAAATCATTCAAAAGAGTGGGAAGAGTGAGACTTCTTAAGATTTGGGTACAGATAGACTCATACTCAAACTTCAAACCAATAAGAAAACGAACAACATTCAAATCCTCACACTGTCACTCCATACATGCGACACCAGTCGTAAACGGGTGGAGAATCCTCAACTTCTCACAAACACCCATAACTTTAGAATAATAGTCTTCTAAACTCAAAGCATCCCGCTTAGGGCGAAAATGCTGTTTGCATACCTCATAAGTACCGGTAAACTTACTAGTACCATAAAATATCTATGCCAAACGATTTCAGATTTTATTGACTTTATCGAGATAAAGCAATGTGGAGCTGATATGAAGTTCAATACTATTCAATAATAACTAAATAATTTGGGCATACTCTTGCTCTCACTGATCAAATCTAGGGCCTTGGGTTTAGTTCCAACCAAATACTTTTTAAAACCTTTGCCTTTAATGAAAACTTGAATACATCGGGGCTATAAAATATAATTAGTCCCATTTAGCTTGACCGAAGTCATAGGAGCATGAAAGAAAGAGGATGAGGAAATATTTGGTGGAAGGCTAGGAGGAAGTGCATCTGTCTTCAACTATGTTGTGGAATCTGTTGTCATATTACTGAAACTGGAGCAACTGAGAACCTAGATCTGGGCTAAAAGAGAGCTGGAAAAGGAGAACCAACCAAAAGAAAAGAGGAACCCAATCCTATACTCACGGGACCAAGAAGAATAAGGCTAGGGCAGTCCTCAAAGCAACGAACCTGACCAGAAACCTGATGAACCGAACCAGAAGCCTGCTGAACCAGACCAAAACCTGCTGAGTTGGACCACAAAACTGATGGACTGGCCAGAATACACAGATTGTGGCTGGAATAGGTCTGAATACTATCAAGAATAGCTAGGAGGTGGGAATCAGCATGAACTGGGGAGAAAGACACCTGAACCGGGTAGAACTGATCTGAAACTTGCAGTAGAATGGTCTGAACCGGACGTGAACCCACCTAGTCTGAACCAAACCAAACTGGACTGGGCCAGCTGGCTCTGGGCCTGGATCTTGTTGGACTGGGCTAACAGGTGCTGGGCTGGATTCCCTCTTTTAGAAAAACTTGCTGATGGACTCGGGTTTAACCTAACCCGAATTAGATTCGAAGTAGAACTCGTGAACAACGGGCTGTGTCTTCTTCGTTCGAACAGGTCTGCGAACCCCAGATGCAGACCACTCTGGCGATGATGAGAACTTCAGCAACAATGATCAACGCCAGATAGAACATTGACCACCATATTTTCCAAAACACCATACGAGGCTATACGAATCACAACACCTGAGATCCAACGAACAGAAACCTCACCCGAATGATGACATCAATACCTTCAAACAATCAGCCATAGATCCGACGATTCCATACTACAACTAACATTCCAACGAACTGAAATCGCACGGATCATGTACTTGATCACACCCATAGTTATTGTTCATTCATAACAGGATATAAATCCTAGTTCGACCACCATATTTGCCAAAACACCATACGAGGCTATACGAATCACAACACTTGAGATCCAACGAATAGAAACCTCACCCGAATGACGACATCAATACCTTCAAACAATCGGCCATACATCTGACGATTCCATACTACAACTAACAATCCAACGAACTGAAATCGCACAGATCATGTACTCGATCACACCCATAGTTATTGTTCATTCATAACAGGATATAAATCCTAGTTGTTCATTCAGGCTGTGGTTGAGTTCTGGATGAGGAAGATGAGAATAGAAAAGAAAGGAGGAAGAGACGAACGGGAAATAAAATACAGAAGAGTTTAAGTTTAAAGAAAAAATCATGGATGAATTTTAGATCAAATTGGCTCTGATATCATGTTAGATTTAGTAAATAGAGAATTGAAAGAAAGAGAGGAGGTAGGGAAGGTAGAATCATGCCCTATCTCTCCCTTTCAACTTGTATTTGTAGTTACCCATAAAAGTACAAATGATTACTATTCCCTCAGAGAGGTATACTTATTAAATTAGAAGTAATGACAATATACTACTAATTATAAAAGTTGAAGACTAAAGCATGATGTGAAGAAGGGATTGAAATATGGTTTTGTTGGAAAAAACTTGTAAGCAACGCCCTTTGAGCGCTCAAGCACATTTTCTCAATTTGAGACCACTGCTTGCTCAACGCTCACCCAACACTTGAATGGTCATGTTGGGTGGCTGAGACAAAATTCGATTCCAGAAACTAGCACTCTCTCATGCTCCAGTGGGCAATTCGGATTTTGTAGATTTTGGTTTCCTATTTTGATTCTATTTTCATTCCTATGTATAGGTTAAGGCTGAGTTCATCCATAAAGGTTACAAAGCTGAGATTTTCAAAGAGAAAAAAATGTAGAGAGCTTGACCCTAGCCTCTACTAAACTAAAGTGGCTAAAGATTTTTCATAAATTACTTTTGACCTATATCATGTTCTTTTAGAGAGCTACCTTGTAAGAGACACAAAAGCCTGTTGAGACATTTTTGCTTTGGTGGATTTCAATTGAAGTCTGAAGGCAGATTCCTTGAATGGTATAGGATGGATTGAGGATTCAATTTATGGATCGTCCATAAAGCATCCAAGAGTTTGCAATGGATTCCGAATTGAAGTTATAAGATAGAGAAAGCATCTTACTTAATGTAATTGGTTGATCTATAAGTCTTTGAGTCTTGTAACTAACTTTGAAGCTTTAGTGGATTGGTTGTCTGAAAGATCCCGTGGTTTTTTCACGTTAGGGTTTTCCACGTAAAAATTGCTTGTGGTATGGTTGAGTATGATTGTCTTACTTCTTATACTTGCAATTTTCGAGGCAATTTGTGATATTTGCATCTTGCATACGTCATACGTGCTTCACATATCGAATAGGATTTGATTTTTGAATTGGGCATTATCTTACGCATCTAGTGCACAAGCCCTATTTTTTTTTGATAGGAAATAGAAATAACATTAAAAATATAGAACAAAAATACAAAAGAAAATCCAGCAATATATTTATTTGTGCGAGTCCTCAGACTGTTGGTTAGACCCTTGAAAATCAAATTTTTTAGAGTACTCTTTTTAATTACTGGCCCATCAACCTGATAAATATTTGTATTTCCTGCAGGCTGCTCGCAGCAATGTGCTTCTTGCAGTACCAGCGTTTCTGTATGCTATCAATAATTATCTGAAGTTTACAATGCAGGTATAGACATTGTGATTGGTTTCCACTTTCCCACATCTGCATTTGCTTTTGGAGAGCATTTTACGCATGTTGATAATGACATAGTGGTGCCTCTATTTGATGTTGGTAGTGTCTCAACTTCTTACATGAGCAAGTTTGGGTGCTATGTTGTGGCCCAGGTTTTAGCAATACAGGGTGATTGGGTGTCTAATCACCATTAGATGTACCGTTTAAGCTTATTTACTGTTCATTGATCAAAATTCTACGCATTGTGTTAAACTGTTAGGGCATCTTTGGTTGAAGAATATGGCTGGATGGGATTGGAGTGTCAATCCCATTGGTTTGTATGGCTTTGTTTTCGTGCCCTAGTTACAGTCAATGGACTTTAATGGATGATGACCTCAGTTTTGGTGTATTCTATCCTCGATCAATATTTTCTTTACCAGCATTCATGTAGATTGATAGACCGAGCTAGGAGGTGCTGAGGAAATCTCTGCCGCATGATAGCCATTATTAGTAGAGAGGGAGGAGGGAGAATTGTTTTTTGACTAACATATAGAAGAAGATGGTGGCTCGTCATGGGTTTCGGCTGGTTTTGAATAGGAGGTAGGAAGGTGTTAGGGAGGGGGAAGCTTTATTACTTTTTTCTCTTACTTGTTATGAGTTAGGACCAAAAGAGGGGACATTTGTTTTATTTTCATCTTTCATTACATTGGGGAATTTAGAAAGACCCAGTGTCAAACACTTGATGCTTTATTTAGAAATGAGGCAATGAAACTCTTGGTGAAAAGGTTAAATGCACATCATGCAGTATGATTGCCATTTAACAAACAGGAGATAAATTCCCGATATGGCATACGTGGGCAACCATTATTCTTTGGCTAGTGTCATGATGATCTGTAAAGTTCATTGTGGTTTGGTGGCTCTTTTGATATCTGTGACTGATAATTTTTATTGTAGAAACTTTTTTGCACCCTGTTAATATTGTTTCATTTGATATAGGACAAATGTTGCCAGCGATTATATAACTAGACACTTTTTTGTGACAATAATTCAGCACATTTTAAATGTGACGTTTCATATAATATGACATACTCTACCATAAAAAAGATATTTTACGACATATATGGACGACCACTATTGCTTGGCTACTGTTGTTATGACCTGTAAAGTTAATAGCCTAGGTTCTCAATATTTGTCTGCCACAAACAACTTAACTGTGCAAACTTTCTGTGCAGCTGTACTTTGATCCTGCCACTGTTAAGATGCTGAGCAATCTGAAGGTATATTGCTATCTTCATTTTTATTCATGAGGTTACTAAGGAGATAATGGTACTGATAGGTTGGTGACAGCATGGTTTGTGGCTTTTATTCATGCTTTTGGTTTTTGTTTGCTTCATCAATTTATATTACGCGTTCATTGATATTAGGCATAACATTGTTTATTGCATACTTTTACAATATGTTGTGGTGTATCTATAGATTTTCATGGCTAACTTTGTGCAAATTGCTAGCTGGTTTTGGCAGACATACATTCATTTTTCTTTATGAAATGTTTTTTCTATTGGTAGTGGGAGAGAGAGATTGACAAATAGGACCTCCCATTAGATGCTATTGAAAAATAAGCAATTTTATTGATATTAAGAAAGCACAAAAAAGAAAAGAGAGTTGGACAAGTCGTCCAATCCCAAATCAGTTAAAAGAGAAAAAAAAGAAAAAGAAAAAGCTGACATGGACAATGGATAACAACAAAGAGCAGTTAGAGCAACATAATGTCCTGCTATAAATCACAAGAAAGCTCTCCGCCTTGCCATAATGCAAATTAGGGGAATACCTTCAAGAGTATTAGAAACCAAAGTTCAAAAAGATACTAAAAAATATATCTGATCTCATAATCCACTGATTCTCATTTATTTTCAAAGATCATCACATTTCTGTCCGACCAAATAACCCAAATTGTGGCAAGAACAACCCAATTCCAAATTCCAAAGAGTAATCCCTTTCTTCTTGATTTCAAAACTGCTAAAGTCCACAGTAAATGTAGACTAGATAGAACAAGGAGTGAACAACTCATTCCTTCCAAATCACTCAATTTGATCTAGAACGATAATGCAACGGGGAAATCTAAAAATAAGTGATCCACATTTTCATACTCACATCGATACATAACAACCCACTACGGAGAAAGATAAGCTAGACGTCTTCTTATTTGAAACATGTTATTGGTATTAATCTTATCATGAACAATATTTTGTGCACAAACTGAGAATTTAATGGGCTTTTTTCCTTCCAAATCATCAAAGTTGGAACGGAAAGTGGACATGAAGGAACATCAATTAATTAGTCAAAGAAAGAATGGCTAGAGAAGCTACTTCAAGCATCAGTAGACAATAGCTTTTATCACATGACTGATGATCTAAATGTAAATCATCAAGCAAAGACAAGAATGAGACCATTTCTGCTATATCTGTATCATCAAGATTCTCACAAAATCTAATATCCCAAGAGAAAGTGGGTCATCTGCAAACCGAATTCGAAAAGGTCTTCAAACATGAAGACAAAATTGCTAGCTGGAGAGCACTTACTCAGTAGATAAAGGACACAACATGGGTCTCTGATTTCAGATTCAAAAAATCTGCGTGTGGAAGCAGCTACTTCCAACAATACATCACGAGATTTGGCTTTTGCATTTTTATCATCTCTCTCTCTCTGCTTTTAGACTTCGTTAAGTAGGCCCGTTCTCCCTCTATCCCACTATCAATCTCTCTGTGCATTACATATCGAAAAAATAAAAATAGAATATGCGCTTGCTAACAGTGGTGATGAAGAAGAGCAGGCGGGGATGGCGAAGGTAGCAGATGATCCAATGGAGGATGATTTGCTTAGTACCAACAGTATACTGTATTAGGCTTAATTAGCCAAGGTTCAACAATTTGTGTTCTTTTATCCTCCAAAATGGTGAATTTTTTTGAGTTATTGAAATATGGTTGCCTTAATTTTCTTGACTTCATTTTGGTTTTTTTCATTAATTTACATATTATCTGCTTTATCTATTCGACTGCACCCATATCCCCAATGTATTCGACTTGTATGGCTACACATGGAAAATATAATGTATTATTTATCATATATGTATGGAGCATATCCCATACGTATCCTTGCATATGTGGCCGTATTTGTATCTTTAGGTATTGGGTTTTGGATACTCGGAGTATGACATACTCCGACCTTCCAAAAGTATCCATGTCTCATACCTCTTCTCCAACTAGAGTGCATTGGGCTTCAATTCTTTGCATTTTGAGCTATCTTGGTGGCACTTTACATCGGAGTGTGTTATTTTCATCCACTTTTTTTGATATTGATTTGGCTGGTGATGTCATGGACTGCAAATCCACCACTAGTTTTTGTTTCTTTCTTGATTATCTTATTTCCTAAAAAAGCAAGAAGCGGATTGTTGTCGCTCATTTCACTGTTGAGGATTAATACCGTGCTATGGCTACTACTACATTAGAGATAGTTTGGTTGATATGGTTGCTTGCCGATCTAAGCATTTCCTTTTTGCTCCTACTTCTATGTATTGTGAAAACAAACGTGCCATCCAAATTGTAGCTTGAGACTATTTCCTTGCTTTTTTCTTTTGTTACTATGCAGTTGGCTGTCTTTTTCATGAAGTCTTGCGCCATGTTGCATCTCCATTTTCTTTTTGACTAACTTCCTATACTTTCTACCGTCACATCATGAGTTGGAAGGAGGATTGTTAAGATTGTCATGTTTATTTATCAATAGGGGCAGTGCAGTCTTTTTCTTTTTGTCTGGTTCAATATATTGTCTCTTACACACACTTTTTATTACGATGGGAGATTAGAGAGAGCCGCTGCTAATTTTCCTTCCTTAATATCCCTTCTACGTATTCTTTTCTTTATTTGCTGTAAGTTTTAAGAGTGCCGACTTTCTTGCTTGCATAGTCAGCCTACTAACATATTTGGCCAGGACTTCATGTTGTGTAATATTAGTCTTTGGATTTTATTAAACTGTTACTTCCAAATTATGTCACAGGACACTAATCTTGAATTATATTCTTGCAAATTCTGATTGTGGACTATGAAAATGCAGGTTTTGGTAATTGCTGTTCTGTTAAAAGTAATAATGAGGCGTAGGTTTTCCATCATTCAGGTTAGTTTTGTGTTCTGAATGGTCTTAGTTTGACCAGTTTTGGCAAAGTGTAAATAAAACTACATGTGAATGCTTCAGGGGATTATATTCAATGATTGACAACAACAGTAATGATTATTTTAAGGTATTACTTAGAAGAAAAAAAATTACTGAAGCTTGTGTGGTCTTGTTTTGTTTTTCGCCACAGTGGGAAGCTCTTGCTCTGTTGCTTATTGGAATTAGCATAAATCAGATGCGTTCCCTACCTGAGGGTACTACCACTTTGGGTGTTCCTGTTGCAACGGCTGCATACATGTCCACATTGATTTTTGTAAGTGATTTTGGTTATTTACTCTCAGGTTGTTACTACACATAGAACTGACGGGTGATGCTCCATGCATCGCTAGCCCAAGGTTTCAGCCCAAAAGCAAAAATTCATATGCATGAATTGTTTTTGAGATTAGACTTTATCATATCTTTGCTATTTCATTAAATTGTTTTTGTACAGCTGAGGCTTTATTTAGGATTTAATGTGCAGGTTACTGTTCCATCTTTGGCCTCAGTCTTCAACGAATATGCTCTGAAAAGCCAATATGACACAAGCATTTACCTTCAGGTGATCTCAGATAATATTACACTTGTCTACTTTGATGCTGTGTCAGGCAGATAATACGAGATTAGTTGGTTGATTTTTGCATTACTTCTCTAGGAGAAAAAATACTATCAATTTCATAGTAGTTCTGATTGCATTTAGTAGTGCTTCATAGTTTCCCCTCAATTAGGGTAGATTGCATGATCGTCTGTTTTCTATACTGCCCTCAAAAGTGCGATACGCTAAACAGCTCTGAACATATTCTGCTTCTGTAATTGTGTAGGTGATTTAGTTGAGGAGAGAGAACTTATAGGGTTTTCTAGGTGCATTGAGTACTTGGGTTTACCAGCGCGCTTTTGGCCAAACTGGAAATGTTAAAATATGGGAATTGGCTTTTTACTTTTTAGCCTGGGTTATATGCTACTATTTTGATTGAAGAATAGACAAACAACAAAGTGGCACTATTTCTGGGCCTGTTATGTCCAGAAGCTATGATGTGGATAATCTGGAAGGAATGAAAGTGAAGGATTATTGGGTTTTTTTTTTTTCTTCCTGGGGTGTTGTTTAAACAGATATTCAAGTAGGTTGGACGATAGACCTCAAGACAAATGTCAAGTGACGATGTGGGACTCAGCATCTTTTAAATGGTCGTGACACAGCATCCCTTTCGGGATCAATCTGCCTTAAACTGAATTCAAACCATTAGTCGAATAATCCCTTGTTCTTTCCTTATCACTTTATGTTCACTCTTGTTTTGCTAGTCATGCATGCAGTCTCTAGACTCTCTACACAAAGGTATCCAAGCATATCTGCTATCCTCTGTTTTTGACACTGTTGTTTGTTTTGCAGAACTTATTTTTATATGGATATGGTGCTATATTCAACTTTCTGGGGATTATTGGAATTGCCATTTTCAAAGGTACTTTGATGCTCTGTTGTCCAATCCTGCCAATTATTGTTTATAATGAAGGACAAAAATGGTTGAGTTGAATTTAGACCCAGTTTTCGATTTTGGTTGCTTAACTGATTTTGTAATTTGTCATGCCGTTTGTCTCCAACTCCATAAAATATGTCTTTTGAAACTTGAAAGTAGCTTGCTATTCGTCTCTGTCCAGTACTTCCTATGTTGGGCTTGAATAGTGTGCTAAAACTTCTCTATTTGTTAATACTTGTGCCCCTAGAGACTGCTCCACATGCAGAGCTTTATTGTTATCATGGTTGAAGGTCGTGAAGTTTGCCATAACATCATGTCGTGGACATCAAAAGAGATTCATGCTATAACATGATGTCGTTGAATGGTATATAGCGATAGGCTGCAAGTCGATGGCGATGACTCAGGAATTTTGGTTGAGTCTACCGAGATGTCTCCGAGTCAACCACGAGTGGAAGGAGACTCGTGATTTACACGGAATGTTGAACTATGAGGAGGAAGAGTGCCCAGTCGGATATGAGTTGGCCAAGCCTTATCGAACTTGGACAATTCTTTGAACCACGATAATTTGTGCCGCTCAACTTTTTGGCCCTAGTGCTTTCTAGCAAATTGAGGGTGTGCAATTGTTATCTTGAATAGCTACAAATTGCCCCATCTTCTTGCCAAAGGTAGCCCTGTTTCTAAAAAACATCTCTCTTTTTTTTCTGAAGAAATGTCATGCCGGACAAGTTTAGGTAAACACTCTCCTACAAACTTTAGGTTGAAAATTGAAGTTGGCAGTAGAGAAAGGGCTCTTAGGCACTGCTTATGCTTGGATTTTGTGATGGAAAGATGGTAGGAACACTTTCTCCAACAAGCTTTAGGGTAAATATTGATGCTGGCAGTGCAGAAAGGGATTTTAGGGGCTGCTTATGGTTTTGATTCTATGCTGACAGATTTTAAGATGTATAACAGAACTGAGGTGGATGGGTTTTTTTAGTTAAGCCCATTTAAGGCAAAAATTTGTTAATAACCGAAAATATAAAGAGGGGAGGGGAGGACATAAACCTTGCCCCTTTACATAATAAAATAAAATGACTAATATCTTGCTTTGGAATGAAACTGACAATTTAAAATTGTTTCTCTAATGCCTTCCATTAGTGTGATAAAGTCCCTAGCCGAGACCCGCATTTGTAGAGATTCCATAAAATTCCACTCATGTTGCTTTCACCATGACCCACCTTGCATTCATATTATCATGTCTTTGACTAGCCGCCAAGTGATATGGTTGAATTAGTGTAAGAAAGAGAAAGAAGCCATGAATGATAAGAGTGAACAGAGTGCAGAAAAACTTGTAAGAAGAAGAAAAAGAAGATGATGATGATGAAGAGGAGGATGAGAGGGAGGAGAGAAGGAAAAAAAAATTGCAGCCTTATAAGGATTAGATAAAATGACTACACAGAATCAAGTTCTCATATGGAATGCTGTACTGAATAGGAAGATTATATTATAATTTATAAGCTGATGGATTCTCCTAATTCTATTAGTACTAAGGCTTCAAATTTAAGAACTCTTGGCTCTTTGACCCTAAAACTATTCTAGATTATTAGAGCCTAAATAAAACTCGAATGACTATTTTGACCCAAGATAAGATGCATGACTAGGGTTATTAGCATTGTTCTTTTGGCTAAAATGCATTTTATGATACTTAAGAACTGAATTTGGGCTATTAGTGCTGTTAAAAGCTCCCACTTTCTTTAATCCCACTACCATGTCTGATAAATCTAGACACTCGGAATCAATCTTTTTCCATAGGACATTCTAAGACACCTTATGATAATATCTGTTGCAGTTGGTTCATGAAATATCTAGGCTAAACTTGTGACTCTGATTGTGTTATTCCAAATATTTCAGGTCCCAGTAGCTTTGATATTTTGCAAGGACATTCGAAAGCTACCATGCTTTTAATATGTAACAATGCAGCGCAAGGAATTTTATCCTCCTTTTTCTTCAAATATGCTGGTGAGATTTTCCCTACTAGTCTAAGAATTTTGTTTCTTGCGCTAAATATTAAGCAAAATTACAGCTTAAAATCTTTTTTACCCCTTGTAAATTAGAATTTGTAATTCTTGATCTAGACCCTTAATTTATTATGGCTTTTTGTGTGGTAATTAGTCTTTGTTGCACTCTTTACTTATATATGGCCTCTCTTGATGCTATCAGATACGATTTTGAAGAAATATTCGTCAACTGTTGCCACAATCTTTACCGGCATTGCCTCCGCTGCATTATTTGGTCATACTTTGACCATCAACTTTATTTTGGGAATTACTGTTGTTTTCATTTCAATGCACCAGGTACTACTGCAAAGAGAAGTATCCTTTTGACCTTTCCAAGTTTGTTTTCAGACTAACCCTGTGCTTCATTTTTCTTCAGTTTTTCTCATCTCTTTCAAAAGTCAAGGATGAACAACAAAATGGAGTGCTGGAGCGATTGGACATTCAGAATAACAGGTATTTGTTTGTTCTTTTTGTCTGTTTTGTGACGGATAGTTATAGCACTGGGGGGTTGAGAATCCTACCCTACTTGTTTCGTGGCACAGACTTGGCACAAATACAAAAAGATTTGATGAAATGAATAATACAGGTTATTGACATTGGTTCGTTTTCTTCTTTTGATTGATCCTTCTGCAATGTGTCACATGCTGCTTTTCATTCTCCTGGTTACCTGGGGCAACTTAGTTCCAAAAATGTTTATTTATATTGTTGAAGTATAAACACTTAAGTAACACCCTCTCTAACAACTTAAGCTTTTAGAGTACTTGGTTGTTTAACATATATCCTCTGATTATGGTTATATATGTTTTAATATCACAGCTCCAGGGATTCATCCTTCATAAATATGGCAGCAGGAGCAAATGAGGAGGTATGAAAGTCTGATCAGCTTGTCTTCTACAAAAAACATTAATGCTTTTCTGTAACTTCTGCTGAAACTCATTCTTTCTTTGTTTTTTTCCATTCACATCTTTTCCAGGCTTCTCATCGTGTAGGACATGATGAAAGACAACCGCTCCTTCCCACCTGAAGTTATTCAGAAGTATGTTGCTGAAACCTCACAATGTCATTGGAATCTTTCTGTTGCATCTATTATTGCACTTCTTTGATTTTAATACTTGGAGTGGTCATATTTATTTTATTTATTGATTAAAAATTACACGGATATGATTATGTCTAAAAGTATGAGATCAGTAAGAACCTATAATCTGTGGGCACGACCATGGGGGTGTCCGATGCAATATAAGGGGAGATAACAGTTGTATAGAACTTCATATGGAAATATGTATCCATATTGATGTGCATAATTTTTGTCCTTATTTGCTTTGCTCTAGTTGACAATGTTTACAACTATGAAATTTACTAATGTTTAAGGTCAAAGACTTCATAATTGGAAGAGAAGGGTAGATTTGCGAAGGACAGTTGGATGAGGGATCATATGAGAAAACAATATTTTGTGTAGGGGTTTATGGAATGTAATGTTTAGAGGACCAAAGAAGAAATCTGTAGCGAGGGCCACTATTTGTTTGACCAACGAAATGTGCCTTCCACTTGTTTTGCTGGTGATAACTCTCTCGCTTGTATGCAAGGATCGAAATATCATTTCGGAGTACCGCTTCGGTCAACTCAAAAATGAAAATGTTTCGGAAAGCAAAAATATAGAAACACGTGAAAACACAAATATAATCTATTTATTTATAAAAATAAGCTTAAAAATTGATTAATTGAGCATGTTTATTGGGTTAACATCCATATATGCAAGATAATATCAAGTTGGAGAACAAAAAGGTTTGACAAGGTGGAAATCACTTCAATTAGTTTCAAATATTTAATTTTCATCAAGCAAACACATTTTTACATAATGTTAAGGTCTCGTAATACAAATGAAGGGCTAATGAGTACATAAATACATGGCTACATCTATCCTTCCGTGGAGTGTCGAACAGACTCATAAATCGGTGTAGGGTCTTGGTAGTCACTTAGAGAAAATCTATATGTAGTATAAACATGACGACAGTAGTTAGTCCAACTCATATAATTACGATAATATGAATCATACTCTGTCCTGAACCTTTGATAGTCCGCAACATTCATCCATTCTGTTGGGAAATGAATGCACCTGTCCCTGCCCAACATTCGTCTTGTCTCCAGGAGTCATGGCTAGATCTATAACCATATGTTGAGAATCTATATTCATATCCTCGTGAGTCATACCTCGATTCATAATCATATTCAGAAATACCATATCCAAAACCATAACTATATGAAGACGACGAACCAAAATTATGGTGTTCACTTCTATTTCCACTTCCACTTACACTAATAGTAGAAAAAACAATATTAATCATATCGACTCTATGCATAATAGCATTTATACCATGTGGAGTGATCAGATTTTGTCGGTGATCTCGACTTGAGCGTCGTTCATATTGAAACATTTGTTGAGAGCCATGATCCTTATTTTGTGTAGCATCTGTAAATCTTTCCTCTACATTGAATACAACTTCATGTGGATTTTGACTTTTCGTACCTCTATGTGATGAACTAGTAATGTGCTCACTACCACCTCCATCGCCACCATGTTCAAGATTATCTCCACCGTCACCATCTCCACCACCACCACCACCACCACCACCATCATCATCATTGTTACTATCACCATTATAATCATCATCAGTACTACTAGTGAGAGTGACAAGTTGCTTACGGTTTGATAGACTTCTCATTAGTTTCTCAAACTCTTCATCATCTATTGGTGAAATATTTTTCCTTACTTTACTTTATCATTTTCCACTTACTTTTGGATTTTGATTTTCGTGGTGGCACAACACTCTGACTTTGACCTACTTCTCCATCATCATCAGAAAAACGATTTGCCCATGTTGCAAGGAAAGTGTTTGGTCTTGTTGGTTGTCCGTCATCATCAAGTTCATCTAAAAGTGCATCACCGGAGTCATTTAACCACTCTAAAATACATTCATCCTCCTAAAAAATAGTGGTTAAGTCTATAGATCTGAATTCCTACATTTTTTTCTCACTCACAAGGTGCCTTAACTTCAACCTCATGTTATACTATGCAAACACCAGCATTTACAACTTTTGATAGTTGATTCCGCACTTTAGTATGAATGGCAGCGCAAATGTGCTCTAGTTTCTCTCGCAACCACTAGATAAGATTGTTTGCGACAATATTGTCATAGCAATCTTTATCAAATTAGAAGCATCAATGTCATACATAAATCACCATTCAGCTGCATAATAATAAGAATCATCTTAAAACCTTAAGCCTCGTTT
Organism: Ilex aquifolium; assembly: GCA_951799425.1. NCBI lineage: Eukaryota > Viridiplantae > Streptophyta > Magnoliopsida > Aquifoliales > Aquifoliaceae > Ilex > Ilex aquifolium. The sequence continues at coordinate 15,861,453 of OX637397.1, read as the reverse complement.
GGATGGAGGTAATCTTGATTGGGAAAGAGATTCTCATTTCTAAATCCTAAATTATCATGTTTGGAGAGTCAATTATTCAGTAATCTAACTTGGGAATAATATTGTAATTCAATTCCCAATAATCATGGGTGTCCTAAACCCATGGTGAATGGTGGTAATCTCATACATTGATTGCGTATTCTATATAAGGAATAAAAATCCTAAAATTAACTTCATTTCAAAAATTGAGTTATCCTCCTAAAATCAATCTCTTTTCTAAAATTAAATTATTTCTTAAAATAATTTGGGAATGACATTAATTCCCACATTAGATTACTGACAATAACCAAACGTTGAATATAAGATTATTATTGTAATTGGAACCCAGGTATTTCATTACTAGGAATGAGATACCCATTCCCAATTAAGATTATTGTCATCCAAACGTGCCCTAAAGAAAAACATAAGTAGAAAACCATGAAGACAAAATATTATGTTTAAATAATCTACTTAATTACCTGGATTACTTTTGGTTTTTCCTCTAATTGCATCTCGGTCAACAAAATAACACATGACCTCTCGAAATATTTTGACCTAAATATCATGGATATGTTGATGTTGTATATTAAAATAATACACTCTTAAAATGAGATTGAAATACTAAAGTATTACCTCTACAAGTGCTTGAGCAGCCTTGTTTGGATTTGTCTCTAATCTAGACGCAACGATCCGAAGTGAATCTAACAAATTTTCTAACATACTAACATCTTCCTCATAATGGTAGTTGGGGGTTCAAGTAATAAGCTACACAATATACATGAATGAGTTAACTTGTGTCACATCTAAAATGATAACACTTGTAATAAAAATAAATATTGTTAAACAATAAGTTTACCTGCCATATGAATATGGTGAATGATTTGTTTATTCCATAGAGTATCAATGATGTTAATATATTTTTTACAAGATTTAGGAGCCACATCTTTGACAGTTTGTCTTGTTTCGTTACTTCATATACATATGACATTGTAGCTTTTCTTTCCTCATTCAACATTCTTAGAACTCTTGCAATAAGTGTATGCATATTCACCACCTTTTTGGCATTCTCCTAAAATTTAGGATTTAAAATTGTCCCTTTTACTCTCTTTTCAACTGGATCATTCGCTCCCGTAGTCTTACACTAATTTTCTGAAGTAAACATCCTTTACAAGCCATTTCTTTTTTCTAAAATACTTTGTAGGAAAATATAATTAGTGATAAATATTGTTTGTCCAGGCCGAATCAATTTTCCCGAACAAAATATTCTCATTATATCTAAGACTCTTCTATGATTATAGATAAAATTGATTACTCTTTTAGCTTGCTCCAACACATTTTGAATTGTTTCAATCATGAAAAAAATAATGTAAAATTAAATCCAGAGAGTGGACCGCACAATGAGTCCAATATAAGTGTGGCCTTCTTTCTATCAACATTTCACCAGCTTTTTGGTACGGACTACCATTGTCTATAATAATCTGAATCACATATTTCTCTCCAATCTTCTCAACTACAGTGTTCATCAACTCCAAAATATAATTAGCATTCTCGTTATGGCCATAACTATCAATTGACTTGTGAAAGACAACTTTTCATCACAGAATATCAAGAAGTTAATAATAGATAATCTTGTGGTCGATGTCCATCCGTCACACATGATTGTAACTCTGTAAATCTCTCACTTTTTGTTTTTTAAATTGGTCAATGTATTCATTAAGTTCATCTATTTCATTATCTAGTAATGGCCCGCCAATCTCATATGGGGTTGGGCCTTGCACATCCACTCCAGTTAAAGTAATTTCATCAATCATCAATTGGTAAAAATGATCTTGAGCTTTGCTTGGTGGAATATTCTTATAAATAAAATACTTTGCAATAGCATGTTTTGCCGCCTTGGCCCACTTTTTGGGATTCACATATGAGTTAGCTTGGCTTGCTTGACTCCCCTATTTCGATACAGTGAAGGATCCATCTCTTCTATCGTGAGATCTTTTCCTTTGCCAATCAACTTTTATGATTTTTTTGAGAATTTATTCCAAGCTTTCTTTATACTATGTGAATGCGTCAAACCCCTAGATGTTCCATCTTTTTAGGTAGATAGTCTAAAACTTCTTCCTCTAAAGCCCTACTTGGCCATATGTATATCACAAATAGATTGTTGTTTTGCATACTCAATATCAGTTCTCTCTTCTATCTATACCATCATCCGAATACTCATTAGAAGAATAAATTTCAATACCACTTCTCCGCCTTGATCAATCAATTAAATTTTGTCTTATCTTCCTCTGTTCATCAGCTAGTTTTGCATTTTTACTCTTCTTACTATTAAGGTAATCCCCCATAGCTCTCGAAATTTTTAAATGACACTTCTCACATTATTCCACATTATTATGATTGTTGCCAAGTGTTGCTTCAAGTGTGACACTGCCACCCTTCATTATTTTATAGCAAAAATTGCACATCACATGTTGTCAGTTATTCCCAATTCACTCACCATTTTTTCATCCGATATCACGTTCTTTTTTCTTTTTCTGGGTTGATTCAATAACCATGTTTTTCCCCTTTGATGTCATATCTACAATAAATACATTACACTATCGAACTCATCATATCCATACTTCAAATTAAATACAACATGTATAATACTTTTAAATTAAAAGGAGTACAAATTTATTATTTGCATTCTATTATAATACTAAAATTAATTGCAGTTATTTGTTAAACAAGGTGTATTGTTAATATACCAATTTAGAAAATAATAAGATTCAAAAATAAAAGGAAAAAAAGAAGAATTAAAACATGGGTTAGTAACAATAAAGGAAAAAAATAAGGGGGGGGGGGGGGGAGGAGGGCATTAAGTTAATGAACAATTCTAAAAGAATTAAAACAATACACTAATGTTTTGCCAGCACAAATTTAACAAAAGAAAAATGAGGGTGGGGGGAATTAAAGCATATGATTGTTCTCTCTTACCAAGCAAATGCACACGAGAGAGAGAGAGAGAGAGAGAGAGAGAGAGAGAGAGAAAGAGCAGATGCACGAGAGAGAAGAGTCTAAGACTCGAGTCACTGGCTCTAGCTGTCCCAGATCTGCAGATTTGAGAGGAGAGTGCGACCCCCCCTCCTAGATCTGTAGATCAAAGTGATGAAGACCTGACACCAGCAGAGAAGGAAGAAAGAGAGAAGAAAAAGAAGAGAAAGGAAAAAGATCGTACTGGATTTGGATCTGGGAGGTTGGATTTGGATCGTGGGAGTGAACGGTAGCTTTGATCTGCACATATCTGGACTTAGGACCCTTGGTAAGCTGCTAACTCTTCTCCTTCTTTCGATTTCTGCAGTTTGTTCTCTCTCTTTCTCCTCTCTGTTTTGCTGAATATGGCGATGACAAGGAATATCTCCTCTTTTTGGCTTGACAAGCAATTTTTTGAGCTCTCTTCTCTCTCTCTCATCATTTGTTTTGCAGAAGAAGGGGATGACTGGGGAAGAATCTCTCCCCTTCTTGGCTGGACACTGCAACACTGCAATTTATGCTATTTGTGGAATCATGTCCCTATTTCGATCAAAATGTTACTGTTTCAACTGAAACGGTCCGAAATAGTGACGTTCGAAGCACAGTATTTTTTTTCCTACCCTTGTGTCGGTTTGTTGAAAACTCAAATGTTTCAGGCGTTTCGACACGATATTTCGTTCCTTGCTTGTATGTCTTCTACACTTGTAGTTCTTCCTCTTCTAGTTTGTTTGTATTGTGGAAGGGTATTCTTTGTGGACAACACATGGTGGATTTGATGTCGACATGGACAGTTAGATAAACATTCTTTAGTAAGAACCACTTCATCATGTAAGCAATCCGCATGAGACTGAAAAGAGCATCTTTAAATCTTCTTTTCCTCCCATCTAAGGGTTGTTTGGATAGACCCCTCACGTAAGCTGCATAAAAATTCCTTAGCGTCCTTGGTGACTCTCCCCTGGTAGATAAGTCATGCTATTGCAGCAGGACCAGTTGATGCATACTGGTGAACTCTTGATCACCATTGGTTGTGCTAGTTCGTCTTTATCCCTATTTTCATTATGCGGAATGACGTATCAGATTCAGAAAACTGATCACTTATGTCAAAAAGCTACGCCTGGCCAATACTTCAAGAGTTCGACCAATCACCTACAACCCTTTCCTTTGCCGGGGACTTCCACGAAATGAAAATGGGTGTCATCGTCGTATGTTCTACTTTTGTTTGTTGCCCTACTTTATACCCCGGAGTACTCCTATGGCCAATCTCTCTTAAGGCTTTCAACTAACCTTTCTATAGCTTCACGAGTTCCCTTCTTCCAGTTCTCTCTTTGCGTTTACTGGCAGTTTCTATTTCTAGAAGAGAAAGAAGGACGGAACATACCGGATTCTATTGAGCTATCTTGTTGTTCTATTAAGGCAAGCTAATACTTCTATACATCATGAACTGCAATCATTGGCTATATCCCAAAACAACAGTGATATGTTCTGTAACATGGGAAATTAAAAGTCATGTGGCTCTGAGGCTAGGACGGAGGGCTTGTCAGGGTGCTGTGACCATTCCATGGTTTGTAATATTGACATGTCAGTAGTGTAACAGAGCTCACCCACTTCCTACAGATATCAACCTTGGGCAGCAATTGGTTGAGCTACCTAAAATTTGTATATTCACATCGGACAACTTCGTTAGGGTATTCTAGCATGTTAGCATTAAGGGTAGTTATTAATTACTTTATTTTTTGTTGCCCTATTATATAAGAGCCTCTATTATGCATATTAAGTTGATTTGTTACACAAACTAATTGCGCCATAAGGATATTTTCTCTCATCTTTCTTTGATTAAAGTTTACATGGCATCAGAGCGTGTTTCGATCCTAAACATATTTAGCATCACATTAATTTTTTGGGGGGAGGAAATTGTTCTTGGATTAGGGTTGACGTCATCTGCAACGATGATGATGTCATCATCACGGACGAGTTGCAGGCACCTCCTATCCCGATTTTTCATGAGCTTTCTCATGGTATGCTTAGTTTTCTATTTCATGGTTGTTTTCTAGCATTTTGATTTTTTGAATGTTTTTTGAAAAATAGTGTCAAATTTTTCGATATGGTTTTTCCTGTTCTTGCTGCACTTTTGGTGCTTCAAATAAGTCCTAAGGGGTGCAACTAAAGGGTTTAGGTACTCATTTGAGTGAATTCAGCTGTTGGGTTAATTTGTGACTAACTTTGGGTTGATTTGGTGGTTCGGCGGTCTGGTTTTGTGACTGGTGGTCTACTTCTGCCTCAAATTCCACTTACAAGGTCCGATTCTTTGTTCTTGTTGCTCGAATCTCGATTTGATGATTGGAAGCCTCTTGAACTGAATTTTTGTTGAAAACTTGGTGGATCTATCATGTGTGTTTTAGCTTTCATCGCTGGTATCGCACCTTCCCTGATTGTTGCTGTCTTCCTTATTGCTCTCGGTTGTTGATTTGGGCTGGTTTCTGGATTGTTTTCTAGGTCTTGATTCGTTTGGCTGCGGGCTGTTTGACTTCATATAGATTCAACCCAGTGGATTTAGTTTGGTTGCTCTCCTTCGTTGGAATTATGGCAAGCGGGCACTCTGATTATTTTTAGACCATTAGTGTGAAATTAATCTGTGAGGCCTATGTTATGAAAGTTTTCTATTAGGAAAAGGTATGTGGAGTTATGTTAGTGGTGTTGTAATAGCTCCAACAGATACTAAGGCAGAAAAGAATTCTGACTTGAAGTACAATTGGGGCATCAAAATGCTAAAATCTGTACCCGGATTAACAACTCAATTAATCAGAGCATTGGTGTTCATCTATTAAGTTTATCACAATTGAAGAAATTTGGGACTATTTGGCTAAGTTATTTGTGTTATGTATTTCAAGCTTAAGGGTATTTTGGTAATCTGTGGTTATATATATTGGGATGTAGTTGTGAAATCCTAATATCTCTACTGCTGATTTATCTTCTTTTTATTTGAGTCTAGCCATCTATTTTTATTTGTGGTATTCTCAAGTTGGCAAAATTTATTGAAATACCGCTTATTTAAAGCATTACTAGTTTTGTTGCACCTTTTAATCTTGTTCATTTTGATATTTGGGAATTTGCCACTGTACCTACACAAAGAGGATGCAGATATTGTGCCTCTTTCATTGATGACTATACCAGATACTTTTAGGTTTATTTGATGAAACATCGCTCGGAATTCTTCTCTATATTTACTGCTTTTCGTGCTATGGTACAAACCTAACATTCCTTTGTTATTAAATGCTTTCGATGTGATCAAGGCGGAGAATATTCCCTTTTGTTAAATCTGATGGTTTTTTTTTTATCAATCCTCTTGTATTTACACACCTGAGCAGAAGGGTGTGGCCGAGTACAAACATCGTCACATTATGGAGACAACCATCTTTCTTTTGTTTTCACCTAATGTCTCATGTTCTTTTTGGGGGGAAGCAGTTTTTATTACAGTTTACTTGATCAAATGCATTCCTACTATTCTAATCTCTAGTGTTTCTCCATTTGAAAAATTGTGTAGTAAGCCACCTAATTACTTCTCTTTTACGTGTGTTTGGTTGTACTTGCTTTGTCTTGTTCCCTAGTATTCTTGTTATTATGTTTTCTGCTCGTTCAACTTTATTTTCTTAGATATGGTGAGGGTTAAAGGGATAAAGGGATATCGTTGCTATAATCCTATTATACACAAGCTTTATGTCTCTTGCCATGTTGTCTTTTATAGAGCATATCTCTTTCTTTTTGATTCCATCCATCTTTTCATCTCTGGACAAATCGGATCTCCTTTTATATTAATCCTTTTCTAGTTGATGTTTCTCATGATACATATGTTAGTGAAATAACTGTGTCTGATTTGTCATCCTCATCTTCTTCCTCTTCTTATTCGTCTGTTACCTATCTCCCTATTATGCATACTTATGTTCGCAGGACTCCCGTTGTCTCTTTTATGGATGCAGTGCCTTCTCCTGACATTGTGGATTATACTCACTATCTTCGGCACTCTCAGAAGTGTTAAGATAGGTTTTGTTTTTCCAACTCTTGTTATTGTTTTGATTTTTGTTCCTTTCTCACTTCTATTCACTCTTTGTCTGAACTTGCCTCCTATAAGGAGGTTATATTTGATCCTCTTTGGCAACAGGCTATGGATGAGAAGCTATCTGCCTTATATAGGACTTGACATCAGGAGTTAGTGTCTTTATCCCTTGACAAACACACCATTAGTTGTAAGTAAGTTTATAAGATCAAAACTAAATTTAACGGTTCTGTGGAAAGTTACAAGGCTAGGTTAGTAGCCAAGGGATTTGTTCAAGAATATGATCCAGACTATGATGAAACTTTTGCCCTTATTACCAGATGATCGTTGTTCGTATTGTGATTGTAGCAACTGCCATTCGTTGGTGGAACTTGTCTCACATAGATGTGAAAAATGCTTTTGTCCAAGGAGATTTATCTGAAGAGGTTTTTATAGTTGATCCTCTGGGATTATCTCATAGTTCCGGTCAAGTATTCAGACTTCACAAAGCTTTATTTACCTTTAAACATGCTCCTAGGGTATGATTTGCCAAGTGTTCTTTAGTCATGTGTGACTTGGATTTTCGTGCTAATGATAATAATTTTCCTCTTTTTTTGTGATCTACTTCCTTAGGTTCTATTATTCTCTTACTTTATGTTAATGATATGATTATTAGAAATGATGACAGTGTTGGAATACAATTATTGAAAATAAATTGCAGAATCACTTTGAGATGAAAGATTTGGGTCAATTTTGGTATTTCTTTGGGAATGAGGTTACTTCCTCCCCCCAAGATTATCTCATCTCTCAACCCCATTATGCATCAAATGTTATTTAGCGAGCTCGTTTATTATATAATTGGACAATTGAGGCACCCTTAGCTTAATATTCGTTATTCTCCCTCTAACCTTACTCACTTGTCCGACCTTGCTATCTACCGCACTATTGTTGGGAGTTTGGTCTATCTTGTCGTTACTCGCTGACATATCTCTTATGTTGTTCTAGTATTTATTCAGTTTGTTCTCTCACTTACTATTGTTTAGTGGGTTGTTATTCCCTGCATTCTTCGGTATCTTCGAGGTAGAGAGTATATTATTTCCTTCGTTTTCTTCTATGAAACTCAGGGCTTACTAAGATGTTGACTGGACTGGTGATTCTATAAATCTCATGTCCACCATTGATTTTTATTTTTTTAGTGATTCTCTTATTTCTTGGGAAAGAAAAATGCAAACTGTTGTTGCTCGTTCTTCAACTGAAGTTGAGTACTGTGCTATGACATTTACCATAGGTGATTAAGTTTGGTTATAAAATAGTTAAATCAAAATATTTTATATTATACAATTGATAATATAAAAAAAATAATTTTCTCATAAACATATCCTATTCGTACCCGTATCTTAGTTTTTAAAACTTTTATGTATCACCATATTTGTTATCATACCTGTAGGCTTCCATGAGTGTATAGAACGTATTGAGAATTACTGGCACTTTGTAGCCATCTTCAGCGGGGCATCATCAAACTCATTTCTTCTTTCTATTATGCAGTTAGCAGATATCTTTACAAAATCTCACACTATAGTACGCTTTTGTTTCTTTCTTGGCAAACTTTTGACGTTCTCTCTAACCATATCATGATTTTTTTTTTTTGGGGGGGGGGGTTATATTAGACTATTTTAGCATATTAGTAGTAAGGGTATTTTGGTCGTCTACTTTACTATACAAGGGTCTGTATGCATCTTATGTTAAGTTGTTACATATACTAATTATTCTGTAATGATATTTTCTCTCTTTTTCTCCTCTCTTTTCTTTCTTTGATCAAAATTTACAAGCTTCAAACGGGCACAACACACTGGACAGTTAAATTCATATCACTTCTAGATACTACAAGCCTCAGACGAACCCTTAGTCACACGATTCGTCTACACACGCCTATGCTCTCAAGCTCTGCACGTAAATTCGCGATTTGAGAGCGAATTTGCCAAAAATTCGCGAACTCCACTAAACGAATTCACAAATTCATCCAAATAAATTCGCGAATTTTAATTAACTACAATAAAAAAGACTTCTATTAAATTTTTGAACTCCAATATTTTGCCGCCAGCTGTAAAGACTCCTGCCTGTGCAGAAAAAGACTCCAGCCTGTGCAGCCATGCGCAAAACCACATGAGAAAGACTGGATGAAGGAGTTTAGGACTACTGCCTTTTATAGGCATGTGGAGCTTGCCTTTTTCCTTCTTTTGTCGATGTGGGATTGAAGCCAAGGCAGTGTAATGCCTCAAGGCTTTCTCTTCACAGTTCACTCTTTTTTTTTTTTTTTTGGGACCAATATTTTGCTTTACTCATTTACAATAAATTTGTATATAAATTTAACTTTTGAAAATTTATTTTCAATAATTTTTATATAATGTAAATATATATGTATATATAGTGTGGCGCTTTCAAGGCGCTTCTGCTCTAAGGATTTTTTGAATTTTTCCGCTTTTGCACTCCCGCTCCCGCCATTGCTCTCACTCTGTGTGATCTAGGAGACTAGGACGTACTTGCCCACGAACAGCTGTAAGTGCCCTCTTGCTATTTGTACTGATAGAGAGCTCTGAATTGTTCCCTGAATCTTGAAGTAATTGTCAGACCATTTAATACTATGTTTCCCTTGCTTGTAGTACATTAGCTCGCTGCTAGGAAATTTGTCTGAGCCTTCCTGTGGAGACTTCTATACCATCACAACATTCTCTCCGTGTGTGTGTATGCGTGTGCGCGGGGTCGCCTCGAGTGATTGCGTCCTAGGCAATCTGTCTAGGGTATAACTCGTAATGCCTCAGATTATTGAGCCTTTCTTGTATGGTCAAATTTTACCTTGTGACCTTACTCCCTCAATAGTCATCATGAAAGATTCATAGGGTTGAGGATTGTTGCCACTTTTTCCTTCCTCCCAAAGTGGGAGACTTAAGTGTACAAATCGAATGGAAGGCCGACACAGGGTCTGGCCCTTTGGAGGTCATGTTGCTTAACTCATAGGTGAGAACTGGTCATTTGTCAGACTTGGCCGAAGTGTAGGAACTTGTAAAGATTTGCAGTAAGCGCTGTAATGTAAGCGACGGTAACCAGAGGATAAGACATCTTCAAGTCTTGAGTATCTCCTTTTAATCAGATTAAGCAGTAAACTACAAGGAAACAGCTTTCTCTGTCCTCTCCCAACAAGCATTAGAGAGATTAAAGATGTCCTTGGTGCTCTCTCTATCCTCTCTCTGTCCTTGCCTAGCTTTTTCTTCAATAGGTTTCACATCACTCTTTTTTATTGGTGCAGTTATAGATTTTATCAGAATACGACCAAATCAACTCTCTTCTAATATATCTCCTATACTACTGGCTCTCATTTAATGTACATATTCTTTCGTAGTTCTTTTTTTTTTTTTTGGTTTTACCACAACAATTTTAATATTAGCATTTCGGACCCACTTGTTGTACATTTACAATACATTTTTGTACAACTGAAACATGGCTAGTCTCATGATTGTATGTGGATCACAAAATACACCTAATATATTGGTCCACTTAATCATTATGCTTTAATCATGTAAGTAACGCCATCACAAATCTCATTCTACGTTTGAATAATGGCCCAAAGTATTGATGTTGTTCACTCTTGTAACTCAATCATTGATCTTTACTGCATCCATATTTTGTTTTCAGTTTGTACTACAGCTACATTCCATATAGCCATTTTTAATACCTACTTATGTTAGATCCGTCATGGTTCTTGAGGTTTTCTCCAACTTTTTAACTCAATTTTTTCAATTTTACTCTGGTTCATCAGTCAACAGTACATCATTAGGGTATGATATACACAATAGAATCTCATTCGTCAATATGAATAGTTAATTCAATATAACTAAGGCAAAAAGATAAGTACTTAAAGCCGATGTCTACTGTAAGCCTATGGTAATTGTAAATTACTAGGTTCTCTTCTAGTTCTCACTATAGTTACAACAAACTGATACTGGTATGTTTTTAATTCTATCTCCCTTCACCTTAAAACCCACCTTACAACTCCAGGGATTGATAGTCCTCTGAATTTTAAAAAACTACATGCCAAATTTTTTTCTTCCTCTCCATTTCTTTCTAGTTAGTCTCCTAAGAATTTAACTATACCCAATGTTGGATACACTTTTTTTCAAGTCTTAATTGTTACTTCATTACTGTCTCCTACGGTTTAGTTATATATCAATTTGCTAGCTCGATAATGTGTATGGTTCTGAATGTCTTCCTTACTTTTATTTATAAATTCCAAAATACTCTTTCTCTATTCATCATGCATTCCTTAGTTTCTGTGATCTTCAAAAATAATTTACTAACCATATTTACTTGACACACCATAAATACTTTCAAGCATCAAGAGGAACGACTTTAGGTCCTCAAACATATAAGGTTTTTATAATTCATTTTCTTCAACGCATCCTTTGTCTTGAACACCCTAATTCTGTGGAAAAATTCTCTTTCCTTAATATCTCTATGATTACTGTAATCTTCAAAATTTAGTTTCGCATATAATTTTCCTTCCACAACTTTTCCAAGAAATTTTGTAGTTCTCCTTAATTTTGTTCTCGTACCACCAAAACCTTGAATACTAGCTCTTAATAAATTTAAATGCCATTTTTTTTATTTCCCTTTATTTTGGAATTCTATTTATTATAATCATCTCTACATCCTTTGTATTTAACTTAGTATAAAGACCATCGTACGGTGTACAAGATACTTCTTTTACTACTTTTTAAATTTGTTTATAAACTTTTTTACAATATTGGACCTTTTCATTACACCATCAGATTTCTTTTGCTTATGGTCCATTACCTAACTATTCTTGAAGAGGTTTTTTTTTTTAATATGTTTTAGCAGATTCTAGAATCTTATTATGCATCACAATATTTTAATCTCTTAACTTTATGTATTTTCTTTCAGGATTTTATCCTTAAATAATTCAACTTTTTTTTCTCCCTTTGAATTCCACCACTCTTGAATTTTAATCCCTTTTCTTAGTCTTGAATTTTTTCAAAACATACATCCAATACCATTGTCCTCTATTACGTGGTCAAGCTCTGTCCTAGAATAAATATACAATATGTATTGTACCATTTATTACCATTTGAATTCCACAACATCTTGGATTTTAATATCTAAAATTTTGTAAAACGTACATCCAGTACCATTCTCCTATAATATGTGGTCAAACTCTATCCTGGAATAAATCGATGACTTGTACACGATAAACAATCCACTTCGCTAGTTAATTCCATATAACTAAGGCAAAAAGATAATTACGTATCGTTGATGTCTAATGTGTGCCTAGTTAATTCACTTTGCAAGTTAATTCCATATAACTATGGCAAAAGCATAAGTACTTATACTTAATGTCTAATATCTAATGTATTCTTATAGTGATTGGGAATTACTAGTTTCTCCTATAGTTGTTCTCACTATAGTTGTAACACACTAGTGTGTCCTTAATTATATCAACTCCCATCTCCTGTAAAACCCACTATCTTACAGCTCCAGGGGATGTTATGCCATCTCCAAAACTATAGAACCATTTGAAAAATAACAAATAAGTCCTACTTTACGCTCCAAATACCCTTGAAGTCCTATAAAATTTCAATACTACCAATAAATCCTACTCTTTTAAAAAAGATTCCAACCAAGTACAAAATTCATTTTATTTCCTATGTTATCCCTTATAATTGGAAAACAAATTTTGTTTTTAACTCTAAAACATGTCTAATTTATTACAAATAAATTAGAAAACAAAATCTTTACTGACTTTATAGTATTTTTAATTTCCATTGTAGTCATGATTAATTCAATAATTTTAGTCACTTCCTGGCTTTTTGCCACTAAAAGTAGATATCAACTTTGCGATTTGATTTAGTTTTCCGCAAGTCTTAATTGGATATTTATTCTATATATTTTTTGAATAAATAAATAGATTCTTTTGATCAAACCGTACAAAAAAAATTACATAATCAAGGCATTGCTTCTGGAACAGTTTTCAGTGGAGTGTGCTCATCCACACCTCCATACAAAAATCCGAAATCAAAAGAATACCTTAAGAGAGAATCTGTTAGCAATACTAGGTGCCACTCCAACATATTAACTCTCTCATTGCCAACTCTTTACCTTCTAAAGACAGGCTGAGGAATATTCCACCCCAGAAGAGTGCTGCTATTTTGAGAGCTACGCTTGATTTTCTACGAAAGTGATATTTATCTTACAAATTATGATATATAATAGATTATTGCATATTTAGAATTAACAGTAACAATCGTGTTTATATTTGTAAGGGGTAAAATAAGAATTCAAGTAGATTATGTACTTGTTTGGAATCATTTATGAAAAAGTATGACTTATTGATACTAATAAAAATTTACAGGGCTTAATGTATATTTGGTATGTAAAGTAGTTATTTCCTCTTTTTTTTCTCTCTCTATACCTTTTTGGCGAGTCTCCTAACTATTTAAAAGCTCCCATTGTTCGATACCTTTTTTTTTTTTTTGAAGTCTTAGTTGTTACTTAAACATTTGTTATATATTATTGATTTGCTACCTCGATAATGTGACAATTTTGCACGTCTCTCTTACTTTTATATGTAAATATAAGAGTTCTGTTTCTCTATTCATCATGGATTCTTTATCTTTAATGAAACTTGTAAATTAATTTTACTAACCATTTTACTTGAACACCACATAAATACTTTCCAGCCTCAAGAGGAACCCCTTCAAGTACTAAAGCATATAAGGCTTTCATTTTCTTCAATGCATTCTGTCTTGAACACCCTAATCCCATTGGAAAATTTTCTTTCTTCATATCTATGTGATTACTGTTCTTCAAAGTTTAGTTTCCCATATGATTTTCTTTCAACGACTTTTCCAAGTAATTTTTGTAGTCTCCTTAATTTCATCTCGTACCAAGACCTCGAATACCAAATCTTAGTGCACTTAAATATGATTTAAATGCTAGTTTTTATTTCCCCTTCATTTAGCAGGTCTATGTATATTCTTCTGTCCATCCTTTGTATTTAACTTGGAATAAAGACCACCATATGGTTTATAAGCAACTTCTTTTACTGCTTGTTTAACTTGCTATTTCAAGTTACATATAAGCTTTTTTTGTTTCTATATTTTTCCATGTTTTATAATGTAGTCTTTTAGTTTTTATTATGATTTGGATTTCGTGATCACACCATCAAATTTCTTTAGCTCATGTCCATTAAGTTTTAATTCTCGAAGATGTTTTATTTTTAACACATTCTAGCATCGTATTATGCATTGTGGTACTTTGATCTTCCAAATTGATATCCTTTCATTTTGTATTTTACCCTCAAATTATTCCACTTTATATTTTTTAATCTCTCTTTGAATTCCACCATAGTTCTTAGATTTTAACCTCTTTTCTTAGTCTTTAATGTTTTTTTTAAACACACATCCAATACACCAGTACCATTCTCCTGTATTATATGGTGAAGCTCTATCTCGGAATAAAAATAATCTGATAAACTATCCACTTTTGTAGTTAGAAAAAAAAATGTATTTGGCTTATTTTTTTCGAAGTTATCAACTGTTCATCTCGCTCATGAAAGGTGATTCTCATAAGTATCTACTTTTACCACAAGTTCTCCAAGTTCCTTTAATTGGATATGCTATGAGATACACTTACTTAAGTGCACCGAATGGTAATTGATAAAGCTTCAAATCATTGGAGTTGCATGTTCCAAAAGAAAGAGTAATCATTTTGTTAATGGAGTATCCTTGTTTTACATTTGCATTTACGGGATCGTACCTCAAATGACAGTCTTATCTGTCCCTCTTTTTGAGTATCAATTTGATTGACACGTCTTCAGGGATTGCTACTTTATTCGCAATACTGTCAAATGAGATTGAATCCGCTAAATGATGGCATTAAGGATAGAAATGAGACATTCAGGGCATTAACAAGAGAAGAAAATCTAGAGGGCAATTGTGTATCCTTTCATATACTGTAGTGTTGTACTCAACAATGATTGATCTGTTGCTAAATGCGACATTATCCCTTTGGTTTCCTTTAAACTATTTGCTATGCACCTTTTATGTATGCCTTTCAGACATGAGTAATCCTCTCCCTCTTCTATTGTTTTATGGATCTGGATGGATGTCCTTAGCTCTCTTCCATCACCCGCCTGTATATCTATTCAAACTATCTGATATCAGAATTTGTTGCAGGTTTGTCTTGAAGGAGTTCACTAGGCTGGATTTATTGGGATATGACACAAGCCAATTCAGAAATCAATCAAGTAGAATAAGCGAAAAAAATTCTTTTCATCCTCTGGGATCCCTTTCAGGCACTTCATTTCGTGCACAGAACCTTCCGCTAATGGATTGAAGAATAGACTGGTGACATGGGTTAATGCCATGAAAGAGGTTTAGATAGAGAATAGTGACATGTTTTATTTTGAGTTCCCTACAGTCTGCATTCATTGAACATACGGATGCTGTGTTACCAGTGGTATTTGTATTCTTTACCTGAGACCAGTTATAGACAAGTTTTCACCTATTTTTTCTATTTTCCTGAGAAAAACATTTTTTGCAAAATATAAATCTGTAATGAATTGAAATTTTGAGATATTATTGCAATTTTTGTTTAGGTTACGAGACTGCTGCACAAAGAATATATGCCACTATTCATTCTTTTGAGAGTAAAATGTTGCATCATCTGATATTTCCATTCTGAACAGTGATGATTCCAACCCCCCCCCCCCCCCCCCCTCCCCCCCCAAAGGAGCGATACATACACAAAACGCTCAATATTTTTGCTGTTACAAAGTCAAATGTTGAGAAAGGATGCCCAAAAATGCTGTGTTACTTCAAAAGAAGAATCATCTACACCAAAGTAGATGTAGATTCTTTGCTTGGTGGTTTTGAAAATTTGCATGTTTTTTGCCCATCTTCTGTAGATGAGTAATGAGCTGGTTGATTGTAAGATTAGGTGATTAGGTGTAAGCTTATTTCTGAGATCATTCCCTCCAAGATGTTGTATCATGGAAATGGAGCAATTTTGACACTTTGACTCATATTGTAATTGTCTTGGTCTGTTAGTATTAGTACCATTGTGAAGCATGTGGAAGTGTATCTTGCCAAATTTTTCGGCTGGTATTAGGTGTAAGCTTAGTTTGCCAAAAACAATGTTTCCCCCATAGGTTCTGAGGTAATCTTGAACTTAGTAACATAGCATTCATGGTTTCTTTTAATATTCTATTCTTACATTTAGCAATTTCATTTTGCTGAGGAATCCCATTTTACATAATCGACCATGCACAGAAGAAGCACATTAATCTGTATATTTGACGAACACAAAAATGTGTTTTTGTACTTTTTCATATGAATATTGTTTATGTTGAAATGATGAATGTAATTACTCTAATGATATGAATTATCTATAGATGCGTATGTGATTGTTTGAATGGTCACAGCTGATCAAATGCGAGGAAGGCACCACTAGGGATGGCCATTCATGAACAATTAGGAAATTTGAATTTCAAATTGTTGGAAAATTCAAATTCGAACCGATGTGAAATATGAAATTCCAACGGACAAAAAAATAAAATCAGGTAAGAAATTAAGGACGCTTTAGCAAATGAATTTTATCCAAAAAGATAAAGTTGAACCACACTGCACTCGAGCCCGATTATGTTTGGCGGGGACGCCAGTGTGTATGGTCAAACTCAAGCCAATCTGAGTCAACTCTCATCCACAAAAGAGGAATGTCCCTTGTACCCAACGCTAAGTGCAAACTAGAACTATATATACTCTTTAAAGATTCTTTGTTCAATTAATGTGGGATTGATATTAAATTTCACATGTATCAACCTCTATTTTCACATTCTAAGTGGGTTACTCTGGAGTCTATTTTTTCATTCACCTTCTACTTGATTTGAGGAGGTGAATATATTACATTAATTTTCAGGCGGAGTAAAATACGAAACCACAAAAATTTATTCAAAACGATGATTGAATCTCACTTTAATCTACGCTCAAAGTTGACAAAAAAATAAAATTTTTGGAACCAAAAAGCTGCTTTGGTCCAACACCAAGTCCCAAATCCTACAATGCAATAACCACCACTGCTCCCACACAATCAGACACATGCACCTCTCTCTCTCTCTCTCTCTCTCTCTCTACCTGAATTATTTCACATTATCTGAATTATTTCACATTATCCCCAATACAAACGTCTGTTATCTTTTTGGACAAAAATTGTCGAAGTGTTGAAATAAAAGTCCCAAAAAAAAATCACGTAGTTGGAGGGGGCAAAATAAAATAATTTTCTATTAAATATGTAACATACATTAATAATTGAGGTGATGTAGAACTAGTCACATAGTTGAGGGTATAATATAAAAAATATGATAGTTGAGAGAGCAATGTAAAAAAAGAAACATAATTGAAGGGGTCAAAATATAATTTATCCTTTATACGTCTTATCTTTGTCTACTCTCCCAAGCCCACACAAGCCTAAGATATGAAGGCAAAGGTCCCCGCTTAGCTAGTAGTTCTTCCCCAACCGTTGGCAAGAAAAAATTTCCTCAATCTTCTTTTTCTTATTTGGGGCAAATTACACTTTGATCCCTTTAAAAAGATTCTTCTTTTACTTTGTCCACTCAACTATCATATTTTTTATATTGCAATCCCCATTATATGATTAATTTCACATTGCCTTAATTATTAATGTACGTTACATATTTAAAGAAAAAATATTTTATTTTGCCCCTGAATTTTTGTTTTATCACGTCAGCAATTTCAGTTTAAAAAGATAACGGCCACTGCAATTGGGACAATATGAAATAATCAAAATAATTGAGGAGGTAATGTAAAAAATTCAATAGTTCAAAGAACAAAGTAAAATTGAGTCCATAATTTAAGAGGTGAAAGTGTAATTTACTCTCTGATTTGTTTTCCGCAATAGCGGAGCTGAGATTGATGCTTTCTTAAGGGCTGTTTAGTTCGGATATACACTGCGATGGGATTCGACAGCTGTAACTAATCCAATTGACAGAGGCGGTAACGGTAACAATCATTGTACCATGTTATCCTATCCCATGAACCACATATTTGGATAAAACGTTGCCATGAGGGGTGAGGGATATTGCTTAGTCCTAAGTAGAAAGCTACAAAATCATCCTTGCATTTAATTCCATCCAAAACCCAGTCCAGGACGCACTATTGTCATTCTCATTATTAATACCAATCACTATAGATATTGTCACCGAACTCGAGAAAGTAATCAACGCACTTTATAATAAAAAAAATATATATCTATCACCATAATATGTATCTTATGGATTGATTTGTACAATCGGGTCGATAGTAACATGTTATCAGACTAGAAACTTAATCCAAACATAATATCAAATAATTATTGAACTAATTTAATTCAATCCCAAAGCATATTATCCAAACCAAACATGCCCTAAGTCTATGACTTCGTCAAGGTCTTGGCTAGCAAAGAGAAGTGAGATTAACGGTTTGATCATCAAACATTTCTCTGGTACATATGCAACTCACTTAGGTAGTGAGATCTACTTCAATACATTTTCTCTTTAATTTCTTTCTTAGTTAACTAACTCCACTAGTTAAGTGAGAGTTTGTCATGCTGATACCCAGAATGGACCGAGGGAGAAGTAATTTGACACATTTACATCTAGATGATGAACGTGTAGAATTCATATTATGGGATCGAACATTACTTTTTCTTATTAGACCGGAATGTGATATAGAGTCAATCTATTTTGAACATCATATATCATACTGTTAGGACACCACATGTGAAAATCTCACATCGAATAGGAAAAGAAATAAAAAAAGCCCTAATATTTCTTGCTCTTCTTCTTAACTATATAATATAACTCCCAAATGTTTTGGATTCTTGAAATCTTTCATAAGTATCTATGTCTATAACAAATTAATTATCAAAAGTTGATTGTATAAGTGGCTCAACTAAACGGTTGTGTTTATCACCCAAAAAAATATATTTATTACTACATCAACTTCATATTTAGCTATACAATCAAAAGCCGAAATTTATGAGAGATGTGTAATTTGAAAAAAAAAAAAAATCATTAGTGATTTTTATTAGTTACACAAGATATGTTAGTAATCAGAAATAATCCGTGCTTAAAAGTCGGTCCATAATATAAAAAATTGAGCATTGATATCTTAAATAATATTTTTTTAATTATATAATTTAAAATTAAAGTGAATAGAGAGAAAATAAAAGAGAGGTGGATGTGAATTAGTGGAACTGTCTATCATTGAGAAGTGTATTGATTGAGTTGTCGAATCTATAACCAAAATACTGCTATTTTCAAACAAAAATACCAATTTACCGCACTTTTCAACTTATTTACCAATTTACTACAGTTTTTGAAAGCGAAATTATTAATTCCATTTCCACCAAGAAAGCGGAATCGACAAGAACGCTTTTAATACTTACAAAAATGTCTTTTTTTTTTCTTTTTGTTGTATTACTTGTTGAAAGCGAAATCAAAACGGACCATAATGGATCCATAATACGCCGTAATGACATTGAAAAGATACGTTATTCAATTAATAAGCGATTTTGATAATTAATCACCTAATCAGTTACAAAACTAAATCTTTTACAACAGTAACACCACATCCACTAACACATAATATCACCATCCAATAAAAATATATCATAAATAAAATAAATCTCACTTTTTTTACATAGATTGGTTACCAAATAACATGGACGGATGGTTACTTACTAAAATTTGTAAAATTCACTCGCTAACTTATTATATTCTTATTGGATGGTGATCCACGTGACAATGATGACGAAACTAAACCTGTAACCCACATAAATTTTTACCAAACATCCTAATTTGTTACCTTATGTATTAAGTTTAACAACTAAGTACATAATTTCAAGCAAAAGTAAGTACAATAATTGGGCCACAAAGAGAGAAGTTCAACAAAATGAATTCGAACTTCCAGTCTCCACAGTTGGAACATTTCATACAATATGGCAAATCACATAACTACACGATACAGAGTATCCAAAGACAAAATGAATTCAAGAAACGTATAAGACAGATGATGAAGAACAATAGCAAATTCACAACTGATGGTACTCCGGACTAGTTATCTTCACACAACTAAAGCTGAGCACAATCTCAGGGCAACATATTACTTGCATTCCTTATTTATTGCTCTTCTTTGGAGAAGATCATGCCAGAACAATGGGGTGCCGCCGAAGCTCAAGAAGACGATGCAGGGGTATTGGACGGGTTGAAAGCTTTCTGCTCTGCACAGGAGAGCACATCATGGGGTCCTGCCTCCTCCCGGCTAACACCCATCAAGTCGAGGTAATATTGATAATGGGAGATGATGTTGTTCATGGAGTCAACGTCACCTTGACCACAAACACTATCCCCATAGAGGACATTCATGGTGGTTCCAAAGCCAGGAACTCGTTTGGCCAAAGTGTCGTTCTTGGTGGGTTTCCAGTTTCCGACGAATACATCGTGAGCTGAAGGTTGACCCTTTTTGACTGGGGTGTTCCACTTCCAAATTGCAGCCTGGAAGGCCAGGGTAGCATTCTGTTCTATGTACTCTGGATGGTTCAACAGATCTACCTTTAGGGCTTCCCCAGTAGCTCCATAGTTGTACTGCCTGTGATAACATGAGCAAACAAAAAGGGAAATCTTAAGACTCTGTTTTTAATTTGCTGAATTAAGCAATGCACAGTATGCTCTATAGCCCGAAAAATGTCTTATCCCAGAAGCAGAAAAAAACTCAGGAGTTAAGGAATCTTGCCATATAATTGCGACAAGAATTAAAAATTCAAAAGTTACAACGTATTATTTCATTTTTTATGTAGCCTTCAACACGTAAACTCCATTTTATCAAATTAAACTGGAAGAAATTGCCAAGGCACTGAGACATGCCGATTGCAAAAGAATATAAGAAGATGCTAGATAGAAGAACATTTCAAGAGATACATGTCATCGCGAATTGATCAATCTAATCATTCATCCATGTTGTCCAAGATGTCTCCAAGTCAACCACAAGTCGAGCGACACTTGTGGTTTACACGATGCGTGTATCGCCCTTGGAATGGACAAGTTGGATATGACAGCTGAGTTTTATTGGCATTGACCAATACTTTAAAATTTAAACCATGATCACTGATGAGGAAAAAGAAACATACCAGTAGATAGGTATAGCACCACGACCATAGTATTCAGCTCCAGGCGCGCATGGATAGGTGTACTTGTAATAGTCATCACAGTATGATTGGCTAGGACTCATCTCTTTGTTGTAGCATAGACCCCAGGCCAAAGGTCCCCCTGTGGCCACTCCATACCCACCTGCACCATTACCACAATCATTATCATCCTTTGTCCAAATGCAAGATAGGAAACTTATGGTTATTCAAACAATACTAAATACAATTCAAAATGAAAACAACAGGATTAAATGAAGCCGAATGACCTTACATGTAACTTATTTAACTAGATCCATCCCATAACAAATTAATCTAGCTCAAGCTGAAATCAGATTAACAAATTCGCATTAAACTATGCATGCTTTGAAATTGCCAAATTGGTCTTAATATAGATAATTAGTACTCAAATCCATTTCAAACTAACACAATCAAGATTTCAATAAAACCAGCTCAAATGCAGGTTTGCAGCAATGGTCATTAGATAATTCAGACAACTAAAGTTACAGTCAACCCAAAACAACATCGGCCCCCTGGAAGGAAAATTTGTTAAATCCACTACACAAGAGTTTTAAGTCCACTAAAGGAAAGATTGTTAAATCCATTATAAATGATTATGAAGCCCTCAAATGAATCAAGAAGACATTTACTGTTTGCCCAGAGAAAACAAAATCTGTCAAGTTCACTTTGTATACCAATCCATTTAAACCGAATGCCAACAGAAACCCCTCAAATCCATATCAAACATAATCAAGCAATATGCGCCTAAAACATTCTATTGAGTACAAAGGAAACAGCAGAAGAAGAAAGTACCAATATCAGGAATCTAATATTATCCCTGGTGTTAAAACACACCTAATACCATGACCCCTAACCAAGTAATAAACTTCTAATTTCTAAGAAAACTCAAACATTTGAAAGCCAATCAAATCCTTTCATTTCCCTATTTCTTCATTAACAAATCATCCACACTTTCCCATTAACCAAACAGAACTAATAAAGCCCCAAATCTTACCACAATCTAAAAATCCAGCTAAATTAACACAGAAGAAAAATAATCATAGAAGTGTCCCAAACAGTCAACTGAAAAAATATTTCAAGATCCTAATTTTCCATCTTTTCTTTGAAATTGTTTCCTAGCATTTTCTAGGGAACCGAACAGAAAGTAACAATCAAGGATCAAACTTACATGAGGTTCGACTGCCAACATGGCCAAGGAAAGCGGCAACCTCCTTCATCTGCATGAGCTTGCCACCAGTAGTCCCAAATCCATTAGGTTGGTACGTAGTAGAAGCAGTAATAAAAGAATGATAATCCCAAAACCCAACCGCCTGAGCCACAGGAGAATTCCTCTTGGAAAAAAGATTCTCAAATTGGTAAGTCTGGAAGATATCTGAAATGGTCTGGTTGCAACAGTACTTTGAATACCCTTTACACTCCCAACCCTGGTCACAAACCTTCTTTCCCTTCACAGTCTTAGCCAATATCTTCTTTGATGAATCCCCATCTCCATTCACACTCACAAATATCACCATCACCATTGCCAGCACCAATAATCTCTTATTTGTCTCCATTTTTTCTCTACAAAACAAGTTAAAATAAGAAAAATAATAATAAGTTTTGGAGCTGGGTAGAGTTTGGTTTTTGAGTTTGTTGAGAAAAATGAGAGACACCCAGAAAAAGATACACAGCTGCAAAGAGAATTGGAGGAGATCTGGTAATTTAAAGAGAGAAAAACACAGATTTTAGAGATATAGAGAGAGAAAAAGGGAAAATGAAGGACTAACTTACTGAAGTGGAGACCCTCCTCCAGATCTTCTATTATTTGCTTGGAATTTTGCTTTGGGTGCAATGCAAGGCCAAGGAGAGAGAGACTTTGATGAGACAGACCAAAAGGAACAAGTGATAGCGAGGAGCGTTAGATCAAGTATCTCTTTCAGGGGAGACTAAAAGAAAGAGAAAAGAAAGAGAAAAGAAAATTTAACGGTGGAGATGGAGTTTGGTAAGGAGGAAGATGTTCGACATTTAATGGCAAACAGGCTGGATTTGAATCAACCTCACCACTGAACTTGATGGCTGACCCACTAGCTAACCTCTTCTCCACCGACAACTCTACGTTTGTAATTTGCAAAGAATACATTTAAATTTAGGGTTAATCTCAAATTACCTCCCGAAAGAAGATTCAAATTTTAATTTATATTTTTAAAATTTAAAAATATAAATTTATACCCTAAAAGATATAAATTTATATCAATATGCACAGAGAGTTAACTGCCGTTCATTTTCCTGTTAAAAAAGTTTGGACTAATTGCAAATTGTACCTTCAAATTTAAATATTACATTTATGATTCAAAAATAATTTCATCAATTAATACTCGTTAAATACTTTTTAATTTTGTTGTACAATATCATTTTCGTGTCGTATCATTTTGTGTCATGTTATATTATTTTGTGTCGTGTTCGAGTTAATAAAAAATTATTTTTAATACAAAATATTTTCTTGTCGAGTTAATTGCATTGTGTCGTATATTTCACATTTACTACAATTCATATAATACTATTAAAAAAAATTTAAAATGCTTATTTTTTGCCTACAATACTTATTAAATAACTATTTTTTGTTTAAAGTTAGACACGACACGACACAATTGATAGTTATTTAACGAGCATTAATAGATGTAATTCTTTTTAGATCATAAATATGATATATTTAAACTTTGAGGGTGCAATTTATAATTAGTCCAAACTTTTTTAATGGTAAAATGGATGACAATTAGCTCCAGGTGTACATTGAAACGAATTTATGTCTTTTCAGGATGTAAATTAATATTTTTAAATTTTGAGAGTGTAAATTGAGATTCGAATGATCTTTCTGGATGCAAGTTGAGATTAACCCTTAAATTTAATCTAAAACCAACTATTACAAGAAGTAAAATGGGTGTCAATTGTGTAGTATCATATTATTTTTATTTCGTATTATTTTCGTTTCATGTCGTGTTTGTGTTAATAAAAAATTATTTAATTTTATAACAACTCATATAATATTATTTAAAAATTATAAAAAAATTATAAAAAAATTATTTTTTGTCTACAGTGCTCATTAAATACCTTTTTTTATTTTTTTTTATTTTACATGTTAATTAATCTGGTCATTTTCAAATTCTGTCAAGTCGAGCTTTTGTCGGTTCGAATTCGTCGGTAAAATTGACACCTTAAATAAAGTTACATTTATGGGTAGATCAAGTTACATTTATACTCCCTGAACTATGTCCCTTTTGTATATTGTCTTTTAAATTATTAATTTCTCATATTATATCTTAAATTATCGGTTTGAATTTCATATTCCCCAAATTGGTGGTTTCTATCCAATTTTATGTGACAAATAAAGGTAAGGGTTAATCTCAACTTACATCTTGAAAGATTACTCAAATATTAATTTCTACCTTCAAAGTTTAAAAATATCAATTTACACCCTGAAAAATATAAATTCGTATCAATGTGCACCTGAGACTAACTCTGTCTATTTTTCCATTAAAAAAGTTTGGGTTAATTATAAATTATACCCTTCAAGTTTAAATATTTCATATTTATGATAAAAAAAATTCTATCAATTAATGCTCGTTAAATAGCTCTCAACTTTATCATATCATAACATCTTCGTGTCTTGTTCGAGTCAATAAAAAATATTTTTAAAAATTTTTAAAAAATTATAAAATGCATATTTTTTGTCTACAATACTCGTTAAATAAATATTTTCTGTCTATAATTAGACACAAATATTTTGATTGTCCGATTAAATTAAAGTTAAATACGAATAACACAACTGTAGACAAAAAATAGTTATTTAACAAGTATTATAGACAAAAATTTGATATTTTTTAATTTTTAAAAAATATTAAATAGTATTATATGAATTGTTGTAAACGTAAAATATAAGATACAACTTAATTGACTCTACAGGAACAAATATTTTTTTTGATTGACTCGAATACGTCACGAAAATGTTATGATACGATACAATTGAAAGCTATTTAACGAGTATTAATGGATGAAATTCTTTTTAGATCATAAATGTAAAATATTTAAATTTTGAGGGGTGCAATTTATAATTAATCTAAACTTTTTTAACGGTAAAATAAATGGCAGTTCGTCTCAAGTGCACATTGATACATATTTATATTTTTCAGGGTGTAAATTAATTTTTTTAAACTTTAAGAATACAAATTAAAATTTGAATGATCTTTTAGGGTACAAGTTAAAATTAGTCCTGAAGGCAATAATTGAATTTTGCACAACTTGAGGACTGACCCACTGGCTAACCTCCCTGCACCGACAACTACATAGGCTGGAACCTTGTTATTGATGTTGTTGTTGGATTGCTCTACACCCTTGTTCAAAAAAAGAAAAGAAAAGAAAGAATTGCTCTGCACCAAAGCTATGCTATTCATCATCATGATTACATTTTTATCCTT
This sequence comes from Ilex aquifolium, assembly GCA_951799425.1. Classification (NCBI taxonomy): domain Eukaryota; kingdom Viridiplantae; phylum Streptophyta; class Magnoliopsida; order Aquifoliales; family Aquifoliaceae; genus Ilex; species Ilex aquifolium. Next base: position 15,835,656 of record OX637397.1, on the reverse strand, counting down.
GCATATTGTTTAAAGGTTGAAAGTTGGAAGCTTGTCTAGCCTGATTTTTCCTCAAATCAAAATTTTATTTCAAAATGATCGAATCCATCAAAATATTTTCGTTTTTAAAAAAATTAAAACGAATCATTGATTGAATCAAAATTTTAATGTTTCGAGGTGTTTTTTAATGTTTCGAGATATTTCGATATATTTTTACTAATGTGTCGAAAATGTTTCAAAATATTTCAAAATATTTTGTAATTGAACTCTTAAATTTTTTCTCTGTTTTCATTCTGTTTCCGATGTGTTTCCAAAATATTTATGTATTTCAATTTTTGTTGAGTTGACCCTACTTTCAACTAGTTTAATATGTTCGAATTGCACTCCTACTCTACATTTAAACTCAACATATTCCAATAAATAAGGGTGGTAATCGAGATAAGCTATTCGGGTTTAAGTTCGGGTTCGACTCAGAGAAAACTCGACTCGAACTTGACTTGCGTTTTAAACGAGTTGAGCTTGAACAATTTTTTAGGCTTGTTTAGAAAAATGAGCCTAAAAAAACTTAGCTCAAACTCACAAAACTTAGCTCGTTTATTTATAAAATAGTCGAAATACTCCGGCTCGTCCACGACTCGAGTTCTAAACGAACTAAGTTTGAACGATTTTTTAAATTCATTTAAAAAAATAAGCTCGCCAAACTTGTGTTCAAATTCGCAAAGCTCAAGTTGATTAACATCTTTACCAATAAATAGCACATATCAAGAATGACGAGATGTTTATTCAACCGTGGTTTTTTTTTTTTTTTTTTTTCTGGGTCACAATTAGGTATGATTTTTGAAGTGTCGTGAAATTTATAATAAATTTTCGAAAAGGAAAAAATAGATGGTGCAGATGGAGTTTGGAGAGTAGGAAGGTGTTCAACATCAGTGGCTATGAGGCTTGGATTGGGAATCAAGCAAACCACACAACTTGAGGACTGACCCACTACCACTACCACTACCTAACCTCTCCTCCACCGACAACTACCTCTGCAATTTGGTGTTCACAATTGTATTTACTTTTCCCAAGTCTCATGTGAAAAGTGTAATTACTATGTTTCATATTGGCTTCTCATCATGTAATAATTTTCCACACTTAGTATATATCATATATTACCAGCATGAATAAATAAAACTTTCGTTGAAAATTGAAAATTGTAAATTCGAAAAGATTGCATTTTACAATCGGATTGAACAGATTGAATGTTTAATTACATTTGACCTTCGAATCGGACTTTAATTAATACAATTTCTGTCGGTGCAATATTTGTCCCAACTTCCACGTATGGTCTCTTATGGTCTAGGTCAATTTTTCAATAGTCCAAGTCAGTATAATTTTTCAAACGAAATGAGGGACATAGTTTGAGGGTCTAAGTATAATTTGTCCTCATCATTATTATGTATGGGTACCTTATAATTTTTATTTTTTTTTTCTGAATCGGGGACAACTTCTATATTAGGGAGAGAATCTGCATTGATCAACTCATATTTACGTTAAAATATTTAATCCTTGAGTAAAAACTTTTTAGTATATATTTGGGTTTTTCATACTTTGTACTCTAAAAGATTTCAAGATTCTCACTTTATATCGTCAAAAATTAAATTTCAATGTATCAAAAGTATTACAATGTCGTCCTTCTGTTAACTTCCGTTTCTTTTTTCCGTCAAAAGCCAACTCATTGACACTTACGGAAAAATTAACGGAAAGCTAACAAAAAGGTCACATTGCAACACATTTGATTCATTAAAGGTGTAATATACAAAATTTAATTTTTAAATGTACAAAGTGAGAATTTTAAAATCTTTCAAGGTATAAAATGCAATTCGCCCTTCATATTTTCTGCTTTAGTTTTAAAAAAAAAATTGAATATGATTTCAAAATTTGTGTAACAATTGGATTGAGATCTTAATTTTTGGGACTCTAGATCATATTAGTAAATTTTGATCAAATTTGAATTCAAGATTGTGTAAAATGATAATAAAATTCAAATTATACGCGATTAAACCCGAATTAAAATCGAATTCAACTCAAGTTAAAAAATTTAAGTAGAGGTAATAGTCGGATTGAACAGCTAGGGATAAATTATAGTTTCGGTTCACCCAAAGAGAGCTTTACATCTTGGATTGAAGTCAAGTTGACATCTCATATAGTTTGAGATATATTTTGTTGTAGTTGTTTAGGAGATCCACTTGAAAGATATTTAATCAATTATTTTTCAGGTGAAGAAGGGAGACAAGTGACTTTTAAGTAAAATTTATAATTTTATTATTCATATACTTGTATCAAGTCTTGAAAGTGCCTCAAAAACTTTCGTTTAGAACTCCAATTTTTATCGAGCCAACCTTCCTTTCAAGTAGTTCATTATGTTCGAGTTGTACTCTTACTCTATATTTAAATTCAACATTTTCTAATAAATAGCACATATCACAAATGATGTGATGTTTATTCAACCATAAATTTTTTTTTGGGCCACAATTGTAAGCCCATGGCTTTCTAAGATTGAAACAATTTTCATTGATTTAATAGATATTGAAGTAGCAACGGTGAATAGACCAACAACTACTTTTGACAAAGTTGGGTGGAACAATAGCATATCTTAAATGAAAATAAGAACAGGGTACAAATACACCTATGCATAACTGCGGAATAAGTTTAATGCATTGAGAACAACTTACCATACATTTAAGAGGTTGTTGAATCAAATTGAAGTTTGTTGGGACCAAAAGAAGAAAACCATTATTTTGGAAGAAGATGTTTGGAAGAATGTGTGCAAGGTAGGTAATTTTCCCAAAATTTAAAATGCATTACAGTATGTATAGTGTTGAGAGGGTTTAGTATTCATTATGATGATGCGCAAAATTGTATTGCGCAAGATCAACAGTTGAGTATACGTAAGGGTGCAATTAATGAGCAGTAAATAGACAATCAATAACAAATCAATGGCAAAGCAGTAAATAAGAGTAAACACACAGATTTATAGTGGTTCGGTCCGGGTGACCTACTCCACTCTCGGGAACGGCAGCGGTGGCCGGAGATCTTTATTGATGAATAAAAGTTGTAAGGATAATATGCTCCGGTAGTATTACAATGCTTTAGGAGAGAGAGAGCAATGTGTGTAGAGAGATGTGTGAGGTCTCAAGGTCATGAGATGTCAAGGTCGTGCTCTTTATGTGGAGAGGGCTTACATTATATAGGTATGGTGAGGTGGTGAGGCGGTGAGGTGAGTCGGTCGCTACTTTTTGGTAAGTACAGTTATGGTAAAATTAGATCTATGTGCGTGTCCTGATATTCTCTCCCTCGTGCTCCTATTCCATTGGAGGAGTATCCTGAGCTGGGTTGGACTTGTGTTGGAGTGAGAAAATGAGGAGGGCGAAGGAGGGCCAGCCTTGGGCGGTGCCAGGGGCTTGGGTGACCCCTTGGGTGCCTCCTTTGGGCTCTAGTGACTTGGGCTCTTTTTGGGCCTGGCGATGTGGTCCCTTCTCGACTTGTTTGGGCCTAGGTCGCTTTTTACTTGACTTGGGCTTCTTTGATTTATCGGACCTAGCCCAGTTAATTTTGAGCCCATCACATTACTTTCGTTTCATTTAGGTGAATAAGCATACCCGACAGTTCAAGAAAAAATGATGTCCCTGTTATGAGAAGCTGTGTATAATATATGAAAAGACAATTGCAACCGATGATAATGTTCATCCATCCACCCAAACTTCCTCGGATAACGAGGAAAATAAAGACCCTACATTTGATCCTGCACTTGAACCACTCCAACCAACAGTCATTGTAGGAAAAAAGGATAATTATAACCTAGCCCTTACATTTGCCCTCAATGTGTTGGTCAAAGTTTGAAAGAAGAAGTCAGAGTCTATAGATTATAAGATGTCTGGTATTTCTATGGCAACGACTTCATGTGGTGATTATGAGACTAATACGCATAAGGATGATCTATTAGATCAATGTGTGGCTGCTTTGAACTTTCTCGAGGACATTGATGTAGGTTCTTACACAAAGTCCATTTTCTTTTCGTTCAAAGTCAAAAAATAATTGATCTTGGGGAGAATGCATTCTAATGAAGTTATGAACTGTACAACAAGCTATGGGAATGTATTTATGCGTTCTTATGGGATAGGGAGGCATTAGTTTGAGAATGGGGAAGCACGCCTTTAAAACTCTAAAGCAACGCTCTATCACATTCCAAAGTGAAGAGTGACGATAATTGAAGAGCTCTTCTTTATCGGTTACTTGTCGACCTCTACCTCTATATTCACACAGATGATATCTCTCACCTATGGGGACAGAAAACCTAGTATGTTTGTATACCCCAAATCCACAACATGATATTTATTTGTCAAAACTTATCATTGTAAGATACATTGTACCATTTGTATATATAACTATTCTAAATTCCATGAACCAGGTATTGAGAACTTATTTACTGGATTAGCAACACACTCAGTAAATACTCTTGAGTCATGTGCAGTTCCCTCCCACCCACTCATTACAAATATAAATCGCATGTCAAATACCATAGACATCTCATCATCGTTATCTAATACAATATCAAGTTTTTTAACTGAATTCATTATTAAAAATGCAAACTACCTGTAGCATACAATATCCATAAGTAATGCAAATATTTGGCAACTAACCAATCGAAATATCCATGGACATAATAACTAAACATAGTAAACATCTAAAATTACACATACCAAGTCTAAAGGACGACCATAAAAGTGCATATCAAAACCATAAAAGAACACATCGCACCCATAGAAATACACATCCCAACCAACGAAGTACATATCACATGTGAGTAACAAAGTTCCTCTTCTTATGATTTGGCATAACCAAGAGCATCTTCTTATAGCTCATACTGTCGGCAATGATAATTACCGAGTTGGTGCAGATATTCTCGATGTGTGAATTCATGTTAGCCAACTTGCAAATGTACATGAGATATAAGTTGATTCGGTTGATATATGTAGCTTGAGACTTGAGAGCAGATCTTATTTATTTATAAATTTTATTATGTCTATCGTAAACCTGAGATCTTATCACCTGTCACTGTTTTATTTCAAATCTTTATATATTTTTGCAAAGTGAGACTTACATTTTTTGATGTTTTCAAAACCTTGTTGGATTTGCGAAGGATTTTCTACTGGGCTTTTTGCTCATCATGCGATATATATAATTTTTCAGATTTTGGCTTTGAGTAGGACATCCTTCTAGGTGAGCAAGTAGATTGGGATATCAAGGCAAATCATAAAGTGGATCTAGAAATGGATGCTTAGGGGCCTTTTCCTATTTTTCAGATTCTGAGTTGTGGATGAACTTAAACAATGTTTTGGGAATTTTTTTTATTTAGTTACTTGGAAGACTATTGTTTGGTTTTGGATTTGATAAGAAGGTTTTTAATTCTGATGATTGAAATATTTGGTTTAGTTATTTGTTGATTTGATGGATGGTTTGTATTAGTTCATGATTATGTAGACGCTCTTATGGTTAGATGTTGTATAGATAATTAATGTCTTCCAGTGTGAATTTTGGGGCATTATAGTTTTAATAAGTATTAGATTTTCAAATCTATTTTATGTCAATTTATCTGCATTAAAGAATCTTTTATTTCTCTTTATTTGATGGCGTGAATTTATCTATTTTAGTAAAACTTAGATTTTCAAAATTATTTTAAGTGAATTTATCTATATTAATAAAATTTTGATTTTCATTATGTGTCACACGAAGTTTTTATATCTTAAACTTTGATTTCCTTCAGAATGATCTTACTGTATAATCAGAAGAGACGCGACTATTGTGGTAATCAAATTTCATTTTTAGACAAATAAGCATAACACAAAAAATTCGCTTAAAATAACTAGAAAAAAAATTGAAGAACGTATTTCTCAAATATTATGGATGTATGTATGCTTGTGTATGTGTAGAGAGAGAGAGAGAGAGAGAGAGAGAGAGAGAGAGAGTTCAATAAATACATTAATGGTGAAAACATGGAACAGACAAAATTAGGAAGATGGACCATTAACCTAAAAAGGTGGAAAGCAAGGACCTGCCACCAAATTTTCCTTAAAATATACCCAACACTTCATTCCCCAACCCTTAAAGTTCTTATCCAAATACTTTGTTTTGAAGCTATGATTTAGGACAATTAAGATAGTATACATTTAAGTCACATAACTCATGTCAAACCAAACGCACTCCAATGCTCTGTGCATTAATCCACATTTTGAGAACGAAAAACGCCTTAAATTTGTAAATTTAATATAATAAATTCGCAAATGTTGAATTTGTTTAATTAATATTTTACTGTGCCACATCAGCAGCCATACACCGAGGCAATTAAAGATGTTGTAAATGATGTGAGGTCTACTACCACTTTTATAGGCTCGTTCAGCTGCAAATTTCTCACTTCTTACCGACGTGGGATGCACTCCAAAGGCATATAAATGCCTTCCCAGTTTCTTTTGTTTTGTCCATTGGCAAATGCCTTCCCAGCTTCTTCTTCTTTTTTTTTTTTTTTTGTATCATTCACCTTGTTTTTAAAAGTCAAATTAAAAGTCACCAAAATTTAAATAAATTATGAAATTTAATTTTTTAAAATATATTTTTATTAACTTATATATATATATATATATATATATATATATATATATATATATATATATATATATATATATATATTAAAAAACATGGTGAATGATACCGAAAAAAAGAAGAATAATATATATGTGTATATATGCTCTTAAGGCACTCCCGCTCTAATATTTTTTTGAATTTTGCCACTTTTGCACTCCGCTCTCACTATTGACTTATGTTTATTTGTTTGATTACAATTGTTTCCCCATAAATCATGAATTGATAGTTTTACCCCCATAAGTTTTCTTTAATTTTTTTTTTGAATTAAAAATTGTCTTTTAAACTCCAAAATGTGAAATGCTATGAAATGCATGTCTAAGCCTTAACAGGTTCTCTGCCAAGCAAAACACAAATATTAATTGTTAATGATAGATAAAAAAAAATCCCAACAAGAGATATATGTTAAAAACAAAATAGGCTATATATGCTCCATCCATCAACTTTAACTATCGAGGATATGAAAAGTCATAGAGAAGATCCCGCCCAACCTTTCCATATCCATTGATATCCCAAGAGTTTTGAATCCAATAAAACTTGACACCATTTTCAATGATGTTCCATCAATTGGTCCTCCATAAATTTCCTATGCAAAATAGCACAGATAAAGTGAAAAAATATGAAAAACTTGTCAATTTAGTCATATTGATAACATTTTTGCTAAATTTGACTTACATTCTTGAGTACTCGAAATTCTCAATGCATTTTCATGGCACAAGTAATTGGATGAGCTTTGATGAGGTGTATCATATATTCTTCATTGACATTTAACTTAAAGCATGAGGAATGTTGATATTTCAAATTGAGTCTATAAGTAGGCTTACATGTACAACTTACATTTGTTGGTGGATTACAAGTTCCTATTTTCGCTTCGAAAGGATAATCTCTCTCCAAACTTATGCCATATATAGTTTTATGTACTCTAAAGTCTTGTTTATGTTGGAAGTCAAGCAACCAATTTTATCTTTACTATAATACGCTAGCGTTTACCAACGTTTTTTTAAAGAAGGAAATAAAATGTTAGATAATCTTTGAATATTTTAGAAAGACAACGTCATTTAGTTGGGGTTTGGGAAGCGAAAACCTAAATCCTCATTTTCTCTCTTAGAACGCTCTCTCGCTACCTTACAAGCGCGACCCAATTAGGGTCTAAAGCGAGAATTTCACATGAGACTGTGATCATTATTTTAGGAAGATAATAAAAAAATTATGATGATTAGAACTTTTACAAAGAATTGCGGTATTATTCAGTTCCAATGTTTTAGAGGTTTTTGGATATGATGGGATCAAACAATAAATTGAGTGCAATTGTGAAGTCAGGATTTTACAGATGAATAAATTAATTGAAATCTTAAAGAGATAGCTAGAGATATAGAAAAAGAGCCAGAGCAAGATAATGAGAGTGGGAGAAAAGAAAGATACGGAGAGATGCGATGAGAATGGAGGAAAAGATAGCAAAATGATTTTGTGAGAGGTTGCTACTTTTAAACTAGAAGTCGTTACTTTTAGGCTTTTTAAAAAGTTTTTTATATTTTAGGATTTTCTATAAAGTTTTACATAAATTTTTGAAAATATTGTTATATTTTAGAACTTTCTATAAGGTTTTACATATACTTGTAAAATACATTGGGCCGTTGACTTGGTCCATTCAAAAAGGCCTCAGAACATGAAGTTGAACTAAGGGCTAAAAATAAAATTGGGGACCTAAATTTTTGGGGCTCTAGGCGACTATTTTAATGGTTGGGCCCTAGGGCCGGGCATGCTGTGCTTTCTCCTGTTCAAAGGATCGAACTGTCTGCATATCTCGCAACAATTGTAGTCTTTGCACGTCTCTCACTATCAAGTCTTTGTCTATGGAACCAATTGGGTGAGACAAAATTAATCACTAGATGACATCCAATGATTAAATATAATATATTTTGGTTCAATTTGTCAAAAATCCTGTGTGGACGGTTACAAGATAGTGTTATAGTAAAGATGTTCAATGTTATAATGTGATGTCGCATACTTTTTTTTTTTTGGTAATTTAGACATCTAATATACATTATGTGAAACCCGAAAAAAATTTAAATTTTAATTAAAGGGGTAAAACAATAATTAGCCGTTAAAGCACGAGTCAAAAACTCGAATTTTTATAGAACTCAGATGATGAAATTGACATCAGTGTTGGATTCGTCTTGCAAAATTGGGCTAGCTAGTCAATTTTCATCGAATTCTGAGATAGTCAAATTTTCGAGTGTTACGATGCAATTATCATGCGATTAAAATTCTGTGATCAGATTTTAATCGCGGAACCCATAATATAATTTAAAGTATATCTTATAAAATAATATCAAACATGACACATGGTGAGATGTAATTGGTTGGGACAAAATTTGACCAATCAAAAGGTGACATGTAGCGCCTTAAAGACCAAGTATATAAATAGTGGAATAAAGTGGAAGACTTGGTCTCCACCCATTTGTTTCTTCATTTTTTGGCGCGCGCACACACACACACACACACACACACACACACACACACACACATATATATATATATATATATATATATATATAGAAGCCCATTTATATATATAGAAGCCCATTTCTTCAACTTTTTCTTCCTTTTTCCCTTCGATCTACAACTATCCGTCCGATGTATCAAGTTGGGGCAAGAATTAAAGTTGCTCACAACGACGAGAGCTACACGCCAGTACCAACCAAGTCCGTTCTTGACACGTGGAAGAAATTGGAGTTTTGGCTAGAGGTTGAACAAAACATCATTTGGTATTGTGAGGAGTCATTCTAGTTTATGCGCACGCTACAAAAGATAGGGTTCCATCCTATCTGGGTTTATTTTCAACCTAGGGTTGCTATATGAAATGGGTAGGGCTATGAGTATATGTATCACACGTTTTAGCTCTTGATTAGTGTAACTAATGGATTAAGGTTGAATATGAGCATTGGGTGAATCCTTACCTTGCTTAAATTTGGTTTGATGAAATGGAGTATTGGATATACTATGTGTTTACATTATATACACCCTAGGTGTTTGATAAAATGACTCCATGAAATCAAGCATGTTAATTGAGCTAATCAATGTATTTAACATGTGTTAGGTGATATAGTAGAATGTTGTTATATGTTTTTCGTGATATAATTAACATTATAATGAAGCTTATGTGGCTTTGTTGTGGGTATGCAATGTATTTACATTTCATACCTCCTAGGTGTTTGATAAAATGTCTAAATGAATCAAAACATGTTAATTGAACTAATCAATGTGCTTAACTTGTGTTGGGTGATATGGTAGAATGTTGGTATATGCTTCCATAATATAATTAACATTATGATGAAGCTTATGTGACTTTGTTATAGATATGCGATGAGTTTACATTTCATGTCTTCTAAGTGTTTTGATAAAATGTTTAGGTAAGTTAAAGAATGTTTATTGGATTGTAACGATATATGACATGCTTGAGAATGTTTATGGTAATTGACATGTTCAGTATATGCTTTATGATATGATGAGCATGATGATATGAATTGCATTTGCTTATGTAAAGGTTGCACTACATTCGTGGGCATTGACATGAGTGTAAGTGTGTGTGCATGGGTTTGGGTCAATCACCACCTAGGTGAGTTGACGGGTGGGCTCGGGAAGGTTGGATTTAGGTCTGGCAGAGTCGCATCAGAATTGCATAAATAAATATGTCGGGGTGTAGCACGAAGGGCTAGATTCTCCCCTAGATGCAAGACCCGACAATGTCGGTTACACGTTTTTCGTTGGTGTAACGAACCTATAAAAGCGTGACAGCGAAAACAAAGCCGTAGATGGGATGTCCTAAAGATCTATTGACGGTGTGGTGTCCCATTGGTGAAAGACCATAAATCGCTGCCCCAAAAAAACACAGAATTAAATTAAATGATCATTGGATGCTTAACATCAATGGCGGCGGTTTGGAATACCCTGATTCATACGGATGACATTGTATGTATTATGAGAGCCTGAGATGGGGTGCGATGTTGGCATTACACTTTATGGCATGACATTGATTAGTAGCATTGTTCATGTATGCTTGAAAAGATTTATGATTGCATGATATTTCATAGGCATATGGGTTAGGAGGTGATCTCTATTGGAGATACCCTATTAAGCGTGATTCACCCTTTATGGGAATATATTTCAGGTGTTGGACGGGCGTCCGCTGACAGCCCTAACTTGGGTCAGCTTTGAGGACAAAGCCAGGTTGTGGCTCTTGATATAAATTTTTGTAGTCCCTTGTATATAATTATATTTTGGCTTTTATATTTTTAAGTACAAAACTTGTATTTTGTTAAAGGCATATAATGGAACTCTAATGGATATTATTCTTTTGTGAATGAATGTATGTCTTGGAGGTTGGTATTTAATACTATATTGACTAGATATTGATGTTGGACCGGTATGGTCATATGGTTATATAATGCAAAGGTGTGTGTATTGCGTAGAGCTTCCCGTACAATGCCTGGATTTTTGTTAAGATAAGGACCCGATGAATGGCGTATCTCAACGTATTATCGGGTTATGCGGTATCACAGGTTATTTCACGGATGAGTGATCAACGGGTTGAGTAATGGCACCCGGGAATCGGGACATCACACATTAAACATTACATATGTGCTATTTCATTCCCATGCTATATGTGTGCAATTGTACAATAGTACAATATATAGGAATTATAAATATACATAAATCGTCATGATGTTTGTCTCTCTCATCTCTTACTTGATCCATCCTTCTCGAAATCTCAAGTACCCCAGCAAGGGTGGCTTGATACACTCAAGTTTTATACATGTATTTTTTTAATTGATCATATGACCAATTCATCAAATCTTTCTAATTTTATGAGATATATTCTCATTCATATATTATTATTTTTGGTTATGTTGTGTTTGTTATTAATGACAAATATATTTAAGAATATTTTATTTAAAATTTAAATAGTTTTTATAATTTTCTTTTCTTCAAAATTTTCCTATACAAATGTTTGTTTTCTATTTGTTATATTTACAAATCAACCAAACACTTTACTATCTTGGAATTAAAATTATAAAACGATAAGACTTAATTTATTATCGTGGCCCATGAAATTAAGATATGATACAAGGACTCTCCCCTAATATCACCTATTAAGAAAAAAAAATATAGAGAATCAATAGGTTAATGTTTTATGTCTTTAATTATTTAGAAAAATACTACACTCATAATAGATAAAAAAAAAAAGAAAAAAGAGTGGGATTGAAAGGCAGAGGGGATGAAAATAAATTGATTGATTTTTATTTTTATTTTAGATAAGGACAAAAGTATAGTTAAAGTGAGAGCATGTGTGTGTGTAAAAGAGAGAATGACAAGTGATGTCTAATGTATAATACTAGTCATTACCCGTGCCTGAAGGCACTATGTAACGTACAAAAAAATCACAAATAATTATCGATATTCAAAAAGACTGGCTCAAAAACATTCATACCAATTTTTTTTTTAAAATGACTTGAAATATACCGTCGATCATATCCTCAATATTAATTGAATTATCATAAAACTGTACAAAAAACTCCCAAAAATAACACAACATATGCAAATACCTCAAAATATCACCACTGTCACCATTCAACTCTATAACACAGACATAATTATAAAGAGTAATGCTATTGGGACATAATTTGCTGACTTAATTTATTGTGACATTTGGATTGACTGTAAGCCTCATTAAACATTGGAACTTAGTGTTGATCCAATGATTCCTATGAAACCACATTATTATGTTAGTAAATTAGGTCAATTTTTAAGATCCAAATAGCATTATTCAATTATAAACTCAATTACTAAATTTTCAATCCAACCTATGTAATAAATATTTCAAGCAAAACAAACAAATATTAACAGAACATAATTAAATTTATAATCTTTAAGCAATAAATAAAATCAACCAAATTTTTCTCATTATAAAACTCATGAATTTATCACCACCACCATTCAACTACAATGATAACATAATTATAAATTCAATAACCAAATGTCCAACCCCCACACGTAAATATACACAAAAAGACACCCACACACTTTTTTTTTTTGTTACTGACAAACCCTCCTACTTAATAATTGCTATTGTTAGAAATACAACAATTTAAGTCTTTAAGATAAAATAGTAATAAATTATAGCCTAATTAAAAATTAATGTTAGAAAATTGTCAAAATACCCCATAATTCTTGTCTAATTAAGTTTTTAGAAGGATGAAAACTCGTTCACATAATCCCGAAAAAGCAATAGAAAATATCATATTCAACACCACACGATCATCGCCCACCCACACCCATACTGCCAACCATGTATGCAAAAGAAGGATGAAAAATCTCAATCAATTGTGCTAATTATTTTTTTTAAAAATATAGCAATTTCCTTTGAAAGATGACCCCAAAAAATATTAATCCGTTTACACCATTTATATGCTTAGTAAAATAAAATCAAAACAAAAGTTGAATCATCGAGAAATAGGTCTTTTTTTTATAACAAATTATATCCTTAGAAAAAATTAAACCCAGTGGCATATCACAATCAAAAAGAAATGGTGCTTGATACTAAATTGGATCAAGAATTAAAAGCAAAAGAAATGGTGTCAAACAATGTGAATTAAAAGCAAAACAAATACTGTTTGCAAAGGAAACCCAAAACCTGTTTTTTTACTTTTGGGGAAGACGGTTTCTATCCAATAGTTATGGAGTTTTTTTTTGTTTACAAACATGGGGTTAGACTATGGTATCTTTTGAAAGATTAAACTGTCATGGACTTTGAAATACAACATGTATTCAGGGAAGGAAACTACTTAGCAGATTTCTTGGCCAATAAAGGGATAGAAGATAGACTATTCAAGAGGTATGATTGTTATAAATCTCTACCATATCACCACATAATTTTAATCAAATAAGACTTCCTACTGCTTAAAAATTCTTGAAAATGATAGTAACTTCATCATAGGTGGACAACATTGCTTCAAAAAAATCAAAATCAAAATAAACCACACGACTCACAACTACCGTAATACACAATCTGATGGCCATAGCCATTACCTAATTCCAAATCAATTTAATCAAAAAACATGGATAATGAAATTTGGGTGCTACAAAAAATTGAAATTACAACAAAATATAAAATGTCCATCAATTCTTGATTGAATAAGATGTAGACTATCTTGAAGAGAACGATGTAGAGGAAAGCAAACAAAATGAGGAGGAATCCAACACACCAGCTTTCAACATTTCTAACAATTGTCTCTCCTTCAAAAAACAACACTCTGAGAACTAAAATGAAACCAATACAAAAATGAAAAAATGACTATAGCTCAAGAAAAATAAAACTTAGAAGCCAAATAGCTCAATCCAAATATAAGATTGGATCGGTGACCATTCGTCGTTGTTTGATGCTTTGACTGGTGATGACAACCTTGTTCGGAGATTACCCGTCGTTGAATGCTTCACTGCCTATCGCCGGGTGCTTCGTCCAAGAGAATGAGGCACAGGATATAAGTGAGAGAGATTTGGGGAAAGGAGAGAGGAATTGCTGTGAAAGAGATGGGCAGAGGAGATAAGGAAAGGAGAGGATTCGCTGTGAACGAAGGTGTAGTCAAATTCAAAAGCTTCCGGCATCCGAAATTTGAAAGAAAAGATGGAAAGCAATCTTTATGGGGAAGTCCGAGAGTCCTAGGGGATGGGAGTTCTACTGGATTTTGGTTAGGGGAGTCCTGAATTTTGAAAAAGTCATGGGCGGGAAAGAAATTTAAGGATCAATTAAGATCGTCGGATTAAAAATCTCAAAATAATCTGAGCCGCGAAAAGCTCAAGACAAACAAAATTAGCTACTTTATTATATAGACTATTTAAATCTTTTCAATCTTATTATTTTTTTTAAAAAAAAAAGGGATGGGAGGTCCATTGAACGAAACTATTTGGTCAAAGAGTCCAGACGCAATGCTTTTCATGCCACAAGGACAGTTCCATAGAAAAATACAAAAATTTTAGTTAATGAAATCTAGCATAGCGTTTTGCCTAGGTTGGTGAATGACACTTTACGTGTGCTTACACTTCATATTTTACTTTTTAGTTTTATATTCTCTCTCTTAGCACAAAATTATAGGGATTTGTTATGAAAACTAAGGATAAATCTATGTGCATCAAATTTCTGCACCAAAACATATACCAAATCAACTATAGTTTTTGGATCACTGATAAGACCCACTGATCTAATGACTGCAAGTAATTTGGTGCAAATTTTAGTGCATATTTTTGGTACACGTAATATTGCTCGAAAACTAATCGCGCATAATTCAATAGGATATATTAATGAAAGACAAAAAGTCTTTGGAAGGCTAAGGGGGCGTTGACTAAATCTTTGCTATATATATATATATATATATATATATATATATATATATATATATATATGTGTGTGTGTGTGTGTGTGTGTGTGTGTGTGTGTATTCAATCGTTATTAATTGAATTTTTTTCTTTAAAGGCTATAATGAATTTATTTGTATTATAGATTTTTTTTTGAATTTATCTATTTTAATAAATCTGAAATTTTTAAAACTATTTTAGGTCAATTTATCTATATTAATAAAACTTGGATTTCTGTTATATGTAACATGAATTTATCTGTATTATAAACATTATTTTATGTAAATTTATCTGTTTTAATAAACCTTTGATTTCATTATACACAACATAAATTTATTTGTATTATAAATGTTATTTTCGATGATATTTTAGGAAAATTTATTTGTTTTAATAAAACTTTGATTTTCATTATACGTAACATAAATTTATCTATATTATAAACGTTATTTTTGATGATATTTGTGATAAAGTTATATTTTTTAATAAGTATTGAAATTTAAAAACTATTTTAGATCCATTTTTATGTATTAATAAAACATTGATTTCTATTATATGTAATATAAATTTATCTATATTATAAAATTTGTTTTCCACGATTTTTTAGGTGCATTTATCTGTTTTAATAAAACTTATATTTTCAAAACTATTTTATCTGTATTAAAAATCATAAATTACAAAGAAAGTGTAAGGGACTTGCGACCTTAGCTCTATACCAGAAAAACCAATTTCACTGAAGCAAAGTAGATAATTTAGATCCCTTAACAATAGGACAAAAATAGTCTATAGCAACCCACTAAGGACATGTTTGATATGTTTTTTTGGAGGGATTTAGATTGACTTGTCCAAACTCTTCCAAACCTAAAGATGAGATTCAACATTTTAATGTTGTTCATACCCATGTTTAGTATGCATAGAGATATATAGCTATTATGATAATATATTTGTATGTAAATGACTATTGTGCCCCTTAACTAATTTAATTCAAACATGGATATGGATATATGAGGGGCATAAATGTCATTTGAATGTGAAACCCCTAAACTCACATATGAATTCCCCCTCCATGGGTTTCATGAAACCCATGAACTTGAGTTTCATGACCGGGCCATGACCGGCCGAATTTCAAACCCTAGACTACATGCATAGTTACCAAACATGGGTTTAAGGGGGTTTAGTCCCCAACCCATGTTCCAAAACCCCCCCAAACCCACATACCAAACAGCCCCTAAGAGAAGAATGTCGCCGAGTAAAATTAGCTACTCTCCAAAGTCCATAAAAATCTATCAGAGCCGGCTCAACATCATTAAAAAAAAAACATGGGCTTTAGGCCCCAAATTTTTAGAAGGCCCCAAATTTTTAGGTACATTACTAACCCATAAAAAAATTAAATCCTTTAAATTTTAAATCCTAAAAAAAGGCCCCAAAATATTAAGTACAATTAATATTTTTATTGTAATAATTTGGGTCCACGATTCAATTCATAACATTAGAAATCTAAAAATCTTAAGTTAAAAGAATAAAAAGTACTCAAAAGTCAACTCATATTTACCCATTTTCTCTCTGTGTAAAAATTAGTACAAAACATTAAAAAAAAATTAAAATTAAACTCTCTTTCTGATAAAAAACAAAAACAAAAGTTAAATTTTTTTTTCAGTAACACTAGCACGTCCTTCTTAGGTCTCTCTCATATAATAAATTGAAAATAAATTAATTTTTTTTAAAAATTAATATTAAAAATAAAAAAATACCTCATTTAGTATTTTCGCTTTAGGCCTCCAATTGCCTTAAGCCACCCCTGAAATCTATATGTTGATTATGGGATTTATTGCAAAAAATAACAGAGATAATGAAGATCAAAATCACCATAAAAATTGTCAAAACCTTCACTATATGATAACTACCACCATTAAACCCACTGCTACTGCCCCAAATTCATTGTTGATTTGAAATCTTCCATTTTCGTCGTTGAAATCTACATACGTATCTTCAAGAGATAGATCACTAGATTGGTTAGGAGTGAGAGTAAAATGTAACGATCTAAAAATTAGGGATGAGATGGAGAAAATTTGCTAAAATCTCGTTAAGACCTTCATCAGTGACCCATGGTTGCTGTGAAGTGAACAACGAACTTGAAAGTAGAGGGAAGAGAAACTCGAGAGAGGTGGAGAACACAGAGAAGAGGGAGAGAAACATACGTCTTTGACATGAAACATTGAGGGACAATTTGGGAATTAAAAAATTGCCTAAATCCACGTAGAACTCTTTTAGGTCGAACAGGACAACGCCATTGAAAGAGAGAAAATTGCCTTTAATAACTATCTTTTTTAAATCAAAAAGATTGACATCATCATCCGTTGAAACTCTAATACACAAGAAACAACCGTCACCCACCGCCACCCATACCCTCCACCACCGCCCACAACCACTGTCATTGCCACCAGCCACCAACCACCACCACGCAAAACCCACCACTGCCCACAACCACCACCACCACCATCACTGCCTCAAACCACCACCACGCAAAACTCACCACTGCCACTGCCACCAAAAACCACCACCACCCTACCATCGCCTTGCCGCCCACTATCACCACCTACCATCGCCCAACACCCATCCACCACTGCCACTAACACTAACCATCGCTGTCCATCACCACCCACCAGCCATCGCCACCACTACCCACCGCCACCCTTCACCACAACCACCAACCACTGCCATAGCCACCACCCACCCATTACTCAAAACAGTGAACTCAAAAATATTGACAAACAAATAAAAGGTGAATTTTAATATAATAAAACTCTTAGTTTATAAAATTTTCTAAAATAGTGAAATTAATAGAATGAAACCTATAGTTCACCATCCAAATATTTCACAAAAAGTGGACTACAAAAATATTAAAATTTTGAATTGAGAAACATATATAAAAAACATAAAACTCAAAAATATTGACAAAAACATAAATAGTGAACTCTAAAAACAGTTAACTTTAATAAAATGAAACTCCTAGTTCACCGTGAACTCAAATATAGTGAACTCAAAAACAGTAATCTCAAACAGTGAACTAAACATAGTGAACAACCACCATCGCCACCTAGTACTACCATTGCAGCCAACCACCACCACCCAAAACAATAAAAAACAAGCGAACTAAAAAATATTAAAAAAACAGTAAACTTTAATAGAATAAAACTCATAGTTCACAAAAATTTCACAAATAGTAAATTTTAATAGAATGAAACCCCTAGTTCATTGTAAAATTTTGCACAAACAGTGATCTACAAAAATATTAATTTGAATTGAAAAATATACATAAAAAACAGTGAACTCAAAAAATATTTAAAAAAAAACATAAATAGTAAACTCCAAAAACAGTGAAATTTAATAGAATGAACCACCTAATTCAAAAAAAAAAAAAAATACAAACAAAAAATTTTAATAGAATGAAATTCCTAGTTCACTGTTCAAATTTTTTCACAAACAATGAACTATAAAAATATTGAAAATTTCAATTGAGAAATATATATCAATAACAGTGAACTCAAAAAATATTAAAAAAACATAAACAGTGAACTTTAATAAAATAAAAATCCTAGTTCACTGTCCAAAATTTCATAAACAGTGAACTGCAAAAATATTGAAATTTTGAATTAAAAAATATATATAACAAACAGTGAACTTAAAAAAAAATTAAATAAAAACATAAACAGTGAACACAAAAAATAGTGACATCAGTACAGCGAATGAAACAAAGGAAACAACCATCACCGGACCGCTGCCCATCACCTCCAACCACCACCCAAAACCCACCACCACCACCAAAATCCCTCCATCCAAAACAATAAAAAACTAGTGAATTCAAAAATATTGAAAAATATAAACAGTGAATTTTAATATAATGAAACTTTGAATTTATAAAAAAATTACAAATAGTGAAATATAATTAAACTCTTAGTTCACAAAATTTTCACAAACAGTGAAATTTATTAGAATGAAACTCTTAATTCACTGTCCAAAATTTTCACAAACAGTGAACTACAAAAATATTAAAAAATTAAATTGAAAAACATATAGCAAAAACAACAAACTAAAAAATATTTTAAAAACATAAACAATGAACTTTAATAGAATGAAATTCTTGGTTCACAAAATTTTCACAAATAATGAATTTTCATAGAATGAAACTCCTAGTTCACTGTGAACTTAAATACAGTGAACTTAAATACAGTGAACTCAAAAATAGAAAACTCAAACAATGAACTAAACATAGTGAACAACCACCATTGCTGCCCACCACCATCGCCACCATCACTGCCACCATCGCAACCTACCACCACCGCTGTCGCTGCCACCAATCGCCGTTCACCACCACCACCATTGTTGCCACCCACCACTACCGCCCACCAGTTGACAAAAATGCTCTTAATTAATGAGGTTATGTAAATTCATTTATCTCATTCTTAAATTATTTTTTCTCTCCTCCATCTTTTGTCCCTCCACACGCACATTTAAGATAGTGAACACAAATAAATTGTGCTTAATTAATAAAGTTGATTAGATTGTAATAACTTAGTTAAGACATTTAATTTGAATTGAGAAATATATATAAAAAACAGTGAACTCAAAAAATTTTAAAAATATTTAAGAATTTTAATCCACACAACAAGAAAAAACTCCTAGTTCACTTTTTAAAATTGATCTCTTCTCTCACATTCATCCCCCCACACGCACTCTCAAAAACAGTGAACTCAAACCTAGTGAAAAAAGTGAACTCAAACAGTGAGCACAAAACAACAAACTCAATGTATGAACTTAAAAATAGTGAACTCGAAAAGTATGAACCTAAAAATATTGAAAACACAGTAAACTTAAACAGTGAACACAAACATAAATTGGACTAGGAACTAAAATTTATCAAAACATGACAAGCAGGCGATTCTCAAATTCTACAGTAACACTGCAGGAAAAAACAAGCTTCATCTATAAAAACCAAGTATACCAACCCGAAATTTGCTTGTTATTAATCCTACTAATCCAATAGAAACTCAATAAAGTGGGAATTATACAATTTGATCAAGTTTCTTGATGTGGAAGCCATGTGAATGGCATTTAATTGCTCAGCACAAATGTCATCCGAAATTTGCATGTTCCAACCTTGTGAATTGTTTAATCAACCAGAAGCCTAGGAAATTAGAAGAACAGTGGGTTTCCTTCGGGGTTGTAAAATGTAATTAAGAGTCCTATTTAGGGATATAAAACACAGAAAACATGACAGAAAGATGTATTGAAGCCACGAAATTGAGAGTCTTTGCACTTCTCCGAAATCAGATTTTTGTTGAAATTTACCTACAGGTTCTTCGTCACCGCCTTCCCTAATCTTCAATTTACTTTCCAAATCTGAAATAGATATCGCCTTCACGGTTTGCTAACACGGGTATGGAACGTTGTCGTTTTGGTTCTTGGTGTTGTTATTGTCGTCGTTGCTATTATCAGTGGCGGCATAGTTGTTCTCGGTGGTTGTTGTAGAGGCAATATTTGTTCCGATGGAAAAAATATTCATTACGACGGTGATATCACGTGGCAATATTGGTGTGATATCACCAATAAATAATATCAAAATAAATAAGTTAATGAACCTCACAAAAATTAATAACTAATCCTCCATATAAGTAAATAACTATTCATTCTTCCTCCATGTAAGTCAATAACTATCCAAGTGAGATTCACTTTGCCCATTTGGTGTTTTATTATTAGTTGGTGATACCATATCAGCATTGCTGACATGGTATCACCATTGCATTGAATATTTTCTCCTGGCGATGGAGTTGGTCTTGAGGGCTTTCTGATGGGGGAGAAGAGAGAGAACAAAGAGAGAGTGTGGGACACCGAGTCAAGCATGCCAGTCAGCACTCACTTCCCGAAGCCACCTTGATTCGGCCACCTTATGTCCAATCAAGCTACTACAAGTTCTCTTGCTCACTTGCTTGTTCATACGACCAAACGAGTCCTACTCTAATACGGTCTGGCCAAGGAACAAGAGTCCTATTCTAACCCTACTTCGAGCTTTAAAGAGCTAGTGATAGAATCAACAGTGCCACCCAGCAAGTACATCTCTACCTTAAACCTAGGAGCAAGTGTCCTAGTTCAATACTATTCCAAACATTGAGAAGCCAGTGATAATATCAAAGGCGGATTAATTCTATCGAAATTCAGAGTTCTACCTTCAATGAAACACTACTTCCTACTACTATAAATAAAGTCTCTGGGTACTAGGTATGAGATAGAAAAATTCTCACTACTCACCTGAATTTTCTCTGTTGAATTGCAATCTGACTTAAATATCGGAGTTCCTTTGACTGCCTCCAGCGACTAGTTCACTTAGCTCTCGCTTGTCTTGTAGGTCATTCAAGGCTTCTCTTTCGTCACCTTTGTCCACACAAGGTCGTAACCTAATGTGCAAATTTCTCCCTGGACAATTGGCGCTGTCTATGGGAAACGACTAAGTTTTCTGGCAACCCAAAAGATTTGAACCATGTTTGGCGAGAAAATCAACGATCAAGGAACTAGCCACATGACACTTACACTACCACTAATCCTTGAAGATCCCTCAAATTATGATCTCCAAATGCCTGATAAAGCGCTACTTCAAGATGGGCAAAAGCGCCCAGAATAGTGATATCCTCTTGTCACAACCTACCATCTCTTGATGAAGAAGACGGAGGAGTTCGAAGCCCTCAAGCAAGGGCTCCTTCGCCAAAGGGGCAAGAAACTTGCTAGCTAAGTTAAACACCAGCCTCATCAAAGTTACCACCACAACGATTACTTGGATGAAGCTCAATCTACCCGTTGCAGGAGCAGGTCTCTGGCAAGGAACTATTTAACTCATGATCGGCGTTGAGGCAGGTACTCACTGAGACGCACTACTTCCCAATGCTTTCCTAGAGACCCTTCACCCAGGAAGCATCGCCCTCATCATGAGGTGAAATGAGGCGAATCACACAAGGAATGTCATCCCATGGAGCATAGAGAATGATATGGGAGTTCAACTCAACATCCTAGACAAGATGATTGGGATGACAACTTTGGAAGACGAAAGCGTACGCGCTCCCGTCCAGCCCGTGAAGGAGCCAATCATCTTTAGTATAACGTTGGCCAAGATGACCTTATATATTCAGCCAAAGAAAAAATAAGCCAGACTTTGGTTAAGATGACTACTCCCCTTTTTGTTCGCTTCATTCGAGAATTCAAACTCTCACGAAAGTTTACTCCTCCCTCATTCGAGTTATATGATGGCAAGTCTGACCCCATACTCCACATCCGAGCCTTTACCAATATGATGGCTCTTTGGACAAACAATGGAGCCTGATATGCAAGATGTTCCCCTCCAGTTTGGGGAGATCTTCTTGGTTTTTTCTTGGGAACAACTAGCTGGAGAATTTGTCTCTCGATTCATTCCCAATTGTCGGGAGCCAACAACAATCGACACACTCCTAGCATTATGCCAGAAACATGGTGAGACTATACGAGAATATGCCATGAGATACCTGGATACCTACGCTGAAATAGCAAAATCTGGCGAAAAGACTTCATCTGCCTCTTTCTGCTTGGCTCTCCCTAGAGAAAGTGAATTAAGGAAGCATCTCACAATGTGGCCACCATGTAGCATGTCACACTTGCAAGAACATATCAAAAGGTACGTCAAGGTCGAGTACGACAAGGGCTAGTTGACCAGACCCCATATTCTCCTCGTATTCTCTAAAGAAGAACTAGAGGAATGAGACTATAGCTCCAACCCTTCACGGAACCTATCGAGGGGGACAAGAGACTCATATTCCACAATCAATACAGACTTCAAGAAACCTATCTATCGGGTTCTAAACCAAATAAAAGACAAGGAGTATTTCAAGTGGCCACCTAAGATTGACAAGAGATCCCTCAAAGCTTGACCAAAACCTCCATTGTTTATACCATAAGGACAAATGCCACCTTTCTCAATTTATTGACAAGGAGAAGACTCTTAAGGAGCAAATAGAACAACAAAGCCAACCAAACAATCAGTCCCGATTATGGGATAACCAGCCACCCAAGGTCATAAATTTTATATTAAGTGTGAGTTCTTCAACGTATGTCAACTCAGTCCAAACTCGGATGACCTTCAGCATGCTATGCACACAGATGATCATCTTTCTGACTTACAAGATGTCTTCGATATCCTTAAGCACAACAATCTTAGGCTCAACGCCTCTAAACCCATTTACAAGCCCCTGGCCATTTTCTCAGTAAGTTCTTGACATAGTAGGGCCCCTTCCTCAAGCTCCATCCAACAAAAGGTGGTTAATCACCGCAACTGACTTACTTTACCAAGTGAATTGAAGCCAAGCCACTTTCTAGTGTCCGCGACACCGACACAAAGAAATTCATTTGGGAACATATAGTTACAAGGTACGGAATCTCTTATGCACTAATCTCAAACAATGGTACTCAATTTGATAGTGCAGCCTTCAAAGAGTTATGCTCGGGGTTCGTAACTACTACCCTTATCTTACTTACCCTCAATCAAATGGTCAAATCGAGGCTTCAAACAACGTCATCCTTGATGGCTTTAAGAAGAAGCTAGAAACAACCAAAGGAAGGTAGATGTAGTAACTTCCAATGGTTCTCTAGATGTAGCAAACAACACCAAGGCACTCTCCTAGGGAGACGCCTTTCTCACTCTCGTATGGCACTGAAGTTGTCATCCCTCTTGAAGTACATCTGCCAACTATTAGAACTGAGGTCTATGAGAAAGATGGCAATGTAACGCCCCAAAATTCATCCTGGAAGGCATTACTATCTAAACTCATCCAATCATGAGAGCAACTACAATAACTATTAAATAATAAACCATTCATCCATCTGTTAAAGAATAAATACTAAAGCCAATAAAATATCGTAATTTCTCCAACTTACAATTTAAAACCAAATAGTATCTAGCAGTGGAATAATTAAACTAGCTAAAACATTGTTTCATAAAGATTTCTCAAACTCTAAACCAAAAATAGAACAACTATATTCCTCTAAAACAGGGTCCACGTCTTGATCCTCCAACGGCTCGTAATTAACCTTCTCATCCACATCGACATTTTCTTATATGTCAAAATATGTAAGTGTGTTGTAGGGGTGAGCAAAAGCCCGTAGGAAATCCCTCTCAAATCCCAACAAGGTTTTAAAACAACATAAAGAATGCCAGTCTCTTTTGAAATATATCATATATAAATTTTTGAGAGTAAAACCATGACAGTTGTAATGATCTCAAGTGTACGGAATACAATAAATAAATGACAAGAATAAACTTGCAAGAAATTAAAGCATTCAATAAATAACTCAGTAGCATCATCCCATATTCTCATGTATGTTGGTTACTTCTCAGGAATCTATACAACGATTCTACCTCGTTCACCTATCACAACCACACAATCTCAATAATTTTCGGCAGGGCCAAATCACAAACCACTTTAGGAAGGGTGTATACCGTCTCCCACGGTATTGACGAATCCTTCCTAGGAAAGGTATACTATCCCTCAGCCTCGAACCTACGTGAACAATAGTGGTTGCTCTCACAAACAACAATCCACTGCAAGTGTTAGGCAACCATCTCACCCCCACTGGGATAGACTAACCTCTAACACTCTACGACAGCTCTCGAAGGCAATTCAAGTCCATCACACCCAAACCATACAAGAGATGAAACCACAATATTCTCAACAACCACAATCTTAACCAATCACAATTTTCATTAACAATTCAAGTATCACAATTTTACAATTCTCAATATACTACAGTAATAAATGAATTAAAGTATGCAAGAGATCATATTAAGAAAATCTTCACAATTTCTGATGAGTCCGAAATTAACTGGGCCAGGCCCAATTGACCAAGAGGAACCAAAGTCACTAAGCCCAAAGGGAAACCGAGTCACTAGGCCCGAAGGGAGACCAAGAGGGAGACCAAGAAGGAGACTAAGAAGGAGACCACCCTAAGGGGCGCCGCCCAAGGAGGCCACCCCAAGGGGGCACCGCCCAAGGAGGTACCCCAAGGGGGCCACCCCAAGGAGACCCTTGCCTTCCTTTGCTCCATGCTCTCTTCCTCAACACCTCTTGTGGTATCTCTCCTCACTTTGACTCAAGTCCAACCCAGCTCAGGATACTCAGCCGACGGAATAGGAGTACGAGAGAAAGAATATCGGGATACGCACTGGAGATCTAATTCTACAAAAATTGTACTTACCAAAATAGTAGAAGTCCTCTCCCTCACGTCACCGCCTCACCGCCTTACCGCCTTACTAAGCCTATATAATGTAAGCTCTCTCCACAAGGAGAGACATCTTGACATCTACACACACATCTCCCTGCACATTGTTCTCTCTCTCTCTCTCCCCCAAAGCACTATAACTCTCTGGAGTAAACTCTCCGGTGACCATTATTCATCAATAAAGATCTCCGGCCACCGCTGCCGTTCCCGAGAGTGGAGTAGGTCACCTAGACCGAACCACTATAAATCTTTGTGTTGACTCTATATTTACTGTTTTGCCATTGATTTGTCATTGATTGCCTATTTATTGCTCATTCATTACACCTGTTCATATATTTGATTGTTGTTCTTGCACGAAGACCAATTTGTGCATCATCAGTTTGGCGCCGTCTGTGGGAACGACTAAGTGTTCTACTACCTTGCTATTCTATGGCAATCACAACCAGGTCGATGAGTCAACAACCGGGAGACAACAACCCGGCCCCCCGGGAGAAGGCTCTGCCTCCCCTCGCACCCTCGGAACCGTTTGCTACGGCAACCCCTGTCGTCGGGCAACAACAGCTCTTACAGACCATGCAGGTGCTGGTAAAACAAAACCAGCAGATAATTCAGTTGATGCTCGCCCAAGGAGGCGTCGCCCCTCACCCTTTGGGAGGAGCCCCACTCCCTCAAACAGGAGAGGAGCAACAACCTATTCACTCAGGGCGCCAAGCAGCACCCCGCCATGGGGTCCCTCGCGAGAGTGCCCCAGGACCACGCTTGGGTGCCCCTCACCCAGCAGTCTCTCCTCATGTACCTGCGCAAGAGGACGAAGGCGAGAGCCAGTATGACAATCATGGAAGCCAGTACCACCACC
The DNA here is from genome assembly GCA_951799425.1 of Ilex aquifolium. Classification (NCBI taxonomy): domain Eukaryota; kingdom Viridiplantae; phylum Streptophyta; class Magnoliopsida; order Aquifoliales; family Aquifoliaceae; genus Ilex; species Ilex aquifolium. Next base: position 15,809,438 of record OX637397.1, on the reverse strand, counting down.
CGACGGAGGATGTCCCCAACCAGTGGGACGAGAAGATCAGAGAGGTACATAACCAACTCGGTGACGCCCTCAATGCCATGAAGGCACAGGTGCATGAGACAATGGACTACCTGGTAAGACATACCGACACACCTTTCGTTGCTGATATAGTTAACTATCCCCTACCTTCGAAGTTCAAGATGCATACCATCGAGATCTTCGACGGTACCAAAGACCCCCTCGACCACCTTGACACATACAAATCTCTCATGCAACTCCACAACGTACCTGAGGAGATTATGTGTAGAGTCTTCCCTACCACCTTGAAGGGGGTCTGCTCGCCAATGGTTCGCAAAGATCAAACCCTCCTCTATCCACTCCTTCATAGAACTCAGTAGATCTTTCGTCTCCCACTTCATTGGGGGATGCCGACATCAGAAGCATGTGACTCACCTGCTCCCCATCAAGCAGGACAAGGATGAAAGCCTCAAAGACTACCTTGCCCATTTCAATGAGAAAGCTCTCTTGATTGAGGAGCCAGATGACAAGGTAGCCCTGGCCGCCTTCATCGCCGGCCTTCTCACCTCCAGTTTCATGTTTTCTGTCCTCAAGAAGCTGTCCTCCAGCATGCTCGAGCTGCTGTCAAGGGCTCAGAAGTATATGAATGCGGAGGACGTCATCAAGGCCCGTCGAGGTGAGTCCTCCCGAGGAGGGGAGAAAAGGAAGGATACCCACGAAGACAAGTGGGAGGTAGAGAACAAAAGAAATTGACAGAGAGAATCTCTGTCAAGGACCGTCTTGGTCCCCCACCTCTGAGAGAGTGACAAGCTCTCACGTCACTCAATGCCTCGGTGGAGCACATCCTATTCTAGATACAGGATGACCCCACACTTCGCTAGCCCGAAAAAATGAAATCCGCCCCAAACCGCAGAAATCCCAGCAGGCACTGTCGCTTCCACCGCGACCATGGTCACGATACTGACGACTGCTTTGATCTTAAAAGGTAGATTGAGGAGTTCATACAACGTAGCCAGTTGAAGCAGTACATTGCTGGTAGAGGACAGACCCCGCCACCTGGCCGGGACCAGGATGATAGAGAACGCCAGCAACCCCTCGAAGAATTCTAGACGATCGCCTAAGGGCTAGGAGGAGGTGACTCCAACTTCACCAGGAAAGTCTTGGCCCACCTATGGGACACCGAGCACCTGAAGATTTTATCTGTCCTTTATTAGTTGATTTATCTTGTTATTTGTTATTTTATGAAATAAAATTCTGCGGAGATTATTATGTCCAGAATTGTTTGCCTTTCTAAAATTTACAAACAACTTACAAAAGTCAGAACATGACACAACAAGGTAGACAAAAAGACAAAGGGCGCCCATCACCAGGCACCCAGTAGCAGGCGCCCAGACGAGGGGTCTCGCCTTCTCCACCTTGGGCGCACCCAATGATGCCGCCTAGACGATGGGTCTCGTCCCATCTCACTAGACGCACCTCAGGCGCCCAGCTCCTCAGCGCCCTCCTCATCTCCATCTCAATGGAATGAATCTCTGTTATGGCAGCCATCTCCCGAGACTATACGTAGCTCGGCCTCTATGACTCTACTCTCGCGCAAGTAGTCACATCTACTACGGCAGCCATCTCCCGAGACTATATGTAGCTCGGCCTCTATGACTCTACTCTCGCGCAAATAGTCACCTCTGCTACGGCAGCCATCTCCCGAGATTATACGTAGCTCGGCCTCTATGACTCTGCTCTCGCTCAAGTAGTTAGCCTCTACTATGGCAGCCCTCTCCCGAGACTATACGTAGCTCGACCTCTATGACTCTGCTCTTGCGCAAGTAGTCACCTTGTAAGCCTCTGCCACGACAGCTCGGCCGATGTAGTCTGCCACGGCAGCCATCCTCCGAGACTCTGAGTAGCTCGGCCTCAGCTCATGCGACCCTCTCACAGGACGTCCACAACTCTGACTTTGCTCTCATGCAAACAGCCTGCCTCTCTCTCTCCAGGTAATCATGTTAGATATTTTAATGTTGGGATAACATTGTTTTTGTCAGGTACACTTTTGAAACTCAAGTAGTCTGCACTGGAGCCCCAACTCCTACAGCAGTACAACAGCTAGCTCTGATACACACATGAGTCACAGTCAGAGAAGGAGTGGTGGCACCACCGAATCTCACTCCCGAGAAGCACTGGGGGCATCAAACCTCACCCTCTTGGGAGGAGAAGAAGACACCACCCTAAAAGCACAAAGAGTCTCCATCATCGCCCTATCAACAGGACGCCTGTAATTAGAGACAAGGTCAGCTAATGACCAAGCACCAGAGAGGTGCCGCCCATAGTAAGACTCAAGGCGTTGCCCAAACATAGCAGCGCTCAAGGCCTCTGGCGTCGCCCAAGGCACCCTGCCAACCTCTTGGCGTCACTCAAAGTAGCCTACCAGCCTCCAAATGGCGCCCACATCAGCTCTCCCTCTCGCCCAAAGGAGGCGACCAAGTCTCCTCCTCGCCCAAAGGAGGCCAAAAAAAAAAAAAAGAGAAGGAGGAGGAGGAGGCGGCGCCCAAGCAAGAAAGAAAGAAGAAAAAAAAAGAGAAAGAAAGAGGGAGAAGGGAGGCGGTGCCCATGAAAAAAAAAACAAAGAGGAGTCCAGGAGGCGGCGCCCAAGCAAGGAAGAAAAAAAAAAAGAGGAGCCAGCACCAAGACGGCGCCCAAGCCCAAGCAAGGAAAAGAAAAGAAAAAAAAAGAGGAGGAGGCAGCGCCCAAGGAACTCCAAAGAAGACAACTTTGTTATTACTTAACAGTAGTTTCAAAACATCCAAGTGGTTATTTAGAAACAAAGAAAAATTAATTGTGTACATATTTTTCCCTGGGTACCATAAAAATATTTATTTTACATGGATCCCTGAGCAAAAGAACACCCTATTTCCTTCTCCTGGAGCCGCCATCAGCAAAAGTCACCCAGTCTCCAAAGAATGGAAAGCAAGCTACTATACAGAGCAAGAAAACTCCTACTCAAGTGAAGAAGAGGCACATGCCCTCAACCCCTTCCTCTCACAAAAAGTCAGAGGCTTGGGGCATGGGGGGCAAATGATGTGTCCGAAATTAACTGGGCCAGGCCCGATTGACCAAGAGGAACCCAAGTCACTAAGCCCAAAGGGAAACTGAGTCACTAGGCCCGAAGGGAAACCAAGAGGGAGACCAAGAAGGAGACCACCCTAAGGGGCGCCGCCCAAGGAGGCCACCCCAAGGAGACCCTTGCCTTCCTTCGCTCCATGCTCTCTTCCTCAACACCTCTTGTGGTATCTCTCCTCACTTTGACTCAAGTCCAACCCAGCTTAGGATACTCCTCCGACAGAATAGGAGCACGAGGGAAAGAATATCGGGATACGCACCGAAGATCTAATTCTACCAAAATAGTAGAAGTTTTCTCCCTCACGTCACCGCCTTACTAAGCCTATATAATGTAAGCTCTCTCTACAAGGAGAGACATCTTGACATCTACACACACATCTCCCTGCACATTGTTCTCTTTCTCTCCCCCCCAAAGCAACTGTAACTCTCTGGAGTAAACTCCCCGGTGACCATTATTCATCAATAAAGATCTCCGGCCACCGCTGCCGTTCCTGAGAGTGGAGTAAGTCACCCGGACCGAACCACTATAAATATTTGTGTTGACTCAATATTTACTGTTTTGCCATTGATCTGTCATTGATTGTCTATTTTATTACTCATTCATTACACCTGTTCATATACTTGATTGTTGATCTTGCACGAAGACCAATTTGTGCATCATCAATTTCGATATTTAAAATTCTAGGGTTTTGCCAAAAATCATAATTTTTTGGAACAAGAACAAGTAGTTGATTGAAAACCAAATTTAATCAATAATTAAAATTTAGAAATCAAGAACCCATACGACTTTCACAATAGAACATGTATTTTGGAAGAACTATGGTTTTAAAAATTTAAGAACAATGTTTCTTGGATACAAGACATGTATCTCGTTGAAAACCATATGTTTCTCGAAAAAGAATCAAGAACAAACAATATGTTAATCAAACGAAACTAAGAACCAAAGATTATTTAACATATAATAATCTAGAAGATTTAAAACATACAAAATTATACCCTAAGTCTCAATGAAAGAACTTGAGAAGAATCCCCTACCTTAATCTAATATTTAAAGATAGTCTTAGTGTGTTTGAATCAATTTCAACATGAGAATCCTTTTGAATCTATTGTTTTCTCCTTCCCTCTCACTCTCTAGGGTTGCCTAGGGTTGAAAACTAATGAAACATGGCTAAAGTGACGTCTTTATGATATTTATACGGTGAAAAACCCTAAAACTAAGCGGAGCCATTTTTAGGGTAGAGTTCGGAGGGTACTTAGGCGTCCCAACAATGAAAATTCACAGTTTTGGATGAAAATTAAGATTTTAGGGTAGGTAGTACTGTTCGGACGGTGCTTGGGGCGTCCGGATAGTGCTAACTTTCTATCCCAACTTCAGGAGTAGTTTTCACCTATTTAGAAGTCGATTCAGAAAATTTTCGTGAAATACACTTTTGTAGCCCTTGAAGTCTAGTTTTGCTTTCCAAAAATTAGCTCAATTGGAGTTAGGAGTAAAAAGTTATGGCTAAAATATTAAGGTAGTGTCAAATTCCTTCCTATCCGAATTCTTTCTAAAATGCGTTTAAACTCCAGAATACTTCTTAACTTCTAATACACCTCATATTACTTCTCCCAAGGTTTCTTAACCTTTCGGATTCAATGGAGGCATTATTTTGACCTAAAAACATTTAGAAACTTACCTAATCACCCTTCTCAAGTTTACACACATTCGAAACTAAGTTTAGTCTGAAAGTCAATTCGTCCGAAACTCAAACTTCATGATCAATCTTTTAACAATGATTCGAGGTTTCTACAATCCTTTTATTCATCCTAGGAGAAATATTAATATGATATTATTATTATTTAATTCTAGTACAGGGTCTTACAAGAAATGACCAAACTCTTGAGCTTAACTTAGATCTCATTGAAGAACAAAGGGACCGTGCTACTTCCACGGTTGTTCATCAGGCTACTTCGCCTCCATGCAACCTCCTTGATTGCCCTTTAGGCTACTTAGCCTCCATGTGACCTCCATGGTTGCTCATTAGGCTACTTGGCCCCCATGCGACCTCCACAGTTGCTCATTAGGCTACTTGGGCTTCATGCGACCTCCAAGGTTGCCCATCAGGCTACTTAGCCTCCATCTACTACAACCTCTCACGCTGCCCTTTAGGCTACTTAGCCTCCATCTACTACAACCTCTTAGGTTGCCCCTAGGGCTACTTAGCCTTCATCTACTGCAACCTCTCAGGTTGCCCTTACGCTACTTAGCCTCCATCTACTACAACCTCTTAGGTTGCCCCTAGGGCTACTTAGCCTTCATCTACTGCAACCTCTCAGGTTGCCCCTTAGGCTACTTAGCCTCTATCTACTACAACATCTTAGTTTGCCCTTGGGGCTACTTAGCCTCCACTACAACCTCTAAGGTTGCCCTTCAGTCTACTTAGCCTCCATCCAACCTCCACGGTTACTCATTGGGCTACTTGGCCTCCATGCGATCTCCACGGTTTCCCTTTAGGCTACTTAGCCATCGTGCGACCTCCACAGTTTCCCTTTAGGATACTTAGCCTCCGTGCGACCTCCACGGTTGCATATTAGGCTACTTCGCCTCCAGGTGACCTCCATGGTTGCGCATTAGGCTACTTGGACTCCATGCGACCTCCACGGTTTCCCTTTAGGCTACTTAGCCATCATGCGACCTCCACAGTTTCCCTTTAGGATACTTAGCCTCCACGTGACCTCCACGGTTGCATATTAGGCTACTTAGCCTCCATGCGACCTCCATGGTTGCGCATTAGGCTACTTGGACTCCATGCGACCTCAACGGTTGCTCATTAGGTTACTTGGCCTCCATGCGACCTCCACAGTTGCTCATTAGGTTACTTGGCCTCCATGCAACCTCCACAATTGCTCAAGAGGCTACTTGGCCTCCATGCGACCTCCATAGTTACCCCTCAGGCTATTTAGTCTTCATCTATTGCAACCTCTTAGGTTGCCCCTTGGGGCTACTTAGCCTCTATCTACTACAACCTCTTAGGTTTCCCCTCAGGCTACTTAGCCTCCATCTACTACAACCTCATAGGTTGCCGCTTGGGCTACTTAGCCTCCACTATAACCTCTCAGGTTGCCCTCAAGCAACTTAGCCTCCATCTATTGCTACCTCTGAGGATGCCCCATCAATCCTAGCTACCTTGAGAGCTCCTTAATCCATATCCGCAGATCTTGTTCTTCTCCCTGACGTATTTCTTCTTCACTTTGTCCAAGATCCCGGAGTAATGATCGCATGCAACATTCTACACTTGTTCCTCTGTCTCACCATTCTCCTTCTTGGCCTTGGCAAGCTCCTCTTGTAGCTTATCGGCTCGAGAATCTGCCTCTACATCCTTCCTCTTCAAAGAGACATTCTTTGGTCTAGAATTTTCAAAAGTTGTTTCTTAAGCTTGTCAGCCTCGACCTTGTCCGACTCGGCCTGACTCATGAACAACTCATGCCGCTAAACAAGCTCGTGGGCAAAGTAAGTCTACTACAAAGGAGACCAATTGTCAACTAAGGGTTGAATTAAATTCATTTCATACTTATCTAAAAGCTTACCAAAAGCGAATGTTGAAGCAAGGAGTTGATCAATTTCCTATTAGGCATTCTTGGCATCTTCTCTTTATCCTCGAAAAACATGACAGCACGACCCATTACCCTCGCTGTATCCACACTCTTAAAGGCAGACTTCACACCCATATGAAGCTCTACAACTATGTCATCATCAATAAGATAATCGGCTCCCAAGCACCGACGATTGGCGACTTCAAGGCGACAGCAACGGTCACTCCTCCAATGGTGGAACCTTATCTCCTTCAAAGAGCTCCAAGCTATGTCAGAAAGGAAAAAAAAAAAAAAAAAAAATCAAAATGAAGAAGTGGATAAGATAGAAAAGAAGAAATAAGAGATTATAGAGCCTTACAAACAACAAAAGCCCATTGGCAAAGAGTCAGACCCAAAAAGCCCTTCCTCTTCAAGAAAACATACCTCAATTAATTAAAGATGATTAAATGAGATATGGAGGGCAATTGTGGGACACCGAATCAGGCATGTCGGTCGGCGCCCACCATGGGAGGAGAATGTCGGTCGGCACTCACTTCCCGAAACCACCTTGATTCGGCTACCTTACCTCCAATCAAGCTACTACAAGTTCTCTTGCTTACTTGCATGTCCGTACGACCAAACGAGTCCTACTCTAATACGGTCTGACCAAGGAACAAGAGTCATGTTCTAATACTACTCTGAGCTTTAAGGAGCTAGTGATAGGATCAACGGCGCCACTCGGCAAGTACATCTCTACCTTAAACCTAGGAGCAAGAGTATTAGTTCAATACTACTTTGAACATTGAGGAGCTAGTGATAATATTAAAGGTGGATCAATCCTGTTGGAACTCAGAGTTCTAGCTTCAATGAAACACTACTTCCGATTACTATAAATAAAGCCTCCGCGTACCAAGTATGAGATACAAAAATTCTCACTACTCACCTAAATTTTCTTTCTTGAATTGCGATTTGACTTAAGCATCAGAGTCTTTTTAGCTGCCTTCGGCCATTGGTTCACCTAGCTCTCGCTTATCTTGCCGGTTGTTCAAGGCTTCGCTTTTGTCACATTTGTCCACACAAGGTTGTGACCTAAGATTCAAATTTCTCTCTGCACAACTATGCTGCACAACTTTTGTATCCCAAAAAACCCAACTTAAATGAGGTGGCACCTTCACACACTTCACATTCTATGAAAAAACTGATTTATTGGGGTCCACATAGTGGTGTGTGGGGTGTCAACTCATTTGAGATGGATTTTTCTAGGATATAAGTTGGCCAACTTAGTATTTCTCTAAATTACCTTTGTTTTTGATGACTAACCGTAGAATAATTTCATTGATCTCACGGGGCATTCCCTCTCCATATAGAAGGCGAACTAGAATTTATTGCATATTGTGCAAAAGTATGATGAGCAATATTGTTTCTTGATCTTCGTGTCCAATAAGGCAACGAGAATTCATTTGACATGGATCTTATCCAAGAAATTTCCAACAATATGGGTGAAGACATGGTCTCTCTGGATCATTCAAAGGAGGAGTTTTATAATGATCATATTAATTCTTATCAAGGAAAGATTGGATTAACCGAAACAAGCATATGCCAACTAAACGTTATTCCCATAGCACTTGGGGTTATGGGTTTTCAATTTATGAGGGGTAGTATGAGATCTGTGGTCGGGGAGAAAATCACTCTTTTAATTGAAGGCACTACTAAGAAATTTCTACATCTTATTTCTACGCAAACTCAATTCATAGCCTATCCCGATTCGCCCAATAGATCAGAATCTAGCCATTTGTCATTCACACACCTTCACATATTTATTGCATTAGTGGCTAAATTCACCCCATAGGAACAGAAAATTTTCAATGTTACCCTTTTTGTTCCATAGTAATTTACTCCTCAATTCACCCTAGTTCTTTTTTATTCTTTTTTTTCCAGAAATTCTACCGCAAGAACAGGTCCTGAAGAGAGACTGTATAAGTTTAAAAAGTATCAAAACTAGATAGGCTTTCTCAAGAGTAATACAGCATCAACATACTAATACATTGACCTGGAGCAATCTGAATCATAAATTTTAAGCAAATTGCCACTCAAACTTGCCACTAACAAATTGGGGACACATACTAGGTGTATCAGATGTGTCTCAATGTCACTGTTTTTTCAAGAATCGTTACACCAAAGGAGGGAACATTTTCGTGGGGGCGACACTAGAACCATAGGGCTCATACAGGAGACGGTTCCCTTCCACGGGACTATCTCCCTTGGTCTCGTGCCATCACTCCTTGAAGTTGACCCAAAACATCGTCACATGTTCAGTTTCATCAAAATTGCTTTAGAAAACAAACAGTTGAGTCTCTACATTCAGTTTGCAGCCTAATGCACACGACAAACCTCAAAATGCACAAAGCCAGCAAGTCCCAGGGCCCTTATGATAACAGTTATTTGATGAACAAAGAGACTTTAGTTTTCTGACTGTCCAAAATACCTGCCCGAAATTGTTGCTAGAATATTAAGCATAACAACTTCATCATCCAATTCTGATTTCTCAGCTCGTAAGGTTGCACACTTACGAAGCAAGCACCGAAGGGCTGCACTAGTGTCAGCAACAAGTGGAGTATCAATGGCTGCACACAAAGCAAAAAGCCATGCACAATCACTCCTCAACAGAATACACATATTCTCCACGGAGCTTATGTGTTTCTTCAGCATAGATACTCGAGCAACAGAGTCCATCCCCAAAATCATAGACAATGTGGGACCGTTGCCAGAACCTCCATCTAGAGAAGACTTTGGACTGGAATTTCCAGGGGAGTGTGAGCCATCAATTTCATCAGCCACCAAAAAAGAACATGGGTTACTGGAGTCTTCTCGTAGGGAACCATCAAGAGAATAGCATGAAGTGGTTCCATTAGTTGTTAAGTCATCCATTTTTTCAAGAACAATACTTTCAGAAAGCTGATGGGAGCATTCCTCTTCATGAGCAACTGACATTGATTGCAGAGGATCAGAAATTATTGCACTAGAACCCTCATGACGTGATAAAGCCTGAAAAGGCAAAGATTGCAAATTAAGTTATTTCTCCTCGTGCATATAAAGTAGGGGTGTTCAAATTTCCGACTGGCCACAAGTTCCTACCCTACCCTACTGAACGGTTAGCCGCAAAGTATCGGGTAGGAAGACGGAAGAACATATTTCCTACCCGTAGGGTAGGGTGAACACCCCTAATATAAAGTAAGATAGAATACCCGGTATATAAATATTCTTTCCAATTTTATATTAAAGTTATCTCCTCTGTTCTCACAAAATACAACCATAGTGAGATAAAAATAAAATGTGTTTATTCGGGCATAAAATTCATGGAAGCAAAATATTAGATTGTTGTAATTATCCGTCTAATTACCCCCTTTGCAAATAACTTGTTTAAATGAACAGGGCCGTCAAAAAAGGAGGAAAAGGAGCAAGAACATACCAGCCTTAGCTCTGAAAAATCAGCAAGGAAAGCATCCTCCCACTCTTTGAGTGGCAGTAAATGCTCTGGGCACCTAGCAATATCAGGAATTTTGGGCATGTAAACCGTCTGTTCTTTGTTTAATTTGGTCGCATCAACCTTGGCAACCTTCACTTTTGGAAATTGAGCAGCTTCCCACCTAGGAAAAATTAGAACATTTCGTAAGTCACCAACTCAGCAAAGATTTGGCATCTTTCACAAAGACCAAATTTTAGCACACTTATACATCTCACTAAGGCCGGAATTACCAGAGTATTACTTCAAAGTTCAAACCATCAGAATTCATTGCCCACAGAAAAAGAGACTTTTGCTAGAATAAAATAACTTTATAAGAGTCAGTAACAGCTAGCAAGAACATAGAGGACTACTTAAAAATTTTACTATACTGCCTTTAACATTGTTCAACCAGAAAAGAGAGAATTTTGAAACCATGTTCCACTTGTGGAAAATTGGAAGAGTTTGCCTGTACAAATGGCTCATTGAATTTCATAAACTACTAAAGTTATCGATTTTATCCAATTAAGGGAAGAAGAGGATTCACTCTCTACACACTCTGCTTGACATGTGATTGGCCACCAAACCCCTGGTCTGCTTGACATGTAATTGGCATACCAAAGTCATTATTCATGACAAGAGAGCCCTAAATGTAAAATTTGTTTGTTTCGCTCTGCATATTTTCTTCAAATTTATGCATCCCACATGTAGGAGTGAATATACAATTGAATTGGCACTTCAATTTATCATAACAAAACCCACTCACTTGCAAATGGAATAAGCATTTGTGTTAAAAAATACATAACCATACCACTTTTTCAGACTAAAATTTGATATTCAGACCACACCACTACAAATATCTAGATTCAATGAAATTGAGCAAACAAGGGAAACAAGATTTAGAACTCTGAGTTCTGCCAAGACACACCAAAAGCATGCAACAAGAAAAAGAAATCCTCAATTAGCAGGAACAATAAATAACTGCTGAGGAGCCCCAAAAACAAGTAAGAGCATGTAAACAAGAAAAAAGAAGTCCTTAAGTTGAAGGAACAAGAAAATAACGGTTGAGAAAACACAGGAACGAGGAAGAGAATGCTACCTTACACGCCTGAGATACTCTAATCCATCTTCTGGAGGCCCAGAATCAAAATCAGGTTCTCCATCAACCAAGAAGGCAGGTCTCAGAATGCTAATATAATCTTCATCACTTTCATCATCTTCGCAGCATTCTCCCTCAACGATTTTGCTGCCGGCTATGTCACTAGTGCTGAGACTACAAGCAGGATCCAAGGGGTTTATGTTCTCAATTTCATTACCCACCTTTTGAGAATACTTGTCATCTGAAAGAAGTAACATATTTAGTCACAAAAGTTCCACCACTTTTAAAGCTCTAAAATATCAGTGCATGGGAAAGTGTTAAATAAATATGATATACATCATCTGCGAAGCCCACGCAAAGTGAGATTCAAAAGTAATAGCACCTCATCTCATGCAAGCACTAGCTATAATTTTAGATCTCATCAAAACATTCCAACGTTGACTACTTCTCACTTGACAATTGAATGCATCTACCAACTTTTCATTCACAATTACAATGTATATACAACAGAATGATTGAGCACAGAACTTCTCAAGGCGGCATCTAAAGTAGTTGCCAGCAAGTATATGCACACACAGCACAGGGATTCTATACAAGCACTAAACTATGAAGCCCTAAGTAAACCAATCAAGGGAATTTTTTGGGGCTATGATACAATAACGTCTTTTGCGATTCCTTGGCCATTCTTCAATGCACAAAGATTTTTCAGATGGTTCTCCCTTGCCTTTGCAGCCACTGCACCTGTGCACAGAGAAATTGAACCCATCAAATTGACACTATCAGAACCAGACATCCAAAAGAGAAGAAAAGGTCAATAGAAGCATTGAAAAATTATATAACCTCAGAAATTTAAGGCCTCCCCCAAACCAACCTGCCAATTTCACCAATAAACCAAGGTGGGGCAAAAATCTGTATTACTGATCCTTCTTTCTAGAATAAAGAATTTGAGAAAGCTTATACAAACTATAACAATAGCCAAAATTGAACCCCCAAAAAAATAAGAAAAAAAGGGGATAAGAAAATAGGAATAGTAAACATAAAAGGAGGAAAATCAAGTCAGATTCTTAAGTTATCGGGTGATGACCAAGACCTTGATGAAATCTACTATAAGAATAACTTAAATATTTCAAACTACAAGAGAAAGGGAAAACCAGATACCCAATCAAAAACATGCCTAACAAATTTTGTGAAAAGAAGAACTACGAAATCAAAGATCATACATTTGGAAAAAAAAAGAACACAACTCAACCCCCCCCCCCCCCCCCCCCCCCCCCAACCCAACCCAACCCAACCCAAGGAGGCAGCGCTACTGCCCATCCTTTTCTTTTGCTCCTTTTTACCAGTGGTTTACTTTAGGTAATTTGAGGAATGTAAGTCACTAATGGATTATTGACGCCAGGCTTAAGAGAAATATCGCTGGACAAATTTGCAAATTGAACATTCAAGAGGCATATGACCAAATGCATCTGGGATTTCTCCTCTACTTTAAGAACAGTATGGGGGTGGTTTGTCTCTAGCGTAAGTGGTGGACTCATTCATGTATCTCTATTGTACGGTTTTCCATAATTACTAACAGAACCATGGAGTGTTTCTTCGGGAGCTTTGGAGGTCTCAAGAACCCGCTTTTTTAATTCCTTTTCATCCTTGTGACAGAGACCCTAGTAGAATGATATTCTAAAGCAATCAAGAGACACATATGTAGTGGCTATGATGTTGGCAGGGTCGGGTAAAACCAAATTGTTGTGATCCATTTGCTCTTTGCCGGTGACACTAACATTTTTGAAGAAGTGGGGGACATGCAGTAGCTTTGTCTAAGTTTATTTCCTTATTTTGAAGTTGTAACCAGGTCGTGGGTTAATTTTTGGAGTAGTGAGCTTATTCTAGTTGCATATGTGGAGAGCATCGACTCCTTGACTGTTGTCATGCAAAAAGCAGAAATTTCCTACTAGCTAACTGGGCCTTCTTCTTGGCTCCCCTATAGAGTAGGGGTGCAACTCGGGTGGATTAGGCAGGTTGAGAGGTCAACCCTAACCCAACTCTAGGTATATAATCTCCAACCCTAATCCTAATCATAATCCTAACCCTACCTCAACCCGAGTACTGTCCGAGTTTAATTTGGGCGGGCCCGGGTTAAATTCGGGTTACTTAAGTTAGGCTAATTTCGAGTTAAAAATCGGGTTGAACTTGGGTTACTTAATTCGGGTTGATAAAAGAGGGAGGAGTGACGAGTGAGAGAGGGAGACTGAGAGTCTGAGATCAGATGAGAGACGAGTGACAAGTGAGAGAGGGATCTAAGAGTGATGGAGACGCAGGGATGAAGATTTGAAGTGAAGTGAAAGTCTAGACTCTAAAGAGTGAAGATAAATACTAACCCTATTTAAATATATTTATATATCTATGTATATTCGGGGTCAACCCGATTTAATAATTGGGTTCAACCCGATTTTAATATTCGGGTTCAACCCGACAACCCGAGGCTTGCCCGAATTCAATTCGGGTTGGAGTTTTTTGCCTAAGCCCAACCCAAGTATTAAAAATTCTAACCCAAGCTCTGGTTTTTTTTTCGGATTGCGCTCGGGTTGAATTCGAGTTGGCCCGCCCAAGTTGCACCCCTACTATAGAGCAACGTCAGTTTAAGATTAGATGATGGATAGATTTGTCTAGAGGTTTGTAGTGCGGGAATACAGTCTCTTTGCAAGAGGAGAATGCTCACTTCAGTTAAAACCACTTTTTCTAACCTCCCAACTTATATTATGTCACTGTTCCCAGTGACAGCATCAGTTGAGAAGAAGTTAGACAAGCCTAGACGAGATGCTATATAGGGAGGCATTTAAATTCACTAAATGCCATTTGATTGATTGGAATGTGGCATGCTCTCCCCTCATAGGGTTGGATCTTAGGAAGATGCAGTGCTTTAGTCAAGCTCTTCAGGTGAAAAAGTCATGCAGGTTTGGGGTGGAGAAGGCAAGGAGTGATAGACACCAGTTATTGATTAGTAAATGAGCAAATGGCAGGGGTGGTTATCTATCACCTTTGGGGTGCTTTTTGTGGTTGAGTTGTGGAAAAAACAGTAGGAATAGTTGGGATGAATTCTCTAAGTAGGTTGGGTTTGTGGTAGGGTTGTTATATAGAGTGGGATTTTTGCATGATCTGTTGTGTGGTAGAGATCCTCCAAGATAGGTTATTATCTCTATTCACAATAGTTGTCAACAAAAATGTGATGGTAGCTGATTATGTTAGTGCAGCTGACCAGGATGTGATGTGGGAGCGTCGCTTCTATAGACATATTTTTCGGTTGGGAGTTGGAGGAAGTTATGTTTGTCCTGGATGTGCTTCGGTTCAGGTTGACCCTGGGATGAGGAAATCAAGGAATTGGGAGCCATCTTGCAATGTTGATTTCGAGGATAATCCAGAGTGTTTGTAGGGAGGGCTCTAACTCCTCCTTTCCTTCAAATGCCATTTGGAAATGCAAAGTCCGTCCAAGGTTGGGGCTGTTTTTTTTAATTTTTTTTTTGGGCATGTCTTGGATCATAACCTGAGGCAAAGGAGGAAAATCAGTCCAAATTGCTGCATGTGTAAAGAAGCAGAGGAGTCTGTTAGATTGCTAGGGAGTTCAGAGTTGTGGGTGCTCGTCTTCACTTTATATTGTAATGACCAACCGAAATAGGAATAAAGGTACAGATGGCAATGCCACTATTTCTGGTTGTAGAAATAGTGGCATTGCCATGAAGAGACATCCATCATGGACTGCCTTATCATTATCCATCATAGACTTGAAAAAAAGATTTATGATACTCTTGTATATCTGGTTTTCAGGAAGGAATTTTTTTGGATGGTTTCGTAGACTTTTTGGGAGCTTGTGGGGGATAAATGTATGTGATGGTTGGGTGTCTTTAGCTCCTTTTGTAACTTATACATTTTCTTTTGTCTCTGTTGTTTTTTGTCTGTGTATTTTTTTTATGTACACGGGTTGCAGTCATGGTTCAAAGTCGCGGTATCGGCCATCGACTCGGAGGGCACTGATACACATCGGTCACGGCGTCGCGGTGCGGTATCGGCCGATACGATCAAAATGCTAGATAAAAGCTCCAAAAAAATTTTAAAAAATTATGAAAAATTCTAAAAATATAAACATCATCATTCATGTATCATATGTCTACAATATATCCAAAAACACATTAAAAATAATTAAAATCAAACATAAGGATACTACCGAAAATAATTATTATTATGAATGTTTAAGATAAGCACTTAAGAAATATCATCATTATTATTGTCTCTAGAATAATACAAATTGGAATAATTTCTACCATAAGATTAATAATTTAGCATTTGATTTAAAATAGAATACTTCAAATATTTATTTAAAAAATAAATAATCTAAATATCTAACTATTACATTAAATATTTTAATGATTTATTAAATAGTAAATTTAATCTAAGTAAACTTGGGCAAAAAGTGAACCCAAAAATCAATTAGCCACAAATAAAATAAATTAATCACACTATGTTAATAAATTAACAACTCTAAATAAAATAAATTAACCACATTTTAATAAATTACTCACACTAAGTAAATTAAATTATTCATATTTAAGTTAATAAATTAACCATAGTCAAATAGTCTTTGGACTGGGTGGTCACTGGGTTTGCCATTTGATACTCAGACGTGAGAGAGAGAGAGAGGCGAGACTCTCAGTCGCAGACGAGAGACGAGAGACGAGAGGCGAGAGGCGAGAGACCAAATTGATCTGCGATCAATGATGCTGGTCAAGACTTCGAGTGCGATCGATGATGCTGGTCGAGTCTCTAGACTTCGACTGCGATCGATGATGCTGGTCAGGGGCCGTTCGAGACTTCGACTGCGATCGATGATATTGGTCGAGCAACCTAGGGTTTCTGCAATTGATCTGTGGTCGTGATGCTGGGTCTTTGCTGCGAAGAAGAAGAAGAAGAAGAAAGGTAAGAACAAAACCTGTCCGAGTCTGGTATGACTCGTCCGAGTTACACCGATATTACTCCGAGTCAAGCCAATTCAACCGAGTTGTAACCGAGTCACGACCGATTCAAGTGAGACTCGTGATTTTTGCGTAACGCGTACCGTTATCGTATCGGAGGGGGCCGAGTCGGATACGACTCGGCCAAGTCGTATCGGACTCGGCCGATACCTTGAACCATGGTTGCAGTTGCACCCCCTTGATGACTTTAGTGATACTTTTTATCAAGGAAAAAAAAGTTTATGCAAAGGCAGAATTATTAAAAAAAAATGCTCTAGCTTAAATGGTGGAGCATACATCTCTCTATGAGACTATCACACTCACTTATCTTTTGATGCCAAATCCAAACTTATTAAAATGGTATAGATGTGATAAACAAAAACATGAACGTGGCATGCAGAAAACTCTGCTGTGTAAACAGGTCTGTGCAGGTGAGTGTAACCGAGGACTTCATCAAGCAATTAATTCTATCTGCTCAAAACTCCATGAAAATCAGTCATCTTGGAAAAGATTTTAAGTTCCCTCCTTGGGGTAACAACTTGCCTGAGGCTTGGGAATAAACAGAATGAGCTTGAACCTTAACAACAAAACAATACATTCGATTTCATTCTTACTCAAATAAGCATGAAGCTGGAAACAGTTTTTTAATCGCCTTTAAAGAAGAATATATTACTTATCCTAAAATAGATTGTCACCTCAACCAGAGATGCAGAACTACAAGTAAAACATCAGCATGGGTTCAAAAGCAATAAATTAAAAAAAAAACTTAAACAGTAACACAGAAACTCTTATGTTACAAAACAATATAGGACCGCAAATTCAATGAGAGGGGGTCAAAAATAACCAAACATGTACTTTTCCCTCTTTCAAATCTTGAAATTTCCAAAAATAAACATCAAAGAAATTCAAACAGACTTAGCTGATGTTGAACAGGCGTAAGCTGAGCATGAAAGCATACCAGATAAGTGGAATATGATAGCTTCAAATAAGGAAAAAGGTAAAAGGAAAAGGAGATAAGAAACCTAAAAAATTCAAACTAGGAGCCACAAGCAATTCCAAATCCCAGGCATACAGAAAAACGTCAATTGCACTATTCTACCCTCTCAGTCAATAAATTCAAGTAGAATCTTCATTCACCCTCAAAATCCCAGTAGTGAGATTATGGGTTTAGAATGTGATATTTTGATCAGTGCCTATGATACTCTGAAAAATCATTTTTATAGAAGAATCCTCCAGCAGAACAACACTCTGAGCAGTATATCTGTTCATAATTTGTCAGTTCAATGTAATAAAGATAGTATGATAACTGACAGAAATTCCAAATAACTAAGATACATGTTTGAAATTAAAAGAACTGGCATATATACCACAGAGTTTATGACGCTATATTCAATTTTCAATACAAGAATATCAAATAAAAACATAAAATGAACATCAAAATAGGAAAAAGAACACATACTGAGAATGGCTGGGGGCACCATCTTCTTTCTGTGTTGCTGCTGACATTCAACCAAACCATCATACTCCCTTGCCACAGCAGGCCCAAGCCCACAGTACACCTCAATCCACTTCTTCCTCTGTTCTTCCATATCCACATACCTCATAGCCTCCATCTCCCTCCTTGAGTACACTGTCTTGGCCTCATCACCTTTCTTTTCACATACACATTGAGCTTCAGCCATGTGGATCAAATTCATATCACCGCCAGTCCCATTCATTCCCAAACCCTTCTTCTCTCCTTTTCCGCTTCTTCGCGGCCTTTTTACCTTCTTTCCATCCGTTTCTTGTTTCATATTTCCATCCATTTCTTGCTTCATATTCTTCCTATTAAAATTCCTCTCCAAATCCTTATCAAAACCAAGAAACCCAATTTCCTTCTCAAAACCATTCCCAACTTCAGAAACCAAACCAATCTCGATCACTGCTGTATCATCAACCACTTCAATCATCTTCAATGCACATCTAGAAGACCCACCATCACTTTTCTTCTCAACCGTCTCTTTATTCTCTAAAACTCCCATTTTTTCAACAATCTGTGAAGAATGTTCAAAGGCTCCTTCGTTCTTGGCATTGCTATCACTCAAGATTTCTATTGAACTCTCCGTATCATTAAATTTCACAGCATGGGTCTCAGCACCGGAGCCCAATTCCCCTTCAGCTCCACCCAACAACAGCTTCTCTTTGTTTCTCAAGAAACTTTCAGACTCGACCAAACATTTGCTCCAATCTCCATCAAAAGCGTCCATTGAGACTTCCTTCACACACTGCTTCTCCTCAATGGCTGTGAAGTCCCCAGAAATTCTTGAATTCGAAATCGTTTCTTGAAACCCAGAAAAACCCAGTTCGTATTTATTCAAATATTTCTTCAAGCCAAGAGTTTTTTGCTCCATATCGACGTCATCAACAGAACCCACTTCGTACTTCTTGGAATAGTTCTCTTTTTCGTTCAGAACCACGATGCCTCTTGAATCGCCACCTTTCAATTCCTCAACAACATTGTTTCCAGAACCCAACTCGATATTCTCATGGAGCTCTGAGGGCTGTTTGTTTTGTGGGTTTAGGGTATTGGTGTCCATCCAGGGTTTGGGAAATTAGTCGAAAGGATCAAACTCTATGATTGGGTTAAAAAAAAATCTTGAGTTCCAAACTCGACTTGTAATTGGCTCATATACTAAACTTATGAGTATGAGTTTCGTCAAATTTATGAAAGGGGAGGGTTTGGGAAGATAGTTTAAGGGATTAAAAGATTTAAAAGACAATTATACCCTTTAACATGAGTATGAATTAGATTAATAAGGGATAAAATAGTTATTTATAGGACAAATAGTTATTAATAATTATAATATATGTGTGAGTTCTATATATATGTGTGTTATATATTAAACATAGATACGTATTAGATTTAATGTTGAATCTTATTTTTATAAAGAGAGGTTTGGATTTAAAAGGATTTGAGAAAATCAATCCAAACCTTCTCAAAAAATCTATCCAAGCCGAACTCGACTAAGCTCATATCTAAATTGAATATGTATAAATGCCAATATTTAGTAAACCAATTTTACATGTTTGTGGGGCCCACTATCAAAGGTGATTTAAAGATAATAATATGATATATTTTAACTATTACACTCGTTAACCAATTCAATTCTATCCTATGTTTGGATCAAAAATTGATGAAATTATCTTGGAACTTTTTTTTTTGGCCAAAATCTCTTGAACATTACCCTTTTTTGAGCTTGCAGACGCCACTCCTCCTACACTCGAAGCAAATTTTGTTTTCTTGTTTTTTAATCTCAATTGTACAACACTCTTGAACTTTCACAAATCAACAACCATAATTAACCTTCCCTAATCCACTAATAAATTTTCAAATCTTTATTCAAAACTTAAACCAACGAAAAAAGACTAGTAGGTCAAGCATTAAAGATCACCAGTTCAATTGTCAAGTTCATCAAAAAATCATATTACATCAAATTTATGTTAATAAATCGAATAATTGACAATTAAAAAAATGGCAAAATCGAAATAGACCACCCCACAAAATAAAAAATAAAAACAAAGCTGTACGGGGAGTCCTTATTTTAACAAAATTCGGACAGAGTCTCATTTGTACGGGGAGTTCTACCCAAAACACAACCTGTGCAATTATACTACATTGACCACATCGGGTCCATTTATAAGTAAACATTGACCACACCAAGTTCATTTATCCATACTCATATAACTACATGCAATTCTTCTTTTACATTAAAACAGTCCATATCCATTTTGGACGACATTACTATCTAAAACCATTCACGATTATGAGAGCGACTAAATAACTTCGTAATCAAAAGAATTTAATACACCATTTACCATAAATACAATGTCATCCAAAAGAATGTGTTCAACTACGGCACTTCCATCCCCAAAAGAATCAGACTAATTCTGTGCAGCGGAATAACAAAAATATTGGGTTTTACAAAGTCTCAATCTAGAACAAAAGAAGGTAATGCTCTAAGCATTCACCTCGGGATCCACACTCCCGTCGATCGGAGTCTCCCAATGTACTGGCTCCTCGACTCCCAACTCCTCTTCAAGTGTATAATCTGAAATGTGGGTAGGTAGGGGGGGTGAGCACGAAGCTCTGTAGGAAAATCCTTCCAAACCCGAACAAGGTTTATAAAAGCATATGAAATGATCGGTCTCATTTTACAATTAACATATCTAATTTTTGAAGTAAAACAGGGACATTTTAAAACAAATCTCAAGTTTAAGTAGCAATATTAAATTAAATGAGCAGTAACAAAAAAACCCAGCTACAATAAACAACCATTTCCAAAATATAAACCATTTTCCCACAAGACCTTGTAGAATCTCATACTTCCACAAGTCCTTGTAGGAAATCATTTCCACAACAATAACAGTAATCTATAACTCAAATATTCCACAACAATATGTATATGTATCTCAAACATGATGCGAGGCAAACCCCATGAATCAACACATTGAGTAATATCTAGCCCACACACACACACACAAATCTTCTCAAAGATATTCATCCTTTAGGAAGGGCGTATGCCATACCAATGGCAGTGACGTATCCAATTCAGGCATTAATATACTAACCCTCTGACACGGCACCCGTGAGCGAATAGTTGTTTAGTCTTACCAAAGCACTAACCCCACTACGAGTGGTAGGAAAAATGCAAATCCACACGGAGCAAACAACACGTCTACCCACTCTACGATATCTCGTCAAAGGTCACCCATGGTCATCCCACACTTATAAGAGATACAATACCAAACTCAATTTCTCAATTTACAAGCATATCTCAAAAATCCCCAAATTTATCATGTGACAATTCCAATAACCAATTAAGAAAAATACAAGAGATCACAACAACATCATTTTATTACTCAACACAAAGTACTATAGTTTCGAAATCAATAATAAAGGAAGAATTTACGAAGAAAATCCATCACTCTCCAAAAACTAGGGTTTTCAAGTAAGAAAAGAGATTTCATGGGTATTCAACCCTAATTTTCTTCAAAAACATGTAATCCTTGCAAAAAAAGAATAAGAGAGGATGATTTCATATCATATATGTAACATTTAGAGGCAAAACATATATATATATATACCCTAACATCAATGAACAAGAATGGAAGAAAACTCCTACCTTGAATCAAAATTCCAAGTAAGAACTCAAGCTCTAGTGACCTACTTCTTCCCTTTTCTTCCTCCCTTAATCTTCCTCTAAGGTGCCAAGAGGTGTGGGGTGAGAGTGGAGTGAAAGAAATGAGGGAAAATGGGATGAAATGGTGTTATAAGGTCAGCCAAATCCCTATTTTACTGTTCACAGGCTGTTTGGGTGTTCTCCAAAATTACGATTTTGCCACTAAGAATCTCCAATTTGATCCATATGACTATCCTAAGGTTTTTCGACGTTCCGGATTCATTTTTAATGTTATTTTAACCTAAAAACATTTATTTTTATAATTTATCTCAAAACTAAAATAAATTTACACTCGAAACACTAAAATTACTATTTTATTTCTCCGAACCGCTAGATGTGCTAAACGGCTATTCTAATATTTTTTTTTTTTTTTTCGGATCTCCCATGTTCAATGATAATATTATTTTGACCTAAAAAAAATTAATATTTTTGCTTAGTTACCCTTATCAACCGTAAACACCTCCAAAAATTAAATTTCACAATCCATTTGTCTCCCTAGTATTTATTCATACTATTACAATTTATAGGGTTCATGCATACCTCATCACCTATGTTAGTATTTTCAAAAATAATTACTTGCTATATAAAGATAAGAATGTGGGGGTTTACAAAAGCAAAATCAGATTTTGGCCCAACTCAACAAAACCACCGGTGATCATCGCCCACGAGATCGAAGCAGATATGGATCTCCACAGTGAGCCAAATCTGTTTCCATCTCAGTCCAGAGAAGAAAAGAGAGACACACACTTACCAGAGACCAGCAGCCAAGGCGTCTTCAGTCTTCAGTGTCTTCTTCGTCGTCTTCACTGCCTCTCAATCGAGCCTTGAAACGAGAGTTAAGAAAGAGAAATAACATTATCGAGAAATGAGAGGGGGTAATCAAGTAATTACCCAGCCTTGTCCAGTTGGTCGAGATTTAAACTCATGGGGAGGTGGGTTAATTTTAACCCAGGAGGGTTAATTTTTACCGTAGCAGTCGGATCGAGATTGGACCTGGAATTCATATCCTACCTCACTTTTGCCTTCCCAAACAAAGAATTTATGGGTCCCACTACAATGTTAACCTCTCCTTATTGGTGTTGACCCACCTTATCTCATTAACCAAACACACCCTAGGGGTTTATAAAGTGGGTATTCAAACGGACCCAAATACCCTTACCCTTTATAATTTTCGTTTTACCAATGGTCCTGAGGTATTCCACATGTAGTCGGTATTTTATCAATTTAATCTTCAAAGTTTACGATTGAGACAATGGTGTTCTTAACTCTAACAACTGTTTAAACTTTAAATTGTTAATGGAAAAACAACACATGCTGCACATGATCTAATTAAAGGTATTTAAGTTCTTTTACGTTCTACACCCAAACGTCTCTATACCTCTTCTAAACAGATCCAAATTCCAAACATCTTCGTTCTCCCTCTTCTATTTTTCTTTCTCTTTTCCTCGCACATACCACATACATTAACAACAAAAGCATATACATAATCACTTAACACTTTCTATCTCTTCCCCCTCTTCTCTGTCCAATTCTCCTTCTTTCTACACAAAACACACAACAAACCCAATTTTCCCTTTTTCTGCACATCTCTCTGTCTCTCTCTTCTTTGTCTTTCTCTGTTTTTCTGCTTCAAATTCTTTTTACAACAATGGCGAAGGAATCATAGATAACATCGGAGACATCTTCTTCTTCCAAATTTTTTAAAGATTCTTTGAATTCTTTCTTTCTTTATCATGGAGACAGTTCAGGAGCATTACTAGTTTCTTAGCCATTAACGAGGGAGAACTACAATTCTTGGAGTTGATCGATGTTTATGGCTTTTAGTGCTAAGAACAAAATAATTGTGCACGGTGATTTTCGCACAATAGTTTAAAAAGACAGATCTTTCCTTTGGTGAGCTAGTATTCGCCTCGAGTGTTAAAGATCTCGTGGCAAGAAAAGGGTTGAAAGGGCCAAATGGGGCCTAAGGAGTGGTGATGAATTGCTTCAGAGGCTGTCCGATCGATTCCGGCAATGAAAGGGGGTTCTTGGTACACAGAAAAATGGGTTAGAAGGGTGCCAAAGTGTTTTTCGGCGTATCCCCTCCAACGATCAAGTTAGCTTTTTGAGAGAGAGGATAGAGAAAGCACTATTTTGTGTTCTTGAGAGGTGATTTTGCGTACCTTTGCATTGTATTTTTGGGAGCTATTTATACTACCAGATATTCATCATTACTGATGATCTAGACAGTAGGTAGTGTCCAGACATGGAGCAGTGCGCCCCTTATTTTGCATGGGGAAGACCCCGTCATTAATTGCTCGGGCCCCCGAGCGGTTAATGCTCTTTCTTCAATGTTGAAGCCTTAAATGCTCGGGTCCTGGAGCATTTAATGCTCCTTCTTCTAGGCTTCCCTAGCCATTAAGAGTGTCCCATCAACTGAGGGTTCATTAAATGCTTGCCTGAGATTGCTGCATGTCAGCAGGGGTTTGTTGCCTATTCACCCCTCATCCTGTACTTTATGCCACATGTCTGACTTTCCTTGGGGGAGTGTCTTGTTCATTCTGCCATCCTGACTTTATTGGGAAGGCAAGCAAATGATTTCATTGACCAGTTCTGAGACTGATGGGCTACAGCTATCAGTGGCCCTTCCAGATGAAGAGATGACGTGTCCACAACTAGCCTTGAGTCTTATACTGTATAGAACGCATGGATCCATAAGAGAGGTCGTGCCCCTCGGTGCCGAGGACACGTGGCCCCATAAGAGAGGTCGTGCCCCCTCGGTGCTGAGGACACGTGGCCTTCATTGCAGAGAACGTACCCTTGGCGCCGAGAACACGTGTTTGAATCCAACCTTTGCTCAAAAGTGTCCCATCAACTGCCCCCCAGCCCTTTGATCTTCGTACGGCGGGGACACGTGTCGTCAGGAGGTGAAAGGGCTCACCCGTCTCATCATTTGTTTCAGCTGTTTTCCATCTTTCGGAGATCGTGCGCATTGAATGCGCCTGTCCTTGTGTCTTGTGCACAATGATGGGGACATGCCCTATATAAACAGAAGGCATGTCCTCCCTCGTTTATTTTCACGACTTTTGAATCCTTAAGCCTTCTCAGAGATTTCTTTGCCGGAGAATCGTCGGAATCCCTTGCCACCCACTCGAAGAACCTTGTTGGAGTCTTTTGCTGTTTTGGTCGAAGAACCATCCGTTTCTAGTCATCGTCTGAAGGAGAAAAACTCTCTCAAGGCTTCAGTTCACCTCCCCAAGCCCCTTTCCGATGAGTCTTCGTCCTTTTCTCCCTTTCTTTGCTTTTTTCGGCGACTGGTCACCTTCCAGGCCCCATTTGCCTTCCCTTTTCATTTGAGTGTCTAGTAGTGCCCCTTAGGACTCTTATTTTAGAGAACATCCCTTGGAATCTCCTTCTTTCCTCTGTATAACATGCCGAGGAGGCATCGCCCTGCCGCTGAGGTCCAAGAGACCGGGACCTCTAGGCCGAGAAAGTACTCCGTCAAAGGCGCTCAACAAATTGCCAACTTCTGAGCCCACTATGACATCCCTCGCAGTGTCGACGTTGACGATTTCAACCCAGCTCGTCATCGTCACAACGTCGGCACCAAGGGTGCCATGCCGTTTTACACCAAGGATGTCATGGAGGGCGGGATCAGATTCCCCCTTCATCCACTTCTCCTCCAGTTCCTATCTAGGTTCCGCCTCTTCCTAGGGCAGTGTTGCCTTAACACCTTCAGAATAATCATGGGGGTGGTGGAACTTAATAAGCGCCTCGGGGTCAAGCTAGGCCTCGAGGACATCCTTTTCTGCTATACCTTGCTGAGGGTGATGCCCCAGCAAACCTTTATCTCAAAGTCCGAGACACCTCCATGTACCTTGTCACCTACTTTCCTGATTCCGACAAGGGATACAAGGGTGATCTGCTGGTCTTCAACGGTGCCTAGGAAAGGCAGATCGGCCCCGAGTATGACGGCTTGTCTTGCCCCAAGGAGTGGCAAACAACAAGTACGTCGACTTCTCCCTATCTTGTTGGCTTTTTATCTTTCCGATATTAATTTGTACAAGCCTTGACACTCTTATTTCTTTTGTGCAGACGTTTCCACTCGTGAAGCTGCTCTCCCACCTCGAGACTTGGTTAACTTCAACAACCTTGTAACCGTCTGGGGGTACATCGGCGATGGGTTTGGCTGATCAACTCACGTGCTCCTAGACTACATCCCAGGATACAAAAAATTTTCCCAACTTCCCCAACCCTACGATCCCTCCAGGTAGTCCGAACTCTTCCAGGAGAACTTGAAGGAAGACTTGGAGCAGAACTTAGAGGGGGATCCTGACAGGGCCATCAAGGCCGAGGTAGAAGGGGTAGCCGAGGGCCACAGAGAAGAAGAGGCGACTTAAGTTAGGGAGCCCTCCACCGCCGTTCAAGCCGAGGCCAGTACCTCTGGGAGGGACACTTGGCCCAGATTTCAACATCTTTCAAAGTTTAGACGAGGAGGACGCGCTTGAAGTAGCTATGTCTCGCTGACCTCGCCTAGATCTCAATTACCTGAATCAGAGGGCCGCCTTGGCCGCCGGGAGGGGCAGGGGATCCTCTGGCAATGTCCCTCCACCTCCTCAAAGGACCAACATCAATGCTCCTCCTCCGCCCCCCGTGCCACTGAGATCTTCCGGCCGGGGCCAGGTCCGTGACCGGGACCCCCGAATCGAGGATGAGAGGAGGACCAAACAAATGCATGATGGTCTGGGACGAGGCAGGGCCCTTCCATCACAGTAGCAACAACAACAACAACAGCAACCTGCAGCGGCAACAACAAGATCAACGAACTCCTCCTCCTCCTCCTCCGCCGATGGCCACCGTCGAGGAGTGGATCCCCCCGGGCCCGGGATAGAGAAAACAGGGTGATCCGGGTCAACGACTCCATCATCCATGATCCTCATGTGGCCTATGCCGTGAGTGAGACACTCCAATTTAGTGCTGACATGGCGGAGCACCGGGGGCGGCCGACCAACTAGCTATTCCTCTCGATTATCCAGAATTCCCTGGTGATAAGTTCAGTTACTATTCTTTGTTTTTTAGTCTTCTCTGCCTCGGTGTAACTTTTCATTTTTCCTTCTAACAGGCTTCCCAGCAAATCTCGGTTATTGCTGCGTGCTACCATGCTCAGAGACAAAATCTCCAGCAATCCGAGACGGAGAAGGCCGAGGCCGAGATGGCCCTTGCTGCTGCTAGGGAGGATGTGGCCGCCAGGGACATCACGCTGTCTTCCCAGGCGGCCCAAATTGCCCAACTCCTTAAGGACGACGAAACTACGAGGGTCAGCGCTGACAAGCTGAGTGTAGCCCTTGCAGACGCCGAGAAAAAGATTACTGAAGCGGCGGAGGCGAGGGCCGAGGAGTCGGAGCAGACCTGTTTGAATCTTACTCAAGAACTGGACAGGGTCAGGGCCCAGGCGGAGGCAGACAAGAAGACGGAGCAGCAGATCGCCGATGAATGCGTCGATGACGTCTTGGTGGCCCTCGAAGAAAATAAGAGAGAGTTCTTCAAGAAGGGCTGGGACGAGGCACTCAAGGCTGCGGGCATTCCATCCCAATCTCCTCTGTTCCTCATGCACGAGTATGTGCCCTTGGAGAAAATGCTGCAGGCTGTGGCCGAGGTTGCTGTCGAAGATGCAGTAAACGCCCAAGTGCAGCCTTCGGCGGAGCCTTCCGATGCTGCCATACCAGCCCTAGCTACTGTTGTTCCCCCCGAGGCCCCTCCAGCTCTAGAGCCGATAGTGCTCCCTATCTCCCCTGCCCCTGCTCCTCTAGTCGATGCCCCTAATGTCGACTCCTCTCCCAGCATTGAAGAACTATTTGGGGATGTTGCTAGAGATGTTGGTGGTGAGGTGATCAGTCCTCCTCCAACTGCTTAGGTTTTTATTTCTTTTGTACTTTCCTTCTTTTTGTAGCCTAGGGGACGCAAAACCCCTTTTCCTTTTGAAATGAAAAATCACTTTGCTTTACTTCCATGTATGCTCTCCTTTTTTGTCGTCTTTGCGTACTTGTTAGTAACTTCTAACTCCGAAAACTTCTGACTTCGAAAATTTCTTACTTCCAAGTGTTGACCCTCGGGGTCAAGATGCATAGAATTTTAGAACATTACTTATATCGTTTAGATGTACTCTTGGTATCCCTCGGTCCCGAGGATATGATACAAACATTGTCAAACCCGACAGGTACCGATGTCGAGGTCATGTGTCGGGAATGGGGGGCTCCGAGAGATTTCGGCGCCGAGGGCAGTGAAAGGTGCACTTTCACTCCGGTTAGCTTCATCTTCCTCGTTGACCAATCCGAGGGGATGGATTTCCCTTGCCCCACTAATATCGAAGTAAGTCAACCTCACCCATGTACTTGTGCAAGCATACTCTAGTGGTCGGCCTCAAGGTTTGTGAGGATATCTAAGGGTAATCACACCCATACTAGATGTCAGCCGCCTTCTTAAGATCTCATTTCTTCTAGTTTCCCCGGGGTGTGGTCGCTATAGGACCACGTCATATAGACGCATTTATCTGGACAACCCATTTCCAGGCTCCATTTACTTAGCCACACGTGTATTCTAGGGATCCCAGACAGGATGAACTTTCAACGATCTATGCTTACTGCACGACAAAGTATCCCTATCCCAAGCAGCGTACCTGATGAGTGCTCTTTTCCAGGGTCATTTTCCATTCAGGAGGCATACTTCTGTCATTTAGTTGAAAGTTGGGGTTCCTCAGATCCCATCTCTAGGGTCGTGCCCCCAGGAGGCGAGCTCCTGGTTTTTATTTGGTGGCAAGACTCCTTGAGACTCTGTCCCCAGGGCTATGCCCTTTCCAGGAGGCTTTCTCCTGTTCTTTATTTGGAGGCAGGAGTCCCTGAGACTATGCCCCCAGGGCCATGCCCTTTTCAGGAGACTTGCGCCTATTTTTTTTTTTGGAGGCAGGAGTCCTTGAGACTCTGCCCCCAGGGCCATGCCCCTTCCAGGAGGCTTGCTCCTGTTCTTTATTTGGAGGCAGGAGTCCCTGAGACTCTGCCCCTAGGGCCATGCCTTTTCTAGGAGGCTTGCTTCTTTTCTTTATTTGGAGGTAGGAGTCCCTAAGACTCTGCCCCCAAAGCCATGCCCTTTCCAAGATAATTCACTTGTCATGAAAATGAGTTCTTAATTCTCAAAAGTAGTATTTCTTCAAATTAATTACATTCCAAGGACGAATTATAGCATTTCCTTCCAAGTCTTCCAGCCTATATGATCCGGAGCCTCCTAGTGACGTGACTTTGTATGGTCTTTCCCATTTAGGCCCCATCTTCCCATTTGCTGGATCTCGGGTGTTTGCTACCACCCTTCTGAGCACTAGATCGCCTACTTGGAACTTTCAGGGTTTGACCCTTCTGTTGTAGAGCCTGGACACCCCTTCTTGGTACTTAGCCAATCTCAAGGCAACCATTTCTCTTCTTTCCTCCGTGAGGTCCATATCCAAACTGAGTTGGCGGTTGTTGTCCGCCGTGTCGAAGGCTTGTGTTCTTATGGTAGGGAGGCCTACCTCAAGTGGGATGACCGTCTCCACCCTGTATGAGATAGTGTAAGGCGTTTCCCCTGTTGAGGTCCGCGGGGTGGTCTTGTATGCCCACAAGATGTTCAGGAGCTCGTCCACCCATTTCCCCTTGGCTTTTTCCAACCTTTTCTTGATTCCATTGATGATGGTTTTGTTTGAAGATTCTGCCTGTCCGTTGGCTTACGGATATGTAGGGGTGGAATAATAGTTCCAAATCCCAAAATGCTCACAAAAAGGACTTGAAAGGTCCGCTGTTGAATTGTGTCCCGTTGTCCGACACAAGTTCACGGGGGACTCCAAACCTCGTCACTATGTTCCTCCATACGAACTTCTTGGTGTCCACATCCCTGATATGGGTTAACGACTCTACTTTGACCCACTTCGTGAAATAATCGGTTCCTACTATCAGAAATTTCTTGTTTCCAGGAGCCCTTAGAAGGAGTCCAACTAGGTCCAATCCCCATTGAGCAAACGACCAAGGACTAATTAGTGGATGTAAGTCACCGGTTGGCTGCCTAATGGCTGGGGTGAACCTCTGACATTGATCACACCTTCGAACGTATGCTTGCTCGTCCCTTTGCATTCGTGGCCACCAATACCCTTGAGACATGATACGATGGGCCATGGATCGCCCACCTGAGTGCCCCCCACATATGACTTCATGTACCTCGTATAGGAGAGGTTCGACTTTTTCTTCCGGGACGCAAAGAAGATATGGTCCGGAGAACGACTTTCGGTATAACTTCTGATCCGGGGAGACCCAGAATCTTGGAGCCCTCAACTTTATCTTCCTGGTCTCCTTGAGGCACTCGGGGAGCTCCCCAGAAAATAGGAACTTGAGGGGCAGAGCGGTCTAGCTGGGGGAATGTTCCCCCCCCTGGATGACTGCCACCCCAGGGACTTCATCTATGCTAGAGCTGGGAAGGTATTCCACGACGATTCTTCGTGTCTTGGTGGAGTCCAGTGCAGAGGCCAAACATGCTAAGGCGTCGGCATGGACATTCTTATCTCGAGGGACTTGCTTGACTTCAACTTTCTTGAACTTGTGGAGTAAAGCCACCACTTGTTGGTGATAAGCTTTAATCCTGGAGTCCCTTGCTTCAAATTCTCCGTTGACTTGATTGACTACTAACATGGAATCACAGTGGACGGTCAAGTCAATGGCTCCTGCTGCATCAGTAAGTTTGAGCCCGGAGATAAGGGATTCATACTCCGCTTCATTGTTGGATGCTTAAAACCTAGTCGGATGACTTGTTCTGTGACCAACCCTTCAGGGGAGACTAACAGCACTCCGAGTCTGGAACTCCTATTGTTGGAGGATCCGTCCACGCAGAGGGTCCAGCAGAGTTCCTGGACGATTACCGAGGGTTCCTTTATGAGATGAGGCAACTTCTCGAGTAAAGGAGGCTCCTTGGAGAACTCTGCTATGAAGTCTGTCAGTACCTGCCCCTTTATGGTAGTGCAAGGTTTGAAGTGGACTTCGTGTTCCCCCATTTCTACCGCCCATTTGGCTATCCTTTTGGAGAGGTCTTCCCTTCTTAGAATCGCTTTCAAGGGTTGATTCGTTAGGATGGTGATCGGGTGTGCTTGAAAATAATGTCTTAGCTTTCTTGCGGCCGTAACCAGGGCCAATGCTAACTTTTCCAGGGGCAAGTACGTCGTTTCCGCACCTAGTAGGGCTTTGCTTACATATTATACTGGCTTATGCTCCTGTTCGTGTTCATCGACCAGCACACCGTTGACTGCGAACTCTGGCATGGTCATGTACAAGAACAACATCTCCCCCCTAGTCGGGACGGACAGGGTTGGCAGGATCCTAAGGTACTTCTTGATCCCGCTGAGTGTATCCTCGTATTCCTAATCCCAAGTATCCTTCTTGGATCTCTTGATAGCCCCAAAGAAGGGCTTGCACTTGTCTGATGAGTGAGAGATAAATCGGTTTAATGCAGCAAGCATTCCTGTGAGTTTCTGGACTTCCCGGACTGTCTGGGGTCTTCGCACATCCATGATGGCTTGTCTCTGTTCTGGGTTCGCCTCTACTCCACGTCGACTCACCAAATACCCAAGGAATTTCCCGGAACCAACTCCGAAGACGCACTTAGCCGCGTTCAGCTTTAGCCCATACTCGCCGAGGGTGAAGAATGTGTCTTCCAGGTCCGTGAGATGATTATCCTCTCTCTTTGTAAAACTCGGGAAATTTTGAATTTTTTGTGAATAAGGGCAAAATGGTCATTTGTCATCCTAATGCTTATTTGAAATACTCATGCTCTAGACCTCGGATGAGGAAACAGAGTTCGCCGTTGGATTCGTATCGTGAAATTGAGTCACCCTCTCAAATTTCGTCGAATTCCGAGATAGTCAAATTTTTGCACGTCGTTCGAGGCGACTGCGTGGCAACTTAAATTTCAGGGGTCCCTAAAAACACTTTTTTTTAAAATATCCTAAATAAAAAGTGAAAGTTCAAATAAAATTAATTTGAACTTAATCCGAGTTATAATGAACCGTTTTGGGGCGAAAAACGGACCCGGAAATCGGAAATATGCGGTGCGATGTGGACCGCTCATTTGAGACTATAAATATGGGCCTAAATTAGATATTTTACACAAAATATCATTCAAAACCAGTGCTGGACGTTTTTGGAGAGAGAAGAGAGAAAAAATGGGTTTTTAAGTTTTCTTTCGCCGATTCCGGGAGTTCCGTCCGTCGGAATTCGTCAGTCCAGAAGTCAAAGTTCATCTACGCGACAAGGGCTAC
This sequence comes from Ilex aquifolium, assembly GCA_951799425.1. Classification (NCBI taxonomy): domain Eukaryota; kingdom Viridiplantae; phylum Streptophyta; class Magnoliopsida; order Aquifoliales; family Aquifoliaceae; genus Ilex; species Ilex aquifolium. Next base: position 15,777,655 of record OX637397.1, on the reverse strand, counting down.
GCGTACATACCAAAAAGAGTTGATTTCACCGAAGATCCAAAGACGGAATTTTGGGAAAATAAAATATTTGGACTTAAATTTTGTTCTTGGAGGTTCTACCGATTGTTTTACGCTCCAAGAGGTGGGGTTCCCTCCTACCTTGGTTCATTTCTAACCTATGGTGTCATAAGTAATGGTTAGATGTATAGAGTTGTTATGACTTGTCTATAGTCATGAGAATCATGAAAGGAATATAGAAATGACCTAGATAAATTCCTTGTTAAATTTGGTCTAGGGAAGTTACTTGTGAAATTTTCTTGTAACTTGTTATTATGTGGGCAAATTGTGTGATAACATGATGATTGCTTTGATGGTGTTTGCTAAATGCCTATGTGTGGATAAAGTTTGTTATGACACAATGATGTATAGCATGCTTGGATATTGTAGTGAAGGAATTGTTGATATATGCATGTTTTGATATATTAACATTGTGACAAAATATGATATTTATATGTTTCTAATATAAATTGCCATTGATATGTTGAAATTGTTCGTCTGGCACCCATTACATATTGAACATGTGATAAAATTTCTCATTGGGCATGATTGCATATTGAGCATTATGTTGTGTGCAATGGGACATGGCATTGCATATGCACGGAAGCATCTCATCACATGGGTGTGTGCATGGTTAACGTCAACACCACACTTGGTGATTGACGGTATGGCTTGGGGAAAAGTTGGGTCGAAGACCTAGCTAAGCCGCTTGGTTGCATGATAAATTGGGTTGGGGTTAGCAAGAAGAGGCATGACGACCTCTCGGGTGCAAGACCCGGTGATTTAGGAGATGCACTCCATTGGTGTAAGAGTCCATAAAGTGTGCAGGTATGGATGACCCTTGGTGTAAGTTCATGAATATCCAACCCCAAGAAAGACCCTAGTTTTGAAAATGTCATTTGATATGAACATAAATGATGAAATGAAACACTTTGCCATTGCATCGTGTAGTGGGAGTCGGTGATGACTCGGGTTGAAGTGTATGAGTGAGTGTCATCTCATTTCATGACATTGTATTGTTGCATTCCAACTTAGAATGCATATCCTTATAAGGAATGATTGTTTATATGTTGCAAATGAATGTTGCATGAGCATGAGCATCTAGGGGGGAGTAGCCTTTGTAGGATCTACTCTACTGGGCGTTGGCTCACCCTATACGGAAAACATTTCAGGTGTGGGGTTTGCACCGGTGGATGGCTCACTTGGAGAGCATCAGGCATGAAGGGGGCCAACTTGTGGCCTTATTTTGAGTTTTTGTAAAAGAGTTATGAAAACTTGGTCTTTGGCATGTAAATTATGCAAATTAATTGTAATAGACATTATATAGGCTAATGTTAAAGTAACCTTGCATGTTTTGATATAAGTATGGATAATTGGACCCGGTGTGGCCAATGTTTACTTATAAATGGACCCGGTGCGGTCATTTTTTTTATATTGGGCCTCGGATGGGTCATGTGAAGTTAAATTGCATAGGTTGGGTTTTGGGTAGAGCTCCCTGTACGAAGGAGACTCTGCCCAAATTTTGTTAAGTTATGGAACCCGGTAAATGGGGCATAACAGTGTGAAATCGAGTTACTCGGTATCTACGGGTGTTCCGCGGGTTGATGGGTAATCAACGGACCCCCGGATTTTGGGGTGTCACACTCTTACTCTTGACCAACATGTCATCTATATATACTTCCATGGTGTTTCCTATTTGCCGCTTGAACATTCGGTTTATGAGCCTTTGATATGTGGCTACCGCATTTTTTAGGCCAAAAGACATGACCTTGTAGCAATAAACTCCCCTCGGAGTAATGAAGGTAGTCTTCTCTTGGTCAGATGGATGGAGGGGAATCTGATGGTAGCTAGCCTTGGCATCTAGGAAGGCCATGTGCCGGTGCCCGACTGTGGCGTCCACTAGTTGGTCCACCTTTAGAAGGGGAAGTCATCCTTGGGACAAGCCTTGTTCAGATCAATGAAGTCCACGCAAACGCGCCACTTCCCACCCTTCTTTTTCGCACAAACAGTGTTTGACAGCCACTCCGGGAACTGAACCTCTCGGATGGTGTTAGCCTCCAGGAGCCTCTCTACCTCTTCATTTACCGCTTGAGCGTGATGCGGTGCCGTACGCCGAGGCTTCTACTTTACCGGCTTATGGGTGGGGTCGACATGAAGCTAATGAGTTATAACGTCGGGCCTTATCCCTTTCATTTCCGTGGCATCCCATGCAAACACATCCACATTTCTCCTTAAAAAATTGGCCATCTCTTCCTGCTCGGTCGAGGACATGGCGAAGCCGACCAGGAAGTACCTTTTCTCATCTCTTTCCATCAGAAGTACCTTCCGGAGATCCTCCACTGAGCGATCTGTTGGATCAATCCGCGGCTCATCTACTCCGAGTCGCCCAGTCTGTAATTGCTATTTGTTCAAGACCTCCTCTGGGCCTCACTCCTTCTCCTTGGAGGCGACCCCTGCCCTTATTGCTGAATAGAAATAATTTTTGGCGGACGCTTGGTCCCCGTGGATTTCCTTCATTCCCTCCGGGATAGGGAATTTCAATTTCTAATGATACGTGGAATGTACTGTCCCTAGTGTATGCAACCAGGCTCGCCCCATAATAATATTGTAAGGTGAATCAGAATCGATCACCACAAACTCCATGTTGGTTGTGATGGGTCTGGTGGTAACCGGCATCGTGATCTTGCCTAAGGGTAAGGCATATGAGCTGTTAAATCCAACGAGGGACGTATTGAATTTGGTAAGATCCTGAGAACCAAGCCCCATGCGCTTCAAGACTTCGAAGTACATTACCTTGGAAGAACTCCCGGAGTCTACCAAGACCCTCTTGACGTCAAAGTTGCCGATCTTCAAAGTCAGGATCAAGGCGTCTTCGTGGGGGAGGACCACGCCTGCCAGGTCGGCATCGAAAAAAGTGATGTCTCCTTTGCTAGTCCGGTGCCTCTTGCTTGGCCGGCCCCCTTCTTCCTCATCCACCTTTCTTGTGAAAACTACTCTCTTAAGATTGGATCTGATAGTTTTGGACGTCGAACGCTCTAGCGGGCAGACGTAGATAACGTCAATCACATTGCCTCGAACAACGGCTTGGTCGTTGGCACCATGGGCCTCCACTGGCGCCGCTTCCTCAATGTATTCCTTCAAGTGCCCCTCTTGCACCAGCTTCTCCAAGAAAGACTTATAGACCCTACAATCTTCGGTGAGATGTCCAAAGTCCTGGTGTTATGAACATTTCACCTTTTGGTTTCGGGTGGACGGATCACCCTACATCTTGGGCGGCCATTTAAAGAAAGGTTCCCTCTTCATCTTGTGGAGGAGCTTGTAGATGGGCTCCTTGAACAGGGTGTGGACCCCTTTGATTGAGCTCCCCGACGGAGGCACCAGTCCCTTCTGGGAAGGGGTTACCTCCATTTCATTTTCCTTCTTCTTAGGGGCGAGAGTCTTTCCTTTGCCCCCCACCGCCTCATCCTCTATTCGGGAATACTTGTTGATCTGGGCCATCAGCTCTCCCATGTCTACCGGCATTTTCTTGGTTAAGGACCGGTAGAGGTCGGTGTCCCGTGACAGGCCAAGTTTGAAGGAGGCAGCTGCCATGACCTCGGAGCATCCCTCCACCTCATTCACTTCCTCCCAGTATCGAGCCGCGTACTGGCAAAGTGTTTCACATTCCCTCCGTCTTAGGGTCAGTAGAGACCCAACGTCTTTGGGGCGTTTGCTCCCTGTAATGAACCTGGCGGAGAATCGTTTGGTTAGCTAATTCCAAGACCCTATACTGTTGGGCGGAAGGGTTTCAAACCATTTCATGGCGGAGTTTCCTAAGCTCACTGGGAACACCCGGTATAACAGTCGTTGATCTGAATGGTAGAGGGACATCATCTGCTTGTATTGTCTGAGGTGGGCTTTTGGATCTGAACGTTCGTCATAAACTTTGAACCGTGGCACCGTGAACTTCTTTGGTACCTCCATCTCCACAATACTCCTTGTGAAAGGCGACTAGATAGCCTCGTCATCCGTGTCGTCTTCCTGTGTGGCCTTATTCCCTCTCGTGGAATCTAGTCGTGTCCTGAGGTCTTCCCTTTGCTTGGGACATATTCTCGGCGCCGTCCGGCAGGGTCCCTTATCCCAGGGTGTCGGACGAAGAGGGTTGAACCCTCCTCGGACTCCTCCACGCCCCCTTCTCCCGGACAGTCCCCGACGGAGGTCGTTCCAAGCCAACGGTCTGGCCCTCTTGGTTGGAACCTCTGGGAGTTGTCCCTTGGCCCTCGGGCGTTTCGAAGCCTTGGAACTCCCCGCCCTACCACATCCCTGACGAAGGGTCCCCGGGACTGTGGTAAGTCTCAAAATCCCCCACCGGATGACGTAAATTCATCAAGTTGGTTTAGGACATTCACGTTGTCTTCTTCCAACTGTCGTAACCGGTCTCTAAATTTTTCCTCGATCACCTCAGCCAGTTGATGGGCTAACGGGACGGATCTTCCAGACCCGATACCCACACTAGTTTGGCGGGTTTGCTCCCTCGAGTGAACGAAAAGTTCCTTGTTGACACTTTCGACGTGGTTCTTTGTTCTTGACGTGGAGGGAGCCGACAAATCAGCATTCCTCTCCTGAGGACCCTTCCCTTTTTGACGAGTATTCACCATGGTCACTGTTCTTCAGAAAGTTTAGTCGCTTCCCACATACGGCGCTAGATTGTGCGCAGTGATTTTTGCACAATAGTTGAAAAAGACAGATCTTTCCCTTAGTGAGCTCGTATTCGTCTCGAGTGTCAAAGATCCCATGGCAAGGAAAGGGTTGAAAGGGCCAAAAGGGGCCTAAGGAGTGGTGATGAATTGCTTCAGGGGCTGTCCGATCGATTCCGGCGGTGAAAGGGGGTTCCTGGTACATAGAAAAATGGGTTAGAAGGGCGCCGAAGTGTTTTTCGGTGTATCCCCTCCAACGATCAAGTCAGCTTTTTGAGAGAGGGGATAGAGAAAACACTGTTTTGTGTTTTTGAGAGGTGATTTTGCGTTCCTTTGCATTGTATTTTTGAGAGCTATTTATACTACCAGAGACTCATCATTACTGATGATCTAGACAGTAAGTAGTGTTCAGACATGGGGCAGTGCGCCCCCTATTTTGCATGGGGAAAACCCCGTCATTAATTGCTCGGGCCCCCGAGCAGTTAATGCTCTTTCTTCAATGTTGAAGCCTTAAATGCTCTGGTCCTGGAGCATTTAATGCTCATTCTTCTTGGCTTCCCTAGCCATTAAGAGTGTCCCATCAACTGAGAGTTCATTAAATGCTTGTCTGAGATTGCCACATGTCAGTAGGGGTTTTTTTGCGTATTCACTCCTCATCTTGTACTTTATACCACGTGTCTGACTTTCCTTGGTGGAGTGTCTTGTTCATTCTGCTATCCTGACCTTATTGGGAAGACAAGCAAATGATTTCATTGACTAGTTCTGAGACTGATGGGCTATAGCTGTCAGTGGCCCTTCCAGAAGAAGAGATGACGTGTCCACAACTAGCCTTGAGTCTTGTACTATATAGAACACATGGATCCATAAGAGAGGCCGTGCCCTTCGGTGCCGAGGACACGTGGCCCCATAAGAGAGGTCGTGCCCCCCTTCGTGCCGAGGACGCGTGGCCTTCATTGCAGAGGACGTACCCTCGGCACCGAGGGCACGTGTTTGAATCCAATCTTTGCTCAAAAGTGTCCCATCAATAACCTTCATCGATGGAGCAACTCCACAGCCTACTGATCATAAAGATCCATTCTACATCAATGGATTCGCTGCAATAATATGGTAATCTCTTGATCTTGAACACCTTATCGAAGGATATTGCCAAAAGTGTATTGTATATAAATTCTGCTAAGGAGATTTGGAAGAAATGTTTTCTCAAACAAATAGACCTAGATTTTTTCAACTACAGAAGTCAGATTTCTTCTCTATCTCAAGACCAATTATCTGTTAATTCTTACTATACACGTCTCAAAAGACTTTGGGATTAGGTGGCAAATTATCGCCCTCTACTCATTTGTTCATGTGGTGCTTTGAAGAAATTGGTCGAGTATCAGCAGTCAGATTATATAATTCCGTTCTTAATGGGATTTAATGATTCATATAATCACATTCGTAGTGTTGCAAGATCCTCTTCCACCTATCACCAAGCTCTAATTCTTCAAGAGGAAAGACAATAGGAAATCACAGCTTTTGTGATCCCAAACATTGACTCTGTTGCTCTATTTAGTCGATCAAATGTATCAACTCAGCAAACTAAGCAGCAAAGTAATGGAAGACAGAATTCAAATAAAGCAAAGCGATATGTGCTCACTGTGGAATAAGTTGCATGGTTATCCTCATGTATACAAATTTACAAAAAGAAAATCAAATTCTCCAGTGGTTGCACAGATTCATGGAGAAAGTCAGTAAATTCAGTACCAGATGATAAAACAAACACATGCTCACAACTGAGAATCACACAAGATCAGGTTCAGTAGCTATTATCTCTTCTCAAGATTCAGTCCAACACAAGAGGACAACCAGCAGTGAATCAGATACGCAGTTCTCATAATTCTCTAATGAATATGACATATAACAATTTCAATTCTTCATATGTTTATCTTCAACTGATCACTCAGTTTTTCCCTCACTGCAAGTCATAAGAATATTCCTTGGGTGATTGATATTGGTGCTACTGACCATATTATATGTTTAGTAGACTATCTTGACTCTATTACATTTGTTCTTCATACTTCAGTTAAGCTGCCCAATGGAAGTATTGTGGTAGTAACTCATATTGGCATAGTACAATTGTCAAAAATAATCCTCTCAAAAGGGTGTTTTATGTGTTCTTTCTTTCAATTTTAATCTTCTTTCTACCAGTAGACTTATTCACCAAATTCCTTGTTGTTTCTTATTTTTACTTGGGCATTGTTTTGTTCAGGACCTATCCACATGGAAGACGAATGGGATGGGTGAAGAGAGGCATGGGTTGGACTTTTTCCTGCACAAATCAATTACACAATCATCTTCTTTTGTTTTTTCTGTTCATTCTCAAGAAACAATACTTTCAAATCTATGGCATTATAGATTAGGGAACTTGTCTAAACCAATACTAGATTTATTGCATAGACAAAACTCTGAAATCTCTTGTTCTATTTTTGATCATTGTAAAATCTGCCATTATGCTAAGCAGAATCGACTAGCTTTTCCTGTAATAACCCATACAAAACAAATTAATTAATTATTTTATTATTATTTAGTGCAGTGGGTACCAAGATTAATTATAAAATAATATAATAATAGTTAAAGGGGACTAAAGTGTGATAAAGAAAAGTCCCACATCTTGCCTTAGATGTCCACTCATATAGAAATACTAAATTTTCTACACCTTAGAGAATAAGAATTCTGCCGCTTAGAGAGAGAGAAAGAAGGAAGGAGGAGGAAAAAGATAAGAGGGTTGGATCCATTAAAGGTATGGGTTTTATAGTTTATTCCATCACATGGTGTTAGATTTATTAAAATGTAATGAGTCTCATGATACTTCTTTTTAATTATTGAAGTTATTGGATTGAATTTAGGTTTGTAGCTGTTTAATCAATAAGTTGAAAAAGAAAAAAAGGGGGGGGGGGGGGGGGGGGGGGGGGGGTGGGTGGGGGTGGGGAGAAAGAGATTGGACTTGTTAAAGTTGCAAAAGCTTGAAATTGGAATTCACGATAGGTTGAAGAAGACCAAACTCAAAAATTTTAGAAACCTCGATTTTGGTTTCAAAGAATTTCATTTTGATCCCCATATTCTTTAAATTTAAATTTTAACCACATTTTTACTTGGTAATTTGGAAGAATAGAATTCTAAAAAATTTATTGCAGCCCCGAAAATAGAAAATTCGTTTTTCAAGAAAATTACACTTTGACCCCAAAAGTTTCAAAAATTATGATTTGACTCCAAAATTTTGGAAACTTTTTCTAAACTTCTCAGGTTACTTCCATACCTTATTATCTCATATTTAAAATGTTATTTCTATGTAAAAGATATATCAATAGGTAGAAAGTACGAAAAATTAAATATAGAATCGCGAAGTTACGAAATTAGGAATATGATTAATTGTTACACGTCATTTTGGATTGCATTGAGATTAAGATAGAGAGTTTTGAATTAGAATTCTAGAACCAAGGTGAATAGTTTACAACTTCTTTTGGGAGGATTTTCTATATTAAATGTGTGGGTACATGTGTGTGTGAATATTGCATATGTATGATAGGTTGAAATTGGAATTCACGATAGGTTGAAGAAGACCAAATTCAAAAATTTTAGAAACCTCGATTTTGGTTTCAAAGAATTTCATTTTGATCCCCATATTCTTTAAATTTAAATTTTAACCACATTTTTACTTGGTAATTTGGAAGAATAGAATTCTAAAAAATTTATTGCAGCCCCGAAAATAGAAAATTCGTTTTTCAAGAAAATTACACTTTGACCCCAAAAGTTTCAAAAATTATGATTTGACTCCAAAATTTTGGAAACTTTTTCTAAACTTCTCAGGTTACTTCCATACCTTATTATCTCATATTTAAAATGTTATTTCTATGTAAAAGATATATCAATAGGTAGAAAGTAGAAAAATTAAATATAGAATCACGAAGTTACGAAATTAGGAATATGATTAATTGTTACACGTCATTTTGGATTGCATTGAGATTAAGATAGAGAGTTTTGAATTAGAATTCTAGAACCAAGGTGAATAGTTTACAACTTCTTTTGGGAGGATTTTCTATATTAAATGTGTGGGTACATGTGTGTGTGAATATTGCATATGTATGATATATATATATATTGATATTTGGGGTTGCAATTAAATATTTCGCAATTGCGAATTATTATGCATGTGAATTTTGAAAATGTGTGAGATTATTTTATGTCATTACTTAAATGTGTTTTGGTGATGAAAGGAAAATTTTGTGCTCGTTGGGACTAAAACGACAGTTTTAGTGTTTGTTAAAATCGTGTGCTTATGAGACGGGGATTGGGTTACGTGGTCTAAATGGTAACGAGATTGAAGAGATACCGGTGTAACTAGTATAGAGATGTACACATAAGAGCTAGTCATCAAGCTAGTGATGACAAGAAACGGGGTCAGTAACCAAGCGAGTGGTGATAAAAGACGGGGGTAGTTACCAGACTAGTGGTAACAAACATGAGAGGACAAATGTATTTGGAACTGAATGTGTGTGTGAGTATTTTGGGTTATAAATGTCTTTTCATTTATAAAGTTATTTTTGGAAATGATTGGGTGTTTGGATTATAAATGTCTTTTCATTTATAAAGTTATTTGTGAAAATGAGTGGATGTTTTGGGTTATAAATGTCTTTTCATTTATAAAGTCATTTGTGAGCATGAAATTATTTTGGTCTAAATGATTATGTGAGAAGGGCTGGGATATAATTTGTTGTACTTATGTATGTATCAAAGTTTATTTCTTATATATAAACTATGAGACTTATTTTCACACCTCATTAGAGATGGTTGTTAGACGACTTCATGATTTGTCTTAAGTAGGTCCTCAGAAATAAGGGTCAATTGTGGGTATGACCAAGGATTGAAATGTCGTGTCGAAACGTCTGAAACGTTTCATAATTTCAACACACCAATACGAAACATGGGTTGAATCCCAAAATTCCAAAGTTTCGGTTGAAACGTCACTGTGTTAGACCGTTTCGGTCGAAACAGTACCGTTTCGATGAAACAGTGTATAGATTCGCTTCACTCCAGGCCTAAAGTAAAAAATGAAACTCTCAGAAAGTTAAGATTCTACAAGTCAAATATCAGAATTCATAGGTCCTCCAAGCCACAAAAAAAGGGGGAAAAAACAGAGATCACAGAAATATCAGATTTTCTCAGAAATCACATGTCCAGGTCCAAGTCTTCCAAGCAAAAAAAATAAAATAAATAAAGAGAAGTGAAAGAGAAAGACACTAGACGAAATCGAAGAGACAAAGAGAAAGAAAGACACATACAGACTATAGACCAGAAATTGAAGGAGAAGACTTTAGTAACTTACCTATTTGAGTCCTGATTTGAGCAGATCCAATCATTTTCCATGCAGATCTAGGGTTTGAGAGTTTGGAGTCCCGTCTTCATCACTGCGAGCTGCGACTACAAGCTACCAGGTATGTTCTTCTTCTTCTCTCTCTCCGGCATCACCATCGCCTCTCGCCTCTCTATCTTCCCTTTGTCTTTGTCTGTGTTCGTTCGTGAGTCACAATTGTGCAGAGTCTTCTGCCATATATATATATATATATATATATATATATATATATATATAACTTTTTACTTTTAAGTATACATAAATACCATTAATTATTTTTTGATACCCTTCATTATTTTTTTTCCTTTTTGTAATTATTCTTTTAGTTATTATTATTTTTTAAATTGGTATATTAAATAATTGCAAGTCATTTTATTAATTATAATTTATTTGTTAAATATCTAGAATTAAGTATTTATGTGTATCCAAATTGTGTACACAATGATTTTAATATTAATGAAATAATATTTGGGTCACGACTATGCAGAGTCTTCTGCCTTATATATATATACTAGTCATAACCCGTGCCTGAAGGCACGATAGAACAAAAAATTCAAGTCCTAAAAAATCGATATCACTATATTAAATAATATTTTTTTTTCCTTCATTTATTTGATTAAATCATTCAAAATTTATTTTTACCCATTATTTTCTTAAAGATATTGACAAAATTTTCTCAAAATATGTAATTCGATAAATTTTTTTAACAGATCTATACTATCGTGTATGGATAATATCTGAAATAAAAATTATATTAAATTATAAATTAATCAAATATTAAATGGTTGAGCATGTGATAGAAATGAGTGATGTGATGACCTTGGGGGAGGAGGGAAATGTATAGGGGATAAAATTCAACTTCATATATATTTTATTATATAGATTTGTACAGATATAAGAGAAAATTTCATCCAGATCCCTTGTAGTTAGGTCTAAATTCAATGACACCTCCTTCCGATTTTGAAATCTCCCTGTCACTCTCTGTTAGTGATTGTCAATTACACCGTTAATGGTAATGGTTGATTTATAGAAATATCCACGAGTATTTTATAAGGTAAATTTTATACACACCTCTTATAAATAAACCTAACTTTAATAACACCCCTGTAAATAGACCTAATTTTAACAACACCCTCTCTTGATTCTGACATTTCAATGCACTCACATTTAGTTCTATTATATTAGCCTTTATTTTGATCAATTTAATATTCAATTTTATCAAATTAATTTTCTTTATTTAATTTAAACTAAATTAACATTTCATCTCATCAAATCAACACAAAATTGATATTTAATTTTATCAAATTAGCATTTAGTTATGTTAATTTAATATTTCATGTCATCAAATTAATATTATTTCTTTAATTTAATATTAAGTTATTATTTGTTTTTATCAAATCAACATCTAATTGACATTTAATTTTATTAAATTAAACTATTTAATTTATTAAATAGAATATTAAATTCCATTAATTTAAAATTTAACTTTATCAAATTAATGACATTTCTTTAATTTAACATCAAATGAACATTCAATTTTATTAAAATAACATTCAAATTTATTCAATTAACATTAAATTCAATCAAATTAATATTTAATTTTATCAAATAATTTTAAATTTTATATATGAAGTATAATGTGTGAGGAGCGGTCGGGCAACGTTGTGGAGGACATATGATAGCAGAGGAATTAGAAATGGATGAGATTTTGACATTGATTTTATCAATTATAATTTTTATTATAGAAAAATCATTTTTAACTATAAAAATTATTATGATAAAAAAATATAAAAATTATAAAAACTTGATTATGTAACCAAATGAGTGATAATATGATGACAAATATTATAACAAAATTATAATACAACGTTTTAAAATAAAAAATTCATTGGAATAATATAATGATTGAAATTACGTTTGTTGGCTGGCTAGCGCATATATAATGGGGAAAGAATTGATGACATTTAGTCTATATTACATAATAAAATGTAATTTTAGTATTGTCACAAAATATTTAGTTAAATAATTATTTTATCTATTGATAGAGACAAAAGTTATTGTTATAGGGGTTGTCATTGAATTTAGACTCAACTACATAGTGTTTAGATGAAACTTTCCCTAGATATAACATGTAGATGTAGTATGTCTTCGATCTTTGTATTATATATATGTACAATAAAGATGTGTGTGTGATATGAATAGTAAAGATGGAGAGCAGCTGCATTAGGATAGAATTTTGGAGAGACATGTGTCTCAGTTTGGAAAGAGAATCATGAAAGATGAGAGTGTGAGAGATAGTCAATGTCTCAGTATAGAAAGTGATCCTTTAACATGGGAAATAAAATCAGGGAAATAATGATAATAGTTGTAATCTGTATTTTAGGAAGAGAGAGACAGAGTTGAGGAATGAGAGATCGCTTAATTGCGGAATTTGATTGGGTTGGGGAATTAAATTTAGGGATGTTAGTTTTGGAAACTAAAAGTTTTGAGTGGCAAAAAATTTTCAAGAGTTAATATGATACGTCGGATTGAAACGATCTGAGACGTCAATAACTTGAAACAGTTTGAAATATCGACGACCATTGGATGATGACTTTTTTTATCTCAAAACGATCTGGGCCACTCTTTATCTCCAAATTTCAAAATCGTTCTACTTTATTATATAGATGTACTAGTCATTGCCCGTGCCTGAAGGCACTATGTAATACAAAAAAAATTGTAACCAGTTGCCTAGATTTAAAAAGAATGGCTAAAAAACATTCATACTAATTTTTCTTTTAAAATGACTTAAAATATATTGTCGACTGTATCCTCCATATTAATGGAACTATCATAAAAATATACAAAAAAAATCACCAAAATAAAATCACATATACAAATACTTCAAAACAACATCACATGTAATTTATTACCACTATCACCATTCAACTCAATAATACAACATAAATATAAACTCAATTACTAAATTTTCAACTCGCTAAAAAAATAACGCATTACTCAATAAAAAACATGTGAGTTGAAAGAAAAATGAATAAAAACACACGACTTCCATCTTTCTATCTTTCCAAGAGAAAAATGCAGCCTAATAACACAACATTTAGGAATCCAAAGGCCGACAACCTCTCAAAATTTAACAGCTTGTCACAAAAAAATAAATAAAAATAATACTATGAAGCATGAATTTGTACCAAAAAATGAGTAGAAATACAATGCGCACATCATGCTCAAGAGAAAATTTCTACTATGAAACAACAAATAAAAGGAAACCCCTATAAAGTAGTTTTTGCAAGAAAACGAAAGAGGTCAAAAATTATTGTTCATACAATTCATCTCAAGCCTTGATACCAATTGATTTACAATTATTCTAGCATGGCATATCACCATCATACAACACCACGAAGGTAGTAACCATCAAAATAAACACCACAACTCAGAGTTTCACCCTAAACTAAAATACCAACATCACAAAAATAATTATGACATTTAAATTTAATCCCTAAGCATAATTGATATCAAATACACCATTTAATTTCAATGATAGCAAACTTTGAAATAAGAGTTACACGCATCATGTAATTTCAATTGAAATATAATTAAATTGATTTAATACAACTTAAGAAATTGATCCCAAATTAATAGAGCCTTAAGACAATTCGAATAAAAATCAGCATTTGATAAAACCTGAAACATAGTTTGACTCAAAAAAAATAACGATTTAATTTCGATAGAAACAAACTTAGTTATGAGATAGAAAAATCACCAAAAAACTATGGATGAATATCATGATAGCGCAAATGGTTAATTAAAGACAACCTGCAAAATCAAACAAAATTTGAACGCAGTAGACAAATAATAGTAGATAACATGGCTTAGAGAAATAGTAATAGACACCATGAATTAGACAAATGGAACACGTAAGACACCATGAGTTATAGAAATAGTAGTATGATGTAGACACCATGACTTAGACAAATTGAACACATTAGACACCATGAAGAGAAGTTATCTCACTAGAGAGAGATCCTACCTCCTCCAAAATTTATTACCTAGTTGATTTTATTCATCAATTTAGCCCTGTTCAAAGGATAGTCATCAACATAATTTGAATTCTCTATTTATTTTCTTTAAGTTATGCACATAACACAAAGAAAATCCACGCCGCTAGTTATCCATGCTTTCTATTTCTAGAAAGTTAGCACCAAAAAATTACACATTCAACACACTTTTTTATCAGAAATGCATACGGACAAAAGTGGGTGGACCTTCTATCCAAAGTTAGAGATGCAACACAATTCTTCCCCCTAGTGCTGAAACCCACAAACAAAATTCAACCTTTTTTTCTCAAAATTACACAATGAACACAAAAAGGCATAAAGTATTTCAACAATCTCAGTTCCAAGCTCTTGCTCAATCCTCTACTATCAGAAATGGCATAAAGTATGCTTGAATCACTTCAACAAATCCAAGCAAACTCATAGTACTTAATAGTACTCCACTTTAACCAATTAGTCGATACCAAAATCAATGAAAACAATCAAATGAATAAAGCAAGAAATTCCCTATCTAACCCTCAATGAATAAAGAAAGTAAAAAAGCAAGAGGAATTCTTACTATTATACAATTGGAAGCAATCCAAACATCAACACATTCGTTATCCACTATATTTAGTACCTCTACTTGCTGCAAAATGTAATTGTAATTACAACTGTTCAATTTAAAAAGTGAAATACATGGTCGCATAAAAATTAGAAGAGAGAAAAAAAAATGGTCTAAGATGCTACTTAAAGCGGTTTATTTTGTTAGAATCAAATCAACACTAAGTTTCTCTTCCTTTATCTTATTGAACTAATAAAAACTCATCAGTTGTGTACGAACTATGAGTTTATACAAATCATATGACAATTAAAAGTGAAACCATGGAGGCCTAGGAAACTATGTGTGTTGGGTGGGTGTGCCTCTGTGCGGCTATTGTTCAAGAAGGTGTATGTCTATGAGGCGTGTATGTGTGTGTTAAAAAAAAACTGTCAAGAATCTTTGGGACAATTGGTCAAATACCTTATAGGTGTCTTTGTACAGAATTTAAAACTGGTGTCTTTGGGACAATGTATCATTATGAAATAACACAGGAAACAAATGCCAAGAAGATGGCCAGAACAGAATCTTAATCCAACTTTCATCGTAACCAACGAAACAAACCGGACAACCGCTGCTCACCCAACTCCATCGACAGCCGCCGGTGCCTTGAAACAGCCTGCCAAAACAGCCCCAAGATCCTTCACTGCCCATCCACACCGACAGCCCAAAAACACAAAACAATCCCACCGACTGCCACCGACAACCTGCTAACCAGCATACCACATACTGCCCCCATCAAAGCATAGCACCGATAGCCACCCAGTCCACTCAACCCACTTCTAGCATAATCAAATCAAAGCAAAACCAACAGCCATAGCATCGGCTGACCGACATATATTTTTTACCAAAACAAAACAGACATACCCATAGCACCGACAACCATAGCAGTTCCCAAAACATACCAGTCCCCACCTGCCAAAGGCAATCACAAATTCGCAAACCAGAGATAAAAAACAGAGGTTATTCATGCATATATATACGGATATACGGAAATCTCAAACAAAAGGGGTACCAAATCAGTATATAATCAAAAACAATTTAGGTTGCAATCAATACAAAAAAAATATTGAATAAAAAGAATGTGTTCTTTCTGTGAAGATGGGTGGGTTTACATTGGGCGTGAAAGAGAAACCCTATGGCGTGGGGTGGGGGAGTCGATAGCGTTGGGATCGTAGACGTCGTTGGCAAGAGAAAACTCAGAGATAGAGAGAGGGAAACTGAGTAAATAGAGGAATAGAGATAGAGAGAGAGAGAGAGAGCAAAACCTGAACCGTCGGTGGCAGTGGAGGTGGCAATGGCGAGGTCACTGGTAAAGAGAGAGAGTGTGAGAGATAGACATGGGATAAATATGAAAATGGGAGATATGTATTGTGGGTGGGACTGAGTGAGAGACGTACAGATACGAGAGATTGAGATAAGGCTTTGAGAGACGTACGGGGATGGAGGAGAAAGAGGCGTGAGAGAGAGAGACGGGGAAGAGATAGGCTTTTTCATGGGCGGGAAAAAAAAATTTAGGACTAATCGTAGACCATTTGATCAAACTTTTTAAGATGATCTGAACCGTCTTTTGTTTCAAAACGATCTGAACCTCTCTTTGTCTTTTGGATTTTGTCTCAAAACGATCTGGACCTCTCTTTGTCTTTTGGATTCAAACTTCGCTCTACTTTATTATATAGATATATGTATATATATATTATTATTATAAGTATGAACAATTATATTTAATACCCCACTGCATTATAACTTTTTAGTTTTAAGCATACATAAGTACCATTGATTTAATTTGATACCCTTCATTAATTTTTTTCTTTTTTTAAATTATTCTTTTATGTTATTATTATTTGTTAAATTGGTATATTAAATAATTGCAATTCATTTTATTAATTATAACTTATTTGTTAAATATCTAGAATTAGGTATCTATGTGTGTACAAATTGTGTACACAATGATTTTAATATTAATAAAATAATATTATTTATTAATTTGAAGACACAATTTAAATTAATAAATTTGTATTATAATAATATGTTGCACAAATTAGTATTATAATAACATGTTGCACTTAGTATTATTAATTGGATAATATTTTAATTTAAAAGTGTTATACATGTCAGATTTAATTTGTAGAATGAATATAATGTGTTTGATAATGTAATGGTATTTATTGTAGATATGACATCAAAGGGGAAGAATGTGATTACTGAATCATCACAGAAAAAGAAAAAAAAACGTGATATTGGATGGAATTACGGGGAATGAATTGGGGATAATCAACAACATGTGATGTGTAATTTTTGTCATAAAATAATGAAGGGTGGCGGCGTGTCACGTTTAAAGCAACACTTGGTAGACAGTTATAATAATGTGGAACAATGTGATAAGTGTCCTATTGAAATTGTGAGAGCTATGATAGATTATTTGAATTGCAACAAGACTGAAAGTGTAGAAGTGACTGATGAACGGAGAAAATGAGACAGAATTTCATTGGTGGATCAAGGCGGATGAGTGGTATCGAAATTTATTCTTCCGATGAGAATTCAGATAATGATATGAATATAGAATATAGAGCTGATATTGAGTATGCAAAACAATAATCTATTCGTGATATACATATGGTTGAGTAGGGCTTTAGAGGAGGAAGTTCTAGACCATCTATTCAAAAAGGTGGTACATCTAGGGGTTTGATGCGCTCACATAGTGTGAAGAAATCTTAGGGTAAATTCTGAAGAAAATCACAAAATTTGATGGGCAAAGAAAGAGATTTCACGATAGAAGAGATGCATTCTTCAATGTATCGGAATAGGGAAGTGAGGCAAGCCAAACTAACTCATATGAGGAATCCCAAAAAGTGGGCAAAGTCGGTAAAACATGCTATTGCAAAGTATTTCATTTATGAGAATATTCCACCAAGCAAAGTTCAAGGTCATTTTTATCAATTGATGATTGATGAAATTGCTTTAGCTGGAGTGGCTGTGTAAGGGTCAACCCCATATGAGATTGGCGGGCCATTACTAGATAATGAGAAAGATGAGCTTAAAGAGTACATTGACTAGTTCAAAAAGAAGTGGAAGATTTATGAAGTGACAATTATGTGTGATGGATGAACATCCACCACAAGATTATCTATCATTAACTTCTTGATATATTCTGATGGAAAAGTTATCTTCCACAAGTCAATTGATAGTTCTGGCCATGAAAAGAATGCTAACTATATTTTGGGGTTGATGGATGTTGTTGTTGAGGAGATTGGAGAGAAATATGTGGTTCATATTATTATAGACAATGGCAGTGCGTACAAAAAAGCTGGTGAAGTGTTTATGGAAAGAAGACCACACTTATATTGGACTCCTTGTGCTGCCCACTCTCTGGATTTAATTTTGCATGATTTTTCCAAGATTGAAACGGTTCAAAATGTGCTAGAGAAAGCTAAAAGAGTGACAAATTTTATCTATAATCATAATAGAGTCTCGGATATAATGAGACCATTTTGTTTGAGGGAATTGATTCGACCTGAACAAACAAGATTTGCCACTAATTATATTGCCCTACAAAGTATTTTGGAGTAGAAAAATGACTTGCAAAGGATGTTTACTTCAGAAGATTGGTCTAGGATTGCGGCAGCAAAGGATCTAGTTGGAAAGTGAGTTCAAGGGACAATTCAAAATCCTAAGTTTTGGGAGAAAGCAAAAAATGTGTTGAATATGCATACACCTATTGCAAAAGTTGTAAGAATGGTGGATGAAGAAAGAAGAGCAACAATGTCATATTTATATGAAACAATGAAACGAGCAAGACAAGTTGTCAAAGACGCGGCTCCTAAATCATGTAAAAAATATCTTGACATCATTGATGCTCGATGAAAAAAATAAATCATTCAGCATATTCATATGGCAGGTAAACTTATTGTTTACTAATTTATATTTTTATTATTTATAAGTGTTATCATTTTGGATGTTATCATCTATAAGTGTTATCATTATTTATATTGTGTAGCTTATTGCTTGAACCTCACACACCATTATGAAGAAGATGTTGGTGTGTTAGAAAGTTTGTTGGGTTCGCTTCGAATCGTTGTGTCTAGATTAGAGACAAATTCAAACAAGGCTGCTGAAACACTTGCAAAGGTAATACTTTAGTATTTCGATTTCAGTTTACAAATGTGCTAAATTAATATATAACATCAACATATCCATGATATTTAGGTAAAAATATTTCGGGAGGCCATGTATTGTTTAGCTGACCAAGCTGCAATTAGAGGAAGAACAAAAAGTGATACAGGTAATTAAGTAGATTATTTACACACTTATATTTTATTATCATAATTTTCTATTTATATTTTTCTTTAAGGTTTTAATATATTTCTTATTATTATGTAGTTGAATGGTAGTTTAGTATGACACTGATGCTCCAAATTTGAGAAAGATTGTTATGAGAATATTATCACAAACAACCTCATCTAGTGGTTGTGAGAGAAACTGGAGCACATTGGCTCTCATTCATATTAAAGTGCGGAATCGACTCAATTATCAAAAGTTAGAAAGGCTGGTGTTTGCACAATATAACATGAGGTTGAAGTTAAAGCACCTAATGAGGACAAAAAAGGGTATGAATTTAGACTTATAGACTTAACCATTGTTTTTGAGGAAGATGAAGGTATTTCGGAGTGGTTAGATGATCCTGGTGATGCACTTTTAGATGAACTTGATGATGATGGCAACCAACAAGACCAGACACTTTTTTGCAACGTGGGAAAATCGTTTTTCCGATTATGATAGAGGAGTAGGCCTAAGTCAAGGTGTTGTGCCACCACGAAAATCAAGATCCAAAATAAGTAGAGAATGATCAAGTAAATCAATGGATGATGAAGAGTTTGACAGATTAATGAGAGGTCCACCAAAACGTAAGCAACCTATCACTGTCACTAGTAGTACTGAGGATGATCATAATGGTGATGGTAGCAATGATGACGGTGGTGAAGATGATGATGAAGATAGTGGTGGTGGTGGTAATGGAGATGGTGACAGCGGAGGTGGTGATAGCCTTGGACATGGAGGCAATGGAGGTGGTGGTGATGGAGGTACAGGGAGCCAAAGTCGCCATGGAATTGTATTTACTGTAGAGGAAGGATTTACACATGCTACACAAGATGAAGATAATGCCTCTCGACGAATGCTTCAATATGAACGACGCTCAAAATCAAGTCGAGATCGTCAGCATGAGTGTACTCAAAATCCGATCACTGCACATGGTATGGGTGCTATTAGGCATGAAACTGATATGATTAATGATGGTTTTTCTACTATGAGTAAAAGTAGAAGTGGAAGTGGAAGTGAACACCATAATTATGATTAGTCGTCTTCATATGGTTATGGTTCTGGATATGGCATTCCCTCATATGATTATGGATCGAGGTATGACATACGAGAATATGAATATGGATCCTCAACATATGGTTATGGATCTAGCTATGACTCCCAAACATCCTCCTTATATAAACAAGATGAATGTTGGCCAGGAACTGGTGCATTCGTTTCCCAACAGATTGGATGTAGTGTTGCAGACTATCAAAGGTTTGGGAGAGAGTATAATTCGGATTATCGTAATAATATGAGTTGGAGTAACTATTATCATCATATTTATGCCACATATAGAGTTCCTCTAAGTAACTATCAAGAGGCTACATCGATGTATGAGTCTACTCGACACTCCACAAGGGGATGGATGTAGCCATGTAAGTATGTACTCATTAGCATTTCATGTGTATTATGAGACCTTAACATTATGTAAAAATGTGTTTACTTGATGAAAATTAAGTGTTTGAAACTAATTTAAGTGATTTCCGCCTCATGTCAAGCATTTTTTTCCTCCAATTTAAATTTATTCTTGTATAAATGGATGTTGACCCAATAAATATGTTGAGTTATTTAGCTTATATTTATAAACAAATGGATTGTATTTGTGTTTCCACATGTTTCCATATTTTTTTTGCGTTTGCATTGCGTTTTCGAAACGTTTCCGTTTTTGAGCTGACCGAAACGGTACTTCGGAATGATATTTCGATCCTTGGGTATGACACACTGTATTTAATTATTTTGGAAATGATGTTATCTAAATTTGGAGTTGTAAACCTTAAGTTTGAACATGGAATTACTTGTGGTTTACTAACGTGTGGTTTACTAATGTGTTGGACGATATTTAGTTTATTCCTTTGGTATTCATAACGTATGTGCAATGAATCACTTTATTATTTGTCTTCCATTGTATTTTGCATTTAATATGCACATGGGTTGGTTGGTTATGGCCTTGGGGCTGGTCTCCCGCCTACCCTGCGTGATCCGGGATGGGGATGTGACATTTCCACTTAGTAATACTACTTCAAATGTCCTTTCGATTTAATACATTGTGATATATGGGGTCCTTTCTCTACTTCCTCTTTGAATGGTTCTCAATATTTTCTAACCATTGGGGATGATTTTACCCAATGTACTTGGGTATTTTTAATGAAATCCAAGTCAGACACAAGACCATTGATCCAATCATTCCGTGCTTTAGTAAAAAATCAGTTCAGTAGAAACATTAAAACTGTTAGATCTGATAATGGACTAGAGTTTGATATGATCTATTTCTTCTCATCTCAATGTATTGTTCATCAACATAGTTGTGTAGATACTCCTCAACAAAATGAAGTGGTAGAAAGAAAACATCAACACCTTTTGAAGATGGCCATAGCCCTTAGATTTTTAAATCCAAGCTTCCACTTCCTTTTTGGGTAGACTGTGTTTTGATAGCAGCCTACCTCATTAATCGAAGTTTTCATGTAAACCACATTATAATCATTTGAAAGTGTTTGGTTTTTTGTGTTATGCATCTACTCTTTCCCATGACTGGTCAAAATTTAACTGTAGGGCTCGACATTGTATCTTCATTTGGTATCCACTTGCTGTAAAGGCCTATAAGTTGTATGATTTACAAACAAAATATGTCTTCTTTCCCAGAGATGTTACCTTTCATGAACATCTTTTTGCATTTCATTCCAAGTCTTTTTCATCATCTTCTTTGTCTGAAAGTTCACCAGTTCTACCCAATCTCACTAAAGATATTCCCTCTAATGATCTTTCTTTTGCACAATCTTCATATTCATCTGCCACATTACCTACTTCTTCCATTTCTTCTGACAATATTTTTCCCCCTCCCATACCTATTTTACTCAGACATTCTAATAGAGTGAAAAAAGCCACCAGAACACTTGCTGGATTATCATTGCCAGCTCATTACTGCTTTACCATCTCTTTCATCTTCAACAGATACAGGTCCTAAGCCCTCAGGTACAGGTCACTGCATTGCCACTTTTCTATCCTATAATAAACTTTCTCCCTCTCACAGAATGTATATTCTTTCTATTTCATCTCACCCTGGACCTCAGTTCTATCATGAGGCTGTTAAGTCTCCTCAATGGTGTGAAGTTATGAATGCTGAAATTCAGGCATTAGAAGCTAACAACACTTGGACTATTACTAACCTAACTTCTGGTAAAACTCCAATTGGATGTAAATGGGTCTACAAAGTTAAGTACAAAGCAAATGGTACTCTTGAGAGACATAAGGCAAAGCTTGTTGCCAAGGGCTACACTTAAAGAGAAGGGTTGGATTATTTGGAGACCTTATCCCCAGTAGCTAAGTTCACCACAATTAGATGTCTTCTAGCACTTGCAGCTACACATGGATGGCATCTTTTCCAGTTGGATATTCACAATGCATTCTTGCGTGGAGATTTGGATGAAGAGGTGTATATGAATTTGCCTCATGGTTTTGCTAAAATTGGACCTAATCAAGTCTGTTGCCTTAACAACTCTTTATATGGTTTAAATCAGGCATCAAGGCAGTGGTTTTCTAAATTGTCTATTGCAGTTATGAGTCGTGGATTTGTTCAATCCAAATCAAACTATTCTCTATTCACCAGAAATACTCCTACTTCTTTTGTTGCTATGTTGGTCTATGTTGATGACATAGTCATTGTTACTAATGACCCTTCTGATGTTGATGATCTTAAGCATTTTCTTCATAGCAAATTTCATATTAAAGATCTAGGTACTCTAAAATATTTTCTGGGTCTTTAGATAGCTCAATCTTCTAAAGGCATTTCTACTTGTCAAAGGAAATTTATTCTTGAGATCTTGGAAGATGCTGGTTTTCTTGGTTCGAGACCAGCTAAGTCACATATGGAACAACATCTTATATTATATAGTTCCACTGGACCAGAATTAGTTGATGCTTCTGTCTATCGTCGCTTTATTGGGAGATTATTGTAACTTACACTAACTTGACCTGACTTGTCCTATGTGACTCAAGTTCTCAGTCAGTTTTTGGAGAATCATAGACAAACTCATCTGGATGCAATGCATAGAGTATTATGATATCTCAAAGCCACTCCAGCATAGGACCTTTTCTTCTCAGCTCAATCTGTTCTTCATCTTAAGGCATTCTAAGATGTAGATTGGGCTGGATGCCCTGATACTCCACGATCAGTCACTGTTTTTTGTGTTTTCCTTGGAGACTCTTTAATTTCTTGGAAATTCAAGAAGCAAACCACAGTCTCTAGGTCTTCTGCTAAGGCAGAATATTGGGCAATGGCCTCTACTTGCTATGAATTGACTTGGTTGCTTGTTCTTCTCAATTATCTTCATGTTTCACACTCTCAGCCAACACTTTTGTTCTGTGACAACCAAGTTGCTCTTCACATTGCAGCAAATCCTATTTTTCATAAACGCACCAAACATATTGAATTAGATTGCCACTTCACCTGTGACAAAATTCAAAATGGTCTTCTGAAGATGCTACATGTTTCTTCTTCCAATCAATTGGGAGATATTTTCACTAAGCCACATGGTCTTCCTCAATTTGATTTTCTTCTTGGCAAGATGGGTATTATCAACATACGTACGCCATCTTGAGGGGGTGTGTTGAAGATTGAAGACAAGAGGATTGGTTAGTTAGCTGGCTAGTTGGATTCACATAGTTAGTTAGAATTAAAGTTAGTTAGAACATAATTTGTGTTTAATCAATACTGCATTTAGTTAAGTTTTGGTTTTAGCTTGATGTAATTAGAGGCGGTGATCTTGTACCCCTCTAGTATAAATACAAGTGTATATACATGATTAGTACTTAAAATTAACATTTTACTATGCCTTTTTTAGACTAATTGTACTTTGATGGAGTTTAAGTGATGACATTTCAGGTCTTAAAGTGAACAAGGACTCAAGAACAAAAAATATCACATTTGAGTGTAACACCTGCACATTAGGGAAAAAAATTGGAGAAGCTTGGAGCAAAGCAAGAACATTCGAATGCCAACTCACGTTCGAACATCCACTTGAACTGTGAACAGACATGACTGTCGAGACATGGTGTGTTGCAGCCAAGAAGGAAGACTCTGAGGCTCTGAGGCACTTGAGTATCACGTTCGAACGCGAGAACACCAACTCACGTTCGAACGTCCACTGGAACTAATTGAGGACCAGGGTAATGAGTGTAAAGCATCAAGTTCTGAATTGAGTGTGGAAATAGGTTTTCATAGAAGACCACAGACCACTTGATTGAGAGGGTTAAACCCCATCTGGAGTTCAAACGCCCATAAAGCAAAGACAGATGCAACGTTCAAACGCCAGATACCGTTCGAACATTCTCCACAGACTAGCTGCAGAGTAGTTGGCTTTTCAATTGGACTTGGGCGGCATACACTATTCTTTTACCCCCTCTTGTCTCCTCTTCCTTGCCTATAAATACTCCCATTGTTGGAGAGCTTGAAGGAAGGGAAGTAGAGAGTTTGATGGAGGCCTAGATTCCCACTCAATTTGTTGTAGAATCATCTTATATTTCTTTGTATGAAGAAGTAGTTCTAGAGATTAGTTTGGCTTTAGTCCAACATCTCTTAGCATGTTATAAAATTAGTTTTATGCTTATGCTTTCATCTACATACATAGAGGGAGATAGATCACCTTTGGTTGTGGATCATCCTCCAAAAGTGACTATCTTTCTTCTACTTTTAATTTGTGTTTCATTCACTTCCATTGCTTGAGCTTCTTTCTTCCCTTAGAGGAGTGAAACTCTTCCACTTTTCTAGAGCTTCGCCAAAGCCGTGAAGGGTGGAACGTGATTCACTCATTCTTTGTCGAAGATCGGCTCCCTGTTTAGTGTGTTTTGCTTTGTGATCCCTCTACTTGGAGGAATGAGCATCACTCACTTTTCTAGCTTTACCAAAGACATAAAGAATGAGTAGTTTCTCATTCACTCTTTAGTAAGAGGAGAAGGACATGTATAAATTATCCGGAAATTATATTTGTGCAATTTCGATTATGCTTAATGCTTTATATTCCCTATGCTTATTGAATAATTGATTGCATCTAGCAAAGCTAAGGTACTTTGTATAACCAGGAGTTCTTTCTATGACATAGATAACTCTTGCATAGAAAGACTCGTTGGTTCAAGGCAAGTACCCAGGCTAGATCTTCATGACTACCCTTCAATCTTCACCATTATTGTGCTTCAATTAAAGAATGGAAATGGAACATTAATGTCATGATTGGATGTCTTGTAGAAACACTTGCATGTTTGTAGACGGGTTAAGTCTCGGCACAGACAATTCTTGTAAACTTCTAGAAAGACATCGGAATCATGTTCCTAATTCTCATAATCCACCTTCATCTTCCGATTAACCTACTGTTGACACGGGGGTTAATTGAGTTATCAAGCACAAGTATCACAAACCGGATAATTAACTACATGTCCAGATCCTTGAGCTAAAGAGTGACTCTTTTACATTAGAGCTTATCTCATATTTTGTTTAGAAAATTCTCTTGGAAAGAATCTTATATTCTGTCCAGAAAATCTCACACCTCACACAACTTCAAAACTCGAGGGTTACAATCAATAGGTCTCCACCACTGCTTATCTCAAAACACCAAGAAGAGTTCCCTGTGGATTCAACTCCGGACTCAAACCTGATTATTACTACAGCTTGATCACCTGCACTTGGGTGTACATATTTAGGATCAAGTCAAGTTTTTGGTTTGACCCATACTTTAACAATTAATTACTATTTTATCCCTGTAATTAGGATTTTTAATAAAAAAAAATTCGGGTTTTACAACAACACTACCCGAAACCCAGATTTGCGCAAAGATGAGTAATTTGAGTATTTTCATTTGTAGGTTTCGGCAGAAAAACAGATATCCACCATTCAACCTCATCTTCAAGATCCATACACTGGTAAATTTGAAACATTGAGGACAATATTCAGTTTAGGTTGGGGGGTGAGAACTATAATTCATATTTTTATTTTTATTTTGTGCCCGTAAAATTTTTATTGTTGTTGCTGTTTCTGATCATATTGTGTATCGTGCCTTGTGTTTTGTATAAATTGATGATCATGTTTGTGAGTCAGTTCCAATCGTCTTTGTGACTTGTAGAGTTAAAGAACCAGATAGTGAGTCTTAAAACTTAGAAAGCGTGGATGTTAAACTTTTTTGGTTTAGTCTGGGAGTTCTACGCACTTTTTCATCTGATGTGCATACTGTGATCATGAGAAAAGCAAGACTGGTAAGGAAGGCTGAAATCCGAGAAAAACAAGCGAAACCCCTCTGTGGCAGAAGCACATTTGCTAAACGTCGTCGTGCCAAAAGACTTGGTGCTTGTAAACAGTGTGGCAGAGTCTTTCACGAGAAAAGATATAACCAGTGTTCTGAACCAATTTCCGGTCGCGCACTCGATCGATTAGACTGGATAGTGAATGGGCTGAGTAAGGATTAGTCTGATACGCCATGCTATTCCGGTACTTTGCTTAACCGGTTTGTGAGAGAGGAAATTGGGAGAGTCACTGGTTGTCCGAACTACACAGACACAGAGGGAGACTCGGATTAGATTTTTTTCTGTAGGAAATTATACTTTTGTTGGGATGAAAGCCAAAGGTCCAATTTTTTTGTAAAAAGTGTAAAAATCTTATTGTATAAAACTCTTTTGACTGAAATGAAAATATGGGCCGAGTAAGGAATGTCCCAGAATACCAACCTAAAGCGTGGGTAAGGACTTATTCTGAGACGCCATAGGTTTTTGGTTTAAACTTGTGTGTTTAGCCCTCTCTGATTGTGTATAGTGTAGTGCATAATTTTTTTTTTGATTTTGATTCAACGTTCGAATGCCAATTGACGTTCGAATGTCGCCTGCTTGCAGTACTCAGCTTCTGATGAAGTTACTGATGGAAACAAAAGTACTGGGAGCTCTACACGTTCGAACGCCAATAAACCGTTCGAACGAAAACTAAACGTTCGAACGCCAATAGATTGTTCGAATGAGAAGACTTTGCAGCACTTTGGTCTCTGACAGAACTCAAAAGTACTAGGAGCTCACCACGTTCGAATGTCATTCACGTTCGAACGATATTTTAAACATCCTTCTACACACGTTTAAACGACATTGACGTTCGAACGTCACGACTCAGGCTATAAAAGCCTGGTTCGTCTTCTTCATTTCAAAACCACCCAAAAACCCCCAAACCCTCGGTGACCCTTCATTACCCAAGCCCCAAAACACCTACCATTCTCCATTTCTACCTAAAATCAACCATACCAAGACTATATTTTGGGGATAAGGCAAGAGGTGCCTCGGGTACCAAGTCCCACCTATCCCCCAAGAAAGAATGTGGCGATGATGTTGTGGGGAAGGAGCTGACGAGTGTGTCCAACTTTTCTTGGACTGGAAAGAGATTTTTTAGACAAGGGGAGCTCACCGACAAATACAAAATGTTAAACTTGATTGCAGTGTCGAATTTTGCTCCAATAGGAAGAAAGAATGAAATCCTCCCCGACATGGCCCGACTATTGTATGCACTTGGGAAAGGCCACAATATCGATCTACCCTCCTGGATTTTGACATAAATGAAGAAAGGGTGTGATGTGAAGCGGAATGCACTTCCCTTCGACACCCTAGTGACTGAAATATGCAAGGATCATGGAGTTAGGGTAAGGCCATAAATGGAGATCCAAAAGCCAATGGGGTCATTGAACAAGGCTTCCTTCCGGAGGAGCCAAGGTCATAGTGGCACCTCGACAGCTAGACAGGAGATGCCCCCTACCCATGGAGTTGACGAGGTGTAGGAGGAGCTCGATGCGGTTGAGGAGAGAGAGCTAGATACCAAGAGAGGCCAGGAGCAACCACAGGAGGCAGGTCCCAGCACCAGTACCCACCGATCGCTACGAGAGATTATGCTTGGCATCGAGGCCAAGCAAGACGAGATTCTCCGACAGCAGGAGGAGATTTTCGGCTACCTGAGGGGTAGAGCTAGTGGAGCTGGTGGAGAATGAGAGAGGGGGATTTCTGTGAGATCCTGGAATCCCACATCGGTTAGGGAGGGGAAAGTTGATGGGCTTATAAGTAAGCCCCTCGCCTTACATGGCATAAAGGTCTTTTCCCAGGGGTACTGGCAGGAACAAAACCGTGAGGGCCAGTGGGTCCAAAGCGGACAATATTATGTCATGTGGAGGGTGGGGTGTTACAAGTTGGTATTAGAGCCGACTCTCGCCTGGATCGAGTGTGGGCCCCTGCCGTGCTCGCGTGCATGTGGGCGGGCGGGTAGCTGGCTAGCTACTGCACGGGGACGTGCAACCCTAAGGGGGGTGGATTGTGAGATCCTGGAATCCCACATCGATTAGGGAGGGGAAAGTTGCTGGACTTATAAGTAAGCCCCTCACCTTACATGGCATAAGGCATTTTTCCAGGGGTACTGGGAGGAACAAAACCGTGAGGGCCAGTGGGCCCAAAGCGGACAATATTATGCCATGTGGAGGGTGGGGTGTTACAATTTTTGTTCTTGGTTTGTGTGATTGTTTCTTCTTTTGTGGATGAATTTCTTCTTGTTATGGATGTTTAAAGCTTTGTTGTGTTTTATTGCTCCTTTTGTGGATGAATTGAATCGTTGGTGTTTGTATTAAACAATCATATATTGTGAAATGAATGGTTCAGTTTATCAATTTAATCTTTGTAAATACATGTGTAGATTTAGTATAATATTGCTATTTGTTGATGAATGATGAAACAAATGTGGATGCTAAGGCTGTTTGTTAAAGTAACTAATCACATGATCGGTTTGACACCTCAACTTAGCAACCTAGACTTAAAACCACATTTCTTGGAAAACTGGTATTTTCTCTATGCGTAAATTGTCAAATGTATATTGATATTTGCTATCCCTAAGTTACAAGATGACCAAGCTCAAAAAAGGAACTGATATATAACCGACATTCCACGAGAAACCTAACATAACCAGTGGAGATGACAAAGAATATCATGGTGAGTTTTGAGTCTTGCTATACTTTTGAGAGACAATCAACATTTACTCAAGTAAGGTCTTTCACTCTCAATTTTTGAATAATCTCATTAAATTTGCTTTGATTGACGCAACTAAGGCAATCTGTTGACATATCCCCAAAGAGATCTGTTCATACGATACATACATGTGCACATACTTGAGAAAGGATCTTAGGCCATCTTTGACTTAATTTTGAGCCTTAGGCCATTTCTTTTACAAAATTATATCCCTCGTTAACCGTGATTGAGCCTTTAATGTACGATCTTTTTCCAAATAGCCCGTATGATTACCAAGCCACAAGAAAATATACTTGACATACCTTTGCTATCTAATTTTCTTGCACCCTCTTATGAATCAATATGGTACAGAAATGCAAGAAAAAAGGGAAAAGGCTATGGAGGCTACTATTCAATGACAAGAAAAATCGATGGGAACAGTTGAAACGGAAAAGAAACAGAAAGGTAGGAAATTGCCAAGAAAGTAAAAAATGAGAAAAGTGAAAGAAAAGAAATACCATTTCTGGGCAAAATGTCAAAAAGCTAGAAAGAAGTGTGCTACATTACAGAATGAAATGATAGCTTTTGAATACCATTGACGTCATTTCGTTAGCCACTGATCTCTGGCCACATTACAACCTATAAAAAGCCCTAATTGATCTCAAGTTTGTTGCATGCATGTGACGTCAACCAAAAATGGGGTATGGTAAATAATATTTCTTTAAATTGCATCAATATTTTTCCATGAGATTATGCCAAACATGATTAGTTTGTTTCTTTAAACTTCACTCCCTTACTAACTTGTGAATGTGATTTTTCGATTGGCCATCTTCTGATCACATGTCCCTTGAGAGACAAGTCACTATATTCGGAGCAAATTTTGTCTGAGAGCACTCTAAGAAAGGTTTGTGAAATCGAAGCTATCCATAGAAGGTGGTAAAGAGGAATGTGTGTTATATAACAATTCTTGTTTCTATAATGGCCATTCCTACTACACAGGGGATTCCAAATGCCAATATGACTGATGCTAATTTTTTCATAGAATAAATACCTATGAAAAAGGAGCATGCGGGATATGAGTTGAAATTAAGGGTTGGGTGTCCCAACGACCATGATGCTAATTTACTTTAACTAGCAATCCCACATGCACTTCTGTTCGACTGAAGTTTGTGGGTAGCTTCACTGAAAATCCTCACGAGACAACACTCGCCCACTAGGGTAAACCTAGGGGTTCAACGGCTTGTTGCATAAGCTAAATGCAATTGGATGACCTATGAAAAAGGCATTAGAAATAGATTTTCAATTAATGTATTACTAGAGACTAGCAATATTTAGGTTGGGGGGGTGTGATTAGTACTTAAAATTAGCATTTTACTATGCCTTTTTTAGACCAATTGTACTTTGATGGAGTTTAAGTGATGACATTTCAGGTCTTAAAGTGAACAAGGACTCAAGAACAACAAATATCACATTTGAGTGTAACACCTGCACATTAGGGAACAAAATTGAAGAAGCTTGGAGTAAAGCAAGAACGTTCGAACGCCAACTCACGTTCGAACGTCCACTTGAACTGTGAGCAGACCTGACTGCTGAGACATGGCGTGTTGCAGCCAAGAAGGAAGACTCTGAGGCTCTGAGGCACTTGAGTATCACGTTCGAACGTCCACTGGAACTAATTGAGGACCAAGGTAATGAGTGTAAAGCGCCAAGTTCTAAATTGAGTGTGGAAATAGGTTTTCATAGAAGACCACAGGCCACTTGAGTGAGAGGGTTAAACCCCATTTAGCGTTCGAACGCCCATAAAGCAAAGACAGAAGAAACGTTCGAACGCCAGGCAACGTTCGAACGCCCATAAAGCAAAGACAGATGCAACGTTCGAACGCCAGATACCGTTCGAACGTTCTCCATAGACTGGCTGCAGAGTAGTTGGATTTTCACTTGGACTTGGGCGACATACACTATTCTTTCACCCCCTCTTGTCTCCTCCTCCTTGCCTATAAATACTCCCATTGTTGGAGAGCTTGAAGGAGGGGAAGTAGAGAGTTTGATGGAGGCTTAGACTCCCACTCAATTTGTTGTAGAATCATCTTATATTTCTTTATATGAAGAAGTAGTTCTAGAGATTAGTTTGACTTTAGTCCAACATCTCTTAGCTTGTTATAAAATTAGTTTTATGCTTATGCTTTCATCTACATGCATAGAGGGAGATAGATCACATTTTGTTGTGGATCACCCTCCAAAAGTGACTACCTTTCTTCTACTTTTAATTTGTGTTTCATTCACTTTCATTGCTTGAGCTTCTTTATTCCCTTAGAGGAGTGAAACTCTTCCACTTTTCTAGAGCTTCGCCAAAGCCGTGAAGGGTGGAACATGATTCACTCATTCTTTGTCGAAGATCGGCTCCCTGTTTAGTGTTTTTTGCTTTGTGATCCCTCTACTTGGAGGATCGAGCATCACTCACTTTTCTAGATTTACCAAAGTCATGAAGAGTGAGTAGTTTCTCATTCACTCTTTAATAAGAGGAAAATGACATGTATAAATTATCCAGAAATTATATTTGTGCAATTTCGATTATGCTTAATGCTTTATATTCCCCATGCTTATTGAATGATTGATTGCATCTAGCAAAGTTAAGGTACTTTGTATAACCAGGAGTTCTTTCTATGACATAGATAACTCTTGCATAGAAAGACTCGTTGGTTCAAGGCAAGTACCCAACCTAGATCTTCATGACTACCCTTCAATCGTCACCATTATTGTGCTTCAATTAAAGAATGAAAATGGAACATTAATGTCATGATTGAATGTCTTGTAGAAACACTTGCTTGTTTGTAGACGGGTTAAGTCTCGGCACAGACAATTCTTGTAAACTTCTAGAAAGACATCGGAATCATGTTCTTAATTCTCATAATTCACTTTTATCTTCCGATTAATCTACTGTTGACACGGGGGTTAATTGAGTTATCAAGCACAAGTATCACAAACCGGATAATTAACTACATGTCCAAATCCTTGAACTAAAGAGTGACTTTTTTACATTAGAGCTTATCTCATATTTTGTTTAGAAAATTCTCGTAGAAAGAATCTTATATTATGTCCAGAAAATCTCACACCTCACACAACTTCAAAACTCAAGGGTTACAATCAATAGGTCTCCACCACTGCTTATCTCAAAACACCAAGAAGAGTTCCCTGTAGATTCGACTCCGGACTCAAACCGAATTATTATTACAGCTTGACCACCTGCACTTGGGTGTACACATTTCGGATCAAGTCAATACACATATCTATACTACTAATAAAAGTACTTTAACATGAAAATTTTTTGATTTACTATTTTTCCCTTATAAAAAACTATAAAGGCTAACATGCCATTTTTTATTTAGATATTTAAATTACCATTATATTCCTTTGGATTTAAATAACAAACTAATATCTAATATATTATACAAATCTCTCTATCTTTTTAAAACTTTTAAATAATCATGTTGTGTTTAAAATAATATAGAAAAATAATATTATTCTTTTTTTTTTCTCAAAACCCCAATATTAATACACATTAATAAATCTATTGATACAATATCACCTCTAATGCCTAAAAATGACTATATTTGTCTTATCTCTTTATTCACAATTAAAATACTTTGGTAAAAAATTATTGATGTACAAAGTAAAAATAAGAAAGACAAAAAGAAAAAAAATCGAGAAAAGAAAAATATATAAACCTTACTATTTGGTAGCTCGAATGAAAAAATCATAGAAAATGAGTCCATTGAATGTTTATAGTTATGAAGAGAATGCAAATAATTTAAATATGATAAATTTGAGATAATATCTAGTGTAGCTACATAATTAGATTTTTTTTTTATGTATTTTACCAAATGTTTCAACAAATATTTTCACGTGCAACACATGTCGTGTATTACTAGTACAAGTAAATGAGAATACAAAATTTTCTCTCTCCAATTTCTGCATTCTCTATAACTCTCTTTCTTCTTCTTACTGCTTTCTTCTCCAAATTTTAATAGCGCTCGTGGTGAAGAGTTGAGGAGGTGAGGTGATGGTGGAGAGTGAAGGCAACACTAGCGTTGGTGGGGATAGGGTGTCCGATTGTGGGAAGGGAGAAACAAATAGAGATGTCCACTCTGTTATGGTGGTCAGCTAGGAGACGGGTAGGGGAGAGACTAGAGCAAGGGATGGGGGTGGTGTTGGAGGGGTGGTAGTATCTTGGTGGTGGCGGAGGGTAGAGACGATATGAGAGAGAGAGAGAGAGTCAAAATGACACTGAGGAGAGAGGTGATAGTGTTTTTTTTAGGGTAAATTCCATTTTACCCCTTGAAAAATATAAAAATTCTCAATTTGTCCTCCGAATGATTAATTTTTCTACATTGCCCTCTCAAAGAAATAAAAATGTTGCAATGTGGTCCATCGTCTTATTTTCATTTGGTCATCCATCTGCTTTGTAATTCCTGATTGGTTGATTTGACACAAAACAGACAGAAAACCAAATGAAAATAAGACGGTGGACCACATTGGAACATTTTTATTTCTTTGAGGGGCAATGTGAGAAAATTAATCATTCAGGAAATAAATTGAGAATTTTTTTATCTTTCAGGGGCAAAATAGAATTTTCCCTTTTCTTTAATTAGAGTGATAGATTTTTTTACTATATTCAACTATCATAGTATTAAAAATAAGAAGTGAAAAGTATATTTTTAAAATTATAAATATGCTTGGCAAATGATAGTTTTTTGTTAATAAATTAAACAGTTGTTTAGTGTTAAGGAAAACATTGTCTCAATTGTAAACTTTGAAGATTAAACTGACAAAATTAAAATATTGAGGACAAAAGTACTATAAGTGATAAACCTCAGGAACTATTGGTGCAATTTATCTTTTCGTTATTTTTGGATAACTTACAATGACAACCCCAATATATGTAACAATTATCTGGACATTCCTCAATATTTTTAGTGTTGACACAGAAACCCCTACGGATCTATTTTTTTATTGGGTTTGGGGGTTTAACTAAAATAGTCCAATGGACCAGTCATACCCATGTATGTTTACGGATTTAAGGCCCGGGATTCAAATCCTGGCCCATGGTAAATAATGTCGGCCAAACCCATATACATGGGTTTCACCCAACCCATGAGGGGTGGATTTTATATCTACCAACCCACGATAAATAGGTAAATTGACCATTGTATCCCTAACATTCTATCTAGCCAAATCACATTCCAACCCCCAACCACTTCCCTCTTTGGATTTAAATAAACATGAGTTTGAATTGGATTGACTAATGGGCAATTTAGTCAATTATATGATAACTTTTAATTATAATTGTTATTAATATGTGGGTCCCATGTATGTCTCTACTACTTACCAGACAAAGGTATGGATAAGATTTGTGTACTAATCTCATGTATAAAAGACGGAGGTGAGTTTGGGAAGGGTTTGCTTAAACCAATCCAATCTCCCCTTGAAAAACCATCCAAATGTGTTTACAACTTATAAATCAAGATCCTCCTTCACCAAATAAGATGAAGCCCAAAAGAATGATTTATATCTATAAGTAAAAAAAAATTGTGCGTATTTTGTCTATTCTAAGATCCACACCTAGACCTGTTGTAGACGATCTGTATGAAATTAATCAATAATACTTCAATTAAAGTGCTAACTATGATTTTATGTGATCTAAAATATAGTATTGAAGTTTTTTTAGAAATTTTAAATAAGTAAACGGATCACAAAAGTAAATTCTTTGCGTGAAAACGAGTCAAATGACTATAATATAAGACATATCTCGTGATAGAGTAAAAATGACATATTAAATATCTGAAGTGACTGAATTATATAATATATGTAAAATATTTTTCATGTATAAATATCCAAAGTGACAAGTGTCTTGTTAAAAAAAAATGGGATGGACAAGTGTCCATGGTGATGTCTTGCATGCATCACCATAAGAGTGGGAAAAGCTTTAACCTAACTATACTTTCCGTCATAGTCTAGTCATGGTGGCACATACTTTCTCAAAATCTCGAATATGCATATAAGGATTTTCAGAGTCCATGCCATGAAATTTTGGAAGTAATCCAATCATGCCAGGTTTGAAAATAAAATTTGTAGCTTGCAAAGGAAATATGATGCATGAAGGTGTAGTGTGTCGTGCAGGATACAAATATTCACGCAAAGTTCGACCTTAATTAACATGCATATTATCAACATCATTCTCATCGTGATTACTTACTCAATCATTAGGATCCTATAGAATAGGAAAATTATTTCTCCCATTGTTAGGAGGATCTGCAACCATCGTGTGATGTGTGTGAGATGATTCAGGGGAGTCAAATAAATTACCAAAGAGTTCGTCTAAATCCTCCCTAATCAAATATCCACTTGAACCATGATGCGAAGAGCTCATAAAATAATTAAAGAAAGGGGTAGAAACAAAATAAAAAATTAAAATAATAAATTACAGCAAAATAAAAGTGGAACGAAGTTACCGGATCTTCGATGAATCGTAAACCAAAAAACTTCAGTAAAAGTGTTGGTGCACTCCTTGTCTTTCAACAGTTCCCCGACAACGGCGCAAAAAATTTGCTACAACTTTAGTAATATATCACCCAAGTGTAGTTATCACCAAGTAATATATGTTTGTAAGTCCAAGGTCGAATTTTCAGGGAATTGTGAAAACAAGAAACACTAAAAAAGAAAAAATTGTTTGAGTAGAAATTGGTTGTTCAAAAGAATATAGATTGATTATTTAAAATAATAATTGAAATACTAAAGTATCGGGGATACCCTTTCAAATCACACGACAATTATTTATAACCCAATTTGTGAACTCAATTGGGAATCAGCTGAAGAGTGATCCCAACCAGAATATTTAACAATGATAATATGAAAACATCAATAGTTATAACCAATAGATTATACGAACAAGTCTAGGAATTCAACTGCAGATTACAAACATTAATTGTGGTCAAAGTCTACGATGAATCAAGCTCTCCAGTAGGTAAACCCTAGATTTATTGCGAATAATAAATCAATTATGTTATGAAAATTCTATTAATTAACTCAAGTATGGAATAACCAATTATTTGACTCGTAGGAAATCTCAAGCATTCGATGTACATGACACACTGTATCAAGAAATTATACAAAGCAAAAAATTTACTAGAAGGTAAGAATTAAATCAACAGAATAAATCAAGCAATTAAAACCTTGGATAAAAAATAATACCGTATTTCATTGAAAACTTCTCCCTTAGCCTTAGTTGGGTTTTTAGCCAGACATAATTGAAATACAATAAAAAGTAAAGAAGAAAACTAGAAGGCCAAAAGTCTCTCCATTGAAAAACTATCTCCCTATTTATAAGTAATGGAACAACAAAACTAGATCACAATGCAAAACACAGAGGCCTGGGCAGTTTACGAACATGCGTTCGGACGCATATGGCAATCTTGGCTCTTTATGAAACACGCATCCGGACGCAGATGATGTTTTGTCCGGGCGCAATTGGCAATACTTCCCTCTATAGACTTAGGAATCCTTGTGTCTCTCTTGGCCAGTTTTGGAACATTCGTCTAGACGCGACTCTTCTTTTGTCCAGACGTGGGTTCCAGAATGCCCCTCCAGTCTTGTGTTTCGATCCTCCTCTTCTCCTTGTATGTTTTTCTGTTAATCTTCAATTCACCCTATTTACCTGCAAAATAAGACAAACACTCCAAAAGAAAGATCATATCCAAAATTAGCTAAATCAATACAGTTAATGCCTTACCCAATGTAAATAGCCACTAATTAATACCCAAATAACACACTATCTGAGGCTAATCAATGATAACCATAGATGTTTGGTTGAATCTGATAAGGATTTTAGACTTATGATGTTGTCTCAGTTGTTGGTAAATTCAAAATTCATTGATCTATAAGTGTTGCACAATAATGTTCAGTTTGGTCAAGCAAGTGATGGAACCATTTTAGATTTGTCGTATTCTTTGAATGGGATGATATTTTCAGATGATAGTGAATTTTTGGGCAGATTTGGTACTGTAGTGAAGAGGTCGTACCAATCTGATTAATGGAAGAATTATATTAGCCATGTGGGACTGAAATTTACGGGTGGCGCAGTTGATTTTCGAGACAAGTTGTGTAAGTATGTGATTGAGCTCAGTTTTGGTTTTGTTTATGTTAAGAATAAGAAGACAAGGATAACTGCCGAGTGTATGAAGAACAGAACTGATGGCTACAATTGGCGAGTTCATGATTCAGTGTGCCAGACTAATGGTTTTTTCTATATTAAAAAATTGAAAAATGTTCATTCATGTAGAGGTGTTTATCATGAACAGAAGGGTGCAATGATGTGGTCTAGTATTGTCTCGTCTATTTTGGTTGAGCAAATCAAGGATAAACCATTGATTATGCCGATTGAAATGGTTAGGGATTTCAAGAAATACTATGGTCTGGAAATTTCTTATTATAATACTTGGTATGGAAAGGAGATGGTAAAGAGTTAGCTCCACGGTGATGAATCACTATCGTACAATTAGCTGAGTTGGAATGTGGAGTCTGTAATGCAAACAAATTCGGGTTCTAAATGTGTTTTAGAGTATGATTCCCAAAGTTGCTGCTTCACAAGATTGTTTATTTCATACGCAACATGTATTCAGGGATTTAAATTTTGTCGACCTATGTTATTCCTTGACGTTACCTTTTTGAAAAACAAGTACAAGGGTCATTTACTTGCTATACCATTGGGAAGAATGGCAGCCAATGTTAGTTGTTATTGTTTACCGTTCAGGTACACATAGCTGTGAAAGCGTTTTTGATTTTTTTTCCCTCTGGTTTAAGTTTATTTCCTGACCTTGGTTTGGCAGTCCGAATGTCAGCAATGTCAAACGCCTTAAATTTTGTTGGATTCTTTCCAAAAAAAAAAAAAAATTCTAACGTTGAAGATTGAAATGTTGGATTATATGGGTGATATCATAATTGGACTTCTTGTAAAAACTTTCTGATCGAATGGAAGACATGATGGATTGTGGTAATACGTAGGAACATTCACAATGTATCTATAAGCGATAGGGTTTTGAGATGGCACCTATACGACTAAGAGGTTTTCAAATGTACACAATATCTTCAATGTTGAATGAGAGAAAGGGTGAGTGAGGTTTTTTTGTATTTTTCGTTTTTTGAATGTTAATGGATTATAATTTTGGATGGAATTTCTTCATTTACACATGTATTTCTTGAATTTCAAATGTATTAAACATGGCGGGGGTTTTAAACACCGCCTCTAATGAACATATCGTGTCTCAACAACTGTATAGGTACATAATCAAATCATGTCTCTACACGTGTTATTTTAGGTATACAAAATTAAATTATCATAGGGTGCTCGTAAATTAAAAACTAAATATTATATTTCATTCAAAAAGGGAGATTATATATGTGGATCAATTTTTTTATATTTAAAAAAAACACAAAAGAATATCATTTTTTAGGTCTTTCAACTCTACCTCAAGCTTTTTGGCCTTCTTCCTCTCTTTTTGCAGCTTTCTGTTGAATTTTTTCTCCATTGTTTTCCACCCGTATTGTTGTTTATTAGACATGTAGAGTTTGAATTCGAAACGATTGATATCAACTTACATGCGATCTTGTTTGGTGTGCGCGTCATCCGGGAAATCTGTAAGCATTTGTATGTTACTATGTGTTCTTTGCTGCCTTGACGGATCCATTATTTTTTTGTGTTTCTATTCTAATTTTTTGATAAGCTATTTATATAGGTATTTTTCATGGGGTAGATGAAGAGGTTTAAATGTATGTTCATTATGGTGTTAATTATGTAGTTAAGCGAAGAGATGTTTCATCTTAATGTATTTGTTGCAGAGATACACTAAATGCAGCTACTATTAGTAAATGTATCTTAATGTACCTGTGAATCACTAGTTAATGGGTACGTCAATCGAGAACATATCTTTTTTTTAGCATACCTTTATGACGATCTGTGTTGTTGGAGAAGAAGATACATTATGATGACATAAATTTTTAGAATAGGTGTTTTAATTACGTAATAATATTGTCGTTATTTTTAACAATTTTAAAGAGCGTGTTAATTATGACCATTGCTTTGACTTTTCAACAAGAACCTAGTTCAAAAGCAAATTGGGGAGTGAATTTTTTTTTTTTTGGAATCCTATTGAGCCTAGGTACCTACTTCAAAAAACTCTTGAATATAATGGGATCCAAGAGAGCTTTTGACTCTTCCAATTTAATACCGCAAATTAATCCACAATCCAAACTCATTATCGGTATCAAAACAATGGACCCATATTTTATCCCAACCTTAAATCAGATACGGTATACATGGGATCCGATAAAGCGGTAGCCGATTACTTACTATCATCAGTATAGATTGGAATTGAATCACATTTAAAAGCCATCCCCTGTTCATACGAGCCAAAAACCCCTAATTGTTTTGTATGCATCACTAGCACAAGATGGGGAGGGGAAGGCAGGGGAGGGAGCTGGTAAGGATTCCTCTACGCCCTTTGCCCATAATCCCTTCAACCCATATGAAGGATTACAAGATATATTTTTTTGACAGAAAGGGAAACTAGTACACAATGCTCAAATGTACGCAACCTTATATCCGCATGCAGAGAGGCATGGAGGATGACTAGATGACTTCCCTAAACTACACAAACCATAATCTATCGAGCGCCTTTAACAATCCATTTCAAACAGAATCCATCTCTATCTAACACTAGGGCTAATAATTGAGCCAAACTTAAACAATTTTAAAGAATCGACTCATTTATATGTAAAATAGTCAAGTTACTCAGATACTGCTCGAGTTTGGCTTGTTTTGGGCCCGACCCTTTTTCGAAACGAGCCGAGTTTGAACAATTTTTTAGAAACTCAACAAACTCGACTCGATTATTAACCCTATTTGACCTAATCTATATCTGTATGTAACAAGAATCTCTTTTAACATTGAACTAATCACTACTTATATGCACCCAGCAGCAATTTATAGAAGTTAGATTTCAATATCTAAGATAAAAATCAAAATAAGGGGCAACAGGAGGGAGTTGGACATGAAAAAAGTCTGAACCTGGATGTCAAACTAGTCTGAACCGTTATAGAATCTAACACATAAAGATGGATTATAGTCATTTATTTTTCTGCTAAAAAAATGGGGCCGATGATGTTGACAGGAGAGGTCAGTATGACATGAGGTGATCTCGTTATTTGGACAAATCTGCGGGGAGGTGGATATAATTTACCGAAATGAACATATTGAGATCAAGCATTAACTGTTAGAACAAACTCAAACTCAGCCTAGCAGACTTCATCAATTCAACACAAGCGCCACTCATGATATAGTCTTTATTCAATGGAAGTCCATTGCCAAATTGGTAAATCTCAGGAAGCAGAAACAAACAGATATTAATCAAAAAAAAAAAACAATTTCCCACCAAACAACCCAATTGTGATTTAAAAGGCTATAGCATCAAATCCAATATCAGTAGAAGACTTAACAAACTGGAGAAAGAGAGGCCAATCAAACACTTCACATCTACTCCAAAATGCAAAGAATCAAAAAATAAATGTAAGCCCCCAACGAAATCCACTCACAAATCAACCCAAACTGTGCAAACGTTGAAGCAATTCACAAAAGGCAACCAAACTTAATTGTCCTAGATCTCGGGAGCTGGCGCAGGTGGCTTCAGAAGTGGCTGGAGAGCTTTGACAACAATACTCATATTTGGCCGGAACTCAGCTTCATACTGCACACATAGTGCTGCTACAGCAGCCATCTGCACGATCAGAAGATTATTGCAGTTAGATATGGCCTCCTTGGTAGGCGAGTGTGTGTGTATTTGTATGTTTCTATGCAAGTTTTTATGTAAGCGCATGCACGCATTTGTGAGAGAGAGAGAGAGAGAGAGACCTTTGCAACTCCTTTTGGAGGATATTCTCCCTTAAGCCTTGGATCCACACATTGTTTAACTTTATCTTCGCTCAGTCTAGGAGTAGCCTATTATAATTAAATAAATGCAGTAGGTTTCAGCATACTATCTAACACTCTAAAAAATGAAAGGAGGATGCTCCAAGAAAATGGAAAAAAGATTTTACAAGAAAGAAAATGACTGATAAAACAAAAGGATGATCTAAAAATGACGGCTAACAAAAGGCTCACCCAAGTAACAAGACTCTGCTGTCCACGAGGCATGGTATGATCAACAGGTTTTCGTCCAGTCAGAAGCTCTAATAGAACAACCCCAAAACTATACACGTCACTCTTCTGAGTCAACTGTCCTGTCATTGCATATCTGCACAAATTTTTAAGGCTCAAATTTAGCTGAGGATACTGCTCCATCACTGGAAAAGTATGATTAAATCATTATGAAGCACATCCAAATAACTGTTATTGAATTAGGCAACTTCACATAGGCACAACGCTATGGAACACCATCTGTTGCTTTACTAATTTAGTGTAAGATAGCCAAAAACAGTAAATGCAGTAATCCATCCAAAAGCCAGGCGGCAAATTGAGTTTTAGACACTAAGTTGGAATGGCTGATCTCAGACTATCTGCTAAAGCAATTTCCAGGTATTTATCCTCAAGCAATACAATTTGGGTCAGTTCTTTAATTCTTTTAATAGGAAAATGAGAATTCAAAAGAAAATTTCTCGGCAAATATTTCTGTAATACATGTCCACAATATCTGAACAAAAATATTTGTAGCAATGCAACGAATCTGCTTCATAGAAGTGGAAAAAAATTCCAAAATAAAAACTGTAGGATTCAGAAGCAAATATTACAGATCATGTCTGGATATATGTCAAAGATAGAAAAAAA
Organism: Ilex aquifolium; assembly: GCA_951799425.1. Lineage (NCBI taxonomy): Eukaryota > Viridiplantae > Streptophyta > Magnoliopsida > Aquifoliales > Aquifoliaceae > Ilex > Ilex aquifolium. Next base: position 15,735,693 of record OX637397.1, on the reverse strand, counting down.
ATTACCCCCACCCCCCCCAAAAAAAAAAAAAGCATGGCTTTGAAATGTATAAAAAGGCAAGGTCAAAAAGAGAGAACTAACGATAAGGCCATTATCCAGTGCAGTAGTAAATCTAATTTGCAATATCATTGGCTTGGAAATAGCCAGAGAAACTCTTACAAGCTAAAGAGGTTTTTCAATTCAACATGTATGATGAGGTAGGAACATGGGAACTGAGTCACGCGATTTGATCAACTTTAAAATTAAGAGGTACTTGTGTAAATTTTAATGCAAGAGCCCATTTGATAGTTAAAAACTTCTCTTAGATACAATAATGTTTCAGTTGATAAGTTTTTTGATTTATTTTACAAGCTAATTTCAATTGATAATCTGTTGCCAAACTCAAGTTCATTGTACTTACTAGCCACAAATGAGGAACATTGCAAACTGTAAAAGGCATCCATCAAAAACTCTTTCGCAGATAATCCTTATAGAATTCAAACTAGTACCAAAGCTACTCTAAAGAAGGCAGAGGCAGGGGCTAAATGTGAAACCGAGCCTATTACATATCTTTCAATTCATTAATGTTGCTCTCTCCTAAACTCATAATAATCTAATTCTCTAATTAGCAACAGTCATTCTAACATTCTAATGCTAAGGTAAAAAATATATAGTATTGAAGTGATAAATCTTGATCCAGATGACGATTAACACAAAGTATAATGACTCAAAAGTATTTCTTCATTGAAGTTGAAAGCAAAATTAACCTGAATATTATGATCTGCTACGGAGATTGGGCAGGTTAGATGTCAACTTATGAACTGAGTGCAGGAAAATTTATTGAGCTTGTGTTGATGAGTATCACGAAAGTGTTATCACACAATATGGGAGCCATGTGAATAACTAAGTCTTCAAATTATAGCAGCCAAATAAAACAAGCAAAATGGGTTTTAGTGACATTACTCTGGTGCATGATAACCAAAAGTTCCCAAAACTCTAGTGGAATGAAGACGAGCAGCCATGTCAGGAGCCTGATTTGAAAGGTTAAAATCTGCAATCTTGGCTTTCAGTTCCTCAAATAGAAGCACATTGCTAGATCTGATATCTCGGTGTATTACAGAAGGCTGAACCTTCTCATGCAAATATTCGAGTCCTCTAGCGGCATCTACAGCAATTCTCACCCGTTGCATCCAATCAAGAACAGGACCTGGCTGAGCCCCTTGTACTCCCTTCCTACCTGTAACAGAAAATATAACTCAATATTGCTTCCTAGTTATGAGTTGACAAAAGAAATTTTTTGGCCCAGTGAATAACTGAACGCATACTGAACTCATACCATGCAAAATGTCATGTAGAGATCCCATGGTTGCAAACTCGTATGCTAACACGCGCAGATTTCCTTCCACACAGTAACCAAGTAACTCAACAAGATTATCATGCTTCAGTCGCGAAACCATGGAAACCTTGAGCAAAAGGGTCCAGTCAGATACAGTAATACACAATATCACTCATAAAAGAATTAAAGAAGTGCATTTTGAAAGAAAAATAAGGTGACTACTACTAAATATATTTCATACAAAATGCAGACACAAACCTGAGTCAAAAACTCAACATTTGACTCTGGCTCTGCTGCAACATCAAGTTTTTTCACAGCCACAGCTTTTCCATTGTTTAGGTTTGCCAAATAAACTCTTCCATATGATCCTTCTCCAATCAATGCCTTTGAGCCAAAGTTGTCAGTTTTCTCTTTCAGTTCATCCAAAGACAGTGCAGGGACTTCAATAGGTGGTACTGCCTTTTGCACTTCAGGTTTGACTGGTGCTGATACCTTAGAGCCTTTTGGGTGCGCTAAAATGAAAAATGAACAGCATTGGATGAACACAAAGAAGCTATGAGTCATACAAATCTCAAAAGCACAGCAGGGTAAGACCACAGGAGCCCCACTACAGTTAATACTGAAAATACTATAAAACTTGCTACAAATACATTCATCGTTATTATTTGAGATAAAAACTCATTTAGTAAGTCGTAAACATATAAAAATGCCCACTTTTTTGATCTTTGTCCTTCTCCCCAATTGGTAAGATAAACAAATATAGCATCTTTTAATGGGTAACTCCTAAGACAGGTTGACACTAGACAGTATATTGAGAAAGAGCGATCATCTATCAACCTCAGCGTCTCATGATCCCCAAAAAACTCTTTCAGAATGGCTGCCCTGCTGTTCAATGAAGGCACAGCGTAAAACTACATGTTAAGGCAATTCTACAACTGAAATTGAAGTGTACCATATGTGGACAAATCGCACATGCCACTTGTACCACTGGAAATCCTGGATGACCACACCAATTCAAAACTAATCACATCCTTTCACCCGTTTAGATAACTCAAATATCCAAACGTTTACTTCATCCAACATTTTTCCACCGGAAACTAAGTTAAACACTGAATTTAAAGTAATTTGTTTCTCATTGTTCAGCCAATCAGAATTGATGTCTTGCCACCGAGCTGATTGGCCCATCAATTTGATTTAATTTAATTTGACTTGTTGACTTCATCTAAGATTGAAGACACTGCATAAAAATGACACTGAACTGGGTAACAACAATTCATGGTATATACTGCATTCTAAAGCATAACATGAAGGACTAGGTTGGAGCGAAAGTGCTCGTCATGTCATTAACACAAATCTGATGTCATTACATCCCTGACTACCATCAGGACAAGGTCACAATAAAAACTCCATCACTGTAAATTAGAAGTATAAACTATTATCACCAAGAAACAGTGAGAAAATAAGAACGGCTCGTCTCCTCAATCATACTTTGAACAATCTCTCAGAAATGGAATGGAAAAGAAAGCCAAGCCATCCATGGCAAAACAAAAACAAGTAGAAAGAGGGAAATCAGCATTTATACTAAAAAATAACCCCGCAAAGAACCATACGAAAGAAACTCAAAAATCCCATCTGATGTGAGAATTTTCGGCAACAAAAACAATACTAAGCTGAATTTGTTTTTCCTATAAATGAAAACCAAAAACCCAATTATTTTGGCATAATAATAGTTCAAATGTTTATTTCAACACCTCAGATTTTTGGCAAAAACTAGTTACTTAGGCCTTAGGTAGTTCCAAAGTGCAATCAAGCCCTAAAAATATATATTTCAAAACTGCCAGAGTGTTAAGGTGAACCCTAATCATTAAGGAGACTTGAAATCAAATCCTTCCAAATTCATGGAAGAAGGAAATTTAACACTGCCCTGTTCCTATATCTCATACTATGATTCACCCCCCCTCCCCCTACTCTAAAATATCTTGTCCATTTCCAAACTTTAAAAGCTTACTCAATTTATAGCAGGTGACACACTACATATCACCAAATGATTTAGATGTTTCCAAGGAACCAACCATCATCGCCAGGCAGCAAATAACAGGGGACGAAGTTCATCAACATAGCCTGAAAATATAGGTGAAGGCAGCATACCGTCTGCATAGTTCCTCGGACTTTTGAGATCATTGTCGTTTGACGGGTAGGACTCTTCTACTTGACAAGTACAACAGAGCCACCTACGCATCTTTGGTTTCTTTCTCAAATAAAGATCGTCTGTATTCTCCAACCGCACAAAATAACCAGGAGGAGGCGCATGTGCCTGCAATATTACTCTCAAATATAAAGCACAGCTGAAAATTGTGCTACAGGATACTATCAATCATAACTTTATAAAGCATACCCATAACTGTTAATAATATCTCCATTTTGAACATAAAAAATACTCGTAAAGAAAAAGTTAATGCCTCTCTTCAAAGGGAAACAACACAAAAGGCCAGTTCACAAACCTGTACAAAAGGGACAGCTACGAAAGAGGCTAAAATATAAAATCAAAATTAAATCAAAATGCAGTGAAGGAACAATTTCATGGCTTTTATTGCCTTTATGCCTATATTCTTTACCCTATATCATATATCAGATGCATTAGCGTTAGCACAAAAACAGACAATCAAATTAACTAACAATTATGGATCACTTAAACTTGAAAAAAAACTATCCAAGGATCATATCAGCCACGGAAATGCTGTGAAGAAAATTCAAATTCCATTACAAACATATATAGACAAGGCAAATCTTGGAAAATGACATAAAAAATAAAAACCACATCCTTCTGCGTACGTTTACGTACAGTTCGTATCAAAAAATATAAGAAAAAAACAAAACAAAATAATTTCAATATAAAATACGAGAGACCCACAAATTCTTACCACTAATCCAGGCCGATGATAAGTGTCATCCATAGAGAAAACCAAAATTCCAAGCCCAGAAAATCAGAAAAGCAAACAATAACAATTTAAACAGGAACCCAGAAATTAGATGGTTCTTCTCAATACAATTCGATCAATTCCAAGGAAATAAGCAATCAAAACGCGAAATCAGGGACCTAAAAGTGAGTAAAATTGAGAAGATCCAAGAGAAGAATCGGATAGATAAAGACAATAGAATGTGGGAAATGGATGGATCAAATTGAATAGCAGTTACACGCCCTAAAAATTGACAAAGAAACCAAAGTCAAGAATAGGCATAAAATTAAAACAGACCAAATGAAACCGAAATTCGGGGATTGGTACTTTACCTACTGTCTCTCTCTCTTTATTCTCTGCCCTTCTCTCTCTCTCCAGGGCCTTTGTTTATGTTCGTTGGAGTCGGTGGGAGACGGAAAAAAGTGGGGGAGAGACAGATAGGCAGAACAGGCAGGCAACGGCCGAATTGAGGAACGAAGCAGAGAAAAGTATCTCTCTATTTGTGTTGGTACAATCTCCGGGATTTGTCAAAGAACAAATTACACTTAGGTCCCCTATATTTTATCCCTAATTCTATATTATTTCATAAACTATTTATTTTCTTACTTTATGCCATCAACTATTAGTTTGAGACATTGAATTTCATATTGGCCCAACCCTTGACTTATGTCCAAATTTTCATGGCAAATTCGTACATGTGCGAGAATAATTTTGCACTATGAATAAGCACTTGGTACGGACGGAGAGGACGGTGAATAAGCCTTGAGTAACCTGCAAGACAAGAGAACACCTAGGTGAACTGATGACCGGAGGCGGGCAAAGGGACTCCGATGCTTAAGTCAGAAAGTAAGTTGAAAATAGTATGTAGTGAATAGGCTAGGATTGAGTCTCTTACATGGTACTTGGAGGCCTTTACTTAAAGTGGTAGGAAATTGTGTCCCAAAGGAACCCGAACTCTAGGTTGATTGCTCCTAAGTCCTTATCATTATCTCTTGGTTATTCGGCGTAGTATCATACTAGGACTCTAGGTCCTCGATCGTACCGTATTAGAGTACGACTTTTTTGCTGTATGGAAATCCAAGAGAACATGAGAGCACCTAGTAGCTTACTTCGGAGTTAGGTGGTTGGCCTGTTGTGGCTTCGGGTACCAAGTGGATGCGTGAGGATTTCTACTACGCAAGTGTCGACCAGCAGTGGCTTGCCCAAGCAAGTACCGACCGATAGGCACCTACCCAAACAAATGCCGACTGGCGGAAGGCTTGCCAAGTAAATGCCGACCAGCGGATGGCTCTTTAGGTGGGTGCCGAATGACAATAGGTGCCTTTATACCTCACAATTGCGCTCCATACCTCTATTAACGAACATAGTTAATTGATGTATGTTTTTAGAGGACTTAGGTTTTTGGGGCCTTTATTGCTTAAAGGATTAAGGTTTTAAGGTTTTTTCTCTCTCATCTCCTCTTTACTTACTTCTTTTTGTACTTCTTCACTTGAGTCATAGGTTGGAGCTTGATTGATAGAGGGACATGAGAAGCATTCATTGTTGCTTGAACAAGGGACTGACTTATTTTTCTCATGAGTAAGTCGAGCGATAAGAGTTACTTAAGAGTCAAGCCGAGTTTGAGAAGGTCAGGGTAGACATGCTTGAGAAGTAACTTACGGATTCCAGAGTGGAGAATACCTTCTTAAAGAAGAAGGTTACTAAGGTAGAGGCTCGAGCTGACGAGCTTCAAGAGGAACTTGTTAAAGCTAAGAGGGAAAATGCTAATATAGAGGAACAAATGAAGAATGTCATCTGCGATCATTGGGGAGGACGTTCCATGGCCTGAGAATGACTTCCTGATTCCCAAGATCATGGGAAAGTTCCTTGGTGGTGGTGGTTCGAGTCTTCTAACACTTGTGTCCCCCCCCCCCCCTGTTCTAACCGAAGGGAGAGGGTCACCACAAGTTGAGGTGTTCAATGCTCAGAGGTGGCAGATCCTCAAGAAATGCTAAGTAGCCTATTGAGTAATTGTAGAAGTTGTTGGTTGTCTATCGAAGGATAAGTAACTTAGAGGGCAACCTTAGAAGTTGCATGGAGGCGAAGTTGCTTGAAGGTCAACCATGGAGGTTGCATGAAGACCAAGTAGCGCCAAGTTGCCTTAAGGACAACCACGGAGGTTGGCTAGAGGCGAAGGAGCCTTGAGGTGCAACCGCGGAGGTTGACTTAAGGTGCAACTACAGATGTTGGCTTGAGGTGAAATCATGAAAGTTGGCTTAAGGTATAACCACAGAGGTTGATTTAAGGTACAACCACGGAGGTTGGCTGAAGGTACAGCCACGGAGGTTGGCCGAAGGTGCAGCCACGGAGGTTGGCTTGAGGTGAAGGAACCTTGAGAGGTGCAACTGCTTAGGCTGGCTTGAGGTGCAACCGCTAAGGCTGGCTTGAGGTGTAACCATGAAGGTTGGCTTGAGGTGCAACAAACTTCTCTTTACTAATTATACGTTTTGTGTTAGTTTGATCCCAGACCTTTCAATTGTATCAATTTCATGAAATCGACAGTTTAAATTGACTAATGGAGATGGTCACATCCATCTCGCGTGACCATAATTAAGGGGCATTTTTAAAAACGTAAAGGACTAAAGAGACACAAGTTGTAAACGTGAAGGACCAGATTGCACACATTACAAATTCAAGGGACCAAAGTGGCTCCCTAAGTAACACAAATCAAAAACTTATGGGACTGAAATAACACATTTAAAAGAATGAGGACCAAAGTGATACAACCTGCATACTTTAGGAATGATTACTATATTTTACCCTAAATAAAAAGAATCAATTGAGACAAGTAATCACTCGTCAATTCCTCAATGTAAGTCTTGTCATAAATTTTTCTCTACGTGCAATGGGTAAACAAGGGTTGGAATCAAACAATCAAGTACCCCAATTGAGAATAGTGAGGATTAAGCATATCAAAATACAACCATCAACATCAATCTCTCCCCTCATGTGATCTCTCCTACTATACTCCAAAAACCTCTATCTCCCCCTTTTTGAAAACATAACAAAACATATGATATTTCCCTTGTTCTAATGCATGACATATTGGATGTTTTGGACATATCGCAATGTTAAGTGAGAGCCGTCTTGTGCATTCTCATATGTTAGGCTTGTCCTACATACATAATTTACAAAACTTTCAAGTAGTAAATAAAGTGGCAAAAATATCACCGTATAATCCAAAAAAATGGAGGAAGGACGAAAATCATATAACGTTTTGCACTAGATTTCGAACATGTACACATGTCGTGGAGGGACTTGGTGGTTGGATTTATTTTTCTTATCATTGTTGCAAATTGCGATGCACAAAATTTTGGCCCATATCACTGTTAAGAATAACAGTTGGAACTGTTAATTTCAACATCATTAATTTTTCAAAAATCAATATGGCCACAACTCTTTAAAAAGTGTATCTGGCCCCCATTAAGGTCTACAAATAAGAGTTCTTCAATTTTAGATTACTTGAGATATGTGAAAAGGATACCCAATCTAAGAGTAGAGTCATGTATATATAGTCAAACAATAGTATAAAGTAACTTGAACATCCTTCTGGTCTAGGCAAAAAATAAATGTAATAGTAAGGGTAAAAAAGAGAAAAGAAAGAAAAGAAACCTTAATAAACTAGACTATAACTCCAACACTCTCCCTCAAGGTAGGTGCAAAAATGTCAACTAAGTCAAGCTTGACAATCGAGTCCTGAAGAATAGATAGAGTGAAATGTTTGGTGAAAACATCCGCAACCTGATCACTGGTCCTCACAAACAATGGAGTGACAATACCACAGCTAACCTTCTCCCGAAGAAAGTGAACATCGATCTCAATATACTTCGTCCTCTCGTGTAGTACAGAATTAGAAGTGAGTTGAATAGCATATTGATTATCACAACTCGCCAAGAATCCCAACTCGCCAAGAATCGATCGTAACCAGATAATCTCACATGTGCCAAGTGTCAGTGCCCGATACTCTGTCTCTACTGACGAGCGGGAGACAACTGTCTGCTTCTTGTTCTTCCAAAAGATAAGATGAGTCACTCAAAAAGCACAGAAGCCCATAGTAGACCGACCGCCACACGCTCCCCCATAATCTAAATCTGAATAACAGGCTAGAGAACCAGTCTGAGATCCTGATGCATAGAACAACTCAAGTCCAAGACAAGACCTGAGGTATCGAAGAATATGATAAACTACATCAAGATGAGGCTGACACGGCCTATGCATGAACTGACTAACTCGGCTGACAGGGAATGAATTGTCTGGCCTAGTGTTGGCTAGGTAGATAAGTCTATCTACCAACCTCTGATATACAGTCGGATCTCTCAACTCCTCACCTTTAACAGTAAATTTTAGGTTTGGAATCATAGGTGATGATGCCGGTTTTCACCCCAGCATCTCAGTGTCTGAAAGAAGATCCAGAACATACTTTCTCTACGAAAAAACAATACCCCTACTGTTACGGGCAACCTCAATTCCAAGAAAGTATTACAAAAATCCAAGGTCCTTCACATCGAAGGTCTTCCCAAGGTCTACCTTGACCTGTGCAGTCCTAGAAATATCATCCCCAGTAATAATAATATTATCAACGTATACAAAAAGGATGACACACTGTCCAGAAATATTCTGTCGAATGAAGCAGGTATGATCAGAATGACATCTGGTGAACCCTAAACATACAACTACATCACTAAAGTGAGAGAACCAGACTCATGGTGACTGTTTCAGTCTATAAAGAGACTTACGCAGTCGACATACCTTTCTAGCATACTCCCCCTCACCACGAAAGCTCAGTGGTACATCTATATAAATAATCTCGTCTAGATCACCATGAAGAAATTATTTTTCACATCTAACTGATAAAGAGGCCAAGAGTACTTTGCAGTCAGAGAAATAATCAATCGAATAGTAGTCAATTTTTCCACGGGGGCAAAGGTAGCACCAAAATCACAACCTGGTACCTGAGTAAAGCCATTCGCCACAACTTTAACCTTGTGACGATCAATAGTATCATCCACAAGAAACTTCAGGATGTAAACTCAGCGACAACCAATAGATTTCACCCTTGAAGGTAATGAGACAAGATCCCACGTATGATTACGTTGAAGAACATCCATCTCCGTCTGCATGACAAGAACCCACTGGGACTCCCGCATAGCCTCTAAAACAAAACGAGGAACCGATGTATCTGATAAGGCCATACTATAAGCTCGAAATATATGAGACAAATCACCTTAAGAAACATAAGCAGAGATCGGATATAAAGTCCTGGTTGTCCAACCATAATGAACAATTGGACGGTGATCACGTCGCGGATAATGATGCCCTAAATCATCATCCTCTACTGACAATGTCTCATCAGGTAAAATAACTGGTTCAGTACCTGCAATCTCATAAGTACTAACAACAGCTACATCAATATGTTCAACGAACTGAGAAGTATTACTTGCATTGCCTGAGGTAGAAGGGACATCAGTAGGGGGATGAGAGCGAGGGCGTCGAACATAAACCTGCAAAGGAAGAGAGACTGGTGACTCTGTACTGACAATGATGAGTGGCTTTGAAGGAGAAGAGACTGATGACTCTATAGTGATAGTGACCAATGGTGTTGATTTCTGTGGTAACGAAAAATTAGAGGGAGTATCATCAACTAGAGGGGTAGACACACGACTGGAAGAAAAATAAGGAATGTGCTCAAGAGAGGTAACATCTAGACTATGATACATACGGTGCCTAATAGGATCATAACACCGATACCCTTTAGACTGATGACAATAGCCCACAAAGACACAACAAATCGTTTTATCATCAAGCTTATGACGAGTAGGAGACCGATCCTAAACAAAACACGTGCAGCCAAAAACACGAGGAGGGACCGAAAAAAGTGTCTGTTTAGGGAATAAGAAGGGAACCCTATGCTGAAGAACACGACTCGGTGTACGATTGCATAGAAAGGTAAAAGTCAAAAAAAAAATGCCAATAAAATTTTGGAACCCCCATACCTCTAAGCATACAACATACTATCCCTATCAGACTCCTATTTTTCCTTTCAGCAACTTCATTTTGCTCAGAAGTATATGGACAAGTGAGCTGATGAAGGATACCCTGAGAAGATATGTGAGACACTAGGGCATCAGACACACATTCTTTGACATTATTCGAACGAAGAGCACGAACAATGACATCGAATTGTGTCTTAATCATCTGCAGAAACTGAGTGATGACAGAGAGTACATCAGACTTCCTATGCAAAAGGTAGACCCAAGGAAAACGGATATGGTAATCTATAAATGTCACATAATATCGAGTACCTAACAGAGCAGTAATAGGAGAGGTCCCTAAATATCAGAGAATATTAGGTCAAATGGCTTGGGTGACTGGTGCTTGTGAGGAATATAACTGGTCTGAACATATTTCGATAGGGAACATATAACACAGTCAAGTTTACCACCAACACAAGCATTGCTCAAAGCAGGAAATAACATACATAAATATTTAAAATTTGTATGCCCAAAACGGTCATGCCACAACTGAACAGTTTGTGATGAAAAATCATAATGACAAGTACTAGATAAAATACCAGCATACAAGCTAGGAACAGATATAGACAAAGCAAGTGCAGGTGATGGAGGTGGAGGAACTAGTGAAACTAGAGGTTGATCGCCTAGATAATACAATTCATCTCTCTCATATCCCCTTATGATAATCCTCATGATACTCAGGTCCTGCAAATAACATGAATCAGATAAGAACACAACCGCACAATGAAAATCTCTGGCTAATTGATATACAGATAATAGGTTCATGGCTAGCTTTGGCGCATGAAAAATTGAATGTAATGTAAAGCCATTTGGGAGGCGGACTGTACCCCTACTAACAATAAGGGCATGTGTCCCATCTGCTAGTTGAACCTGTGTATGTAACTACTCGTCAAAAGTGGTGAAGTGATAGGACCATTTGCACCCGAGTCCAGCATCCAAAGGGGAGATGGATTGGCGCAAACATGAAAGGCACGAGGTATACCTGTAGTGGTGGCAGTAACAATAGTCGAACACTGAGAAGTCAAAGCGGACATAAGTATATCCAAACGGGAAGTGATAGCATCCATATCACTTTGTCAAGGAGCAGCAGTAGGAGCAGAAACAGTAGGTAGAGAGGTACCTCAGCAATATCAGTAGTACGACCGCGAGGAGGCAGCTTAAGCTCCAGATGGAGCTTCCAGAAAGCAGCCCTGAGATGTCTTGGTCGGCCACAATAATCACACTGACGAGAATCCCCCTGTTTGCGCTGATCTGGAACGCCCTAACGGCGCTGGTCCGAACGCTGTCCACCCCTGGCTGAGGATCTTGAACGAGACCCTGTAGCAGCTACAAGGGCCATCTGGTCGACCGGAGGAGTTAAGATCGTAATTGAAAGTGATGCAATACGGACGCGATGCTCATGCTGCTCAATCATCGCAACGAAAGCCTCATCATTGACAATATATGTGAACGAGGTCCCTCAAACTCATAACGAAGCCCCATAAAGAACTTGTGAATTCTATCCTCCTACTTTCGAGTATGCAGGAATGTCGCTTCCTCGGGCTCTATCCTTAGAATAGCAGCAAGAGGACGTAAAGTCTCATACTCAAGTCAGCGCTGGGTCAAATAGCCATAATAGTCATGAACCGTCATATCTCCCTGCCGAGCATATGAGAGCTCCTGAGAAAGCTCATAAACACGAACTCCCCGTCCTGAATGGGAATACAACTCTGATATTGCACTTCATAGCTTCGGAACAGGGCTATGAAACTGGTGAATCCTGTAAACAGATGGCTCCTGCAAACAGATGGCTCCATCTAGCCAAATAACCATCCAATAATAGTGCAGTTCTCAGAGAACCACGCAGAATATCTAGGTCATCATCATCTGGCTTTGGGTGAGATTCCGTCAGCCAACCAAGTTTCCCTACACCCCCTGAGAAAAGCTAGAATGATCGTGACCACTTAGCAAAGTTACGGGCATTCAACAACTGTGCCGTAACCTTCTGAGAGATCATACACGGCATTGCTGGTAATGCAACTGTGCCAGTAAGTAATGTATACTGGTCAAACATAAAAGTGGGAGAAGTATGTGGTACATTCTCGGTGGAAATACTAACAGTAGGGGTCTCAACAATAGAGGTCTCAACAGTAGGAGTCTCAAGTTCCTTAGTAGTAGTCATATCAACAATAACACGTGGGCACCTGTGACAGAAAATACTCTAAGATAAGTAGAGGGACAAAATAAGAGAAAATAATACACCTTCAGTCGAATAGTAGTGACATATAAAGAAGGTCTAGAAAGCTTCCAAATAATCAGGTCACGGTGCCCAGAAATCCAATGAATATATAAGTGATCTACTGCATAAAAAACAGATCAACGGAGAAGAGGATCCAACCCCTCTTAAAAAGGTCCTAGATGCTGCAACTCTAGGAAAAAGAAGTCAGTGGCACAAAAGAGATGGCGACACTGTGAAGAGTGTGAAACACGAAAACGGGGGGCTGGTATCGCTACTGGATAGTTTGCTGCTGGGGCAGTGGGGCTGGTTTGGCTGGGTTGGTTTATATGGGTTAGCTGGGTTTGGGGTTGGATTGTGGGTTAGACAAGAAGCTTGTTTCGCTAGGCAGTGGGCTGGTTTTGCTGGGCAATGGGTTGGGTGGTGGGCTGGACTGATTTCGCTGGGCAATGGGTTGGGCTGTTGGAGTTGGATTGATTTCGCTGAGGTAGTATGTCAGTGGACTGGAAAAGGGCTTTGCTGGGTTGCTGGGTTTCTGGGCTTTGCGGGTGGCTGTTGTTAAGTCGATAGGTTTGGTTTATGCTGTCGGTGGTTGTTGAGTGTTAGAGTTTTGGGTTTGGTGTTGGTTTATGCTGGGAAGCTAGGCTGTGAGGAGTGGGCTGTCGGTGCTTATTGGAAGGTCGGATGGTGGTTGGAAGTGGCTTGCTGGCCTGGGCAGTCGTCTGTCGGTGCTTCGCTGGAAGGTGTGGCGCTGTTGGTGATGAGTGGGTTTTATACCTACGAATTGAGTATTCTTGGCTTAATGAAATTGCAAGTTTTCAAGTATTTTATATTTCTTTTTATTTATTTTGTGTGTTTTAATGTTATTTTGTAGGAACCATTATTTGGAAGAAAACAAGGTCATTTGGAAGGAAACAATGTCATTTGGGAGCCTAAGTGTTGGATTTTTGAAGACTAAGCAACAAGGGCAGCTCTAGGCTTACAAAGGGATCAACGCCGCAGCTCTACATGCAGCGCTAGGAAGGCAAAAAGTCAGCGCCCCTGCGCTGATTTTAGGGGTTACAGCTCTTGTTTTAATGTGGACGTGAATTCTGACTTGTTTTTTAGCTGAACTTGGACTCTAATGCCACATATATGCTAGAGTTTGAGTTGGAATAGGAAAATACTGATTTTTTTTTTTTGGGGGGGGGGGGGGGGGCTGCTAACATGGGAAAAAGGACCAAGGATTGAGAGAAAATTGAAGGCAAGAATCGAAGGAGGCGACATGAAGAAAATTGGACTTGAAAGGTAGAGAAGAATTGAAGATTGCAACTAAGTTTTCATTCTTTTCTCTTACTTTTACTTCTTGATTTTCTGAGATGTTGATTAATTTGAGAATGATGTTTTTCAATTAAATTATGAACTAAATTTTTATTAAGATTGCAACGGAACCTAATGTTTAATTATATTGCTCTACTCTCGTTTCTAGTTCTTATTGATCATATATGAGTTGTTTGTCATATTTTGTGCTTAGTATATAATTGTGTGGCCACCAATTAATTTGATAACCTAGATGAAATTGGGAGATGAATTCTAGGTTTAGATCGGAATATGATGACATGCGTCTGGTTGATTCTTCTTAGGATTGAATAGCTGGGTTTGTGTATAGGATAGGAATATACATATATGCCGTGTGTAACTTTTATGAGAGTTTGAACTTAATGAATCTATTCCAACTTATTTTGCATAGGAATATAGTAATTTAATTGGGAGATATATGTTTATCTTACCATCGGAAGAGGTTTGATAAATAATTTTGAAATCTTAGTTAACAACTTAATTTGATCAATTAACTGGAAAGAGAGTGGAAAGATTTATACGAAGTATTAGGGGAAGTTGTAATCTTAAATTCTTTTATCCGGTAAAATCATTCATTGTTCAGTAATTTTAGATTTAGTCTTAAATTAGTAATTTCATAGTTCAATTCTAATTGTTTAAATAAAATCGAATTGATATAAAATTAGTACTTGGAAGTTATTAGCAATAATTCTCCGTGTCACTTTATTACTTATTGATCGTGTATACTTGCACGTAAATTGTCAATATCAAATTCGGACAACGAGTTTTTGGCGCCGTTACCGGAGAATTATTCTAGTAATTATTTCAATATTAATTTCAATCAATTTGATCTTAGTTTAAACTTATTTAGTTTTATGTTTTAATTTTTTCGCAAGCACTCTTGAATTTTGTATGCAAACACGATCTACAGGTCAGGAGCTACTACCGTACGAAGATGAAATCGAAAGAAGGCTCCGAAACTTGCGCAAGCAGTGTCAAGAAGTAAAAAATCAAGAAACTATGGCTGAAGAAGAACATAAATCGCTAAGGGATTATGTTATGCCGCTTGTTACGGAAATACAATCGAGCATTCAAAGGCCCGCAATTCAAGCAAACAGTTTTGAGATCAAGTCGGGTACCATCCAATTGATTCAGAATTCAATGCAGTTTGGGGTTTTGCCTAATGGCGACCCAAACGATCATTTGGTGAGTTTTCTGGATATTTGCGACACATTCAAGTATAATGGGGTTTCTGAAGATGCGATTAGACTCTGACTTTTCCCTTTCACACTTCGTGATAAAGCAAAGAGTTGGTTGCATTCTTTGCCGTCGGGTTCTATTACTACGTGGACAAATTTAGCTAAAAAATTCTTAGCCAAATTCTTTCCACCATCTAAAACTGCAAGGATGAGGAACGACATCAATTCATTCGCACAACATGATTCTGAGACTCTATATGAAGCTTGGGAGCGATTCAAGGACTTACTTCGAAAATGCCCTCACCTTGGTATTCCTAAGTGGAATGCAAGTTCAAACGTTCTACAACAGGTTGTTTAGTGCTACTCGGACCAGTATTGATACAGCTGCAGGTGGAGCATTGATGGGGAAAATTTTTGATGAATCCTACGAGTTATTAGAGACGATGGCTGCTAATAATTATTAGTGGCCCTCTACAAGGATCAATCAGCCAAAGGTAGCAGAGATTTATGAAGTTGATGCGGTTACTACATTGGCTGCACATGTGGCTACGTTGGCAAAGAAGATTGATGCTTTAGGGGTGCAACCTATTCAGAGTGTGGCAGTTGTTTGTGAATTGTGTGTCGAGAACCATCCGAGCAATCAATGTGCAATTAGTTCAGAGTCGGTACAATACGTTGGTAACTTCAACAAGCAGCAACATGGCAATAATTTCAACAATTATAACCCTGGTTGGAGGACTCATCCGAAATTATCTTGGAATAATAATCAAGTCCAAACTTCTGCTCCAACACAATCATACCCATCAGGCTTTCAGAATCAAGCTCCACTACATCAGAATAAGAAGTCAAATTTGGAGGAGCTGCTTTCCAGGTACATATCACAGAATGAGACATGGATGAACAGTATGGAAGTATCAATCCGAAACCTGGAAAATCAAATGGGTCAGCTTGCTAATGCCATTAACAACCGACCTCAAGGCACTCTACCTAGCGATACAAAGATCAATCCTAAGAGGGAAGGTAAGGAGTACTACAATGCTATTACATTACAAAGCGGAAAAGAGTTACCTGAGGTTGTTGGTGGAACTCCAAAACAATCACATGAAGATGATAGTGAGGGTGAAGAAAAGGATAACAAGAATGTGAACCATGCAAAGGATGAAGAAGATCCAGTTATATGTTCTAATGGAGGTAATCTGAGACCTATTGTGCCTCCCGTGCCGTTTCCACAACGTTTGCAAAAACAGAAGTGGTATAAACAGTTCTCTAAATTCTTGGAAGTGTTTAAGAAACTCCAAATAAATATCCCTTTCACAGAAGCAATGGAGAAAATGCCTAACTATGTGAAATTTTTGAAGGAAATTTTGTCAAAGAAGAGAAAAACTAGGTAATTTTGAGACAGTTGCACTTACAAAGGAGTGCAGTGCTATTCTTCAAAAGAAGCTACCCCCAAAGCTCAAAGACCCGGGTAACTTTACAATTCCATGCACAATAGGCAGTAAGTTTTTCGAGAAAGCATTATGTGACTTGGGAGCTAGTATTAACTTAATGCCGCTCTCAATTTATCAGCAATTGGGTTTGAAGGAAGCGAAGCCTACTAACATCACATTACAGCTTGCGGATAGATCACTCACTTATCCAAGGGGCATAGTTGATGACGTTTTAGTTAAAGTGGATAAGTTTATTTTTTCAGCTAATTTCATAGTCTTAGATTGTGAGGAATATAGGGAAATACCTATTATTCTTGGGCGACCATTCTTAGCAACGGGGAGAACACTTATCGATGTACAGAAAGGTGAGCTAACTATACGAGTCCAAGATCAAGAGATGACATTTAATGTATTTTCAGGTATGAAATTTCCTAAAGAAGCGGAAGAATGTTTTCGGGTTGATTTGGTGGAAGATGCAGTAAATGAGATATTCGTAGGAAGCTGTATTTTAGATCCCCTTAAGAACACCAAGCTATATAAAGAGAAGGTAAAAATGTGACATCATAAGAAGATCATTGAGCGGAAGTTTGAGTCAGGTCAAGCTGTACTCATTTTCAATTCGTGGTTATAGCTCTTCCCGGGAAAATTCAAATCAAGGTGGTCAAGGCCATTCATTATTACTAAGGTGTTCCCACATGGAGTGGTTGAAGTCGAGGAAGCCAATTTGAAGAGAACTTTCAAGGTGAACGGGCAGAGACTGAAGCACTATTAGGGCGGCAACATTGATCCTCAAAAGATCTCAATTACCCTTGCCGACTCGGGATGATACAGGGAGTAGGCTGATGACTATAAAACAAGCGCTATTTGGGAGGCAACCCAAAGTTTAGCTTTTAATTTTAATTTTATGTTTATGTCAATTTAGTTTTTTATTATTATTTATTTATTTATTTTTTAGGAGTAATCATGATATTAGTAAGTTTATGCATTTTAATTATAGTGTCAATAGAATGCAAGTACCATGGATCGAAGCAAAGACCAGAAGCCTAGCGCCTATGCGCTCAAATCAGTGCCTAGGCGCTTCCTCTTGGCCTCCACAGCGTAGCAACCCTTGTACCCGAAGAAAAATCAACACTATAAATGAGTTAAGCTCTACATTATTGGACAAGAAACTCACCAAATCAACTCCTACCACTCCCAAAAATTTCAAACCTCTAAAAATACATACACCCCAACTCTTATTCACCCAAAATTCCATTCAATCATCTCGAATCTCTCAACCTCTTTTATGTAACAATCTTACCTCTCATGGGCATCAATGAGTCTCAACTAGCACCAAGGACTTCTCCATTCTCCATGGGTAAAGATTAAGCTTTGCAACGTGAGTTTCCTAGTCTACCTATATTTCCCGAATACACTCTCGACTCAGCGGATGACGAGAATGCTGACGATGATGCCAACTAGCGACATCTCAGGGAAGTCCTCGTTCTTAATTTTTCCTACTTTATACATTGAGGACAATGTTTAGTTTAAGTTTGGGGGTGTATTCTTGTTTGCATTATTAGGTAAGCATTTAGATAGTATGTTTTGCACTTAGAAAGCATGTTTTAGTACAACTTGAGCAATGGGTTGATTGAATTTGATCATGACCAATGATGAATGTGATTAATCGTTAATTCAAGGGAAATTGATAAACATGTTGAGTTTGAAATTTGACATACTAGTTGGTTTTACACTGTTTATGATCCTTTCATTCATGAGTACATATCCATCTGTTTGGTTAGTTATCATTTAGAGAATTTATTTGGCTAAGTGCTTGTGGGAGATATCGGTGAAACTCTAGAAAATTTATTTAAGCATCATTCAAAGTAAATTGAGGCATTCATATAAGTTTGGAGGAAATATTGGTTATGATGGGTTAGTATAAAAAAAAAAGAGTTTTTAGAAAATTATTTTGATTTGATCATTCATGAGTTAGAAAAAAAAAATAGGAAGACAAGAAAAAAGAAAGGGGCATGTGGTGAGTAGAGATGGAGCGTAAAACGCACTCACTCATAAACACATGTTGAGAACGAGATGGAGCATAAAACGCACTCGTTCAAGAGAATGCGAGATGGAGCGTAAAACGCACTCGCTCAATAGAAGGTGAGATGGAGCATAAAATGCACTCACCGAAAGAATGAAAAGAGAGAGAGAGAGAGAGAGAGAGATTATAAAAAAAGGCTTTACCTTCTAGTTATATGTTTGCCTTAATTAGAAGAGGTTGATGTAAAACGTAAGTTCATAGAGTTGATATTGAGTATCTTCTATGAAGTGCTTGATTACGTAAATATATCTGGGTGATGACTAGCTTGAATAGTTCGGATATGCACATGTATTTAAAGGGTCATGAGCAGAGGTAAAATTAAGGAGTATGTTGAATTGTTAGACTTTGCATTGTTTTGAAGTTTCCCGTGAATTATTATTTGTAGTAACTTTTGGGGCCATTATTCAGATTCATATTGATCCATTATTTGAGTAGTTAGTTGTTAGGGTTAATTTTTTATAGCTTTTGTTCTTAGTATTTTGCTTGAGGATAAACAAAGATTTAAGTTTGGAGGTATTTGATGAGTGAGTTTTATACCTACGAATTGAGTATTCTTGACTTAATGAAAATGCAAGTTTTCAAGTATTGTATGTTTCCTTTTATTTGTTTTGTGTGTTTTAATGTTATTTTGTAGGAACCATCATTTGGAAGGAAACAAGGTCATTTGGAAGGAAACAAGGTCATTTGGGAGCTTAAGTGTTGGATTTTTGAAGACTAAGCAACAAGGGCAGCTCTAGGCTTAAAAAGGGATCAGCGCCGCAGCTCTACATGCAGCGCTAGGAAGGCAAAAAGTCAGCGCCCCTGCGCTGATTTTAGGGGTTACAGCTCTTGTTTTAATGTGGACGTGAACTCTGACTTGTTTTTTAGCTGAACTTGGACTCTAATGCCACATATATGCTAGGGTTTGAGTTGGAATAGGAAAATACTGATTTTTTTTTTTTTGGGGGGGGGGGGGGGGGGGGGGGCTGCTAACATGGGAAAAAGGACCAAGGATTGAGAGAAAATTGAAGGCAAGAATCGAAGGAGGCGACATGAAGAAAATTGGACTTGAAGGGTAGAGAAGAATGTAAGATTGCAACTAAGTTTTCATTCTTTTCTCTTACTTTTACTTCTTGATTTTCTGAGATGTTGATTAATTTGAGAATGATGTTTTTCAATTAAATTATGAACTAAATTTTTATTAAGATTGCAACGGAACCTAATGTTTAATTATATTGCTCTACTCTCGTTTCTAGTTCTTATTGATCATATATGAGTTGTTTGTCATATTTTGTGTTTAGTATATAATTGTGTGGCCACCAATTAATTTGATAACCTAGATGAAATTGGGAGATGAATTCTAGGTTTAGATCGGAATATGATGACATGCGTCTGGTTGATTCTTCTTAGGATTGAATAGCTAGGTTTGTGTATAGGATATGAATATACATATATGCCGTGTGTAACTTTTATGAGAGTTTGAACTTAATGAATCTATTCCAACTTATTTTGCATAGGAATATAGTAATTTAATTGGGAGATATATGTTTATCTTACTATCGGAAGAGGTTTGATAAATAATTTTGAAGTCTTAGTTAACAACTTAATTTGATCAATTAACTGGAAAGAGAGTGGAAAGATTTATATGAAGCATTAGGGGAAGTTGTAATCTTAAATTCTTTTATCCGGTAAATCATTCATTGTTCAGTAATTTTAGATTTAGTCTTAAATTAGTAATTTCATAGTTCAATTCCAATTGTTTAAATAAAATCGAATTGATATAAAATTAATACTTGGAAGTTATTAACAATAATTCTACATGGAACGATACTCTACTTATCACTTTATTACTTGTTGATCGTGTATACTTGCTCGTAAATTGTCAATATCAAATTCGGACAACAGCTGGTGGTGGCTGACAATGGCAATGGCTAATGATTGGGTAGGATTGTCAGGATTAGGGTTAGGGTTGATGGCTAGGGTTAGAGGTCGGGTTTGGGTCTAATACCAACTTGAGATATGCGAAAGGAATACCAAAACTAAGAGTAGAGCCCCGTATATATAGCTAAACAATAGTATAAAGTGACCTGAACATCCCTCTGGTCTAGGCAAAACATAAAAGTAATAGTAAGGATAAAAAAGGGAAAAGAAAGAAAAGAAACCCTAATAAACTAGACTATAACTCCAACAAGATTTATCTATCCAAAATCGTACTATCTTCTCCATCTTTCCCTGATAAGTCGAATTATAATTTTGTACGAAAGTTCTGAAGAGAAATTTCAAAATTGTCATATACAAATTTCTGGCGACTTTATTATATCCTGGATTTGGTACGAACTTGATAAGTCAAATTACAATTTCATACGAAAGTTCTAAAGAGAAATTTCAGAATTGTTGTATGAAAATTTCTGGCAACTTTGTTATATCTTGCATTTGTTTCGAACCTAACAACAAACATTTACAAGTGGGGCAAATATAACCTTAAAGATAGTATCTTTGAAATTCCTCAAAGCCACTGTTATAACTTGGTAACGTTATTAACACATAACAAAAAAGAAAAATTAAATAAGATGGTACAAATCATCAAATATTCAAGGAAATATATGAACTCGAAGAGCATGTGGTTCATCACATTTCTGTCTTGAAAAGAAAGCTTTCTTATGCAATTCTTCTCCCCTTATTGTCACTAAAGACGTTGACAAAGTTACAAATCAAAGTGATGAATAAGTGGATCGACCCACTGATATAAGACTTTTGTTTGAACATCTCAATTGATTTACAGGAGCTATTATTTCAGCTAAATGACCCTTCCTGCGGTTATCTTTGTGAGTATGATCACAAAAGAATGCGTTACGGGTGATTATTTAGAAAGAAATGAAGGGTAATAGTCACATTTAATGAGTAAAGATATTATGTGGTACTAAAGCGGTTATTTACAAAGAAACAAAAGTGGACACTAACCCCCCACCCTCTCACTTTACAATAGTAATAGTGAATGGTGAAATCATTCTGCAAAATGTAGCAAATCAAATTAACTTTTACATGTCAAAAACAACAAATATTTGAAGAGTTTTAGGTTGGTCGAAATTTGGGGTACCCTTCCATCATTCCATAGACGTATAAATTGGACTTTTTCGTAATTTTTACCCTGAAAGATTTTAAGATTCTCACTTTATACCCTCAAAGATTAGATATCTCATTGTGCCCTCAATGTATCAAAAGTATTGCAATGTGACTCTTCTGTTATATTCCGTTGTTTTTTTGGTCAAAAACTAATTTATTGACACTGACAAAAAAATTAACAGAAAACTAATTAAAAGGTCACATCACAATACTTTTGATATATTGAGAGTGAAATGTAAGAAATTTATTGTGTTGATTCTTGGACATGGTATGGGATGTAATCTGGGTTTATCTTCATTCGATAATTTTAATCTTGTCGGGTGTGTAATTTTTATTGAAAGTGAACATGGAGTCGTGAAAATTATCATACGATCTCTTGGATAAATATGCAACGAGTAAATATCAATACTATTAATTAAGGGAGAGGTGGGGTTTGGTATCCACACATAGACTGTCTATAATAACCATAGATTATCTATAATAATCACTCATAATTTCCTCCCTTATTTTTTATTAGGGGTAACTCGTATCTGAAGTCAAGGTGAAATGTGAATAGTTTTAAGAGGGATATTGGTGGCCGTTGGAAGAGTCTATTTAAGACCGTGAGATGGACTTATTAAAATCTGTCCCGTTTTATATTATAGATATGCAACTGTCTCCGCATAAAATACCACTATTCTCTTTTATTTTTGTTCCAAAGACTACTTACAACCTCGTATAGTTTTCTCTTTAACCATACTCAACAACTTAAATTTCATATCTAATCATATGAAACCATTTAGATTTATCTATTTCAATTCCTTCCTACTTCCACATATTTCTTTTTCTGTCTATTGCACACGTTTTTTACCCCTAGATTGAGTCTCCTCTTATATTTTCCCATCAATTGTCATATTTATAACTTTGTACTTTAAACTATGATCATTAATTTTACACTAGTCCAATTGTAGATGTCTACTACGAATCGTAGGGAAAGTAGTCACTTTGTCCCAAAACTATGTGATATTATTTTATTTGGCCCCAAAATCTGATGATAGGTGAACATTTCTCGTTTGAAATGATTAATAGAAGAGGTGAAGTGTGATCATGACCATGGTTTAAGGATGGTCACCTTCCTTTTTCGCATTTTATTATTTTTTTTGGCTAGAAGAAGGAAGGTGAACTCGTTATTTATATTAGAATAAGCTAGTAAATTATTATTTCAAAGAAGCAAAATGTTTATTAAGGGATACATAAACTTATAACATTAATTTACTTGGAACTTTTTGCTTATAGTGACCATCATATCAAACAACAAATTGTCGAATCCATCACCAATGCAATCGCCCTGGATAAAGCCAAAGGCTTTGCATAGAGCATTGCAAAATGGAGCAAGCACCTCCAAACACCTCTTTATGCAAACTTGGCATGCCTCATCTGCCAAGACACAAAAATAAGTCAATGTAAATGAAAAATAGAATTTTTTTTTTAAAAAGCAAACGAGATGTTTATTTTCATAATTGAAAATCATTCAAATCACGCATTTTTTAAACTCATGATTGTAAACAATACTCACACGCATGCACGTAATTATCCTCCAATCACATGTATCGACTAAACCCGAGTTTTCTACGGCCAAGAAGAGTCGAAGTTAAGGTGTACAAATTTACGTCTCGCCCTTTATTCGACTACTGAATGACACATGAATGAATTTCAGAGAGATGATTTACCAACAGTAAAAAGGGTCGTTGCAGTAATGACAATGATAATGAGAAGAAGAAAGATAATTTTTTGAAGAACCATCTCTTCTCTTTTAGTAATTCTTAAGTAAGAAGCAATTCGAGTTGGGCAACACTTTATATAGGCCCAAATTAAAGAAGAGAGTGCCAAATGAATTAAAAGCTTGTTACTTTTACTTAATATGGTAGCAACGGACAAAAGAAAGTAATTAATTTCAACAACTTGATAGTAGTAATGACAATTAGTTGCACTCTCTATGTGCAATCGCCCACCAATACTCCAGTACTTTTACCAAACTTGGTAGGAAATTTGTCATTTCTCACAACAACCGCCTTTAGGAATTTTAAATCGCCTTTTTTATTATATTAGTAATATACGATGTGCGTTGTACGTGAATATATTTAAATAATATTTTTTTATGAAAATTTTAAATTATATTTGTAATTTAATTGAATAATAAATTATGTTTTAAATAATTAATTATTATTTTATTTATTGATTTATTTTACCCATCTTTGAGTATCTAATCTTTGACTTTTTTTTTATGTATTTTTTCGGCTGACATTTTCTTTTTTGTTTATAGTGGAGTTTCATTGTAAGATTGTCATTTATTTGCACATTTAAATATATTAAATATTTGTTATATTTTTTTTTCAAAGAGATTAATTAAATTGTAAACTATTATTTGTATTATAATATTATGATATTGTTCCATATAAAAAAAAATAAATATGATATATATTTGACAATAAAAGAGAACTACATGTATATAATATAATAATAGAATATAAAACACTTTATGTAATTAAACTACTAATAACTATTAATAACTGAGTTCAAAAAAATTTAAAAATCAAATGCAACTTATAAAAGAGTCCAAAAAAATTTAGAAGTCAAATAAGGGTAGAAAATAGAAATTAGATGAAAATAAATATATAAGTAGAGTTGACTTTACAATAATAATTAAGGATAAATTAAGAAATCAAAAAAAAAATCACATATGCTAATATTTATAAGTAATATAAATATAGATTCTTTAGAGTGAAATTGGAAACTTCATGCACACAAAGAAACAAGGATTAAAATGAGACGAGATACAAACTTTAGTAACCATTGCTCTTTCAATAAAAAATATGTCAAAGTTTATGATACATATACACTTTTAAGATGTCTTGCGCCTTACATAAACAAGATGTACATGTGATCACACTAGCTTTCTACTCAAACAATTATACAAGTGTTAGATGCAAAGTGACATACCGACATTGCATTTACTAGAATGTGAAACCAATAAAATTAGTTGAGAGATAAAGGTGAGACAAGTACAATGGATAATTGCTTTGGCTTTCTTCTTTTTTTTTTTTTTGGGCTAATTTCTTGGGCTTTCTTCATGGTGTAGCAAAACATCAAAATAAGAATTATGAAGAAGCAAAAGTGGACACTAAACCCCCTCCCTCTCCCTTTACAATAGTAATAGTGAATGGTGAAATCATTCACAAAATGTAGCAAGTCAAATTAACTTTTACATGTCAAAAGCAACAAATATTTGAAGAGTTTTAGTAGTATAACAAGGGAATGGACTTACAAAATTGGGCTTTTCATATTTTGCACCTTGAAAAATTTTAAGATTCTCATTTTATATCTTTAAAAATTAGATTTCTCACATTGTACCCTAAATATATCAAAAGTGTTACAATGTAACTCTTCTATTAGTTTTCATTATTTTTTTCGTCAAAAGTCAATCAATTGACAGTGACGAAAAAACTAACGAAAAGTTAATAGAAGGGTCACATTGCAAACACTTTTGATACATTGAAAGTATAATGAGATAAATTTAATCTTTTAGGGTACATAGTACAATTCATCCTACGAAATTCAAAATACTAATTAAGTTGCTCATGAGAATATTCTACTTGAGATTGCTCTTCTTGAGAACTAGTCTAAAGAAATAGAGCATAAAATGATTTTCTCAGTTTTGTTTGGATATAAATGGGGAATTGGGAGGTGGCGCGAGGGCTGCAGCTGCCATTTTGGGGGGGGGGGGGGGGGGGGGGGGGGGGGGGGATGATGACCTAGTGTTGATGTGTTGATGTAGGGCTTCTTTTGGGTTGATTCCTTCGTTTTGTAATCTGGGTTTATTTTCATTCGTTTAACTTTAATCATATACAAAGGGTAAACAACTACATTTTTTTTAAAATAAAAATCGTTAATGCTAGCGAAAGTTTAACACTGGTTGATATTGATGAGCCCAGATTTTACTGGGTCAGACCCAATTAATGAGATAGGATCAACTAAAAGGAAGGTCAAGTCCAACTCATGGACTCAGCTCAGTCTAAGATTCAAGGGATCCATGAATATTAGCAGATGTGGGGAGTAATTGCCGGGATAGTCACTCACCTAGATGAAGACTATCTATAATTGTACCTATCATTAGTTGTAGTTATCATCCCCGAAAAGCTAGTAACCTATCCATTACGTCACCATCTCAATCAAGGCTATGTGCCTATAAATTGTAAACTCTCTCCACATGAGAGGGACACCTCTCTGCACACCCCTCACATAGTTTTTTCTCTCTCCTAACTATTAGGTTCTCCGACCACCGTTGCCGTTTTCCGGAGTGGGGTAGGTTACGCTGACTAAACCACTATATATCTGTGCGTTGACCCAATATTTACTTTTTTGCCATTGATTGTTTTATTAATTGTCTCATTAATTCTCTAACATCATTCACTCGACTGTTGATTGTGCATAAGTCTATTTTGTGCATCATCAGATATCACCATATCATTTTAGAATGTTAGGGGGGTCTCTATGTTTCTCTCTCTTCTATCCAGTTGACCTACTTGAATAATAGCTTTGTTTTTCTTCAAAAACCAAACAATTGCATATCTTATCCTCAATTGATTCTCTTGAAAAAACAAGATTCTGTGTTTTCCTGCATCTGGAATTGCTGGATCGATGAGGTGCACATTTGTGAGCTCACTTCCTGGAGAATGGTATTGGCAGCTAGGGGTGTTCAAATTTTCAATTACCGGTAAATTTCTATTCTACTTGACTCTATTGATCGGCTATCCGAAAGAATCGGGTAGATCAACAGAAGATTTTTTGGTATTCCGCAAAAAATCGAATAGGAATGCGGAATACCTACAAAATTTTTGTATTCCTACCCTACCCTACCTTAACCGCACATATATATTAATCCCTAAAAATTATAATCCAAAAATGTAGAAACCCTAGTATTTTATTGATGTTTATAACTTTATTATATACGATGAATTGATATTTATGACTTTCTTGTTTTGTTTTATTGTAATTGTTTATGTATTATCAAATTTATTATATTTTTTTTAATGTTATTAGTTTATTATGTTAGTTAATTGATGTAGATTACTTAATTAAATTATTAAAATAATTTAAAAATTAATAACTAAAAAATACGTATTCACCTGATTTCCTACCCGATTGGTTTGGACAAAATTCGGATAGAAATAATAAACTTGTTCTGGTAGGAAGATGGAATGACGATGATAGGGTGAACACCCCTATTGGCAGCGAGGAGATGATGGTGGTAGTGATTCATTAAGGATATTTTTGTTAAGAATTGATTTTATAGACCTCTTGCCTTGAAAGTGTCTGGGGTGAACCTTTCACCTTAAAAGTCTATAACTTTGTACATGTCGCCAAATCTCCCTATTTTAAATCTTACTTTACAGATGTTACTGAAAATCATGTATGGTGTGTAATTTTTATTGGAAGTGAACATGGGAGTCATGAAAATAATCATATGATCTCTTGGATAAATATGCAACTGAGTAAATATATATACTATTAATAAGGGAGAGGTGAGGTTTGGTGTCCACACATAGAATGTCTATAATAATCATAGATTATCCAATCTCTTCCTAGCCACTTCCACTTATTTCTTTTTCTGTCTATCTTCACACGTTTTTTACCCCTAGATTGTGTCCCCTCTTATATTTCCCCATCAACTGTCATATTTATGACATTGTACTTCAAACTATGATCATTAAATTTACACTAGCCCAATTGTAGACGTCTACTATGACTCGCAGGGGAAGTAGTCACTTTGTCCCAAGACTATGTGATATTATATAGAGTTTTTCCCCAAATCCAACCCGCCTGAAATATTTATTCTCCAACCCAGTTAGTTTTATACTTATTTTTTAAACTCAGTCTTTTTTTTAAAAAGTCATTTGAAATGACGCCTTCACACATAAAAGCGTCATTTGAAATGACGATTTTAACCCTAATAGGATTTTGATAATTCACGTATAAAACGTCATTTAAAGTGACGCATCTAAAAACGTCATTCAAAATGACGTTTTTTACTTACTATTTTTACTAACGCTGTTAGCGACGTTAGATTGGATGGGAAACTTGAGAAAACATCATTTGGAATGATGGCTTTAAAGGCGTCATTCCAAATGACGATTTAAACGTAAAATCAAATCACATGAAATTAAACAAAATCACAGCCTAGGTCAAAATTTTTCAAACATTTCAAAATTTACCAAACATTTGCTCTCCTCCTCCTCCAACCACTCTCAGGCAGCCTCTTCTCCGACGAGCAAAGATTGACTGAGCAGTGAGCACATCCTCCACCAGTGAGTCCATTCTCCATTCCAGCCTCCATCAGCAACTGCATTTTTTCTTTTGCCCTTTTGCACAGCCTAAACGTTTTTACCCTAAATTGATGTTGCCCTAAATCGATCCACAACACCAACGATTGAGCCTCCACCAACGACTAAGCACAGCTCTAGTCCAGCCTCCAACACCAGCAGGTAGCAGCCATTCCAGTGACGAGGTGAGTTCCCTCCCCCCTTTTCTCTCTCTCTCTCTCTCTCTCTCTCTCTCTCTCTCTCTCTATCTCTCTCTCTCTTACAGTTACTCTGTCTCAGTCTGTTGTTGAGTCTCTGCTGCGAGCAGCAAGCTCAAGTACTCCACCAGTCCACCGAGCTCCATCAAGTCCTCAATCCATCAGATCAGAGCTCCACATACATTTCCATCAAGTCCTCCACCGAGTGACCATCATCGACTCGCATCGAGCAACAGGTCTACTTTCTCTTTCTCTCATTCAGTGACTGTAATCAGTCACTATATTTTAGAATATGAGTTATGATGTAATGTTGATAATGTTGGAATTTTTCCTATATTGGACTTCCATTAATTAATAGTTAATTTTTAGTTTCTGAAAAACGGGCTGAATTTATGGTCCAATGAGATGAGCCCAATATTATTAAGTGATCTATTTTGATGGGCTTATGTACATCTTTTAATTGATGTGGTTGAGGCGGTTAAGTGTAGGTCTTAATCTAATTGTGACCCGTAATGGAAGAGCCCATTAGATTTCATTATAAATACAGGTTAGGTCCCCTCTCCACTTCATAACCCTAAATTGGCTTGTCCCATTGAGAGCAGCCGCCTATTGCTTTGAAGAAAGAGAGGAAGACCTTACCCTTCCGCGAAAGAAACTTGAAGATCGAATATCATGGCTCATATAAGTATGTTTTAAATCTTGAATTTAGAATATGTACCTTGTAATTTAGGTGTTCTAAATTTCATATACGAATTATTAAAATTTTTACATGTGGTATTGTAACGCCCCCAAAACCGGGGGTCCTTAATTTAACAAAATTCGGGCAGAGTCTCCTTTGTACGGGGAGCTCTACCCAAAACACAACATGTGCAATTATACTACATTGACCACCTCGGGTCCATTTATAAGTAAACATTGACCACACCGGGTCCATTTATCCATACTCATATAACCACATGTAATTCTTCTTTTACATTAAAACAGTTCATATCCACTTTGGACGACATTACTATCTAAAACCATTTACAATCATGAGAGCGACTACATAACTTCATAATCAAAAGAATTTAATACATCATTTACCATAAATACAATGTCATCCAAAAGAATGTGCCCAACTACGGCACTTTCATCCTCAAAAGAATCAGACTAATTCTGTGCAGCGGAATAACAAAAAAATATTGAGTTTTACAAAGTCTCAATCTAGAACAAAAGAAGGTAATGCTCTAAGCATCCCCCTCGAGATCCACATTCCCGTCAATCGGAGTCTCCCAATGTACTGGCTCCTGACTCCCAGCTCCTCATCAAGTATATAATCTTAAATGTTGGTAGGTAGGGGGTGAGCACGAAACTCTGTAGGAAAATCCTTCCAGACCCGAACAAGGTTTATAAAAGCATATGAAAGGGGTCAGTCTCATTTTACAATTAACATATCTAATTTTTGAAGTAAAACAGTGACATTTTAAAACAGATCTGAAGTTTAAGTAGCAACATTAAATTCAATGAGCAGTAAAAACCCAGCTATAATAAATAACCATTTCCAAATTATAAACCATTTTCCCACAAGACCTTGTAGAATCCCATACTTCCACAAGTCCTTGTAGGAAACCATTTCCACAACAATATCAGTAATCTATAACTCGAATATCCCACAATAATATGTATATGTATCTCAAACAGGATGCGAGGCGAACCCCATGAATCAGCACATTGAGTAATATCTAGCCCACACACACACACACACAAATCTTCTCAAAGATATTCATCCTTTAGGAATGACGTATGTCATACCAATGGCAGTGACGTATCCAACCCAGACATTAGTATACTAACCCTCTGACACGGCACCCGTGAGCGAATAGTGGTTTAGTCTTACCAAAGCACTAACTCCACTACGAGTGGTAGGAAAAATGCAAACCCACACGGAGCAAGCAACACGTCTACCCACTCTACGATATCTCGTCAAAGGCCACCCATGGTCATCCCACACTCATAAGAGATACAATACCAAACTCAATTTCTCAATTTACAAGCATATCTCAAAAATCCCCAAATTTATCAAGTGAAAATTCCAAAAACCAATTAAGAAAAATACAAGACATCACAACAACACTATTTTATTACTCAACACAAAACACTATAGTTTCAAAATCAATAATAAAGGAAGAATTTAAGAAGAAAATCCACCACTCTCTAAAAACTAGGGTTTTCAAGCAAGAAAATAGATTTCATGGGTATTCGACCCTAACTTTGTTCAAAAACATGTAATCCTTGCAAAAAAAGAATAAGAGATGATGATTTCATATCATATATATGACATTTATAGGAAAAACATATATATATATATACCCTAACATCAATGAACAAGAATGGAAGAAAACTCCTACCTAGAAATCAAGAATTCCAAGTAAAACTCAAGCTTTAGAGACTTCCTTCTTCCCTTTTCTTCTCCTAGGGTTCTAAGAAGTTTGGGGTGAGAGTGGAATGAAAGAAGGGAAGAAAATGGGCTGAATCTGTGTTTTAAACACAACAGTCCCCGAAATCTACTGTTCACAGGCTGATTTGGGTTTTCTCCAAAATTACGGTTTTGCCACTACACATTCCAAATTAGATCCATATGACTATCCTAATGTTTTTCGACATTCCGGATTCATTTTTAATATTATTTTAACCTAAAAACATTTAGTTTTATGATTTATCTCAAAACTAAAGTAAATTTACACTCGAAACACTAAAATTACTATTTTATTTCTCCGAACCGCTATAGCCTATATGTGTTAAACGGTTATTCCAAGTTTTTCGGATCTCCCAGGTTCAATGATAATATTATTTTGACCTAAAAAAATTAATATTTTTATTTAGTTACCCTTATCAACCTCAAACACATCCAAAAATTAAATTTCACAATCAATTTGCCTCCCTAGTATTTATTTCTACTATTACAATCTATAGGGTTCATGCATATTTCATCACCTATATTAACATTTCAAAAATAATTACTTGCTGCATAAATATAAGAGTGTGGGGGATTACAAATCACCCTTTTAAACTTACACACCTTCGAAACTAAGTTCGACTCGAAAGTCAATTCGTTCGAAACTCAAACTTCATGATCAATCTCTCAACAATGATTCTAAGTTTCTACCATCATTTTATTCATATTATGAGAACTCTTAAGATAATAGTATCCTTATTTAAATTTAATACGGGGTCTTACAGGTATCAGAGCCTATCGTATATGAATTTAGAACCCAATAAAATTTGTTTTATAATTTTATTAATACAATTTGAGGATTTCGAAACCTATTTTGTGACGTTGACGGCACCAATTTTTCTCAACGTCCAGTTGCCGTCAATGGTAATACACCACTTTAATTCTAAAGTTGGAAAATCTTGAACAATGGCGGCAGTGGACCACCGCCCTATATGAAGTTTTTTTTAATATCCTTACAGTACGGTCTCCATGGGGATAAACACAGAAGTTGAAAGTCATGTACCTGTTTTTATGAATTGAATTCTAAATAACTTCATGTGTACAGATTGCATTTAGTTTTGAATATGAAATTATTATTGTATTTATTAAATACCTTTTAGGTGGTAGACTTGGAACAGTCAACCCATGTTTTTCGATTGTTGTTGTGTTATATTAAATGTTACTGTTAATTATTATTTGATGATATAATCACTGTTTATTGACAAATAGATACAAACTTGACTCATAGCAATCAATTAATTTTTTTTTATTTTGATATAATTTTGATTGAATTACTATAATTTGTAGAGGGTGTTTGTACAATTCTAATTTCAGTTCCTAGTGATTTATATGATGAAATTTTTTTTATGATCTACATATTATTTATTAAATGTTGGTAGATGTAAATTTAAATTACTTAAAGATAATAGTAAAAAATAGAATTGAGACCTGAATGCAACGATTGATGATGAGTGATCTAAAGAGATACATATTGATTGATCACATGATACTTAATTATGGGCAATTTGTTATAATATCTCTGTTTGAAAAATTCTATGAGTTAAGATAAATGGTTGCCACCAAAGTGGTCTATTCATTAAAATTTATAGATTTTTCTCATACTTTTGTTACGGGATGGTTTTTAAATTATAATATATAGTTACCTGCCCAAATGGGGTTATTCTATATTGTAATTTAAAGATGTCATGAAAATATCCTGGTTTGAAAAAATTCTTTAAGTTGAGATGGATGGTTGCCACCAAAGTGGTCTATTCATTAAAATTTATAAGTTTTTCTCATACTTTTGTTACGGGATGGTCTCTAAATTATAATATACAATTACCTGCTCAAAAGGGATTGTTGTGTATTATAATTTGAATATGTCATGAAATATTTTGGTAGATGTGCAATAGTCTAGAATGTTTGTCTGCCCAAAGGGGATAAATTTTTTGAAACTTGAACATTCTCATTGGTTAGTTTCATGAAAGAGATGACCTATAGCATATTGCATTCTCTGCCCAAAAGGGGAGTTTGTAGTGATGTATTTGGACTCTCTTAATAAAATATGACTTATTATGTTCAAAGCATATTTTATTTATTTATTACCCAATTTTGTTAATAGTTTACATTTTCGTTACCTTGAACAGTCTCTTTTGCTGTGAATAGTAATAATGCCAACATTGAAGTCTTGACTGAATCTAATTATAAGAGATGGAAGTAAGATATTGAGTTTGCCCTGGGAATTGCTGATATAGACTTTGCCTTGAAAGAGAATGAACCTGTTAAACTTACTAGTGAGAGTTCTCCTGATGAAAAAGAACTTTATGCAAAGTGGGAGAAATTTAATAGGCTGAGTATGATTGTTATGAAAAGGTCTATCTCTGAACACCTCATAAGTGGCTTGCCTGAAACCAAGAATGACAAGGAGTTCTTCACCGCTGTAGGAGAGAGATACAAGGTATCCAATAAGACTGAAGCTGGGGGCCTAATGAATGAATTAACGAGTATGAAATATGACAATGTAGGTGGTGTTAGGAAATATATCCTTAGAATGGTCCATGTTCAAACCAAACTCAAAGCCTTCAAAATTGTTATTCCTGATGATTTCATTGTTCATCACACTCTTAACTATTTGCCTCCTGAGTTTAGCCAAATTAAAACTGCCTATAATACTCAAAATGAGTCCTGGACAATTAATGACCTTATCTCCAAGTGTGATTCTGAGTAAGAAAAACATAGAAAAGAAAAGAATGAAACTGTATTGTTTGTTTCCCAGCCTAAATCTAGTTTCAAAAGTGGGTATTAGGGAAATAATAGAAAACCTAATCATTATGCTCCAAAGAATGGTCGGGATTTCAAAAGGCATGATACTGGTCAGAATGTGGGAGGTCCTAAGACTGCCATTCGAAAAGATGTCAGGTGTTATTTTTGCAAGAAAATAGGTCATAAGAAAAGTGAGTGCACTCGATTCAAGTATTTGTTAGAAAAGAAGAATAAAGAAGAAGGTAACTCACTATCACTAGCCTTTGTTTGCTTTGAATCCAATTTTGTTAATGTTCCATTAAATTCTTGGTGGATTGATAATGGGGCTTCTGTTCATGTTGCCATGACTTTACAGGGATTCACAAGCAAACGGAGGCCAAGTGAAGGGGAAGCCAAGCTTAAAGTAGGAGATAATAATGAAGTCCATGTTGAGTTCATAGGAACTGTTAGGTTGAATTTAGACACTGGTTTTCAACTTGTTTCAGAAAATACTTTTTATGTACTGTCATTTAGGCGGAATTTGATTTCAGTTTCTTTGCTTGATAAAATTGGATATTGTTTTAATTTTAGTAATGGTAAAACTCAATTGTCTTTAAATTCCAAAATTGTTAGTCATTGTGTTTTATCAGATGGTCTAAATAGTTTATGCTTGGCTGTCAATAATGAATATGATTTTTCAAATATTGTGAATGTTGTATCTAAGAGACCTCTCATTAAAGAAAAATATTCACAGTTGTGGCATAAACGTTTGGGTCACATTTCTAGAGAAAGAGTGGAAATATTAATAAAGAATGATTTTCTTCCTCCTCTTGATTTTGGAGACCTTGAAACTTGTGTTGACTGCATTAGGGGTAAATTAACCAAGACTAAGAAGAAAAATGCAACTCGCAGTTTAGATCTTTTAGAAATCATTCACACTGACATCAGTGAACCTTACTCACGTATCTTGTGTGGTAATAAATATTTTATTACATTTATTGATGATTTCTCTCGTTATGGATATATTTATTTAATTAATAAAAAATCTGATGCTCTTAAAAAGTTTAAAATTTTCAAAACTGAGGTAGAGAAACAATAAGGAAACGTCATCAAAATTGTTAGGTCTGACCGTGGTGGTGAGTATTATGGCAAACACGATGTGTCTGGGCAGCATTTGAGACCGTTTGCCAAGTACTTGCAAGATTGTGGGATTGTTGTCCAATATACCATGCCTGGTAGTCCCGAGCAGAATGGTGTGGCTGAAAGGCGAAATCGCACCCTTAAAGACATGATGAGGAGCATGATGAGTAGGTGTAACTTACCTAATTATCTTTGAGGAGAAGCCATTAAAACGGCTTCATACATTCTTAATAGAGTTCCTAGCAAATCTGTTCCAAAAACACCTTTTGAATTATGGACCAATAGGAAACCAAGCCTTAACCATTTTCGAGTATGGGGTTGTCCTACTGAGGTCAAAATCTGTAACCCTTTTGAGAAAAAGACTGATCCAATAAGTACTCGTTGTTTTTTCATAGGTTACCCAGAACATTCCAAATGATACCGGTTCTATTTTCCTACATGTGGTACTAAAAATGTTGAGTCCTTAACAACAAAAATTCTAAATCTTGATGTTGTTGATGTTGGTTGCTCACAGCCTATTAGTGAGCATGGGCAAGATATTATCTATTTACCTATTGTGCAAGAGAATATTATACCTGCTTCTGTTGTTAATTTTCCTGCTCCAGTTGTTGATCCTCTTATTCCTACAATTGACCCTTTTGTTCCTATTGGGACTCCTCAGCCTTTAGAGCCTGCTATTGAAATTTCCTTGAAAAGGTCTACAAGACCAAGGAAACATGTTATTTATGTTGAGTATTATGTATACCTTGGGGAAAGTGATTATGATATTGATGATATTGTTGATCCTATAACATACCATAATACTGTTACTTGTCCTGAGTCTGATATGTGGATAGGTGCCATAAAAAAGATGAAATGCATATATCTTAAAGTCAGTGGGAATAAATTTATTTTTCTTGTTCTTTATATTGATAATATTTTACTTGCAAGTAATGATTTGAGCTTACTTCATGAGATTAAACAATTGTTGTGCAAAACATTTGACATAAAAGATCTTGGGGAAGCATCTTTTGTGTTAGGCATTCAGATTCATAGGGATATGAGTCGTGGGTTGTTGGGACTTTCTCAAAGGGCATATATAGATCGTGTGCTTGAAAGATTTTAATATGTATAATTGTAAGTTTTGGGATGTACCTGTTGTGAAAGGTGATAAATTCAGTTTAAGTTAATGCCTCAAGAATGATCTTGAGGAGGAGTCTATAAAGAATATACCTTAAGCGAGTGTTGTTGGAAGTTTAATATATGCACATGTTTGTACCAGACCTGACATTATTTTTGTAGTTAGTATTCTTGGCAAATATCTTTCCAAACTAGGATTAGATCATTGGGTGACAGCTAAGAAAGTTATAAGATACTTGCAAAGAATAAAAAATTACATACTTGTTTATAGAAAAATTGATAGTCTTGAGGTGATTGGTGACTCAGATTCAGATATTGCTGGGTGTTCGGATGATTTAAAATCCACTTCAAGATATATTTTCATGTTAGCTAGAGGAGCAATTGCATGGAATAGTGTTAAACAAACTCTTACAACTTCTTCCACTGTGCAAGCTGAATTTGTAGCTTGTTATAGAGCTGCAACACAAGTTATATGGCTAAGGAATTTTATTTCAGGACTTATGATTGTTGATTCCATCTCTAGACCACTAACAATTTATTGTGATAATAGTGCAGTTGTGTTCTTCTCAAAGAACAACAAACATTCTAGTGGGTCTAAACATATGGAAATTAAATATCTTTCTGTTAGGGATCTTGTGAAGAAAGGTGACATTGTGATCGAACATATTCATACAGAATCAATGCTTGCTAATCCTTTAACCAAGGGACTGAGACTTGTAACTTTTAAGAAACATGTTGACAACATGGGCATTTTGGGGTCTTTCGATGTACTTGGTTAGTGGGAGTTTATTTATGTATTAAGAATTTTAGTATTGATTTAATTTCATATGTGATATTTGATATTCATTATGGTTGAGAAACATCTGTTTGATGAATAGTAAATATTTGGATGATTATCCTTATTGTTAGCACGATATTCTTGCTATGTTATATGTGTGCACATTTATGACATGTCATTTTATACAAAATCTTAAGACTTGGTGTATGTCTTAAGTATGACTGTTTTGTCAATGAAGTATGTCTCTGATTACACCATTTGAGAAAATCTTGAGATTTTAAGTTTGGAGACATACTAGCTTATTGTTGAAACTAATAGATTTTTCTATCTTATTGTTAAAGAGAAATCATTTGGAGGACTGACAATGAAAATAACATGTTTATCAGATCACATATTGAGATGTTATTTTCTTGCTACACTACCACATTTTGATCCATGTCAATAGAATTATTATTTTTTGTGATCATGGATTGGTCCTATGTCAATAAAGGATGTAAAAACCGCCATGGTTCGAAAATAGTAGTTTTATTGGACCGGGTCGTGTTTGAGATGTTGTCTTAGGACCATGTTATTTTTTATTGTGGCCACAATGAGTTTTGTTTGATTAGCCCGAGAGTCGTTTTTCAAAAATATATTTGATTTTATTTTTATTTTAAATTACTACAATTAATGTTGTCCAAGTGGGAGAATGTTGAAATTTTTCCTATATTGGACTTCCATTAATTGATAGTTAATTTTTAGTTTGTGAAAAACGGGCTGAATTTATGGTCCAATGAGATGAGTCAAATATTATTAAGTGATCTATTTTAATGGGCTTATGTACATCTTTTAATTGATGTGGTTGAAGCAGTTAAGTGTAGGCCTTAATCTAATTGTGGCCCGTAATGGGAGAGCCCATTAGATTTCATTATAAATACAGGCTAGGTCCCCTCTCCACTTCATAACCCTAAATTGGCTTGTCCTATTGAGAGCCGCATATTGCTTTGAAGAAGGAGGGAATACCTTGCCCTTCCGCGAAAGAAACTTGAAGATCGAATATCATGGTTCATACATATATGTTTTAAATTTTGAATTTAGAATATGTACCTTGTAATTTAGGTGTTCTAAATTTCATATACGAATTATTAAAATTTTTATAGATAAATGTATGAGTTATGATGCAATATGATTTGCAGAATTCTGATTAAGTGTTTGATTATTTTATTCGTTGTGATGCAATATGATTTACAAAAGCATAAAGAAAAGTTGTGAGTTTAGAGCTTGTGAAATTCTTGTGAAAAGATGTGGAAAGTTGTGGGTTGATTAATCGTGTGAGATTGTGAAATTGAAAAGTGCAAATGGGAATGGATTATGCAATAATATTGCAAAGAAAATATGAATTATGAATTCTATCGGACATATATATAAATGCAATAATATTGCAAAGAAAATATGAATTATGAATTCTATCGAATCGTCCAATTCGCGCGATCTTTTTTAATGGTTTACAAGATCGATCTTACTATAATTATGTTATGAATGTTTTTGGTTCATTCTATCAAGATTTTTTCAACCACTTAAAGGCCACCCCACATTAAATTTCGAGATTTATAGTCACAGATACTGAACTATTGAAAACACCAAGAATATTCTCAGCGCATCCTATGTAGATTTTTCTAAGATTTACGTCGCTCTCATCAAAGAAGAGATTTAAATTAAGAACTTCTATTTTTTGTAGCGTGAACTTTTGACCAACTCTTTTAGGATTTTTTTTGTTGTTTAAGTATTACATGATACTTAATCGGTTGAACAAGCAAACCATGTTATTAAGAGTGATGTTTTTAATTGAAAAAGAAATTCTCACATTTTCCTTCTTTGGGGAAAGGCAAAAACAGAGTCTCTACATTGTATAGATGGTGTCTTCCTCTTTTTCACTGATTTACTGGATGATTCATCTTGGTTTAAAGAGCAACGAAAAGGGATAATTGTGAATTTGTGTTATTTCAATTTCAAGTTTTTTGATTTCTTGTAATGTAAATCGTATACCATTAAATTATAGGGCCTCACTTGTTGGTCATCATTAGTTATGGGTGCTTGAAATTTAGAACGGACTACCCGATTTATTTATATTTGAAAGCATGAACAAGTAAGGTTTTTATGTTTTGGTTGTGTATACACACTTACTTTTGATGTTTATATGTAAAATTGTTAAGAATGACTGGAAGACGTTCTGATGGTTTATTGGGGTGGTACCATATTCAAGAACCATGATGTTTTACGATACGATAATGGTTATAAGCGTGTGATAAAGGTTGCTCATGACACAACTCACTCGGCTTTGGTGAATAGGTTGCATGATGTGACGGAGATAGATAGTAATAAATAAAACCTCAAATTTATCTGTAGGTTTCCTACTTCATTGGGAACTAACATTTTTACATATATTCCAGTAGAAGTTGTTGACAATGATGGTGTGGAGGCAATAGTGGATGTTGTATTTGACAATCTAGGTGTTAACAAAGTGGATTTGTATGTGAGCGAAGATGTTAGGACAGATGATATTGGTGGAAGTAATGAAGGTAGGCCTGATGGTGGTTCATACTCTTCCCTGCTCAGCCAACAACTATATATTCCAGTGCTTGACCCTTCAACCATGGTGGATAATTATTACACCCTTTTAACAATGCAGTGTATGGAAGAATACAATCGATATACACATACACAGTCTGAAACATGGCATAATACTTTTTTCGAATGCTCATCTCAGCAAGAATACAGTGCTACACTAGGTAATGAGGGGATGGAAATTACAATTACCCCAACACCGGCGCCAGTAGACCCTGTCCAAGCACTAGTAGTGCATCAGATGGCAACCCCGATACAGGGCCTGTTCATTTTTTTTGGGTTTTTTCATGATTTTATTTATTTTATAATTTTTAGGATTTTTTATTTTTTAAATAATTTTTTGGCCAATTTTGAAAACATCACTTAAAATGACGTTTTTAAAAACGTCACTTAGAATGACGTGTTTAAAAACGTCATTTTAAGTGCCGTTTTCTAGCTTTGCTTTTTTAACTAACGACTGTTATGTTTGCCATTTAAACTTTATTTTTCTTAACGTCATTCTCACTGACGCCTTTAAAAACGTCATTAGGAATGACGTTTTCAATAAAAATATTTTAATTTAAAATCTTCATTTCAAATGACGTTTTTAAAAAAAGACTGGGTTTGAGAAATAAGTTTAAAATTAACTGGGTTGGGGAATAAATATTTCAGGGGGGCTGGGTTTGGGAAAAACTCTATTATATAACTTGGCCCCAAAGTCTTATGATAGGTGGACATTTCTCGTTTGAAACATAACCGTATGTTTTGTTGTGGGAAAATACATAACAAATCACACTGTTTAGAGGTAAATTTTGAAATGATTAACAGAAAAGGTGAAGCGCGATCATGACCATGGTTTAAGGATGGTCACCTTCCTTCTTCGCATTTTATTATTTATTTTTTTGGCTAGAAGAAGGAAGGAAAACTTATTATTTATATTGGAATAAGCTAGTAAATTATTATTTCAAAGAAGCAAAAAGTTTATTAAGGGATACATAAACTTATTACATTAATTTACTTGGAACTTTTTGCTTATAGTGACCATCATATCATTTGGAACAACAACAATGTTTGTCGAATCCATCACCAATACAATTCCCCTGGATATAGCCAATGACTTTGCATAGAGCATTGCAAGCTGGAGCAAGCACCTCCAAACACCTTTTTATGCAAACTTGGCTTGCCTCATCTGCCAAGACACAAAAATAAGTCAATGTAAATTAAAAAAGCAAAAAAGAGGTTTTTATTTTCGTAATCGAAAATCATTTCAATCACGCGTTCTTTAAACTCAGTTGTAAACAATACTCGGATGCATGCAGGTAATAATCTCCCAATCACATGAATCGACTAAACCTGAATTTTATACAGCCAGGGAGAGTAGAAGTTAAGACGTACAAATTTACATCTCACCCTTTGTTCAAATCACAGAACGGACACATGAATTTCA
This sequence comes from Ilex aquifolium, assembly GCA_951799425.1. Classification (NCBI taxonomy): domain Eukaryota; kingdom Viridiplantae; phylum Streptophyta; class Magnoliopsida; order Aquifoliales; family Aquifoliaceae; genus Ilex; species Ilex aquifolium. The sequence goes on along the minus strand of OX637397.1, from coordinate 15,695,166 downwards.
GATAGAGGATTTACCAGCGGGAGCAAGGGTAGTTGCGGTAGTGGCAGTGATAATGAGAAGAAGAAAGAGAAATTTTTGAAGAACCATCTCTTCTATTCTTGTAATTCTTTAGTAAGAAACTATTCGAGTTGAGTAAGACTTTATATAAGCCCAAATTAAAGAGGAGTGTCAAATGAATTAAAAGCTTTTTACTTTTACTTAATATGTAGGTAGCATCGGACAAAAGAAAGTAATTAACTTCAACAACTTAGCAGATATTTATTAATGACAATTAGTTGTATTAATTCTCTATGTGCAACCCCCACCAATACTCCCCTACTTTTATCAAACTTGGTAGGAATTTTTTTCTTTCTCACAACAACCGCATTTAGGAAATTTAAACTGGCTTTTTTTTTTTTTTTTTTAATTGGAGTGAAATCGGAAACTTCGTGTACACAAAGAAACAGGGATTAAAATGAGACGAGACACAAACTTTAATAATAATTGCTCTTACAATAAAAATGTGTCGAAAAGTAATGTTATGTATACATTTTTACGACGTCTTACATCCTACATAAGCAAGATGTACATGTGATCAGAGTCTATTCTCAAACAATTATATAAGTGTTCGATGCCAAGTGACATTAACTTTTTATCCAATTTGTAATCGACGTCTGCATTTGGTATAATGTGAAACCCAAAACTTTGGTTGAGAGACAAAGTTGAGACATGTACAATTATCCATTGCTTTAGCTTACTTCATGGTGTAGCAAAACATCAAAATAAGAATTAGTACCTAGAATTTATAAGAATAAGTGACTAGTATGCTGAGATGTGTGATGTCTTTATATGTAGGTAGGGCTTACAATTTATAGGGGAATACAATTTTCATGGCGCCTCACAGTGAGCTTTGATGGAGGCGTTATCGCAAGGAACCCTGGTTAAGGCGTCACCCTTGTGACGGGAGTGAGTGATTCCGTGATATTGGCGTAACGGACGAAATGGTTGAGACTTGCGATGCGTACCCTGATTTATTTCCTAAGATGGAGATCTTACGTGCATCACTAGTAGACTGGGTTTTCCAAGACGATGGGCTTGGTTCTTATTGGCTTGTATTTTTTATATGAGCTTGGTTGTACCTATGACCTGAATCTGATCTGTATTTCTAAATTGGACTTTTGAATTGGGCCAGACCCATCATTATTAGTGAATCTCTATCTATATAAGGCAATAGAGAAGATTTTCGGATCCGTAAATAAGAGTTGTTTCCTCGAGGGTGAAGTGCAAGTGTAGTTCGGGTCATATTAGGTAATTGAAAGCTTTTTTTTTTTTTTTGGGTATTGGAAAAAGAGGTGGGGGTAAATGAGAGAGTCCAAAGACTACCCTAATAGGCCTGATGAGATTATGATGCCCCTGATCACGCCCGTTACACCTATCGGGAACGAACTTAGCTAGTCTACCATAACGGTCAACCACTAAACTCCAATATAGATTTCAAGGCTCAAACCTCCAACCTCAGGGTGAGAAATTTAATCATTACCCCACTGAACCACCCCACTCAATGGTAGTAATCGAAAACTTTTAATTCCAAATAATATGTGTCGTTTATTAGATGAGAAAAGGCGTCTTTGCTACTTGTCATGGGAATAGTAATGAGAAAGCCATTTTTCTTGAAATAAGTTGTCTTTTTTCGGTTTTTAAATGTTGAACAAACAATTATGTTATTTGAATTTAATTTATTGACATAATTTACTGATTTAATTCATCGCAATCATTGGATTAATTATGAATCTCAATAAATACTGAGGTTCATTATCAATCCAATAGTTATAAATGATTAAATCAGCAAATTAGGAATTATACTTATCCCTCATTAATTATGATTCCCATATCACTAATGGTCATGATTGGATGTGCAATTTCGGAGACATGCTAATTGAGGAGACAATGTGAAATATGATTTATAGTTGAAGGATTAAAGTAAAATTAACCATCATATAAAATTGCTATTTGAAAAGTATAAGCCACTTTGCTCAAAGGTCAAGACATGCTTAGCTTCCAAAACAAATGAATGATAAGTGGAACATTCTTCTAGGTAGGTAGGTTAGGCGGATTTGAAATTCAGGTTCAATTTGTGTTTGATTTTCCGGGTTAGATAACTGGAATTATATAGGAAAGTTCAATTCGGATTTGAAACTTGGGTTACACAACTCGGCCTGAAAATTTGGGATTAAATTCAGGTTGAACCTGAATTTACTAGTTTTGCTTGGTCCTCAACACCCGTGACTACAGTAGCATCTTAACAAAAGTCAAATCTGTTTGTCTTTATAAACCACAAACTCTCACAAAATCCATTTGAACGTACGTAGGGGTGTTCAAATTTTCGATAAGTCGTAATTTTCTATCTTATCTGACCTTATCCTACCCTATTAAACGGTTAGCCGCAAAAATAGGGTAAGAATGCGGAAGAGTTTTTGGTCTTCAGATTAAATCGGATAGGAATGCGGAATACCCATTAATTTTTGCATTTCTACCCTACTCTACCCGTAAAAAATATATTTAACTTTTTTATATTTTTTTTAGTAATTATAAGAGTATTTGTGTGGTATAATTTATATTATAACATTGTTATTATTGTGGATGTTTGAGTTACTAAAACATGAACTTGTTTTTTGTACAGGTTACATGATTTGTGGTGAACTGGTGATCTATTAAAGCAGTTATGACTTTAATATGTGTCATATGGTTTAAACTTAAAATAATTGTTATTATATTTGTGTAACAATTATGATGAATTGATATTTATATTTTCTTGCGTTTTATTGTAATTGTTGTTGTAATTGTTTTAGGTTTTAATAATATTAATTTATTGTGTTGTTAAATTGGTGCATGTTATTTAATTGAATTGTTAAAATGATCCAAAAACTAATAGCTACAAAACTGTTTACCCGACTTCCTACCCGATTAATCGGTAGGAAGTCGAGTAGCACTACCACACCTGATCGGATAGGGTAGGTCAAAAAAAAAAATTTTCCACAAAGTATCGAGTAGAAAGACGAAAGATTATATTTTCCACCTATAGGATAGGATAAACACCCCGATTTGAATGAACCGTAAAGGTGGTGATAATCAAATTTTATGTGGTATAGGTTCTATCGTTCTATGTCTTTGGATTTTTTTTTATTTTTTTCAATTTCATTGTGTTTGATTATTTGTTGCCATTTGGTTGGTAATATGACAACTAGGAAACAACCATTCTGATATGGGAAAAAAAAAATTCAAAAAAAAGAGCAACTTTTGCAACTCGAAGTGCAAGAAGAATAAACTTTTAATAAAAAATGTTAAAAATAAAATGCCTCTTTTATAGTTGTCGCTTTAGACCTCGAAATGACAAGATCCGCCTCCGTCCCTGATTGGAGGTATTATTATACTAGGACAAACTTAAAAAAGAAAACTCAGTAAAACACTAAGTGCAGGGCGTTATCGTTCAAAAAGACATCAATGCAGCATTTGCACATGGCAAAAGAAATGTCACTATTCAGCCTTCCATGAAGACAAGGTGTGGAGTGGAGTGTTTGCAGTCTTCCAAGTAGGAAATGTGAGTGGAAATCTTATCACCCTTGATTGCTTCAGCAATGAATTCAAGCTCAGCCATTTCTTCAGGTGTTAGCTTCACAGATAAAGCTCCAATGTATGTTCTGGCTGAAGTTTTCAATCTTAGTGGTACCAGGTATCGGAAACACGTCATTCCCTTGATGATGGACCCAAGCCAATGCTAGCTGTGATGGGGTGCATCCCTTCCTTACAGCCATTTCACTAATCCGCTCAAAACGTTTTTATTCTGCTCGAGATTCTCAGGTTGGAATTTTGGTAGACTCTACAAGAGACAAAAACACATCAGGATCTGCCAAAGGGGAGTTGGAGGAGCAAATAGATGTTGCATAACCAAGGAAACCCATGGTTATGATTCGGATGCCAGCATGTGTCATCACAGTAAATATGGATCACAATATAGGTAAAATGAGGGCACCTTACTCCATGGAAAGGAGACTCAAACAAATCTAAATAAGACTGCTTTAGATTGTTAAAAGTTAAAACAGATGAATCAATCTTCTTGCAGTGAGTACGCCACAGTTAAGTGATTGGTTCAATTGGTCTTAACCTTTTCCTAATGCCAGGGTAGCCATGGACCAAGCAACCTATGACCTATGCCAAGTGAATGATATACTTATTTGGTTTTTGGATAAATATAGATAAACTAGAAAATAGTTAGAAGTACCAAGAGTCTGAGCTGGGCTGTTGGGAAAGAGGCGAGTTATTGCAGAAGATAGACCATAGTTCCAAACATTCAAATTTTACGAACTCTAACACAGTAACATGTATCAATAAGTTTCCATGAGAACATTTACACATAAATAAAGAATGTGTTGTTCTAAGTCGGGTTTTGGTCCAACAAGAAACCTGTCTGTTTGTGCATGGTGGCTTTAATAGTTGCCCGAGTAAAAGAGAGGCAAGAGAAGGGAAAAAAACTTATGGGGCGTTTGGGTTTACTGTTGTGTATCAAAGCTCCAATGACCTCTATGAGCCTTGTTATGGTATCAGCTATTGGCTCAGAAAGTACTAAGATGCATCGTTGCAGCATTGCGGAATGGTAGCTTGTGATATGCATGAAATGCTAGAAAGAAAAAGAAGCTAGACATTACAAGCAATTCAAGTCATATCAAAGCATTGTAAAACAATGACTCAAATGACTCGGCCAAGCTGTCTGATACGTCTCCGGGTTAAACACGAATCGTGTGAGACTTGTAGATTGCACGGAAAGTGTATCAATCTCAGAATGGGAGGTACCAAGTCAGATATGACTGGCCTGAATGTTATGAATATCTTTTATGAGCATGGATCAGCAAATACTAAGGGGTTCTGGTCATAGTAGACATAATACACAGGAACTCCAAAGGAATGCTACTAAAAAGTTTTGTTGCAGAATCCTGTTGATGGTTTTATATTGTAGAACTCTTCAAATTAAATGAATGATCATTTTCAGAGTTTGGTTACAATAATTAATTAGAACCAATCCTATTCCAAAACAGGCTTGGAGAATGCTTTTATATGGTAAAATGGGGCTTACTTGGTGCACTTGTGGGCACAAACAAGCACCAAGGACTATAGCTATGTTGTTTATGGAATATTGACTACCAAGTGAATGTGAAGTTGGGACAAGGAAAGCTCCTAGAGCCTCCTAAGGTTGATTACTTTGTAAGACAAAGGTGAAGACAAACCAAAAACATGGTGATGGAATTAAGCTATTATGGTAGGGAATACACCATGCAAGCCAAAACTTCGTAGTCAAAACTCAAAAAGATATGTTATCAGTACAAACCTTTCGGAAGTCAGAGTCCGGTTACTTCTCAACGTCAACAATTCTTGGACCTAATGAGAAGAACCCATTTCAAAGAGGACCGCACGCAAATGCCAAGTTCTCTGACTAATTATAAGAGGAATGAGATGAGAAATTCAGATGCTATTACTCCCTAAACAAATTAGTTTGCACAAGCGCACAATATAATCCTCACCTGCAAGTTGTAATTATTTCTTCCCCCACATCTCTTGTCCACAAGGACCATTCCAGCTGTACAGCGGTTATTGGACCAACAAACCTATTATTGCACCAGCAAGTCAAACAGATTTCCGTATATTGTTTATGTATCACCCCTGCCCCCCACCCACATTCTTTGATGGCTATCTATAGCATTGGCCCACAAGTATAATGGAATATTATAGGTAATATCATGCTTTCAGAAAGCTTCAGAGCATGTCTCAAGGGAAGGCATTAAAATGACTAATCAAGGCTCGGAAGAAGTTTGGGATCTTCTATAAACATGAGGCGTACGCCAAATTTCCTTCAAATTTGTAGCTAACCAAAAATATTATTGATTTTCTTATTTGTTTCAAACTAAACCAACTTTCTTGATTGAAACAATTATAACCTTTAGTTAAAACCATTTTATCTCACTCAAATATCAAATAATAATCTGATCTTTGTACCAATATTCTGATATACTACAAATTTAAAAAAAAAAAAAAAAGTATTTCCATTTGTGAGCTATAAATATTTTAACATCATTATTTCATTTTATGCTTTTATAATAAAAGAACTAGAAGGATTAAACCTTTGGCTGGCTCATAATAAACATGCCTACAGAAAAGCTTTCACCATTGTACGCAGGCACATTCCTTGGTCTACACTTACTCCTAGAACAATTCACAAGTTCAACAAAAGCCACAGTTGTTTTCTATCTGCCCCTAGTTACGGGACTCAACAACTATCAGAGTTTTAAGAAAACTACTGATGGCGACATATATACAGACCTGGGAGCCATGCTGATCGCACACAACCAATCTTGGGACAGGGAACCGCTCACGGATGATCAGTTCAGCATCGTCATGCAGAGCTTGCAATAACTGTGCAAATGCCTGAGGGGGGAAAAATAGGCATAAGTAGAGAAAAAATCGACTCACAACCAAAGAAAAATGTGCTTTTTTGGAGACAGAGTAAGGGGTCCCCAGGAATAATAATTCAGTCATCAACATAAGCAAAAAAACTGGAAAAAATCTTCCAAGTTAAAAGCAACGGTTTAAAAAGAGATCAAGCAGCTGGGCTTCTACCCAAGGGCATAGGTCATTTTGTTGGTGCACCCGATCCTTTCATGTGACCATCAAATGTCCAGTTCAAAATAAAATGGAAATAACGTGCAAATACCTGGTGTTCTGGCTGGTTCTGATAGCCCATGTTCCTCCACTGAGCTATTGTCATTCCATGGAAAATAACTACACTGAAGTATGAATCCAACAATAGGATACGATCAGCGGCAATTGATGCCACATCCAGCAAAGCTGGTGCAGGCAGCGAATAGAACGAATATGACATTAGTGATGGTTGAATCATGACAGCTGCGTTAATTATACTCTCACGGGTCAAAATGCGGAAATAGGCAGTCTCATGTGGACTATTGTGTATTGTCAAACACCTGCCAGAGAGACACAGAGAGAGATTACACACAAGATGCACTGGAAAGATTGAACCAGAAGAGGAAAAGGGTGAAAGTCACAAATTCTAGTGAGAGCGAGATGACACCCAAATTAGACATATCGTAAAGTTGAAAAAGAAGACAAGGGTCAAAATCAGAAGTCATAATTACCTGCACAAATTGTGATCGCCGCAGGTTAAACATAAACTGAGGAAACAACAAAAAACTAGGATTTAATGTAAATGAGGCCAGGTCATCCTGCCGGTTGTCGCCGAATTTGGAACAGAAACGAATAAGGTTCCGATCCAACCACCGTGTGGCATCAAATCCTTCCTGACAAAGACAAAATCCATGGAAGGTTTCAAGTTCAGCCATACACTTAATGATAGTAGCAAGAAAAATAAAATAATAAAGACAATGTAGAATATCAAGCAGATACTGCTAACACTTAGACGTGCAGGAAAAAGAATCATTTGCACTTGATAGAACAGTGATATTAGGGGGGGAAACTGCTTGTTAGTGTATATTCAAGTTTTCAGGTGAAAAACGCAGTAGAGCATAACCACCATGAACACTATCTCCACTGTTCATCCTAGTGATAAAGAACAATAGAACTCTCATGAATGAAAATAGTACCTCAATCTCCATTTTATAAGAAATCAACCTTGCCATTACTACAGCTGCAGTTTCTTGATCAAATCCTTGTACCAATCCCTGCAAAGAGATTATTCTTCTGTCAGTATCAACCTTCCAAGTGATACAATACCAGCAGAACTTCAAAAATGCAGCCCAACCACGCCAGGTGCTAAAAAGGAAACCAGATCCTTTATCAATATTTTCGTGAGATACAGAGTATAATAGCAAGAAAAAAAAACACATAATGCATTAATAAATACAGGCTCCTAAAATCGTCCAACAATTATGTCAAGCCAACAAATGAGTATATCAACTTGCTCAAGTCAGATTCATTTCTACAACATCGCACCACAAATAGAAAATCATTGAGGAGTCAACTAAAGACCATGAAGGACAAGAGAGAACTAAAGGGAGGAGGAAAAGAAGAGAAACAAGGAAGATAGAGATGAGTCAACAAAGAGAGAGAAGAATAGAGAAGGAGAGGAAGAGAAAATGAAAGAAAGAAAGCAAACGTGAGAGAGGAAGCCTCCATGGCCAAAACTGAGACTTCCAATACATAAGACCCAGATGTATACGAACTTCCAAAAATAAAGAAATTGGAATAATATTTAATTTCCTAAACTAATAAGTAAAATAGCCTAAAATTACATTCCTAAAACAATACTTCCACCAAAGATAGTCAATTCCTTTGTGTTCCCCATAACTGTAAGGACCAGAAATCAAGAATGCTAGAAATAAAATAAAGACAGCACAAAAGCAAGACAAAATATCCTAACATGGCCCTTCAGCCACAATACAAAAGAAAATTAGAATCCCACATGTCCATTCTTCATAAATATATCAGATTGGATACAAATACAATTTTTTTGCATTTCCGGAAAAATGCAAAACATATGGGTTATCATAAAGAAATCGAACCCATAGCACAACAAGAAGAAAAAGAACCTGAATTTTTCACTACAATACCTCTGAGTCTACAGTACTATCTATCCATCTTCTAGTGATGGTTGTAAGTCGCAACATTGTTTGGCCATCAGTGTTCTGATAACTGCATTTAAATCCAAGGCCAACACAAAATTCATTCACAACACAAGCAATACTTGTCCCCTTTGAGAAAGGTAAAGCAATACAACATAAGCCCAAGAGTTGTAAGAGCTGTTGCAAAAACCCAGCAAACAACCAATGTCCAGGGCAGAAGCAGATAAGCTAAATTTTTAAGACAAAAAAAATCCAACCAATAAGATTCTCCAGCATACCTAGTAAGAAACTGTATGTATAACTGTGGATTTAAATTTCCTGAAGGATCTGGTTTTTCAATAGATGAAATATCAATGAAAACAGTCAAGCGGGTACTTTTGTCAAGGCCACATATCTTCCAAGCTGTAGAACTCCCCTGTCCAATAATTGTGCAGGCAACAGCAGGTCCTTTCTGCAAGGCTTGCAGCAATCAGTATCAACCTTACAATAACAATATAGATCACATCCTACCAAGCAGTCAAAAAGCAGAAAAAAATAGTATCATTCCAATTAAACCTGCTTCATAAAAATCGGGTCAATGACATTTAACCAACCTTCTCCAAAGATGTGCAAGGTCCAATGATCCCTTGAACTTTGATATCCTTTGAACAGTTGATCTCAAGAATGCCACTGAGAAAAATGAAAATGAGTCTTCGATTTGCAAGCTACTTTGAAAAACAAACATATTCCACTACTAGGATAAAAAGGAATTCAAAGCAAATAGTAATATAGGAGAAAAAAGATATTAGGGTCCGCACATGTGCACTTACACAACACTGTACACCTTTCCTAACTTAATTCAGGTCGTCTTGTATATAATTTAGAGTCCACTCTTTTAAAGCAACATACTTTGGCAGATGAATCAAAGCCAAATAGTGTTGAACCAAAGCGCTCGCGCTGGTGTTAGTGAAGGCGCAACTTATTTCTTTTAACTAGCACAACCGTGCCCACTAGTCGGGTTGGTTAAACCTCCACCAAGTCTCAAGGAGACTTGTTGTACCTATACCCGAGCCAACAATCCCCCCCCCCCCCCCCCCCAAAAAAAAAGAAACTATTCTAGGATTCGAACCTGTGACCTCGCTCTGATACCAATTGTTAGACCGAAGCGCTTACCGTCACACCAATACCCGCAGGTGTTATTGAAGGCACAACTTCTTTCTTTTAACTAGCTCGACAACAAGCGCTCACAAGTCGAGTTGGTTAAATCCTCCACCGAGTCTCAGAGAGACTTGCAGCACCTATACCCATACCCATACCGACAAATAGCACATACAAAAATACACAATGTTGCTTTCATGAGGTCATGGCATGACCACCACTAATGCCTTAAGTTGCATCCATAATTATGAAGAAACTTCTAGTCCCTTAATTTGTAACTAGAAGAACGAAAAACATCCACTATCAAAAGTCTTCCCAACAAAGCGTAACTGATTAATGAGTTAGGCACCTCTCTTTTTACAAAATAATTGGGTGGGAATAGGATGAGAAAACTGTACACATTAAAATTGATACAAGATTAGTTCTGAAGGAGAAACTTACCTAATATGGGGAATCTTGGGTCACTCACCCCCCCCCCCCTTCCTTTCTTCAGGGCATCGTGCTTCTAATAGGGGACAATCCCAAAATGTCCAATTGATTTAATTTGGTGAGGTGCTACATGGCTTCAATTGTGTGTAGATACTTTAGTTTTTCACATCAGACTATTTTAGGAGATGAAAGGTTCTTAAGCCAACCGGGTAAAGCTTTCCCTCCAAAGTGCGAATTAGATTGATATCTTATTAATGAGAAGAGATCGATGCAAGAAATCATACCTAGGATGCTCACTGGGAGTAGGATGGAAAAATTGAGAGGGACAGTGACGATCGAGCAAAGAGATTAAGCAAAGAAACTGATCAATTACATATTAGCTATTCAACCAATAATCAGTAGTGTATGAGATCTAAATATATTTCCTAAGAATGCGAAAATCACTAACAAGGTCATTATGGTGCAAGTGTACACCCGTCAATGAGCATGAAGACCAATAAAACATAAACAAAGAGACAGATAAAAACTAACTTATTTTTGAGATTGTCGTTCGGAGCTAGGGGAGTTGGTATAATCAACCAGAACAAGCTCAATTCCTTCTACTTCCAATTACATCACCGTCAATTCGCTGTTCGCATATCAAGCATTGTTGTATGAGCAATTTATGTAAAGTATGCATAAAAAATCAAGAGATGCCATGAAAGGCTGAGAGACCAAACATCTTATCATAATAATATGAATAGATGTAATCAAAGAGCTAGTTAGAGAAAAAAACCCTATAAAAACATTTCTCAAATAATGTTTAGGAAAAGATAAGGCATAAATCATTGTCAACTACATGGTGTAACAGACGGATATTATAGGTTCGATTCAGTTTATGAACCAAAGAATAAGCACATGAAAGATATTGAAGAAAATATTTGATGCTAACCTGTTTTAGAAAATTTGCGAAATGCCAAAAATCAAGCGAATGGAGGAAAAGTCATAGGTACGATTTAGACTTTATTTGTTGATCTAATCATTCTATTGCCAGTGAACCCCACTATTAGAGGGAACTCGCTACCAATTCAATGGTTATGATGTATCAGATGAGAAAATAAGGTGTAAATAACATTTTCTTTCAGATTGAGCGATTATGAGAGAGCGTGGCAAAGAGATTTAGATTAAGATAGGTAGAGAGAGAGAATAGATCAAACGATCGATCTCGTGCGTGAGAGATAGAGATCGAGAGTTAGATCCCAATTTAAGAGTAAATATTGAGTGTAACAGTTACACCACGTCAGCATTGTCACGTAATGTAACCGTCCAATGATAAACAAACAAATAGGTAAAATGAGTCCTTCAAACAACCACCCCACCATGTTAAATAGTAATATTCACATATCAAAAAAGTGGGGTTCCCTTTGCCCATTTGTTTGTTTATTATTGGTTGGTTACACCACGTGGCAATCCTAGCATGGTGTAACCGTTACACCCAATATATACTCCCTGTTGGGCAAAACAAGGTGAGAAAAGGCTTGAGATTGTGTGACAACTTTACAGCCATATAATAGATGCACACTTTGAAGAATTTATCACAAGAAGAAGCTGTCATAGCTCAAAACGAATATTCATAGCAACTTAAATACATGTCCCGAAATAAAAATGATTTTTTTACGGATACTAAAACATATGGAATGGCCCACAGTAAACTTTTTTCAGCAATTGGACTTCAAAATCAGTTCAATTACTAATTCAAATTTTCTACCAATATGTGGAATTTTCAGATAGTAGCAGCAAGTTCCGAGATTTTCTAAAACTATGAGTTTTGATTTTGTTGTGAAATGTTTTTAGTGTACAGTAGAAAAACAGACCAAATTACAGCAGGTGAATCAGGGCTACAAAACTTGGACAATGAAGCCACAATCAGATTTAAAGTGACATTGTGTATTGAATTTTTGGACAACACATGTAGTCTTTCAAAACACCAATATAGCCGGCCACCCTCTTCTGCTTTTTTTGGCCCAAGACACTTGGCCTTATGCATGCTATATACATGCGTAAAACACCTATTCTCTTGACAACAAAGCACCAACGCATTTAGTTTTCTATTCTCCCCATTGATTTCTGTGGTCATAGTCAAAAAGTAAGACACTACTTATAGAAATTAATTATTTCGATTAAAGAAGATAAAAGATTCTAAAGGAGAAACTTACCTTATATGGGAAATCTCGGGCCACTCTGGGCCAATCCCCTTTATGCATCTTGCTTGTAATAGGGAGCAGGCTTTAATCGTCATCTCCTCTAATTTGATGAGGTGATGCATGGCTTCAATTGTGGGCAGATACTTCAGTTTGTCGCACCGATATACATGCAGGGATTCAAGAGATGAAAGGTTCCGAAACCAATCAGGTAAAGCTTCCACTCCAAAGCCCTCTAGCCATAGATATCTCAGGGCAGTGAAGTGTTGAAATTTTTCTGGGATAACGTCCCAGTGAGGCAACCCGTACAACCACACCACCTGAAGGGACGCCTGCAAGTGTGGGACAATGTAAAGACTTGGGAATAAATTGAGCTCTTCAGAAAAGGCGCCAATTCCCAAGTAGACTAAGCGGGTCAGAAATTGTAGCCCCCTAGGCAAACAAGCCAATTTCTTACAATGACTAATTATTAAATATGAGAGGGAATGTAGTGCTTGTATATCTGGAAAGGAGACAAGATTGGGGCAACCCTCAATTTTCAAGGCATCATGGGATGTGCAAGTTTGGAGCCCACTTGGAAGACAAGTTAACGCATCACACGCCTTTATAGTCAAATTACGAAGGGATGTAAGGCCTTGTATACTCGGAATGGAGTGGAGATTTGGGCAGTGACGTATATACAACGACTCAAGAGATTGAAGGGTATAGAGACCATTCTGGCAAATTGCTCACCTTCTTTCAAAATTCGATTATTAGCCATAGAAGAAGATAGGTGTCGCATCCTCACAGGGTAAAAACATGTGTTAACATGTCACAATTCGTTATCGATAGATCCCGTAGATATTTATTGTTCTGCAACAGCTCATCCGGCAAAGAAGTGAGGTTTGGCATTGACTCAATCTTCAGGTTCGTTAGAGTCGTTAGTTGGCTACTGCATATCTTTTTTAATGGCAAGCTGATAACCTTCTCATAACTCAATTCCTTAAGGTGTGGGAAATGACTTGGTGTACTTTCCAATAGCAGGCACCCATAAATGGACAACTCTTCAAGGCAAGGAAATGCTGACACCACACTTGCTGCTTCTGGTAATTCTATCCATTTTTGCTAGGTTGGGCATTCCGAACATTTCAAATCTTTTCAAAGATGGAAACAATACCTTTGACTCTTTACCACTATGGCTGGTGCCTGATCCATGGCAATCATAACCTTAGAATGACTCATCTAGGCATTTTACATTATCCATCCTTGACAAGTGAAGGTCTCGAAGAAGTGGTAGTCGGCCGAGCATTGGTATATGCTCACATCTGCTGCAACCTATTAGTTTGATTGTCACCAAATTGTTGAGTGGTAACCAGTCGTATCCACCACTAGCAGTTACAGCCATCTTCATCACCCATAACGGGAAGTTATCACCCCAAAAGTTATTTATCTCTAATCCTTTTAAGCTTGGGGAAGGTTGGAGGCCTTGCAAGACACCCTCATCGCTTTTATTACCATTCCACCTAAAATCCCACTTGAAAGCCAGCTTGTATAGATTTTCCTTTTCACATAAATATGCTTTTCCTGCTTCCTCTATACTGCCCACTTCTTGGGGATCATATATGTCCAGCTTACCTCTTAGATTTTTTAAATACCCTAACTCTTCAATCTGGAAATCCTTGCCTTTACCCACTCTAAAGATTGATAGAGTTTGAAGGGAAGTTAACCATCTTATCTAAGGTGCCATCCGACAATTGAGGTGTTGATCAAAACAGAGATGTCTTAAGCTAGTCAAATTTTTGAATTCCTCAGGAAAGTTCCAAAAATGGAAGATTCCCTAACTTCTTAAGGTTTGCAGATTGTAAAGTTTAACAATATATTTTGGAAAACTTCTCAAGTTACGAGTATTTGACAAGTCAAGGTACCTTTAGTGTACCAACTCACTAATTGAAGACGGCAGCTCTTTCATAGCAACCCCACAGAAATTTAAGACACGCAAACATTTGAAGTTCAAAAATGTTTCGTCAAGTACAATACTCTTTGAAAATAATGTACGCACCCTTTTAGCACTCTCCCTTTGGATATTACCAATGTTTTCCCTATTTGAATATATTGCTAAATTTCGAACACAAGGAGTCTCTTTTCCCTTATCATCCTCTTGAGTAAAGCACTCTAGTTTCAAAATCGATCGTGCAAGATCATGTACCAAATCATGCATCTTACAACGTTTAATGTTGTCATAGTCATCCTTCTCAATATCTTGAAATAAAGAATTTTGCAACAAATCATTAAAATATTTGTTACCAATATCCTCTCGTACCTTGTTACTTCCTTCCTTTGGTGGAAGAAATTCTTGTGCCATCCATAGTTGAATTAATTGTTCCTTTTCCGTAAGGGAATCTTTTCTAAAAGGTGAACAATATGCAAAACATTGTTTCAATGATGATGATAATAAATGATCAAAACTCAACTTAATAATAGGAAGTATGCCATTTTCATCTCCAACTGCACTCCATAATCCATCATTTAAAATTGGTTGTTTGTCCTTCTTCAAGTGCATCATACTCCCTGCTATCTCCGCCGCCAATGGCACACCATTACATTTTTTCACAATTACCCTTCCAATGTCCTCTAAATCTGAATTAGTTGGAGCTCCTCCATTTGCAAATGCTTTTTCTTTAAATATGGACCAACAATCCTCCGCTGATAATTTTTCAACATAACACGCTAGGAGCGTCTCCAAAATTGAGGCCACTTTAACACTACGTGTAGTGATCAGAATGTTGTTCCCTTGGGTTGTACCAACTCTTAGTAGACAAGTCTTAAAATCGTTCCATATGTTATGATCTTCGTTCCACACATCATCTTCGTTCCACACATCATCGAGTATGAGCAAATATTTTTTCCCTCCCAACACTTTCCAAAGTTCTTCACGAATTGCACTTCTTCTTCGTCAAAGATTCAAGGATCTCTGTTAAAAGCCCTTTGACATCTCAGATACACATACCCAAATTAAGTGTCTCTTTATCTCATCGCTATCATACATCAATTTAGCCAAAGTTATTTTCCCAGTCCCAGCCATTCCCACAATAGGAATCATAGTGACAACTTCTCGATTTCCGGGCTGGTTAACATTTTAAGTATATTTAATGCTTCAGCAGCCCTTCTTACAACAACTTCCGATTGGTGAAGAAGTGAGTCGGTCTCTCTCTCTATTGTAACAGGAGTAGACACTTGTGAAACCCTTTGAAGTCCATAATCATTTTCTTCTTTGCTGATCTTTTCCAAGGATGTGTTGATATTCTGGATTTTATGAGCCATACGGGAACGGAACAAAATTGGGTTAGAAGATGAAAAGAAGAAGCAAACCTTTTTCCTCATTTGATTTCGAATCTCCACCTTTGGTCGTGCGATTTCGTAAGCGAACTCATCCAAGACATCATCAGCTCGGTAACCTTCATCCTTAAGCTTGTCCAGCCATACCTTGACGGAATCATCGTTAACTCCTCGTCTCTCGGCATCAATTAACACGGCTTGAATCATTTTAACTGATCCTTCAAGCTTAGCCAGATCTCCCTTGAAACCCCATACAAGGCTGATCTCTTCAGCTGCAAGAGAAAGCGCCTTCTTCAATATTTCCTTCACAATATCAGCCTGTAGACCTTGAATATCAGCCATTGATGATCAACGTCACACACAAGCAGAGAGAGACGGCCAGAGAGAAGAGAACAGCGAGAGAGAGAGAGAGTTGTGGTTAAAGATTAAAAAGTTGACCACGATTTGGACAATTCATTAGATCTGGGTCCAAAACCCAATAACATTAATTAATTAATGAAAGTGGCAGTTCTTCTTAGCCTTACCAAAAAGCCCAAAACTCAATGGGCCGCCCACGGCTCAGAAGCCCAACGGGCTAATGGGCAGCCCGGCCCGTACATGTGACAAGGCTTGGATAGCCTGTTAGTCCGGCGGGTAGGGCTTGGGCAGTATTTTTTAGAGCCGAGGGTCTGTTAACAAGCCCGTTAGCCACCCGTTAACCCGCCCAATAGTCCAATAAGATAATTATATTATATTTCATAATTGTATTGTTTATTTTATATTTGATCTGTAACTTTTATAAGATTGAGACTTGCAAATAATTGACAATTGTGTAAGTGTCAACCTAATTGGGGTGTACTCAATTTGTAGTGATACAAAATAGTCTCACCCACCAATCAATTTGTAATATAACATTGTAACTCTATATGAATATTTGTTAAATTCAATCAATATGAATAATTTTTTTGTTAATTTATTTTTTCATATCAACTTTATGTAATTGATGTCTTTTTGTATTTTTTACATAAAAATAGTTTTTTAATAAAAAGCCCGTTTTAGGCCCAATGGACGGCCCATAAGGTCCGGCCTGTATTTAGCCCATTTTTGGCCCAATAAGCCGGGCGGATTATGGGCTAAAAATGCAGAGGCCTACTTCTTCTTCTTCTTCTTTCTGATGAATGATTGTGGTAGTTCATCAGGAGTGCAGTGGCAGAGAGATTAAAAAAAAAAAGGTCTTAATTGTTTTGACTTCCTCACATTTAGAATATTACTCTTACACCTCCTGATGTTTGTGCACGTGTAACACATAATCTCTTGTCGTTGATATCTGTTAAAATAACCGTTAAAAAATATGATTTCATCCTAATAAAAAATTATAATTTTATACTGCCCTTTATTTTGTAGGCCCGTTATACTCTAAAGTTCAAAATCAAACTTCCATTTGAATGTCCTACAAAATGCAAGTATTTATATAACATTCTTTATGTCCAATGCAATACATCGATTAAACAGAATTATTTAAATACCCAATTGGAAGAACATTTTTAGTCATATTTGGATTCTCAAGGGATGTAGGTGTAATTTTTTAAATGTGAGAGGTCTAAGTGATTAAGTGACAAACCTGAGGGCTCTAGGTATAATTTATTCATTTAATTTTAGACGGCAACCAATGGCTGTTAGCTTGATGTGCACATTGATAGAAATTTCTATCTTTGAGGGTACAAATTTAAATTTTTGATCTTTAAAGGTACAAATTAAAATTCGAACGATCTTTCGGAGTATAATTTGAGATTAACTCTAAAATAAACAATAAAGGTGAATGACACTTTGTACCTCAGAGGATTTTTAGATTCTGAATTTATATGTTGAAATATTAAAATTCTCAAACTTCACTTTCAACCACATAAACAGATGATAATGATAAGGTCTATTTTAATATAGTATACTATAAACTTTTCATGCAATACGATAAAAATTGAGTAATGTGCTAACAACATATTATAGAAATATGAAAATATAAAACTATAATACAGAAAATTGTCAAATAAAACAATAGATTTGTCGTTTTGGACCACATTTTTTTTCTTTTGGTCTAAAAATTGATGCTTCTGGTTCAGTTTTGTTTAATGCTAAGCATCCCAAAACAATCAATAGTATGGTTTATTATTATTATTATTTTTTGCAGGTAAAAACATGGGTGGGAGTAAAGGAGAACGCCCAGTGATCACCCCGATAGGCCTTCACTGGTTGTATCATGAAGCCCCTGACCGTGCTCGTTACTCCTTTCGGAAACGAACCTAACTAAACTAGCATAGCGGTCAACCAACGAATTTCAATGTGCACTCCAAGACTCAAACCTTCAATCTCAGAATGAGAAGTTCGATTGGTACCTGTAACGCCCCAAAACACACCCTGGACGGCATTACATTCTAAAACATTCATATCATGAGAGCACTAACATAATTCCATCAATAAGAAATTTTTTCCATTCATCATCCATAGAATTTACAATATCATCCCAAAAGAATAAGTCAAGCTATGACATTTACATCTCAAATGATCAAACGTAACTTAGCAGCGGAATAACAAAAGAAAACTAAACTTCACATGATTTCAAAATAAATTCTCAAGTCTATTACAAAAGAAGTTATGTCTCTACAGGTCCATCTCGGGATCTACGTTCCCTTCTATGGGAGCTTCCCAATGTCCCGGCTCGTCAGTTCCGAGCTTCTCCTCTAGACAAAGACCTGAAATATGTTGTTTGTAGGGGGTGAGCACTAAGCTCTGTAGCAACATTCCTCCCAAACTCGAACAAGGTTTATCAAAGCATATAAAATGGTCGGTCTCATTTCACAAATAACATATATAATTTTTGAAGTAAAACATGTACATTTTAGAATGGATCTCAAGTTTAAGTAGCAATAGAAATGAACAATAACAACCAAGTTCCAATAAACATCCATTTTCAAAATATAAACCATTTCCCACACATGATATAAGATTGTCCTCCCCGGCATGAGCATCCTTATAAGGAACCTCTCACCCTCAAGGTTTGGTTTCTCAAGCATCCTTACAAGGAACCTCTTGAGGAAATCACATATTGTCCTCTTTTGGCATGAGCATCCTTATAAGGAACCTCTCACCCTCAAGGCTTGGTTTCTCAAGCATCCTTATAAGGAACCTCTTGAGGAAAATTACATACTGTCCTCTTTTGGCATGAGCATCCTTATAAGGAACCTCTCACCCTCAAGGCTTGGTTTCTCAAGCATCCTTATAAGGAACCTTTTGAGGAAAATCACATACTGTCCTCTTTTGGCATGAGCATCCTTATAAGGAACCTCTCACCCTCAAGGCTTGGTTTCTCAAGCATCCTTATAAGGAATCTCTTGAGGAAAATCACATACTGTCCTCTTTTGGCATGATCATCCTTATAAGGAACCTCTCACCATCAAGGCTTGTCCAAACAACCATACAAGAATACAATACCAATTATTCTTTCAAATACCCAATAATTCCAAATAACTACAAAATCCACAATTTCTCATTTTACAAGCATATCTCAAAATACCAAAATTAAGCATGTGACATTTTCAATAACCAACCAAGAAAAATGAAAGAGATCACAATAATATCATTTTATTACTCAACACAAAACACTAGAATTTTGAAATCAAGAATAAAGGAAGAGTTCAAAAAAGAAAACCCATCACTCTTGAAAACTAGGGTTTTTCAAACAAAAGAGGGATTTCATGGGTATACCACTCTAACTTTATGTAAAACATGTTAACAATTGCAAGAGAACCAAGAAACAATGAACTCATAGCAAATACATATGATTAGGAGTCAAAACATATATATATATATAACCCTAACATCAATGAACAAGAATGGAAGAAAACCTCTACCTTGGTGTTCTTGAAATCTAGGGTTTGATCTTGAATCACTCTTAAATCCTTTGTTTTTCCCTTTTGATCTTGTGTTTTCTCCTTCTTTATTCTTTTCTAAGACTCTCTCTAGGATTCCAAGAGGTGTGGGTAAAGGTGTAGTGAAAGTGTAGAAGAGGAGAGTAGAAGAATGGTGTTCTTGACGAATTTCGATTTTGATCTCTATAAGGGTTAACTCTCTCAAGATCTTTGTGTTTTTCTCTCCTTTTCTCTTCTCTTAGGGCTCTAAGATGTTTGGGGTGAGAGTGGGATGGAAGAATGGGTCAAATGAGGCTTAAAAGGGTGTTTTAAAACACCAAAATCCCGACTTTTATCGGGCATACCGGTACGCTGTACCGTTACGGTTTAGCTACTGGTTCGGGCGTACCGGTACCGGTACACTTCGGCTACTTCGACTTTCAGGGAAGTTTTGACCCATTTAGAGGTCGAATTGGAAAATTTTCATTAGATACACTTTTGTAGCCCTAAATGTCTACTATCTACTGTCCAAATTTCAGATCAATTGGATATAAGGATAAAAAGTTATGACCAAAATACTAGAAGGTTTCCCAACTCTTTTTTACCCAAATTTTCTCTAAGTGTGTTTTCACTCCGGAATACTTCCTAACTTCCAATACACCTCATATTATCTCTCCCAAGGTTGTTCGACCTTCCGGATTCAATGGACACCTTATTTTGATCTAAAAATATTTAGAAATTCATCTAATCACCCTTTCCAAGTTTAAATGTCTTGAAAACTCAAATTTCCCAATCAATATGCATCTCTAGCATTTCTCTTACTATTATAATCTATATAGTTCATTCTTACATCATTACACATATCCACATTTTTACAACAATTATTTACTATATATCTATATACATATATAAAAAAAAAATGTGGGGTGTTACAGTACCCTACTGAACTACCCCACTAAGTGGTGTTTGGTTTATCATTTGAGATGTGGAATCTTTTAACAGATTTGTCTCCTCAAACCTCAAGTTATTTATCAAAAAGCACAGCTTGAAAGCTCAAGTTATTTAAAATGCAATCAATTGTTCACTCAAATTGCATGACATGAAAATCTATAATTATTGTTCAGATCTTCTTTTCTTTTTCATGAAAAATACCCAAAACTCTCTTTAATCTCTAATTCTCTTTGCAAATTATTCTAATAGTTGCTTTAATTTTTTGATGGATTTTATTGATACAAGCGTTGAAAAACTTAGTGATACGTGAAATTTAAAGAATTTAGAGCTTTGGAATGTAAATCTAAGTTAGATTATAGTTTCCTCTTTCATTGTTTTCTTGCTTAGAGAGGTTGCACCCCTTGGCCTTTTCCCAGGATGTACTTGGAAGTTTTTCTCTAGATTTTGACCAAAATACAATTCTTTTGAACCATCCCTCATTTTGTACCACAATTTGTAACTATTCTCAATATATAAAAGCTTTTAGTTTGAACTTGCATTTTGCAATTTAGGAGCATAATTTGAATCCATGTTGTTTTCATGTATAGGTGACAACTAAGAAAATAAGAGAAAAAGCCTATGCTCAACGAATGCTAAGAGATGAAATAAAAGTGTTGAGAGAGAACCATTCCCTCTTTTGTTAATAGCAATGCATGACGTTGCATGTAAATAAATTTAAATAATATTTTTTTGTAAAAATATGAATTTATGTATAATTAAATTAAATAATAAATTAGGTGCTAAATAATTAATTCATATTTTAATTATTAATTTATTCCATAAGTCTTTGAGTACCTAATTTATCATTTATTTATGTATTTTTCTGACCCCTTTAGGCATTTGCACACCTAATTATATTATAAAGTTATTAAATTTTTATTTTTTTAAATAAATTGATTAGATCGTTTATAATATTATTATTTTATTGCATACTAAAAAATAAGTATAATAACATGTATATGATTTTATTTCTTCATATAGATATAAAATATTTTATGTAATTGTACTACTAATAAATGAGTTCAAAAGAATTTAGAAGTCCTTATAAAAAGAGTTCAAAACAAGTTGATAATCAAATAAGAGTAAAAAATAAAAATTAAGTGAAAGTATATAGGTGGGTATAATTTACTTTATTATAATAATTAGAGATAAAATAGGAAATCAAATTTTTTTTGCAGATGCTGACATTTATAAGTAAAATATAGATATAGCTGTTGCTCACTTTTGGATCTTAAAGACAAGGCTGGCCCAATAAATTTAAGAGCCATAAGCAAACATGTTAAATAGGGCCCTCAACAATTTAATATAAATATTAAAATAATATACTAATAATTTTATTTAAAAATATTTTTCTCACTTTTCGTCTTGAAACATAAATATTTACTATAATATGATTCACTTTTATTTTTTTAACATTTTCATCTTTATTTGATTCACTTTTTAATTACTTGATGCTCATTATAATTTTTTTATACAATTGTCTCATTATTTGTGATTGTGTTAAATGTGATAGATTATTTAACCACTAAATCTTCGCTTTAAGTTATGATAATATTTTTGGTATTACTGATAACAAATATATCAATGGCTCCCCCTTTTCGGATTGAAGTAATCATTCATCTTCTTCTTTTTTTACGCTTTGCATACTGTGATTTATATTTTCTAATGAAAATATTCAAACATAAAAATATTTAAAAAATAAATTCTAAATCAATAAACAGCTACACTGAGGTAGAAATTTAATTTACTATCTAATTTAGTGAGAATAGAACATTTGGTTCATTATTGTTATTTTGGGTGAATACTATCATTATGTTTATTTAATTGTGCAACTGTCGACAACTTCCTTTTTTTTTTTTGTCACTGTTTGAGATTAGTACAAGGAAGGGAGATGATGAAGTTCGAACCTACGACATAACGGTTTAACAGGAAGCTGCGGAGCTATTAGGCCACTGTTGATCTCCGACAACTTCAAAGGGTCATTAAATGAAGATAGAGAGAGAGAGAGAGAGAGAGAGAGAGAGAGAGAGAGAGAGAGAGAGAGAGAGAGAGAGAGAGATGTGTGTGTTTTGGTGCAGTAGTTGACTGGCATTAATGAAGAGAGAGTGTATGTTCAATTATATTTTTTGAAATTTTATTTTGGGCCTACTTATCCTTTTGTACTAGGCTTTTGTTTATTGAGTCAAATTACATGTGTTATTTTATGTGCAAATTGGAACTAAGTATTCTTTCTCAATCTGTTTTGTTAATAAGGACAAGCACAAATCTTTTAAGTCATTAAGAACATATAATTGTAATATATGAGGTATGTGGTCCACAATTGCTAACTATATATTTGTAATGACAATAATACCCTTTTCTTTGTTAATTCATTTGTCTCTCTTCCGTTCATTATTCTCTCTTTCCTCTATCTCTTTTGTCTCATTTTTTCTCTCTTCTCTATCTCTTTCGTCTCATTGTTTCTCTCTTCATTTAATTTATCTCTTCTCTATCTCTTTCGTTTCATTATTTTTCTCTTTTGAACTTTCTTTATTTTGTACCAAGATTTCTAGCTTATTTTCAATCAATTTGCACAACACGCGTTCAACATAATCTGTTAAAGTGTATTTTGTAGATACGCTTTTGCATTGAAAAGCATGAGCTCAAATCAAGCTTTTGATGTAAAGAATGATAAATATAAAAATAAGTTAGAAATCATGATAATATGCCCGCAACTATTATGTGCAGGGGCATCGCTAATTGTGGCATTGTGGGGGTAGTTGTCCCTACTGAATTTTGAATAAATACTACATATGATATGTTATGAGAAAAATAAATTATGTTTGGTTTATAAAGTTTTTTTTATGTTTGGTTTATACATTGCTCTCTCTTAAGTCTTCAAAAATTTGTATAGTGACTTTAGATTTTCTTTTTGGTAAGTTAATGGGCCATTCGCCCTCTAATCTACTAAATCAAATATTTTATTTTTAGACTGACTAATAAATCAAATGTAAAATGCTCTAACTCATATATGGATCGAAGATGACACCTTTGTTATTTAATACACTACCTCTTATTCTTTAAAAACTATCGTATAATTGTTCATCATTCTTTTTTGATAAATAAAAGGCTCCTAACTTAGTCATTGGTGGAATTAAGTAGTGGCCAAGGGGGGCCATGGCCCCCTAACTTTTCAAAAAATCCTATACGCTTAGGTTTTCAAAGAAATTCAATGCTTCCCCTTTGGTTTAAACTTTTAAAAACCTGTCGATTGAGTCATCTCTCTCGATAACAACAGATTTTGGAGCATCACGTATGTTCACTTTTGGGACAATATAAAATTAAATCACATAATTTAGACGTAATATTAGGAACCGTTATTAAAAGAGATGACAAGTGATAACAATTCACGACCATGGTATAAGGATGCAAACATAATTTGCCAAAATAATAATAATAATAATAAAATGAGAACAAGGACGAGCCAATAAATTATTTGCACTCAGTCATTTTTTATTGGACTAGCCAATTATTTTCATTTATTTAGAACTTTTCTCTTATAGTTGCCAACATATCATTTGGTACAACAATAACGTTTTGTGAATCCACCACCAGTACAATCCCCCTGGCTAAAGCCACTGGCCTTGCATCGAGTATCGCATGTTGGACCAGCGAGCACTGCCAAACACTTCTTTATGCACAGTTGGTTTGCCCCATCTGCCAAAAGACACAAAAATAAGACAAAAGAAAAGTAAACAAATTAATTAAAATAAATAAAAAGAAAAAGAGATTTTTTTTCCCCCGTAACGGGAAATCGTCACAATCATGCGTCTTTTAAAATCATGGTTGCAATGTAAATCTCGAATGTCATGTAATTTTTTATAAATCACTTCAACTTACTAGGTTGGAATTTTATGGAACTAGAAAGAATCGAATTGAGGGCGTGGGGATTAACGTCTAGCCCTTTGTTTGACACATGAACAGAAATGTTTGGATTTTGAAGAGATGATTTTCCAGTTCTGACCAGCGTAGTTGCAGTGATAATGAGAAAAACAATGAGAAATTTTTGAAGAACCATCTCTTCTATTCTAGTACTACTTAAGTGAGAAGCTATTAGAGTTGAGCAACACTTTATATAGACCAACCTTTAAGATGACAATGTGCATGAATTACAAATTTGTTACCATTTATTGTATTGTAACAAATATGTTGGTAGCATCCGACAAAGGAAAGTAATTAACTTTAACAACTTAAAAAATTTTATATCTTTTAGACCATCTCGAATAGACTCTTTATTCCCACTCAATTTTATATTATAGATAGTCAACCCTTAAAATTTATTCTTCAACAGACCCTTTATTTAGAACAAAAAAAAAAAAAAAGGATATATTTACCTTTTCATTTCAAACATTTAGGATAAAAGTATTTCATTTAAAATAATGGAAAAAAAATAAGAGAAAAATCAAATTTATTGTCAAAAAATACAACATAAAATGATAAAGTGATAAGAATAGATAATTCTATTGGAGTGGTGTATAAAAATTCACTCTCTATTATAACTTTTTACTAAAAATACTCTCTAAAATAGAGAATACTATTGGAGATTGCTCTTAGGGTGATTCAGTGGCTAACCCTGATCTTTGGTAACATAGAGGTATCAAGTTCAACACTTCTCACACCCTCTAAGGGTCAGCTACCCTTGTTGTTCAGGGGATATGTTCTAAATCGCTCGGGCTATAGTGGCCAGTATCCGACCTTGAAGGAGTAACCGATACAAGTCTACACACCCTAAGGCCTGCTAAAACCATAAGCAAGTGAAATGCTTGCTTAGGGCCTCCAAAAAATGAGGGGGCCCAAATTATATTTTTGGTCTTTATAATATAAGTTAATTTGGCTCAAGAATATTATAGAATAAGGAACCCAAAAGATACAAATTTTGATTCTCTCTCATCTTCTTTGAATTTTACACTCTCCCACCAACTAGTGGTTACATTTGACATAACTCACCTAAAAGATCATATCATTCCTCTTCATTTATTATCAGTCCAATACAACTTTTCGATAGGGCCGTTTAGAGTAAAATTAGAAACTTTGTGCAATTAACTAAAATAATTCAATTAAGAACCAAAATTAGACTCTCTCCAGAAAATCAGGATGATTCAAATCTTCTCCAATATACGTTCCTTTAATTTTTCTCTATGGTAGATCACCCATCACAAATTAAGTAAGACAAATTATATAAGTTCGTTCTCCACATAATTATTAGTTTACTAGTGAGAGAAAGTGCATTGGAGGGAATTTGAATCTTCAAAGAAGAGTAAGTTCCTTGAAACTTAGGCATAACCTTAGTTGAGGACATGTTAGTGATAGCCTATATGTGTCTATCTATCAAGTCACGTATTGTGGAGGTGGCCCGAGCCAAACTAAGGCCTTAAGCAAAATTTATGTATGAGGCCGTATTAATTGCTATTATTCTGGCATATGTAATGGGTTTTTTTAAAGGTTAATACACCATAAGACACTTATTTGTGAAAAAATATCATCTAAAAAAAGTTACGAAAAGAAGTTCATCTAATAGTGAAAAAGACTGTTATAACCTTGTATATACTCTTTTGTGATGAAATGATCTTCCCAAAATTTAATCTTCAAAGGGAGCATTCAAACTCTCCCCTCCCCCCCCCCCCCCCCCCCCCCAAAAAAAAAATCAAAATGGGCATTAAAGTTTTAAAATTCAAAAAATCCTCTCCGCCAATTTCATCATCTCGGAAAAAGGGTTTTGAAGTGACCTGTTCATATTCTACAACAGCAAAGATACGATTTTAAGAACACAGTGTAACAACATGCTATACACTTGTCTATTTGTCACACTGTGACAAAAAATGTGCATTTACATTGTCTGATTGCTTTACAAACTAAATGATATATTTGACATAGTGCGACATAAAAATAATGAGTTGGTTGTACCCAATACTGCTTGTCACACTATAACAAAAACTGTGTCACAGTGTAACAACACACTGGAGACTAACGGAAGGCACCATAGCAGATTAACATCAAAAAATAATATGAAAAAAAATTGGTTGTTGACGTTAAGTTCTATGCATTTGAAATCAACAGGTCATTACATTAACAAAGAACATATATACTCAAATTTGATGTTGTTATTTGACTGTAAAATCACAAATCCATTGAGACTTTTCTGGAACAATACTCGTAACAATATCTGAATAAGGTTTCTTGAATAGAACAATGAAAATCACAGTAATAGCAGATGATGATATTGTTGACTGATGAAAAAATCGGTAATAACTTAGATAGAAAATCAAATGTTGAATAGGAAAAAGAATATGTATGTTCAAAATTTAAATGTCCACATCCATTAAAATATGAATCTGTTGATATAATAAAATTAAATCCCACAAATAAGGTAACTATCTAAAAATATTGTCCATGAATTATAAAAAAGGTATTTATGTAAAAAAAAATATTTTAAAAATTGTCAATGTGTATCTAGATACAAGATATATACAATTAGGAATATTTATTCACAACAGAGTTTCTGCATAGTATTTTACCACAAATAAGTAGTTTATATGATACCTATCCACAATTTCCCTATATAAAATTGTTTAGAATCTATTTTCTTATCATTCGAGATGACAAATTACTATTTAAATTTTGTAGGATATCATTTAAAATGGTAAACCCATTAAAGTTCTAAGAGTTGATAGATAATAAATTTTAAGCCCAATACTAGATATTCTAGTGATGCTTTGTCATGGCAATAAAAAGAAATGCTCAACAAAATCTATTCACATTTAGACAAATTTAAATTATCAATAGACCATCAAAATATAAAATAACCAAGAATACATAATTTTCAAGTTAATTAAAGTGGTTGAAAACAATATGTGGAAGAAACAATATTTAATTTTGTTACACGTGATAGGTTCCAAGACATAAATAATATTACTTTTAATACCATGAATCTCACATAAATATGTCAGTCATAAAAACAAAATTTGAATTTTATTAAACCTGGATCTAAAAGTTCTCCCATAAATTGTTTAGGGAACAAAGTAAGATTTGATTGAACATGGGTATAAAAATTTTATTTCGTGCTTATAAACAAAAATTGAATTTAATTAAATATTGTTCTAAAAATTTTATTTGAAAACAAAATTAGACTTCATTGAATATGAATCTAAAAGTTTTATTTGAGGCCTTTAGGAAAAAAAAAAGGGGGGGGAGATGGTACCACAAGTCCAACATGAGTAACTTTTAAAATTTTAGGTCCACGCGCATAACTTTTGGATCTAAAGTATAATTACAGCCACAAAGACAATAATACCCTTAATAAAATATGCTAGTCTTAATTTAGTTTTTCTGTAACTGAAATCCCTTCAATTGGATTCATAAAAGAATTCTCTTTTATTAGTTCACGATTCTGAGTGTTTATTGCTTTAAATTTCATCTAAGGAAATCATGACCAAAACAATTGAACCCATGACTAGCAATCGCTTGAAAACTGGCTGTCGATCAAGTCCCCTATGTTGATAACAACAACTTTGGGAGCATCACGTATATTCGGTTTTGGGACAATATAAAATAAAATCACATAATTCAGACATTATATTAGGAACCATTATTAAAAGATATGATATGTGATTACTATTTACAACCATGGTACAAGGATGCAAACATAATTTGCCAAAATAATAATAATAATAATAAAATGAGAACAAGGATGAACCAGTAAATTATTTGCACTCCGTCATTTTTTATTGGACTGGCCAATTATTTTCATTTATTTAGAACTTTTCTCTTATAGTTACCAACATATCATTTGGTACAACAACAACGTTTTATGAATCCACCACCACTACAATCCCCCTGGCTAAAGTCATTGGCCTTGCATTGAGTATCGCATGCTGGACCAACTAGCACTCCCAAACACCTCTTTATGCAAAGTTGGTTTTGCCCCATCTGCCAAAAGACACAAACATAAGACAAAAGAAAAATAAACAAATTAATTAAAATAAATAAAAAGAAAAAGAGATTGCTTTTTGCCTCGTAACGGAAAATCATCACAGTCATCCGTTTTTTAAAATCATGGTTGTAATATAAATCTCGAATGTAACGTAATTTTTTATAAATCACTTCATCTTACTAGGTCGGAATTTTATGGGACTAGAAAGAATCGAATTGAGGGCGTGGGGATTAACGTTTCGCCCCTTGTTTGACTCCTGAACAGAAATGTTTGGATTTTGAAGGGATGATTTTCCAGTTCTGACCAGCGTAGTTGTGATAATGAGAAAAACAATGAGAAATTTTTGAAGAACCATCTCTTCTCTTCTAGTACTACTTTAGTGAGAAGCTATTAGAGTTGAGCAACCCTTTATATAGACCAACCTTAAAGAGGAAAGTGTGCATGAATTAAAAACTTGTTACCATTTATTGTATTGTAACAAATATGTTGGTAGCATCCGACAAAGAAAAGTAATTAACTTTAAAAACTTAATAGATTTCATAACCCTCATGGGTGGTTTAGTGGCTGAATCTGATCTCTGGTGATATAGAAGTATCATGTTCCACACTTCTCATACCCCCTAAGAGTCAGCCACTTTTGTTCCTCTGGGGATATGTTCTAAACCCACCATTTATCCAAACTCAAGGGAATAGTCGGTAAGAGGCCGGATACCAAAAAAAAGTACCTTAACAGATTTTATTGATGACAATTAGCTATATCCTTTGAGTGAAGCCCTACAATAATCACTCTACTTTTATCGAACGTAGGAAATCTCTTCTTTTTCACTTAAACTGTCGTTAGAATTTTTAATCCAACTTTTCGATGGGACGGTTTAGAGTGAAATTAGAAACTTTGTGTAATTAAGTGACCTAATTCAAAATTAAGAACCTTTGAAGATCCGGGCATTCGGATCTTCTCCAATACACGCTCCATTAATTTTTCTCCACATAACTCTTAGTTTACTAGTGAGAGAAAGTACGTTGGAGGGAATTTGAATCTTCAAATAAGAGTATTAGTTCCTTGAAACTTAGGTGTAACCTTAGTTGTGGTTGAAAATAATATGTGGAAGAAATAATATATAGTTTTGTTACACATGATAGGTTCCAAAACATAAATAGTATTACTTTTAATACAATGAATCTCACATAAATATGTCTGTCAGAAAAATAAAATTTGAATTTTATTGAACCAGGATCTAAAAGTTCTCCCATAAATCGTTTAGGGGCCATAAAAACAAAGTAAGATTTGATTGAACATGGGTATAAAATTTTTATTTCATGCTTAAAAACAAAAATTGAATTTAATTAAATTTGGTTCTAAAAATTTTATTTGAAAACAAAATTAGACTTCATTGAATATGAGTCTAAAATTTTTTTCAAGGCCTTTAGGAAGAAAAAAGGGGAGATGGTACCACAAGTCCAACGTGAGTAACTTTTAAGATTTTAGGTCCACGTGCATAACTTTTGGATCTAAAAGTACAATTACAACCACAAAGATAATAATACTGTTAATAAAAGGGTAAATTGGAAGAGGTACACCAAATTAAAGTTAATTGTAAAAAAATACACAAAAAAAATATAGAGTAAAGAAGTCCTTAATTTTGATATTTATTTGTGTCCAAGTATATTATTTGAAATTTTCATATTTTCTTGTGACATTTATGTCCTCCCTTGATCCATGCGTATTTTTTTTTGGAAAGTAGTTTTATTTTCAAATTATATTTATGCATTAAATATCTCATAGTTTTAGGATATATCATTTTGTTTGAATTTCAAATTTTGAAACCCTGTCTTTTTGGAGTTAATTGTAAAAAAGTATACAGAAAAAAATTTAGAGGAAAAAAGTCTTTAATTTTAGTTCTTATTTGTGTCCAAGTACATAATTTGAAATTTTCGGATTTTTCTTTGACATTTGTGCTCCTTTAATTCATGCGATTTATTTTTGGAAACTGATTTATTTTTCAGATTATATGTATGCATTAAAAATCTCCTAATTTAATGAAAAATTTGATCCTTCCGTTTTTTTTAGGATAAATATATGCATTAAAAATCTTCTAATTTAGTAGAAGATTTGATTCTTTGATTCTTCTGTATGCATTAAAAATCTCCTAATTTAATGGAAGATTTGATCCTTTTGTTTTTTTTGAGGATAAATGTATGCATTAAAAATCTTCTAATTTAATGGAAGATTTGATTCTTTGATTTTTTCGTTTATTGTGAGGATAAATCAGTTGGTTTGAATTTAAAATTTTGCAATAGTATATTTTGTTATTTTAAAGGTGATTATTTTGTTTTTTAACATGCGAACACCATAACAGTGTAACAATAACAGTGTAACAAGACACTTACACAAAATATTGTACTATTACATTTTGTCAAACATATATTTGCATATAATTTCATTCAAACAGTTCATCTCTATTTTGAATTTGTTACCACATCCACAAAACCACTGAACACTGTCGTTGTTATTGTGTATTGTTACACTATTTTTTTTACATTATGAGGGAAACACAGTCAACAGTTAGGAGATACACACAGTTTATTCACACACAATGAATTAATATGACAGAAACATCGTATTTCACACAGGCCAACGATCAATTTTCAACAACTGGTTTTGGTCTTCAAATGCCGAAGTTCGTACGTATCTTCAAATGGCGAACAAATCTTCAAAAAATAGATGTTGTTGACGATCTTACATCAAATGGGCTAAATAGTAGGATTTTTCCTCCAAAAACAAAACCCTCTAGATGTTCAGGGAATAAGAACTTTCTGCCAAAAAAAACACCAAAATCAAAATAAATGTAATAATATTTTGATTTTGGATAACCCATGATGTCAATACAAAAAAAAAAGTACATGGAAGAAAGTTCAAAAGTTGCATGCCAATGAGCAACAATCAACGCCTGTTTCAGGTTTACAAATGCCGAAGTTTGAAAGTTTCTTCAAATTGCGAACAAAACTTTCACCATTCTTGAGTTTGTGCCAATCAAATCCCAAATCTTCTGTCAATCGATGTACATTTCACAATCGAAACCCTCGTTTATGGAAGACAGAGAGTTAGGAAGTTTCTCTGAAGAAGATGTTTTGTGAGGAAGAAGGAGTATACATGACGATTACCGAAGATGAAGATATTTTGAAATAAATGTACCTAAATTTTAGTGGTTAAGATAAATGTATTGTTACAGTTTTTAGGAAAGAAAATTTTACAAAATTGGCATTTATGTCTTTATATCTCAGTAGTATATTTTTTTCCAAAACATTTTTTCTGTGTATTTTTTTACAATTATGTCTAATTTAGTGTACCGACTTCCAAAAGATCCATAACTTAATAAAATATGCTAGTCTTAATAAAAGGAGCCCAAAAGTTAAAAGGGTTTTGTTATTCTAGAAGATTTACTTTCTTATTTAAAATGTATTCTATCTCTTGTCTCTTTTACTCAAATTTCTGTAAGCATGGATTGAAAGTGACAACTAGGAAATGATAAAGTTGAGCTCTTCGGAAGGCGTCCCTCCATGGGAGATTGCAACAGTGGTACAAGACATCAAAAACATATTAGGAATCCTTACACTTAAGTTCTCATATGTACCCAGGGCCCTTCATAGGGCTACTCATTAGGTTGCAGTCTCAGCCAATTTTGATACTCTGCCTTGTAATTGGGTTTGCCAGCCTCCTGATGAGTTAGGGAGGATTTTGATATTTGATAACACCAGCTGAAATATATGGACTATGACCTACAGTTGAAGAAAAAAAAAATAAAAAATTGTCTCATTCTATATCTCTTCGCTTTCATCCGTCCCTTTCTCCATCTCCTCTCCCTTTCTCAAAATTCTCTATCCTATTTATTTGTCTCATTTTATCTCTCATATGTCTCTTTCTCTTTCTCCTCTATTTTTCAAATTTCTCTCTCCTATTTATTTCACCTCATTCTATCTCTTTTCTCTTCTTTAAATTCCCCTCTCTTCCTTCTCACTCTCTCGTTTCCTTATATGACTCTCTTCTTTTCTCTCTTTTGTTTATCCTCTATGGGCTCATTTGGTAGACGTATTATGAAGGGATTAAATATTAGATTGTACTATTTTTTATTTAATCGGGCATAATACTTTTGTTTGGTAAGCAAATTTGATACTGTACTAATTTAAAAAATGTATACTAATCGTATGCTTATTGTATATTTTTTATACGATAGACCTGTATTATGAAGGTATTTTAATACCACCAAAAGAGGTGGTATTATAATCCAACTCAAACGTATTATTCTACATATTTACTATTATAACTCCCCAACTGCTAAAATCAAGCTGTCATCAATGTAACAAACACTGATTGAGGGTATTTTTGTTAATTCAATATTAATACGAAGAAATAATTTACTAACCAAACAACCGATTGTATTAAATAACTACTATCCAACGTTTATGTTGTGTATTGCTAAACACTAGATAAAATTACGTACTGTATTTAATCTTGTATTTTATCTATATGTATTAAATTTGACTGTATTATTTTATCCAATCCATCCATTTCTAATACGGCAACCAAACGAGCCCTATATTTATGTGTGGCATATATTTTTTCTCATTTTCTCCATATCTCTAGTATCTCTCTCATCTCTATTTTTTTTTTAAATTTTCTATTCTCTCTCTTCCGTCCCACTATCTGTAATTTTTCCTTAAATTTCTCTCACATCTCTCTTTCCTCAAATTGATATTTCTTTTAGGGTTAATCTCAAATTGCACTCTGAATAATCGTTCGAATCTCAATTTACACCCTTAAAGATAAAAAATCTTAATTTGCACCCTTAAAGATATAATGATATTTCAGGGTGCAATTTGCAATTAACCATTTTTTTTTATTTCTTTTCTCTATCCCTCTACCTTATATATACTGACATATTTTTACCTTTTTCATATCTCATTTTATTTTTTTAGTAAGACAAAATCGACATAATTAATGAGATTTGGTAATTTATTTGAAAACAAAATTAAGGAGTTTTAATTGGACTTAAAAATATATTGTGCTTATTAGCGGAGTTTATTAGAGTGAGTTTCAGTATCACTTGTCAAATTGGACAGCGAAATACACTAAAAATAGTAAAATTATGCATACTTCACTTTCCAAACTATGAAGTGAAATAGAAGTTTCATTGCAAATTAATAGTCAAATTAAGCTATAAGTGTAAAAATTTACAACCTAATTTCACTGGTCAAATAGTGATAGTGAAATTGACCTATAATCCTAAAAATTCACTATCATCCAATTTTAGTGTTGCATTGAAATAGAGCAAGTTTCATTATACACTGAAATAGAAATTTAACTATTATTAGACCGTCGAAATTCACTATAGTAAAAATTATAGAGAGAGATGGAGAGAGTAGAAATAGGTGGTTCTAAATAGTGAAATATCTAATTCCATTATGTAATATTGCTTGTTCGACATAATTCACAGTTTATACAAACAATAAAATACATATTTCACTGTTTTGACAATAAAATGTGTATTTTGTTGTCTTCGACTATGAATAGTGAAATATGTATTTCATTGTTTAGACAATAACCACCGTGACCAAATCCCAACACAATCAATGAATCATCACAACTTAACCATTTAAATAGTAAAAATAGTACACTAGAGGAATGAGCATATATACTCTTCAAACTACATTAAAATACTCTATCAAGTCCATCGAAACTCTTCTTCTTCAGTGACGTGTCCATCACACTTGATTTTCAAACTTTATGCTTCAACTTGATCATCATTACGAAAAATTGGTCAAGATCTAAATAGTTTTTACTATTGAGTTGTAGATGCGAAGCATTCAACTCAATCAAGATTTAAGAAGGTTTCTGCTTTCATGGCCCTAGATATAATCAAGAAAGAGAGAATTATTTTCTTGAAGTTTGTTATTAATTATATGTTGGAGAAGAGAGAAAAGATAATCTTAATTTTTTGACTTCAGGAGAGAGAGAGAGAGAGAAATTAATAAAAGAGAGAGAAACAGAAGATAGACATGAATTAATGGAAGAGGAAGAATAGAGAATATGACAAAAAAAAAAGATAAAGATGAGAGAGTTACATAAGAGAGAGAGAATGAATTGATGGAAGAGAAAACTTTATGGGTGCCAGTAGTCAAGTCTATTTTTTTGCAAGTAAAAGGTCTCAGATTCGATACTTTGCACAACTCTTAAGGACCAACCACCCTTCTTTCTTAGGGGATATGTCCTTAAGCTAGCTCGAGTTATGGTGATCGGTCTCAGAGCTCGAGAAAATGAATCTATGATGTCCAATTCTGTAACTTTGAGTTGATTCTCCAAATATAGAAAACCTATTAGAATTTGAATTTTAGTGGTTCACTCTAAAATTGAGAGTTGCCAAGGCTGCACTTAGGAATAATGATGCTTTGAAAAACACTTGATCCAATAAGTGAAAGACGCTAACTGAATAGTTATAGATGTTGCAAGCAAAGATTATATAGCCTACTTGATTGCAAGTTGACTAAGTTATATCCCTCTTTAGATTGTTTTGTTCCCAGGGAATGGTTTTTTGTGTTTTCATTGATATGGTACTTCAACCGAGAAAGACTCTGTCCCGCCTCTTTGTTCGAATCACTGACGGTTCGGGCAGGCTCACAGGACAGGAATTATGAAAAGAAGAAACGTCTGGCTTTGCCTATTCTAGTGCGGGTTCTCGCTCAGAATAAATCGCTTCACTTTGAGTTGGCTTTGCCTGTCCTAACAACACTGATTTTACATTCTTGTAACAAACGACTGAATTTCTTATTCGGTGGAAATGGAAGTTGAAATCCTCTCAAGGGAAATGATCAAGCCATGTTCCCAAACACCTCCCCATCTAAAAAGTTTCAAACTCCCCCTCTTGGACCAGATCACTAATGTAGGCTATGTTCCAGCCCTTTTCTTCTACCCCAAGATTGATCCCAAAATTAACCAGTCAATAGCACAGCCAAAATTCTCTCTCCAAAACCCTACACGATTCTACCCGTTCGCAGGAAGGATAAAGGATCACATGTCCATTGACTGAAACGACGCAGGCGTCCCATTTTACGAGGCACAGGTTTACTGCCCCATGTCTGAGCTTCTCAACGAACCCGAACTCGAGCTTATGCACAAATTTGTTCCCCTTCATTGACTTGATATCCAGCATCAGGGCTAAAGCCACGAGCCAAGTCGTGCCTCGCCCGAGTAAAGTTGAAGCAGTGTCATGCTTCATCTGGAAGCGCGCCATGGCTGCTGCCAAGGTATTAAATGGTTCCCGGCGCCCCTCTGTGTTATTGTATGTAGTAAACATGGGATCAAGAA
Source organism: Ilex aquifolium (assembly GCA_951799425.1). Taxonomy (NCBI): domain Eukaryota; kingdom Viridiplantae; phylum Streptophyta; class Magnoliopsida; order Aquifoliales; family Aquifoliaceae; genus Ilex; species Ilex aquifolium. The sequence continues at coordinate 15,659,285 of OX637397.1, read as the reverse complement.
TGGTGCCACCAATGTCGGAGTATACGATTGGGAATATTTTTTGGTTTGCAACCACTGGCTGTGATGAAACAGAGAAGGAGATGGAGCTACGAGATTTGGTGGGTCAGTTGAATGAAGCTTTTTCTGAAAATCAGTGGCGATTATATAAAGAAACTACAAGGGGATGAAGGGTTTTGTGCTATTCAGAAGTACCTAGCAGAGGTTAAAGAGAAGCATTTGAGAGAAAAGCCAGATTCATATTCAATCACAAGTTGGTGCAATTCGGATTTGAACAATGTAGATATTGTTTGGGGAAAGCCAAGGAGTCCAACACAACTGACTATTGAAGAAAAGCATACAATAAAGACAACATTACAAGACACAAGAGAGGAATGTCATCAAACTTCTTAGCCGTTGAAGTCCAAAAAGAAACCAAAAAAAGGAAGTATATCCCATAATCCTTCAACTTCTTCACATCTATCCCACAAAATTCTTACATTCTTTTCTTCCCGAATCACCCATAAAATAGCGAAGAAAGCATTATGTCAAATAATCTTCCATTATGTATTTCTCCCAAACTCCCCATCATGTAAACAAAACATAGATTTCATATCCTTTGGTGCGACCCAAGAAAAAATTGCAAAGTCAAAAAGCTTATTCCAAAGAACTCGTGCCAAAGGACAACGCAAAAATAAGTGATATACACTCCCATAATCACCTCTACACATACACACCATTGCGGTTGAAGGCAATAGTTATGTCTCCTCTTTTGAAGTACCTCATTGGTACTAACCTTACCATGGCCAATGATCCATGCACAAACTTGAACCTTTAAAAGCACTTTAACCTTCCAAATCCAAATCATCAAGATGGATCGAAAGAAGGAAGTAAAGGATCATTGATTAAAAATTCAAAGAAAGATTTACAAGAAAATATACTCATTGGATCACCAATTCAATACATCCTATCCTCCAAGTTAGGAGTTAACATAACATTATTAAGCTTGGAATAAAGATTCATCAATTCCAAACGTTCCCCATCATTAAGATTTCTACGAAAACTAAAATCCCAAGAAATCGGCTAAGAGTATGACCGAACGATGGATTCAACCGAGCATCTTGATAACAAGAAATTCGATACAATCGAGGAAGAAACTAGAGAAAAAAGACTCGCCCACCCAAATATCTTACAAAAAATGCACTCTAGTTCCATCAACCATAATAAACTTAACCATTTGAGAAAAGTGAGGTAAACCCTGAGAGATGAACTTACACGAACTCCGAAAAGTTCCCCTTCTAACTCCATTAACATCCCACTTATTAGCTTGTAACTCATACTAGCTCGTTGCTCTTAATAATGACATGCCACAATAAATTTTGCTCCAAAAGGAAACTCCAAAGCCATTTCCCATCAACCTTATTCCTATTCACTAAATTCCCGATCGAAAATCTGCCCTTATTTTTTGGCCAACTCACCACTTTCCAACGAATCAAATGGCCCTTCCCTCCCTCTCCCACCCCTTCCCATAAGAAATCCCTCATTAGACATTCAATTTCCTTAGCCTTCACCCCAAGCATTTTAAAAAGAGACCTCCCACCCCGCCCCCCAACCCAAAAAAAAAAATAATAATAATAATAAAAGATTTCTTCCATCTATCTTATCTCCACCCCCACTTTCTCAACCACTGGATCCCAAAAAATTCTAGACAATGGGTTGTCTCCCCAAAGAAAACCTAGGTTATTCAATGGCCACTCACCCACTACACATTCCATTTCTCGCGCCATCCTATCCACCTTCCCCTAACTAGAATTGATGCCCACTACAACATCTTTATCCATATTAATCTTAAGTGTCGAGATGACCCCAAATACATCAACAATCATCTTTAAATTTCTTAATTTTTGCTCATCCCTTGAAAAAAATAAAATAGTGTCATCTGCAAATTGCAAATGAGAGATCTCTTTACGATCTCCTCTCCATCAATTTACTTAATCCATCCACCACATAGGTAAACAAAAGCAGTGATAAAGGATCCCCTTGTCTGAATCTCCTATATGCCTTAAATCTACCTCTAAGTTTACTATTCATAATGACCCGAAAATTCACCAATTCCATATCCCCTAATCCACTTTCTCCACCTCACACCAAATCCCTTTTCTTCTGGGTCCCAGAAGGTATCCATCTGGCTTCCGTGTAAGTTGAAAATCTATATGTATGATTCTGTGTGTTCTATCAAATAAAACCTTTTTCTTCCAACACAAAATCCAAAAAATCCCAACCTACATGATCATACGCTTTTTCAAAATCAATTTTCAACACAAAACCTTCTTCTCCCTTCCCTGTGTACTCCTCAACAATCTCATTAGTTACAAATGTCACATCCATAACTTGTCTACCCCTCACAAAAGTCCCTTGATATTTTGAAATTGTAACCCAAATAGTCTCTTAACCTCATAGAAAGAACTTTAGAAACAATCTTATACAAACTTGTAACCAAATTGATAGGCCTAAAATCCTGTTCTAAAGCTTTCTCCCTTAGAAAACAAGCTTATACCATGTACAATAAAAGTAACACTTAAGCTATCATTTACATTATAAACAAAGAGGATCACCTTGAAACAATGCATAGCAAACAAGTAAACAACCACCACCACAGATAGTTTTATTCCTTCACATTATAACTTGTTCATGATTTAATCACCACTTTCAATTCCACATGTTCATACATTCAGTAAATTGGTTTATGGTTCATTTCAACCCACGAATCTAAAAATCCACAAACAATAAATCTCAGTCAAGTCTAGGACTTTTCACCCAAAGAAGTCACTAACACATTATGATTTTCAAGATTTACAAACATTATGCATGCATACGGCGATCCACAAACTAAACCAAGCAACACCATATTTCACATCAACGAAGGCATACTTGGTAAGATTCTCACATTTTTTTCATTCAACCCATGATGTTCTGCGTGAAATAACTAAAACTGTTTCTGAAACCAGTACTTGGTCTTCAAACCACACTTTCTAATGGTTTCAATCAAAGTAAGAAAAAAAAAAAGCATGGTTGAAATTACATGAAACAAGTTAGATAATAACATCTTTGACCCTAAAATTTCAAAGCGGAGGTAAGAACACTAAAAATCACTTTCCAGCGACTCCAACTATCTTTAGGAATTCACCGAAATTTGTACACTGATATATTTGAAGAAAGCCAAAGCTCAAACAATCAAGGTATTATGTAGTTTCAGTACGAAAAGAACCCTGTATATATAGTCTATCCAAGTGTGAGAAAATTACACTTATTTCACTAGTTATCAATTCCACAAATCCTAGACCACTGACTTCTAATTTAAGAGTGTAAATTAAACTCTTCAAATGGTTCGAAAGCAACAATTGTTGTCTCCAACCTCAATCAAAACTCATCGAACAATAATTTGCTAGGGTATGCTACTTTAGCTACCAAATTAAAGGAGGTTGAGGTGAGAAGATCAAGGCTTTCAGGTGAAAGATGAAGACTTCAGATTCCTTAATAATTCTGTAGAACAATGTTTTTTTATAAATTACAGGTGATGACCAGATCAAGAGTCACAAATCAAATGGAAGAAGTTACACAAAAGTGCAGTTGGGTCTTAATGGTACCTTCCTCATGGAAATAGCTTTGAAGCAATCCAAGCACCTTATTGACATGACACTGCTTCAGGGAAATTAAACAGGTAAATCCAATCTTTGAACACATGAAATAGGACACTTATAGACATGAACTGAAATTTTTTTGCCCAACATATTACAACAATACTTATATTTGATTCTTTCTGGTATTACTAGTCTCTTCTATTTTTGTCAGACATAGTGACCATCAGAAGTTGGAGGAAAGGAAAAACGAGTAAGCTACAGCCACAACCTGAACAGAGCACTGTTTATTATTTGGAAGTGTAGGACTGCAATCTTATTTCCCATTGTTGTCACCACCATACTGTGTTGAGTTTCCATTCCAGAAGGCATTTCTGTCAGCAAACCGGCTATCATCATCATCGTGTTTCAGTGTGTGAATATTGCTACCAAAACCAGATGATGATGATGGCTTTCTGTTGTTGCTGTTATTCGCACCAGTTGGAGGAGTGCTCTGGTTTGATGAATGAACAGTGTAAGGACCCCCTGTGCCCCTGAGATTATTCTGCAGAGTAGGATTTGGACCTATGATATTGAAAGTATTAGAGTCAAAAAAAACTATTGGAAGTTTTATGCCAATATGTGCCATGAAAAAAAAAATACTTCAATTTTTTATTTCTCATGCATCTCCATCTTAGAATTAACTATAAATATGTGAAAATTACACTGCGGCACTCACTGGTTCATTTAACATAAAAATGAAAAGACACCAAAGTCTATTGGGTTTAAAGAAACCAATTAGACTCCAGATCCTCATATGCTATAACCTTTGGCCCAATAAGTTGTGGGTTCTAACAGGAGAGCAACCACTTTGTGCAAACAATGTCAAACCTTAGGTTTGCACCAATCTAACCCCCATTTAATGGGGACTAAACTAGGAGCTATATTTTTTACTTATGCAAATTTAGGAGCTGTTTCATAAAACTAACACGGAGATTGTAACCATGAAACAGTAAAACATGAATTTGCAAACTTGAATTTTAACAAAGAATCTAAGCTCGCTTAAGCAACAAAAAAGAAGTTAAGCCTCAAAAAATTTGGACTCTTAGCCAGTCAAAAAGATATTTAGTCTACAAGAAATTGGGTAAACAACATACTAAATCGTATTCTGCGACAAAAAGGGCTGAAAAAGGAGTGTGGTTTGGGGACGTCTTTCCTCTTCTTTTTTTTTTTCTTTTTCCAGCGAATTTATAACTCTCTTGTGGTTCAAAATGCAACAACAAACCAACGGGGCTTTGGTCCAATGGTACTCCTTACCTTATGAAGACATTGTCTTCTTGAGGTCAAGGGTTCAAGTCTCCCTCTCCCTCTCCCTCTCCCCCAGAAAAAAAAAATTTTAAAAAAGAAAAAAAAATGCAACAACAAATGGGGTTAACAATTTAGATCACAATGATAATAAAATCCTCCACTGCTTGAAATCCTCCAGTGTCTTTCTCCAAAAAAATCTTTTCACTAAAATAAAACTAATATACAGAGAGAGAAAGAAAGGGAGAAGGAGAGAGAGAGTTCCCTTTCAATTTCCACATGTTATTTTATTAATAAATTGAAATTTTCAAAACTTAATATAACAAGAATTTCATAGTCTAACAAGAATTACAACACCACCTAATCTAAGAACAATATAATGGCAAAGGAGAATTTTTCAAACCATGGAGTGGTAAGGTGCTAGAGGCCCAAACTATGGGTAAAAGATCATGATTTTTGAAGCAAAATGGTAGCTAAAATGTCTTGAACAACAGTGGGGAAACAAGATGAAAATCGATGCAAGGTAAAAATCAGTAGTTCAACTAAATAGAATTTAAAGTTATAACTTCTAACGCTTACATAAGGAATCTTTTCAACATAGAGCTCCAACAAGATTATGAGAAAAAAAAATGAAGGACCAGAAACTCACGATATTGCCACATGCTGCTTTCAGTTTCCTGTGCAGAATTTGATGAGCTGGCACCACTCCTAAGATAGGAGAAAGGATTCAAATAAGATAACATCCTTTTCGTGAATCCTATGTATCCTTCGTTGCTTCCACTTGAAGAACTAATATCATGCGTGGAATTTGTTTGGCTGCTTGAAGATTTGTTGTGAACTACAGCTCGGTGATGCGGAATTACTATTAATGCTTGTCTGTAGGTCAGACCCAACTCTGATAGTGTTTTGCTCAAATCTGCACCATATTAAAAGACAATAATTTTTTTTTTGGAAAAAAACTTAAATCAATTCCTTTCCAAAAAATTCAGAATATGGTCTAATAAGAACCGTAAAATAATTCCTATTTAATACAAAAGTAAAGTAGTTCTCAAAGGGAGTACAATCTGCTGGAAAGTTAAAATGAAGTACACTAGTCACACTGAAGGTTTTGATAGATTCCAGAATAAAAATGAAACCAACAGCTTTTTATGAATCAACGTACTGATTCCATACCTTTTTTTTGGTACAGGATCTATTAGCAAAGCATCATCGTATGTGAAATAGCATTCGCTACATAAATTTAGTGCCTCCATAGATAATGATGGAAACACAAAAACAGTGTACCAGCATGCAAACCATCTGAAAATAAAATATTTCACACCATAATACATGATTTAGCTCCCTGCTCCTGATATAAAATGGGCCTTGAGCCTTTCTCAGCTTTAACATTCACAAACGTAGGCCAGGTGTGGACTGTTGTCCCTCAGAAATGTAAATCCTTAGGACATCCTAATGAAAAGTTGTGTCCACGCACAGTGATGGAAGTACGATTTTATCCTTTTTTTTTTTTGCATGCCTCAATCTAATTTTCCAATAGCCACTACAATCAACAAAATCCCTTCCTAAATATGGATTAAATCCAGACATATTTTCACAACACTTGAATATAGATGTACTCGGTGTATGCACAATCATGAATCAATAGATATTAACAATTGCACTCACAAAAGTATAACATTAAAGATCCATATTTAAAGGGCTATTATACAAAGTTAAAAAAAAAAAAAAAAAAGTTTGACCCCCCCCCCCCCCCCCTACTTTTTTTCTCTTTCTTTTATTTCCTGCGGGGGCACTTAATAGATGATGGATTGAATTCCTTATTCAAGACTCTACTCAGCCAAGTTCTACCAAAACCGAGGGAATGGCATCCCCACGTCTACGTGTAGTTCTGCCACCATCCACATAGGAGAAATATTGAACAATGACATCTCTCGAGCACTCCTCAATGCCCATCTCACATGTTTTAGATGTTTAAGCTGCCTAAAAATCTTGGAATTTAAATTCTCCTTTCTTCTAGTATACCAAAAGAAATTACAACAAAAAAACTCCAAAAAAAAATATATATATATTTTCATCCGGAAGTTTTAGGAAAAATGTACCTGCGTTTACAGATATAAAAAGCTGCATACATATTTCATACATAAACCCACATGTAGGGCCAATGTTAATTTGGTTGCTTCTAAGTTAGTCAATGGCTTAGCCACTACTCGTAGGGTTATGGACATCAAACACCTTCACTTTTTTCATGCAACTATCGCACACTAAAAAAAGGATTATTTCTCTCATTTTCCCTCTCAAATACTGATAACAGATACCAAAGTTAGACCTTAGCCAAAAGGTTAAAAAAAAGCATCATTTTCACACCAACACATATTGTTTATGATTCCTCTGCCTAGCTTCGAAAATAAAAAACTCGCTCTCGACTTCTTAATGTTGGGGCTTCTCTGCAGGTGGTCATAGAAATAGTTCAACTTCTTTCAAGAATGCTAATTTAGAAATCAAGTGTAAAGATGGTGTGCACTTTCATTGTTCCAATCACTTTCTACTTCTCTCACCTTTATTTCACTTTAAAATTATGAGTTTGAATGAAAAACTGTGGAAAATAAACAACTTTAGAAGACACAGTAAAAGGAATCCCAAACACAGGCTGCATTCCCTCCTTTTAATTAAAGAAAGTGAAATCAGCATTGCCCAATCATTTCCACCACTTCCACCAGTACCGTCTACATCATCACTTTTCTCAAAAGGCTGCCAGTTGAGTTTTGGCATTGAAGCGCAGAGAGAAAGAGACTTTAGTTGTGGGAAACGGTTAGAAAACCTACACTTGATGCACTGAGGCTATCAACACCTTCTAATACATCTACATAGCAAAGCATACTCAGAATTTATTTCCACCTCCCCAAACACACACACACACACACACACCCCCCCAACATCCATTGTTCCTTAGAACTCACCAATTCAATGTGCTTCATACAGAGCCGCATCTGTGTCTTTTGCTTTGTTCGTGTCCAGGTAACATAGCACAAATCTAAACTACATAGTCTGTAAATTAATTCTCCTCCATAGAAACTATTCTTGGAAAATTCCACTACTACCCCTTGTTTTTTTTTTTTTATAGAATACGAGGAATATTATTAACTAGAAAAGTATAAAGGTACATAGGAGGACAAGGGAGTCCTCAAAAGGGAAAAAGCAAAATAGAAAATGCCTAATCAAGCTTAAAGCAGAATACAAGAAGTGGTGAACCAAAGCAATGAAGTAGACTATGGCTTCGCAATTCACACACTTCAGTCCAATGGTCTTTAATTAAAAATAAGTTGATTACTTCAAAATCTTTGGACGACGATACCTAAATAGATGCCACGGAAGAGCTTTTATCCCAAATATCTTCCCAAGGGACCTCCTTGTCTTCATAAATCTGTCCATTTCTTTCCAACCAAACCACCAAAATAAAGCTAACACCGCTCATCTCCAAAGAACCTTGGCTTTAGGACAAAAACCAAAGTCTTCAAAATCCATACTCAAAACCCAATCACACCTACTTGGAGTCACCCATGGAATCCCAATAATATCCAAGAGTGTTGATGACGCAGCCATTGGTTGGTTGGACCAATATAATCAATTTTGGAAGCCTAGACGAAAGACTAAAGAATTTTTGGTTCAAAGGAATGTAATTGGTAATTTATTAGAATTAGTATTATTATTATTTAATTTACGAGTACTTATTTGACTAGGAGTATTAGTGAGAGTTTGATTAGGGGATTATTACGTTTTAGTAGTATAGGAGTTTAAGAGTTTAATTATAAAACTCTTTTAGAGACTTGGTCTATAAATATCGATATAATCCCTACTATTTTTATTAGAGTGTGATAAAATAAAAATTGTTTTTTTGTGGAGACTTTTGTGTGTTTCTTGACTTAATCCTTCCGAGGGTTTGGTATCTCTCATTCGTTTCGTCCTACATCAAGTGTATTCCACAATTTCAAAACCACAGTGCAATGAAGAAACAAATGATTCAAGCTCTCCATTTCACACTTGCAAAGAGTACACCATTGTTGTTGAAGATAATAAGACGGCCTCATACCTCCAAATGTATCTTACTCTTTTCACCCAGTATTCTGGAGGTTGGTACTAAGGGAGGAGAAGGCTTGCAATTTTGATTCTAGTTTTTAGTTTCCGGAATAATATGATTATGTTGAACTTAACCAAGGAGTGCATTTGACACTCAATCGAAAGAAATGGATATAGGTAACCCACCCTTCATAATAGATACAGAGGCTCTTGAGTTGTTCTATAGACTTTTGATTCTAACTCGCTATTTAGAATCCAATGCATTTAATCAATGTCCAAAATTGACCAGTTCACATAATTGAGTTGTAAGTTTTCACATGCAAACCAAAATGACAATCATGAATTACTCATCGACGTATACATATTGAATACTGTATCGGATATAATACTTATCGGATACTTAAGGATACGTATAGATTACACATTAACGTCTTCAAAAATTAATAAAATATTTCTTTATTTTTGGATACGTATCGGATACTTATTACACGAATTCGATACTCAGATATGGGTATCTAAGATGAATATACTTCGAATACATAAGTGGATAGACATAGCAACATATGTAATCTTTACCGTTTCCTCTCAAATTACAATATAATGATGCAAAGAAAAAAAATTCACGTGTCTTTGAAGATAGGTTAGTGTTTTGCAAGTAATATCTAGTATCACATACCAAAATATGTAGCAACAAAAACTTCTAAACAAATCAATTACTTAAATCCTAGTTCTGGTTTCTTAAATTAGACACATTCACTTTGTGAACATGCTATAATGAGATGCTCTATTCTTACTTCAAAGTAAACATTTCTTATTTTTGAATTACTATTAAAGAACTTGCTAGAAATTAAAAACTAATAATTACATCATAGTAAAAATGTAAAATATATTCTGTAGTAGGCATATCTTGATCATATTCGTGTCCTGTTTTTTTAAGTTTTGTCATATCGCCGTACCCATATCATATTATAGTCATATCTATATCCGTGGTTCCCAACTGGTCATTTAATAATCTAAATCCTGATGAAAAGAAAAATAATCAGATCATAAGTCTGTCAAATATTTTTTGGTCAAGAATAAGTTTTCTAGTACAATAATATGAGAGCTCTCTGCTAGATGCCTTTTTGTCATGTCTTTCTACGGTAAAGTGTATTGCATACGGTTAGTTATGTCAGAAAATATTACATCTACATGTAAATTAAATGCCAAAAAGACCACAAAATGTTCATGCATAAGTCTACAAGAAGCCATGCATGGATAAAGAACTCCTGTATTTACCACTTCAGCTATAAAGGTCCAAATGAATATCCAAGAGCACCATTTCTAGTAACATTTCATAGATGATGTATAACTTGTACAAAAGGGGAAAAAAAAGAAAGAAAAGAAATCAGCAACTGAATTAGTACTACCTGTAAAATGAATAGATGCATGCTAAAAATGTTGCAAAGGAAGCATATGGAAAAAAAACCAAACAAAACCCTCATCTAAAAATTCGTCAAGCAAATCTAGAAAGCTATAACTTAAGCTGAAGTAATACGGATAGGCCACCAGGGTACTTGAAGTTCATACCTTGATCACCAAATACCTTGCGAGGATAAGGAATGGCTAGATCATAAGAGCCGATGCTGCTTTCTAGGTTTTCATCCACAAAGTCTTTGACCATTCTTAAAGTGCTCATCACGGAGAACTTTTCTTTAAGACTGCCACCATCAGGCAATCTTATATTTATATGAACTTCATTTGATTTACTCGTAGAAGAGTCTGAAACATCAATTTTCTCTACTTCTACAGTTTCAGCCTTTCTACCTGGTACAGCTTCACTTGCTTCATTAGCAATCACTACAGAAGCCTCCATGCTAACTTCTGACTTATGATCAGCCCCATTTAAGCTCTCTTCTGGGGCAGGAAATTCATCTTCGACTTGGTGACCAATTGCAGAGCGAGTTGAATTTAGATCCACAGGATGAACTTGTTCTATTTCTGTTGCAGTCGAAGACGAATATTCAAACACCTTACTTTCTGATCCGCAGGCAATATCTGATTCAGGAGATACCTCCTCACCCAGTTTGGAATTTGGCTCCTGTTGACGTGAATAAAATAACAGACTATTTATATCATGCATATTGTGGTTACTACAAATTCTAGCACTCAATGACCAAATTTTGAATTTACCTCGATGGCATCTTCAGAAATCAGCAATGGTGTAGCCTCTGAGGAATGGACCAATTTTTCTGTTGAAGATGATGGAATATCTGTCCTTGAAGAACTTCCTTGCTCAAATGCAGCAGTATCACAAGCCCCAGAAGGAACTTCTGATTTCTTTGAAGCAAGTGCAGCAGTCAGGAGAGTTGCAGTTGTCTCCTGCAATTTACAATCGAATATTACCCTCTGTTTTGTGTTGTACAACCAAAGAGCTACTGATTTAATGCGCAGCTAGTGAGTGTGAGTGTTGTTATAAAGGTAATCATCGACTCTGACGATGCATTTATGCTTGCTAAGGGGAAGTTGAATTAACCGCCAATTGAGCTTCTAACACAATGCAAGGACATCTTTTCATGTTTGAGGAAGTGGCCCCAATGGAAGAAATAATGGAAATGGTGTTAGTGTTGGTGAAGGTGGCAGTGCAGTGGTGATTGTAGTGGAGTCATTGTGAAGTAGAGAGTACATTGATTGGCAACAGCAAATCTAGATGGTAATATAGATGAAGCAACTACGTTAATAGTTCTCAAGCAATGGCATGATGAGTCAATAGCATGAGATGAGCATATGGAATTTAGAACTGCACAATAGAACGTAGAATAGCAAACTAAACCAGATAGGATAACAATACAAGAGATAATAACCCTTAGTAGAAGAACATATGGACACCAGGAAATCAGTAAATTACCCTCAATATAAATGGGTTAAAGCATCATAATGTTCTACTGATGGCAATATATGAAAAATGAAGACCACTTTGCCACCTTGCAACTAGACTGACATGACAGCTATTGTTCTTCCAGAAAGAAAATTACAATCATGTCAAAACAAGGTTCATTAACCTATCAGCTCCCGGAGCAGCAGCTGTTCCCATTAAAGATGGATCCCACATTGACATACCCTTGTGGAAAGTAAGAAAACCTTCACAAGCCTACCTGGATATGAAGACCCAACCATGCCTTCTCAAGACTGGATGCCAGATCTTCAGCACTGACAAAGCCATCTTGAAATTCATTCAATTAAACAAGGAAATTAAAACAAAAATATTCAGCGTAAAATGATATCCCAAAAGTAATAAATAAATGCAGTTCTATTTTCCGAAAAATAATATACCTTTTTGCCAGAGCTGAACACCATTGAATCCAATAGCTGTTATACAAGGGACAGATTTCTGCGGGTCTGTACAGGTTGATGCAAGGACATATGCTTGTTTTTGAGATATTAAAACAGGACTTACATAAGTGCTTACTGAAAAAAATTAATTGGGGAAGGAATCTTCATGGTCTGGAAAACCAACATATAATAATAATAATAATACTGTTTTAGTTTTACTTTCACAATTACTCAGCAGCATACAGGCAAACTGAACTACCTATTCGAACGAAAAGTTCATGAGGAAAGATGAATTGAGAGGCCAGATAAACGACAACCTAATAATTTATGAATAGAGAACAAATACAAACAAGAGTGTACCTTTGTCCCTTTCTAAATATCTTTTCCTCCCACTAATCTAATCTATCACCTCCAAAAAAATGTTTTGCTCATTCATTCAAACAAAAGGCCTATTTTTTGCAAATTGGCAGAGGCCAATAAATCTCTTGCCCTCAAAGCAGATCTTCTACTTTGTTGCAAAATCAGAAGCACATTAAACCTTAAACCACTCAAATTTACTGTTATTATTAATTTGGTGGAAAACTTAATATTGTCGAATTTTAACTTCATTTGCCAGTTCAGTTAAAAATGGCCGTCCATTGATCTTGAACAATGCATCAGGTGTTCAGCTTTCATTTCTTAATTCTTATTTCTTGATTTTCACACATATGATAACCATAATTCAGGTCATAAAAAAATAGAAACAATCTGTTAACAACAGACTGCTGTTAGAATGGCATAACTAACAGAAACAATCTGTTGTTAGAATGGCTAATGCTTTTGATCGCTTTTCACTGTCATCTAAAATCCAATGCTGCCTACCTATTGTAAAGCAATCCACCTATTTTAAAGTGGAACATCTACCCATATCTTAAAGATACACTAAGGCTTGATCACCCAAAAAAATCTCAATCATCTCTCAAAAGAAAGAATACTTTGTGAAGAATTTTACAAATAGGAGCAGTGTCCAAAATTAAAAAAACAAATTTCCAACTCACACTAATAATCTTAAATAAAAAAGATTGAATATCCCAAACAAATTAATAGTATTCTATTGTCCCCAACACAATATATTCTAGCATATAAAATGCTCTAAATATTTGGCCAATTAAACCACAGGCAATGTTACAGATAATAAAAATGAACTACCAAAAATATTGTCCAAGCAACGGAGGGTGCAAGCAAACAACTATGAGAAAGTAACCACATATTTATGATACACATAACCACAAAGATTAATATGTAAGCATATATGTGCCTCTATATAGACATGTCTTCACCTACTCTATGAAAAAGACATGTTTTCATGTAAAATTTTCATTTTTTAACTTACAAAACTTGAAAGCTCATATTTCCACAAAAACATACAAAATACAAAATCACCTGAGTTCGAAACTAGGTTTACCAATGTCAAAGCTGAAAAAAGAAAGCTGATATTTTTTTGCTAATAATTACCCCAAAAAGAGAAGAATGCTGAATTAATTCAACTCAGTCATCCACAATTAGTTCCTCTACAACACAAGACATATTGATGATAAATTGCTCACAAAAATCAGTCTCAATTAATACTTATCAAAGAATAGAGATAACTCAGAAATGTAACTTAGGAATTTTATTTAAGCAAAGGATACATATAGCAGAAAATTGTGCTGCATCGGTACTTCCGCCTAAGATGTGTAACAAAATGCAGTACTTTGATAATGACTCTGCCACCTGAATAGAGTATGTTACTATAAGAACACCAATGCAGAGGTAAATCATAACAACAGCATAGTCAAATATCAAGAAATAGTAGGAAACTTAAACCAACCTTTGAATCTGTCCAGCTGGATTTTTCTAAATGTGTTGATTCCGGATCATCACCTAAACATGTAAAAATTGAATTAGAGGAAACCAACAAGCCAAACAATTTTTAAATTGATTATTAGAAGACTTAAAACTACAAAGCAAAAACTAAAGTTGCACAGTACAATTTGATAAACATAATGTTGCAACTCAACCACCATTACAATAACAAAGCCCAACCTATCTAAACCTCCATCTCTAAATTCCCCAAAACAGTAGATATGCCTACTAGGTACCACCAACTCAACCACCATTACAAGGAGCAAAGCCCAGCCTATGTGAACACCCAAATCTAAATTCCCAGACAAAGTCAATATCCATCCTAGGTAGCATCATCTAGCTTTTAGAATATGCATCAAGACTAGGCAAAAAAAAATCTAAATTGCTTTAGTGAGGAGGGGTAATGCATGATAGGAATGTGGGCACACATGGTTAAATCCACTTATAACACTCTGACCAATTTTAAACACAAAATAACAAATCATGTAGTCAAAAAAAGAGATCGTCACATAATATACTAGCAAAGGTAGCAAAAAGACACAGAAACAAAGGTTATTATATATGAGAAGTTACTAAAAAGAAATCAACAGTTTGAGCTTCAAAACCAACTAAGTTCCTTCCACATTCCAGCATAACATTCAGTCTGAAGTTGTGTTTGAGATAACACAAATAGTGACAAGTTAACATATAGAATATTCAGAGTAGGGGTGAAGAGGATGTGAAAAAAGAAAATCAAAACGAGAAGTATAAGAAAATTTCAACAACCAACTTGTTAGTCCAGTTTGCTGCTGTTACCCACTTCCTAGATTAAATTGAACGGTGTGTGCCACAGAACAATTCTAAACCAATTTATTGATAGTTAAAAAAATATAAATGTCCCCTCGTGGGGCATCCAAGAACAGGGAAAGCTATTTGCTGCACGCCCTTCAGTGTATTTGATAGGAGTTGAACATCCAGAGAGCTAATTTAAAATTTACCAAACTAATATCCTTGATTCATACATCAGCATCTTAACAAACTAACAAATTAAAACTCCATATCCCACCACCTCCACGTCCTATTCGAAGCTCACCAACCACCAAGTCTTTTTAGACCCACTAGAGTTTCATTCAAATACCAATGCCACCAAGTCTTTACCAGAACCTGATTATCCCCAGACAGATCCTCCGCTCGGGTAGAAAAAATGGCAAATTTTTCAAAATAGGCAGCCAATTAAACTACATTGAAGCCGAATCAATTCTTAATGCAGAAGTCATAGATAACGATGGCCCTCAGGCTTAATCATAAGAGAAACCAAGGGAAATACTGTCAGAGTTTCAAAAATCAAAAACATTTTCAGATTCGTAGAACCAAAAAACCAAACCAAACCAAGTCTTATGTCCCAATCATTTGGAATTGACTATATGAGTCCGTCTTCGCCATTCGTTTCAACCATACACTATACGCTTATTTAAGTTAAATATTTCATATATTTTCTTATTATTTTGTTCAATATTAATTTAGGTATACCCCTACTTCTAGTACCATTATGAGAAATTCTATCACTTTTTCGAACCGGTATCTCTATCGACCTCCGTTGAACATGACAAAACCATCTTAATCTATTCTCTCTTAATTTATCCTCAATTGAAGCTATCCCTACCATTTCTCTAATATGGTCATTTCGTATTCTATCATTTCTAGTTTTTTCATTCATCCACCTTAGCATTCTCATTTCCACTACACTTATTTTGTCTCCATGTTGTTTCCTAGTTGCCCAACATTCTGTCTCATACAACATTGTTGTCCTTATTGCTGTTCTGTAAAGCTTACCCTTCAATTTTATTAGTATCCTTCTATCACATAATATGCCAGAAGCTTTCCTCCACTTAAGCCAACCAGCATTGATTCTATGAGTTACATCATCTTCAATCTCTCAATCATTTTTAATGATTAATCGTAGATATTTAAATCGTTTACTCGTTGGTATTTCTTAATTTTCAATCTTAACTTTTTCACTATGTCTACCTCTTATATTATTAAAATTGCATTGCATATATTCAGTCTTACTCCTACTTATTTTAAATCCTTTCGACTCGAATGTCTCTCCAAATTTTTAGCTTATTGTTTATCCCCCATCAAATTTCATTTATTAATACAATATCATCTGCAAATAGTATACACAGGAGGACATCATCTTGAATATGCCTAATGAGTTCATCCATAATTAGAGCGAATAGGTATGGACTTAGGGCCGATACTCGGTATAATCCCACCGTGATTGAAAATTCTTTACTTACTCCCACGGAAGACCTAATTGTAGTCATAACCCCGTCCTACATGTCTTTTATCACCTCAATATACCTATTCGTCACTCATTTTCTCTCAAACACCCTCCATATTATATTTTTAGGCAATTTATCATATGATTTTTTTAGATCTATAAATACCATATAGAGATTTTTTTTCTTCTCTCTATACTTTTTTATGAGTGTCCTCAATAAATATATAGCCTCCATAGTGATCTATTCGGCATAAACCCAAACTGATTTTCCGACACTGTAGTCTTAACTCTTAGGCGACATTCAATGACCATTTCCCATAATTTCATTGTATGACTCATCAATTTTATCCCTCTATAATTATTACAATTTTGAATATCTCCTTTATTTTTATAAATAGGTACTAAAATACTCTTTCTCCATTCATTGGGTATTTTTCTAGTAGCAATAATTATATTAAATAATTTCGTTAGCCACGACACCCCCTCTTTCTCTAAGCACTTCCAAACCTCAATTGGAATCTCATCCAGTAATAATTTTTAGATTCGTAGAAATTTGAAAATTTGTGGAAGGAAGAAACTATCTTGCATCAAAGCGTGAGGCAATTCCAAGAATTTCCTAGGCCACCGAGTATAAAAGCTTCCTGCTCGTGAAGGTACTATACACACTCAATACCATTTTTAGCCACCTGGCAGCCTAAGAAGCATGGACACGAATACGAGACACGGATGTGACATGACAAAAACACGCCGACAAGAAATTTTTCAAAAAAGTAAGACACAGACATATTAGGGACACGTTAAATAATATGTATGTATATATATATATATATATATATATATATATATATATATATATATATAATCATGTGAGAAAATAAAAATATTATCATAATAATCTTTTAATTCATGTTTACTCAAATTTTAAAAATTCAGATCATAATATCACTACACAGAGAATACAGTCTCTAATATAAAATAGGGTAGGCTTCGATAAGCCCATCCGACGGTCTCAAATAGACTCAACCAATGGCTACCAACATCCCTTTCAAAACCATTCACATTGCACTATGTCTTTAGGCACGGGTTACCCCTAGTATAAGATATATCGATACACATTCATCCTTAACATCCAGGATACAACGATCAATGACTACTACAATTTTCATTTTAAAAATTATTCCAATTCGTAATACTAATTTTTATCAATTTCAAAGAACCCCAATTTGTAGCCCCATTTTTCCTCACATTACTATCATGTTAAAAGTTTATTCTATTTGTATATAAGTTCGGATTCGTATCTAAAATTATGTTACATTCATTTCATATGTTCAATGTAGTGATTATAACTTATTTTATATTATGACCCGGACTCATCTCTTCTAATTTATAAAAATAACTCCCTTAATTATAAAGTTATCTGAAAAGTTTTCAAAAAATTGAAAAACAATTTCTCAAAACATGTCCCCCCGCATGTCGATCGCATATCCCCAACATGTCCTGAGCGTGTTAGCTACGTGTCTTGAAAGAATTTTAACAATAAAAAAATCAGACACTCATTTTAGCGTGTTCGACATGCATCCGAAGCGTGTCTGACATCGACACTCTAGCTCTTATAAAATGTTCATGCTTACTAGCCGACAACCCATCAAATTTTCTACTATTTTTTTTTTGCATCTTACTTTATGATTACTGCTTTAGAGCATTCCCTCATGTGAATTGGGGTCTGAGAGAAGTAGATTGGATACCACCTAATGTTTGTAATTATTTCCACTAACTAGTTAACCTCAAGTTTAAACCCTATTACTATAGAATAAAGTCGTGTTTACCTCTGAGGCATCCTCCACTTAAACTTTTAGGCAAGTACATATATAAGTTCATCCTACTGAATTGTATCACATCCTATGTATCACAATGACTTTGAGATGTCACTCCTATGTATTTATTTTTTACTATTTTTATCATAAATTTTGCTTTTCACATTTTTCAACTGATCCATCTTGACATCCTCACTTTTAAAGTCATTGTGTTTAGCATTTTTGGCATGAAAAATAATTCCACAAAGTCATGATGACATACATGAGTTTACTTTTTACTACTTCCCTCACCCTCCCCGTCCCCCCCAAAAAAAAGTTTTATCATACAATTTGCTTTTCCATTTTTCCACTCATCTTTCACATCCTCACTTTTGAAAGCCATTTTGTTCAGCATATTTGGCATGAAAAATAATTGCACAAAGTCATGGAGACATACATGAGTGGTACATTTCCATGACATTATTAAGTAATCACAATCACTGCCTATAAGCAAAAATAGAATAAAAAGAATTGGTTGCGAACATGTATGATGACCACAATTAGTGCAGAAAATTGTATGAATGAAGACCACAAATTACTTTTCTTTTTCCACCTCGATATTTATGGAGTCTCGTCAGCAGAATTTCCCAAAATATTATTGGTGCATACCTTAAGAACATCTGTCAAGAGCAGGAGAAAACAAAAAATAACTACGAAATATAAGCCGTATTTTACCTGAAATATAAACAACAAAGAGTTTTTTCTGCCTCTTGGCTTCAACAATTGCTTCAGAAATAGAACCTTCAAATGCAAGAGAGGAGATGGACTGCTCCATCTATTCAAAATACATAATCAAAACTTCAATGAACTGAAAACTATTTGAGTCCTAATTGTCAAGTGAAATGCTCAAGGACAACGAAGAGATGATTCCAGGATAAATTCCACAGTTCAGAGATTTGGAGGTCATATTTTCACTACCTTAAGCTAGTCAAAAGAAAGGGCATAAATTATCTAACAAGAAATCCAATAAGGAATACATAACTAACCACGCAATAATACAGTGAGATCAACAAAAAATCTTGTGTTACTACTATCTGCGAATGCCAATGGGTCAATTTCTATGCATACCAAAGTGCACCCACACATGGCCCCTAAAGTGAACTACATGAATAAGCTTATTAATTAGAAAAATTAAGAACCAAAAAGAGAACTATCTGGAAAATCGAACTCAGTACGTAAGGGGTCTAATTCTTATTCTCTCTGTATTTAGAGGCACGAACATTGGTCACATACAATTTTTTTATTGAAAAGAAAATAAGAAGTCATATATAATGTGTTAGTATATACAATGGATATACACAGAAGGTGCCACTGTCTGATGCAGTAGCAAAAGTGCGGCGGCTAGCTACCCAGAGACTATGGATTCCAATATGGCGCATACACCTTTGGCATATAATGCCAACGGTTAGCTGACTGAATAATGAACATACAGACACAGATATACATGCATATGACATTTAATAAACAGGTATTTAGGGTTTACACTTAAAAATTTACTTTTATTTGTCACTAGCAGGGTATAATTCTCTTCCAAAATTCAAAATTAGAGCATAGTCCAAACATCCCGAATTTTCTACCGATTATTCTCCAAATTTTCATCAAATTCCTATCAGAATCAGTGAAATTCAAGACCCTAATTTTGACAATTTGTTTCTCAGAAAAAAAAAACCCTAATGTTCCGTTTGGCAACAGAGAAAACTTAAGAAAACGAAAAACCACCGTTTGATTGAGCACCTTAATTTGATATATCGTCAATTTTCTCTGGAACCAAACTGAGAAAACTAGTCTTGAGAGAAAAGCGCGTACCTTTGGGATTCCAGGAAGACGAGGGAATTCTCAGGAAGTTAAGAACGTTTCTGAGTGTAGGTTTATACTCAAAGTTGCAGTAATAATTTGGGCAAATCATAAAAGCACCCCTTAGGTTTGTAATATTAGCACTCTCCCCCGGATTTGTTAAGACCAAAGTGTCAAACTCAAAACCCCGGGAGTAACTATGAAGGGTCGTTTGACTGCACTACAAAAGGGTTTATTAAGGAGTTATAACAAATTAAAATTCCCTAATTCAATCTTATATTACATTTTATTGTTAAAAATATCCGTATTATATCTAGTCTTATTTTGTATACATATAAAATACGTCTACGAATAATATATTTTACCTGTACTATTGGGTTAATTTTAATACCATCTAAAGAGGTGGTATTAGGGGTGTTCAAATTTTCGACTAGCTGCAAGTTCCTACCCTACCCGACCCTACCCTACCCTACTGAACGGTTATCCGCAAAAATTGGGTTGGAATGCGGAAGACTTTTTGGTCTTCCGATTAAATCGGGTAGGAATGCGGAAGAGCTATCCATTTCCGCATTCCTACTCTACCCTACCCGCATTAATTAATTAATATGATTTTAATGTATTTCATATGGTTTAAACTTAAATTAATTGTTATTGTATTTGTGTAACAATTATGGTGGATTGATGTTCATACTTTCTTGTGTTTTATTATAATTGTTGTTGTAGTTTATTTAGATTTTAGTGTTATTGATTTATTGTGTTGTTAAATTGGTGCATTTAAAAATTAATAGTTACAAAAGTGTTTACCCGATTTCCTACCCGACTTCCTACCCGATTAATCGGGTAGGAAGTCGGGTAGGAATACCACACCTGTTGGGTAGGGTAGGTCAAGAAAAAGTTCTTCCGCAAAGTATCGGGTAGGAAGACGGAAGAACATATTTCCTACCCGTAGGGTAGGGTGAACACCCCTAGGTGGTATTATAATACAGTAAAATCGTATTAAATTATATTTTTACTATTTTTCCCTCCAACTAAATAAAAGCATGCATAACTATATTAGAATGATGATTATTAGTCCATATGTAATTAGTATTCTAATATCTCACTCTTATCCAGTATTTTCTCAAACACTGAATTACAATAAATATTATTTTTATCATATATTTAATCTTATATTCTCTCCACTTATATAGAATTTAGCCCGTATTAGATAATACAATTATTTTTTTTTACTATACGGCAACCAAATGAGCCTGAAGTGTATAACGGTGATACCATTTCATTATTGTCACGTGATGTCACCATTCAATAACAAACTTATGAAAGATAATTATTTTCTTGTATGGATAGTGTAGTTACTAAAATAAGTGAGGTTCACTTACTTATGTGTTAATGAATTATTGATTGATAATATCACATAATAATAATAATAATATAACGTCACCGTCATATTGAATGATTTATTGGAAAACACATGGAAAAGCTGTGGCAGCATCTATCGGTGTTAATTTTGCTATCGAGGCGATGTAGTGTTCCAAGGAAATTCTAGAATTGTTATTGATTAAGGAGCATGAAGATTAATTTGGGCTAATCTTATTTTGCACCATATTTTGAATTTTAATTTGTATGCTCAAATATTAAAATTCTCAATTTATATCATTAATGTTATAAATTGGTAGCAATGTGGACTTGATCCAGACTATTGTTCAGTTTTTCGTCATAAATTGAAGCAGATGAAATGTAAGTGTTTCGGACATGAGGGTGATGTATGTCCATCATTATAGATATTCTTCTGTGATCAATTTGACATCATTTTATGTACCGAAAATAGGATTTCATTAATGAGATAGATGTTGATCTTACACATGAAGCACCAACAATTTGTAAATTTATATATAAGCATCCGAAGCACAACTAGGGCTGATAGTCGAACGAGTTCGAGTCGAGCCTAAATTTTTTTTTTTTTTAACCGAACCTAAAAAATTGTTTAAGTTCGACTCTAACTTGAACGAGCCCAAAATGAGCTGAACTCGAGCCGAATCCGAATATTTACACATAAAAGAGTCGAGTCTGTCGAGTTCCAGCTGAGCTTATCGAGCTCGTTTCGAGACGAGCCTAAAAAATTGTTTAAGTTCGGCTCGTTTAAAAAATGAGCCAAGTTTGAACGAGCAAAAAATGAGCCGAATCCGAACCGAGCTCGAGTAGCTCGGATTGATTAATAGGCCTACTTGCAACTTGTGTGCTTCAATTTATGACAAAAAACTTAACGACAGTCTAGATGAGGTCCACATTACTACCAATTTATAACATCGAGGGTGAAAATTAAGATTTTTAATGTTTGAGGATGTAAATTGAGAATCAAAACATCTTTCAAGATGTCAAGTGGGATTAACCCTATTTGATATCATTCATTTTTGTAAATCAACTTTATGGACTAGTTGAACTAATCAACTTTTCTCTTTCGTGGGTTCATGCAATAGGTAACTAATTGTAAAAGCTTTATGCGTTGAACTAGCCCACGGTTTCTTCTCTTTCTCAAAGGATGTTTCTTTAGTATAATGTCAGCAAGATATTGTACCTCTTTCTATAAAAAAAAAAAAAATACATAATGGGTTACCAAGTTTTTGTGACAAAAATGATGACATGATTGTAACACATTGAAGTTGTTAATTTTATTTTTGAGAAACATGCTTGAATCAAAATAATGAGAATAGTTCTCGTATACTAGAATGCAAGGTAGAGATAGAGACTGGGAAAAAAAAATAGAAAAAAGAAGATTGAGCTAATGTGAAAATGAATAAATAGAGTCCCTTCGATAGATAAATAAAAAGTTGTATAGTATCAAAACTTTATGACATTTTTTTTATGAAATTATGTCATATTCATGACTATCGGAGTACTAGAGTTAATAGAACTCACTGATTATATAACTCACGTTGATTTGATTTAAAAAAAATTAATAAAATTTTTCATAAGTTTAACGCTGCTGAAAAATTCAGTCTTTGAACTCAATCCATAATTGAACCTTGGCTTCAACTCCAATGAGCTTGCATTCATGAAACTCTCGCTGTTGAAGACCTTGATTTCAGCCACCAGTGCTGACATAATGGTGGTGGCAAGCAATGTTGGTGACAATAGGTTTAAGCTACGTATGAACAATAATGTTGTTAGGATTTTTCATGCTCACTTGAATTAGGGGTTCATTTAACTGTTGAAATAATTGAAATGGATGCTGTGAGTTGATTTATTATGTGCACATCTTTTGATTTGCATCCTTTTTTTCTTTCCTTTTTTTTGGGTATGTGTGAGAATCGCGTTATCGATTCTGAGTTCATTTAAACCAAACTTTGGTACTTATTGAATTAGGGATTTGGATTTTTGGTCAATTTGGGATCAGATAAAGTTGTTTGATGTTCTTTATTTTGTCATGTATGTTTATCTTTTAGTAACTTGAGTTGGTACTTAATAGAATCAAATTTTGACTTTTTCTAAAGTAGTTTTGTAAGGATGGAAATTCTCTATGTTATTTTTTTTGCTCGTGTTACAATGGATAAACAGGGGATTAAGGATATAAAGTGAACATAAGTACTCATTTGACGTAGCCTACTCCTTCTCTAGCTTCCTTGTGTACCACACTTAGGATCTTTGCCGGAGGATTGGCGAACCAGTACGGCGGCAGCGATCCCTTCCTAGTAAGTACTGCTATAAGATGAGCGAGGTTGTTCAAACCTTTTCTTATAGCTTTGGATTGAATTGAAGGGAGCTTCTTTTCATAAGCCCAGATATTTTCTTGGATGTTTTCAACTTCCCTCAGTGGTGTTGCCCCACCAGGAGATAAGGATTCCATAAGAATCTTTGAATCTGATTCAACGATAACAACACTTAACCTATTTTCCACTACTAATGCACAGGCCCTTCTTACAGCCCATGCTTCCTCAGCCAGTGGGGAAGCTGCGTACATACTCCCCGAAACCCCTCTATTAGCATCCCTTTGTCATCTCTAGCGACTGTTGCGTGTGCACCTTTCTTGTCTTTGGAGATGAATGATCCATCACAGTTGATCTTCATCCAACCACTTGGTGGGGCACTCCACTTAGTTTCAATTGGGGTAGTCAGTTGCTGAGGTGTGGTCGCATGGTTTAGTATTTCCAAGATTTGATTCGTAGCTGTTATAGCACTTAGGATGACAGCTTGAGGATTCAACACACGATGAAGAAAATTTCACTCATTTCTAACCTTCCAAATGTACCACAACAAGTATGCTATTTTGGTATTATCTTTAATGTTCCCCAGGTGGTCCATCAGCCAAGATTCTATCCTTGTAACTGAGCATTTGTCAATCAAAATTCCCAATGGGGATTTTAGCCAAACCTCTTTAACCCAGCTGCATAAAAGGAACAAATGTTATGTTGTTTCTTCAGCTTCTCCACACACTAGGTATAATAGGGGACTGTATAACCTTTCTTCTGTACAGGTTTCCGCAAGTAGCAATAGATCCACTGGCTATCCTTTATACAAACAATTGGATCTTGGGTGGGACTTTAATGGACCATATTTTCTTCTATAAGCCATCGGGGGGAAGGTATGAAGATGAAGCTTTTTGTGGGTGCAGATAATCCATATTTTGGCTAACTTTGCAGTGGTATCCACTTCTAACAGAGTAACTACCATTGGTAGTATGCAAATATCTTACTCTATCCTCAGTAGGGTTTTCACTCAGTGGGATCGATAGTACCTCTTGTACAACTTCTGGGGGAATAATGTCTTTCATTATAGCTTCATTCAAGCTCCTTGAGGGCATCTAGATCAACTCTTGGACCATGGTAACATTAATTTGTTTTGCATTCATTAATCCCCTTCTGCCTGGGACCCAAGGATCATCCCATCAATTGATTTGATTGCCATTTCCCACCTGCATTGTGCACCCCTCCATAAGCAGGTCCCTACCTTCCAACAAACTCCTCTATATCCAAGAGCAAGCTGATTTAGATTTTTCTCCCCATAGGGAATTAGGTTCATGGACCAACCTCCAAGCTTGCTTGGCTAATAAGGCTAAGTTGAATTTCTTTAGTTCTCTAAAGCCCAAATCTCCATCCCATTTCCTTCTTGTGAGATGCTCCCATCTTTTCCAGTGGATGCCTTTCTCACATGAGCTCTTGCTCCACCAAAATCTTGA
The DNA here is from genome assembly GCA_951799425.1 of Ilex aquifolium. Lineage (NCBI taxonomy): Eukaryota > Viridiplantae > Streptophyta > Magnoliopsida > Aquifoliales > Aquifoliaceae > Ilex > Ilex aquifolium. The sequence goes on along the minus strand of OX637397.1, from coordinate 15,634,034 downwards.
TGTGCAAGCAGTGATGTCTTGGTTTAAGGGCTTTGGCAGCTTAAAGATGCTCAGCGCATAAGTAGGGATAACTTATACCACACTATTTGATTAGAGTCTCTCTACTTACATGATTAAGGAAGCGTTCTTTCTAGCCAACAACCTTAGTTTGAATTCTCTCCTTGATCCATGTCAGGGTTTGCTTTTTATATCTCCCCCATGTTGTGAAATCAAACAATGACAATAAAGTGAAATTAATGAAAAGAACGATAATAATGCAATCTAAACAATCACACAACACAGAATTTACGTAGTTCGGCAGTTTGCCTACGTCCACGAAGCTGCAGAGATTTCACTATTCTCAAGAAAGAAAACAGAAGGTGTGGCGGCCGTATAGAATCAACTCAACCATAATCACCAAAATAGCAGGTTTTATATGTCCTACGCACCGGGCTACACAACAGGCCCAAACTTTGACAATTCTAAGCTATGATTTTCATGGCGGATTTGGGGGCATGGAAAGGCCCGCCTCCTCAGCCAATTCAGTATGTAAGAATTAATGTGGCCCACTTGATTTGACACATGTGATTTTACTGATTATTATCAGATAATTAATTTGGGTTAGATAATGATAAAGTTACCAATCCTAATCTAACTGGTATAACTAATGGTTTCTGATTGGTCAATGAGAATAAGTGGTTTCCTGATATTCTACTTTGATGGGAAATAGAGTTTATGTTGAACTAGAGAACCTGTCCTCTCTCTATCTATAAATATACACATGTCTCATTGAATTGTGTATCGTAAGGGAAAGGTCAAGAGAGAGAAACCGATTTCCGGACTACACCAAAGGATGGTTCAATGCTTGATCAAGTAATTCAAGGTTTGCGATAATGGCTTCAGGTATGTAAATTATGATATTTTAATTCCGTAATATGAGTATGTGAAAATCATGATTGTTCTAGATCTTGGAATTATGATTTGATCAAATAAAGTTTACATGTGGTATCAGAGCCTGAGTAAAGAACTCGTGATTTTTCGTTAATGTTCATGTTATATCGCGTACTATACCGAATTAATTGCGGACTGAATTAATTGTTATTATATTGCCTTTGCCCAAAATTTTTTTTGAAACGTTCTGTCATTGCGAGACGAAGCGTTCTGCCAATTTCTGTAAGAGATTCGTCCATTATGTTGGGCCGAATCTGCAATTCTATTGATATGCACTTACGTCACTCATAGCAATAACATGGAAGCTTTGATTGTTTTTTATTTTTGTCACTTGAATAAGAAAAATTCCCTTATTTTGGTCAAACCCCATGATGAAACCCATTACAGAAGGTGGAAATTCTCAGTTTGGTGGGAATTGTATGTTTTGACATTATCTGTCTTTACTGTTTGATCATTAAATGTTTGTTCAAAAAAATCAAACTCACGATTATGACATAATATTTTATGTCATTGTTGATTGGGCACTTTTATAGACAGAATAATCATGATGTATTATGCATTTATCTTGACCGCGAGAATGATCTTGTGTGTCGAAATAATTAATGATTGATCATGAATTATTATTGGCCTAATTATTTATGCAAAATTATTATTAAGATTTGGTATCTATATTATGATATAGTTTGGTAGTCACCAAAGTGACCCAACTAGAATGATTCATAGATTTCAAATCATATAATTAATATTTAATATCTATTATTGAGATATTAAAACAATAGTTTATATAATGACATTATTTCGATTTCATATCTATATTATGATATAGTTTGGTAGTCACCAAAGTGACCCAACTAGAATGATACATAGATATTAAATCACATAATTTATATTTAATATCCATGATTGAGATATTAAAATTATTGTTTCGATTCGAGATCTATATTATGATATAGTTTGGTAGCCACTAAAGTGACCCAACTAGAATGACTCATAGATATCGCATCGCATAATTGCTTTTAATATTCATTATATCATGATATTAAAATAATAATTTATGTAATGTTATTATTTTGATTCCATATCTATATTACGCTATGGTTTGGTAGTCGCCGAAGTGACCCAACTAGAATGACTTATAGATATCAAATCAAATAATCAATTTTAATATCCATTATGTTGTGATATTAAAATAATCATTTGTGCAACGTCATAATTTTGATTTAATGCTTATATTATGATATAGTTCGGTAGCCGCCAAAGTGGCCCAACTAGAATGACTAATAGCTATTAAATCATATAATTGATATTTAATACACATTATCCAGGTATTAAAAATAACACTAATGCTACTGGGACATAATTTGATGACATAATGAGTTGTCACCAATGAAATGATAGTAAAATATATTTAATGATGGGTCATATTGTAGCATTAAATGAATTCATTATCATTTCATTGGTGACAACTCATTATGTCCCCAAATTATGTCCCTTAATTATGTCCCAATAGCATTGCTCTAAAAATAATGACTTGCAAATCACAGTTTCTTGATCATTTGAATATTATGAATCGGCCCAAAGGTGCACCACCTTTCAAATGATTAATTAACTGGAATAGGATAATTGATATATATTCATAATGGGTGTGGAACGGATGCCCAAAGGTGACAGACCTACCTAATTATGAATATATTATCAATTAGTCCTATTAGGTGAGAGATAATCACCATAATGGTTAATGTATTAGTATATCGTAATTACTACCCAAAGGAGAGTCACGATAATACTACTTATTGTTTCTTAGAAGATGTATTTATTCTAACTTATGGTTAAACTTATAAATGACTCAAAGCATTAATGTAGTGAGCATTTACCTTATTTTATTGTTAGTTCATGTATTGTTACATTCACATACTTTGTCTAGTTCGATACTTAATGGAATGAGTATTTTCAGATTGATGTGAACAAATTCAATTTCACTTATGTATTTTGACTACTTGTCTGACACTTAAATGCTATTACTGAATCAAGTAGTTCTAATGAAAAGGGCTTTGCACAAAGCCTATAAGGGATCGAATAGACTAGGCATTATGATTATGCGAATAATAATTATGAATAATATTAAGTTAGTACTTTCGCATATGGTAATGTTTATTAATGTTACATAGTTATGCAAGAATGTTATTGAACTATAGATGAGTTTCTTATTGGACAATGATGGCTGAACTTACCATGATGAAATTTGATAGTACAAGTGGGATGCATAAATATATCCTCATAATTTTAGCTACTAAGTTGATGGTTTTAAGGATAGGCGAGTTCTTTTATGTAATTTAATTTGAACTCTTCGTCCCTTGATATGAACCTATATTGATGATATGTAGCATGATAATGTATGTCTATTATATTTGTTTAAGTGGAAACAAGACTTAAGAACTTAAGACACTATTCTAAGACCAAAAGCCTACTTAGTTACTTAGGCTCATAAGAGAAAAAAAATAATAATATGTCATTTATGTAAAAGTTGAGACATTTTTAAAATGATTGATATAAACGAAAGTCATGATTCGAAAGGAAAGATAAGCATTAAAGCTTTTGTATGTTTTGAATCAAACCTTAAAGAAGACTATTCTAGTAGTACATTATGGATTGACTTGAATTTGCTACAACAAATGTTTCAAATTTGATGTTAGGGATTTCTCATAACTCAAAATGTTAAATCACAAATTGATATCTGTGGTTAATCAGGTCAAAACCCAATTTAAGATGGTTGAGGCTTTCTGTTTGTTTCTAGATATCAATCATAATTTATATAACAATTTATGTTCCTAGTATTTTGAAGTTTGATTTTATTATCTAAACTTCATGATGATTATTAACCTTTTCAAATATGATAATAAAGTGTTAGTTTGTTTAAGAATACTTTTTTAGCATTCTAGTATTCTTTATACTGGTTTGTACAAATTAAAGTCTGATGACCTATTTTTTGAATCTCATCTAATCCTACGTCATAATGTTTAGAACCTACTATAGTCCGATAAATGAAAAATTCTTTATGTTGTGACATAAATGAATATGTCACATAATTAGAGAAAGGTTGAAGAAATTAATCAAATATGATATTGTTTTCAAATATAGAATTTTATTGATTTTAGTGTGTACAGATTCTATTAAGGAAAAATGAATCAAAAAACATCAAGAAGAATTCTAGAAGTGTAAAACTCTTTAAACTTATATATACAGACACATAAAGAATTTGTTATCACGTTTATGAATGATTTTTCACATTATCGTTATCTCAATATACCACATAAAAAATTTCAAGTACATAATGTCATTAAGGTACATATTATTAATGTTGAAAGATAGGTATATAGTAAGGCGAAAGTCATCAGATCGGATAGGTGGTAAATATTAGAGAATGTATGATGGTTAAAGATAATGACTCTATCTATTTATTAAACTCCTTGAAAAGTATGGTATGTCTACTTAACACACTATGTCTAGTACGTGGTAGCATAATAGTATAACTAATAGGCATAATAACAACATAGTAGAAATGCTTAGGAGTATATTACGTGATTTCTCATTACTCTTATTTTATGGATGAATGCTCTTGAAGTTTGAGACATCTGAAAAGAAATTGGATTTTAGAACGATTAATAGTAATTTTATCGTTTATCAGAAGAAAAAAAAATCCAAAGGGTATATGTTTCACTATCCTACCCATAGTATAAGAATTATATGTATTGATAATGTCAGATTTATTAAAAATGGTGAAATCAGTGGGAGTGATAAATCACACAGAAAGTGGTTATACCTATAATTTGTAATGATGTTGTTCCCACAATTGTTGAATGATCTGACAGTATTGAACAACAAATTAATGATTAACCACTCCATATTGAGATTTTCACCAATAAATCGAAGTAGAAAAATATCACATGAGTAGCATTAAGATAATCTCTAACAGAAATAAGATAAGCTATTCAGAATGATTACGTGATATATCTACAAGAACCTGATTTTGATTTAGGGATAAGTAAAGATTTGATTTCATTTTCACAAGCCATAAAAAGTGATGGCATTGCTAATTGGATTGATGTCATTAATGATTAATTGAAATTAATGGACTAGAATGAAGTTTGAAATCTTGTTAGATATGAAGTCAAATTTATGATCAAAGGTTTCACTCATAATTGAGACATTGATTATATAGAGACCTTCTATTATGTGTCTAAGAAGGGTTCATTAATAATCATTATGACATTGGTAGCTCATTATGATTTAGAGTTATACCATATAAATGTGAAACTATAAAGATTAGCCTAAAGGGTTATAAATAAGGGAATTGAAATAACTCTTGACTTGCAAACTTAATAGGTCAATATATAGATATAAAAAAAAATAAAAATTCTACCACGGTATTTTAAGTTCAATGATATCATTACTTCTTTAAGTATTAAGGAAAACACCATTATTGGTGTATATATATCTTAAAGTTAGTGAGAGTAAGGTTTTTAACTCTATATGTTGATATTGTGTTGTTTGTCAGTAGTAATATTTGATTATTACATGAAACCAAGTTTCTTTCTATAAATATTAAATGAAAGATATGGTGAGACAACCTATATGATTGTAATTTAAATGTCCCAAGATCGATCACATAGATTATTTGAGTTATCTCATAAAGTATATATAAAAAGAATTCTAGAGAGATTTAATGTGGAGAACTATTATGCTAATATTACTCCAATTTAAGTCAAAAGGATAAGTTGAGCAGTATGTAATGTCCAAAGAATGTAATGGATTCCTTATGTTTTATGTATGCATTTATGTATATAATATCAGATATTATTCTTGCAGTTGGTATATTATGTAAATACCGAACCGATCCTGAAATGGATCATTACGAGCTTATAAGATATTTACAAGGTGTGAATGATTACATGCTAACATTTAAGAAGTCTAATCATCTAGTGGTGATTGACAATTATGAAAGTTAAATTGTGGCTTGCTTTGAGGCTACAATTTATGGATTATGGATGCGAATCTCAGGACTTTGAATTGTCGACTTTATGGCCTAGCCGTTGGGAGCTTATCGTGATAATTTTGCATATGTGCTTTTTGCTAAGTGTCTATAGAGCATAATAGCATGAAACTCATGATTGCAAATCCATTAAAGAAAGTGCTACTAAATACATTTAAAGATGTTAACATAATGAGTCTTGATTGTAGCTCATGATGGCTGTTTACTTAATGTTGTGGATTTTACATAATGATTATTTATTTGACACTTTCAGTTCTTATTCGAACTGTTTACGATATTTCTTGTTTTTCAGAATGTACGTACATGTATGAGATTGATTGAATGATAACAAGATTAGCTTTTGACACAAGACATTATTGTTGCGCCTTATTATATACACTTCTCAATTATAGATCTTGTTAGACAGGTTGCTAGTGTTGTGGTCCATGGAAGAGACTATGTGACGCCCCAAAATCCGGGGGTCCGTTGATTACCCATCAACCCGCGGAATACTCGTGGATACCGAGTAACTCGATATCACACCGTCATGCCCCATTTACCGGGGTCCTTAATTTTAACGAAATTCGGGCAGAGTCTCCCTTGTACGGGGAGCTCTACCCAAAACACAACCTGTGCAGTATACATTAACAAGACCCATCCGAGGCCCAATATAACACAATGACCACACATGGTCCATTTATAAGTAAAACTTGACCGCACCGGGTCCATTTATCAATACTTATATCAAAACATGCAAGATTAGTTTAACAATAGCCCATATAAGTTCTATTACATTTATTCATGAAAACTTTACAAGTCAAAACCATGTTAATCAAAAGGTTTACAAAATCATGCACTAAGACCACAGGTCGGCCTCCTTCACCCTTGATGCTCTACATGGGAGCCATCCGCCGGTGCAAACCCCACACCTGAAATTGTTTCCCGTATAGGGTGAGCCTCGCTCAGTAGAAAATTTTCCTACAGAGGCTACTCCCCACCTAGATGCACATGGAATGCTCATATGCAATACTCAATTATCCACAAAAATTCTAATCATGTTTATGCAACTCAGATATGGAATTTCTTATGACATGTCATGCAACGAGGTGAGACTCATTCATGCACTCAATCCGAGCCCTTCCCGGCTCCCCAACACACGCAAGTGCCAATGTGTGAATCCGTCATTTATGTTACACATCAATGACGTTTTACAAAACTAGGGTCTTTCTTGGGGTGGGCATTCATGGACTTACACCAACGGCACCCAACCGACACGGAATTTCAGGACTTCAACCCACGGTTCCGCGTATACCGACACACTTTATGGCCTTTTACACCAACGGAGTGCGAATCCTATCAACGAGTTTTTCACCCGAGGGATATTCTAGCCCTTCTTGCTAACCCCGACCCAATTTATCATGAAACTAAGCGGCTTAGCTAGGCCTTCGACCCAACTTTCCCAAGCCTTCCGTCAATCACCAAGTATGGTATTGACGACAACCATGCACACACCCATGTGATGAGATGTTCCGTGCAAATGCAATGTAATGAATGCCACATGAGCAACACATAACACTTATCATCATATCCCATGGAAATGTATGTCATATACACATGACTTTCATATATCATCATCATGCTCAATATATCAATAAGCATATGATTTTCACAAGTTATCACCTAACTCAACTCAAGCATGTTATTTCAATTTCATCAAGATAACACTTTTCACATTCAAGGCATTTTATCAAACACCTTTCATGCATCAATTATGTAATCACATAATATTGTCACACAACATTAAATATCATAATTCAAGGCATTTAATCAACACCTTCAAGGCACCTTCATGTTAAACACATATCATGCCCACAATTTCACATAGTTACAAGAAAATGCCCAAGTAACCCCCATGCATCAAAGTCAAGCTAGAAGTTGACCTAAGTCATTTCTAAGCTCACTTTCGCATTTCCATATTAATAGGCAATTGATAGATATATATATATATATAACACATACATCCAACCATTCCTATGGACATTTAGGTTAGAAATCAACCCAAGTAGGAGAAACCCTACCTTTTGAAGCGTGAGATGAAGACTAGAGCTTCAAAACTTCAAGAACACCTCAAGAACACCAACAAAATCCTTGATTTCTCCAAAGACTCCACTTGAATCTTCGGTGAAATCCCTCGTTCTTGGTACGTACGTGTAGCCCTCGACGAGTAGAAGAACTTTAAGTCTTGGTCCGATGAATTCCGACCGACGGAACTTCCGGAATCGGCGAAAGAAATATTGAAATCTCACTTTTCTCTCTCTTTCTCTCCTCACACGGTTCAGCACTGATTTGCAAAGATATTTTGTCCAAAAATCTGATTTAAGAGGGTATATATAGGCCAAAATGTGCGGTCCACATCGCACCGCATATTTTCGACTTCCGGGTCCGTTTTTCGGCCCGAAACGATTCATTATACCTCGGATTAAGTTCAAATTAATTTTATTTAAACTTTAACTTAATTTGAAGGAAATTTTATAAAATACATTATTGGGGACCTTTAAAATGTCATTCGCCACGCAGTCGCCTCGAACGACGTGTAAAAATCCAACTATCTCGGAATTCGACGAAATTTGACATGGTGACTAGATTCCGCGATACGAATCCAATGGCGAACTCCGTTTCCTCACCCGAGGTCTAGATTATGAGTATTTCAAATAACCATTAGGATGGCAAATGACCATTTTGCCATTTTTAAGAAAAATTTCAAATTTGCCCTGGTTTTACAGACTATGTCGCGTTAATAATGTACAGCGGCCATGAATCGCATTAGTGGGTTGTTTAATTGTGGTATTATGATGACTAAATTAAAGTAGTGATGGATTGGATTTATTGCACGCTTATGTAAACCTTGCTAGACCTAATTGTAAGATAATCATATGAGCCAAGTGGGAGAATGTAAGAATTAATGTGGCCCACATGATTTGGCACATGTGATTTTACTGATTATTATCAGATAATTAATTTGGTTTAGATAATGATAAGGTTACCAATCCTAATCTAACTAGTATAACTAATGATTTCTGATTGGTCAATGAGAAGAAGTGGTTTCCTGATATTCTATTTTGATGAGAAGTAGAGTTTATGTTGAACTAGGGAACCGGTCCTCTCTCTACCTATAAATATACACATGTCCCATTGAATTGTGTATCGTAAGGGAAAGGTTAGGAGAGAGAAATCGATTTCCGGGCTACACCAAAGGATGGCTCAATTCTTGATCAAGTAATTGAAGGTTTGCGATAATGGCTTCAGGTATGTAAATTATGATATTTTAATTCCGTAATATGAGTATGTGAAAATCATGATTGTTCTAGATCTTGGAATTATGATTTGATTATTATTTGATCAAATAAAGTTTACATAGTAATCTCTTCAGACCATTCCACACTAATTTCATGCAATCCTGCCATCCCATTCACTATCTTTGCACTAACTGCCTTCTTCTTTCTTTAATGGCATGCCTTCTAGTGCCAATAGGTACGTTACTCTAGTAGAGACCCCCTTCTTGGTTGGAGATTGGTTCTTCTCCATCAGATCCCGAAACACTATCTCCTTGGTTCCCTGTGTGATACATGGACCCAAGAAACCGGTATTGTTGCTGACTTCTGAGGTTGAGATAGAGGGCATCACTTTGAATATTCCATCCTTCTGTCTTTGGACCTTTAGGGATCTTTTCTAACTTTGCTGTTCTTGAACCGTATGTTTGAGAGACATTTTGTGGAACACTTTTGCCATGCAATGGTCTAGTATCTGGTTTATTTGGATGGGATTATGTGGTAGATTTGTATTGGGGAACTTAAGGTCTTAGTTGTTGTTGTTGTTGGGAAAGCTTGATCTTAGTGACAAGAGTGAGTGGGTTGTGTTTTGAGTCTGATTATGAACTAGGAGATGGTGAAGGGTTGGGTATATTGGGTTTACTGGGTTATGGTTGTGAGCCAGGTAAGGTAGGGTAGCTTTTGGGTCATGGTGGGGGTGGGTTGTTTATATTGGGTTTTTTGAGTTTTGGTTTTTTAGGCCTAGATGGTATTGGGTTGGGTCTTGTTGAGGGTGGGCTGGGTAAATTGGGTTTTCTGAGTTTTGGTTGTAGGCCTGGCCAGGTAAGATAATTATTGGGCCTTTCTGGTATTGGGTTAGGTCTTGGTCGGCATGGGCTGGGTAAGTTTTGTTTTCTGCATCTTGGTTGTGGGCCTGACCATGTAGGTTAGTTTTTTGGTCTTGGTGTAATTGGGTTGGGGCTAGCTTAGGCTATGGATTAGGCTTTGGGTTTCTTAGGCCTATTGGACTTGTGTCACTAGATTCCGGGTTTGGTTTGTTTGGTTTATTTGTTTTCGTGGTTATGGGCTTTGGACTTGTAGGTTCCTTTGGTAATTCATGAAATTGAGGTTGAGACTCTTGTCTCTTCTGTAATTCCATTAACGTGGCAGCTAGAACTAGGTTTCCACATGGAGAATGGCACGTGTACATATCATAAAATGGCGCACCAACCTCATCCAGGTAATGTACCACCTTGTCTGGTGCCAACTTGACCTCCTCAGTCATACTCGCCTCCACAAGCAGAGTAGCATCACACGCCTCGTCTCTACTCGCATCCCTACTCGCCTTATCTTTACTCGCCACCTCCCTAATCGCTTCTACATGCTCCTCAGCTTTACTCGCCTCCATTGGTGGTGTAACAACACGCGCCACCGTCAACTCATTAGTTCTGCTTTCAATAACGTTCACGTTCTGGGTGACGTGAGTGAATGATTTTTTCGGTGGGGGCAACAGGGGTTATCGGTTTCCAATTGGAAGCTCTCATATTGGATCCAAACTCCGATGTAGGAGGAGAGTCCATTGTCATTCTGCAACTGACCTTCTCATAACTGATTCTTCTACACAAGTAACATAAATCACATAGGCGATCATATCTCAACTCAACTCTTCGATTAAGCAAGGGGGGTCTAGGGAACTAGAAATGGGATGTAAGGGGTATTGTAATATTTACCTGGACCCTTGTTTGGATGTAGTTCTTCCAAACATTCATTTGGGTGAGTTTATTGTTAATCGGTGAGGGTTCACCTAGGGTCCTAGCTATGATAGCTACATTTTCCTCTGTAATCAACTCCGGTGGTAATCCATGAGCTTGAATCCAGAAAGGAGAGGTATTGAAGGAGACTTCTGAAATCAACTTGCTTGGATCCCATTCTTTCAGAACCAATAGTTTCCTTTTGATGGAACATGGGCATGAATCCAGTATCCTTCGTTTGTGGCTAACGCTAGAGAAGATGAAAATAAATGTCTCCTAGTCCCCATATTTGATTTCCAACTGGCTATCGGAATTCCAAACTCTATACACTATATCTTTCACCATTCTTCTATTCAGGGGTCTATCAGTTATAATCTTACCTAGCAGGCAAGCATGAGAGACAAACTCCAATAAGGGTTTGTCCAGATGGAGGCTGATTGTGGGGGCTATATGATTTCCCTGTTATATGTTCAGTACGGTTTGTATAGATGGAGAAGAAGGTAGGGTATTTTGGTAGTGATCTTCTTGGCTGGACATGAGGTCAAGAAAGATACAGAGAACTTACCCAAGGCAGTTACTATAGGAAACTGGGACAGACAGTGGGTCAAGAGTTGAGTAGGTATCGAGAATAGGGAAAGTGGATGATGATATGGAAAGAACATAAGATATTAAGAGTAATACCAAGGTTTGAGGGGAAGGATGAGACCTCCAAGTTGGGAAAACCACCATTTGTGGCAGAAGAGACGCTCTACAACAGAGAGCATTTCAAGCTGGTTTTGACCAAATTCTATATGGTTGGATCAAGTGAAATTCGAGTTACAATTTTTTATATGTGTGTATTTTCATGCATAAACCTCACAATATGTACTATTAAGACCATCTCCAATCCTTACCCTTCTTTAAACCTTTTTTTTTTAAAAAAGGTAAAAAATTCTTAAAAACTTTCTCCAATGCTAGATCCATACTCACACCAAATAAAGAAAAACCCATTTTTAAACCCAAATCAAGGGAAACCCATTTTTAAACCCAAATCTTTAATGGTGAGATTACACTCTCTTTTAAAGACCCATTTCTTCGACTTGCTTACTGACTTAAGCATTGGAGTCCCTTTGGCCGCCTCTGGCCATCGGTTCACTTTAGTGTTCTCTTGTCTTACAGGTTACTCAAGGCTTACTCACCACCCTCTCCGTTTGTATGAGGTGGTTACTCTGTGTGTGGATTTATTCCCGTACAATTGGAGCCGTCTGTGGGAAATGATTAAATTTTCTACTAACCAAGAAGCCTTGAAACCATGACTGGTAAGAGAGCCCTCGATCCCAGAACCAGTCGTTCACTACTTCCACTACCCTCGATTTGCGAGGATCCCGCTAACTATGACCTATAGTTATCAGAGAAGGTGCTTCCACGTGTTGGGCGGGACCACTCAAGAGAAAATCCTCCTTCTCACCACAACCTACCTGTTCTCGGTGCAGAAGGCAGGTTAGCCACTGAGATTGATTACTATAAGGCAATCAGGAAGAAGACAGAGGAACTAGAAGCTCTCAGGCAGGGCCTCCTATGTCAGAGTGACAAGCAACTCGCTAGTGAGGTCAGACGGTTAACCCGTAACCATGATCATCGTAATGATCACATTGAGGAAGCTTATTCCTCCTAACATAGGAGCCATTCTCGAGCAAGGAGTCACTCGACCCACAATCAGAGTCAAAACAGGTACTCACCTCGGAGAAGCGTTACTAACCGCACCCTCAGAGACCCTTCTCCGAGGAATGATCACCCTCATCATAGGGGAGGGGGTGAAACACATAGACAACGCCGTTCAAGGGAACGAAAGGGATGGCATGAGAGTCCTTCCCGCTATCAAAGGGAAGATCGCTAGGACGATTATAGAGGAGAAAAGCGAGGGCGCTTTGAGCCAGCTCATGATGTGGCCGTCCGACTGCAACATGACTATGCTCATGACAACCCCGGTTATTCAGTGAAGGAAAGTACGAGGCAGACCCTCGTAAGAATGACTACCACACGTTTCGCTCTGTCCATACAAGAATTCGAACCCCCATGAAAGTTCAGTCCTCCGACTTTCGAGTTATATGATGGCAAGTCCGACCCTGTGCTTCACATAAGAGCTTACATCAACAAGATAGTCCTCTGGACAAGCTGTGAGGCATTGATGTGCAAGATGTTCCCCTCCAGTTTAGGGAAGTCGGCGCTTAAGTGGTTTCATGGGATGCCCGTGAACTCAATCTACTCTTGGGAGCAACTCGTTAGGGAATTCGTCTCTCGATTCATAGCTAATAGCTGAGAACCCATGACGATTGATACATTCTTGGCACTACGACAAAAATGAGGAGAGACTCTCCAAGAGTACGCCATGAGGTCCCTGGAGACTTATGTCGATATCGAAGAATGCGATGAGAAGACCGCTGCTGTCTCTTTTCGCTTGGGCCTCCCAAGGTAGAGTGAGTTGCGAAAACATCTCACTATGTGGCCACCCAGAAGTATGTCCCACTTGCAAGAGTGCATCAGGAGATATGTAAAGGTGGAAGATGACAAAGGGCCAATTAATCGGCTACCCTCTCCACCAAGAGGAATCAAAAGAAGGAAGGTAGCCCCATAAACCTATCAAGGAGGGGAGAAACGTCAAAGGGGGAAAAAGACTCATCCCAAAGAGTCGATACTATCTTCAAAGAGTCAATCTATCAAATTTTGAATCAGATTAAGGACAATGATTACTTCAGGTGGCCACCGAAGATGACGGGGGACCCCACCAAGAGAGACTAAAACCTTCATTGCTCTTACCACAAAGATAAGGGCCACCGAACAGAGAATTGTCGCACTCTCATGCGCCACTTGGAGGAATTGGTCAAGAGAGACCAAAACCTTCATTGCTCTTACCACAAAGATAAGGTCACCGAACAAAGAATTGTCGCACTCTCATGCGCTACTTGAAGGAATTGGTCAAGTAAGGTCACCTATCCCAGTACATAGACAAGGAGAAGACTACCAAGGAGCAGGCAGAACAGCGAACTCAACTAGATGATCAGCCTCGGCCAAGGGATGACCAGCCTCCCAAGGTAATAAACGTCATCTTCAGTACCACTCCTCCAATACAAGTTGACTCAGTCCAGTCCCGAACCGAGTATCGAAAAGCCCGCCATCTTCAGCATGTTATGTAAGAAAATCACCAAGATAGTCATACTTCCAAGCGCCGAAGGGCAGAATCAGAGAGTGTTCCCATTACATTCTTAGATGCGGGCTTGGAAGGAGTGGTCCACCTGCATAATGACCCCCTTGTTCTCACTCTCAACATGAGCGACTTCGAAGTAAGGCGTGTTCTCATTGACCCTGGTAGTTCAATGGAGATCACGTATTATGACCTATTTGAGAAATTGGGAAAAACTCAGGCCGACCTCCTCCCAATGACAACCTCACTCGTTGGCTTCAATGGCATGCAAGTCTAGTCTCTTGGTAGGTTGCGGCTTCCTATCAAGGCCGGTACGCAAGCGGTCGAGGTAGACTTTTCTAGTGGTGGATGTTTCGTCACCATACAATGCCATCATGGGTAGACCATGGCTCCACCAGATGCAGGCGGTAGCCTCCACCTACCATCAAATGTTATATTTCCCTACTAGTGAAGGGATAGTCGAGATTCGTGGAGACCAAGCTACCTCTAAGCATTGCCTTAATGTAGGGACTAAATTGATGGCCAAGTCACAACAGGTTTTCATAGTTGATGAAGAGCTCCCCATTCTTGAGGATGTAGGGGTCAACCCCAAAGACAAGTCAATCGAAAAGCTGCAAGTCATACCAGTAGACCAAACAGATCCGGATAGATACTTCTTGATCGGGTCACAACTACCTACACCCGAGAAGGAGTCCCTTATTGGGCTACTAAGGAGGAACATTGAGATCTTTGCCAGTACACCTTATGAGATGCCAGGTATTGATCCCTCATTAGTTAGCCATCATCTTAATGTTGAACCTGCTCGTAAGCCTATTGTTCAAAAGAGTAGAAGGTCCGCCCTCTAGCATAAGAAAACTATTGATGAAGAAGTGGAAAGCTCTTGGAAGCCAGTGCTATAAGGGAGGTCCAATATCTGGAGTGGCTGTCAAACACCGTTGTGGTAAAAAAGAAGAGCGAAAAGTGGCGAGTATACGTCGACTTCACAAACCTCAACAAGGTCTGCCCAAAGGACCATTTCCCATTCCCGAAGATTGATCAGCTTGTGGATGCCACATCTGGCCATGCAAGGATGAGCTTTTTAGATGCATATAGAGGCTACCATCAAATTCTCATGTTTGGGCCTGATGAAGAGAAGACAATGTTTATCACACCAAAGGGGATCTATTGCTACACGGTCATGTTTTTCGGCTTGAAGAATGCAGGAGCTACTTACCATAGAATGGTGACGAAGCTCTTTGGCTCCATGATCGGCACAATGGAGGTGTACATAGACGATATGGTGGTGAAGAGCAAAGAGTCAGAGAACCACCTCTTTGACCTTCAAGACATATTTGATATCTTGAAGCGTCACAAGCTCAGGCTTAATGCCTCAAAGTGTGCCTTTGGAGTGAGCTCTGAGAAGTTCTTAGGACACTTAGTGACACGAAGAGGGATATAAGCTGACCCCCGATTAGATTAAGGCTTTGCATGAAATTAAGAAGCCTTCCTCAATCAAGGAAGTCCAGAGGTTAACAGGCATGGCTGCGGCCCTTAATCGATTTATTAGTCGATCTTCAGACTGATGCAGTCCCTTCTTTTAGTTGTTTGGGGAAGGTCAGGCTTTCTACTTAGATGATGAGTGTGATAAGGCCCTTGATGACTTGAAAATCAACCTCCAGACACTTCCTTTACTCTCTACTCCTTCGCAAAGGGAAGAGCTTCAACTCTATTTAGTCGTGTCCGAACACGCTATAAGTGGAGTGTTGCTACGAGCAGAAGGGAGGGAACATAAGCCTATCTATTTTGTAAGCAAGACTTTATTGGGGGCAGAGACCAGGTATACCCCTCTCGAAAAACTCCTTTTTGCCTTAATTATAGCATCTCGCAAGTTTAACCACTATTTTCAAGCCACACACCATTGCAATAATCACTAAACACCCCTTGAGAAGTGTACTCGGTAAGGCGGATCTCTCTGGTCGCATTACAAAATGGTCACTTGAGCTGGGGCAGTACGACCTCAAATTCATTCCAAAGACGGAGATTAAAGCACAAGTCTTAACTGACTTCATAGCAGAGTTTGCATATGAACTACCAAAAGAGCAGGTAGTAGCATGGAGCTTGACTCTCAGGTCCCAGCCTTGGGAGTTACAAGTTGATGGACCTTGACTCGAAAAAGATTAGGAGTCGGTATTGTCCTGTTCTCTCCTCATGGGGAAGTCTTGGAGAAGGCTCTCCGGTTGGGCTTCGCTGCCACAAAAAATGAGGTTGAGTACAAAGCATTAATCTTTGGTACACCGGCTACATTGAGACTGGGGGCAGAGGAGTTGACTATATACTCCGATTCTCAGATAGTTGTCAACTAACTTTCCGGGGAGTATAATGCCCGTTCAAACACTATGACTTCATACCTAGAGAAAGCAAGAGACTTTCTTGAAAAGTTAAAGTCGTAGAAGGTGATCTAGATCCCAAGAGACTAGAATGAACATGCAGATGCTCTTGCTACTCTAGCTTCCGCTGATAAACAAGGTTTAAAGCGAATGATTGAGGTGGAGTATCTCGAGAAACCAAGTATACATAAGGACCTAGTAGAGGTCAATTGCGCAGAGCAAGCACCAAGTTGGATGGACCCTCTTGTCCAATATCTTAAGAATGGGACTCTCCCAGAAGATAAGAAGGAGGCAAGACTCATCGTCTCAAAGTCAGCCCGTTACTGGTTGTCACCGGATCATAAGCTCTACAAGAGGTCCTTCCTAGGGCCGTACTTTTTTTTTTTTTTTAACTCTTTTTTTTTTTTGGAAGGGGGAAGGAGAAGGGGAAGAAGGACTTGAACCCTTGACCTCAAGAAAACAAAGCCTTTATAAGACAAGTAGTACCATTAGACCAAATGCCTATTGGTACTTAGGGTTGTACTTATTATGTGTCCACCCGATTAAAGTGGAGGATCTACTCTACGAGATCTATGAAGGAGTGTGCGGTTCCCATAGTAGAGGAAGAAGCCTTGCCCAAAGGGCCATCTCCCAGGGATATTGGTGGCCGTATATGCAGAAGGACGCACAAGTATACGTCAGAAAGTGCGACAAGTGTCAAATGTTTGCTACTATACCTCGACAACCAGTAGGTCACTTGAACCCACTCACGAGCCCTTGGCCATTCGCTCAATGGGGTCTCGATATAGTAGTTCCCCTTCCTCGGGCTTCATCCAACAAAAGGTATCTCATCACTGCAACTGATTACTTCACAAAATGGATTGAGGCCAAGCCCCTCTCCAACATCCGTGACACTAATACCAAGAAGTTTGTATGGGAAAATATAATCACAAGGTATAGAATTCATTACGCCCTTATAACTGAAAATGGCACTCAATTTGATAGCTCAGCTTTCAAAGAATTTTGTTCGGGCTATGGGATCCATAATTATTATTCCTTTCCTACTTACCCTCAATCAAATGGGCAAGCTAAAGCTTCAAACAAGGTCATCCTTGATGGTATCAAGAAGAAGCTTGAAGCAGCCAAAGGAAGGTGGGTAGAACAACTTCCAATGGTGTTTTGGGCTTACCGAACAACCCCAAGGCGTTCTACTGGAGAGACAACTTTCTCCCTCTCATACGGTACAGAGGTCGTTATTTCTCTTGAAGCAGGTCTACCAACTATAAGAGCCGAGGTCTATGAGCAAGGTAACAATGATAAAACCCTCGAACATAACTTGGATCTTATTGAAGAAAGAAGGGACCAAGCAATGGTTCGGCTGGCAGCATATCAACAAGAGTTGGCTAAATCCTACAACAAGAAGGTCAAAGAAGGAGCTTCATACCTGGTGACCCGGTTCTTTGTAAGGTTCTCGCTCTGACTAAGGATCCTACGGATGGCAAGCTCGGCCCTAACTGGGAATAGCCTTATAGGGTAGCGGCATAAGCAGGGACAGAAGCCTATAGGCTGGAGGAGCTCGATGACAAACCAGTTCGCCGACCTTGGAATATCATCAACCTTAGAAAGTTTTACTTATAGGTAGTAATATCTTATCATTACAATAAGACTACAATGACATTCATTCTGGATCATCAATAAAGAGAAGCTTGTTCTTTACAACCCTGAGCACTCTTAAAGCCAACCTCCACGGTTGCACTCTTAAAGCCAACCTCCACGACTGCACTCTTGAAGCCAACCTCCACGGTTGCACTCTTAAAGCCAACCTCCACGGTTGCACTCTCTCCATGGTTGCACCTCTTAAAGCCAACCTCTACGATTGCACTCTTAAAGTCAACCTCTACGGTTACATCCTTTAAGTCGACCTCCACGGTTGCACCTCTTAAAGACAAACTCTACGGTTGCATAATTTAAGCCAACCTCCACGATTGTACCTCCTAAAGCCAACATCTACGGTTGCATCCCTTACGCCAACCTCCACGGTTGCAATTCAAAGAGTTAATATATAAAAAAAAAATCTTACCTGCAGGGACCACTGATACACAAAACCTTCCAAGGGGTTTTGTGTACTATGTTTCCTTATCCTACGGATGTCGAGTGTAGCTGAACAAGCACAAAAAAAAAGTAATTCTAAAAAAGCAACATGAGATCGGGTAATGTATATAAGCAAGAAGAAGGTATAAGTTACCAACCTAGCTCCCAAATGGTGCGGGGGCAAGAACATTCATTAGTGGTGTTAGGGCCAAACTCCCACTCGCCTCTCACTATAATGAACTCATCCTCATAGTCCTTGGTTGAAGAAGCTAAATAGTGAAGCAGAGGGTTCCTTCTACTTAAGGGTAATACTTGGGGCCTAGAGAAAATTTTTCAAAAATTACCTCAAAAAAGGAAATTTCTAGCTGGCCGCGGCTTCAATGGTGGCCTCGTTAACGACTCTTAAGGCTCCAAGATTTCTCTCTCCTCCCAAAAAAAACTCAAAGACAAGTGAAGGATGAAAGAAGGGGAAGGGAATTTACAGATCTAGTTCACTTGAAAAAGACAGCCCGATTTATACCTCATTCAATTTACTCCATTAAAGAAGGTATGGGGGCAATTGTAGGGCTGGCGTCGCCCATACAGCGCACCAAACAATCCCAACAGGCGTCGCCCACCACATCCAGCACCCAAGCACAAGCTTGCCCAGCTTCCAGACGTCTCCAAGGCGCCTACCCAGCCTCTTGGCGTCGCCCAGCCCTCCTAGCATCGCCCAAGGTGCCTACCCAGCCTCCTAGTGTTGCTCAAGGTACTGCCCAGCCCTCATGGCATCACCCAAGGTGCCTGCCCAGCCTCCAGGCGTCACCAGTAGTGCCCAAGGCGTCGCCCAGCTAGCTGCCCCACCTTCGGTGTCACTTGTACCTGGCGCCACCACACCCCTCGTCCGGGCGTCGCCTTTGCCCGGAGCCCAGCTTGGCCTGGGATCTAGAGTCCTAGTTAAACTCAACCCCGAGTATCAAGTGAATATTGATAAACAAAGCCTCCCAGCGAGCATATTCCTTCCTACAAGTCAAGACTCAACGTCCTAGTATGATTCTACCTCCAACATATAAGGGATTGGTGATGAGGTCTATCCTATCACAACCTAGAGTTCGATTTTACTTGGAACACGACTTCCTATATCGCTATAAATAAAGGTTACAGGTACCAGGTATATCATTCAATCCTAGCCTATTCACCATACACTTTTTCTTTGACTTGCTTACTGACTTAAATATCAGAGTCCCTTTGGCTGCCTCCGGCCATCGGTTCACTTTAGTGTTCTCTTGTCTTTCAGGTTACTTAAGGCTTACTCACCACCATCTCCGTCTGTACAAGGTGGTTACTCTCTGTGTGGATTTATTCCCGTACATCTTCCTTTAAAAAAAGGTTTGTCCATTGGAGAGATCTATACCAAATCAAGTTTTTTACTCTTTTTTTTTACTCAAATTTGGGTAAAAGTTTGAGGTTCCATTGAAGACGCTCAGAGAAGGTGGTTTTGGTGTTATATCCTTTAGATGTCTATAATACTTTTATTTATTTATTTTTACTTTAATCACATAATATTTTTTACAACTGCATTATTAACTCAATTAACCACCTATAATATATATATGTATCTATACTATATGTCTATCTATATCTATTCTATTTTTAAATATCAAGAAGTAGGACAAAATTTTGATTTTCTTTATTGCCCTTGAAACTATATATAAAGACAACACAACACAACACACCTTTCAATAACCCCGTCAATACCATTTATATCCTAAACCGCTAAACGCCACCTTTTATTATACCCACGAGATTATCAGTTAGAGACTTATAAGAGAGAGGGAGAGCTATAACTCTAGGAAGATTCTTTCTCTTCCCCCATTATGTAAAGCATGAAACTATTCAAAAATTATATCACAAAGTGTGTCACTGTGTCAAAAATACCTATTATTTATTGATTTCTGTTGCAATATTAAATCTGTGAAGTTTCAGTGATGTATTGATTTTAGTTGCAATATTAAACCCGTGAATCTTCAGTGAAGCATCTTGTGGTCGTCCTTACAGTTGAGTAGTCTCATTCTGTCTTTCTTTGATATTTTTATGAACATCGTTTGAGTGTAACAGACTAAATAACTCACCAATTCTAATTTGCACTTCACTTTTCTTGCTCGAAAATCATGGAGGAATTATCTCAGTTTATGCTTCCTTGATTAAATATCAAAATTTAGAAGTTTGATGAGCTTTATTGCATATTGTATTTGTTCCTGATTAAGAAATGCCTTAAGTAGAATTGACTTGGCCTTGAACTAAAACCCATAACCCAAAGGGGTAGCTAACAGGGATAAGCTGTAAACCCAAATATTTTGAATTAGAATGTTGGCAATCCCTTGAGGTCAGGTCGTGAGAGATTTAACCCTC
This sequence comes from Ilex aquifolium, assembly GCA_951799425.1. Classification (NCBI taxonomy): domain Eukaryota; kingdom Viridiplantae; phylum Streptophyta; class Magnoliopsida; order Aquifoliales; family Aquifoliaceae; genus Ilex; species Ilex aquifolium. Next base: position 15,613,008 of record OX637397.1, on the reverse strand, counting down.
ATGAATACCTTAATCATTGCCTGGATGACCTGTATTTGACTGGACCGGAAAGGAAATTAGTTGAGGTGCATGTAAGCCGGTATAGACACTCTTGACCGTGGAACAAGAAAATAAAAAAAAACTAAAACCTATAATTTTTTTTCCCGGAAGGTAACTGAACAACCCATAATTGATTCTTAGACACTTGAGAACTAATATTTTAGACATATGGCAGGTGTGGCACTCTATAGCTATTGATCACAATTTGTGGTAGAATTCTGGTGTTGTGTGTACCTACTTCTAATTGTTATAGAACTTGATAAAACTTGTGAACTTATTTACAATCGGTGAATTGAGGTGCTGAGTAAAACTTGTGAACTTATCATCACCAATGATATGTCAATCCGACCACACTTTTGATCTTTTGTTCACTATTATGTCTCTAAAATTTGTTGTATAATTGTTGTTCCAGGAGCCTAATGACTGTTATTGTCCCAAGAAGGATTTGAATCACAAATTAAGACATATACTAAGGGTGTGTTTGTTAACCCAAATTCAGTACTTAAAATGAATGTATTCAACACTTATTAATTAAGCTCGTTTGATAACCAAAATTTAAACTCTCTTAATATGTTAAGTGCTCCTTAAAAATAGGCTACAATATTAAGTAGGAGATTTCTTACTTAATTCTGAAAGCTGAAAGCGCTCAGCAAAACCATCTTTAATAATATTTACAATATGGCAATTATACCCCGAAATATTTTACAATCTTATCAAAGCTATAATTAGTCTTCTCTCAAAAACTCCTAACATTTCTATTCTTCTCGTCGATCTTTTCTTTTTTTCTTTCCCTTGTCTTTTGCAACAAAAATATACATACATAATTATAATTACACACACAAACGCACACACACACAAAATTACACACAGACATATATACTGCACACACACATAGTTACACACACACACATACATTCACGGTGCACACACATATTATTAATAAAATATAATTTATTGTATTTTTTTAATATTATTTGATTTTTGATTTTTGATTAGTTATTGTTCTTTTTTTTTATCAGATGTTATTGTTCACTTGTTGTGTTATTTATTTTGATCAAATATTTGTTAAATGTAGACTACAATATAATAATAGTGATTATGATTTATGTTATGACATATTTTATAAATATTTTCAAATTAAAGAGTGGAAGGGTAAAACTGAAAATTAATTTATTTTCAGACGTCACCTCTATGTAGTTATCAAACAGTTTAGTTAAATTCAGTACTTAAATTTCAGTAGATACCAAACAGCCTACAAATTCAGCATTCAGTTTTCAGCTTTCAGACTTGCTTTCAGCTTTTAGACTTCAGTTTTCAGTTTTATCAAACATCACTTAAGAGGAAAAACAAAATTACACTTCCGTTGTTTATTTCGTGAGATTTTTGGTTAAAGGAATTAAGAGTATCGGATTGGATGTTCGAACAATGAACAACCATTCTTGTGTTTCCCTTCTCTTCCAAAGTGTCTGTCTTTTATCCTTGAACCCCCTGTTGCTGTCGAAAAGGTGTAGCTATGACCCAAGCAAAACGACGATAGGAGACCAAGTAAGATTTTTTTTTTCTTTTTTTTGTTCAAGTTTGGTATACATGTACTTCGTTCCGTATAATGAATTCCTTACTTACCGGGAAAAAAAACAATTGTGAACAATATAAAACTGCAACAAGTGTTTTTATAACTTGTATTTGTTTGATTCTTGACTAAACAATGAAGTGATGTGCTGTTTACATAATAAATCATATATATGTCACGTGACAATGAAATTTACTTAGCTTCTTGGAACCAGACAGGAAGTCCACGTAGACAAACAATCATATATTATGCACATAAATAACTATATATTCTGGCACCTAACGATGCATGTGAGGGACTTATATGTAACACAAATTGTTTAATGTTTCTCTATTGTCTTATATATCTATTGTTTGTATCGCTTGTATCTATTGTATTAACAATAATTTCGTATCTAAAAATATTATTTAATATCAAAAATCAAACTGGTCTTGCAATATTTGTATTTTAAATAATAATTCAGTTTTTTAATTATGCAATTTAAAATTAAAATGAAGAGAGAAATAGGTGTAGATTGATAAAATTGTTTGACATTGGGGAGTGTGTTAATTGAGTTGTCTCGCATTGGGGGCGTGCAGAGAAGTTGATATTTTTGAACGGGAAAATAATTTTTGGGATGAATTTTATACCATTGGATCAATGTAGATGAATATTGAATCAATCTTTACCATTGTTGTACTTTTATAAGTTGAAAATTCAATTTCCTAACTGTAATATTAGATAGATTAACGTTTTCAATGTATTTTCCATGAAAAAAAAATGAGAAATCAACATGTTTGGATTTAGATTTGGATTAGGTGTGAGTGTATAGTCTTAATATTAATTTGATTTCTTGATGGAAGATTAATGAATGTCATTAAGTTGAAAAAAGGAAAGCACATTGCATCAATGCATAGCTTTGGCATATTTGGGGATACACTATCAAGCGATTAAGACCGGACTTTATAACATGATCTAAAATCTAGTATTAAGTGTTTCACTGCACTAATTTAATTTAATCTCACCTAGCTGTGATGTGTGAAACATACCCTGAAACTTGGTTTGGTACGATAAAAAATAGAAGGATGAAATGTTGGAAAGATAGATAAAATATCATGTTTGGTAAGAAAAGGAAATAGGAACTAGAAAGGATAAAAAAATGGATGAATTAACCTTCTTTCTAACTCACCAAAATCAATCCTTCCGAAATTGAGAGAAAAAGTGGATAAAAAATTAATTATGTGTGTTGAAATGTATACTATTTACTTATGTATCCTTTAATATATACATATATATCATATTTATATATTACATATTATGTATACATTAATTTCATGTATAGATATAATTGAAAAATATGCATCTATACTTTTTCCATCCTACCAAACACAAAAAAAAAAAAAAAAAAATCTTTTATACTTTTTATCCCTCCTACCAAACACAAATGAGGGATTGAAAGATTTCTCATTTGAAGGATAGAAAGTGCATCACACCCACATTCCATCATTCCATTTTTCCATTCACCCTACCAAACACAATATAAAAAAATGTTACAGTCAAATTTTTTCTGAATCACCTACCATGAGGCTAGATCCATTTTCGTTAATTAGGCTTAACTAACACAAACTAGGATATTGGATTGTTGTAATTTGTTAACCTAATAATGTGATAATGATATAGTCCAATAGTATTATTGTGACTATAACTCTTGGACATACATCTTTACTGAGACTATATCACTTGACACATCATCATGTCAGCAAATTAGGTCATATTTTTACGTTCCAATAAGATTACTCTTTAACTTTTCATTTGTATTTTCGTGATTACATAGAGAAACAATAATTTCTTTGTGTTCCGTTAACGTTGTGTCCCAGCAATACCGAATTAGTCCCCAAATACATGCCATTAATCACCTTCATCCACAATTTACTATAACTTCACAGCTTTTACTCATTATTATCATTTTATTCAGAAAGAAAACAAGGAAAATAAATTCTAAGGTAAAATGCATTTGAAAAAATCAGAACGAGAATTTTTTTTTTGGGAAGTAAATTTATTCCATTGATTGCAAACTTTTGTGCATACAAAAGAAGGCTGGAATGCCCTATTCAATACATTAGGCATTACCCAAGAAGTGCAGGGACGGGGGGGGGGGGGGTGGGGGGTGGGGGGGTGGGGTGATGAAAAGCACAAATGCAACTAGTGCAATTATAGAACAAGGTGATTTAGCTGTTTGTCCTATTTTAAGCCTTTGTAGGAGCGAGGTGATTTATCTGTCTAAACTTCATTTCATCTGAAAGCAATTTCGCAAACCTGTAACATGCAAGAAGAGACTGGTTAATCCTGAAAAGACAAACTTTGAGAACGATTAAGGTACAAAATTGGATATCGTTTTGAAAGTTACGACTCGGTAAAGGATAGTCACAACCTAATTGGGGTGGTTGAGAATGATCTTGAAATGCTAAGATTGATCCCTAAATTTAATTTATCTCAAACGACCCCATTTTTGTTGTAACCTCATTTGATTGAATTACAACTTACTCAATTAAATCGTAACTTTTGATATGATTCCGAAAATTAACCCTTGTATCATAGTCTTTTCCATAATTTTTTGGTAGCCAAGAACCAACTGGAATTACAAAAAAAGTTGTTTGATTGCCTCCATACTTTTTTAGAGCATCCTCATTTTTGCCACCATTGTTGACTGGCTCAGTAAAACCAGTCTCCAAATTTACCCTAGAAACTGGTTTCTTCAACAACTTTTCTCCAATCTCCACAAGTCTGTTTAAGTTCTCTTCTGTAGCAACATCAACGGAGGATTCTGTCCCAGTTAACATGTCCTCCTGCCATGACATTCAATAAATCATGAGTCATATGAAAAATTAAAGCTCACTTAAGTCGAAAATAGTTAGAGAATGCTCTTATTGATGGATCCAAATACTCTAAATTATACTTTCATTCACTGATAGGTCAGCGGCCACCAAATATGGAGTGAGAGCAACCCACATATAAGTAGTGGGTCCAATTTGAATCCAAAATCTCTTATTGAGTGAAATTGAGTTAAAAAAAAGTATAATGCAAACGATCTCAATCCCGCTGTGAGAGCATTTTCTTCCCTGGTGGTTTTGTTTTTTCCAGTAACATAACTCATGGAGCTCTCGACTAATATTTTCTGATTGATTGAAAAAACAAAAACAGTAGGAGAAAGAAATTTGAGATTAGCTTACTTGAATTCGAAGGTAATGTTCTTCACAATGAAGAGTTCCGAAAACTACAGAAAGATGGAAATCAACCATATCTGCACTTGCTTGAGTGAAAACATCTACCAGTGGAGGGGAATCTCCATGAAGTAACCAACGAAAAGCACCCCATTTGGCTGCCATTTTTGCACTGTATTTATGTTCCACCTTTGCACAGCCAGTGCCGATTGAGATCACCAGGAAGCGTGCGTAATCCATGGGCTTAATAGGGAAGAAAGATTGATTTCCCTTGAAGACCTGTTTGGTTACCTGGGATAAGGCAACTAAAGCCTGCAAAACATGGTACCCAAAAGAAAATAAATTGTCATATGAAAGTTGGTTAATTCAATGTTCTTAAATTAGTAGATATATGTACTTTGGGTGATTATATTATTAAGCGATTAAAGAATCTGCTTTTAGCTCGTGGCTCTAGCCGAAAAGTCCAAAAGAACTAGTGTTTGACTACAATCTATTCAAATGTTAAAAAAGAGAAACAGAAAAGAAAACAAGACATTAAATTATTGCGCTAACTTGCTAGCGCTAGCACACTATGACTTTTGAGCTTCCTTTTAGTCCCTTTATTCCCTCCACCTTACACGGACCTAAAAGAGTACCTATTATTAGTGGTTTATTTTCAATGGCTTTTTTCAAAAAGATGAGGGAAAAACTCAATAACATGTCGGAAAAACAAAATATACGAGATCACAAACGTAGATTGCTCGCCGCTAAATATGAATTGAGACAAAAGCTAAAATGTATAGTTACATTAGATTTGGGTTGTGACTTGTGAGAGTATCTTCTTCTAAACTAGATAATTTTGTCACAATGATCATCTCTCTTGTGAGTATACGATGGAAGATCTTTGGATAAGTCTTGAACAATATTATCTATCCATTTTTTTTTTCTCTTTGTTAAATAACATTCTTATTTACCAAAGAAATATACAGTGTGAGATTACAAATTCAAGGCTATAAAAAAGCGAGAAACACATTATGAAAAACTTATCATGTGTATATACATAAAACCATACCGGATTATTTGCTGCAACACCACCATCAATAAGATTGTATTCCCAAGTGTTCCCTTCTTTATCTTGGCTACTAAAATGGTGAGCAGGAAGGTAAGTTGGAGCTGCAGCCGTACCAATGCATATATCAGATAATCGAGCATCTAGCAAGGGGGATTCTTCTGCCTGCAATGACATAAATTATTAGGATATGATAAACAGAGAGAGAGAGAGAGAGGGAGAGAGAGAGAGAGAACCTCATAAGTGGAGAATATAGTGGGCTGCAACTTCTTGACATCAAAAGTTGGAATGACAACGTTGGTTAAGGTTTGATGCAAACGAATATTTCCTAGTTTCTCCCTCAAAACTTCATGGAGATAATTCCCATCATACTTGGGTCCTGCTAATAAATTCAATTTGTTTCTAAGTGATGCAAACATGCCCCTGCCATTGCAACAATAATATTTCATGAGTAGATACAAATTAAAAAAAGCAAGATTGCAAGCAAAATCCCAATTAATTGCAAGCTTTCACGCACTGGAATTCTACCTTTTTGAAAAACTGAAAGCAAGAAAAACATGTTATTATTACCTTTTCTGTGGGAAAATCTTAGGGCAGTGTTGGAGATAGAAAGGCTTGATATCTTTTGCCGCGAATAAAGGACGGTTGTTTTCATCTGGAGCTGTTAACATGGCGGTCACAAGACCACCAGTGCTCGTTCCTGCAATCACGTCAAAGTAATCTGCAAGTCGGGTATCCTCACCATCCAACTCCTAATCCAAAATTGCATTATTTGTAGTTAGATAATCTTTCTACACTACATATTCTAAACATGAGGAAACTCCATGGATCTGCACAAATTTAAGACGCATTAAACTTTCAAAACTTGACTCATAATGAACCCCAATCACACCTCACCAAACATTGTAGGATTGGGTCACTGCATATGATATATGTGGTATTTAACATCACTTTCATAAATAATGAATGAAGACCTCTCTCTTTCTCTCTCTCTCTCTCTCTCACACACACACACACACAAAATTATATTAGCAGAAAATAAAACTAACCTGAAGTTGGGATTCAAGGTAAGCAAGGATAGTGCCAGGAATGATGCCTCTGATACCACCTCCATCAATGCTGAGAATGGTGATTAGCTTTCCATAAGTTGGGGGCTGGATATGAAGTAGAGATGAGACCTTCTGCATTTCAAACTGAATCTAGTGTATTGTTTTAGTCTATCAGTTCAGAGACCTCAAGCTTTCGTGGTTTGGGTTTCCAGCAAAGTGAATCGATTTATAGCCCTCAACAAGAATTCCCAGAAACTTCCTTGCAATCTCTTTCATTGGCTACATGGTGATCATTGACCTTAGACTTTATTTATATTTTTCCTTGTCATGAAAACTTTGTTACAATTTTTTATGATAAGTGCGTAGGCTATCATCAATTTGAATTATACAACTGTTCAGCCAAGGGTTTAGTAAATAGGAGGCTTTACCCGGGAGAGGGGGGTTTGGGGAGGGTGGGGATCCAAGCAATATTAAGTTATATTCCATGTTAAAATAAAAATATTATTTTAATATTTCAAATATCGGAATGATATAATCTATATAATAAGATAACTCATAACTTAAATTTTATCTCCTACATATTTTTTCTCCTAAAAGCATAACATCACTCATTTTCATCACATGCCCAATTATTTTAATATTTAATTAATTTATAGTTGAATATAATTTTTATTTAAAATATTATCCATACACGATAGTATACATACGTTGAGAAATTTTATCGAATTATATATTTTAAAAAATTATTATTTAATATAGTTTTCTAGATTTTTTTTGATGCTCAAATTTTATATTTTATCGTGCCTTCAAGCACGTGTTATGACTAGTAGGTGTATAAAATAAATATCACACACAAATAATGTGTGAAATAAAAGTTGACAAGTTCCACATTTTAAAAAAGAGTAATGTTATCGGGACATAATTTATTGATTTAATTTATTATGACCTTTAAATTGATTGTGAGCTCCATCAAATATTGAAACTTAGTGTTGATCCAATTGTTTCCACTGAAACCAAATTATTATATCAATAAATTAGATCAAATTTTTAGGTTGAAATAGGATTAATCTTAAAAAAATAAATAAAGAAAAGGCCAAATGCACGGATAACAGTTCATGACGTAAGCTTAAACATGTAAGACACTTTCGTGTGAGTGACGTGAGAGCTGGCTAATTTTGACTACAAATAGCCAATTGACAGAGGCGAGGCGGGAGAGTACCGAATAGTGGTTTTTCGGTGGGCCATGGTGAATAAAAAAAAGGCGGCTGAAAAAGAGGCTGAAAAACGGTGCTAAATTCACCTTAGATGTAGTAACCTCATCTCACATGTATGTTGTACTTTTATCTTTATTACTTGTAACTTAACATTAAATGATTATAACTTCACATTTAAAGGTAGTAACCTAACTTTCAAATACTGTAATTTTATTTTTAATTGTTGTAACCTTACCTAAATAGTTATAACCTCACTTTCAAAGGTAGTAACTTTGTCTTTGCAAGTAATAACGTTACATTTAATAGTCATGATCGATCATGATTAATTAAAGATTGATCCCAATGTCAATTTTTTTTTTGTCATTCCACTCAATTAAGATCTATCATGATTATTTAGGATCTATCACAATGCCAATTTTTTTTGCTATTCCACTCAATTAAGATCTATCATGATTATCAAGGATCTATCCCAACGCCAATTTTTTTTTTTTTTTTTGTGATTCTACTCATTTAAGATCGATCCCAATGCCAAATTATTTTTTTTACATTAAATTGACATGTAATTTTATGAAATTTTATGTTAATTTTATGAATTTTAAATTTGTAATTTTGAATGCTAATTTAATACAATTTAATGTTATTTTTGATGAATTGAGTGTTAGTTGGATAAAATAAAAAATAAAAAATAACATTAATTTTTAAATTAACATAAAATTAAATTAATTTTAATTTTATGAATTTTTTTTTTGTAATTTTATGAAATTAATTTTTAATTTTATCCAAATTAACATTCAAAATTATAAATTTAAAATTCATAAAATTAACATTAATTTAAAATTCATAAAATTAACATTAATTCATAAAATGTTAATTAATTTTATGAAATTACATGTCAATTTAATGTAACTAAATATAGGATCGGGACCAGTTCAGGAAAAAAAAAATTCGGCTAGTCGTGATCGATCCTATTTAATTGGAACCACAAGAAATTTAGTTTGGTCCCAATTATTGGACCATCAAATGCATTAAGATCGATTTCATATAGTCATGATCGATCCTAATTGAGTAAAATCACAAAAAAAAAAATAATAATAATAATTTGGCTTTGGGATCGATCTTAATTAATCATGATCGATCCTAATTGAGTTGAATAGCAAAAAAAAAATTGGCATTGTGATCAATCTTAATTAATCATGATCGATCATACTATTCATTATTTTGATCTCAACAATGCAATGTATATCGTTTTAGGATCGATCTTTATTGTGTATGATCGATCCCAATTCCCCATTCCCCCATAGGAAAGACGCTCCCCCCAGTATGGTTGTAACACAAGTAGAAGGAAAAAAAAAAATTCGATCGATCATGTGAATGTACGATCGATCTTATTTATCATTTCTTGTAACCTTACCCCTAAAAGGTTACCTCTTTTCAACTGAGAGAAGTAAGTTTACCTTTATGCATTGTAAGTGTTCCTTTTTAATCGATAAACTTTCCTTTATTTTAATGGGTAACTTTACCTCTCTATGTAGTAACCTAACATTTTATGAATTAATGTTAATTTTATGAATTTTAAATTAATGTTAATTTTATGAATTTTAAATTTATAATTTTGAATGTTAATTTGGATAAAATTAAAAATTAATTTCATAAAATTACAAAAAAAATTTCATAAAATTAAAATTAATTTAATTTTATGTTATTTTTAATTTTTTATTTTATCCAACTAACACTCAATTCATAAAAAATAACATTAAATTGACATTCAATTGTATTAAATTAGCATTCAAAATTATAAATTTAAAATTCATAAAATTAACATAAAATTTCATAAAATTACATGTCAATTTAATGTAAAAAAAAATAATTTGGCATTGGGATCGATCTTAATTAAGTAGAATGGCAAAAAAACTTAAAATTAAAAAATTAAAAAAATTTGGCGTTGGGATAGATCCTAGATAATCATGATTGATCTTAATTGAGTGGAATAGCAAAATAAAAAATTGGCATTGGGATAGATCCTAAATAATCATGATAGATCTTAATTGAGTGGAATGACAAAAAAAAAAAAAAAAAAATTAGCATTGCGATCGATCTTTAATTAATCATGATCGATCATGACTATTAAATGTAACGTTACTACTTGCAAAGACAAAATTACTACATTTGAAAGTGATGTTATAACTATTTAGGTAAGGTTACAACAATTAAAAGTAAAATTACAACTTTTGAAAGTTAGGTTACTACCTTTAGATGTGAAGTTATAACCATTTAAGGTTAAGTTACAAGTAATAAAGGTAAAAGTACCACCTAGATGTGAGATGAGGTTACCACATCTTAAGGTGGATTTACCACCGTTTTTCAGCCCCCTTTTTTAGCGGCCTTTTTTTTATTCATCATGGCCCACCACAAAACCGCCTTGGCCCACCACAAACCAGGAGGTACAGTACCGAAAAACCACTATTCAGTACCATAAACTCTCTCCCGAGGCAACACACGCAGACAAAGAAGGGAAAAGGAAAGAGAGAAGAAGGCAAGGGAGAGAGAGCAAGGCAAACACGCAAACCAAGGGGTCTAAGTCAGTATAATTGTATATTAATTATAATTTTTTTAAAAAAATAAATTTTAATTTTAATTTAATAAATTTCATAATATAACATAAATTTTGGTTATAAAATTTAAAATATTTAATATTCTATCTTTGTTTGATGTATTTTTTTGTCTAAATATCACATTTTAAACTTAAGGGATTTAAGTATTACACGCTTACAAATTTTAAGGGGTCTGAATGTAATTTACTAACGGATATACTAACCGACATTGATGGCAGGGGTCTAAGTATTATGCACGTACAAACCTCAGGGAATTTATGTGTAATATTTCAAATGTCAAAGGACCTGAATGATAAACTGACAAACTTCAGGGAGTTTGAGTGTAATTCTCCCTTAAAATTTTGTTCACCTATGAGTTGGGTTTTACGATATAAAATTTTGGTCAAATTTCTTTATTATAATTTAATAATTTTATAGGTTTAATTTAACGAGCAATTAGTTGAATTTGATCATCGTTAAACATTTTTGGATCAAATTCAAGCATTGTTATTTTTCGTTATTCACTTTAAAAAATATTTTTGATTTAAATAAGTCATAATTACTTAGTTTTATACTAATTCTAAAATATTACTCGGTTTCGTTTTGACAAGATGCACGATCTCGATTCAAGATAAAACCAGAGGCATGGAGTAGTATACAATATGTGTCTATCTTTAAATCTCTTTTATAAAAAAACAAGTTAATGCCTATCTTTAAATCTCTTTTATAAAAAACTAGTTAATGTCTGTGCCTAAAGGCACTAGGTAACTCAAAAAAATTGCCAATTAAAAAAATATGAGCTCTATGATTTATGATAAGTGATATTCTACCAATTACCAGGTAAGGGACAAAATACAAACCATAAGATACAAAAAAAATCTTCATAAACTCGAAATTTTTACTTAATGAAATAGATTTACTCAAACCATCCAATTTTGTAAAACAACTTGAAAAATAAACTCATAGAGAGCATCAATAGCAAAACAAAAAACTATCTATTCAACATATCTACATAATCAAAGTTTAGAGCAAAAAAAATCCCAAATCTAGTCTCTAAATATGGGTATGATTAAATACAAATCAGTAACACCCCAAGTTCACCAAACCAAGAAATCAAAAAAATATATTAACTAAATTTAAAATAGAAAATTCCTTCTGTGACGCCCCAAAAATCCGGGGGTCCGTTATTAACCGTTGATAACCCATCAACTCGCAGAAGTACCCGTGATTGTCGCACAACCCGACTTCACGTCAATAGCATACCCTTGACCGGGATTATCGAAGAAAAATGAAGTCTGGATACTTTTAATTGGTTGACCCATCCGAGGTCCAACATACCACTATTGGTAGTCCATTATGTTCCATTTGTAACATTTGAAGGGAGGAAAAACATAGCCCAAAAGCTTGGCAAAGCAGTTTTAAAATTTCTGATTTTTAGAAAGAGTACCGGTACTCTTTGCCTTCTGGACAACGAAGTACCGATACTCTATACCGGTACTCCTTGCCCGGATTTGTCTGTTTCACTTGTTCTTCATTTCCAATCCATTCCAAACCTTTCGAAAACCAACCCAAACTTATACAACATGTATTTGTACATTAAACATGATTAATACAAGTTCTATTACGTACGATTCCATACATTTACACATCAAAAATGGAATTTTCATAAAGGTTTACAAAATGTATTTCAAAAGCCACAAGTCGGCTTTCTTCATCCTTGAGGCTCGAAATGGGAGCCGTCCGCCGTTGTAAATCCCGCACCTGAAATGTTTTCTCATATAGGGTGAGCCACGCTCAATAGAGTATCTCTTAAAGAGGCTACTCCCCAACCTAGATGCATATGAAATGTTCACATGCAACAATCAACAACTCATAACATTCCAATTAAGAATATGCATTCCATGTTGGAATCAACCGTGTCATGCCATAGAATGAGATGAGACTCACTCATGCACATTAACCCGAGCCCTTCCCAGCTCCTCAACACATGCAGTGCTAATGTGTATGAATCCGCGATTGATGAAATACATACAATGATCTTTTCAAAATAAAAATCATATGTCTTTATTATAAAACAAAATCATGTATGTTTATTGGATGTTTAACATCGAATAACTATTTTAGAAAACAAAACCATGTGTCTTTGTTGGGCAACGGATTTTGGAATCGCACCGCTGGTTCCGTACACCATTACACTTTTTTGGACTTGCACCGTCCGACGTGTATAAACCAGTTGCCGAGTCTTGCACCCGAGGGAGAGTCTATCCCTGCTTGCTATACCTGACACAAGTTTTTCGTGCAACCATATAACTCAGCCGGATCGTCAATCCAACCATTCCGAGTCCACTTATCAACCACCAATAATGGTGTTTGATCAACCATACACACACACCCACACTCATGCCTCATGCCCATGAATGTGATGCCTCCGTGCAAATGCAATGTAATGTACCATTGCAATATCAATGTCATGTCCCATATGTAATGAATGTCATATGAGCTAATTTGATCACATTCAACATTTTCATGGCAAATTATATCCAAAGCACACAACTTCCATAAAGTCATCACAATGTCCATATATCACAAGCATGTATATATCAACATTTCATTCAACACAATATCCAAGCATGTTATATATAGTCCATGCAAAACATACTTAATTTTTTCACCTAAGCATTTAATCGAACACCTTCAAGGCACCCAAATCATGTAATCATATAATACATTCAAATTCATCATATAGCTCAAGAAATCATACTAAGTGATTTCTACACAACTATTTCAAGATAAAATTTATTCTACCAAATTTCTTTATCCATTTTCTACACTTAATATTCACTTGTGGTGCATACAAGAGAATTTATCTCAAGTTATGCTACCCATTCTCAATACCCATTTCACCAAAACAACTACAAGGGCAAGTGATATATCATTCTATCAACCTACCCATTTCATAACAACATCTTAGCTTTGGAATAGACCTAAGTAGGAGGGAACCCTACCTCTTGGAGCGTTAGATGAAGTGTGAAGAACCTCAAGAACACCTCCCAAGTCCCAAAACTCTTGATTTATCCAAAGTCTTTTCTTGGTTCTTCGGTGAAATCCTTCGTTCTTGGTGTGGCTGTGTAGCCCTCGGCGAGGAGAACAACTTTGATTCTTGGCTCGTGTTGATTCGAGCACCCAATCTCCGTAGATCGTAGAGAAAAGGTGGATAACTCAACCCCTTTCCCTCTCTTCTTTCTCACGTTGGAACCGGCTGAAGAAATGGGGGGAAAATTAGATTTTCTCCCCTATTTATACCCTTTAATTTGTTTGGTCCACAATGCGCCACATGACCCTCCTTTCCCGGGTTCGTTTTCGCCCCGAAACGATTAAATTTCGCCCCGATTCAAGTTCAAAATATTTTTATTTTAACTTGCCTTTATTTATCTTCCAAACTTTAAAATTTTATTAAAAAGATTCGTTTTTTGGGTTACCCGAGGCCCAACCGACTCGTAAAACGCGAAAAATCCGTCTGTCTCGGAATTCGACAGGGTAGCCAGATTTCGCAAGGCGAATCCAACGGTGAGGTCCGTTTTGTCATCCGAGTTCTAGAAAAATTCAGGTTTGCAACCTATACTGTAGTGGCAAATTACCGTTTTGTCATTTTTCACAAAAATTCAAATTTACCCTAATTTTAGATTCTTCTCCCCTTAAAAGAATTTCGTCCCCGAAATTCACACATGCATGCACATACAAGGATATGCACATGCAACAGTGATAATACACTTAGAAATGTAAACATGTATCTCCATCCTCGAACAAGTAAGGATAATTGGCACGTATGGTGTCCTCACGTTCCCATGTTGCCTCCTCCACTCCTCGATGCTGCCACAGCACCTTCACTAGCCTCACGGTCTTGCCTTGCAAAACCTACTCCTGGCTATCCATGATACACACCGGTCCCTCCTCAAAGGTCCCATCCGCATCAACCATCAGCTCACCCCAATCCATAACATCCATCGGATCTGGAGTATACTTCCGGAGTATGGAGACATGGAATACCGCGTGAACACCCGATAAATTTGGCGGTAACGCCAACCTGTAAGCCACAGTACCCACCCTCTCGAGTATGTCGAAGGGTCCGATAAACCTCGGCGATAGCTTTCCCCGCTTGCCGAACCTGACCACTCCTCTCTTAGGGATCACCTTCAAGAAGACATGATCTCCCACCTCAAACTCCAGAGGTCGCCGCCGTCTGTCGGCATAGCTCTTCTACCGACTCTGAGCCGTGAGAAGACGTTTCCGTATCAAGTCCACCTTCTCCGCGGTGTCTTTAACCAGTTCCGGACCCGTAGAGGGTCTCTCTCCTACCTCCGTCCAACAAAAAGGAGAACGACAAGGCCTCCCATATAGTGCCTCATAGGGTGCCATCTGTATGCTCGCCTGATAACTGTTGTTGTAGGCGAATTCTACTAAGGGTAAATGTTCTTCCCAATTACCCTTGAGATCTAGGACGCATGCCCGCAGTACGTCCTCTAATGTCTGGATGGTCCTTTCCGACTGACCGTCCGTCTGGGGATGAAAAGTTGTGCTCATCATCAATTGCGTCCCCATGGCTCGCTAGAAACTCTTCAAAAAATGAACCATAAATCTAGGATCCCGATCCGATACTATAGATACAGGCACCCCATGTAACCGGACTATCTCCCATATATATAACCTGCAGAACTCCTCAAATCTGAAGGTTATCCGCACTTCCAAAAAGTGTGCCGACTTGGTAAGCCGGTCCACTATCACCCATACCGCGTCATGCCCTTGCGATGTTCGTGGCAAGTAGGTCACAAAATCCATCGTGACATATTCCCACTTCCACTCTGCTACCTCAAAAGGCTAGAGTAACCCTGCTGGTCTCTGGTGTTCAGCCTTCACCAGCTGACACGTGAGACACCGGCTAACAAAATCCCCAACGTGTTTCTTCATTCCACTCCAATAATACTGGCGACGAAGATCATTGTACATCTTCGTGCCACTTGGATGCACATCAAAACGGGAGCAATGGAACTCCCTAAGGATCTCCTCTCTCAGCTCCTCAGAATGGGGAACCACAACCCTTTCCCTATACCTAAAATTACCATCCGTGTGAATGGCCCAACCCTCGTCACCTGTACCCAACCGTACTCGGTCCCTGATGGACAACATCTCCGTGTCCTGCCGTTGGGACTCGATCACTCTGCTCAGTAGGGAAGGCGTAGCCACCAAACTCCCCAAAGTGCTCTGAGCCTGGCCCATGTAGTGTAGCCCGAACTGTCCCACAGTCTTGAGCATCTACCACTCCCCGGAAGCCACACTAGTCAAGACTTCCCGTGACTTTCGGCTGAGTGCATCAGCCACCACATTTGCCTTACCGGAATGGTAATGCAAAGTGAAGTCATAGTCCTCCAGATATTCCATCCACCTACGTTGCCTCATGTTGAGGTCCCGCTGTATAAAGATGTACTTCAGACTTTTGTGGTCCAAAAACACCTCGAACTGCTCACCATATAGATAGTGGCGCCAAGCCTTCAAGGCAAAGACTATGGTCGCCAAGTCCATGTCATGTGTGGGATAATTCTGCTCGTGGTTCTTTAACTGCCGAGAACCATAAGTTACCACTCTCCCGGACTGCATCAAGACACAACCAATTCCGTCCTTAGAGGCATCACAATACACTGTGTACCTCTGTCCCCTCTCCGGAACAATCAAAATAGGAGCTTAAGTAAGCCTCCTCTTTAACTCCTGGAATGCCTTTTCACACGAATCATTCCACTCAAACTTGACCTCCTTCCGGGTCAACCTGATCATAGGTGCGGCTAGTCGGGAGATGTCCTCGATAAACCTCCGGTAGTACCTTGCCAATCCCAAGAAACTGCGTATCTCGAAGACTGACTTCGGCCTTTCCCAACTTATAACTGCCTCAACCTTTTCCGGGTCAACCGATACACCCGAAGCCGACACCACGTGTCCCAGAAATTTCACCTTCGTAAGCCAAAATTCACATTTGCTAAACTTGACGTACAACTGATGGTCCCTCAAGGTTTAGAGGACACTCCTCGAGTGACCTTCATGTACCTCCTCAGACTTGGAGTGTATCAGGATGTCGTCAACAAACACCACGACGAATTGATCTAAATAGGGTTGGAACACCCCATGCATGAGATCCATGAATGCCGCCGGGGCCTTCGTCAATCCAAATGACATCACAGTGAACTCGAAATGCTCGTACCGCGTTCTGAACGCCGTCTTGGAATCTACCGTGCCATGCCATGGAATAAGATGAGACTCACTCATGCACATTAACCCGAGCCCTTCCCAGCTCCTCGACACATACAAGTGTCAATGTGTATGAATCCACCATTGATGAAATACATCCAATGATCTTTTCAAAATAAAAATCATATGTCTTTATTATAAAACAAAATCATGTATGTTTATTGGATGTATCACATCAAATAACTATTTTATAAAACAAAACCATGTGTCTTTGTTGGGCAACGGATTTTGGAATCGCACCGCTGGTTCCGTACACCATTACACTTTTTTGGACTTGCACCGTCGAAAGTGTATAAACCAGTTGCCGGGTCTTGCACCCGAGGGAGAGTCTAGCTCTGCTTGCTATACCCGACACAAGTTTTTCGTGCAACCATGCAACTCAGCCGGATCTTCGATCCAACCATTCCGAGTCCACTTATCAACCACCAAGAATGGTGTTTGATCAACCATGCACACACACCCACACTCATGCCTCATGCCCATGAATGTGATGCCTCCGTGCAAATGCAATGTAATGTACCATTGCAATATCAATGTCATGCCCCATATGTAATGAATGTCATATGAGCTAATTTGACCACATTCAGTATTTTCATGGCAAATTATATCCAAAGCATATAACTTCCATAAAGTCATCACAATGTCCATATATCACAAGCATGTATATATCAACATTTCATTCAACACAATATCCAAGCATGTTATATATAGTCCATGCAAAACATACTTAATTTTTTTCACCTAAGCATTTAATCGAACACCTTCAAGGCACCCAAATCATGTAATTACATAATACATTCAAATTCATCATATAGCTCAAGAAATCATACTAAGTGATTTCTACACAACTATTTCAAAATAGAATTTATTCTACCCAATTTCTTTATCCATTTTCTACACTTAATATACACTTGTGGTACATTATACAAGAGAATTTATCTCAAGTTATGCTACCCATTCTCAATACCAATTTCACTAAGACAACAACAAGGGCAAGTGATATATCATTCTATCACATACCCATTTCATAACAACATCTTAGGTTTGGAATAGACCTAAGTAGGAGGGAACCCTACCTCTTGGAGCGTGAGATGAAGTGTGAAGAACCTCAAGAACACCTCTCAAGCCCCAAAACTCTTGATTTCCCCAAAGTCTTCTATTAGATCTTCGGTGAAATCCTTCGTTCTTGGTGTGGTTGTGTAGTCCTCGGCGAGGAGAACAACTTTGATTCTTGGCTCGTGTTGATTCGAGCACCCAATTTTCGTAGATCGTAGAGAGAAGGTGGAGAACTCAATCCATTTCCCTCTCTTCTTTCTCACGTTGGAACCGGCTGAAGAAATGGGTAGAAAATCAGATTTTCTCCCCTATTTATACCCTTTAATTTGCTTGGTCCACAATGCACCACACGACCCTCCTTTCCCGGGTTCGTTTTTGTCTCGAAATGATTAAATTTCACCCTAGTTCAAGTTCAAAATATTTTTATTTTAACTTGCCTTTATTTATCTTCCAAACTTTAAAATTTTATTAAAAAGATTCATTTTTTGGGTTACCCGAGGCCCGACCGCCTTGTAAAACGTAAAAAATTCGACTGTCTCAGAATTCGACGAAATTTGACAGGGTAGCCAGATTTCGCGAGGCGAATCTAATGGTGAGGTCCGTTTTGTCATCTGAGCTCTAGAAAAATTCAGGTTTGCAACCTTTACCGTAGTGGCAAATTACCGTTTTGCCCTTTTTCACAAAAGTTCAAATTTACCAGGGTTTTACACCTTCAACAATGTAAAGCAATTGCCCAATATTGAAAAGCAATTGCCCGTACGACCAACAATTGCCCAATACAAAAGGAAGATTATGACTTCATAAGTCTTCAAATTACCTGTACCTAATATTTGAACACAAAAAGAGTCAAAGACAGCAAAGTGAAAGAAAAAAATACTACAAAACTTGACAAAAACGAAAATTTAGTAAATAGAAATCATTGAAAAATATCCACTAAGAAGCTAATGAAAAGACCAAGAGTGGAGGACGTCTTAAGAGAGTAGTTGAGAATGATCATCTGATGCCAAGTAGACCCCAAAGCAGCAACAGAACTGCTAGTCACCCTCTTTCCAAATTCAATGTGTTGGGAATCATATGCATAGTCTTGAAACGACCATAACCCAAACCCAATATCTAACACAATGTGATTGTGAATGTTTAGTGCTAAACTCTCAGCTTGTTTACCTTTAATGTCCCCCACATGAAACTTCACCAAAAAACACCATTACATATATACTTGGAAATAATATAAGGAATAAAAATCAATTTTGAATTTATCAAAACATGAGGCAAAATCAAACAACTGAAAATGTGGAAGAGTTGGTTGGGATCAAAGGTTTCAGTTCTACTTAGCAATAGAGAGAACCAAAAAACATGAAAATTGATCTGAAAACCCATGGATCAGTAAACCTTTGATAAACAGTCCCCCTTATTTTTTATCTAGCCTCAACGCACCTTCACCATAGGATGACATAAAAAATTACTCAATCACGATTGTGGATCATCGAACGATCTAATCAAATCTGAAAACACTTATGGGACATTTCATCAAACACATGTTATGCTAAAAATTATATCAAACTAAAACAAATGAATATAAAGATCCAACCCCTTCACTCGATTGCTTTTTGATCAAAATCCAACTATGGAAAAAATATTGAAACAAACAAAATTGAAAAACCAAAATTGCAAACAAATAGAGTTGGAAATTCATAATTTGAAGCACTCACATAGCCACTGCTCCTTTACATCTCATACTCTCCGATGGGCTGCCAGTTACACCAAAAAATTTTAGGGAATTTTCTACCAACAACCACTCAATCCAAATACCACAAAACAAAATCCCCAGTTTTTTATGCCATGATACCTATCCACACCCAAAAATTTAGATCTCTAACAAAAACATCAAACCAACAACAAATTCTAACATTTAATCAATAAATCAATTCAAAAAAATCAAAATACACAAATACCTTTAAATGACAGCGTGTGTGATAGTGAATCTGTGAAGTGTTTGTGCTCTGTGTTGCCCAAATATCCATTTGTGTGCGTGTGTGACTGTGTGTGCATGTGATGTATGCGTGTGTGAATCTCTCTGCCTGTGAATGTGTGTGCGAGTGAATCTGTGTATGTGTGAGTCTGTGCGTGTGTTACTGGTGTGGTGTGAGAGTGTTGTGTGTGCGTTGTGTGTAGTGCATGGTATGTGTGCTTGTGTGTGCTGTGTGTGTTTGTGTGTGTGTGCTTGTGTGCTGTTTGTATATGTTGCAACAGAAGAGAAAGAAAAGAAGAAAGAGGGGAGACAAACCAACCTTAGAGGTTTTGCCAAAGTTGCTGATCGCCGGAATATTTGGGTCGCTGGAGTTGGATTCCAGAGAGAACGGGAGGAGGCAAATTGTTAGAGAAATGAAAGAGAGATGAGCTTTCGTTCTTACTGTGGGGGCTAGATGAAAAGGGTTGGGGCTGCGCTGGTGGTGCATGCGGGTGTTAGTATGTGCATGTGAGAGAGAAAGGCTTAGATTTGTCGGGGGGATTGCCTTAGAAGAATCTGGTGGGACTAATAGAAATAGAAAAACAGAGGAAGGGAGGGGATTGGGGCGTTGAGTGGGGTTGGGAAGTAAAGTTAACGTGATTAATGGGATTCGAGAATGAAAAATTAGGCAGTAAATTTAATGCGATTGATGGGATTTGAAAAATGGGATCTGATGGCGGGATAGAAATTTAACAGTCAATCTGGTGCTTTGGATTAATTTTTTTTAAAATGATCTATGACGTCAATAGTTTGAGATAACGTCGTATGTTTGGTGATGTCTTTTTTGGTCACGAAACGATCTGAACCACTCTTTGTCTCTGAAATTCAAAATCGTTCTATTTTATTATATAGATGTCCTGTTATTTATCTCAAAGTTTGTATTCCTATTCGCTATTTTTGATTAATATGAAATCCTATTTGTTTTGTTGATTTGACCGGTATTTTGAGCTAAATAATTTGGGATTGATTAGTATATGTACGAAGTGTGCTTGAGCCATAATTTGTAAAATATGATTGTGACCATGCGGGGTGTGATTGTTCGGGTTGATTATGGCCATGCGGGGTGTAATTGTTCGATATGAGTATGAATTTATATGCTCAAATGTCACTTGTCATATCACCAAGATGAACCAAGTATGAGGTTATGTTTGATAGCAATTGAGTTATGTGACATGTTGAAGTTGATTCTTGATTTTGTTATCCATAATTGCCCATGTATTGAGTTCTTTGGTATTTGATCATTTGTATTTTTTTTATCACTAGTTGATGCACACGTGCGTTGCACGTGAACTATTTGTGAGTCTTGTTCTTCTTGTCCCTGATTAGTGTTTTATAGTAATCAAGAGATAGCAAATAGTTTCCAACTAATTAAGGAAAAAACATATGCCGAAGGAAAGCTGAAAAATAAAAAGTGAAAGGTGAAGATAACATAAGAAATAAACATCTCTTAACTGCCACCAAAAGCCAACCCCAAACACATTATCTAAACAAAACTTCAAAACATTGACTCTAAATCTGATTTGTTTGAACACTAACAAACAACCCAAAACAACTTCCCAGGCGTAATTAATGCTATGTAGGTGTAACCTAAAACATGCACTGATAAAAAATGTTTGATGTGCTAATGCTAGGAGCTAGAGGTAAATCCAAAAAGTCAAATAGAAATTGGGATGACAATGACGAATAATGAAAAAAGAGAAAAGAATGATGAAAAATATTAGCATATTAGCTTATTTGCTTACCCATGGTATATTTGTAATTATCATAATGTACTTAAGCGAAACAAAACATAGGACATAATTAGATTGAATATTTAAGGGATGAAAATTGGCTTAGTTTCCAAAGTGACAGGGTGCATGAAAAGACAATGATACAAATGAGTTATCCATCATCTCATATTCAAGCAAAAAAGCAGCATCCATGGAAATACCCTCCCCTTCTAGGTAGCAAGTTGCCAAAGTATAGTCTTACATTGTCCAGAGAAAAAATTGTACATATTGATAGTAACCTCAATAAATATCCACTTTATTATAGATAGTGCTTCAGAGAAAATCAACCCATAAACTACACCAAGTTGCTATGTTATTAGAAGAAACTTGAATATTAGAGTAGTGATGTCATTTACTTTAGGACTATAAAAGCACATAAACAGGTCAAGTAGTCCTACAATCTGCAATCTCAATCATTCTGTATAATTAAGTCACGATAAACAACTTACAATAACAAGAAGAACAAAAAATATTTTTTCCAAAACATATCCATCAACTGGTATCTTATTCTTCCTAAATAGACACGATTATTTCTAATAAAAGTTACACTAAGCTCTCACCATGACCACCCAACAATCATCTTACAGCTTTCAAGAATCCTCGAAACACTGCTGCAGGGAATGTTTTTTTACAATCATACAAAGACAAACCACAGAATTTCTAAATCCAATAAAAAAATTTCAAAATAGATTTAGGACTTTAGAGGGAAAATCTAATGTTTATATGCACTTAAATATTGAGATTGCTCATCCTTTGTCTTAACACTTATGCACGATGGATTTATAGACTTCTTATTTCTTATTCATCTAAACCAAATAGTAACATGCAAGGCAATACCATTCACTCAATAGTACATCATTTAAACTTGCTTACGAAATACCTAGGATTTTTTTTTTTTTTTTTTTGCATTTAACAGATAAAATCAGTTCACCAATAGAGAAGAATAATTAAAAAAAATATACATAGAAACAGAGAGCTAATTAAATAGCTGGAACTATAATAATGTTACTCTTGGAGAGGATAAACCTATGTTTGCTATATGTGAGTGCACTGGGATGCTCTAAGTGAAGCTTAGAAAATATGGTTGGTTTATGCTTGCAAAATCTATGGGAAGCTTCTAAATTATGGATAAGTTATGGAAAGGGATAGAATTGGCTTG
The DNA here is from genome assembly GCA_951799425.1 of Ilex aquifolium. Lineage (NCBI taxonomy): Eukaryota > Viridiplantae > Streptophyta > Magnoliopsida > Aquifoliales > Aquifoliaceae > Ilex > Ilex aquifolium. The sequence goes on along the minus strand of OX637397.1, from coordinate 15,590,011 downwards.
GCTTAAGAAATGATTGGCTATATCAATTTGAAAAGCTGGTTGTTAGAATAATTAATACAAAAATTAGATGATTTTAGGTGTTGAGTTAAAGGACAAAACAATCTTAAAGGCAAATGGTTGACTAGCCCACGGTGGTTTTGGTGCCGAAACAGGGCTAGAGTGGAAATAGAAAAGAATAAAAAATGAAGGAGAAGAATATAAAAATGAACGTCTTGGAATCTTATAAAAAATTCCCAAGGACTCACATGCTAAGGTTAGGTGCATTCATTAGATTGAAGCTTACTTAGAAACTAAGAAACATATAGGCTGTTGGACTTCTCATAGTTCTGAGTGTTGCTTATAGTGTGCTTATATAGTTCATTTCAGCAAATTATCATTTATAACCATCCTATTATGAAAGCCAAAAGTGGTAGAAGAAACTTTTAAGCCATTCCAAATAGCTAATATTTTTGAGTCCTAGAAACCAAAATATTGTCTTGACATAGATAATCTATAGTTGTCAGAGGCATCTTACTATTGATAATAAAAAGAATGTGATATTGTTTTTTATGGTGCATTGATAAAAAAATGGGGTTAACAATTTTGAGGCAGTGAACTCAAAATTGAGATAGCTACTTTATACCAATAAGGGCAAACAATGATAAAGCTCAAGTATAAACCCAGGTCATCATTCTGGCACCTCCTATTAAGGCACTAAGCTGAGTAACCACCTTTATGATCATTTATTAATTATAAGAAGCATAAAAATCAACAGTCAACAATATACTGTCCACACATCTGTATATCCTATAGCCCATATACATATGTAACTTGATCTACATGAACACCAGATATAATACAAATAATTTAGAAGCTTACAACCTTCAAACAATCTAGTTAATCAAAGAATCCTCTGGACGCATCAACCGTGCTGCCAATCACGTTACCAATAAAGATCACAAATATTTGATGTAACTCATCACAATTTTTCATAGGTAATGGTGATGAATCAATTATCAAGTGTGCTATCAATTGGTTAAGAGAAAGCCTAAGAGATGACCGCATAACAATTCATCAAACACTTGGCAGATCATACAATCCATCCTCCAATTGCTATATCCTAAAAGACAATCAAATTGGATAGAACTAATAAACTTGAATGTGACAAGTTATCAAAAGATAGCTACTTGTACATGAAATTAGAAAAAAGCCACAAGTCTTGACACTGCTAATATGAATCAACAAAAATCAAGTCAAAAAATTAATGAGAGTTAGCATATCATATATTTTTTTATTTTTCTTTAGTTGAGAAAAAAAAGCAAAATAATTTCTCTATACTGGCATATATATAGAAAGAAAAATCATGATTACAAAAAAATCATTAATTGGGTAGGAAAGAAAGACCATCACTTGTTTAAGTAATCTGTTGGTTTGGTAACACACAAACAGAGAGTGAGCGTCTGAGAACCATCTTTGTGAGGAAATTGGACATGAAGAAAGAGGAGCTTGAAGCTAGAGATGTAGAAGCAAATGTTCTTCTCCACCGTCAACTTAAACACCAGTTTTCTGTTTGTGGAAGTATGTGGATACCCCCCCTTCATCCAGCTTTTCAATGGTGGACTTTTGGACAACGTAATAATGTTGTTTATGTGATGCATAGATAGTCTCTTACTGTCACATAACAGAACATGAATCTGAAACACGTCTACATGATATGGTAAAGGAAAACATTTCTTCTTTTTACTAAGTTATGAGGAAAAAAATTCAAAATGAAGTTCAATTGTCAGAAGAATCTATAGTTCCTCCCCTCCAATCCAATCCCCAAACAAACGAAGAGAAGAAAAAAATATTTTTCATTATCATGGAAATTAAAATCCTACAGAATGCTGTTCATCAACAATAGATCATAGAACATAAATAACCTGAAAATCTGATACCCAAAAAATGAATGGAATTTATGGAAATCCACAAATCACAAAAACATAGAGCTATAAGATCAACATAAATACCCACATTACCCATGGAATATAAACATGTTCCTTTACCATTAAAAATAAAAAAAATTATAGCACTTCTTAAACGAAAAAATGCATAACCATTACAGGAAACATATAGATTGATAGCCTACAATCGTAAACCATAGAAAGAAGGCAAAATTTGATACCCACAAACCTAGGGTTTCAACAATTCCAAGGATACGGGAAATATAGTAATTTCAGACATTGAGAGAGAGAAAACTGACTAACCTTGCGCCATCCAATTGGTAAAAACGAATGTAAGTAAACCAAAACGTGAAGAAAACGACACCCTCGTTGTGTTGGCTGTTGGCGCTTGGTGTCATTACTCAAACTTTCAATGGTCTCACCTATAATAAAATTTTCATCTTACCAAAAATCCTGCAATCTCAAAAATTGAGCAGGATTTGATTGAAGTCTATCAACAAATAAGAACATATACGATTGGTCTTTGCCACAAGTGCATTTGTTGAAGTGATATACACTCACAAAATAGCATATCAAGATTCAGCTATTGGATTAAATAACAACCATTTAGGCCCTATCAATAGTTTATGCAATAAGATTTCCACACCAACTATTACTGCCACAACATAGTTCCTTAACTTCTCAAGACAACACTAAATGCTTAATTAGTTTTCAATACAACACTTATCAAGCTTAGTGCTTTGATTTAGAGCTTTTGGACATTTCATCGAACACATTGTCGGCATGTCAAAATTGGTTTTTTAGCTAAACAAATTCAACTCAAGTAATGGAACATCCAATTCAAGAAAACCAAAGTTAATACTAACAGAGATATAGAAAAGGAAAAAAAAAAAAAAGAGAGAATGAGGCATTGGATGACACAAACACATTAAGTGGGAAGTTTCAATCATTAAAATCAGAGGAACTCACTTTTGCAAGCTCAAATGACGCGAAGATGAGAGATTCAATCAGAAATTCCATTCGGAATAGCCAGTCGGGGAATTGTAGTCGAAGAAGCCAGCGGTTTACACCAGTCGGAACAACAAGAGGAGAAAGAGGGGGAGTGGAGTGAGAGAAAATGGCATGAAAACGTGATTTTCCATTAATCCAAATCAGAGGTGTGGACAGTGTCATTGGGTTTTAAGAAGGAATGCAATTCAGGCTCTACGGAGAATTACAACAACAAGAAAATCGAGAGTTACAATTGCTTTGGAAAGAAAAAGTCACGTCCTCCGTCTTTTTTGTTTCTCTTATTGGAATAACGTATTTTACAGCGTCAGCACCATAAAAAATACTAATGGATTCATTAACAGGAAAATTAATTTGTCTTTATTTTGTTGATGAAGGGCTATTCAAAAGTTTTTTAATTATTCTGACATTTAAACTTAAAAGTAATATGATATAGCATTAACTATGATGGATAAGAATGACATTGTTGTAGTATTAGAGGGTAAAAGTGAAAAAAAAAGTTTTTCATATATGTTGGTATTTTAAAGTAGTATAGATTGAGCATATTATTTTTTGCCATATTATATATTTCCCCACTTTTAATATTTTTTAGGATGACCTAAAAGGAAAGGACTAGAGTTAATATTTGAAAATCGGAGATGGATGAATCTTGATATAATTTTTATAAAATTGAAATTATAAATCTTATTGGTCTTTGGAGTTCAAATTTGTAATTATAAATTTTTATTGATGTAACTAGAGCTCTTGCCCAAATATTTGCAGATATACTTGTGAAATTATGATCAATTAATTTATTAAGTAATGCGCCCAGAAATCATGGTTACAATATACTATTGGTAAATATCACTAATTACTATAGTTATTTCTTTCTTGAAACCACACACAGGGCCGGCCCTATAGTATTAAAAAAAAAGCATGGGCTTTAGGCCCCAAATTTTTAGAAGGCCCCATAATTGTATATACATAACTAGTCCACATAAAAAATTTAAATTCATGAAAATTTTAGGCCTTATAAAAAGGCCCCAAAAAATTTAAGCTCAATCAAAAAATTATAATTTCAATAATTTGGGCTTACAATTCAATCCATAATATTAGAAACTCAAAAATCAAAAATTTTAAAAATAAATAAATAAAATCTCTCCCTCTCTTTAAAAAACAAAAACAAAATATCACATCCTCCTCTCTCACTTAAAAAAATTAAAAATATTTTTTTAAAAAAATAATACTAAAAATAAAAAGGCCTCATTTAGTATTACCGCTTTAGACCTCAATTTACCTTGAGCCACCCCTGACCACACATTGAATATAGGGACTTGTGCTCCTTAAAACTCCACCACTTTCATAAAAATAATGTTGGAAAAGTGAAGTAGATCGAATAGCAACATAGTATTTGGGATTGTTATGATTGATATAGGGGGTGGTTCAGATAGGTCAAGCGAGTTGATTTTTTCGGAGTTATTTTCACATATATGACGCAGCGAGATGAACTCATGCGATCATAGACAGCGGATTTTGACAAATTCCTTCAAGACCTGAAAATTGTATTTTAGCCGTTTTATGAAACTTTTCGTAGATTAGTAACTTCATCTTTTGAAGTTAAAATTGATTTCTATCAACCTTGGATGATTAGCAGATTTTAATCATAAGATTAGTTTGAAACTTTTATTTTTTAACAAAATTTGTGACAATGGCCTAATTACGTGATTAGTAATAATTAGATCATGTTTTTATATTTCCTAATTGATTTTAGTGTTTCTCTACCACATAAACTCTTGTAAAAGCCTTAAGACTTAACAGTTTTTGAAGAATCAAAAAAATTGAGAGAGTTTCTTTTTTCTCCAATTCTTCTGATATTCTTAAGAGTCAACAAAATTATTGATGCCTTTAAGAATAGTATTCTTAGTAAATCAATTGGCTTAGAGAATAATTCTGAACCAATATTTGCGCACAAATCAACGACATTATGTTTTTCATGCCCTTCTTTTCATTATAACCTTGTTTTTATACGCTTTCTTGCATCAAACAAGTCCATAACTATTTTTTTTTTATGTTTTTTTTTTGGGGGGGAGGGGCTTGAACCCTTGACTTTAAGAAGACAAAACTTTCACAAGACAAAGAGTACCATTCGACCAAAGGCCCGTTGGTAGTCCATAACTACTCATATGGTTCTTACGTAACCAAATAGATTTTTTAGAATTTGCACTTACAAGATTTTAACTTATTGTTGATCAGCTTGAGTTCATTGCAAATGCTCCAATTTTTTTTCTAAATCAAGCTTACCTAAAATTCTAAGCTAGTTATTTATCAAAAAAAAATCTAAGCTAGCTAGTTCGAGCTCTGCTCGAGCACGAACAGTCAAAACTCAACTAAATCTTGGCAAACCCACTTCGACTACTATTCCTATATAAGTCATTCGCGGCAGTTGTGTGATTATAGTTGTTGCCTATAAGAAAGGGTTACAAGCGTAAGTTAGGAAAACATTGACATTTGAGATGTTCTTCAACAACTTTACCAATAGTCAGTGCCATGAGGTCTCATACTGGTAGTAGTCTTCTTTGTGGGCTGGGCTGATAAATGGCAATCTATTTTGTTGGTAATCTATATAATAAAAAACAATTTATTATGGTTTCTCAAACTTAACTTAGTACAAGAGTGATTGAGATTGATCCAACTTACATCCAATTCAATTAAACTATAGAAATTCTCTCCATTTTTTTTTTCTGGCCCATGAGTTAAAAATACCCCATACATCGTACGCCACCCAATGTAAATATTGGGTGTAGCAGTCACACTATGTCAATATTGCCACGTGATGTAATTGTAGCACCCCAAAATCCACAATGGAGATATTAACTATCTATGAATCATCCAAACCATAAGAGCATACTAAATTAATCATTAAATAATAAAACTACCAATCAATTTAATAAATAATTAAACCAATCCCAATAAAACATCAATAACTTCTTAAAATTATATCCCAAAATCAGAATAATATCTTGAAACTAACTAATAAAAAAATATTCATAAAAATTGTCTAATAAACCAAAGTTTAGAAAATCTAAACATAGAAAGGCACTCTCTAAGCCTCAATGTCCAAATCTACAACTTGATCTGCTGTCACCTCAAAGTCAACCTCCTTACCTAAGGTAATATCTTTTTCGAAGCCAAAATCTGATAAATATTTATATTGTAGGATGAGCAAAACAAGCCAATAGAAAAATCTTCTCAAACCTAAACAAGATTTTAAAAATAAAAAAACAGGTAAGACTCAGTTGATAAAATAACATATAATAATTTGAAGTAAAATAGTAACAGTTAATAAGATATCAAGTTTATGGTACCAAACATTAAAATTCAATTAGTAAAACTCATTATCAAACTAATAGATAATCATAACCAATATATCTCATGTACCTAGGTTGACTACCGTGAAACTACATATCAAGAATATCCTAGCTCCCCCACGCACACCCAAATCATACACCAAATCCTTGCAAGGATACACCATTTTCAAGAAGAGAGTATACCGACGCATCGGTATTGATGCAACTTTCCAAGAATAGTATACTAACCCTCTATTTCGATCACCGTGAGCAAATAGTGCACATTCTTGAACCTCGTAAGAAACCAAAAAATTTCACTATGGGTGGTAGGGAAACTTCAAACCCCTCAAGGTAAGAAACTCATCTTAGCACCCTATGATATCCGATCGAATACATCCCACGTTCACCATGTTGGACCAAAACATATTTTTACTTGTAAAAACTGATTTTTTTGTCAACTTCGAGCAAGTAAACTTTCGTGGTTTCGTGTTCTACTCCATGAGGAGAACAACTTAGTATATCCACTTGCTCAAATCGAGTAAGAGATAAATGATAAAATATACTCCAAAGTGACCCACTTGGAATGGGGAAATAGAGGTTGGACAATGTGAGATTTGACACCAATCTCACATCGGTTGGATAAGAAATCTTTCATGTATATATATATACCAAGTTTGCACTATGGGTTGGGCCCCAAGGGGTACCGCAATTTTGTGAGTGGAGCGAACACCTATATGGACTTCGGTTCGACCACACACATGTGGGCGTGCCATCACGCCACAACCCGGCCAGGTGGGGCTTGGGTACGTGTATGGGTGTGGTTTAGATAAAACCTTATTTTTCTGGAGAAAATTCATTTAATGAATTGGGTCTGAAATTCTCTACCTGAATTTTAATTTCTGCCCGTTGGAATTTAAATTCGCACTGGTTCAAATTTAATTTTTCCTCCAGTATGAAATTTGAATTTCGTGTATGTTCAATATTAGATAGACTTAAATGGTGTCTTCTGGTTGCATGGGTGGCTGTCTGAAATATTCATCATTCTGTCTATAAATAACTCATTTACATTAACATTCTGCATTCACTTCAAACTTACGAAATTAGAGATAAAGGCACTCATTACATTCATAAAATTCGTCATTTAGCAGTCTGCATTTTCTGAGAGTACACAACACCATTCTAGTCACTGGACAATTGAATTAGAGTGCTACTTTCAATTATGTGACGATCATTGTATATTGGGAGGTAGACATTGAGATTTCTATAAGCACCAAGTATGTGGGTGAAATCTGTTTTAAGGACATAGTGTCAAACACTAACCTTGATCTATAAATTTTAATCCCAACACTTGATCTATAAATGGGTTAGTTTTATTTATTGCAGTTTTATGTGTTACTATTTTGTTCTTGCATGTTACTATTTTATTCTAAATTGCATGACATAAATCAAAGATTTCAATAAGTGATTTTGCCATATTTGAGAAATACATCCAACACATCACACCCACCCATAAAGGAGGTAATTTCTATAAAATCCATATATTATCATGAATCATGGTTCCACAATTGTTCAAATAGGATAACTTCAATAAAAACATGCAAGAGATCTCCAATAAACATCTTTAAATTGATCATAATCAAGAACTAGGGTTTTAAAATAAAAACATTCAATTTTGAATGTAAATCATATGTTTATTCAAGAATCAAAGCATATATTCAAAAAGAATGGAAAAACGTTATGGATCGATCACATATATAGAATAGGAGTCGAGAACTAGGTTTTTAAATCAAGAACGGATAGATCTTGGAAGCAAATCATATATTTTATTCAATAAACGAATCATGTGTTCTAACGAATGTAAAAAAATTGTAGATCTATAATTTATATGTAATAAGGATGAAAAAGATATAATTATATAGCCCTAATCATCAATGAGTGAGTTTGGGAAAGAATCCCTACCTTGATTCGTAGAAAATTACTCCTAAGACGTTTTGTGTCATTGCTTACACATCAATATCCTCAAGATGAAGCCTAATATCTTCCTCTTCCTCCTCTTCAACTTTCATAGGCTTCTTGTGGTTGAAAAATAGGTAAAGAACTCTCAAAGCATATCCCTAGTGAAGAAATATGGAATTCCACACCCTTAGGGGTGGTGTGTTATCATATATATATATATATATATATATATATATATATATAAGAAGAATACATTGTAGAATTACAGAACTATCCCTAATGTATAACATATGTGATATATGTCTAATACACCCCCACGAGCTATGCAGGGGATGGAAGCACGCATAGATTGGATCGAAACTTCTTAAACTTAGCAGCAGGTAAGCTCTTAGTAAATATATCCGCCAATTGATCATGAGTGGATACGTGAAGAACTTGAAGTTGACCCCAAGCAACACGTTCACGAACAAAGTGAATGTCCACTTCAATATGCTTTGTGTGAGCATGTTGAACATGATTAATAGCCAAATATGTGGCACTGATGTTGTCACAATAAACAATTGTGGATTGCTTAAGTGAAACATGTAAGTCTAGGAGTAAAGATTGTAACCAACAAGTGTCATCAACAGCATATGCAACAGATCGATATTCTGCCTCAGCATTGGATCTAGAAACCGTTGGTTGTTTCTTGGCACTCCAAGATACAAGATTCGAACCAAGAAAAACACAATAATCGGTAGTGGAACAGAGAGAGTCTGGACAGCCTGCCCAATTAGCATCCGAATAGGCTAGAATCTGATCACAATTACTTTTATATAATTGAAGACCAAAATGCATCGTGCCTTTAAGATAACGCAAAATGCGTTTGACAGCTATGAAATGGGACTCGCGGGGATCATGCATATGCTGGCAAACTTGATGAACAACAAAAGCAATGTCTGGGCGAGTGAAAGTCAAATATTGCAGAACACCAACCAAACTACGATAAAAAGTTGGCTTGGAATAGACAGGGTAAATAGAGGAAAGAGCATAGGATTTATTGGCTAGGGGAATGTTGGCTGGTTTAGCTTTTAGGAGATCACTCTTGGTTAAAAGATCAAGAGTATATTTGGATTGGTGGAGAAAATATCCATCAGAATTGGAAGTGACTGTAACACCAAGAATGTGATGTATGAGACCCAGATCAATCATGAAAAATTCAAATTTGAGTGATTCAGTAAAATTATGTAACACAGACTCAGAAGAGGCGGTTAACAAAATATCATCAACATATAAGAGCAAAATGACCATATCAGTGGGTGTAGTGAAGATGAACATGGACGGGTCAGAACAACTACAACGAAAATTAGTTTGAACAAAACCTTGAGGTTGTTTCATATAAACAACTTCACATAGAGAACCATGCAAGAAGGCGTTCTTGACATCAAGTTGATGAACTGGCCAATTTCGGGACAAAGCAGGAGAAAGAATAATCCGAATGGTAGTGGGTTTAACAACGGGGTTGTATGTTTCATCATAATCAACGCCAAATTGTTGATTAAATCCCTGAGCAACTAGGCGAGCCTTATAGCGTTCTAAGGAGCCATTAGGTTTTTGTTTCACCTTATAGACCCATTTGGAGCCAATAAGATTGGTAGAGGGTGGCAAGGGAACCAAAGACCAAGTGTTGTTTCGAAGTAAGGCTTGACGCCATTGAGAAGACTTGACAGCTTCAGTGAAAGACCGGGTTCGGAGAGAAGAGATAGAGAAGATGATGTAGTAAACAAAGATGGCAAAACACGGGGACGACGAGTGCCGTCTTGAGTTCGTGTGACCATCGGATGGGTAGAAAGGGATGAAGCTATGCCCAAAGGAGGAAAAGTTGAGTATGTTTTGGGATTGGATAGAGTAGAAGGCTGAACGTGGAAATTATTTGAGATAAGGGAAAGAGGTTGAGAAGAGTCCAAAGAATGAGAAACGGGTGGATAAGATTTATCCGAAGTCGGTGTAGATTGGGAAGCCTGGGTAGATGAAGATAAGGAAGGAGATTTAGATAAACCGAAAGTGGGTAAGCTTGGAGTATGAGATAAAGGAGAAGATTGAGATGGAAGTGAGGATAACCGAAAGTGGGTAGGTTGAGATAAATATGGAGATGATTGAGATAAGAAAGGAGTCCAAACAGATTGTGATAAGTGTGGTGGTGAAATAAAATATGCGGGCTTGCAAAATGATAAGGATAAGGAATGTGAAGGCAGCTGATCACCTGAAGAGTCCAACTGTCCGCTAGAAGGCAATGGAGAACCTGAAGAGTCTAGCTGAACGCTGGAAAAGTGTAGGCGCTGGTTTTGTTGAAGAGAAGGATAAGGGAAAAATCCTTTATCAAACCGAACATGGCGGGAGATGATAACCCGCTTGCAGAATGGATCGAAGCACCGATATCCTTTGTGTAATTCTGAATACCCAAGATAAATGCAAAGGACAGAACGCGGATAAATCTTATTTTGAGTGGTGGAAGTAATATTTGGATAACAAGCACATCCAAATATTCTAAGAGAAGTATAACAAGGGGGCTTTCCATAAAGGAGTGCAAACGATGAAGAATTCTGAAGAATAAGATTAGGAAGAATATTTAAAATGTAAACAACCATATGAAGAGGTTCAACCCAAAAATTAGAAGGAAGAGAAGACTGAAATAAAAGAGTGCACACTATATTAAGAATGGTGCGATTCTTACGCTCAGCAGCCCCATTTTGTTGATGAGTGTGGGGACAAGCCAAACGTAAACAAATGCCACAAGAATGTAGAAAGGAAATAAAAGAATTGTTCACATATTCACGCCCATTGTCACTTTGGAAACTTTGAATGAAAACATTAAATTGGGTGCGAACAAAAGCATAAAAGGATTTAAATTTAGAAAAAGCTTCACATTTGTGTTGTAGTGGAAAAACCCAACAATAATGAGAATAATCATCCATGAACAATAAATAATAATGATAACCAGTAAAAGAAAGAACTGGAGAAGTCCAAAGATCCGAATAAATTAAAGCAAAGGGGCGTTCGGAACGAACATGAAATTCACGAAATGGCAATCATACATGTTTGCCAAATTGACAAGCTTGACAAATACTCGAAACAATTTTTTTACAAGATGAAGGCAACATGCCATTATTCAAAAGAAAAGACAAAACACAAGGGTCGGGATGACCCAAACGCCGATGCCGAGTCTGAGGAGACACCTTAGAAGTGGCGAATGCAAACACCATGGAACCACCACCAGTAGAAGAAAGAGGATAAAGTGGACCCGAACTATCACACCTGAGAAGTACCTTCTTCGTTCAGAGGTCCTTGATAGAAAAACCAAAAGGATCAAAGTCAATATTGCAATTATTTTCAGAAGTAAATTGCTTGACAGAAAGTAGATTCTTTTGGATTTGGGGAACAACTAATACATTACCAAGAGAAAAAGAAGATTTGGGTGATTAAATAGTGGATTGGCCAGTGTGAGTGATAGGTAAAAGTTGACCATTACCAACTTGAACACGATCCATACCAGTATAAGGAGATAGAGAAGTCAAATTACCTATGAGTGGGGTCATATGAGAGGAAGCACCCGTATCGGGATACCAGCTTGGATCAAATGAATCATGCATAGAAGGAGCAGAAAAGGAAAGAGAGTTGGTATCGGCAACAAAGGCTTTGGAATGTTGAGGGCATTTGCGAGTTGAGTGATAAAATTCAAAACAAAGTTGGCATTGAATGGGGGAAGAAGGGTTTGGTGGATATGAAAGTGGTGGAGTATATGAAGATGGTTGAGTATATGAAGGTGGTGGGGGATATGAAGGACGAGATCCTAAAATGGAAGAACCACGACCATTATAGTGTGAGCAATTATTAAATGCAGGTGGACGAGAAAAACGCTGATCATTATAGTGATGCTGGCGAGATGAGCTAGACCTACCATGACCACGCGAAGAAGAATGATCAATACGATGATCATGACGAGAATGGTGGCCATTAGAACCACGACCCAGACCACCCTTACCACCGTGAGAACTCGAAGAAGATGGAGTGCCACGGTTGGCAACAAAAGCAGTAGAGGAAGCTGAATTGTTGGTGATAGTTGCCATTTGTTGAAGCCGACTTTCATGAATAAAGAGAAGGGAATGGGCCTCAGAAAAGGAAGGAAAGGGAATCCGGGTAGAGATGATGGTGACTGCACTTTCATAGTTAGAAGGAAGATCGGCAAGGGTTTGCATAACCAAATCAGTATCAGAAATAGGATTACCAACAGAGGCAAGAGAGTCAGCGATGGATTTGAGTTGCTAGAGATAAACGGTCATGGCAAGATCACCCTTGGGATGGTGATAAAACTGTATTTTTAATTACAAAACACGGGAATGAACTTGATCATGAAATAATTGCTCAATGGTGAGCCAGGCTTCACGAGCAGACGAAGTAAAATTTGGTTTGATGATAGCATGAAAAATGTCAGAGGAAACGGTGGCTTGAATCCATGAAAGAACCATGTAATCAACTTGCAACCATGATTTGTATACCGAATTAGAAATCTAGTTATTGGAATCCTCAGTCAAAAAGGGTGAACGACTTGGTGAAGAGCCATCAACGTGGCCATAAACATCATGGCTTTTAAGAACAGGAAGAAAAAGTTCACGCCAAAGTAAGTAGTTGGAAAAATCCAACACAATAGAAATATAATTTTTGATGTTGGAAATGGATTGGGCAGGGTGAGGAGAGGAAACATTTGGCATGGTAGTAGTAGGTGTGATTGAAGGGAGAGTAGGAGGGGAAGAAAAAGACACAGTAGTAGAAGACATAGTAAAAATTATTAAGAGATTCTTAGAAAGGCTCTAATACCATGAAGAAATATGGAATTCCACACCCTTAGGGGTGGTGTGTTATCATATATATATAAGAAGAATACATTGTAGAATTATAGAACTATCCCTAATGTATAACATAGGTGATATCTGTCTAACACCTAGGTTACTTGTAATGTAAAAAATGGAGAAAACACTCAACAATGGCCGGCACAGACAAATGTCTGCCGTGTGCATCCGGACACGTGTTTTTTCTCGTCTGGACGTGGGTGACATTTTGTCCAAGAATTCTAGCTTGATTTTGACCTAGTTAGAAGCCGATTCACGAAATTCTCAAGACATACACTTTCATATCCCTTGAAGTTCATTTTCCAATGTCGTAAGAATCAACTCAATCGGAGATTTTGGTAAAGAGTTATGACCAAAATACTAAGGTAGTGTCAAATTTTTTTTTACCCGAATTCTCCCCAAAATGCTTTTTGACTTCAGAATATTTTCAAACTTCTAATACACCCTATGCCATATCTTCTAAGGTTTTTCAACTTACCAGATTCAATGGTAGCCTTATTTTGATCTAAAAATATTTAAAAACTTACCTAGCTATCCTACTCAATCTTAAACACCTCCAAAACTATATTTGATCTAAAAGTCAATCGAAGTTTCTATCATTATTTTGTTCATCTTAGGAGTAAGAGAAATCTTAAGATGATAGTATTCTTATTTAATTCTAGTATGGGGTCTTACAGTAACCACTCAATGCGAACTCAACAATTAGGTAAAATGGAACCAATTCCTTCAAATAACCAACCCTCTATGTAGGATAGTAATTTCCACATATAAAAAAAGTAGGGGTTCACTTGTCCACTTAGTTATTTATCATTGGATGGTTACACCACGTGATAATGCTGACGAGGTGTAACTGTTACACCCAATATTTACTCACAACAACTCATCCCTTGCCCATCTTTTTCTCTCTCAATTTCATCTTTTGTCTCTCTGCCTTCCCTCTCCCAACTGGTGCCATGGATCCATTTGACCAACACACCACCAATGATCAATTCACCACTGATGACCAACCCACCATAGATGAGCTACTGAACACAATCTAGGTCCACTCTCTTTCTCTCCCTCTTCCTCTTTCTTTTCATCTCTTTCCCTTACTCTTCATCTCATACACGCACACAACACAACCACAAAAAGTGTCATTGTTAGATCATGCATTGTAATTGGCTATTTTCATGAAGTCCATTGTAAAATCTTAACCATTTCTATGGTCATGAGGCTATCAATTTCAAGATCCGAAAGCATCATTGAAGGGAGGAGATCAAGAGTCAAAGCTATATCATTCAACCTCTGTATGCACCTTCATGCTTAGGACAAATGTAATGACCTATACACCTAAGATGAACCCATAATTATTTTAATTTAGGATGATTAGGATGAAAATAGAATTGGAAGTGATCCAATTATGACTCCTAGGTGAGTTTCAAAGAAAATTTATTCTAAATCATTTTTTTTTTGTTTTTAAAACATAGTTTGAGTCATAATTGGACCACTCAACACCTGCTCAAGATGACAAGTTTTGGATTGATTTTATGCTTTAAAAATCAGTAGGGACCGATCTATGCTCGTTATCCTTTGCTAGAGCGGTCTTTTTATGATTTAGAAAAAAGATGGGCAATGGCTAAACGGAGGAGGAGCAAGGACCGCCTTTGAGGCCGCTCGAGCGGTCTCAAAGATCGCTCAAGGGGTCCTAAGATCACTTAAGCGGTCTGCTCTTCATAGGTCGATTTGAAACTTATTTTTCACTCCTGAGACCACCGCCCTCCCACCTATCAAGCAGTCGTTCGCGAATCTGAGTTTTTTTATTGGCTAAGATTGCCCTTATTCTGAGCCTATAAATAGGGAGTGTCTTTTTTACACCTAGAGTAAGCCTTTAAGAGGTAGAAAAGACTAAAACCTTTCTAGAGAGCTTCAACCACAACCCTAGATCGCTAACCCAAAAGGCTACCATCTTGTGATTCCTATTCAACCTCACAACTTGGAGAAGAAGAATTTGTTTGGGTGAAGACCAAACCTATTGGAGTGTGCAAACTGAGAGTCTTGGGTGTGAAGCATTGAAGATTTTTCGAGGCATAAACAAACAGTGCAGCAGGGATTTCAAGTGAAGCTAGTCATAACGTTAAAGAGGGACTTTCGGCGGAGAGATCTATGAAGGAAAGGAGCATCTAGCCAGTTGGATTGGTTGAGGTAAAAGTTTTGAATACTTGTAGATTGACTTTGGTTTTAGTGGATTAGGCTTTGGTGAACCGAAAAGGTTCCCTGCGATTTTTCCTAAGAAGGATTTCCGCATCAATAAATCGCTTGTGTTATTTATTACTTTTACATATACACTTATAGTTTGATGCACACACGCGCACTATGTGTTTTATGAATTGATTGTTCAAATCTACATATCACATATAGTTGATTGATTGGGTTTGGGTTGCCTTGATTGGGATCATCTTATAAGATTGAGTATTAATCAACAAATTGATAAAATCAATACAATAATCTTCATGGGTGTTTTGGGTTGTGGTGGTTAAAAAAGGGTTCTCACTTAGATTTTCATATCATTATGAGAAGAGATAATTGTGGTCGAACTGGGTTAATATTAGTGTTTGTCTAAGTAAAATTTTTAATAACATATTCAACCCCCTCTAGGTCTAGCGTGCGATTCCTCATGTATAATCAAGTAAAAAGATCATACACGTGAAGTGTTGTATTTTCCCCACATAGCTTTCTTGCATTATTCAAGGAATTGGGTACTTGAGGTAGACTTTATTATCAGACTAAAGAAAATGTTGGATTTGTTGCAGTTGTGAAACTTAATTGTAACATTTTTTGTGGAACTCAATTGTAACGTTCTCTCTTGGGTACACATTTAGTTGGTTGAGTAGGCTGGCAATAATACTTTTTAAAGCGTTTCAAATAATTTTTAATTTGAATTATTGTCATCATTGTGCTCGACTTTAGACTTGGATAGTTATACTAATTTTTTGGGTTACTAATTACTAGGTTTTGGAGACTTAAAATCCATTTGATTCGCGACCATAATTTGCATAGTGATGGTGCTCTCAAAAATTTTGGCCGAGTTTTGGCTTTTGTTTTGATTTGGGCACATGATTTTGTAAACTTATCTCAACATGATATTGGGTGTAATGGTGATATCATGTATCATCGCCACGTGATGTCACCATCCAATAAAAACATAATATGTAAGCAAATGGATCTCATATATTATAGTAACCACCCCTCCATATCATTTGATAACCCTCCAATGTCTGAAAATAACTACCAAGTGAGGTTCACCTTGCCCACTTGTAGGTTTATTAATAGATGGTGGTGGTTGTGGCACCACGACACAATGATGATGTTGTGTCACCGTTACATTCAATATTTTCTCCTCCATTAGGATGGGTAAGTCTCAAAAAAAAAATTATAAGGACGAAAGTGATCCAGCAAAGAGGCAAAATTTTGCAGTTGCATTAATGGTTCACATAACCAAAACAATAAAATGGAAAGTTGGGCTTGGTGACTTATCATTTTTCACGTTTAATGGTTTTTTGAATCGAAAAAGAAGATTTATTGAGAATTTTTTTTTCTTTTTGGTGGGGAAAGAAATTCTAATTTAGAGACAAATTTCAAAATATTCTAGAAAATTAAAAGCACATAAAGTAGAATGGACTTGTCTTGGATGGTTGTTTTTCTGCTCCTTTGTCTAGAAGAATTATAGTCTGTTCCACCATTTTTTTCATTTTATTTTAGGTGGTATTTGCGAATGATTTTATATTTTTTCTACATAAATCTTTTTCAATGAATAAAAATCATCCTATTTACCCCCCAAAATAAATTGAATTTGCCAAAAGCATGAATGATTAGTTTAAGGGCTAGTTGAATAGATATTCCCTAAATTAAAGAGAAATATCATGGGTAGGTAGTGTTGCAAAAGCTATACTAGAAGACCAATGGCAGAGAGTTCGATAGAGAGATTCAAGATGCGACGAATACCCTAGAATTAATAAGATAATAAGTGCTAAGTTTCATATCAGTGAATAAGTAGAAATGAAAGAAAAAAAGTTTCTCGCTTAGTGCCTAGAGCGCACTATGCTCTACTTCAAAAAATAATACTTTTCGGTGAAACCAGCGAACCATGATAAAATAATTGGAAGAAAGAAAAAAAAGGAAATAGACGCAGAGGTCTGAGGAAGTTTCGAATAGCACATGACTTGTGCTTTGAGAATTGTGGGATTTTTAATGTTGGGAAACATGAATTTTTTGTGAAAGTATATCTCTTGTGATGTGATTGATAAACTAGGGTCACATGCGGACCTATATCGTAGAGCGTTTAGACGTGTTTCTTACCTTGAAGAATTCAAAGGTTTCCTATCACTCATAATGGGGTTGGTGCCTTGCAAGGACCAAACCACTATTTGTTCATGGAGGATCGAGGCTGATAGTTAGTACACTATAATTCTAAGAAGGATTCGTCATTACTGATGCGTCAGTATACGCCCTTCCTGAAGTTGTTGCCTTGCGGGGTGTTGTGTTTGAGAAGGTGGAGTTTTGTGGGTCAGATATATTCGTTATGTGGATTCTTGTTTAATTCAGCCCGTAAACATGAGATATTGTATTATGAAGTATGATTTTATGAATGACTCTCTTTTGTTTTAAATTCTAATGTTCTTGTTGCGTAAACTTGAGATCGTTACTTGACAGGGTTTTATTTCAAAGATTATATATGTTATTTTACAAAAAATGGGACTTACCTGTTTTATTATTTCAAAACCTTATTTGGGTTTGAGAGGGTTTCTCTACTGGGTTTTTTGCTCATCTTACGCTATATACATTGTTTTTCAAACTTTGGCTTCGAAGAGGACATAAATTTAGGTGAGAAGGTCGATTGAGATACTGAGGTGGATCAAAACTTGGATCCCGAAGTGAAAAGCTAGAGATATCCACTTTATTTTATGAATTCTGCTCTATGATTATGAACGATGTTTTTAGTTAGTTGATTGGAGTATTAATAATTTGGTTTCTTGGATGTAACTTTGAGGATTCAATTACGTTTTATTTGGGATTTTAATTTAGTTGAATTTCAGATGATGAATGATTTATTTATTTATTGGTAATTTTAATATGCTCTCATGGTTAGATGTTTTGTAGTTAGTTAATGCCTACCAAGTGAGAATTTAGGGCATTACAGTAGTATCATAATTTAGGAATTATGTCTTACACGTGAGCTGTAGGTTTTGGGTTAGCTAGTGAAAGGATTAGTTATAGGATTGAAGAAATTCTAGACTTCAATCTTTTCGGGGATTAAGTATTTATTAGTTGAGGGGTGAGTTGGTCCTGTAGTAGCAAAAATGGAACCTTAGGCTTAGATCTTCTTAGAACTGTGTGTTTATAAGAAAGGTGTATGTTGATGCTTAACTAGGTTATGGATTGTTTAGTCGAATTCATGAGTTTTTAACTAGCTTAGAAGAATTGATGTACTTTTTGGGATGTATATCCTAGCTATTTACCATGCCGTTATGGACAATTATTGGAAGAAGAATGATACCCAATATTTGATGTGAACTTTCAACCTGGTGTGGAAATTTTTAATGTTATTGGAGTTTTGTTGCGGGATAGAGTTAATACATCATTAAGATGGATTTGAATAAGTAGACTAGAGGATCATTATTATGAGTAGTGATCATTATAACCTTGAAAAAGAAATTTTTGTGGTTAGTTATGATCATGATTGGAAGAATGTAATTTGAGGAATCAATGTCGATACCTATGCAAATTAGCTTTAACATGAGTCGAGAAACTTTTAAGCGATGTTTGGGATAAAAGACTAAGGTTATCCTACCAACTAGCGGATCAATATCATCTCGGGAATTATAGATAATTGTTAAGGCTATGATGACTAATGTGGTTAAATTGATGAACATTGGTTGAATCATGGGGAGTCTTGTTTTGACTATGATTATAATACAAGAAATTATGTGGCAGTCTATCTTGCTTTCTATCATAATAGAAAAAATATATTTGTACCGGATGTAATTAGGGGAATTGAAGATTATATATATCGTGAACAGAATAGGGTGGTTAATAAAAGTCACTAAGTATTGATTACGTGGTTTATTGATTCTAGCCCAACGCTAGAGATTGAGAATAAATTCTTGGGAGATGGAGAAATTAATTAGTGTTAATGGAGTTGGTGAAAAATGTGAAGATATTAAGACGGATCTAAGAGTATGAATCCAAAAGCATGTGAATTATGAAAAGAATTGTAAGGCTTATTGATTTGATCTCAAGATTGGGGATTAAAAACCAATATTTTGGATATAGAACTTGACCCTTAACCAAAATATTATATTTGACTTATTTGATAGAGTTCTCCTATAGATGGACTAGATGGATCGTTAATATATACATTTTGGAAGATATAATTTGAGGACATGTATGGTAAGGTTACAATTGTACATTTGGTGAAATTTGACATATCTTCACAAACCCCTCGAACCTATGAGAATTCTTATTTTGTGGCTAGTTTATACTTTTGGATTGGTAAATTATAATTTATATCAGAATGCGCAGCGAACCATTTGAATAGATTTAATGGTATTGAGATTAACTGTTAGTAATGGTTACAATGGTGAATGCAAAGATTATAAGCTTGAAAAGTGAGATGCAATTTCTTGATAACTCAATAGCCAAAAAAATAAAATCTCTTGATAACTATGTGTTTAGTTTGATGATTATAACTATTGGGAACATCGTGGTGTCCATCGAGCCATTATGATTTATGATTGTCCATGAGATTGAATAGTACACGAGTGTCATGGTATCCTGAATAAACGTAATGGTGAGATGCAAATGAGAAAAATGAACAAAAGGATAGTGAGAAATTGCACATGGGTGTGCAATCTAAGAGTTGATTCTAAAATATTGATTTATATGGAGTGTGTAGTTGGGACTTGAAGTTATTATTAGACTTCAAAGATTGTGAGTTTCTCTAGGCTAGTGATAGACAAAGTTATTAAGAAGGTTATATTTTTTAGGAATTGAGGTAAATTGTACCATTATGTCATTATTCAGATTTGTGTTATACCATGATTTTCGCATAGGAAAGATGAGCAATCATATTAGAATTTGATTTGTTTTGAGATGCATGAAGTTTAGTAAAAGAATTGGTGAATTCAAAAGGAAAGTGGTATTTGAGGAGTAGACAATTAAGGTGATTATCCAGTAGTTATACAAGATAAGAAATTAGTTTGGACAATAGCATAGGATTATTGTAGATAAAGGATAGTCAATAATTGAGAATGAAGGTGATTGATGGATTCTAGTGAATGAAGGTAAGCTAGAGAAATTCTAATAACCACAATGACAGTATAAACATGGCGGGATCGTTGGTACTATAATGAGGTGATAGTGAGAATGAAACTTAGGGTAAATAACATTGACGACTTGAGTGGAATGGTGATGATGTTGATATTGTATATTATAGGCCTCATAATCATTCATCTTAGTCTTACGAATCATTTAATTCCTTTGTTTTAGTTGAGTTTTGTATTTTATAGTGAATATGTGTGTTTGCAACTAAATTGGTATAAGAATATGGAATTGCACGTGTTTCAATGTCATAGAGGACTTGGAAGATGAGCTAAAAGGCCTAGGAGTGAAGCCAAGGCCACATCAACCAAAATTGTGAAAAGACCCTTTCTACCAATAGGTTTTCTACCAGTACAATGGAGGCCAAAAGTTGGTTCTATTAGTAGGTTAGTACTTCCTACTGGTAGGTTGAAGACATAATAGGGTTCTACCAATAGGAGAGTAATACAACCAGTAGGAGGTCAACAGTGAACAGTCCTACTGGTAGATCATTTTCTGCTTCCTACTGGTAGGTTCTTGTAATTTCAGTAATCAAGACTCCTAAGGAGGCAAGTTGCTGAATATTTCGAGGGCCATTGTTGGTGGACAAAAATGAGATTTTTTTAGCACAGGACCTCCTATAAATACCCAAGTCTAGCAAAATTGAAGGGAGCTTCATTCCATCGTTCAATTTGTTGTTCTTCTCTTTTCTCTTTCCTAGGGTTTTTAGATTTTCTTCTTCTTCTTTCAAGCTTTCTTCAATGTTTTACGTTATAAGCTTTGTTTCAATTCAAGTATTAAATTCCTACAACGCAATTATTCTTGGTTCTTTTTTGCAAACGATTTACATTTATTGCGATTTTAATACAAGATATTTACTTTTGCAAATTAATTCTTGCAATTTTAATTCTTGTCTTTATGCTTTCATTTACAATGATGCTTCCTTTAATTGCTTTCAATTTTAATTCAGTCATGAGTGAGTAGTCGTTCACCGATATGATCGGATGAAGTAGTCTCATCCGTGAATTGGGGGTTTTGACTCAAAACTAGGGCTTATCCACTGTCGACTTATTTGGGTTAATTGAATGGTTTAAAGTAAAGATGCTATCGAATTGTATATCGTCTTGCTTACCCGTCGACAACTAAGACTTGACACGAGTAATTCTTGTAATCATTGCAATCGAATTGAGTTCCCTTTAACCAATTCAATTTTCTTGAGTATATATTTGTTATTTATGAATTGGGTGTTAAATGAATATCTACCGCTTGAGTGCATTGACCACAATCTCGAGTGAGTTATAGAGTTTGAGTCAAAATGCCTCTTCACGGTGAGGACCGATCAACTGGTTCTTTTCTTTAATTGTTATTTCTTAAAGTGATCAATTTCTAAAGCTAACTCTCAAAATTCAAGGTTTTCTTTTTCTTTTGACCATCACCTCTTGAACCAGTCATTTTTCTTGAGGAGACGACATCGATAATTGATTGAGTTACAAAAAAGATACCACTTCCTACTCTTGGGAATTCCTCGATAATTTAATCAACTCTAAGGAGTAGACACTTACATGATTAATATGCATTGAGACCTTATGGTCAATTGGGATTAAATAGACTACATCGACGATTAAGTTTCGAGGATGAAACTTTCTTTAAGAGGGGTTCATTTTAAGACCCGTACAAAATTTAAAGATGGATAAAACAATATTAAGAGTACTTGCAAAAGGATGATAGAAACTTTAAATTGTTGTTGAAATATTGAACATGGAGTTTGGACTTTGCTCGTATTGACATTCGTGTTGATAGTTTCGGAGGTGTTTAAGCTTGAGAATGGTGGTTAGGTAAGTTTTTAAATATTTTTAGGTCAAAATAAGGCTACCATTGAATTTGGAAGGCCGATAAACTTTAGGAGAGGAAATATGGGGTGTATTAGAAGTTTAGAAGTATTCCAGAGTTAAAACGCATTTTGGAGAAAATTCAGGTAGGAAGAAATTTGACACTACCTTAGTATTTTAGCCATAATGTTTTATTATGATCTCTGATTGATCTGATTTTTGGAAAGTAGAAAGTAGACTTCAAGGGATACAAAAGTATATTTAATGAAAATTTTCTGAATCGACTTCTAAATAGATGAAAATCGAGCTGGAAGTTTGGACAGAAAGTTTGCAACGTTCGGACGCCCCTTGCACTGTTCGGACACCTATCTTGAAAACAAATTTTTTTTTCATTAAAATTATGGAGAAATAGAGAGTTGACACTGTCCAGACACCTTAACAAAAATGGTCCCAATCAGTTTTGAGGTGCTCTTAATTTTTCAGTATATAAATATCCTAGGGCCGCGATTTGAAATGTCTTTACCTATTTTTCAACCCTAAGAAGTCTAGGAAAGTTTGAGGAGAAGAACACGAGGAAGAACAAGCTAAATTTTGAATGATAAACACGTGGTAATTGCATTAAAATGTGTTAGGATTAATTATCTACAGATTAGGGTAGGGATTCTTTCTCAAACTCACTCATTGAGGATTAGGGTTATGTATATGTATCTTTTGATTCCTATTCATGATTATATGATAGGTAAAAATGGTTTTGATTTATATTCAATCATATTTATTGACTTGGTCCGAGATGTGTACACCCAAGTGCAAATGGTCAAGTTGTAATTATAATTCGGTTAAGTTCGGAGTCGAATCCACAGGGAACTAATGTTGGTGTTTTGAAGTAAACAGTGACAGAGACTAGAGTTACTGGAACCTTTGAGATTTGAAGTTATGATGATTATAGGATTTCCTGGACAGAATATAAGATTCTCTCAAATGAAATAGTCACCCTTTAGCTCAAGGATCTGGACATATAGTCAATCATCCGGTTGTTATATTTGTGCTTGACAACTCAAATAACCCCTATGTCAATAACAAGTTAATTGGAGGATAAAGATAGACTGTGAGAATTAAGAGCATGGTTTCGATGTCTTTATAGAGATTTATAAGAATTGTCAGTGCCGAGACTCAACCCGTCTACAAACAAGCAACTAATTCTACAAATCATCCAACCACTGCAATATTATTCCATTCTTAGTTAAATCACAATAATAATGAAGATTGAAATGTTTTCATGAAAATCTAGTTTGAGTACTTGCAAAGAACCAATGAATCCACCTATGCCAAGAGATAACTTGTCTTAGAAAGGACTTATGATTGTACGAAGTACCTTAGCTTTGCTAGATGCATTCAATCATTCAATAAGCAATCAAAAGATAAAGCATTAAGCATAAATGAAATGCACAAATATAACTTCCGAATGATTTATACATATCCATCACCTCTTACTAAAGAGTGAATGAGAAACTACTCACTCTTCATGGCTTTGGGAAAGCTAGAAAAGAGAGTGATCATCATCTTTCCAAGTAGAGGAATTACAAAAGAAAATACACTACACAATAAGCCTATCTTCGACGAAGAATGAGTGAATCACTTCCCACCCTTCAAGACTACAAGAGAGCTAGAAAGGTGAGAGAGTTTCCCTCCTCTAAGTGAAGAAAGAAGCTTTTACAATGGAAGCTAATGAAACTAATAATAAAAGTAGAAGAAAGCTAGTTACTTTTGGAGGGTTTCTTCCTCTTCCAAAAGATGATCTTTAACAAGTTTCAAGGGAAGGTATTTATAGGCAAGGAGGAGGGGGTAAAAGTACAGACCCAAGTGCTTAAAGTCCAAGTGAATGCCACAAAATCCGGATGGAGATCTAATCTTCTTGCAGCCTGTCTGGGGTTTACGTTCGAACGTAGAAGCCTGTCTTTTTTGATGAGCGTTCGAACGCTGTTGAGGTTTGAACATGGTACTCATGTAACTTTTGTCCTCCACAATAAGTAGTTGCAACAGACCACGTGTCATCACCCTAGCAATCTCTTGGGGGTCCTCAATTATTTCAAGATGGCGTTTGAATGTGAGATGGCGTTTGAATCTAGGTGCTTTGTTCCCTCTTTCTTCCATTCTCTTCCAGACCACGTGTTTGTTGCTTGAAAGTTTGATGTTATTAACTTTAGGCACTTGTACAACTTTTCCCTTGAAATGTTATCATTTGAACTCCATCAAAGCACAATTACTCTTATAAAAGCATAGTAAGATGTTAATTTTAACTATGCATCACTTATCGTTTTCTTGAATAAACAAATGTTTACCTTCACAAATTGCATGTTCTTGATAAAAACACTAGATTCTTGACTATTGTGAACTTGAATACTTTCATTTACGATCTGTTGCATGTTTCTATTGAATTGCTTGTGTCTTTTGAGAATTGTGGGATTTTGAATGTTAGGAAACATGAATTGTTTGTGAAAGCATATCTCCTATGATGGGATTGACGAACTAGGGTTACATGCAGACCTATATTACAGAATGTTTAGACATGTTTCTTACCTTGAGGGGTTCGAATGTTTCTATCACTCGTAGTGTGGTTGGTGTCTTGCGAGTACCAAACCACTATTCGTTCACGGAGTATCAAGGCTAACGTTTAGTATACGCCCTTCCTAAAGTTGTTGCCTTGTGGGGTGTTGTGTTTGAGAAGGTAGAGTTTTATGGGCCAGATATTAGAAATAATGTTTTTAGTTAGTTGATTGGAGTATTAATAATTTGGTTTATTGGATGTAATTTTGAGGATTCGATTACGTCTTATTTGGGATTTTAATTTAGTTGGATTTCCAATGATGAATGGTTTATTTATTTATTGGTAATTTTAATATGCTCTCATGGTTGGATGTTTTGTAATTAGTTAATACCTTTTAAGGTGGATTTTGGGGCGTTACACATTTGGTAATGGTTGCACCTCTACATTCACAGTACCCCATACTGGCTCTTGCTGCCTAGGAACATTTCCCACGTTCCTTGTTAACCTAGGCAGTTGTGTCTAAATCAATGTCATAAGTGTAACCAGAAACTGATACAGTTGTTGTAACCCACCCTTTTCAGGTTCAGCAGTATTGTTTTGAACCTGTTCCTGCTCCTAATCCCTATCATTCTCCATGGATGTGCCTACTTGCTTTCCCTTTCCAGTTCTTGTATTCACCATAGTTCTAGCAAAATCACCAATAACATATAATTAGTTCTTAGTTATGCACCATATAAATCAAACTTAAGTATCCAACCATTCCAACCTTAGTTAACTTGCAATACTCAAATTGCTACAACCGCATATAACTCTTAATAATACTATTAAATTAACATAAACAACTGCACTTCACACGTTTACACACATACTTATATGCATATACATTATAAAACATCCCCTCCGCATATCCTACACCCATGGTTCACACAAGTACACCCCTTTTCCCCTTAAATTCCCTATATCTGTAATAGTAGATGTGTCCGAATCCACCCCTGATTTTGCCACTGGCTCTACTGGATCTAGCTAAATCCATCCATTATGAATATGCTGCACTGGCTTGCCTAACACTACCGGATGTCCAAGAACTTCCCGATCCCTCTCAATCTCAATTGCCTGATGACTTACTTCTAATTCCGCATCCAACCTAAGTTGTACCATTCTCCGTCGTTGTGCCGGATTTAACACCCTATACTTTTGGGCCACCTCCCGAGTTGATCTTACCGTTCTTCCCAAAGCCTCAGCTGTCAATCTAATCTGCATTCTTCTAGCATATTCCTCATGTCCTATAATCCTGTGGAGCTCATATAGATTATCCCAATGTGCCATTTCCTTAGTTTCACTGTCAAGCACCAATTCAAACACCATCACTCACTAAGAAATAACATAATCATCGAATGCTTTGATTAATCACTAAATCTACATATAAGTATCTCATAAGCTAAACCACTATATCATTTACAGAGCAAAAGTTAACAGGGTTACTACACAGAGTCAGATTTCTACACACCCAAAATAATCTGACATCTATATGATACAAGCAGTGCTCTATTTCTTTTATACCCCCACACATAACCCTATTAATTTACCCATACCCTATACACTATATACATAAGTTAGTTACTGATTTTAAGTTCCTATACTCAGTCATGTTTCTTCGCATCCAGAACTTGCATTGGATCCTTTGCATAGTTACCCTGTCCACTCACATCATGTTTCCCATGAGTTCACCATCGGCGACCTATCCCCCTCATTACCTTGCTACCTAGTCACTCTAGCCCAGTTGGGAGGCCAACACCCTGCTTGCTCCACAACCATCTCCCCTAACAGCATTTGATAACAGTTTTCATTCTTGACCAAGCTCACGGCTCTCTTTGTCGTCCTCACAAACCCAGTCATCCGATTATGCACAAATATATTTTGCTCAAGTCCCAATGACTTCCAGAATATTATCCCGAAGCATCATCACTGCTTCCCTATTAACCATCTCATCATAAATTTCCACCATCGAGCCGTAGCCCATTACATAAATATAACAAAAACGTTATTTCATGTGTATAAACATCAGGTGAGAATCAAATAGAACCGATCAACAACATGTTTACAACATCAATGCAGTGTTGTACCGGTGACTTCCACCCCAAGAAAGATATGCTTCTTAAATCAATTTGGTACCCAAGTCCGAAAACCAACATGTAGTCATTTACAAACTCAATGAAAAAACCCCCTATGGCCTCAACCTAAAACGTAAACTCTCCGCCACTCGACCGTTGCACACTTATATTTAATTAAAAGGATCTCGGAGTTTCAATCATTTATAATAATACAATCAATATGAGCAATATAAACATTAGTGCTAACTATACTCAACAATCCCCAAACCGGGTTCGGATCCAAGTCAATATTCAAAAAACTCAATCATACATTTCAAAACATGTTAAAGCATCATAAATAACATATTTCATAATTTTGAAGGGAGTTTGGAAAATCTCGCTCGATCTGGAATTGAGAAACCCTACCAATTACGATACACGACTTGAAACTGTCAAAAATAGAACGATGTTGTTTTTCCATAAAATTTCACATATAAGACACTAATAATCATTTAAAAATAAATGTCAAGTTGGTTTGGTCAAAATCCCTCAAAAAAATAGGTAAAATCAAAATCAGAGGAAAGACATATTTGGCTCCTATTAAACCAGTTCCTCGTTGTACTGATACAACGTAGTTGTACCAGTTCATCGCTCAATACAGAGCTTTGTACCGATACAACATGACTTTGTACCGGTTCATCCCTTCACAGATCATTCGGTGTACTGCTTCAACCCAGCCTTGTATTTTCTCTTGTTTCACCCTCTATAACTCACTCTAACACCACCTCCAACCACGGTTCACCACCAAACAACTACCATACCACTTCTTGATCTCCCAAGAACACAACCCAAATCACCAAAACAAAGTAAAACACCCATAAACTCAAACCCACTTTCATGAAAATTTACGTAAGCTTTAAAACCATAGACCATGCATTTAAGCTAACCCAACTTAAAAACTAAGCATGTAAATGGATTTCTAGCATCCATATTAGGCTAGAAGTGTAACGCCCCCAAAACCACCCTGGACGGCATTACATATTAAAACCATTTACATCATGAGAGCACTAAGATAAATCATCCATAAATAAGACTTCATATCAATCATTCATTAATTTAACAAAATTCGGGCAGAGTTTCCTTTGTTCGGGGAGCTCTACCCAAAACACAACCTGTGCAATTATACTACATCGACCACACCGGGTCCATTTATCCATAAACTATTTACAACATTATCCCAAAATATTTTCATTCATCGTATGTAATACCCACAATAACATTCCAAAAGAATAAGCCAAGTCATGACCACAATATCAACAGAATAAGCCCAACAATGACATTTACATTTCCCAAAGAAAACATTAACTATGATAGTGCATCGGAAATTACAAAAGAAATCTAGACTACAGTGTTTCAAAAGAATATCCTAGTCTAGAACAAAAGTCAACGACATCTCTAGATGTCCCACTCGGGATCCAAGTATCCCTCTAGTGAAGCCTCTCCATGGCCCGGCTCGTTAGCACCTAGCTCATCCTCTGGCACAAACTCTGAAAAATGTTCAACTATAGGGGGTGAGCACGAAGCTATGTAGAAAAATCCTCCCAAACCCAAACAAATTTTAGAAAAGCATTTAAAACGGTTGGTCTCATTTCACAAATAACATATATAACATTTGAAGTAAAACGAGGAAATTTAAACAGATCTCAAGTTTAGATAGCAACAGTAATTGAAATAGATAAATAAACACAATATACCATTGGTAATCCATTCTACCATAAACCGTTTCCAACAAGTTCTCACGGAATCTCATACTTCCCGAAACTCTTGTCGAAACCATTTCTGGTACAATGCACGATAACCCACACTGTATGTCCGACACAACCCACGTTACTAATCCGTGATCATTAGTGATAGGAAAAGTTCATACCCACACGGCGTACAAAGGCGTCTACCCACTCCATATGGTAGGAAAAGTTCATACCCGCGTGACATATAAAGACGTCTACCCACTACATGATACCCGATCAATAGTAATCCATGTTCGTATCGTACAACCACGCAAGAGATAAAATACCAACAAACATCTCACATAACCAACAATATCATAAACCCCCAATTTTTCAAGCAAATTCCATAAAATCCACAAATCCATCATGAGACAATTTCAAATAAACAATGAAGAAAAATACAAGAGATCGTGCACAATAGCATTTCAATACTCAACACAAAGCACTATAGTTTTCAAAGCCAAATTTGAGTGAAGATAGAGAGAGAAATCCATGTTTCTCACAAACTAAGATTTTTATGGCTCTCCACCCATAACTTTTCTCAAAACATAATCAAGTTTGCAATAATACCAAGAGACAAGGAACCCATAGCAACAATTCCACAAGTCTCCTATTTACAAGCAATTTCCAAGAAAAATCCCCAATTCTCCTAAATGGTGGTACAAAGAGTAATATAAGAAAATGTACAAGAGATCATCATAAATACCATTTTGTAGTTCAATATGAAACACTAAAGTTTTGAAATCAAGAACATAGGAGAAATCAAAAGAAAAACCCATTTCTCTTGAAACCTAGGGTTTGAAGATGAGAAAAAAAGGATTTAATGGTTATTCCACCATAGATTTGTTTAAAACATGATAATCTTTGTAAGAATGTCAAGAATCAAGTATTTCATACCATATATATAAGAATGAGAGTGAAAACATACATATATAATAACTCTAGCCTCAATGTAAGTGAATGGAAGAAAACCCCTACCTTGAAATCAAGAATTTCAAACCAAAGCCCAAGCTTTAGAGAATCTATTTCTCCCTTTTCTTCTTCCCTTTATCTTCTCCAAGGACTCTAAGAGGTTTTTGGTGAGAGTGGAATGGAAGAATGGGACAAATTGGGCTTAAAATGGTGTTTTAAAATACAAAAATCCCGATTGTTTTTACTGTTTCGGCAAACACCAGACCAGTCTTCGTATAATGGGCATAACTCTCTCATCCGAGCTCCGATTGAGATGATTCAAGATGATATGGAATTCTAAGAAAGAGCTCTACAACTTTCATGTTTTGAGTTTTAAGAGATATTGACTTCATCAAGGTCGAAATCGCGCTTGAAGTTGCAGCCAGTGCACTATTCACGTGCACTGTTCACAGACTGTTTCATTCCTTTTTTTTTTTTTTCCATTTCCAATCCATTCCTAAGCCAACCAAATCCATCCCAAACCTTTCCAACACATATTTCTACGCCAAACCTATTTAATACAAATTCTAGGACCTAAAATTTCCTATTTTCACTTATTAAAAAAATCAAATTTCAACTATTATTTCCACTAACATTTTAAATCTCTACTTTTCCAATCTACCAAATTCAAACACACATCACTACACATATCCACATTTTTACAACAATTATTTACTATATATCTATATACTTATATAAAAGAAAATGCGAGGTGTTACAAGAAGTATACCTTCGATTGTTCAAAGCGATCTCTGATGAAAACTCCAACCTTGATGCTTCCTTCTCCGAGCTTCTCCTTCTCTTTCTCTCTTTCTCTTTCTCTTTCTCTCTCTCTCTCTACAACTGGATTTTTTCCCCACTTATATCCCCCTTGAAGATGAGTCAACCTCCCGTGCAACCTCTGTGGAAGACATGCAAAAAGAGGCTTCCATATCCGCCAACGGATTGCCTTTTGAGGTGCATGTCACCTCAAGGGCAATCTCATAATTTCTTATTTCCTAAACTAATTTTTCAAAAATTAATTAAAATATATTTTTTCCTAAAATTATATACACATGAAATCAGGCACTAGAAAATTATCGATATAATTTTTTGTCATCGAATTCACCCTCAATTTCATCCGCAACCAAAAATTCCTGCACCCCTAATCACACATATACCTAGTTCAGTTCCTATTTTCAATCTCCGGATACCAAGTAGTTACACAAGCTACTAAATAATCACCAAACATCTCCTTGAACTCCCACAAACACAACAAAATCAACCAATTAAGCAAAAACCCTTTGAATCCACATATCCGTTTCATGAAACCCTTAAACCCGAAATTGTAAAACTCTAATTCATGCATTTACAGTACATAAAATAAAATTCTAATGATACCACGAGATTCCTAGCATCTTAATTAGTCTAGGAGTATAGCTCTTGGTGCTCGAATTCACCTCTGCAAAACAAATCCAAAAATCTTAAGCTTAGTGTTTCTCTCTAAAACTTCTATATTCTCTTTCTCTCTCCTCCACCTAATTTTCTTCACTTTTATACCTCCAAGCAACATACTCAGACTTCCCCAAGCAGTTGGGTGTCCTCCATGAAATCTAGCAGTCCTCCATCCAACACCTAACATGCCTAGAAGGCTGAAGATACTTCCATGACAATTTGGTTATTTCACATTTTTGGCAAATTTCAAAAATTAAGTAAAAATATTATTTTTTTTCAAAATTACATATATATTAAATTAATCACTAGAAAATTATCGATTTAATTTTTGAACATCGAATTGACCCTTTATTTAATCCGCATACAAAATTCCCGCACTCCTAACTTTCTAGTATGTGCTAACCCTAACTCGTCTAGCTACGTGTCCTGGCTCGTTCTCTCTTCACCAGTCACATTCATACCCTTAATTAATGTCCTAATCATTCCTAGAACACCTATGCACACATCTAGAGCTATTAATTCATGGTCCAGTTGTCTGAACTCCGATCCCCTAATCGCACATGCACTCAATACTGTTCCAATTCTCAATCACCAAATTCCAGGTCATTACAATAATAATGATATTTATACATATTTCATGGCTAATCAGGTAAGGGAACCACTGTACTTAACAAGATACCCATTTTATTGAATATTAAAGATGATCCAAAGACTTATAGTGAGGCAATGCCATCAAGAGATGCAGCTTTTTGGAAAGAGGCTATCAATGACGAAATGTACTCAATATTGTCTTACAATACTTGGGTTCTAGTGGATTTGTCTTAAGGGTCAAAACCTCTCGGATGTAAATGGTATTTAAAAAGAAATATAATACAGATGGAACTTTACAAACTTTCAAGACTAGATTAGTAGCCAAAGGGTTTTCACAAAAGGAATGCATAGATTATTTTGACATTAATAGCAAGAATAACACCCATTAGAGTAATTATGACATTAGCATCACTTCATAATTTGCATATTCATCAAATGGATGTTGAGACTCTATTTTTAAATGGTGATCTTAATGTAGAAGTCTATATGGAATAACTCGAGGGGTTTTTTCTCCCTGGAAATGAAAATTAATTATGTAAATTAGTCAAGTCTTTGTATGGTTTAAAATAAGCACCAAAACAGTGGCACGAAAAGGTTGATTCTGCAATTTTGTCAAATGGTTTCACTCGTAAATGTGCTGATAAATGTATTTATTTGAAATATATGAAGAATTAAGGTGTGATCATTACTCTCGATGTTGATGACTTGTTAATATTTAGGATCAATTTAAAAGGTGTACTCGAGACTAAGAAGTATCTAATTTTTCAATATAAGATGAAAGATCTTAATGAAGTAGATATTATCTTAGGCATAAAAGTTAAAAAACATAGTAGAGGATATGCTTAGATTCAGTGTCATTACATTGAGAAGCTGTCGGTTAAATATGAACCATTAGAGTTTAGTGTGGACTGTTACAATATATAGAGGATAAGTTTGAACTCTTGATGGAATCAATGGTTACAAATATCTGTAGTAATAAGGACAATAAAAGTAAATAAATTCCACCTATATGAATATAGACGTGGTGTCACTTCTAGCAAGAGTTTAAGGTTTATTCTTGTAAATATTCATGAAACCATGATTAGCACATGATCATAATAGTGCTAAAGCGCGTTTTAAATCTCTCATGGAAACTGAATATAATCATGTGTGTGATATTTGCAGTTTTAATATGAAGAAGTTTTGGTTTAAGCTAAAGCTACCAATAACTAACTTCATTAAAACTTTGAAATATTTACACTAACCAATAGTTTAAATCGAAAGATATTGTTGTGTATGCATGCTTATATTATTAGAAACTAATTTGATATTACAATCTAGTGGGGGAATGTTGGGAACCCACCATAAGTAGATTGTAATATTGTGGAGAAGAAGTGGGTGTTCTTATGTTGAAATTGAATCCCATATAGAAAGTTTATGAAACTTTTAAAGACTTCATATACAATTTGTCTTTAAAGGGCTTTGAATTGATTTAAGAGGCAACAGTGGGCCAAGCCCAAAGGCTCCAATGCCAGGCATTGGAACCACACAAGGGGCATGGGCAGTGGGCTATAGGGCACTTTTCGGGCGCAGTTGGCACTTGGACGTGGTCACGTGACGTGTGTAAAGCATTTGATCAAGATCGTGTGGTGTATAATTAATATTTTTATTTTGCTCTTGTACACACTGAATTACACATATTGCCTGTCAATTTATGAATAGTCATGATTGTTAATATTTTAACAGTTAGTTAATTAACTATTTTTTGAAAATCGATCTATTTTTACTGATATTTAAATTTCAAGTGTTATGACTTTTCATTGGTGACTTTTCAATGGTGTCTGTTCTTGGTGACTCCCCAATCGTGACTGCTCATGTTTGTATAAACAATATTTCTGCAACAGATTAATCACTTCAATTGAGTCTAAACAGTTTCATAAGAGAGAGAAGAATTTATGAATAGTCATTACTATTAATATTTTAACAGTTAATTAATTAATTTTTGAAAACAGGTTTATTTAAACTGAAATTTAAATTTCAAGTGTTATGACTTTACAATGGTGAATATTCTTGGAGCTTTCCAATGGTGTCTGTTGCAACAGATTAATCACTTCAATTGAGTTTCTAAGCGGTTTCAGAGAGAGAGAGAGAGAGATCTTCAAAATTGCTATCGGTAGAAATTAAGACTTTGTTGTATTTTGGAAGTGATTTTCCATGAACTATCTAACAAACTCTTCGAGCGGATACAAATATCACTTTAAAGAAAGTAATCATGCGCGCCTCAAAGCAGGGGCGGCTTAACAGTGTTATTGAAAAAGTTTGAACTTTAAGCCACATTTTTAAAGAAGGTCCCAAATTTTTAGATATAATAAATAGTCCATGTAAACAAATTGAATCAATAAATACTTTAAACCCTACAAAAATGGCTTATAAAAACACAAGCCCAATCAAAAAAAAAAAAAACAGAAATGCTACACTGACCAATTTTGGGACCAAATTAAGAGTCCAAATGACATGGCAGCTTACTTGGGCTTCTTTATTTGGGGCCCAAATGACATGACAACAAATAAAGAAGCCTAAGTCAGCTGTCATGTCATTTGGGCTCTTAATTTGGTCCAAAAATTTGATCAACATAGCATTAAGTCTCATTTCAAGAGAGACCCCATAATTTATAGGTTGAAGTAATAATTCAAATAAAAAATTTAAATCCATGTCCAAACAAAAGATTTCAACTTAAGTAAATTAGACCTATGAATTCAGCCGTGAAATTAAAAAAACTTTAAAAATTATAATTTGTTTTTTCAAAAAGGAAACAAAACTAACAGTAAAACTAAAATTATTAAAAAATTTAGTCTTAACCCTCAAAAATTTCAAGTTTAAACTTACCATCATAATTTTTCAATCATTCTTTCTCTTTCTTACCATCAAGTTCAAATATGGTAACAAAAGTTTGAATATAAAATTTTAATTAATATTTTTGTGTTTTTAAAAAATAAAATTAGATTTATTATTAATATTAAAAGTAGAAAGACCTCATTTATCTTTTCTGCTTTAAGCTCCAAAATATCTCGAGCTGCCCCTGCCTCAAAGCCTCAATTATATTCAATTTTCTATCTGCTGGAACCCAATTTCCCAACAACAATTGCATTTGACGTGCCAAAACCATTCTCTATAATTTCATTGTCTTAATCAAGAATCTAGATCTCTTCCAATATATTTTCTCTTCAATTCCCTTCTTGACAGATTATGTATCATTAATGAGTGATAAATCTACTTGTATATAATGAATCTCACTTGAATGCGTGGTGAGTGATCTACCAAGAAAATAATTTAAGTAAAAATGTCTTCGAGAATATTTCACTTCCTAAATCGGGACATATCCATCCCATGCTACGGAATTTTTGCATTTCTCTGAGGAAAAAAATGACTTGGGGTCAGTGGCGGATCCACAGTGGGGGCAGTGGGGGCAGCTGCCCCCACTGGAATTTTAAAAAATTTTGGGGACTAAGTATAATTTTAAAAAATTTAGAATTTATTAAAGATTTGCCCCCACTGATTTTTTTTTAAAAGATTTAAGGGTAGTTATGTTATTTTGACAAATATATGAGTCTCACTTGTGAATATCAATGGAAGATGATATCAAAAATTTGGGCATTTAAAGATTAACTAATATGCTACGAAATAGGTTAGCTCTCTCATTTGTTTTATGTTTATACATTGAACTAAATTTGGGGCTTGTAGTCCTCTTCTTTGTTTTATGTTTATATGTTAGAATTGAAAATTAGGGTTTGTAGTCCTCTTTTGTGGTTTATTTTTTAAATGTTGAATTGAAATTAGCGTTTGTAGCTCTCTTTCGTATTTAATTTGTTACGTGTTGAATTGAAAATATGAAATTGGGGCTTGTAATCATCCCTTATGTTTTATTTTTTATGTATTGAATTGAAACTAGGATTTGTAGTCCTGTATTTATTTTTCTATGTTGAAATAAAATTGGGGCTTGTCCTCTTCTATGATTTATTTTTTTATATATTTAATTGATATTTGAGTTTGTAGTCCTCTCTAGTGTTTTATTTTTATATGTTGAATTGGAATTAGGACTTGTAGTCGTCTCATTTGTTTTATTTTTATTTGTAGAATTGGAATTGAGACTTGTACGTAGTCCTCCATTATAATTAGACTAAATTATTTTGATTTGGTAGTTTGAATAGTTTTATTGTGATAAGTTAAGTACTTCATATACCTAAGTTTAGTTTACTAGAATAATTATAGTTTAAGTTAGTTTCGATTGGTTGTTAAAATTTAATGATGAATATTAAGTTTGTGATTGAACAAATTAATTTTTGAATTAGTTATGAAAATTTTTCTTAAAATTTAATAAATGATTGAGCCCAATTTTGCGGTTCAAAATTTTTTTGTTAGGTCTTATAGATAAATCTATAATGACTTTTTTTTTGTTGGCTCCTTTTGTATATCACTCATGTATATGAATTGTGTCTTTAATTGGTGTTTTATTAATAAAATTATACTTTTGTGAATATTTTAAATTTTAATATTAATATAGTTTAAGTTGCCCCCACTGGAGAAGATGTCTGGCTCCGCCCCTGCTTGGGGTGACTTCAGCGAACAGTTGTTTGGCAGGTACAGTGCATGTGGGTGGTTAGTTTTGATGACATAGGCAAATGTCGTTTGGAACACTGTGGGTGGTTAGTTTTGATGACATAGGCGCATGTCGTTTGGAAATGAAGCAATCTGTTGTATGCCAACCCAAGATTTCTATTTTATAATGTGACAAATGTTAAATAAATGCAATAATAATAAAAATTTATAGGAAGAGTAAGAGTAAAGATGTGTTTACCAAATTTTGTAGGGAAAAATTCAACCACATCTCCTCTAGTTTATCATATCTTCAAAGACACCCCCTCAATTTTTTGAATCTTCACTGACACCACTGTCAGATTAAAAATATTAACTAGAATGCAATTTTACAAAATTGTCCATGATATATTTGAGGACAAACTTCATCCACACCCCTCTTGATAAGCATATCTTCAATAAGATCCCCTTCAGTTTTCTAATTTTTTTTACGTATTAAAATTCGGGTCGATTAAAATTCAATTCAAGCTAATTAAAATTTATTTTTTTACATATTAAAATTTGAGCCGATTAAAAATTATATTTTTTAAGTATTAAAATTTGGGCTAATTAAAATTCTATTTGAGCCAATTAAAAATTATTTTTAATCGACTCAAATCAAATTTTAATCAACTCACATTGAATTTTAATCAGCCTAAATTTTAATACATAAAAAAATATAAATTTTAATTGACTCAAATTTTAATAAATCGAATTTTAATAAGTAAACAAATATAAATTTTAATCAACTCGAAAGCGAATTTTAATCAGCGCTAATAACTCGGGTAGAGTTCAAATCGGCTCAAATTTTAATACGTAAAAAATAAATTTTAATAAGCTCGAATTTTAATACGTTAAAAAAAAAAATTTAATCAGCTTCAATCGAATTTTAATTGGTTCAAATTTTAATATGTAGAAAAATAAATTTTAATTGGCTAGAATTTTAATAAAATTTTATGTAGAAAAATTAC
This sequence comes from Ilex aquifolium, assembly GCA_951799425.1. Taxonomy (NCBI): domain Eukaryota; kingdom Viridiplantae; phylum Streptophyta; class Magnoliopsida; order Aquifoliales; family Aquifoliaceae; genus Ilex; species Ilex aquifolium. The sequence continues at coordinate 15,552,769 of OX637397.1, read as the reverse complement.
TTGATATTTATGTAGGGACATTTTTGGTATTTTATATGAATTGTTTTTGTTAGAAATGGTAGTTTAATAGTAGGGAATGTTAGTGATGTTTAAATATAAACTAAAAAGGGTGTCAGTGATGTTTTTGATAATAGAGAGGGTGTCCGTGAAGATATAGTAAATTAGGAGTGTTGTGACTGAAATTTTTTCAATTTTTTATTAAATATTTATTTACCAAATGAATATAGGTGGTTGAATCATAAATTTACACCGGAAAAAATGTGGGAGATTTGGCAAGAGATACAAATTCATGGACTTTTTTAGTTTTAGGTCAAACCTCAAAATTTTTAAAGCCAAAAGTTCATAAAATTAATCATTGACAAAAATATCCTTAATAAAAAAAGTTATTTAAAAACATCCACAACTATATCATTCTTATATGTATTACCACTACCATTCGCCACCTCCCATTACCATCATCACCACCTACTACCACTACCCACCATCACCCACCATCACCCACAACCACCCACTATCGCCACCATCGTTGCCAACAACCACCACCCAAAACCCACCACTACCATCACCATCACCACCCCGTCGTCTACTACCACTACCACCACCGCCCATCACCACCACCCACCACCATTACCCGCCGTCGCCACCAACCACCACCACCACCACCACCACCATTACCCGTCGCCGCCGCCCACTACTAACGCCGCCAACCATCATCACCTAAAACCCACGCACCCACTTCCACCCAACACCACCATTACTGCCGCCACCGCCACCGCCACCACCACCACCACCCACCACTGCCCCATAACAACTACCATCACCGCTGTCAACCACCACCAGCTACCCACCATTGTCCAAATTTTTTACGAAATAGTAAAGTACAAAAATATTAAAATTTGAATTAAGAAATATATATAAAAAACAATGACAGTGAACCCAAAAAATATTAGAAAAAACATAACAGTGAACCCAAAAAATAATGAACTTTAATAGAATGAAACTTCTAGTTCAAAATTTTTTTAACATTGAATTTTAATATAATGAAACTCGTACTTCGCTGTCCTTCAAAAAATATTAAAAAAAACACAAACAAGGAACTAGGAACTCTATGAACTCCTAGTCCATTGTCCAAAATTTTCACAAACAGAAAATTTTAATAAAATAAAACTCCTACTTCACTGTCCAACATTTTCACAAATAGTGAAGTACAAAAATATTAAAAATTTGAATTGATAAATATATATCAAAACCAGCGAAGTCAAAAAATATTGAAAAAAAACATAAACAGTCAACTCCAAAAACAATGAATTTTAATGGAATGAAACTTTTAATTCAAAAAATTTTCACAAACAGTGCACCTTAATATAATGAAACTCTTAGTTCATTGTCTAACATTTTCATAAGTGGTAAATTTTAATAGAATGAAACTTTTAGTTCACTGTCCAAAATTTATTTCTTTCATTCTTAAATACTTTCTCTCTCATTTATCTTTCATTATCCCACACGCACACTCAAAATCAATGAACTCAAGACAGTAAATTTAAAGACAGTGAAAAACAGTAAACTAACAATAGTGAATATAAAAATTGGTGCTTAATTAATAAAATTGATTAGATTTTAATAAATTAGTAAAGACGTTTCATTTTAATTGAGACAAATATATCAAAAACAATGAAATCAAAAAATATATTTTTCGAAAAATATGAACTTAAAAATATTGAAAAAAAATATAAACAATGAACTTAAAACAATGAACACAAAAATAAATTGGACAGTGAACTAAAATGTGACTGTCAAAAAAGTATTTGTGTCTCAAAATATGCATCACAACAACTTAGAAGTAACAAGAAAAATCTTTAACCTTTCGTTGTACCATTCTAGCTAGCAGGATATCCCTTACACTTAAAACAATTTTCACAAGTAGTGAACTCAAAAAATATTGAATAACATAAACAATAAGCTTTAATAGAATGAAACTTCTAATTCAAAAAAAATCACAAACAGTGAACTTCAATAAAATGAAACTCTTAGTTCACTGTCAAAAATTTTCACAAACAGTAAACTACAATCAACAACAAAATAAAAATTTCATCTTCGATCTTAAGTATCATTACCAAGAATCAAGGAATCAACATTGACACTAGAATAACTCGTACAACTTAATGTTACTATGAAAAGAAGACAAATATGCAAATACAAAAGCAGAAGACTATCTCATTATTGATATAGTTTATAAAACCTTTATGGTGTCAAGGTGGGTGTAACGACAAATTTCTTTTTTAAAATAATACAATAGTAATGTTAAAATTATAATTATTTGATAATTTAACATGATTTAATAAAGTGATATTGACTCTCTTTGGTATGCTTCTCAAGTGTACAATCCTCTGATTTTCAATGAATTTGATGATGACGAGGGCTGGATCGACATATTTTTTCGATCTTTAATTTGGTGGTGACTTTAATGGATTTGATAAAGATAAGGGCTAGACCAACGTGGTTCTGGTTCTTTGATTTGATAATGACTTTGGTAGATTTATTAAAAACAAGAGCCTGATCGGTGTTATTCTTGATCTTTAAATTGATGTTGACTTTGGTGGATTTATTGAAGCTGCGAGTCAGATTGACATGATTCTCGTGAAATTTTATGAAAATTTTTGGCATAAATATACTATGTAAACCGATTTGTTGGATAAACTTTTGATTATAAAAATATGATGTAAATAAATATAAATGTATTACCTTGATTTTATTAATTGGAAGAAAAAAAAAACAAACATATTAATGTATCCACCCAAAAATCATTTACCGACTCCGTCCATAGTTTACTATCTACCCTCTGAAACTAGAGAAAGTATTCAATACAACGGTGATACATGTCAGCATTGATGACATGATATCACTAACCAATAATAAAAACCTAAATGGGCAAAGTGGATCCCACTTGGATAGTTATTGACTTATATAGAAGAAAAGTGAGTAGTTATTGACTTACATAGACAGGTAATTATTGACTTTGTGTGAGGTTCGTTTTCTATTTGTTTACACATTATTGGTTGATAATATCATGTCATCAATACTGGTTAGTATTTATATTGGTTAAATAAAAAGTTACGTGTAACTGTTTTGTTAATTCTTTTGTAACTGTTTCACACTTGATTGTTACCGTTTTGTTAAGACTATTGTGACTATTATTACTATTTTGTTATACATTACATGTTTCAAATCATAAATTTCAATAAGTGATTTTACTATATTTGAAATACCACAAACAACATATTTAAATTTGAGGTTTTTTTTTTTAACTTTGAGTTTCTCCATTAGAGTGTTTTGTATCAAATCAAGCTTTTTACCTATTTTTTTAATCAAATTTGAATAAAGATTTGGGCCTCCACAAGAGATGATTACTTTATTTTATTCTATAATGATTAGTTGCATAGATCATGTTTGAGTCCTAAAGCCCAGTCTGGGGCTAACTCCGCAGTCCATCTCACCTTTCCCAAGGATTTCTGAATGTCCCAGACTTGAAATTCCCCTTCCTTATTCTTTTAAAAAATCGATCCCACAATATATTTATTTTAAAGTTGGAGATATCTTTTAAATCGTTTCAATTTAAAAAAGAAACAGTATAACGAGATCCCCAAACCAATTATTTTACAAATGACGTGTGTTTTTTCTTTCAAGTAAGTTTCATATAATTAGTGATTTAGTTCTGTCTTTGACATTCCTATTGTTGCTCTTGTGTACTATTAGTTTATTGATTTAATATCATCTTATTTCAGAATATTTTGCTTAATTTTGGCATATTTAGGAGTGTTTGTGTACCCAATACATAGGTAGCGTTTGATAAAATTGAAAGTTGAATACTAAAAACTGAATACTGATTTTTAAATGCCGAATGCTTAATTTTTTAATTTGCAGACAGTTTGATATTCACTGAAATTTAAATATTGAACTGAATCAAACTGTTTGACAAACATAAGGAGTTGAATTTTGAAAATTATTATTATTTTAATTTTACCCTTTTTTTTAACTATCTCACCGCAACTGTTTTATTCTTACCACCACTATCATAATAGTGGTGGTGGTGGCACAATGGTAGTGTTGGTGATGGTTCTAGCACAATGGTGGTGACGGTGGTGCTGGTAGTGGCGGTGGTAATGGCACAATAGTGGTGGTGATAGTGCTGGTGGTGGCGACACATTGGTGGTAATGGTAGTGGAAGTGGTGGCGACGGTGGGGGTAGATGGTGGTAATTAAAAGTTAAGAGTACAAAATACTTTGAGGGTATATGTGTCTATTATGAAGAATTTATAAAGTCCTTACTGATTAATATTTTCAACATTAAGTGATAAGTAGGTGGTTTGCTATTTAAAATTTTAGCTTATTTTTAAGAAGTACTTAAAATGTTAAGTGATGTGAATTTTAGGTTAAAGTGTTTAAAATATTTAGTTTTAACCATTAAGTGGTACTATCACACAACCCCATTAAGAAACATTGAATTCTTATGCTTCGTTTGGTATGATAGAAAAATGAAAAGATAGAAAATTCGAAGGATGAAAAGTCGGGATAGATAAAACATTATGTTTGGTAAGGACGAAAAATAGGAATGATGGAAAAGTGGATGAATGAACTTTCTTTCCAACTCACCAAAATTAATCCCTCTAAAATTAAAAGAAAAGTGGATGAAAAGTTAATTATTTGTATTGAAATATATCTTATTTGTCTATATATCATTTGATATATACATACTAGTCATAACCTGTGCCTGAAGGTACGATAGAACATAAAATTCGAGCCCCAAAAAAAATTAATCTCATTATATTAAATAATAATTTTTCTTTCTTTCGTTTATTTGATTACATCATTCAAAATTTATTTTTATCCATTATTTTCTTAAAAATATTGACAAAATTTTCTCAAAATATGTAATTCGATAAATTTTTTTCAACATAGTATACTATCGTATATGAATAATGTCTGAAATAAAAATTATGGAACCTTATAGAGTTCTTTCATTTTTCACCAACAAAGTTCTAATCTTTCTCCAACCCAAAAAAAATAAAAAAAAGAGAAAAACAACAAAATAAAAGGCATGGTTCTTCTCCTAGTCCTTCAAATTAGCATTCAGATCAAATCATAATGCCACCAAGAACTGGCAGCTTTAATTTTGGGCTCCGGCTTTCCAATGCTTATGAAATTTTTTCGGGGTTAATTGTAGATGACTATTATTAATCTATTCTTTTTCTGTAAAATTTTATATCCTTTTTGGCATAAATATACTATGTAAACCGATTCTTGATTGTTTTTTTTGTTGGATAAATTTTTGATTATAAAAATATGATGTAAATAAATATAAATGTGTTATCTTGATTTTATTAATTGGAAAAAAAAAATAAAACATATTAATGTGTCCACCCAAAAATCATTTACCGACTCCACCCATAGTTTACTATCTACCCTTTGAAATTAGAGAAAATATTCAATGCAACGGTGATACCATGTCAGCATTGATGACATGGTATCACTAGCCAATAATAAAACCCTAAATAGACAAAGTGGACATTACTTGAATAGTTATTTGCTTAAATGAAAAAAGAGTGAGTAATTATTGACTTATAGAAACATGTAGTTATTGACTTGTGTGCGGTCCATTTTTTTATTTATTTGCACATTACTATTTGATAATATCATGACATCAATATTGACGTGGTGTCACCGTTACAATGAATAACTTTTTTAACTAAAAATGAATTTCAAGTGAGATGATAAAAGTAATGTAAAGTTGTGCATTTCACTACAAAAATTCAAATTTCGAGGGACAACAGGTAATACTAATCCTGGAACACATAACTATAATAGATGCTAATAGGTTTATTGCCCAAGAACTATGATATCATCCCACCAAGTCCATCAAGGAACGGACTTGTTTACATGACGTCGACCATATGGATGACCATGCTTTGCATTGTGTGGCCAATGGCTCAAACGACCATTACTATGAGGTAAGCCAAACAAATGAGATAAACCTGTCATTGCATGAGATTGTCTAGAAATGACTCCATCAGTAGAAGGATTTTCTGATAAGATAATCTGGTACCCATCATCGTAAGAATCCATCCCTTTTGCCATGAGTTGCCAAACCAAGGCCCCACCAACGGTTCCTCCACTTCTTGCCAAATTGTAGATGTTTGTATAAACAGAACTCATGAACCAGTCCCTTTCGTTTAAACTGTATCCTGGATCTTTGCTGGACTTTCCGAATTCTGCGATTACCAATGGTTTCTTTAGTATCGTCCTCGAGTCTTGCCAATGGCTTGACATCCATCTTTTCATAAATTCCATTTGCGCATCATCATTTTTACCAGACAACCTGTCATATAAAAAAAATTAGTTAAATGTCCCTTATTATAAAGATAGTAATGTTCAAGCTCAGTTTTAAGCTAACTTGGTTAAAATCTAATCATTTGAGATATATGAAGTACTAGTTATTGCCTGTGTCTGAAAGCACAGAATAATAAAAAAAAATAGTCAACAATAAATATATTTATATTCACACCCAGAATCAAATTACAAACATAGAGCAAAGAAAAGAATTTAAGCACAGGTTGTAGTAGGGGTGAACGGTGGTGGTGGGAAACGGTGATGGTTGTGGTGGGTGGTGACGACCGTGGTGATGGTGGCAATCATGAGTGGCAATGGTGATGCTGGTGGTGAATTTTTGGTGACAATGGTGGTAGTGACAGTCATGGGTGACGACGGTAGTGGTTGTGGGCGACGGTGATGATGGTTGGCAGTGGTGGTGGTGGGGCGACGACGGTGGTGGGCAGTGATGATGGAGGTGGTGGGCGATGGCGGGTGCTTCTGGACGACAGTATGATGGGTTGTGGTAAATAGCGGTGGTGGTGGTGGTGATGGTGATGGTAGGTGTGGTAGGGGTGGGTGATAGTGGGTGGCGACAATGGTGGGCGATGATGATTGGTGGTGGTTGGTGATGATAAGTTTGATGGGGGTGGGTGATAGTGACTGGCGGCGATGGTGGGCAATGATGGGTGGTGGTGGGTTGTGATAGTGGGCGGCGATGAGTGGTGGTGAGCAACAATGGTAGTGGTGGGTGTTGACAGTGGGCAACGGTGATAATAATAATAAATATAAGAATGAGATGAAAATTGTGGTGGATGGTGGTGGGTTGTGATAGTGGGCGGCGATGAGTGGTGGTGAGCAACAATGGTAGTGGTGGGTGTTGACAGTGGGCAACGGTGATAATAATAATAAATATAAGAATGAGATGAAAATTGTGGTGGATGGTGGTGGTGGACGATGGTAATAGCAATTAGTAGTGGGCGATGGTGGTGAGGCAGCGGCGGTGGCGAGAAGGGTAGTGGTGGGGTGGGATGGTGACAGTAGTGGTGGTAGCGGCGACATCGACGGTGGTGGTGTTGGTGATGGTGGTGGTAGGGTGGCGACAGCAGCGGGGTGGTGGTGGTGGTGGGGTGGCGATAGTGGTGGTGGCAACAACAGCGGTGCAGGTGGTTGTTGTTGTGGCAGAGGTGATGATGGGGTGGCGGCAATGGTAGTGGTGATGGTGGTGGGGCAGTGGGGTGGTAGTGGTGAAGCGGTTTCAAATACTATTTTTTTTTTTTAAAATTCATAAGTAGTTATAAATTTTAGAAGTACTTTTAAAAAGTCATGTCAAACACACCCTTACAGGCCTATTTTTCCTATTAAATTTGAGGTGTTAATATTAGCTGTCGGATTAACTTTAGAGAAAAATTTAAAGAGATCTCAACCGCGAAAAACAAAAATCATTTTGCTTATTTTTTTATATTTGAATTGTATTATACTTTATTATATAAATTGATATACTTAGTTTCATGTATGGTAGTAAAATAAAGACTACGATATCAAAGGAGCCATCACATTACAAGCAATATTAGAAATTAGTAAGGATATAATAGGTGGTTTACCATATGTCAGGATATGCATGAATGGTGGCAAAATCAATCTCCCTGATGAGATTGTTACTAATGAAATCTGTCCCAACTTGGTAACCAGGATTTATTTGCTTCTTTTGGGGTAGCGAATCCCCATAGAATCCTTCCATGCCTATTTCCAGCAAATGCTTGCCATCTAAAGCTTTTACATAAGTTGCCATCTCTTGAACCCATGCCTGTAATATCAAATATAATTAGTAAAATTTCTACAACAATTGCAGTGATAGCTATGCATCAAAACCATGCTTTTAGGAGTTATGAAAGGAGGATTCATACATTTCTCTTCATTATTTTTACTCAATGATAAGCCACTCACCATTAATTCATGAAGGGCAACTATTCATAACTGGGTCCCCAAACATATATAATAAGTGATTTACCTTTGAATGAAATTGAAAAAAAAAAAATTATTAGAGACGATCTCACTTGTAAAAATATATGCTGTTGAGACTCACATTTATTGTTCTTCCAGAATAGTCGACTTGACAACGAGGCTCGTTCATGAGTTCCCACGCCATGATTGTCGGGTCATCTCGATAAGCAATTCCAGTTATGGTATTGAATCTTGTTATAACCCTCTGCAATTAATAAAATTCTTTGAAAATTATGATGATTACAGCTAACTTTTTCTTGCAAAGCGCCTACACACATGAACCCCAATCTGTTTCATGCAAATTTAGTTTCTACCTTGACATGATCCTTGTAATACCCTTTGAGCACTGGATTTGTGTAGAAATCATCATTACTGTTAATCTGTACTCCTGCATTTCTAGCCCACTGCACATACTGTGCTCGCCCTCCAAAGTCATTGTAATTGTTCACGAAACTCAACATTAAGTGAATCCCATATTTTCTTGCTTCCGAAATCACAAAATCCAGTGCCTAAACCATTAAAAATTCATGTCAGTAGTAAGAATATTAATATTTACACAAAAATAGTAATATGAATAACTATAATAGTGACAGTAAATTGCATTATTTAGTGACATGATTAGATATATTCATATTTTACCTGAAAAACTCGTTCATCATAAGTGCCAGGTGATATTTGCAGTGCTTTGTCACCTCCATCCGCAAAAGCCCAAGTCCGACAGATAGAAAGTCCAGCAGCAGCAGCATCTCGGAACACTTCAGAGACTTTGTACCTTTCGCTTGGGTTAGTTGCAACATTCATCATCCAGTATGAGTTGAACCCATTGAAAAGAAAAGGCGAACCATTTAGAACAAATTGGGTCCCTTTTGTTCTGACAAACCCTCTATTTGTTGGAACCCTAGCTTCACAAACAAGAACTAGGAAGAGGAAAACTAAAAAGCCCCAAATGAAAATGATTCTGCTAAAACAACCCATTCGGTCTCTCAGAACAATGATAATTTAATGGAAGAATTGATGTGGGTAACTAAAAGGTGGTATGGGTGCTATTTATAATGAGATAAAGGTAACAGAAATTACTAAAATTAGCAAAACTAGCAGGAAATAAGTAGGTTTTCGGTGTGCTGAAATTTAGGATTGCACATGGAAAGCGTAAGGTTAAGGTAGTTGGTTGCAAGTAGAAACGTTTGTTCAAGATGGGTAACTGTTGCTGATGTCTCACACGTGCTTATCCATGTGGGTAGTTTCATCATTCATTTCTTGATGACATGTAGGGTGGTTTCGTTCTTTGATAAACATTCATGCAGGCGCAACTGTAGTTAATTGTCCAATGCACAAAGATTTGATCTCTATGTATGAACGAAGTTTGGCCCTCGACAATAATTTTGGTTGGAAATGAGAATCAGATTTATAAATTACTAGATTTATAACTATTGATCATAGTTATCAAAATCGTATGATTCGCGATTCGATTCGTACAATTCGGTTTGATACAGGTACAAAACGATTCGTATCTTATATGAGAATCGTTTTAGAGTAAAATTGTACCTAAATCATATACGATTCGATTCGTATCTCACGAATTGCACGTTTCAATCAATTTTTTTTAATACCCAAAATTTTGGCAAAATAATGTTGTTTTGTCCGCTAAACAGTAAAACGACGTCGTTTTGTTTACAGAGGAACCACGCCCTAATAAAAACTCAACCTCTTTGCTCGTTCTCTCTCTCTGACGTCGTTTAAAGCTCGTTTTGCGTTGTCTAAAGCTAAAGGTTATGGCTAACGCTCTCGTATCACCAGTTGATTTTTGCTCTCAATTCTTTCATGGGTAATTTGTTAAGTTCTAATTTTTTGTTTCAAAATGTTGGCCTATATGTTTTCTCCCAATCAATTTTTTTATTTGTTTTCTTTTCATTCATGTTTGTAACCTAATTTATACTGAGTGTCACTATTTTGATTCTTGAATAACCATGGTTCTTTAATAAATTTTTTTTATTTCAAGTTGTTGAATTTGAAAATGGTTAAGTAAAAGATGAAAATGAAACAAAATGTTAGCGTCTTTCCATTTAGATGATGTGATTATGTCAATTGATTATTTTTAAAATGCAATAATGTTCAATATTCAATATTTTGTCTATTTTAAATATATAGTATTATTTTTTATTTTTGTTCAAATTTTGTGTCGAATCTTACGATTCATGATTCTCAAATTTAGGATTTCGATTCACGATACGAATCGCGATTTAACAGCTATGCTATTGATATTAATTCGAAAAAGATACATTGTGGTGGACGGAAGATGATAAAAATGTCGGACATTCGTTCCTCCATATACTATGGCAATGTATCTAGGAGAAGCCTCTTATGCCTATTCTAATTCTTTAATTTTCTGTGATTTCTCATTTTTTAATTCCTTAATATCTTCGCTGGCATCCTATCTCTTTTTTTTTTTTTAAATTTTAAATTTTTTGAATTTTCAAATTAAATACTTGAAGACATGCACAATCACACGTTTCCAACCCCAATTATCTTGAACTGTGAGATTACAGTACAAGACATCTGAGGTTGTTGCCCAGAAAATTCATGATAGGATTGAGAGTAATGAATGCATCAGTGCATGTGGGGTTCAAAGGAAATCTGTTGGAATTTCGTCAGATACACTGCTTGAGCCTCAGTTCACCTCCCAGATTTGCTCTCCAGCATGTTATCACAACTGCTCCAACTTTATTGATCTTTACCATAATTTGGCTTTGGGTGAAGGTGATTATTATTTTTTTTAAATCATACAACAATTGATTTTGATCTTTCATCCGCTCATTTTCATCTCCTTTAGTCATTACAAGATAATCTCAAGATTGATTAAGTAATAGTTATAATCAAATCATAAGGAGTAATATGAAGAAAATAAGAGTGTTACTCGGATGGGTTAGGCTGGTTCAGAGACCAACTCTACTTAACTCAAAAGTCCCAACACTCTCAATCAGAGTTCAAGTTGAACAAGACTTGTACTGAACACTTTAGCCCAAGAACCATACATGCTTACGTTGTCGAACTACAAGTGCACTCACATTATGCAACTTGAGCTGAAATCCAAGTTCAATTCGGATTCAACTTTTGGCTTGAATATAGATTCAATTCAAATGTGATTATATCATTACGTATCTTAGACTGAAATTTGATTTCAATTCGAGTTGAATCTGAATCCATTAATTGGGGTTCCTGAAAATTCGAGAGCCTAGCCCGAGAACTAGTCGGATTGAAACGAGATTTGAATGTTATTATTCAAACCCAATCCAAATCCTAGAAAGCACCGGTATACTATCTTAAGAATGCAAGTCTGAACTCCGAATCTAATGTTACACATGGTTTGCGGGTGGTTGTATGCATCTGCAATTTGTGTTGCAGCCTAACCATAGGCTTAAAAAGAAAGGGGGAAAAGGAATTACACCCATCTAAAATATGTGCACAATTTACTGACTCATGCAGGCAGCAAAATTCCCACCTCAAGTGGTATCACATAAAACCCAAAACTAGATACCAACTCTTCACCTTAGTAAATTGGAAATTTCATCAACTCTTCTATCCCCGTATAGTGGGAAACAAGTAGAAGTCTATTTTATATGCAAGTATCTACTAACATTGTTTTACATATAAGCATACTAATAGTGTCTAACAAGGTTTATTCCCTCTGCAGGAGTGTTCTTGCCGGACTTGTGCAAGGTACTGCAAACCACTCCCCGACGCGCAATGTCTCAGCTTCTAAGTTCTGGTGCAGCTGCCGGTCCTGCCCCCGTTACTACTGTTATTTCTGATCGTGCCATGAATCATTATTTCTGCCTACCCTTGCATTGGACTTGTTATGAAAGTCAAAAATTATATATCATTAGACCATAGCTTATGACTATGTAACGCATGTAAAAGCAGCACCTACTTATTATATGTTGTGACTAGTATTTTAGTAATTTATTTTTGGTTTTTTGTTAAGAGGTATTTGGACTTCTTAGAACACCCGACTAATCTTTTTGGAACACCCGACTAATCTTACTGGACACAATATAGTCTCGATTCTAGCCCAAAAGGAGACTTGCATTTCACAAATAACAACTGATGGCGCCAAACTACGCGAATGAGCTATGGAACAGGATTATTTGGTATGAACGATCTGGGTGGAGCTAAGTACGGTGTCTGAACTGCAAGGCTCGTTTTTGATAATGCAATATGATGCTTAGGGGATTTGGGAAAGGGGGTGATAACAAGACAAGATTATAGTGGTTCACCGGCCTGGGCTCGGCTAGTCCACTCTGCAATGGAGTCTCTGGCTCCTCTCTTTCTTATTGATCAAGTTGAACGTATTACAGTAGAAAAATGGGAATTTTTGATTAGCCCCTCTTGTGGCTTTCCCCCCCCCCCCTTCCCCCTTTTTATAACCTCTTGCTTATCTCTAATCCGAATTTGCTTCCTATAATGAAGGGATCTTCTTTCATCTCTCCCTCTCCAATCCCGGAGTTACCTCAAATTCAAATGGCCGGCTTTTGTGGTTTCCATCTCGAGATCTTTGCCTTCTTCCGTGGAATTTCCCTTAGTTTTAGGAGAGGATCTTGGTTGGTTACGGGTTTTACGCCTTGGTTCCAGCTTGATTCCTTTTATGATGGTATCTGCTGTCATCTTGCTGTCCTCTTGCCATCCCTTATTTCGTGTCTCCAGCTGGGAGCTCTAGTACCGGCTGGATGAGCTCAGACCATGGCTGGATGAGCTCAGCGTATATTACCTGAGCTCCCGAGCTGAGCTCACTTTCTGAGCTCGTGTCTGGAGTTTATTTTAGGTATCATCAGTTTCCCCCCAGCTCTTGCTCTAAGTTAGCTTAGGTAAGGGCTGAACTGCTTCTCAATCCGAGCTAGATCTGCACGTGGTCTCCCTTGGCTTCTCACGTGGCTGAAGATTTTTGACGGTTTGCAGCAATCATGACTCTCCTCGATTCCCGCGCACGTCTTAGCCCACATCCTTCAAGCTTTAAATACCCAAAACGGCTACCTGAACCGTTTCTTTACACTATTCATCTTCTCCTCTGTTTCTCTGAATTCCTTGCCTCTGCGAATTCTTGAGTCCCAGTCTTGAAGCTCTCTGATTCTTGCCCAAAATCGGTCTTTCTGTGTTTGATTTGAAGGCTTCGCAGTGCTTCCCCTCTTGATTCGGTTCCGAATTTGTTGTTCGCTGCTCTTCCCCATCTAGGTACGCTTTCCCTATCCTCTTTTCGACTTTTCCAACTCTGGACCCTTTGAGTTCTAGGTGGTTGCTGTGTTTTTGGGCCCATAGGTTCTTCTACTTCTGGTCCCGTGATTGTTGCCTGTCTCCCCTTCTCCATTTCGTGGATTGGAGTTCCATTGTGCACATACTCGCTGTTGGGAGTTACTGTGCTAACCCTAGGGTTATTAGGGAAAGTTTGAGTAGTGTTCCTCCTTTCTACCGTTCCTTTAATATTCCCTTTTCTTGCCCAAATATGTCTGTTTCTTCTGGTGCTACTCGTTCCTCTGTTTCCCTACTAGGGGATCGATCTGAGGACACCGATTTGGGGGACGTTGGCGATGAGATTGATAACTTTCCTGGTGTGGAGGCTGTAGAAGCCGAGGTTGGCACCGAGGAACCTCCCTCTACCTCTTCTCCCATGCCTCCCAGACCTGATAAATGCAAGGTTAAGGTGAGTGGAGTCGGGGTTGAAGAAAAGACCTCATATTTGGGGTTTGCCTTCAGGCATGCCGAGTCTGTGGGCTACAGTAGAGAGGTCCCTAGGCTAATGAGAGCTTATAAAGTTCGATACGGTTTTCCTCCTGGGGTTGAACCCTGGTGCCCGGATAGATCCATCTACTATGTAGAACAAGTACGCAATAGGGTCTGCTTCTTTCTTGCCGCCTTTGAGAACGGTCTTCGCTTTCCTCTGCATCCCTTTATCAAGGCTGTTCTGCAACATTTTAATGTATGTCCTTCCCAGATTTCTCCCAACTTCTATGGCGTCATGGTTGGTCTCCTAGTCATCTTTAAGAAGTATAAACTCGGGGTTCCTAGCATTTCTTTGCTTATGGAGCTCTTCAACGTCAAACTGACCTCCGCCGAAGGTTTTCTGTATATTTCCAAGCGAACTAAGGCTAGGAAAATTATTACTGACCTCCCATCTTCTCACAAGGCGTGGAAAAGGCATTTCTTTTATATTGGGGGTACCAATTGGGAGTACAATCCTGCTGATAAAACAGATACTCTTGGTATCCCTACGGCTTGGACAGAACCAGAAAACTTGCGTGAGTCTTCATTTGAGTCGACTGAGCTCTGATCTGGAACTTATAGGCCTCTTGCCTTTCTCTTACTTGCATACTTTCTTCTTTTCAGGTGGTCGTCCTGAGCTCAGCCCTGAAGATAAGAAAGTGCTAGCGAAGTTGGGGAAGATCAATCCAGAGAGGTACGCCGACCTGATTGAGTCTCAAAATTTGGTGGTGTGAAAACCCGGGTAAATTTGAACTTTTCCGAAAAAGGGCAAAATAGTCATTTGCCACTACTGTGCGTATTTAAAATACATATGTTCTAGACCTCGGATGAGGAAACGAAGTTCGCCATTAGATTCGCAACGCGAAATCTAGTAACCACCAGAAAATTCGTCGAATTTCGAGATAGTCGGATTTTGCACGTAGTTCGACACGACTGCGTGGCGATTGACCTTTTAAAGGTCCCCAAAAACGAGAAATATAAAATTTCCTTAAAATTAAGTTAAAGTTCCAATAAAATCAAATTGGACTTAATCCGGGACTTAATGAGTTGTTTCGGGACGAAAAACGGACCCGAAAGTGATAAACGAGCGGTGCGATGTAGACCACACATTTAAAATTATAAATAGGGGCCAAAATATCTGAAAAATGAGATTTTCTTCTTCTCTTGGCCGGCTGAGCTCACACGTTGGAGAGAAAAAGGAGAGAGAAAAGTGAAACCTAATTTTCTACCTTTCTTCTTCAAGATCCACCAAGTTCCTTTGGTTGGAAGGCTATAGTCCAAGAGTTAAAGTTCGTCTACTCGTCGAGGGCTACGTCTACGTACCAAAAGGGGAGTGATTTCACCGAATATTCAAAGGAAGAAATTTGGGAGATCAAAGCTTTTTGGTTGGTTTTGGTGTATAGAGGTTGCCTACATCTCTATTGAGGTAAGGGTTTTCCTACCTTGGACTATTCTTACCTTAGTTGTTGTTAGACTAAGGATTAAGTTGTATATGCATATGTATTGTCTTATATATATGTGTCTATGGGAATAAAAGTGAAAAAGGGAGCATGGAAATGGCTTAGGCTAGATCCTAGCTTGATTTTGATTTAAGGATGTTACATGTAATTCATTATGTGACTTATGGCTATTGGGGGCATGCTATGTGTTATGAAATGTGCCTTGAAAGTGTTGGATAAGCATGCTATGTGTTTATAATTTGTGCCTATAAGGTTTTTGATAAAATGCCTTGATTGTTTAAATGGTTGTTTGATGCCATTGGAATCACATGTTGGAATGTGTTATGGATGTGTTGACATATGCTCATTGATATGTTGTTTATGATGGTTTATGGAATTTATATGCTTATGATTTAAATTCCATGGAATGTGAAGATATGTGTTGATTATTGCTCATGTAGTATACATTACATATTGGGCATGATCATGGCATCACATTCATGAGCTATATGCATGAGTGTGAGAAATGTTGCTCATATGGTAGTCATTGCATTTTGAGCATGGTCATGACATCACATTCATGGACACATGTCATGGGTGTGAGTGTGGGTGTGCATGGTTAGTCAAATGCCACTCTTGGTAATTGATAAAGGGACTCGGAAGAAAGGGATTGAAGATTCCTTTGGGTCGTATGTATGCATGAAATAGAATTGGGTTGGGGTAGCAAGAAGAGGCATGACGACCTCTCGGGTGCAAAGCCCGGTGATTGGGGTACGTACTCCCTTGGCTCGGCCCATAAAGTGTGTGGGTGTATCCGGAACCCTCGGTGGAAGTCCGTGAATTCCGTGTGGGTTGGAGACCCTTGGTGTAAGACCATGAACATCCACCCCTATACAAGACCCTAGAGTGATTAACGTCATTGATGTGTAACAAGAATGGCGGTTTCGACTACATTGACACTTGCATGCGTTGGGGAGCTGGGGAGAGCTCGGGTTGAAGTTGCATGAGTGAGTTTCCATCTCATTTCATAGCATGACATTGTTGCATTCTAATTTTGAATGCATATCCTTATGTGAAATGATTGGTTATGTGCTATACATAAATGTTGCATGAGCATGAGCATCTAGGGAGGGAATAGCCTTTGTAGGAAGTTTTCTACTGGGCGTTGGCTCACCCTATACGGGAACAATTTCAGGTGTGGGGTTGGCACCGGTGGATGACTCCCATGGAGAGCATCAAGGGTGAAGGGGGCCTATGTGTGGCCTTACCTCAAGATTTTGTAAACCTTTTGTTTTAAAATGGTTTATGACATGTAAATATTGTAATCATATTTGAACACTTATAATAGAACCTTGTAGAGATCATGTATAAGGTAAGAAACTTTGTTATACATGTTTTGGGTGACCTTGGGAAGGTTTGAAATGAGTTGGAAATGAAAAACTAATGAAATGGGCAAAATCTGCCTTTAGCTACCGGTAGCTAACAGGTAGTCGTAGCTCCAGAATGTTTCGGCTACCGGTAGACCACAGGTAGTTGTTTTCCAGTAGGAAACAGCTACCGGTAGCCAACAGGTAGTTGTTTTCCAGAAGGAAACAGCTATCGGTAGACAACAGGTAGTTGATTTCCAGAATGTTTCGGCTACCGGTAGTCGATAAACAGCTACCGGTAGTCATTCCAAAAATCTGAAATTTTTAAATGTTTTGCCAAATCTTTGGGCTTTGAATTTCCTTCCTTTAAATGATCAAAGTGGACCCTAATGGGGTACAAACCACGGTGTATGGGACTTTAATTGAATCAAATGAATGTTAAACCGAATTTTCATTATGGGTTATAATCCCGGCTTAAAGATATTCTTGATGTGGTGTCGGGTTGAGCGATATCCACGGATGTTTCCGCGGGTTGATGGGTTATCAACGGGACCCCCGGATTTTGGGGTGTCACGGGTGGAGCTAGGTCTGATTCCTCCTTTGGTGACCCTAGCGATTCCATTATTTGTTTTAGGGGCTGAAGAAGGTAATTTCATTGTCACTTTCTTTCTCTTCCTCTTTCGTTATCTTTCCTTCTTTTCTTTTTCTCCTTACATCTCCTTGTTCCATTCAGACCTTCCAGGTCCTTCTATCATGAAGTCTACTCCAGGAGAGCTTCAGGCTAAGGTTGAGGAACTGATGAAAGGTGGCAAATCTGGCAAGCGCAAGGCCCGGGTCAGCTCTGGGAGTGGTCCAAACACCCGGGCTAAAATCCCCAGATTGGAGGTGCCTTCACCCCCCTCTGCTACTAAAGAATCGGTTCCCATCAAGGCACCGCCTTCCCCATCCGGCACTCCTCAAATTGCAGTTACCTCTTCTCCTCTAGTGGCCCATCCTGGGTTAGTGTCTGCTCCAGTGGGAGATCAGGCTTCCCCTTCCTCCTCTGAGGTTGAGAAAGCTTTGGGAGTGATCCCTAATCTCCAACCCAGAAAGTTCTCATACACTGCTTCGGGGAAGATGGCTGAGAAAGAGAGAAAATATGAGGAAGAAGACGAGGATTCTTTTTTCGACAACATGGATCTTGCTGCAGGAGCTCTTTCTTCTATTTTTTCTGAGTCTGATGTCCTAAAGGCTGCTTCTATGCCCCTTGAGGAGTCCATCTCTTCAGCTCTTCAGGGAGCAGCTGCTGTAAGTGCTAGCACTTTCCCCCCTTTACTTGTTTTTATTTCGTGGTCTGACGCAATTTGCTGAACTTTCTTTATATTCTCAGGCTGCCCTCCATGCGAAAGGTCTGCTGCACCGGGTTCGGTCTCAAGAGAGCTCTTTTAAGGTTCTGAAGACGTATAAGGTCAAGGTTTCTGAACTATCCCTTGAGAACGAGGACCTCAGGGCTCAGGTGGAGAGCCTCAAAGAACAAACGGCGAAGCAAGCCTCCGACCTCAAACATACATTAACTGTCAAGGTCAGAGCTGAGGAAGGGGAAAAGAAAGCTTGAGATGAGCTAAGGTTAGTTAAGGAGGACCTGCAGCTTAAGGTTGAGGCGTGGTCCAAGGCTAGTCAGGAGGCTTTTGACGCCAAGAAAGAGCTCAGCCAGGCCAATCAAGATTATCTTGCCCTCAACGAGGCAAACGGAAAGCTCTGCGAGGAGCTCGGGGAACAGAAAGATCTGGTCAAACAGAGGGATAATGAGATTGCCGAGCTAAGAGATGAGGCCACCACTTTGTGGGCTACTGGATGGCTTGCCTTTAGGCGCAAGGCTATCAAAGCTTTCCCAGACCTTGACTTCAACTTCCCTATCCCCACCGAGGAAGAAATGGAAGAGTCTGGCTCTGATAATGAGGAGGATGTCTCGGTCCCACCAGCTGCGGCCTTGAGTCAAGACATACCTGCCTCTGGGACCTCTAGAGCTCTTATCGTGCTTCCTGAGCCCCCAACTGCGACTCCTGAGCTCCCTACTGCAGATCTTGCTGTTCCTGTTACTACACCGTTTTCAGCTGACTTAGTGACTGAGGCTCTTGCTCAGGATCCGGATTCAACGGAAGCAGGGGCCCAAGGCATTTCTAGAAGCTCTTCCCTGGCATCTGTTGCTGAGGGCTCATCTACCGAGCTGCGAGATCCTTCAATTACTCCCCTTCCAGAAACTTAGGATTTTTTAGCTGTAATCTCTTTGTAAAAACTTTTTGAGATGCAACTTTGCCTTGGACTAGGACTTTGTGTTACTTTGCAATCTTCATCTGTTTTTCCTTTGCTGGCTTAGCACATATATACCTTTGAATTTCGATTTCGAACTGCACACTTACTTGTTTTGCTTTATATACTCCCCTTCCCCCTTTGCTTTGAGGGGTGTTGTGCACTTCTTAAAGCAAAATTACTAGATTTGAAGAGTATAGAAGACTTGGTATTTGGTATCTCAGGGATCCCTTCCCTTTTCTCCTTCATTCTGAGCCATACAGCTTGATATTGTGAACTGACGAGTTCCTTCTGAGCTACATGGCTCGAGTTAGGAATTCTTACTGAGCTATATAGCTCTTTTTGTGAACTTAAAAGCTCTTTCTGAGCTTCATGGCTCTTTTAATAGACCCTTTCTGAAATAAATAACAAATTTCATTGCTTTATTTTTCTGAACTTTCTTCTGTGTTTTCTTTCTTTTGTACTTCCCTTACCCCCCTTGCTTTGAGAAGTGCTTCAGCCCTTCTTCGAGCGAGACTACGGACTTCATGAGCTGCTAAGTTCTTTTGATGAACTGAGGAGCCGATCAGGAACTTTTCCATTCTGATGTGAGCAGGGCTCTTGGAATTGCAGGTCTCAAAGACTTGCTATATAGGTGCTCTGTTTTTAACAGGGCTGAGCTCAAACATGAAGAATATTCTACTTGGGTGGGGTCAGAATTTTCTTTGGTCGTTTTGAGTGCAATAGGAGGGTTAATCTTGTGCTAATTCCTTTTCCCGCCTTTTTCCCAACCGTTTTTCATAACCGTAACCACCTTTATTAACTAAGAAACCAAAAAGGCAGCCGACTCCCTTTCGCGTGGCTCTTGGTTTCCTAAATACTTACAACCTTCTTTAAGTCTCCTATCTTCTGCTAAGTTTCTTTCCTCTCTTGCGAAAAAATATTCCTGAGTTTCTTCTTGATTCTTCGTGGTTACCCGCTGTTTTCTTCGTAAGCTTTAATGGCTGCCCCTACTTCTTCTTTGTTCCAGGAACGGACTTCCTTCGGGATCGAATGGAAGTGGCATTGCCGCTATTTGACCCCATCGAACCTGAATCCTTCTGATTTGGAAATCATCAAGAAACGTTTTTTTCCTGATCTTGACTTGCCTTTGCGAATCCCTACTCCTGACGAGCCCTGCAACTACCTTCCTCGAGGGGAAGTCTGCTTTTTTGAAGGTGCCATGGACATGGGACTTCGCCTTCCCATTCATCCGGCTATAGGGCGAGTTCTTGCCTACTATGGCCTATGCCCTTCTCGCCTTTCCCCCCGAGGATGGGCCGCTATGGTGAGCTTCTTCCTGTTCTGGCGCCTACATGGCGTTGGCAGGTTCCCCTATGTCTCCGAGTTTCTGTACTTCTTTGAGATAGAAGAAGACGATGCCCCCTGCTTCAGCTTCTTCCGTTGGAGGAATTTTAAATTACGTCCTTTGGTTCTAGACTTTCCTTCCAATCCTGAAGGATGGTCTAAACGTTTCTTTTTTGCTTCTGGGGAGTCTTGGCGGTCTACTGAAGATCGTTGCCGTGAAGCTAGGATTCCACGGTCCTGGAAGAGCTTTTCTCGTATTGGTAGGTTCGAGCTCAGCTCTTTTGAGTATGTATTTTTCTTGAAGGTATATTCTTATTACATTCTTGTTGCTCAGGTCCACCTGATTTGGATGTGCCAGAGAAGGTGACCATTGACGAGATGCTACTGGTGGAGCCTAGGACTTACTCTGAGTTGATGACAAGTGCAAACCTCTACTTGCTTGGGGCCGAGGCTACTGAGTATGAGTTTTCCTTCGTTCCCTACTCTTCCTGGACTTCTTTCTCTGATTCTGACGGGGAAGATGATTCCGATGAGGAAGGGGATGCTGGTGTGAGCTCAAAGAGGCGTAGGAGGGAGGGCTCTTTCTCCCCTGGTTCTCTGTCCACCATTTTCCTTACCCCAACGGGTCAGAAGCTTCTTGATTCACTTTATAAGGCTGAGCAAGAAAGGAACGAGCTGAAGAAGGAGAATGCTAGCCTGAAGGAAGAAGTTGCTGAGCTGAAGTCTCAGCTTAGAAGGGACTAGGACCTCTATCCCCTTGTATTTCCTTTCTTTTCTTGGACGACGCCAAATTATGGCTCTCTTTATACTTTTCTTGAACGTTTGTATTTTTGGACACTCTGAACACCAGATCTTTCATTTTTGAATCTTTATGAACTGAGGAGCTCATCCCGAATTCTGTAAACTTATTTCAGCACACTCTTTGTGTTCAGAAACACGAACGTAGATGGAAAACAGAAGATCATGTTTTTACTGACCTTAGTCCATGACTGGTTCCACAGGTCGGACCACGAATATTGATGGAAAACAGAAGATCATGTTTGCACTGACCTTAATTCCTAACTGATTTCGTAAATGGCCCTCCTTCTAGCGCCAGGGGTCTTCGAGTGCGTAGGCTACGCACAAGGACTACTAGTCGTAGGGGAAAGACTGTTGGTGTCTCCAAGAAGAGACCAGCTTTGAATTTTTATGAGCTTAGAAGCGTGTCGTTTGTGTATGAGTTGAAGAGCTCATCTTGAACTTTATAAGCTGAGAAGCTTATCGCTTATTTACGAGCTGAAGAGCTCATCTTGTGTTTTAGAAGCTTAGAAGCTTATCGTTTGTTTATGAGCTGAAGAGCTCATCTTGTACTTTATAAGCTTAGAAGCTTATCGTTTGTTTATGAGCTGAAGAGCTCATCTTGTATTTTATAAGCTTAGAAGCTTATCGTTTGTTTATGAGCTGAAGAGCTCATCTTGTACTTTATAAGCTCAGAAGTTTATCGTTTGCTGTAGAGCTTGTTGTACATTCCTTTACTTTGGAAGCCATATAAGGGTGAATAAAAGACTTGTTTATCCTTTAAAAATAGCTCTATTACAGGTAACACTTACTGAAAGAATTTCTTAAGGTGTTCGGCATTCCAAGAGTGAGGTAGGACCTTCCCCTCCTCTGTTTGCAGCTCGTAGTTCCCTGGTCTGATTACCCTAGACACTATATAGGGCCCCTCCCAATTAGGTCCCAACTTCCCATGCGTGGGATCCTTCTTTGCAAGCAGAAGTCTCCTAAGTACCAGGTCTCCAGCCTTGAAACTTCTGCGCCTTACCCTCCTGTCGTAGTATCTTGCAGTTCTTCTTTGGTAAATTTGGACACGATGTAGAACTTTGTCTCTCTTCTCATCCAAGAGATCGAGGTTTAATAGGAGAGATTCACCGTTGTGTTCGGCATCTGCAAATTCTACCCTTGGTGATTGGAGCCCCACCTCAACAGGGGCCACTGCCTCGGTTCCAAAGGCCAAAGCAAAGGGGGTTTCCTGAGTTGCAGATCTGACGGTGGTCCTGTAGGCCCACAATACTTCAGGGATGTATTCCACCCACTTGCCTTTTAGATTTTCTAGTTTGGTCTTCAGAGCTGTCTTTATGGTTCTGATTGTGACCTCTGCTTGCCCATTGGATTGAGGATGTGCAGGAGCTGAGAAATAATTCTTTATCCCAAGCTCGGCACAAAAGCTTTTGAATTTTGAGTTGTCAAACTGCTTTCCATTGTCAGACACGACCGCTCTGGGAACCCCAAACCTGCAAACTATCGATTTCCAAACGAAGTTTTGGACTTTTTGCTCAGTGATTGTTGCCAAAGGTTCGACCTCTGCCCATTTAGTGAAGTAATCCACCCCTATGATAGCAAACTTGCATTGCCCCACACCGGTGGGAAGGGGTCCGAGAATGTCTAAACCCCACTACTGAAAAGGCCATGGGCTTATCACCGAGGTTAACAGCTCGGGAGGACAGTGGGAAACATTGGCATGCTCCTGGCAAATCTTGCATTTTTTTACTAAATCGGTGGCATCTTTGAGCATGGTTGGCCAATAATATCCTTGTCTCAGTACTTTTCCTACCAAGGCCCGAGCTCCTATGTGATTGCCACATATCCCTTCATGTACTTCTCTGAGTATATAGTTTGCATCTTCATCTCCCACGCACTTAAGGAGAGGCGTTGAGAATCCTTGTTTGTACAGACTTCCTTGCAGCAAGGAAAATCTGGCTGACCTGATCCTCAGCTTGGATGCCTCCTTGGCATCGCTTGGCAGAGTCCCACTCTGCAGGTACCCTATGATGGGGTCCATCCAGCTCGGCTGAGCTTCGATTGGTAGTATGTCCTCTTCTTCGATACCCACTGAAGGCTCTGGAAGGTGTTCTACTGGTATTAGCCTATCCAAATCTTCTTGTGAGGCAGTGGCTAACCTCGCCAATGCATCTGCTCGTGCATTCTCTGCTCTGGGCACATGTCTGACCTTAACCTGCACAAACTTCTTCATTAGTTCTCGTACCTTTCTGAGGTAAAAGACCATTTTTTTGCCTCTCGCTTCGTAGGACTCCTCTATCTGCTTTACTACCAGTTGAGAGTCACTGCAAATCTCCAGCTGCTCTGCTTCCATAGAATAAGCAAGATTGAGCCCAGCGATGACAGCTTCATATTCCGCCTCGTTATTTGAAGCCTTGAACCCAAACCTAAGGGCATACTCGACATCTATTCCTTCTGGAGAGGTCAAGATCATTCCTGCACCGCTTCCCTGGGCATTGGCAGCTCCATCTACTGAAAGCCTCCATATGGGGAAGTCTGGTATTAAATCTGTGGTCTCCATAGGCGCTGCTGCTTTGAACTCTGCGATGAAATCCGCCAAAATTTGCCCTTTGATCGCAGTTCTTGGCTTATACCTGATATCAAACTCACTGAGCTCTATGGCCCATTTAACCAACCTCCCCGAGGACTCTGGCTTATGCAACACTTGCTTCAACGGCTGGTCTGTTGGAACATCGATAGTATGAGCCTGGAAATAGGGCCTAAGTCTCCTGGCTGTTGTAACCAATGCTAGAACGAGTTTTTCCATCTTTGGATATCTCTCCTCTGCCCCCCTCAGAGCTCTGCTACAGTAGTAGACTGGTTGCTGAGCTCTGTCTCGTTCCCTAACCAGCGCTGCGCTTGTTGAAAAATCTGAAACTGCTAGGTAGAGAGTAAGGACTTCCCCTTCTAAAGGGCTCACCAAAACAGGAGGAGAGCTCATATAATTTTCCAGGGCTTTGAATGCTTCTTCACACTTGGTATCCCACTGGAATGCCTTCTTCAAGATCTGAAAGAATGGCTGGCACTTATCGCTTGACCTAGACACAAAACGGCTCAGGACAGCTATCCTGCCTGTCAAGCATTGCACCTCCTTTGTGTTGGATGGTGATTGCATTTCCACCATTGCCCTAATCTTTTCTGGGTTAGCTTCAATCCCTCGGCTGCTAACTATAAAACCCAGAAATTTTCCTGCCGAGACCCCAAATGCGCACTTCGCAGGGTTGAGCTTCATTTTGTACTCCTTTAGGATCTGGAATGATTCAGTTAGGTGGTCGATGTGGAGCTCTGCTTTTAGCGACTTTATAAGCATGTCATCGATGTAAACTTCCGTGGATGCTCCTATTTGTTTTTGGAACATCCTATTTACCAACCGCTGGTAAGTGGCTCCATCGTTTTTTAATCCAAAAGGCATGACCTGATAACATTATGTTCCCTGTTCAGTTACAAAGGAGGTCTTCTCTTGGTCATTGGGATCCATCCTAATCTGGTTGTAACCTGAGAAGGCGTCCATGAAGCTAAGCAGCTCGTGTCCGGCTGTGGCATCCACTATTAAGTCGATCCGAGGTAAGGGAAAACTATCTTTGGGGCATCCTCGGTTGAGATCATTGAAGTCGATGCACAGTCGCCATTTGCCATTGGTTTTCTTGACGAGAACCACATTCGCCAACCAGGTAGGGTAGTCAACTTCCCTGATGGCCTTGGCATGGAGGAGTTTGCTGACCTCCTCATTAATTGCCTTTTGTCTTTCCGAGGTGAAACTCCTTCTCTTCTGTTTGACGGGCTTGCTAGTTGAGTTCACGCTTAGCTTATGGGTAATAACCGAAGGGTCAATACCTTCCATGTCTTCTTGCTTCCAAGCAAACACTCCTATATTCTCTTTCAGGAACTGGATGAGGAGGCCTTTGAGCTCATCGTTCAGTCTGGAACCCACGTAGACGAGGTGTTCTGGCTCCCCATCAAGCTGAATTGGTTCCAGCTCTTCTGAGGGCATTGGTCTTGTTTCCATTTCATCTCTCATGTCGAGTTCATCCAATTGGATGTTCTCGACCTCCTTCCTTTTTACAGAAGCCATGTAGCATTCTCTTGCTACACGCTGGTCTCCTCTGACTACTCCGACTCCATTTTCTGTAGAGAATTTTACGACCAAGTGATAGGCAGACGGGATTGCCTTCATAGAATTAAGGGATGGCCTTCCAAGCAAGATGTTGTATGCAGAGGGTGCATCGACCACTAAAAATTTTACGGTTGTGGTGGCTTGGCAAGGCGTGTCCCCTAGGGTGAGCACGAGTTGGATCGAGCCCAGGGGGAGCACCCTTTCCCCGGAGAATCCCAGCAAGTGAGTGTTTACAGGTTCAAGTCTCTCCCTTCCTATGTCCATCTTGTCGAATGCAGGTGCGAAAATGATATCCACCGAGCTCCCGTTATCAATTAGAACCCGATGAACGGTTCTATTAGCCACCCCAGCTCGTACCACCAACGGATCATTATGAGGGTACTGGCATCCCTCCAAATCAGCATCTGAAAAAGTGATAGCGGTATCTAAGCGTGGTGCTTTGGATACAGCGTGTACTTCGAGAGCTTATTCGGCTCTGATCCGTCGGAGGTGTGCTTTCCTGGCTGAGCTGGACTCTCCGCCTCCCACGAATCCTCTAGATATTACTCTAATCTCACCCAGAGGCTGCTGATGTGGTGCCTGTGCCTGCTGTTGGGGCGGTGAAGGTGGAAGGGCTCGGTTCGGGATGTCATGGGCTACAAAACGGCGTAGCTGACCTCGCTGGATCAAGAACTCGATTTCCTTCTTTAGTTGAATGCAGTCATCAGTGTGGTGGCCATGATCTCTGTGGTAATCGCAGTACTTCGTGGGGTCTCTCTTGGCCGGATCTGCCTTCATCCGAGGTGGCCATCTTAAAAACTTCTCGTTTTGGACCTCATACAGAACTTGCGACACAGTGGCAGTGAGTGGGGTGAATCGCTGAGGTCCATATCTGGGCTGTAGTTCAGGTTGCATGGGTCCCAGGCGATCTCTGACATTTCCTCTTCTCTTTGGCGAGCGGTCTCTATCCCTCCTTGGAGACCTTTCTCGCCCTTTTTCCTTCCTGGGACTTCGGTCCCTTCTCTTTTCTTCTTTTTCTTTTTCCTTTCGTGAGGATGTACTCCCTACTTTGGAAAGGAGTGCCTCTTCACCATTTATATACTTCTCTGCCTTGGCTAACACCTCAGCCATACTTGCCTGAGGGTTCTTCGATATAGAGAACATTAGATCCTTTGATTGCACTCCTAACCCTGCAATAAAGGCAGTTATGGCAAATTTTTCGTCTGGAACGTTTACTTTTAGAGTCTCCGAGTTGAACCTTTGGACATAAGACCTCAGGTTTTCTTGGGGCCCCTGTTTCACATTCAGTAGGTGGTAACTCGGCTTTCTGTATATCCGGGCTCCTATAAAGTGAGATACGAAAGCTATGGAGAGCTCTTTAAAGGATGAGATCGAGGCTGGTGGGAGCCTGTGAAACCAGGCTAGGGCGGAGCCTTTCAGTGTGATGGCAAAAGCTCTGCAACGTACAGGATCCTGGTATCCATGCAGCTCCATCTGGTTCTTGTAAGTGTTGAGATGATCTACGGGATCTTTTGTTCCGTCAAAGACCTCTATTTGTGGCATCCTGAACTTTGGTGGGAGAGGAAAGTGCAGCACTCCAGTGGTGAATGGGGACTCGGTTTGTTGCACCAAGACGTCCATTGTAACCGGAGCCTTGCTCTTTACAGCCTCCTTCATGTGGCTGAGCTCTTGCTGGATGTCTTTGAAGCGCTGCTCCCAGTGTTGCTCTCTCCTGTCTTGCGGGTAAGGGAAAAAATCGTCCCTCTCACCCCCATCGTTCTGACTTTGCACTTCCTCGTTGTGGCCATTCCTAGGGGGTAGGTAAGGAACATGTCCCCTGGTCTGGCTGTTTTCTCCTCCTTCGTTGACCTCTCTAAGGGGGTCCCAGTGTCGTTGTTCCCTATGAGGGGGATTATTCTGGCCTTCTTGGGCCGGTCGCGCCTCCTGTGGGCGTTGTATGAGCTTTGATAGTTATGCATTTTCCCTTAGCAAGCGTTGATTGACGAGGCGAAGGGCCTCCATCTCGTTATTAATGGGGGAATTAGCCTCTTGGACGTTCCCGGGTTGTCTGCCGTTGGTAGCTTCCTGCTGATCTTGCATTCGTGGTACGTTTGTTTGACTTCTGCTCATATTTCGAGTTGTTACCATCAGTCACTGAGAGATCAGCTTATTTGTAATTGGAACAGTCGTTCCCACAGACGGCGCCAAACTGATGGCGCCAAACTACGCGAATGAGCTATGGAACAGGATTATTTGGTATGAACGATCTGGGTGGAGCTAAGTACGGTGTCTGAGCTGCAAGGCTCGTGCTTGATAATGCAATATGATGCTTAGGGGATTTGGGAAAGGGGGTGATAACAAGACAAGATTATAGTGGTTCACCGGCCTGGACTCGGCTAGTCCACTCTGCAATGGAGTCTCTGGATCCTCTCTTTCTTATTGATCAAGTTGAACGTATTACAGTAGAAAAATGGGAATTTTTGATTAGCCCCTCTTGTGGCTTCCCCCCCCCCCCCCTTTTATAGCCTCTTGCTTACCTCTAATCCGAATTTGCTTCCTATAATGAAGGGATCTTCTTTCATCTCTCCCTCTCCAATCCCGGAGTTACCTCAAATTCAAATGGCCGGCTTTTGTGGTTTCCATCTCGAGATCTTTGCCTTCTTCCGTGGAATTCCCCTTAGTTTTAGGAGAGGATCTTGGTTGGTTACGGGTTTTACGCATTGGTTCCAGCTTGATTCCTTTTATGATGGTATCTGCTGTCATCTTGTTGTCCTCTTGCCATCCCTTATTTCGTGTCTCCAGTTGGGAGCTCTAGTACCGGCTGGATGAGCTCAGACCATGGCTGGATGAGCTCAGCGTATATTACCTGAGCTCCCGAGCTGAGCTCACTTTCTGAGCTCGTGTCTGGAGTTTATTTTAGGTATCATCAACAACTAAAAATAAAGATCCTATCAATTTCACTGCCGAATTCATCTGATTTTATTTTTCGCCTAGTTCTTCTGAGGGTATTTAATTTAAATGTGCATGATAAATCCAATCCCCTCTAATATATTTATTGTTAATGGTTAAATCGTTGAGGCCGAGAGTATGAAATAGTCACAATATTTTCATTCACTTTGCTCAGATGCAAACCTCTAACGCAAAAATCCAATCAATTATTGTGATTATTGCAATTCCAACACCTTAATTTGATCTGCATTAAGTAAGAATAGTATGATTAAACTCAATAAAATAGTGTCTATATATTGATCGATATTTTGTAAAATATAATCATATTTGGCATTGTAAATATACACCCAATGAAGATATAAACTATCTAACACATGGTTATGTCAAATACATGGAAGATCACAAAATCTTACTTCTCTAGCTGCTTGTTGTTCAATGCTTTTGTAAATTTCTTTAAATAATTTTTCTAAGATAGAGTGTAAAAAAAATAATGAAGAGTTGAAGTTGAAAATAATTGTCCAACCATCAATATATAAGGACAAGCCCACAAGTTTTTTTTTTATTTTTTATTTTTGGGAAAATCGCAAGCCCCCACACATAAATAGGGGCAAATGTAATTACCTAGCAATTGAGTTCTACAATATAGAGAGGGCACATTCACATCAAGCGATAATATTTTTGTAGCAATCCTGGACACCCAGTAGGAAAGAGCAAAAAAAATTTAAAAGTTTTTTGTAGCTACCATAAACTCTTGGTTTTTCCATGTCCATAAAACCCAGACATCAACTTAGGAGAAAATTTTCAAGCTTTCTTGTTGTCACAAAATTTTTTTGACCTACAAACATTAAAACCTCAAATAAATTCATGTGGTTAGAATTAGAAGACCAAAAATTACCGAGTCCATTATATGAAGAAACAAAAAGGTGATAATGTACTGTTTTGTTATTACTAATAATGATATGAACATCATTAGAGTTAAAATCAATAATTAAAGTTGAAATGAATACATGAAATATTAAGTGTATGTACATAACTAATTTAAGGAGATGACATAATAGTAGAATAGTAGAGGAGTATGTAATTAATTGGAGAAGATGAAAAAAATTGTTCAAGGGAATTATATGGCTTATGAAAGATATTATAGTCAATCAAATTTTTTTCACTTAGCTTCCTTTTATTATTAGTATAGATATATCATTAATGGTAAGGAAGAAAATTAAGGGTGGGCACTAGTCCCTTACGAGCTCCGCCATTGACGATAGAGAACCCCATGAAAGGGAGATAATATAACCTTTGTTTATTGTAATAATTAATCCACTAATATAGGAAATTAAAATTAGGGTCTATTGAAATGTTTTAGAAAATTTTAAAATTTACTATTGCCTGCCCCCATTACTTTTTAAAATTAAGTGAAATTCTTTGATAAAATAAAAATTAGAGTGAATGACTCGTTGGCATGACTCAATCTACAATCTTCAATTCTCTATCGTTCCTTTTACTTTTGAAATTTTACCTATTATGAATAACATTATAGAACAAATTGTTCCGAGGTAGTAGAATTGATAATTTATTTGTAATATATTTAGTTGTTCCTGTAAAAAATAATTATAGATCTTACTTATAGATTTATGATTGGAATTAGGAAAAACGGCTACTGAACTTTTGACCAAAGCAACAACTATTAGAATTATGATGTGAGCAAAATAACTGAGTGTTGTAATCTAAAATTAGAAATAAAGCATGCAAATAGTGGTTAGATCATTAAAATATAACATGCGATTTAAACGAATACATACAGTTTATATAAACAAAATAAATTGAGTTGGAAAGAGCTGGTCTGTGAGTCCGAGATGCGTGTGATTACTGTCCTAAAGCAGCTGAGCCTCTCCACGTGAGGGTAGTGATAGACACTAGCGACTCTAAGATCCAACCCAGACGCTCGCAGCAATACCTTCTCAATGGTCACGTCCACTGGAAGGTTGAAGTGAACCTGACTCGAATCGAGTTGCCCAAAAACAAAAAAATAGATGATAATTGAAAAATAGGCCAAATATAAAAAACATGAAAACAAGCAATTGGAAGGAAGCTGGAGTGTTGATTTCGTTGTGCGCCAAAAGATATTTCTAAGCCATTTATATAGCAACTGTGTGTTAACGTACACATGATGGATATTCAATTTATTTATTTATTTTTTTAACCGTTTGGCACATGCTTCTCAAGAATAGGACCAAAAAATCTGCAACTGAAATTCACAATTTAAACACAATTAAAAGGGAAATTTCAATAAAAGTTTTAAAAACTTAATTTTTATTTTTACAGTTCCTATACCTGCGTTTTCTTTATTAGATTTGTTCTAGATTGAATTTTTTATTCTATTTATTTTTTATTATGTGTGGTGATTATTATTGAGTTTGACTCTAACTAAACAAATTAGGTGTGCAATCAATCATGAATAAATTCCTTTAAAGAAAATCAGTATTTGAACAAAGAATGTTAGTAAGTGACTACTAAGTTTTAGGTTGTTCCCTCTATGGATAAATGTTGGCACTGCTTCTACTCATCATCGTCCCCTCCCCTCCCCCCCCCCCCCCCCCCCCCCCCCCCCCAAACAACAAAAGGAGCTGACCATTTATAACACCATGGACTAGTGCACTATGAACGTACTTCACAGGATTACAAAGGAATCTTGCTTTAGTTTGGTCACGAACTAGAACATGGTCAAGGTAATTGAATTTTGAAATCACAATACCGTTGGATTGACTGAACCATGCTTTAAAGTCACGCCAAGACTGACTTGCAGGACTTTGAAATATGGAAGAAACTTGCAAAGACGATAAATTGGACATAATCTACTAAGTTAATTTATAGACTTAATCTTTCATAACTATTAGATTGACGGTGGGGCATAGTATTTGTTGAGAGTATCCATAACCAATCCAATGATTGTGATATATTAGGTCCGTAAATTATGTAAGCAAATTAAGTACAAATAGAATTATTAATTATAAAATTATTTATAGAGCGACTTGAGCCAATGATTACAGGGACCTCAAGGGTGAACCATATGGTCCATTTCTTGGCCTTAGGGTGTAAACGTGAGCTATTCATGAACAGCTCAGGATGGGCTTGTATTAGAGTTCACTAAAACTTGTTCTTTTATGAAAGTAACACCGACACCCTTTTTTTAGAGCCGTTTAGTAAACAAATTGAGGATGAACAATGTGCAAAAATTCTCTCTCTCTCTCTCGCACACACACATGTGCACAGATTTTTTCTCCCCGCCGTGAGTTGATATTAAACTCTAAGAATTTATTACAGTACAAAAAAAATTTACTTCTTGGTATCGTACTTTTTTCGATCCAAGAAATATACAACACAATAATTTTTTATTTTATTTTATAGTATTGGTTGTATGATCAACAATTGCAATTAAATCAAGGGATAGTCAATGATTATATATTATTCTTTTTATGTAAAATCAGAAATTAATCTTCGGTACTATAGCCCTATCCTAGATTGTAAAGGTTATTAGAGATAGTGATCAAAATTAAGAATCTGCTCAAGTAACTGCTCCACCGACTAGGACTGCTAGTGATAAAAATTCAGAATCTGCACAAGTAAGGATTGCTTCACCGACTAGGACTGCTCTCTTGCTTCACCGACTAGGACTGCTCCACTGACTACACAGAAGTCTGCCCAAGAAAGGATTGCTCCACTGACTGCTCCAATAAGGATTGCTCAAGTCAAGGGCGGAGCCAGGATTTTTGTTTATCCCAGGCTAAACTAAGCATTCATACGACTAACAAAATACAAATGTAAACTCATAAACACTTACTAAAGAATCTCCCTTTTATTATCAGATCTTGTTTTGATAACAATATACCAACACCCACTAATCATTATGCATGTGAGATAGAGAAGTTTTGGGAGAAACATAGAGGAAGAGACAGTATAATATAGGGTATATTTACATTTAAACACTACAAAAGAAAAAAAAAATGACATTGATGGCAACACCACCTCTCATTTAGTAGCCAAGTCCAGGAGGATAGTAATTGTTGATTCGAAAATCCATCACACAGTAGAATACGAATTTCGTCGTGAGCTACCACTCCCTGTTGCTATCCTACATGACTGAGAACTGAAGTTCCCATCTGTGAGGGTGTTTGTAAGAGTCTTCCGATGAGTAAACCAGTAACTGTTTATCACGTATTGACTTAAATATCGAAAAGTCTCCTATCACATCGATCTCGCAAACCCAAGACGTTGTTTTTATAGAGTCCAAATGACATTAAGCTTGTAGGCTACTACTACCCCAGCATAGGACATCACTGCACCATAGATATTTTTTTTTTTTTTTTCATTTTTTTGTCCTCCTGTCCCATGCCGTGACCAACCTAGACCGGTAATGACAATTATTTTGCAGAGCTGGGAATTGGTGGGCTCCAATTGTACATATTACATCTACCCCAAACATTTCAGTAATTACCAAAAAAAAAAACCCATCCAATAAAATAGCGAGTAATAAAATTCCATAACCAAAAGAACATGAGGAAGGAAGAGGAAGAGACGGCGTCCTTCACGTTGCCACTACTTCTATCAGCAGCAACAGAGCACTCACACTACAGACGCTCTCTCTCTCTCTCTCTGCCTGTGCAAACATAAAGAAGATTACTGTGTTCTGATCCCACTCCCCATAAAATATATATCAACATTTTTTGTTCACTCATTGATCATCAAAGTTTTGCTCATTTGCCATATAAAATCTTCCTTGATTTTCTAATATTTTTTGTTTTTTTTTTCACATTCAAAAGCAAGATATTGAAACTTACAAAGAGCTGGTTTCTGTGTTTCTTTTTTTTAGCTGTTTGAAGGGGGTAACATCTCTGCAAATATCTCTCGGTATGCTCTGTTTTGTGTGTGTGTCGTTTTCGTTTTGTGTTCCCTCATTTCGAGACATATCTGCTTTGTTTTGGGAATTTCATAATTTTCTAGTGTTAAATTGCTGTGAAGTAGAGAGAAAATGAGAGGAAAGTGTTTCTCCAGTCATTATTTTCCGGTTTTTTTTTTTTTTGGTGACATATACTTTTTTTTTTGTCAAACCATCCAGTATCCGAAAGCCACTTTAGGCTCCGACTAATCCGGATTCGAGCCGGGTAGGACCACAAGGGCGGCAAAGCTCTCCCTACCGAGCGCAGCTGCGTTCCCAAGACTCGAACTCGAGACCTTGGTTAAGCTAGAACAGTCCCTTACCAACTGATCTAATGCTCGTTGGTTTTGGTGACATATACATAAACACATACACGCATTGCTTTTGAATTGTGGTTGATGCGTTTTCTGTTGCTTGTCCGGGAATTTGGGAAGTGACCGTCTGAGAGAGAAGAGAGAGGACTGCCTGTGTGTTGCAGGGAGCCGCTGGGGAACCACTGTGTGTTGCAGGGAGCTACTGGGTTAGGTTGGTTTACTCTGGGCTGGGTTAATTTGGGGGTAAAATATAGTGGTAATTTTTTTTTTTTGGGGGGGGGTGCTTATTGGTAATTTTTACTCTGGGATTCAGCCCACCTTAGCCCACTAGTAGATCCGCCCTTGGCTCAAGTGATGAATTCCGCTCAAGAAAGGACTGTTGCACCGACTGCTCCTGAGAAGGCTTCACCAAATGATAATGATGAATCTACTCCATATAATAGGTTGAAGGATAGAATTAAAATAGGATAAGCATAATTATCTTATCTCTAGTATTTAGACTTTTGGTTTTGTTGTAATTCTTAGTCTACCAAATGTATTATTCATGTGCACTATATATATGAAAATACATCCTCAGTAGGAACAAGCTGAAGAGGTTCTTTATTATCTTAATTTAGTTTTTCTATATGGTATCAGAGCCACAAAGAACCTCCACAGAAATGTCTACCTCTATTAATCTTTCTAATATCCCACAATTGATGTCTATGGTGAATGTGAAGCTCACTTCCAGGAACTATCTGATTTGGAAAAGCCAAATTCAAGATCTTGTTATCAGTGCAGATCTCTTAGATCACTTAAGCAGCAATGCCACGCACCCAGCTCCTATCATTACCAATGATGAAGGAAAAGAAGAATCAAATCCAGAGTATAACACTTGGAGAAAAACAGACCGCCTATTGAAGAGTTTAATCACTGGAACTGTCTCAGAAAACATTCTTAGTCATATTATCTGTATGGACTCAACCCTTGACGTATGGAATTTTTTTGAACAAAGTTTTGCATCTAGTTCTGAAGAAAAGGGAGTTTAATCTATATCGTGATCTCCAAAGGATTCGCAAATAAAATCATGAGTCTGTAATTGAATTTTTGGCTAGATTCAAACAGATTTGCGATGAGCTAGTTGCCATCAAGAAAAATTTAACAGATGCTGATAAAGTTATGTGGGCTATGAATGGACTTGGATCAAAGTTTGAGCCTCTTATCAATGCCATTATGGCAAAACCTCCTTTTCCCTCTTATTCTCAGTTCGTTCAGTCCTTGACAGGATATGAAACAATGAACAAACTTTTTTCTGGGAAGGAAGAGGTAAATGATTTTCAAGCCTTTGTTGCACATAAAAACAAAACTGGACAAGAACCAAATTCTGATAGATAGCGATATAAAGGAAAAAATGTCTCCTTCAATTCAAGGGGTCGTGGTTTCATCCAGTCACCACAGAACAGAAATCAAGGAGCTAAATTCTCAACTCAGCAGTCTAAAGATTCCAGAATGACTTCCAACCAAGGTCAATCTCAGCCAAATGAATGCCAGATTTGTGGCAAGACAAATCATGCAACATCAAACTATTACAGAATTCCATGCCAAATTTGTAACAAACAAGGTCATAATACCTTAAATTGTTACAATCGATATAATCATGCCTTTCAAACTGAAGATATTCCACAAGCTCTAGCTGTGATGCAAGTATCTAATCCTAATGATCCAAAGTGGATACCAGACACTGGAGCAACTTCTCACATGACTGGTGATCCACGTATATTAAAAAATCTTCAACCTTATCTCGAGCATGATTTAGTAATAGTAGGTAACGGAGTAAATCTCCTCATTACTCATGTTGGTTCTTCTGATATATCTACAAATTTTGGAAAGCTGAGAGTTGATGATGTTCTTTGGTTCCCAGTCTCACCAAAAATCTATTATCTGTTGGACAGCTTACTAATGAATTTTCCTATATTTTTGAATTCTCTTCAAATGGTTTTGCCATAAAGGACAAACTTACGGGGAGGCCATTGGCAATCGGAACTAAGAATGGAGGGTTATATGCATTGGGGTGCTGCCAGAAAGCCTTTTATTCATTTCGACAGAGGAAAACATCTGAAGAGATTTGGCATCAACGACTTGGGCATCCAAATAAAAAATTTTTTTCTTTCTAGCCAAAATAAGATTCATGTATCTAATTGGAACAATAAATTTGATATTTGTGACAGTTGTCAACTTGGTAAGATTTTCAAACTTCCTTTCATCAATGCTAGTGTGAGATCTTCTTTACCTTTTGACAAGGTTCATTGTGATTTATGGGGTCCAGCCCCTGTAAATTCAATGCAAAATTTTAGGTATTATGCCTTGTTTGTGGATGATTATACAAGCTTTGTGTGGTTTATCCATTGAAATACAAGTCAGATTTCTTTAATTGCTTCAAGGAGTTCAATGCCATGGTACAAACACAATTTAGCAAGCAAATAAAAGTGTTTCAGTGTGATGGTAGTGGTGAATTTAGAGATAATGAATTTTTACTTGCTTTATCGGCCCATGGAATGCTTCAGCAACTATCTTGTCCATCAACGCCTAAACAAAATGGTGTTGCAGAGCGCAAGCACCGACATATCCGTGAGTTGGGTATGACTATGCTTTTTCATTCTGGCTTGAGCAAACGTTTATGGGTTGAAGCTTTTTCCACTGCTACATTTGTAATAAATCGGTTGCCGTCCACTTCTATTAAATGGTTAATCCATTTCATCTACTTTTCAAAAGGGATCCTGATTATACTTCTTTCCGAGCCTTCAGTTGCAGATGCTACCCCTATCTCAAGGACTACGGTAAAAATAAGTTTGCTGAGAAAACACTACCTTGTGTTTTCATTGGTTACAGTGCTATTCACAAAGGATATCGTTGCCTCCATTCTCAAACCGGCAGAATCTATATCTCCCGTCATGTGTTTTTTAATGAATTATGTTTTCCAATGGCTCCTCAAACTGCCATTACTGCACCTCCAATTGATCCATCTGCTCATCTCAGCACTTTTCAAGAATGGCTTTCTCCATATCAGTGCACTCCAAGGACTTCTTTTGCCAACCAGTGCACTGATTCAACTGATTCTCCATCATAGGGGAGTAATGGTTCTCCATCATAGGTTCTTCCTTCCACCTGTTCTCAAGCAGCAGATCCTATGTGTTCCTCTTCTCAACAACTTATTTCCTCTCCCACCTCACCAGTCTTATCACTGATAGACACATCCACACCTCATTGTTCCTCTCAACTCGAAGCTTCACCTGAAGCTCCAATTATTGAGGAAAATTCTAATTTACTCTTTTCCCATACAAATTCACCTACCTCTCTACCTCTGCACCCAGGAGAATTATATGTTGATCTTAGTCCTCTCCCTACTTCCACTTTTCCAAGTTTCCAACATAATATTCACCCCATGCACACTAGAGGAAAAGCAAAAGTAGGCCTTCTCCATGTCCAAACTCCTTCATCATCTACTGATCTGCCAAAAGAACCCAAGACTGTCAAAGCAGCCTTAGTCGATCCTAGATGGTCTGCTGCTATGCGTGATGAATTACAGGCATTGACAAATAATCACACATGGACTCTTGTTCCTCGTCGTCCTCACATGAATATTGTAGGTTGCAAATGGATATTCAAAACTAAGCTACATTCTGATGGGACTCTTGACCGCTTAAAAGCTCGCTTGGTTGCAAAAGGGTTTCACCAAAATTCCCATATTGATTTTGTTGACACATATAGCCCAGTTGTTTGCCCTCAATCTACTCGTATTGTTCTCACCATCGCTCTTTCCCGTAATTGGGAAATTCGACAATTAGATGTGAAGAACGCCTTTTTACATGGGTATTTGAAAGACTATGTTTATATGGATCAACCATCAAGGTTCATTGATCAATCTTCTCCAAATCATGTGTGTCAACTATCACGAACACTTTATGGTCTTAAGCAAGCACCACGTGCTTGGTTCGATCACTTTAGTCAATTTCTTATCTCTTTGGGCTTTGTCTGCTCACAACCTGATCCTTCTCTATTTTCTCTACATACTGCTCAAGGAATTCTCATCTTCTTACTCTATGTCGATGATATTATTGTTACTGGTAATACTCCATCATTACTTCATACATTTCTTGCTCGCATTCAAGCAACCTTTGCCATCAAGGACTTAGGTTTTATTCACTATTTCCTTGGTATTGAAGCAATACCAACTCCTCATGGTCTCTTACTCTCTCAACATAAATATGTTCAAGAAATCCTGAGTAAAGCAAATATGGAAAATTGTAAACCCATATCCACTCCCTTACCTACCAAAATTGATCATCCTAATGATACTTTAACGGACCCTCAGCAGTTTCATAGTCTTGTTGGAGCACTACAATACCTCACCTTGACTCGGCCGGATCTCACCTATTCAATTAACCTTGTGAGTCAGTACATGCACATGCCCACTGTCGCTCATCTTGCTTTAGTAAAGCGGATATTGCACTATATTCAAGGAACTTCACATTTTGGTCTTCATTTGCTCAAGCAAAATGCTCTTGATTTGTATGCCTTCTCAGATGCTGATTGGGCTGGTTGCCCGTTAACCAGACGTTCCACAAGTGGTTATGCTATCTTCCTTGGTTCTAATCTCATATCCTGGGGTGCTAAGAAGCAACCGACTGTTGTCAGATCTAGCACTGAAGTAGAATATCGTGCCCTCGCTGTCGCTACTGCTGAAATCACTTGGGTTACATATATTCTTCTTGCTCTAAATATCTATCTCCCACGTCCAGCTACATTATTTGGTGATAATTTAAGTGCACTTCATTTATTTGTTAATCCAGTTTTCCATGCTTGAACTAAACATATGGAATTGGATTATCATTTTATTCGGGAAAAAGTGGCTCAAGGAACTATTGTTACTCAATTTGTTTCATCTTCTGATCAACTTAGTGATATTTTCACCAAGCCCCTTTCCCGTGAAATATTATGCTCTCTTCGTGGCAAGTTGGGTGTGTTATCCCTCTTCCACCTCAACTTGAGGGGGCGTATAAGAGATAGTGATCAAAATTCAGAATCTGCTCAAGTAAGGATTGCTTCATCGACTAGGACTGCTCTTGCTTCACCGACTAGGACTGCTCCACCTACTACACAGAAGTCTGCCCAAGAAAGGATTGCTCCACTGACTGCTCCAATAAGGATTGCTCAAGTGATGAATTCCACTCACGAAAGGACTGTTGCACCGACTGCTCCTGAGAAGGCTTCACCAAATGATAATGATGAATCTACTCCATATAATAGGCTGAAGGATAGAATTAAAATAGGATAAGCATAATTATCTTTTCTCTAGTATTTAGACTTTAGGTTTTGTTGTAATTCTTTGTCTACCAAATGTATTACTCATGTGCACTATATATATGAAAATACATCCTCAGTAGGAACAAGCTGAAGAGGTTCTTTATTGTCTTAATTTAGTTTTTCTATAGAGGTAATATATTATTTTCAAATTTATGGTTTATTTATTTACTATTTTTAATAATATGATTCCACATAATTTCAGTAATGTTATTATGAATGTTAGAGTAATTAGGTGATTTAGAAGATGAACAAGTTTGTGTACAATCTAATATTTACAAAGTTCTATTGGTCTATAACTATTGAGCCTTATAGAATAGAAGACTTTTGTCTTAGTACAACTGTACAACGTGAATTCGAATATGACAAAAGTATGAATAACGGAGATAAATTAACTCAATTTAAAAAAAAAAACCTTGATAAATTTGTTAATGAAAATAATGGTTGTTTATTAAAATTATAGTCATATTCTCAACGTTGTGCAGAATTAGAGAAGTCTAGCAAATGATTGGACTAATGTAGCTTGAAGGTGCCATGTTGTGACTTACTGCCAGGAAAACTTATTTGTAGGGACATGAATGATCTTAAAGAGGGCTACGAATTAGCTCGTGGCTAAACCCAATCCAAGTGCTTCATTTGTGGTACATGATTTATCGTTATTTCAAATCGATTGATGATTAAGATAAGTCTACGGACTTTTTTAATTTTATGTTTATAAAATCATAATAAAGCTTAATGTTCATGCTAATATATTTTTAGACCTAGTTCCAACAATGATTGTTCAAGCTGTCATAGGCTTTAGGGACAAAGTATCATTACATTGTCTACACAGGGAAAAAACACTTAGTCGCATTTTCATGTAATCATGCTCTCTATGTTCAAATTCTAGTTGAACCGGGCTCAATGATCAACCTCTTACCACGATTGTCTTCAAAGTTGTTGCTCGTTTCCAATACATCAATAGCGTTTCTTCTCTGAGGATGTAAACAAACACTTTTGATGTCATTGGTTTTATCATGGGTAACAAAGAACGGAGCAACGGTTACTACACCTTCTTCCTTCGCTTCACAAATAGCCCAAATACTCAATCCTTTTAACTTAGTCTCCACGTCTAATGGCATATTGAAAGATACTGAAGAACCAATTCTTTGATGGATATAATACTTGGGAATCGTCCTAATTGTAAGGAAATAGTTGTAAATAGTATCATCAGAATGTCCTTGTTACATGAAAATGATGGTATGCAAGAGAGAGAGAAAGACAGAGACATACCTTGAGGAAACTATCCTTAACATTGACCAGAATGCTGATTTGTTCGCAATGAATGGTTTGCATGGAATTAAAGTTCCTCAGATCCAGCATGTCCGCCAATTTATTGCAATTAGAGAGAAATAAGAATTCCAGTATTTTGAAGTTGAAAAATTTTGGTAATTAATCCATTGAGATGTGCAATCATAAGCATGTACTATTCGTAGATTAGGAGGAAGTTCTCAGAGTGATTGAAGACTCTTGTTGTCATCCAACCAGAGAGTATCTAGCCTTGATAGGTGACAAAGGCTTGGTGGTAGACGATTAAGGTTATTGCTCCCCAAATCTAGATGTTTAAGCGAGGATAGACTGCCAGTATTATATGGAATCTCTGCTTCATTCAAAGTGCAATGGCTGAGATTTAGCAGCCTTAAGGAACATAAACTAGATATAGAAGGTGGGAGAAATATGGTGGGATCAGGATGTCTTACTCCTCTGAGTGATACCCAAGACAAAGTGTGCGAGAACCAAGATTTGGATGATAAGTTGTTATTACATCCTCCCAGTGACAAGACAGTGAGTTTCTTCAAAAATCTACATGAAAATGATAACTGTTTAATAGCAGTTTCATCAATAAAAAGTTCCTTGAGATAGTGCATATTCCCCAAGTGTTTAGGTAATTTTTTCAGATTTGAGAAGCCAGTAAGATTTAGATGTTCAAGTGATATCAGTTTGCAAATGCTGCTTGGAAGATCCCTAAGGTTCCTGCAATCTCTTAAACTCAAGAAGGTAAGTCTATCTAGGACTCCAATTGATGGGTGAACCTCCAACAAGAATAAACAACTTTCAAGCAACAATATGTCCATCCTTCGTAACTAGGTGAAGTTCGAGGTTCTTGTGAGGAATTTATAGTGACTGAGATTTAGGACTATTAGATTTTTCACAAACTGATAAATCAAACAAAATAATATTGAGATAAGGGTTTCCATTTATTTGAAGATAAGTAAGCACACAGTTAAATTAAAAAAAAAAAAAAACAAGGGTATAAAAGATTTGTTAACCTTTAAATCTGGCCAAAGCTGCTTTATGTTGCTATGTTGAATGTCCAAAGAACCAAGATTTTTGGGATGAAAATTGGATGGTAAATTTTTTAAAGGACAATAATGCCAACAGAGTCATCTTAACTCTCTAGAAAGATATAGCCGCACATTATTGATATGAAGTAGTCTTACTTTCTTCATCCTTGCAAATGATTCAGTCCTTAAATCTATATCCTTTAAGAGAGGCAAGTCCAAGGCAATACCTTTAATTTTATGTGTAAAACCCGAGAAAATTTAAACCTTTGTGAAAAATGGCAAAACGGTAAATTGCCACTACGGTACAGGTTGTAAACCTGAATTTTTCTAGAACTCGGATGACGAAACGGACCTCACCGTTGGATTCGTCTCGCGAAATCTAGTTACCACGTCAAATTTCGTTGAATTCCGAGATAGTCGGATTTTTCGCGTTTTACGAGACGAACGGGCCCCGGGTGACCCTGTACACGAAATTTTTATAAAGTTTTCAAGTTTGAGGAAATATTAGACACAAGTTAAAATAAAAATAATTCGAACTCGAACCGGAGCGAAATTTAATCGTTTCGGGATTAAAACGGACCCGAAATTAAATAGGACGTGTGGCGAATTGTGGGCCAAGTATTCTAAAATATAAATAGGGGGAAAAATTAGATTTTTCCCCATTGTTCAGCCGGTTTCAGCCGATAGAGAGAAAGAGGGAGAAAAGAGAGAAAACTCACCTTCTCTCTACGATCTACGGTGCTACGGACCTCGAATCCACACAAGCCAAGAATTAAAGTCGCTCTACTCATCGAGGGCTACGCGGCTATACCAAAAAGCGCAAGTTTTACCGAAGATCAAGGTACGGGATTTTCGAGAAGTGAGGGTTTTTGCTTGAATCGGGTTTTGGAACTTCCCTTGGTCGTTCCTCACGCTTCAAGAGGTAGGATTTCTTCCTACTAAGGTTTATTCCAAGCCTATAATGTTTTTATGGAATGGGTAGGATGATAGCCTATGTATCTCTTGACTATTGTTGTGAAATTGGGTGAATTGGGTATTGAAATGGGTAAAAGAAATCCTAGCTTGGATGGATATTTAGAAGTTACTAAATGTGATTTTTATGATTGGATATGTGAAATGAACCCAATGTGAATTCATGTGTTATGTGAAAATTGTGGGCATGTTATGTGTTTATATATATGCCTTGAAATTTTAGTAGGTTGATAACATGCTTGAAATTTGTATTATGGGAATTATATGTTTTTGATATGATTTTGCCATGGAATATGAGAAATGTGCTGAGAATGTTCATATATCACTCATACCATATCGAACATTGTGTTAGTGTTGCAATGGAGCACCACATTGCATATGCACGGGAACATCGCATTTTAGGAGGTGTGTGTGCATGGTTGTTTGTCTTCACCACGCATGGTGGATGACGAGTGAGCTCGGGTAATATGGGTCGATGACCTAGTCGAGTAGCATGGTTTATATGTTGATAGGGTTGGGGTAGCAAGAAGGGCTAGAAAATCCCTCAGGTGAGAGACCCGGTGATTGGATACGCACTCCGTTGGTATAAGAGCCCATAAAGTGTGTCGGTGTACGCGGAACCGTTGGTGGAAGTCCATGAATTCCGTGTAAGTTGGGTGACCTTTGGTGTGAGTCCATGAACATCCACCCCTACAAAGACCCTAGAATGAAATGTCATTTGATGTGGAACATAAATGACGGATTGGTACACATTGGCACGTGCATGTGTAGAGGAGCCG
This sequence comes from Ilex aquifolium, assembly GCA_951799425.1. Lineage (NCBI taxonomy): Eukaryota > Viridiplantae > Streptophyta > Magnoliopsida > Aquifoliales > Aquifoliaceae > Ilex > Ilex aquifolium. The sequence goes on along the minus strand of OX637397.1, from coordinate 15,509,713 downwards.
GGAAGGGCTCGGTTGATGTGCATGAGTGAGTCTCACCTCATTTCATAGCATGGCATTACATGTTTCAACATGGGATATATTCTTGTTGTGGATTGTTGATTGATAGCATGTGACATTTCATATGCATTTAGGTTGGGGAGTAGCCTCTTTAGGAGATACCCTATTGAGCGTGGCTCACCCTTTATGCGAAAAACATTTCAGGTGTGGGTTTTACTCCGGCGGATGGCTCATTTGGAGAGCATCAAGCATGAAGGGGGCCGGTTTGTGGCCTTAGTTTGAGTTTTGTAAAACCTTTAACAAAATTCCATTTTGATGTATATATATATTATGGAATGAATTGTGATAAAGCTTGTATGGGTAGTGTATTATATGGAAAATCTCATTAAACATGTATTGGATGAGTTTGGAGTGTATGGGGTAGCTTTAAGGATGGTTTGGAGGGGAAGGAAATCCAATTTTTGCTCACAGTCTGAAAACCTACCGGAAGGTGTATGTCGGCCTTCCGGAAGGTTTTGCTAAAAACCCCAGCTTGCCTTGTTCACAGCTAATACCTTCCGGAAGGTTTTGCCCACTGGAATGAACCTTCCGTAAGATTTTAGCTACTGGAGTAAAACCTACCGGAAGGGCTTGTCTACTGGAATGGACCTTCCGGAAGGTTTTGCCTTGGGTTTCTTTTTGACTGCCAAATTCTTCCGGAAGGTTTTGTTTTCTGGAATGAACCTTCCGGAAGGTTTTGGCTACTGGAATGAACCTTCCGAAAGGTTTCTGCTACTGATGTCGACCTTCCGGAAGTTCTTGCAATTGATTCTTTTATTTAACTGTTCTTTCAGCGACCTTCCGGTAGGTGTATGTCGACCTTCCGGAAGGTTTTTTTCCAAAAATCTGAAATTTTCAAAATGCTTAGCCATGCTCTTGGGCTTTGTTTTCTTTGGTTCCTATGACATAAATGGACATAAATTGAGGTATAATAGACCTTGTGGATGGTAAATCCGGTTAAAAGCATGTGAATGACGTGGTGTCGGGTTATACGACTATCACGAGTATTTCCGCGGGTTGACGGATGGTCAACGGTTAATAAAGGACACCCGGAAATTTGGGGCGTCACAGCTTGGTATCAGAGCATAGGTATACGATTTACATAGGGCTTGATGGGGCATGGGTCTAGACCATTGCATTCATTGTACATTACATGTTATGTGCTTAAATTGATACATGTTATGTGATATGTGATATGTGTATTATATGCATGGTAAAACGTGTATGAAAAATGGGCACACTAGGGTTAGAGAACTTAACATTGGGAGTGGGAAAGCAAATGAACGGGAAAGTTCAAAGCGTAAGGGTCCACTATTGGAGGCATACGCTCTACTAGTGAGACAATGAGAAAGTTTAAATGTTTTAACTTTGGTCCCTACTTCGGGATACTAAGTTAGTGTGCCATTGCCATTTGACGTGTGTGTAGATGGCAAGTGGAAGGAGAGGACGTCAGGGCGGTGGACGGAACAATAACCAACCACCACCGGTCTTCGATCAACAAGCATTTATGGAAACCATGGGTAGGATGGCGGCTACTGTTGCACAAGCTAGTGCAAGTGCCGGGCATGGAGGTGCGAGTAACCTCCAACAGTTTAAAGCACACAAACCTCCAGTCTTCATGGGAGGGGCGGACCCGATGGTGGCCGACCATTGGTTCCGGCAAGTCAACAAAATCTTAGGGGCGATGGAGGTCACCTCAGACGCTACTAAGATAAGACTAGCTGCATTCCAGCTAGAGAGAGAAGCCCAATTGTGGTGGGGTTGGGTGACGGCCTCGAAGGACTTGGAGGCCATGACATGGGGAGAGTTCAAGGAGCTCTTCATGGGTAAATATTTCCCAACGGCCGTTCGACATGCAAAGGCCCGAGAGTTTCTAGATTTGAAGCAAGGGTCAATGACAGTGATGGAGTATGTGGCTGAGTTCACCGAATTAGCCCGATTTGCTGATGATTACTTGGCCACGGATATGGCCAAGGTAAGAAGGTTCGAGGATGGGTTGAAGCTATCCATCCGGGGAAAGATTGTGGGCCTCCGCCTGCAAGACTTGGACTCTATGGTCGAGACAGCCATGGCCATTGAGAGGGAGGTTGACGATGCTCGAAGCATCCGTGAGGCGGGTGCTAAGGATAAGAAGAAGGAGGGTCAATCCTCTTCTTCTAGTTCGGGGAAGAAGCAGAGAACTTCTACTCCACAAGGACAGGGCCGTGGCTAACAAGGCCAAGGCCAAGGCCAAGGTCAATTTTCCCAGGGCGGGAGAAACTTCAGGACTACCCACTAGGCAGGCCAGAAGACATGTTTCCATTGCCACCAACCGGGGCATATGAAGCGGGATTGTCCGCAGAGGCAAGGATCCCAGAGCTATGGGACACCTCAGTCCCAGTCATCAGTGGGACAGTCACAGACACACCTTGTTCCTCCCTACCCCACCATGGGCCGGGGAAACCAGTATCAGTTCCAGGGCACTACTCAGGCCCCTACCACCTTTCGAGCGGGGACTCCGCAGTCGGGCCAGATAGGCCAAGGCATGGGTCGAGGCCGAGGACAGGGCATGCAGGTCGGGACTTCGGGGACCCAGGGGCGTGTCTACGCCATTACACCTCAGGCTGAGCCAGTGGACCAGTCGGTCATTCAGGGTACATTTCTACTTTCTCGCTTATGGGCTAAAGTATTATTTGACTCTGGTGCATCACATTCATTCATTTCTGCATCATGTGTGAGGGATTTGGGCTTAGAGGTTGATGCATTGGAAGAGCCGTTGTATGTGAATTCATCCCTAGGAGCTAGGGTGTGTGTGAATCAGATGTGTCGGGGTTGTGAGCTAGAGATCTCGGGGATTCTACTCACCGTGGACCTTAGGGTTATGGACATGTCGGAATTCGATGTCATCCTTGGGATGGACTGGTTGGCGGCGTATCGGGTCGTTATTGATTGTGACAGAAAGAGGGTCACTGCCTATACACCGGACGGTGTCTGTTTCAAGTTTCAGGGGGAAAAGCATGATGTTTTGCCTCAAGTCGTGTATGATTCGCGATGGCATGGGCAGTTGATGGGTTGGCTTGCGAGCCTTACCCTGGAGGACGAGGCAAGACAAGAATTGGGTCTACCTCGGGTGGTGTGCGAGTATGAGGACGTCTTTCCAAACGAGTTGCCGGGACTACCTCCCCATAGGGATGTGGACTTTAACATTGAGTTGCATCCGGGTACTTCGCCCATTTCTATGACTCCACATAGGATGGCGCCAGCTGAGTTGCAAGAACTCAAGGTCCAATTACAAGAATTATTGGACAAGGGCTTTATTAGACCGAGTACCTCACCTTGGGGCGCTCCGGTGCTGTTTGCCAAGAAGAAGGATAAGACCCTTCGATTGTGTATAGACTATCGGCAGTTGAACCGGGTCACCATCAAGAATAGGTACCCTTTACCGAGGATCGATGATCTGTTTGATCAGCTGAAGGGAGCGCGGGTCTATTCAAAGATAGATCTCCGTACGGGCTACCATCAGTTGAGGATTAGGGAGTCAGATATCCCTAAGACGGCGTTCAGAACGCGGTACGGGCATTTCGAGTTCACGGTGATGCCATTTGGGTTGACGAATGCTCCGGCGGCATTTATGGATCTCATGCATAGGGTGTTCCAGCCCTATTTAGATCAGTTTGTCGTAGTGTTTGTTGATGACATCCTGATCTACTCCAAGACAGAGGAGGAGCATGAGGGTCACTTGAGGATTGTTCTCCAGACCTTGAGGAACTATCAATTGTACGCCAAGTTCAGCAAGTGTGAATTTTGGCTTACGGAGGTGAAGTTTTTGGGACACGTGGTGTCAGCTTCGGGGGTGTCAGTTGACCCGGAGAAGGTTGAGGCAGTTATGAGTTGGGAGAGGCCAAAGTCAGTCTTCGAGATACGTAGTTTCTTGGGATTGGCAGGGTATTACCGGAGGTTCATCGAGGACTTCTCCCGACTAGCCGCACCTATGACTAGATTGACCCGGAAGGAGGTCAAGTTCGAGTGGAATGATTCGTGTGAGAAGGCATTCCAAGAACTAAAGAGGAGACTCACTTCAGCTCCTATCTTGATTGTTCCAGAAAGGGGACAAAACTACACGGTATATTGCGATGCCTCCAAAGACGGACTGGGTTGTGTCTTGATGGAGTCCGGGAGAGTGGTGGCTTATGGTTCTCGACAGTTGAAGAATCACGAGCAGAATTACCCCACACATGACATGGAATTGGCGGCCATAGTCTTTGCCTTGAAGGCTTGGCGCCACTATTTGTATGGTGAACGATTTGAAGTGTTTTCGGACCACAAAAGTCTGAAGTACATCTTCACTCAGCGGGACCTCAACATGAGGCAGCGTAGGTGGATGGAGTACCTAGAAGACTATGACTTCACTTTGCATTACCACCCTGGTAAGGCAAATGTGGTGGCTGATGCACTTAGCCGGAAGTCACGGGGTGTTTTAGCTAGTGTAGCTTCCCGGGAGTGGCGGATGCTTGAGGCCGTGGGCCAATTTGGGCTGCATTATCAGGGTCGGACTCAGGGTGTTTTAGGGAGCTTGGCGGCTACGCCTTCCCTACTGAGTAGGGTTATTGAATCCCAGAGTCAGGACACGGAGCTATTGTCCATCCGGGACCGTATACATGCAGGTACTGGTGACGAGGGCTGGGCCATTCACTCGGATGACAGTCTTCGGTTTAGGGGAAGGGTTGTGGTTCCCCAGTCGGCGGAGCTGAGAGAGGAGATCCTCAGGGAGTTCCATTGCTCCCGTTTTGCGGTGCATCCAGGCGGCACGAAGATGTATCACGATCTTCGTCGCCAGTATTATTGGAGCGGGATGAAGAGGCAGATTGGCGACTTCGTCAGTAGATGCCTCACGTGTCAGCAGATTAAGGCTGAACACCAAAGACCAGCTGGTTTGCTCCAACCATTGGAAGTGGCTGAGTGGAAGTGGGAGGACGTCACGATGGACTTTGTGACCCACTTGCCACGGACATCGCGGGGGCATGACGCGGTGTGGGTGATAGTGGACCGGCTCACGAAGTCGGCGCACTTTTTGGCGGTGCGGATGACCTTTACAATGGAGGAATTCTGCAGGTTGTACATAAGGGAGATAGTCCGGTTGCATGGGGTACCCGTGTCTATAGTATCAGATCGGGATCCCAGATTTACGGCTCACTTTTGGGAGAGTTTCCAGCGAGCCATGGGGACTCAGTTGAGGATGAGCACAACCTACCATCCCCAAACGGACGGTCAGTCGGAAAGGACCATCCAGACATTAGAGGACATGCTACGGGCATGCGTCCTAGATCTCAAGGGTAGCTGGGAAGAGCATTTGCCCTTAGTGGAATTCGCCTACAATAACAGTTATCAGGCTAGCATACGGATGGCACCCTATGAGGCGCTTTATGGGAGGCCTTGTCGTTCTCCGGTTTGTTGGACTGAAGTTGGAGAAAGACCCTCTACGGGTCCAGACTTGATCAGAGACACCTCGGAGAAGGTGAACCTGATAAGGAAGCGTCTTCTCACGGCTCAGAGCCGGCAGAAGAGTTACGCCGATAGGCGGCGACGGCCTCTGGAATTTGAGGTGGGAGATCACGTCTTCTTGAAGGTGATGCCTAAGAGAGGGGTGATCAGATTCGGCAAGCGGGGAAAGCTGTCGCCGAGGTATATTGGGCCCTTTGAGGTGCTTGAGAGAGTTGGCACTATGGCCTACAGATTGGCGTTACCGCCAACTTTATCGGGTGTTCACGCGGTATTCCATGTCTCCATGCTCCGGAAGTATACTCCAGATCCGACGCATGTTGTGGATTGGGGCGAGCTCATAGTTGATGTAGATGGGACCTTCGAGGAGGGACCAGTGCGTGTCATGGATAGCCGAGAGCAGGTTTTGCGAGGCAAGACCGTGAGGCTAGTTAAGGTGTTGTGGCAGCACCGAGGAGTGGAGGAGGCAACATGGGAGCGTGAGGACACCATACGTGCCAATTATCCTTTCTTATTTGAGGATGAAGGTACATTCTTATAGTCATTTAGTATTATATGACTGTTGCATAGGCGTGTAATTGTGTGTGCATGAGTGTGTGAATTTCGGGGACGAAATTCTTTTAAGGGGGGAAGAATGTAAAACCCGAGAAAATTTAAACCTTTGTGAAAAAGGGCAAAACGGTAAATTGCCACTACGGTACAGGTTGTAAACCTGAATTTTTCTAGAACTCGGATGACGAAACGGACCTCACCGTTGGATTCGTCTCGCGAAATCTAGTTACCACGTCAAATTTCGTTGAATTCCGAGATAGTCGGATTTTTCGCGTTTTACGAGACGAACGGGCCCCGGGTGACCCTGTACACGAAATTTTTATAAAGTTTCCAAGTTTGGGGAAATATTAGACACAAGTTAAAATAAAAATAATTCGAACTCGAACCGGAGCGAAATTTAATCGTTTCGGGATTAAAACGGACCCGAAATTAAATAGGACGTGTGGCGAATTGTGGGCCAAGTATTCTAAAATATAAATAGGGGGAAAAATTAGATTTTTCCCCATTGTTCAGCCGGTTTCAGCCGATAGAGAGAAAGAGGGAGAAAAGAGAGAAAACTCACCTTCTCTCTACGATCTACGGTGCTACGGACCTCGAACCCACACAAGCCAAGAATTAAAGTCGCTCTACTCATCGAGGGCTACGCGGCTATACCAAAAAGCGCAAGTTTTACCGAAGATCAAGGTACGGGATTTTCGAGAAGTGAGGGTTTTTGCTTGAATCGGGTTTTGGAACTTCCCTTGGTCGTTCCTCACGCTTCAAGAGGTAGGATTTCTTCCTACTAAGGTTTATTCCAAGCCTATAATGTTTTTATGGAATGGGTAGGATGATAGCCTATGTATCTCTTGACTATTGTTGTGAAATTGGGTGAATTGGGTATTGAAATGGGTAAAAGAAATCCTAGTTTGGATGGATATTTAGAAGTTACTAAATGTGATTTTTATGATTGGATATGTGAAATGAACCCAATGTGAATTCATGTGTTATGTGAAAATTGTGGGCATGTTATGTGTTTATATATATGCCTTGAAATTTTAGTAGGTTGATAACATGCTTGAAATTTGTATTATGGGAATTATATGTTTTTGATATGATTTTGCCATGGAATATGAGAAATGTGCTGAGAATGTTCATATATCACTCATACCATATCGAACATTGTGTTAGTGTTGCAATGGAGCACCACATTGCATATGCACGGGAACATCGCATTTTAGGAGGTGTGTGTGCATGGTTGTTTGTCTTCACCACGCATGGTGGATGACGAGTGAGCTCGGGTAATATGGGTCGATGACCTAGTCGAGTAGCATGGTTTATATGTTGATAGGGTTGGGGTAGCAAGAAGGGCTAGAAAATCCCTCGGGTGAGAGACCCGGTGATTGGATACGCACTCCGTTGGTATAAGAGCCCATAAAGTGTGTCGGTGTACGCGGAACCGTTGGTGGAAGTCCATGAATTCCGTGTAAGTTGGGTGACCTTTGGTGTGAGTCCATGAACATCCACCCCTACAAAGACCCTAGAATGAAATGTCATTTGATGTGGAACATAAATGACGGATTGGTACACATTGGCACGTGCATGTGTAGAGGAGCCGGGAAGGGCTCGGTTGATGTGCATGAGTGAGTCTCACCTCATTTCATAGCATGGCATTACATGTTTCAACATGGGATATATTCTTGTTGTGGATTGTTGATTGATAGCATGTGACATTTCATATGCATTTAAGTTGGGGAGTAGCCTCTTTAGGAGATACCCTATTGAGCGTGGCTCACCCTTTATGGGAAAAACATTTCAGGTGTGGGTTTTACTCCGGCGGATGGCTCATTTGGAGAGCATCAAGCATGAAGGGGGCCGGTTTGTGGCCTTAGTTTGAGTTTTGTAAAACCTTTAACAAAATTCCATTTTGATGTATATATATATTATGGAATGAATTGTGATAAAGCTTGTATGGGTAGTGTATTATATGGAAAATCTCATTAAACATGTATTGGATGAGTTTGGAGTGTATGGGGTAGCTTTAAGGATGGTTTGGAGGGGAAGGAAATCCAGTTTTTGCTCACAGTCTGAAAACCTACCGGAAGGTGTATGTCGGCCTTCCGGAAGGTTTTGCTAAAAACCCCAGCTTGCCTTGTTCACAGCTAATACCTTCCGGAAGGTTTTGCCCACTGGAATGAACCTTCCGGAAGATTTTAGCTACTGGAGTAAAACCTACCGGAAGGGCTTGTCTACTGGAATGGACCTTCCGGAAGGTTTTGCCTTGGGTTTCTTTTTGACTGCCAAATTCTTCCGGAAGGTTTTGTTTTCTGGAATGAACCTCCGGAAGGTTTTGGCTACTGGAATGAACCTTCCGAAAGGTTTCTGCTACTGATGTCGACCTTCCGGAAGTTCTTGCAATTGATTCTTTTCATTTAACTGTTCTTTCAGCAACCTTCCGGTAGGTGTATGTCGACCTTCCGGAAGGTTTTTTTCCAAAAATCTGAAATTTTCAAAATGCTTAGCCATGCTCTTGGGCCTTGTTTTCTTTGGTTCCTATGACATAAATGGACATAAATTGAGGTATAATAGACCTTGTGGATGGTAAATCCGGTTAAAAGCATGTGAATGACGTGGTGTCGGGTTATACGACTATCACGAGTATTTCCGCGGGTTGACGGATGGTCAACGGTTAATAAAGGACACCCGGAAATTTGGGGCGTCATAGCTTGGTATCAGAGCATAGGTATACGATTTACATAGGGCTTGATGGGGCATGGGTCTAGACCATTGCATTCATTGTACATTACATGTTATGTGCTTAAATTGCTACATGTTATGTGATATGTGATATGTGTATTATATGCATGGTAAAACGTGTATGAAAAATGGGCACACTAGGGTTAGAGAACTTAACATTGGGAGTGGGAAAGCAAATGAACGGGAAAGTTCAAAGCGTAAGGGTCCACTATTGGAGGCATACGCTTTACTAGTGAGACAATGAGAAAGATTTAAATGTTTTAACTTTGGTCCCTACTTCGGGATACTAAGTTAGTGTGCCATTGCCATTTGACGTGTGTGTAGATGGCAAGTGGAAGGAGAGGACATCAGGGCGGTGGACGGAACAATAACCAACCACCACCGGTCTTCGATCAACAAGCATTTATGGAAACCATGGGTAGGATGGCGGCTACTGTTGCACAAGCTAGTGCAAGTGCCGGGCATGGAGGTGCGAGTAACCTCCAACAGTTTAAAGCACACAAACCTCCAGTCTTCATGGGAGGGGCGGACCCGATGGTGGCCGACCATTGGTTCCGGCAAGTCAACAAAATCTTAGGGGCGATGGAGGTCACCTCAGACGCTACTAAGATAAGACTAGCTGCATTCCAGCTAGAGGGAGAAGCCCAATTGTGGTGGGATTGGGTGACGGCCTCGAAGGACTTGGAGGCCATGACATGGGGAGAGTTCGAGGAGCTCTTCATGGGTAAATATTTCCCAACGACCGTTCGACATGCAAAGGCCCGAGAGTTTCTAGATTTGAAGCAAGGGTCAATGACAGTGATGGAGTATGTGGCTGAGTTCACCGAATTAGCCCGATTTGCTGATGATTACGTGGCCACGGATATGGCCAAGGTAAGAAGGTTCGAGGATGGGTTGAAGCTATCCATCCGGGGAAAGATTATGGGCCTCCGCCTGCAAGACTTGGACTCTATGGTCGAGACAGCCATGGCCATTGAGAGGGAGGTTGACGATGCTCGAAGCATCCGTGAGGCGGGTGCTAAGGATAAGAAGAAGGAGGGTCAATCCTCTTCTTCTAGTTCGGGGAAGAAGCAGAGAACTTCTACTCCACAAGGACAGGGCCGTGGCTATCAAGGCCAAGGCCAAGGTCAATTTTCCCAGGGCGGGAGAAACTTCAGGACTACCCACCAGGCAGGCCAGAAGACATATTTCCATTGCCACCAACCGGGGCATATGAAGCGGGATTGTCCGCAGAGGCAAGGATCCCAGAGCTATGGGACACCTCAGTCCCAGTCATCAGTGGGACAGTCACAGACACACCTTATTCCTCCCTACCCCACCATGGGCCGGGGAAACCAGTATCAGTTCCAGGGCACTACTCAGGCCCCTACCACCTTTCGAGCGGGGACTCCGCAGTCGGGCCAGATAGGCCAAGGCATGGGTCGAGGCCGAGGACAGGGCATGCAGGTCGGGACTTCGGGGACCCAGGGGCGTGTCTACGCCATTGCACCTCAGGCTGAGCCAGTGGACCATTCGGTCATTCAGGGTACATTTCTACTTTCTCGCTTATGGGCTAAAGTATTATTTGACTCTGGTGCATCACATTCATTCATTTCTGCATCATGTGTGAGGGATTTGGGCTTAGAGGTTGATGCATTGGAAGAGCCGTTGTATGTGAATTCACCCCTAGGAGCTAGGGTGTGTGTGAATCAGATGTGTCGGGGTTGTGAGCTAGAGATCTCGGGGATTCTACTCACCGTGGGCCTTAGGGTTATGGACATGTCGGAATTCGATGTCATCCTTGGGATGGACTGGTTGGCGGCGTATCGGGTCGTTATTGATTGTGACAGAAAGAGGGTCACTGCCTATACACCGGACGGTGTCTGTTTCAAGTTTCAGGGGGAAAAGCATGATGTTTTGCCTCAAGTCGTGTATGATTCGCGATGGCATGGGCAGTTGATGGGTTGGCTTGCGAGCCTTACCCTGGAGGACGAGGCAAGACAAGAATTGGGTCTAACTCGGGTGGTGTGCGAGTATGAGGACGTCTTTCCGAACGAGTTGCCGGGACTACCTCCCCATAGGGATGTGGACTTTAACATTGAGTTGCATCCGGGTACTTCGCCCATTTCTATGACTCCACATAGGATGGCGCCAGCTGAGTTGCAAGAACTCAAGGTCCAATTACAAGAATTATTGGACAAGGGCTTTATTAGACCGAGTACCTCACCTTGGGGCGCTCCGGTGCTGTTTGCCAAGAAGAAGGATAAGACCCTTCGATTGTGTATAGACTATCGGCAGTTGAACCGGGTCACCATCAAGAATAGGTACCCTTTACCGAGGATCGATGATCTGTTTGATCAGCTGAAGGGAGCGCGGGTCTATTCAAAGATAGATCTCCGTACGGGCTACCATCAGTTGAGGATTAGGGAGTCAGATATCCCTAAGACGGCGTTCAGAACGCGGTACGGGCATTTCGAGTTCACGGTGATGCCATTTGGGTTGACGAATGCTCCGGCGGCATTTATGGATCTCATGCATAGGGTGTTCCAGCCCTATTTAGATCAGTTTGTCGTAGTGTTTGTTGATGACATCCTGATCTACTCCAAGACAGAGGAGGAGCATGAGGGTCACTTGAGGATTGTTCTCCAGACCTTGAGGAACTATCAATTGTACGCCAAGTTCAGCAAGTGTGAATTTTGGCTTACGGAGGTGAAGTTTTTGGGACACGTGGTGTCAGCTTCGGGGGTGTCAGTTGACCCGGAGAAGGTTGAGGCAGTTATGAGTTGGGAGAGGCCAAAGTCAGTCTTCGAGATACGTAGTTTCTTGGGATTGGCAGGGTATTACCGGAGGTTCATCGAGGACTTCTCCCGACTAGCCGCACCTATGACTAGATTGACCCGGAAGGAGGTCAAGTTCGAGTGGAATGATTCGTGTGAGAAGGCATTCCAAGAACTAAAGAGGAGACTCACTTCAGCTCCTATCTTGATTGTTCCAGAAAGGGGACAAAACTACACGGTATATTGCGATGCCTCCAAAGACGGACTGGGTTGTGTCTTGATGGAGTCCGGGAGAGTGGTGGCTTATGGTTCTCGACAGTTGAAGAATCACGAGCAGAATTACCCCACGCATGACATGGAATTGGCGGCCATAGTCTTTGCCTTGAAGGCTTGGCGCCACTATTTGTATGGTGAACGATTTGAAGTGTTTTCGGACCACAAAAGTCTGAAGTACATCTTCACTCAGCGGGACCTCAACATGAGGCAGCGTAGGTGGATGGAGTACCTAGAAGACTATGACTTCACTTTGCATTACCACCCTGGTAAGGCAAATGTGGTGGCTGATGCACTTAGCCGGAAGTCACGGGGTGTTTTAGCTAGTGTAGCTTCCCGGGAGTGGCGGATGCTTGAGGCCGTGGGCCAATTTGGGCTGCATTATCAGGGTCGGACTCAGGGTGTTTTAGGGAGCTTGGCGGCTACGCCTTCCCTACTGAGTAGGGTTATTGAATCCCAGAGTCAGGACACGGAGCTATTGTCCATCCGGGACCGTATACATGCAGGTACTGGTGACGAGGGCTGGGCCATTCACTCGGATGACAGTCTTCGGTTTAGGGGAAGGGTTGTGGTTCCCCAGTCGGCGGAGCTGAGAGAGGAGATCCTCAGGGAGTTCCATTGCTCCCGTTTTGCGGTGCATCCAGGCGGCACGAAGATGTATCACGATCTTCGTCGCCAGTATTATTGGAGCGGGATGAAGAGGCAGATTGGCGACTTCGTCAGTAGATGCCTCACGTGTCAGCAGATTAAGGCTGAACACCAAAGACCAGCTGGTTTGCTCCAACCATTGGAAGTGGCTGAGTGGAAGTGGGAGGACGTCACGATGGACTTTGTGACCCACTTGCCACGGACATCGCGGGGGCATGACGCGGTGTGGGTGATAGTGGACCGGCTCACGAAGTCGGCGCACTTTTTGGCGGTGCGGATGACCTTTACAATGGAGGAATTCTGTAGGTTGTACATAAGGGAGATAGTCCGGTTGCATGGGGTACCCGTGTCTATAGTATCAGATCGGGATCCCAGATTTATGGCTCACTTTTGGGAGAGTTTCCAGCGAGCCATGGGGACTCAGTTGAGGATGAGCACAGCCTACCATCCCCAAACGGACGGTCAGTCGGAAAGGACCATCCAGACATTAGAGGACATGCTACGGGCATGCGTCCTAGATCTCAAGGGTAGCTGGGAAGAGCATTTGCCCTTAGTGGAATTCGCCTACAATAACAGTTATCAGGCTAGCATACGGATGGCACCCTATGAGGCGCTTTATGGGAGGCCTTGTCGTTCTCCGGTTTGTTGGACTGAAGTTGGAGAAAGACCCTCTACGGGTCCAGACTTGATCAGAGACACCTCGAAGAAGGTGAACCTGATAAGGAAGCGTCTTCTCACGGCTCAGAGCCGGCAGAAGAGTTACGCCGATAGGCGGCGACGGCCTCTGGAATTTGAGGTGGGAGATCACGTCTTCTTGAAGGTGATGCCTAAGAGAGGGGTGATCAGATTCGGCAAGCGGGGAAAGCTGTCGCCGAGGTATATTGGGCCCTTTGAGGTGCTTGAGAGAGTTGGCACTATGGCCTACAGATTGGCGTTACCGCCAACTTTATCGGGTGTTCACGCGGTATTCCATGTCTCCATGCTCCGGAAGTATACTCCAGATCCGACGCATGTTGTGGATTGGGGCGAGCTCATAGTTGATGTAGATGGGACCTTCGAGGAGGGACCAGTGCGTGTCATGGATAGCCGAGAGCAGGTTTTGCGAGGCAAGACCGTGAGGCTAGTTAAGGTGTTGTGGCAGCACCGAGGAGTGGAGGAGGCAACATGGGAGCGTGAGGACACCATACGTGCCAATTATCCTTTCTTATTTGAGGATGAAGGTACATTCTTATAGTCATTTAGTATTATATGACTGTTGCATAGGCGTGTAATTGTGTGTGCATGAGTGTGTGAATTTCGGGGACGAAATTCTTTTAAGGGGGGAAGAATGTAAAACCCGAGAAAATTTAAACCTTTGTGAAAAAGGGCAAAACGGTAAATTGCCACTACGGTACAGGTTGTAAACCTGAATTTTTCTAGAACTCGGATGACGAAACGGACCTCACCGTTGGATTCGTCTCGCGAAATCTAGTTACCACGTCAAATTTCGTTGAATTCCGAGATAGTCGGATTTTTCGCGTTTTACGAGACGAACGGGCCCCGGGTGACCCTGTACACGAAATTTTTATAAAGTTTCCAAGTTTGGGGAAATATTAGACACAAGTTAAAATAAAAATAATTCGAACTCGAACCGGAGCGAAATTTAATCGTTTCGGGATTAAAACGGACCCGAAATTAAATAGGACGTGTGGCGAATTGTGGGCCAAGTATTCTAAAATATAAATAGGGGGAAAAATTAGATTTTTCCCCATTGTTCAGCCGGTTTCAGCCGATAGAGAGAAAGAGGGAGAAAAGAGAGAAAACTCACCTTCTCTCTACGATCTACGGTGCTACGGACCTCGAACCCACACAAGCCAAGAATTAAAGTCGCTCTACTCATCGAGGGCTACGCGGCTATACCAAAAAGCGCAAGTTTTACCGAAGATCAAGGTACGGGATTTTCGAGAAGTGAGGGTTTTTGCTTGAATCGGGTTTTGGAACTTCCCTTGGTCGTTCCTCACGCTTCAAGAGGTAGGATTTCTTCCTACTAAGGTTTATTCCAAGCCTATAATGTTTTTATGGAATGGGTAGGATGATAGCCTATGTATCTCTTGACTATTGTTGTGAAATTGGGTGAATTGGGTATTGAAATGGGTAAAAGAAATCCTAGCTTGGATGGATATTTAGAAGTTACTAAATGTGATTTTTATGATTGGATATGTGAAATGAACCCAATGTGAATTCATGTGTTATGTGAAAATTGTGGGCATGTTATGTGTTTATATATATGCCTTGAAATTTTAGTAGGTTGATAACATGCTTGAAATTTGTATTATGGGAATTATATGTTTTTGATATGATTTTGCCATGGAATATGAGAAATGTGCTGAGAATGTTCATATATCACTCATACCATATCGAACATTGTGTTAGTGTTGCAATGGAGCACCACATTGCATATGCACGGGAACATCGCATTTTAGGAGGTGTGTGTGCATGGTTGTTTGTCTTCACCACGCATGGTGGATGACGAGTGAGCTCGGGTAATATGGGTCGATGACCTAGTCGAGTAGCATGGTTTATATGTTGATAGGGTTGGGGTAGCAAGAAGGGCTAGAAAATCCCTCGGGTGAGAGACCCGGTGATTGGATACGCACTCCGTTGGTATAAGAGCCCATAAAGTGTGTCGGTGTACGCGGAACCGTTGGTGGAAGTCCATGAATTCCGTGTAAGTTGGGTGACATTTGGTGTGAGTCCATGAACATCCACCCCTACAAAGACCCTAGAATGAAATGTCATTTGATGTGGAACATAAATGACGGATTGGTACACATTGGCACGTGCATGTGTAGAGGAGCCGGGAAGGGCTCGGTTGATGTGCATGAGTGAG
This sequence comes from Ilex aquifolium, assembly GCA_951799425.1. NCBI lineage: Eukaryota > Viridiplantae > Streptophyta > Magnoliopsida > Aquifoliales > Aquifoliaceae > Ilex > Ilex aquifolium. Next base: position 15,494,368 of record OX637397.1, on the reverse strand, counting down.
TCTCACCTCATTTCATAGCATGGCATTACATGTTTCAACATGGGATATATTCTTGTTGTGGATTGTTGATTGATAGCATGTGACATTTCATATGCATTTAGGTTGGGGAGTAGCCTCTTTAGGAGATACCCTATTGAGCGTGGCTCACCCTTTATGGGAAAAACATTTCAGGTGTGGGTTTTACTCCGGCGGATGGCTCATTTGGAGAGCATCAAGCATGAAGGGGGCCGGTTTGTGGCCTTAGTTTGAGTTTTGTAAAACCTTTAACAAAATTCCATTTTGATGTATATATATATTATGGAATGAATTGTGATAAAGCTTGTATGGGTAGTGTATTATATGGAAAATCTCATTAAACATGTATTGGATGAGTTTGGAGTGTATGGGGTAGCTTTAAGGATGGTTTGGAGGGGAAGGAAATCCAGTTTTTGCTCACAATCTGAAAACCTACCGGAAGGTGTATGTCGGCCTTCCGGAAGGTTTTGCTAAAAACCCCAGCTTGCCTTGTTCACAGCTAATACCTTCCGGAAGGTTTTGCCCACTGGAATGAACATTCCGTAAGATTTTAGCTACTGGAGTAAAACCTACCGGAAGGGCTTGTCTACTGGAATGGACCTTCCGGAAGGTTTTGCCTTGTGTTTCTTTTTGACTGCCAAATTCTTCCGGAAGGTTTTGTTTTCTGGAATGAACCTTCCGGAAGGTTTTGGCTACTGGAATGAACCTTCCGAAAGGTTTCTGCTACTGATGTCGACCTTCCGGAAGTTCTTGCAATTGATTCTTTTCATTTAACTGTTCTTTCAGCGACCTTCCGGTAGATGTATGTCGACCTTCCGGAAGGTTTTTTTCCAAAAATCTGAAATTTTCAAAATGCTTAGCCATGCTCTTGGGCTTTGTTTTCTTTGGTTCCTATGACATAAATGGACATAAATTGAGGTATAATAGACCTTGTGGATGGTAAATCAGGTTAAAAGCATGTGAATGACGTGGTGTCGGGTTATACGACTATCACGAGTATTTCCGCGGGTTGACGGATGGTCAACGGTTAATAAAGGACACCCGGAAATTTGGGGCGTCACATTATGTGTGCCCTAAATTTCATAAAGGAATACAAGTTTTTGATAAGTAAATTACTACATATAGACATCAACCACACACAGAGCAGGTTATGTGTGTCCCAAACTATGTGTGTATGCAAAAAACATAAAATGTATACACTAAACAAGAATTATATTTTAGGCTGCAAAATTCTACTGAACAAGAGTAATTTTTCTTACCTTGTCTGTTTCTAACACATCACATACATCTTCTTGCAAACACAGTCTGATACGCTTTCCAGGCTCTTTAGGTGATTCTTCACAAATAATTTTTCGTGCCATATCTCGTAGTAAATCATGCATCCTCAATTGATTTTGCTCAGTAATTTTTAGCAAACATCTATTTATTAGAACACTGATTCCGATTGTCAAGAAGAAACCACAACCATTCAATATATAAATGACATATTCTTTATCCATTCCGACGAAAAAGCATGCAATATCGAGGAAAATATCCTTTACTGGATCATCATCAAGTGCATCAAAGCTTATTCTGAGTTTTTTTCTAAATTTGATTGTGAGGAATGTGTTTTAATTTCTCAAATACACTTATCCATTCTAGTATGATTCTTCCAAACAAATAAGATCCCAAAACTTCAAGAGCTAGGAAACCCTTGGGCATAGTTTACTATGCCATTTGAAAGCTCCAAATAATCTTCTAATGACATGGTTTGTCTGAAGGCATGCCAACTGAAAAGCTGCAGAGATTCATTGTAGTCCAATTCATTTGCTTCATATTTCTTGTCCACTTCAACTTCATCTAGCAAATGCTCATCTCTTGTAGTGATAATAATCCTACTGCCAAAACCAAACCAATCACCACTCCCTGCCAGTGAATTTAATTGACTAATTTGATTGACGTCATCAAGAACAATAAGTGTTCTTTTAGAACGAGGCATTTTTTTATCTAACTGAGTCCCTATCAATTCTGCAAATACTAAGATTCTTTTTCATCAAAATTTCAGAAAGAAGTAGCTCTTGTAAATGAAAGAGACCATTGTGTGGTTTTGAAATTTCTCTCACATTCCCCAAAAAACAAGAGCCATAAAACTGGTGAAAAACTAGATTATAGACTACTTTGGCAACTGTCATCTTTCCAATTCCTCCAAAACCAAAGGTACCAATCATTTGGATGTCATCTATTGAAATGTTTTAGAAAATTTTAAAATTTACTACAGTCTGCCCCCATTAATTTTTTAAAATTAGGTGAAATTCTTTGATAAAATAAAAATTAGAGTGGACAATTCATTGTTATGACTCAATCTAAAATCTCCAATTCTTTCTTGTTCCTTTTACATTTGACATTTTACCTAGTATGAATAACATTATAGAACAAATTATTCCGTTGTAATAGAATTGATAATTTACTTCTAATAGATTCAGTTGTTCCTATTCCTGTGTTTTCTTTACTAAACAAATTTGTTGTTCAATCAATTATGAATAAATTCCTTAAAAAAAATCAGTATTTGAACAAAGAAGGTTAGTATGTACGTTTTAAGTTACGATTAAATTTTAGATACGATTGACAATCGTGTCGTGTTATGATGGGTTTGTGTTGTATTATTGTAAGTTCGTATCGAGTACTAGTCAACTCTAACCCAACCTATTTAACTAATCGTGTCGTGTTAACTGACATATTTATTTTCATGTCGGATTTGTGTTCATATTTGTGTTGACCTATACAAACCTCGAATAAAAAATTTAACGCAAGATTACAGTCACTACTTGCTAGATTAACAACTCAAATTATTGTTGCATCCTCGCATCTCTTGCGTTGCTCTCAACTCCATAGAGTTTTTCCATAGGTCATCTTCTTGGTGGCATCATGACAGGAATGAAATTGAGGTCTAATACCAACTGATGCAAAGAAGCGGAGAGAAATATGGGTTTAAAGGACAAAAAGGGATAATGAAAATAAATTGTTGATTTGCGCAAAAATACCGGTTTAGATTCCTACTATCGATCAACTTGTTGGATCCCATTATTCTATCAATCACACTTTTTGTCCTCTTGATCGAGATACCGAACTCGAATGGTGCCCTTTGTCCGTAGAAAAAGAAGGAAGTTGTTGGTAGGTTGATCTTTCTTGAGAAATGGCCCACGGTGTAAAACCCGGGCAAATTTGAACTTTTTCTTAAAAAGGGCAAAATGGTCATTTGCCATCCTAATGCTTATTTGAAATACTCATACTCTAGACCTCGGATGAGGAAACGGAGTTCGCCATTGGATTCGTATCACGGAATCTAGTCACCATGTCAAATTTCGTCGAATTCCGAGATAGTCGGATTTTTGCACGTCGTTCGAGGCGACTGCGTGGCGAATGACATTTTAAAGGTCCCCAATAATGTATTTTATAAAATTTCCTTCAAATTAAGTTAAATTTCAAATAAAATTAATTTGAACTTAATCCGAGGTATAATGAATCGTTTCGGGACGAAAAACGGACCCGAAAGTCGAAAATATGCGGTGCGATGTGGACCGCACATTTTTTTGCCTATAAATATGCTCTTAAATCAGCTTTTTGACACAAAATATCAGCTGAACTCAGCCCTGTTCAGCCGCCCAAAGAGAGGAAGAGAAAAGAGATTTTCTTCAACCTTCCCGCTCCGATTCCGGGAGCTCCGTCGGTCGGAATCCGTCGATCCAAGAGGCAAAGTTCATCTCCTCGACGAGGGCTACGCGTACGTACCAAGAAAGAGGGATTTCACCGAAGATTCAAAAGTGAAAATTTGGGAAATCAAGAGTTCTTGAGTTGTTTTGGTGTTATAGGAGTTTTCTACACTCCTATTGAGGTAGGGTTTCTCCTACTTGGGTTGATTTGTAACCTAAATTTCCATAGGAATGGTTGGATGTATGTGTTATATATATATCTATCAATTGCTTATTAATATGGAAATGGGAAAGTGAGCTTAGAAATGGCTTAGGCCAACTTCTAGCTTGACTTTGATGCATGGGGGTTACTTGGGCATTTTCTTGTAACTATGTGAAATTGTGGGCATGATATGTGTTTAACATGAAGGTGCCTTGAAGGTGTTGATTAAATGCCTTGAATGATGATATTTAATGTTGTGTGGCAATATTATGTGATTACATAATTGATGCATGTAAGGTGTTTGATAAAATGCCTTGAATGTGAAAAGTGTTAGCTTAAGGAAATTGAAATGACATGCTTGAGTTGAGTTAGGTGATAATTTGTGGAAATCATATGCTTATTGATATATTGAGCATGATGATGATATATGGAAGTTATGTGTATATGACATACATTTCCATGGGATATGATGATAAGTGTTATATGTTGCTCATGTGGCATTCATTACATGGGACATGACATGGATAAGCAATGGTTCATTACATTGCATTTGCACGGAACATCTCATCACATGGGTGTGTGCATGGTTGTCGTCAATACCACACTTGGTGATTGACGGAAGGCTTGGGAAAGTTGGGTCGAAGGCCTAGCTAAGCCGCTTGGTTTCATGATAAATTGGGTCGGGGTTAGCAAGAAGGGCTAGAATATCCCTCGGGTGAAAGACTCGTTGATAGGATTCGCACTCCGTTGGTGTAAAAAGCCATAAAGTGTGTCGGTATACGCGGAACCGTGGGTTGAAGTCCTGAAATTCCGTGTCGGTTGGGTGCCGTTGGTGTAAGTCCATGAATGCCCACCCCAAGAAAGACCCTAGTTTTGTAAAATTTCATTGATGTGTAACATAAATGATGGATTCACACATTGGCACTTGCGTGTGTTGGGAAGCCGGGAAGGGCTCAGATTGAGTGCATGAATGAGTCTCACCTCGTTGCATGACATGCCATAAGAAATTTCATATCTGAGTTGCATAAACATGATTAGAATTGTTGTGGATAATTGAGTATTGCATATGAGCATTCCATGTGCATCTAGGTGGGGAGTAGCCTCTGTAGGAGTTTTTCTACTGGGCGTTGGCTCACCCTATACGGGAAACATTTCAGGTGGGAGAGATACACGGGTGGATGGCTCCATGTTGGACCCACATGTTTGAAGAAAGCCGTATGAGGCTTTATTTTGTGTTATTGTAAAACACTTGTGAAAAATTATGTTTTTGGATATGTAGTCTTTTACAAATAACTGTATTAGAATGTATATGGATTGTTGTTAAAATAACCTTGCATGTTTTGATATAAGTATGGGTAATTGGACCCGGTGTGGCCAATATTTACTTATAAGTGGACCCGGTGCGGTCATTGCTTTATATTGGACCTCGGATGGGTCATTTGAATATATACTGCACAGGTTGTGTTTTGGGTAGAGCTCCCCGTACAAAGGAGACTCTGCCCGAATTTCGTTAAAAATTAAGGACCCCGGAAAATGGGGCATAACGGTGAGATATCGAATTACTTGGTATCTACGGGTATTCCGCAGGTTGATGGGTAATCAACGGACCCCCGGATTTTGGGGTGTCACACACAGGCAACCCATCGATGAAACAACTCGCTCAATTGTATTCAATAATCAAAAGTTGTATTGCCTTAAAGGTTACAAGAGTTTATATAATAAGCAAAAACCCTAAATCAACTAGGAAACTAGAATTCTAATTAAATTAGAAAATCAAGTAAACTAAAATCCTAATTAAATTAGTAAATAAAATAAAATAGTTTCCTAATTAAATTAGAAAATACAATAAAATCTCCTAAATTTTTTTAAGTGAATGACTTTGACAACGTTCAAATAAAATACAAAATATTTGTCATTTATTATGCATCATTATTTTATTCTGCATCATTTTGCCTAAGGGGTTAACCTGTTATGCTCATCATGTTGTATGGACGTATGTGTATTTACCAAAATTGAGAGGGGGGGGGGGGGGGGGGGGAGAAGATGGGGCAAAGAGGCCTATGAGTCTCTGACAGAGAAATGACAAGTGAGATGAGGGAGATGTGATAGAATTTGGGGGTGGGGGGAGGGAATATATTGATGTAAGTATTGGTATGTATCTTATTAGACAGATGCGTATTAACCAAAATTGATTACAAATTTGCCTAAATGGGTAAGCGCCTAAGTTAATTTTCACATTAACCTACCATTTGGTTGTAGTGCACCTAAAACTACGTTGTTTTAATGGGGAGGTCGGATTTTTAGGGTTTCAAACAATGTTAATTTGTGACAAATTAATATAAAACTACGATTTAAAACTATTGAACTAAAGTTTTTGTTTCGGCACAAGACCAAAGCAAATACTCGTCTTTTTTTGCTTTGGGCCTCTTGCCGATGCAAATAGTGATTTTTTTGCTTTGACAGATTATACCGATGCAAAAGTGAATGCTGAAGCAAAAAAAAAAATCCAACTCAAAAACCAACTTTTCTTGTAGTGTTGTCTACTTACTGAAAAAAAAAATATAGATGTGTTGTAACCTTTCAATAAATAGTCGTTAAATGAAAATTCTCTAAAAATCATTTCAACTACCAAAAACTTTTATTTTTATTTTTTTTGGTCTCAACCACCAAAAACTAAGTAAAACATATAACATAGCATTATTAATAAATACCAACATACATATTAATATACATATCTCAACTTAAACACATTTTTAAGGAATCATGCTCTGTGTTCAAATTCAAGTTGAATCTAGCTCAATCCTCAATCTTTTACCATATTTCTTTTCCAAGTTGCTGCCCGATTCCATCAGATCAACATTGTGACTTCTCTTAGGATGTACATAATCTTGTACAATAGTGTTGGCACATGATAATTGTCCCAGCTGACTTTCTTGAATATCTGGCTTATATAAAAAAAGAATTGCACACTTCTTTACTTCTACAAATGAGCTAATTTTGATAGAAAGCTCTATTCTTTCTCCACCTTTCTCTGGGAAAAATTTAAGCGCAGGTATAGCGCTCCACCACGAATGCTCTGTCTGGGTTACTGGAATATTGCTGCGGACTGTAGAACTAAGGATATGCTCGACACCATTGCTTTTATCATAGAGAACATAAAAAGGAGGTGTGGTTTCTGCACCGTCTTCGTTGGCAGAACAAAAAACCCAAATATTCAATGCATTTAACTTGTTCTTTGCCTGAAATGGCATATTGAAAGATATTGAAGAACCCATTGTTTGATGGATATACCACTCGGGAATCTTATTAGCTGGAATGAAGACGCTAGAAATAATCTCTTTAGAATATTTTCCCTGTTACACGGAAATGATGATGATGAGTGGAGGAGAGAGAGAGAGAAAGACCTTGAGCAAACTATCCTTGATAGCATTGATGAAATTGCTAGGAAGTTCCCGATGAGTGGATCGCATAGAATCAAGGTTCCTCAGATCCTGAATATCCACCAATCTATTGCAATTAGCTAGCAACAAGTGTTCCAATCTTTGGTGGTTTGACAGATTTGGTAGTTTTTCTAGTGATGTGCAATCATCTGCCTCTAGTATCCCTAGATTGGGAGGAAGTTCATGGATTGATAGAAGATTCTTGCAGTTATCTAACCAAAGGGTATCTAGTTTGGATAGGTGACAAAGGATGGATGGTAGGCTATGAAAATTATTGCCCCCAAATCTAGATTTTGAAGTGAAGATAAACTACCGATATCAATGGGAATAGAGGCTTCATTCAGATTGCATTGCCTGAGAATTAGTGTTCTTAAGGAACATAAACCCGAAATAGAAAGTGGGAGAAATCTGGTGGAGTCATGAAGTCTTCTTGGTGATACCCAAGACATAATAAGCGGGAGCCAAGATTTGGATGGTAAGTTATTGTTACATCTTCCCAAAGATAAGATGGTAAGGTTCTTCAAAAATCTACCAGAAAACGGTAACTGTTTGATAGCAGTTCCATCAGCAAGAAGTTCGCTGAGACAGTTCATATTCCCCAAGTGTTCGGGCAATTTTTTCAGATTTGAGCAGTCAGTAAGATTTAGATGTTTAAGTGATACCAGCTTGCAAATGTTGCTTGGAAGATCCGTAAGGTTCACGCAATCCTTTAAACTCAAGGAAGTAAGCCTATCCAGTACTCCAATTGAATGGTGAATCTCCAACAAAGATAAACAACTTTCAAGCAACAATATCTACATCCTTGGTAACCCGGTGAAGTTCGGGGTTCTTTTTAGGAATTTACAATGACTAAGATTCAGGACTTTTAGATTTTCCACAAACTGATAAATCAAAGAAAAAATATCAAGATAAGGGTTTCCATTTATTTGAAGATAAGTGGGCACAATGTTCAAATTAAAAAAATATCAAGGGTATAACAAATTTGTTTACCTTGCTATCTAGCCAAAGTTGTTTGATGTTGCTGTGTTGCATGTCTAAAGCAACAAGATTTTTGAGTTGAAAATTGGATGGTAAATTCTTTAGAGAACAATAATGCCAACATGGCCATCTTAACTCTCTAGATAGATATTCAAAGCCTCCGGCGTGACGCACATTGTTGATCTGAAGTAGTCTTAATTTCTGCATCCTTGCAAATGATTCAGTCCTAAAATCTATATTCTTTAAGAGCAGCAAGTCCAACACAATACCCTCAATTTCATTTGTGCCCTAAATTTCATAAAGGGAAATGGGTTTTTGATAAGTAACTAACTACATATAGGCATCAACCACAAACAGAGAGCATGTTGTGTGTGTCCCAAACTATGTGTATATACATACACGCACATATAGAAACAAAAATAAAATGTATGCGCTAAACAAGAGTTATATTCCAGGATGTAAATTTTTCCTATTGAAAGAAAGTAATTTTTCTTACCTTGTCTGTTTGTAGCACTTCACATATGTCTTCCTGAAACCACAGTCTACTATGCTTTCTAGGATCTTTAGGTGATTCTTCACAAATAATTTTTTGTGCCATATCTCTCGTAGTAAATCATGCATCATCAATTGATTTTGTTCAGTAATATTTAGCAAACATCTATTTATTAGAACACTGATTCTGATTTCCGAGACAAGACCACAACCATTCAATATATAAATGACATATTATTTATCCATTCCGATGAAAAAACGTGCAATATCAAGGAAAATATCCTTTACTTGATCAAAGCTTATTCTGAGTTTTTGCTGAATTTGATTGTGAGGAATGTGCTTTAATTTCTCAACTGCACTAATCCATTATGGTATAGTTCTTCCAAATAAATAAGATCCCAAAACTTCAAGAGCTAACGGAAGCCCTTGAGCATAGTTTACTATGCCATTTGAAAGCTCCAAAAAATCTTCTAATGCCATGGTTTGTCTGAAGGCATGCCAACTGAAAAGCTGCAGAGATTCATTGTAGTTCAATTCATTTGCTTCATATTTCTTGTCTACTTCAACTTCATCTAGCAAATGCTCATCTCTAGTAGTGATAATAATTCTGCTGCCAAAATCAAACCAATCACCACTTCCTGCTAGTGAATTTAATTAGCTAATTTGATTGACGTCATCAAGAACAAGAAGTGTTCTTTTAGACCGAGACCTTTTTTTTATCTATCTGAGTCCCCTATCAATGCTGCCAATACAAAGATTATTTTTCATCAAAATTTCAGAAAAAGTAGCTCTTGTAAATGAACTAGACCATTGTGTTGTTTAGAAATTTCTCTCACATTCCCTAAAAAACAAGAACCATCAAACTGGTGAAAAACTAGATTATAGACTGCTTTGGCAACTGTCGTCTTTCCAATTCCTCTCATTCCAAAGATACCAATCATTCAGATGTCATCTATTGAAATGGTTTAGAAAATTTTAAAATTTACTACAGCCTGCCCCCATTAATTTTTAAAATTAAGTGAAATTCTTTCATAAAATAAAAATTATAGTCGACAATTCATTGTTATGACTCAATCTACAATCTCCAATTCTTTCTCGTTCCTTTTACATTTGACATTCTACCTAGTATGAATAACATTTTAGAACAAATTATTCCGATATAATAGAATTGATAATTTACTTGTAATAGATTCAGTTGTTCCTATTCCTGCGTTTTCTTTATTGGACATGTATTAGATTGAAATTTTTATTCTATCTATTTTTTATTATGTGTGGTCATTACTAAACAAATTTGTTGTTCAATCAATTATGAATAAATTCCTTAAAAGAAATCAGTATTTGAACAAAGAAGGTTAGTATGTACGTTTTAGATACGATTGACAATCGTGTCATGTCGTGTTGGGTTTGTGTTGTATTATTGTAAGTACGTATCGAGTACTAGTCAACCCTAACCCAACCTATTTAACTAATCGTGTCGTGTTAACTGACATATTTATTTTCATGTCGGATTCGTGTTCGTATTTGTGTTGACCTATACAAACCTCGAATAAAAAACTTAATGCTAGATTAAAATCACTACTTGCTAGATTAACAACTCAAATTATTGTTGCATCCTCGCGTCTCTTGCGTTAGTCTCAACTCCATAGAGTTTTTCCATACGTCGTCTTCTTGGTGACATTATGACAGGAATGTAATTGAGGTCTAATACCAACTGATGCAAAGAAGCGGATAGAAATAAGGGTTTAAAGGACAAAAAGGGATAATAAAAATAAATCGTTGATTTGCGCAAAAATACCGGTTTAGATTTCTACTCTCGATCAACTTGTTCGATCCCCTTATTCTATAAATCGCACTTTTTGTCCTCTCGATTGAGATAATGAACTCGAATGATGTCGTTTGTCCGTAGAAAAAGAAGGGAAGTTGTTGTTAGGTTGATCTTCCTTCAGAAGGGGCCCACAGGCAACCCATCGATGAAACAACTCTCTCAATTTGTATTCAATAATCAAAAGTTGTTTTGCCTTAAAGGTTACAAGAGTTTATATAAGAAGAAAAAACTCTAAATCAACTAGGAAATTAGAATCCTAATTAAATTAGAAAATCAAATCAACTAAAATCCTAATTAAATTAGTAAATAAAATAAAATAGTTTCCTAATTAAATTAGAAAATACAATAAAATCTCCTAAATTTTTTTAAGTGAATGACTTTGACAACGTTCAAATAAAATACAAAATATTTGTCATTTATTATGCATCATTATTTTATTCTGCATCATTTTGCCTAAGGGGTTAACCTGTTATGCTCATCATGTTGTATGGACGTATGTGTATTTACCAAAATTGAGAGGGGGGGGGAGAAGATGGGGCAAAGAGGCCTATGAGTCTCTGACAGAGAAATGACAAGTGAGATGAGGGAGATGTGATAGAATTTGGGGGTGGGGGGAGGGAATATATTGATGTAAGTATTGGTATGTATCTTATTAGACAGATGCGTATTAACCAAAATTGATTACAAATTTGCCTAAATGGGTAAGCGCCTAAGTTAATTTTCACATTAACCTACCATTTGGTTGTAGTGCACCTAAAATTACGTTTTTTTAATGGGGAGGTTGGATTTTTAGGGTTTCAAACAATGTCATTTTGTGACAAATTAATATAAAACTACATTTTAAAACGACGCCGTACTGAACTAAAGTTTTTGTTTCGGCACAAGACCAAAGCAAATACTCGTCTTTTTTTGCTTTGGGCCTCTTGCCGATGCAAATAGTGATTTTTTTGCTTTGACAGATTATACCGATGCAAAAGTGAATGCCGAAGCAAAAAAAAATCCAACTCAAAAACCCACTTTTCTTGTAGTGTTGTCTACTTACTGAAAAAAAAAAATTAGATGTGTAGTAACCTTTCAATAAATAGCCGTTAAATGAAAACCAAAAAATCATTTCAACTACCAAAAACTTTTATTTTTATTTTTTTTGGTCTCAACCACCATAAACTAAGTAAAACATATAACATAGCATTATTGATAAATACCAACATACATATTAATATACATATCTCAACTTAAACACATTTTTAAGTAATCATGCTTTGTGTTTAAATTCGAGTTGAATCCAGCTCAATCCTCAATCTTTTACCATATTTCTTCTCCAAGTTGCTGCCCGATTCCATTAGATCAACATTGTGACTTCTCTTAGGATGTACATAATCTTGTACAATTGTGCTGGCACATGATAACTATCCCTGCTGACTTTCTCGAATATCTGGCTTGTATAAAAAAAGAATAGCACACTTCTTCACTTCTATAAGCGAGCTAATTTTGATAGAAAGCTCCATTCTTTCTCCACCTTTCACTGGGAAAAATTTAAGTGCAGGTATAATGCCCCACCAGGAATGCTCTGTCTGGATTACTGGAATATTGCTGCGGACTGTAGAACTAAGGATCTGCTCGACACCATTGCTTTTATCATACAGAACATAAAAAGGAGCAGTGGTTACTGCACCGTCCTCTTTGGCAGAACAAACAGCCCAAATATTCAATGCATTTAACTTGTTCTTTGCCTGAAATGGCATATTGAAAGATATTGAAGAACCCATTGTTTGATGGATATACCACTCGGGAATCTTATTAGCTGGAATGAAGATGCTAGAAATAATCTCTTTATAATATTTTCCCTGTTACACGAAAATGATGATGATGAGTGGGAGAGAGAGAGAGAGAGAGAGAGAGAGCGAGAGAGGGAGAGAGAGAGAGAGAGACCTTGAACAAATTATCCTTGATAGCATTGATCAAATTGCTAGGCAGTTCCCGATGAGTGGATCGATTAGAATCAAGGTTCTTCAGGTCTTGAATATCCACCAATCTATTGCAATTAGCTAGCGACAAGTGTCCCAAACTTTGGTGGTTTGACAGATTTGGTAGTTTTTCCAGTGATGTGCAATCATCTGCCTCTAGTATCCCTAGATTGGGAGGAAGTTCAGGGATTGATAGAAGATTCTTGCAGTTATCTAACCAAAGGGTATCTAGTTTGGATAGGTGACAAAGGTTGGATGGTAGGCTATGAAAATTATTGCCCCCCAAATCTAGATTTTGAAGTGAAGATAAACTACCGATATCAATGGGAAAAGAGGCTTCATTTAGATTGCATTGCCTGAGAATTAGTGTTCTTAAGGAACATAAACCCGAAATAGAAAGTGGGAGAAATCTGGTGGAGTTATGAAGTCTTCTTGGTGATACCCAAGACATAATAAGCGGGAGCCAAGATTTGGATGGTAAGTTATTGTTACATCTTCCCAAAGATAAGATGGTAAGGTTCTTCAAAAATCTACCAGAAAACGGTAACTGTTTGATAGCAGTTCCATCAGCAAGAAGTTCCCTGAGACAGTTCATATTCCCCAAGTGTTCGGGCAATTTTTTCAGATTTGAGCAGTCAGTAAGATTTAGATGTTTAAGTGATACCAGCTTGCAAATGCTGCTTGGAAGATCCGTAAGGTTCACGCAATCCTTTAAACTCAAGGAAGTAAGCCTATCCAGTACTCCAATTGAATGGTGAATCTCCAACAAAGATAAACAACTTTCAAGCAACAATATCTCCATCTTTGGTAACCCGGTGAAGTTCGGGGTTTTTTTTAGGAATTTACAATGACTAAGATTCAGGACTTTTAGATTTTCCACAAACTGATAAATCAAAGAAAAAATATCAAGATAAGGGTTTCCATTTATTTGAAGATAGGCACAATGTTCAAATTAAAAAAATATCAAGGTATAACAAATTTGTTTACCTTGCTATCTAGCCAAAGTTGTTTGATGTTGCTATGTTGCATGTCTAAAACCACAAGATTTTTGAGTTGAAAATTGGATGGTAAATTCTTCAGAGGACAATAATGCCAACAGAGCCATCTTAACTCTCTAGATAGATATTCAAAGCTTCCGACGAGACACACGTTGTTGATCTGAAGTAGTCTTAATTTCTGCATCCTTGCAAATGATTCAGTCATAAAATCTATATTCTTTAAGAGTGGCAAGTCCAACACAATACCTTCAATTTCATTTGTGCCCTAAATTTCATAAAGGAAAATGGGTTTTTGATCAGTAACAAACTACATATCGGCATCAACCACACACACAGAGCATGTTGTGTGTGTCCCAAATTATGTGTATACACACACACACACAAATATAGAAACAAAAATAAAATATATGCACTAAACAAGAGTTATATTCCAAGCTGTAAAATTTTCCTATTGAAAGAAAGTAGTTTTTTATTACCTTGTTGCTTTGTAGCACATCACATACGTCTTCCTGAAACCACAGTCTGCTACGCTTTCCAGGCTCTTTAGGTGATTCTTCACAAATGATTTTCCGCCCCATCTCTCGTAGTAAATCATGCATACTCAATTGATTTTCTTCAGTAATTTTTAGCAAACATCTATTTATTAGGACACTGATTGCGATTTCCGAGAAGAAACCACAACCATTCAATATATGAATGGCATAATCTTTATCCATTCCGATGAAAAAGCATGCAATGTCAAGGAATATGTCCTTTACTTGATCATCATCTAATGCATCGAAGCTTATTCTGAGTTTTTTCTGAATTTGATTGTGAGGAATGTGTTTTAATTTCTCAAATGCACTTATCCATTCTAGTATGGTTCTTCCAAACAAATAAGATCCCAAAACTTCAAGAGCTAACGGAAGCCCTTGGGCGTAGTTTATTATGCCATTTGAAAGCTCCACATAATCTTCTAATGGTATGGCTTGTCTGAAGGCATGCCAACTGAAAAGTTGTAGAGATTCATTGTAGTTCAATTCCTTCGCTTCATATTTCACATCTACTTTAACTTTATTTAGCAAATGCTCATCTCTAGTAGTGATAATAATTCTACTACCCAACCCAAACCAATCACGGTTCCCTGCTAATGAATTTAGTTGGCTAATTTGATCAACATCATCAAGAACAATAAGTATTCTTTTAGAATGAAGTCTTTTTTTAATCCAGCTGATTCCCCAATCAATGCTGCCAATACTAGGACCCTTTTTCATAAAAATTTCAGAAAGAAGCTGCTCTTGTAAATGAACTAGACCATTGGGTTGTTTTGAAATTTCACTCACATTCCCCAGAAAACAAGAACCTTCAAACTGTTGAAAAACTTGATTATAGACTGCTTTGGCAATTGTCGTCTTGCCAATTCCTCCCATGCCAAAGATCCCAATCATTTGGATGTCACCTGATCCATTGGTTAGTAACAACCTTATGTCTTTAACACGAGAATCTAATCCAATCGGATGCATGGTGACGTTTAGATATGTGTGGCTCACTTTGTATAAAACCTCCTCAACAATTTTTTGGATAAACTTTGATTCATGCCTGTAATATTTTGTCCAAAAGAAATGAAAATTTATCATAGTTAAAATGAGAAATGACTACATGGAAGCAATATATCTTGAAATAAAACTCTTACAAAAGGAAGTGGATCAAAACAAACCACAATAATTGTGGTAGGATATTGATTTTTTTTTCGTGTTGCATACATTTGTTTAGGTGTTATTTTGGATGACATGTGTTAGTGTATTGAATGATAAAAAACTTAATATATAATATATTTCAGGGATATGATCCGAATGCTTTGTCCATACTATGATATAAAGAAACATAGTGCATTTTCCATACTATGATATAAAGAAACATAAGGCAAAAAAGCGAATATATTGCACAAGAATTTCACAAAACTATTTAAGAACTTCTTTTCACTAGCCTTGACAATTATACAAAATGTTTTTTTTTTCTTTCCGGAAGTTAAGCATTTGTATTAATTAGAACCATAAGAAGTACATATAAGGCAAAGCCTTTAACAACTCCATTAGGCTTGACCTACTATAACAAAATGTACAAAAAAACAGATGCATGCTCTTTAGAACAGAATTTAGAAGGAAGTATAGGCCTTGAGCCATTACTTCCAACTAAATCCTCTTCCATAAGAGCATCATCTAGTTTGAAACAACTTTCAAGTATCTAAACATCTAGTTGGCAGTTGCCAAAGGTATGAAAGCTGACAATTACACAAAATGTTAATTGTTCATCAGAGATGGAAATAGCAATTAGCTATATTGATATCTCTATTTTCGTTATATAGAGGCATTTGTTTGTGATACGTGCAAAGTTTTCTTCAAACAAATAGGAAATTTGTGTTTTAAAAATGAAAAATTTGTCAATCGCCTCTAATCAATATAAAAGTTAGTAAGTGATTTTCTTTGGAAAGGTTAGTGATTGAAGCTTAAATTAATGATATAAACGATTGTTGCTTCTAAATGGCATAATGTAAAAATAAAAGCAAGAAAAAAAGTAGTAAACATTAAATTAATGATATAAACAATTATAAGAGAGAGATAGAGAGAGAGAGACCCCATCTCTCTCCATATAGTGCCTCATCCACCTCCAATCTCCGTGACCGGTTGCTACAAGCCCCCATATTGCTTGTGCTTAGAGGTGGCAATCTGAACCTATTACCCATTAACCTTCGCAATCTACCCATGAATAAATGGGTTGAATACCTTTATTAATTAATGTAACTTCTAAATGAGTTGGATAATAGTACTTATTTTAATTAAGCGGATTAAGTTGGATAACAAATGGGTATCCATTGGGTTGATTGTTTATCTATCAATTAAATAACAAAAGTAATAAAATTAAATACATACAGACTAATGCACCAAAAAATACACACATTTATACAAAAAAAAAAACACACACACACACACATGCACACTAGTACACTAAAACATACACACTCACTAGAACACTAAAATACACATACCAATACACAAACACACACACACACACACACACACACACACACACATACACACTAATACACCAAAACAAACATACATACCAGACTCGACACCAAACCCCTACCCTTGACCAGAGCCTAACCCTTGACCAAAACCCGACCCTGACCACGAACTCGTGCACCAAAATATACAGCATTTATATTTTGGTGTATTAGTGAGTGTGTATGTGTGTATTTGTGCTTTGATGTGTCTATTTGTATTTTGGTATAATAGTGTGTATGTATTGTGGTGTAATAGTATGTGTGTGTTTGTGTTTGTGTCTATTTTGGTGTAATAGTGTGTGCATTTTGGTATACAAGTGTGTGTGTGGTTTAGTGTACTATATGTGTGTTTTGATGTATTATGTGTGTGTATTTTGGTGTAATAGTGCGTGTCTATTACGAGTTTTAATTATTTTATGGGTTAATGGGTTTAATCCAATATGTTATAAATCCAACCCAGTATAACCTATTTAATATGTGAGTTGAAAATGGATTGAATTTATTTTGACCCATTCAATTTAATCCATCCCGTAACCAACCCAACCTACCAATTTGCTACCTCTACTCGTGCTACATCACCCATGACTAGTTTCATACCCTTTTATATAAAAGAATGATGTAAATCATTAGCTCAGACTACTAAATCCGGTTACTATACGTCAGAATAACACTACTTAGACCCCAATCTTCATTTGCTTTCCCAACCCACACACACACACAAAGAAACCAACAAACCTTACTACAAATAGAAAAAACGTGTGCACAAAAAAGGCTAGAATGGATTACCCATTTGCTATATTTTGCAAATCCCATCCAGATAAGTTTGTAGCTTCAACAAGGGCAGCTCTCCATCTCTCCACTCTCCCCATTTCGGTCACAAACTGCTGCTCATGTACAGCAAAAGCTTCTGCAAAGCTCCCATTTTGCTTACGTACATCAGACGGATTAACATTGTAAAACACAGGAAGAACCAATTGTCCTCTTGTTTTCTTACATTTCAGGATCTCCACAAGCTCATTCAGGCACCATGTAGAAAACGCGAAGTTCTTAGAGAATATGACAATCGAAATCATTGATTCTTGAATTACATTCAGTAGTTCTGCTGAAATTTCTTTCCCTCTTGGTAATTCATCCTCATCCCTAAAGGTGCAAATACTAGCTTGAATCAAAGCAGTGTAGAGATGATCGACAAAGTTTTTACGTGTGTCTTCGCCTCTAAAACTCAAGAAGACGTCGTACTTCCATTGAGGTGTAGAAGATGAAATTGAGAAACGGGAAGGGTCATCTTGATTAATGCTTTTACTAGCCATTGATGAACACAAAAGGCCAGACAAAATGGAAAAAGTTTGGGTGAGCAATGATTTTGTATCAGTGAAAAGTGGCCTTTTATAGCTTAAACTTTTGACTACTTCACATGTGGGCTCCCTCCCTGGTCTTGTGGAAAATCAAGAAGTCTATAATATAAAATAGGGTAGACTTCAATAAGTATATTCGACGGTTTCAAATAGACTCATTTAACGACCACCACCAATATCCCTCTCAAAACTATTCACACTGCACCGTGTCTTCGGGCACGAATTACCCCTAATACAATTATACACTAATTCAACCAAAACAAATAAAAGGAAAACATAAGTAAACAAATTATGAACTGCTGATAATGAAAGGGCTCAGTTAGACACAAATTAAAAAATTTGAAAAACAGCCTAGAGCTGACACGTAGATTGTACCTGAATTCTCTAGTGTTTAGGTTATACCTATGCCTTGGAACAAATTTAAGTTTTGAGCAATGTTATAGGAACCTCATTTAGGTTTCTAATATGGGACCTAATTAAGTGCAAATAATATTTTCTTTTTACATTTATATATTGTTTGAACGTTTGGCCTTCTATTGAAGACCGCAATCTTAATCGGTGCTTGATACTCTTTGATACTTCAAGCTCCAAGGAATTTTGATCTATCAAAAAATCACAATATGAGGGTTCCACTTGATACTGTAGCACCTTCCAAATTAGTTTGTGGATCATTTAACATGGTATGAAAGTTTATTTTCGAGAGGTTTTGGGCAAGTTTCCAATTTTAATTTCATTGATTTCGTAATCGAATCCTCCATAAGTGTATCATAATATGATCTTTTCATTCGAATTTTCTACCTATCTATTATTGTACGAATGGAGATCCCACTTCCGTGAGAGTATTATATATATTTTCACGCATGAGATTATTGCCAGTAATATTGTATGTTGATGTTGTTTACAACCCCATTTGACCAAGTGGAATCCAAATCGTTATGTGAACAATAATGTTATTCGGACTCAATAATTTGACCTAATTTATTACTTTAATGATGTCGCAGTGGCATGATCAAATAACATTACTGTAACTATAAATGTTGGACTTCTTTATGGGGATCATATTACTTGATACATTATTAGGGCGACAAATTAGGTTAAAATTTTAAATTTCAATACCATTGCCCTCTTGTAAATATTAATTGGGGATTTAAATTCACCCCTATTTTGCCCCGTCTAAGGTGAGAGACTAAAATATCTGGCATTCTTAACCTTCTCAGATAAGGAAGAAAAAGTGATCATAGACTATACTATCGGTGCATTTAATTTGCCTTATCATGATTTAAATGTTCCAACAAACCTTTTGTTTCAACTTTCAAAAGTGGTCCCGACTTCTGAAGGAACCTTACGTGTTATATCTTCCGTCTACTGCATTTTAGACGTGCTTCACGGAATATGAACTAGAGCCTGGTCAAGGAAAATGAACCATGCTTCAAATTCACGCCAAACCGACTCACACGAATTTGATCTGTGGAGGAAAATTGAGGGTTTGAATGGAAAAAACTTGCCCAATATGAGGCTCTAATAAATACAAATAAGGCGGAACGATTTATGAAAGGGAAGGTTTTCAATATAATTATACAATATTACAACCATATTAATATTACGAGCATAATAATTGTAACATAGCTAAATTATAAGCAAACGAAACACCTAAAGGAGAAGAGAAAGCAAAATAAGTGGACAATAGACGGGCAGAGCCAGAAAATAATCCTTGGGTGGGCACTTTACTCTTTTTTTTTTCAATCGATAAAATTAAAATGATACATTCATATTTATGTACATCATATAAAATTGGTTGACATATAATATATATGCTATCATTTATTCATTTGGCTACACAATCGAGTCTTTACAGTAATCATTCCTAAAAATGTTCTCTCTACAATCGTAGCTGCAACTGATAAAATTAATGTCAAAATCAAATAAGTAAATTAATGGAGATCGCACATATTTTTTAGTTTAATCATTTGTTTTAGTAAGATCTTCAATCTCAATCAATGTCAATTAAGATCATCAATATATATATATATATATATAAATTTTAAAAAATCTAAAATAAAGGAGAGTTGAATCTATTTTAAATTTTGAAATGTGAATTTTATATGGATTGTTTAATTATGAAAGATCTAAAATTCAAGAGATTTGATTTTATTTGATTTTTGAATTGTGTATTTGATTTTGTTTAAATTTTGAATTTTGAATTGTGTATTGAAAGAGAATAGGGTATTTTTGTCATTGCAGACGTAGTTGTCCTTAAAATTCCAAAAAAGTTTGTGCATGGACTTTTTCTCTTAAAAGATCATAATAGTGGACCGGCTTCCAAAAATTGTTTTTTTTTATTTCAAAGGAAAAGAAGTCTGGTCCTTTTGGACCCAGTTTTATTGGGCGACTTTTTCATCAGTTTTTTTTGGATAAAAACAGCTTTTATCAACATCAAGAAAAAACTAAAAAATAAGGCTTATCCAATTACTTCCAATCAAAAGTCAGCTTTTTTGGAATGCGGTCCAGACACTTCCATAAGTGTTTTACTACAGAACTTGTGTTCACACCTTGATCATGGACTAGAATATGGAAAATGGAAATCGATTTGAATTATTACTCACGCTTGAAAGTCATGGCAAGATCCAATCAAAGTAAGTCTGGGCTGACTTATTGTTTGATTTGGAAAAGAAGAAAAAAATTTCACAAGAATTGGATTAACCACTGGCATCACTGACCTGAGGTCATGCTACATCATCGGTCTAGTGCGTTTTGGACGTGTTTCATGGGCTTGAAAAGAAATTTTGTTACAGTTTGGTCATCAACTAGAGCGTGATCAAGGAAAAAGAACTATGCTTCAAAGTCCTGCCCTAATTAATATTACGCGCATAATAATTATAAGAAATGAAACACCTAAGGGAGAAGAGAAAGAGCAAAATAAGTGGACAATAGAAAGGGGATGAACGAGAAAAAAAAATTTAGGTGGACACTTTACTTGGTTTTTTTTTTTTCCAATTGATAAAACTAAAATAAAACATTCATATTTATGTACATCATATTTTATAATTAAAAATCTATGGGACACAAAAGGCAAAAAGTCGGTTGACATATAATATATATGGTATCAATTATTCATTTGGCTACACAAAAAACCCAACAAAAGGTCAAAAGGTCATAGTAGAGGCAAAATAGGTTAGACTCGGAATTGATTGAGATCAGTGGTGTTTAGTCTGAAATAGGCTAACGAAGTGATAAAAATACTCACAAAAATGATAAATCAACCACAAAAGTGGTAAATTTTTTAGTTGTAAAATGACCCACAAAAATTATAAAAATATCTCTTAAAATAGTAAATTTTAGAGGTACGATACCGAATTTTTTTTTACTATAATGTGGTCAAGTCCTCCTTTCATAAGTCTAGACCCCTGTTTAGGGGTTGAAAGTTCCACATTTGGTGTTGCTACAGGTGCTGGAACATTCAAATCATGGCGGCTAAGGAAGATATTTTAGAGTTAATTAAATTCACCTCTCCTAAGGTTTGTCCAAATAATAGGTAGACCCCTCATGTATGAGAAATAACACTAATATCTCCTATCAATGGAGTAAATATTGGATGTCACAGTTATGCCACATCATCATACTGATATAATATAATTGTCCAATAATAAGATAATATGTGAGTAAGTGGATCCCACATAATTAAGTAATTACTCATCCACGTCATTCAGTATTTAATTACGTGGGATTCACTTGTTTACACATTGTCTTATTATTAAAAGGTCACACCATATCTGCATGATAACATACTGCAACCGTTACACCCAATATTTTTTCACGCAATAGTTTAAGTCAATACCTTTCTATATAAATTTTTCACTATTTTCACTACCATATGTCAATTTCACTGTCTATTTTTTAGGGAATTTTCAATGAAGTTGATAATAAAATTTCTATTTTTGCATTAAGTATCAATGAATTTAACAGTGAAAATGGAGAGTAAAATATGAACACTCTAATTTTTTCTCTCTCTATAAATTCCTATTTCTCTATCCGATTTCAAATAATTAGAAAGTAAAATTGAAAAGTGAAATTTTTGTTTCACTGTGCAAATTTAGTGAACTAAATAGTAAAATTGGACATTGCAATTCTTATTTCTCTATTTTAAAATTACATTATTTATATTCTCACTTTGTAATTGTCTCTATAAAATTTTTTATAACAGTAATTTTTTATCGTCATAAACTAATTTCACTATTTAATTTTAGTGTGGATTTATTCACTGTCACACTTCAAAAAAGTGAAATATGTATTTCACTAGTTAAATTAGACTAATTTCACTATTTGTGCTAGTGAAATTTACCAATTACACAGTCTTGGACGTTATACCAAGATAGTGGAATACACCAATTTCATAGTCAGTGACAACTAATTTCACTGTAACATTAGCATAATAATGTTGTTGGTCCCACTTTTTATTATGGTAATATCACATCTGTGAAAGAAGATAATAGAAAGCAAATAATTATATATTGCTTTGGTGCACTTTTTCATATACATGAGGAGGTGTATTTATAGTACAAGAGAATACTAAAATATCCTAGTCTAACCGATGTAGGACAAACATATAAACATATATACATTAACATCCCCACTCAAACGCAAGGAGGAATCGAAGATGTCAATTGGGGTTTGTAAACCAAATTATGGTGGTGACCAGGACGATTAGCTTTCGTGAAGATATCAGTCAGTTGATCAGCTGAAGCAACCGAAAAAAGACGAAGAGTGCCCTCCTGTAGGTGATGATGCACAAAATGACAATCGATCTTGATGTGTTTTGTGCGCTCATGAAAGACATCATTGTGAGCAATTTGAATAGCATTGTGGCTGTCACAATAAAGAGGAGCACTAAATTGGTGATGAACACTCATATCCTATAGAAGCCATCGAAGCCAAAGGAGCTCAGAAGTAGTATTAGCAAGTGCTCGGTACTCAGCTTCAGTGCTAGAGAGAGCAACAACTTTCTACTTCTTACTCCGTCAAGATATAAGAGAATCACCCAAAAGAAAAAGAAAGTCAGTGGTAGACTGTCGGTTAGTAGGGTCACCTGCCCAATTAGCATTAGAGTAAACCTACAACGCCAAGGATGAGTGAGAAGAAAAATGAAGCCCATGAAACTACAATTCTTGGGCCTAGCAGATGACAATTTTTCTGCGTGGGTGGAGATTATGGGGTTTTGTGGCTGGCACAAAAGAGAGACCCACAAAAATTAACACAGAAACTGAAAAAGAAACTCAAGCTGAATTTGATCATAGCCTTGAGGCATGGGAAGGCACTCATTATAAGATTCTCTACTAGTTTATTAATACTTTTGTTCCTTCCATTCAGATTCTTCTTCCTAAGTTTCAGAATGCCAAGCTTGCTTGAGATTTTTTGGCAAACTGATACAATTGTTCTAGTGATGCTACTCTCTAGTTTCAGCTAGAATCTAAGCTCTATCAGATGCAGTAGGAACCTGGTCAGTCTATTGTTGAGTTTCATGCTCAGGTTAGTAGTGATTGGGATCAGCTTTCACAAGTAGACCCAACTTTTAAGGATGCTGACTCCATTAAGCTCATTGTGGACCATTGAGATCGTAGTCAATTAATTCACTTTATGATGCATATTCGGGATGATTTTGAAACCACTCGAGCATCATTACTCCATCATTCACCTTTTCCTACACTTGAAGTTTCTCTCACATAGCTCATTTCTGAGGGGACACAAAAAGAAACTCGCCAAGTCCATTCCACTGATTTGGTCATGGCTGTTGCACCGTCTAACTCCTCTATTACAACCACTCCCGCTGCAGCTGCTTCCTTCTGTAGACCACTTCGTTTCAACAGACAATGTCACTATTGTAAGGAAGATGGCCACTGCATCTCTAGTTGTCTAAAGAAAAAGGCTAAGGATGCTAGAGATGCTCATAAGGCTAAGTTTTCTTCATCTCACAAGCCTTTTGCTGTTGTTTCTACCATCCTATCAACTTCTGACTATCCCTCTACATCTCATTTTTCCTCTCTTATTATAGCTGACTTTGATGCCTTATCAGTCTCCTCAGGTAAATCTTCTCCTTGGTTTATCAACTCAGCCTATTGCAATCATATGACATCTTATTCTTCCTTGGTGTCTCATAAAAACCTGAAAAAAGAGAATATAAAGAAAATATCAACTGTATATTACTTTGGTGTACTTTTTCATATACATAAGGAGGTGAATTTATACTATAAGAGAATAATAAAGTATCCTAGTCTAACTAATGTGGGACAAAGATAAACATATAAACATATACACGTTAATATCCCCCCTCAAACTCTAGGTGAGATTGAAGATGTCAACTGGAGTTTGCAAACTAAATCACAATGACGACTAGGGGGATAAGGTTTAGTGAAGATATCAACCAATTGATCAGCCAAAGTAACTGGAAAAAGACGAAGAGTACCCTCCTGTAGGTGATGACGCACAAAATGTCAATCGATCTCGATGTATTTTGTACGCTCATGAAATACATCGTTGTGAAAAATATGAATAGCACTGCGATTGTCACAGTAAAAAGGAGTACTAGACTAATGAGAAACAACCATATCTTGTAGAAGCCAACGATGCCAAATGAGCTCAAAAAGTATCAGCAAGTGCTCGGTACTCAGCCTCAGTACTAGAGCGAGCAACAACTATCTGCTTCTTACTCCACCAAGATATAAGAGAGTTACCCAAAAGAAAAAGAATG
This sequence comes from Ilex aquifolium, assembly GCA_951799425.1. Lineage (NCBI taxonomy): Eukaryota > Viridiplantae > Streptophyta > Magnoliopsida > Aquifoliales > Aquifoliaceae > Ilex > Ilex aquifolium. Next base: position 15,469,625 of record OX637397.1, on the reverse strand, counting down.
GCAGTGGTAGACCGTAGGTCAGTAGGATCACTTGCCCAATTAGCATTAGTGTAAACCTATAACGTAAAGGATGAGTGAGAGGAAAAATGAAGTTCATGGAATAAGGTGCCCTTCACATACTGTAAGATGCGAAGAACAACTACATAGTGAACAGAACGGGGAACAATCATAAACTGGATAACGAGATGCACAACATAGACAATATCTAGCCTAGTAATAGTGAGATAAATTAGGCTTCCAACAAACTGTCGATAATGGGTGGCATCTGGCAAAAGCTCTCCATTAGTAGGACAAAGTTTAATGTTGGTCTTTAGGGGGCAGTCAACCATCTTACAATCGGTAAGACCTGCACGAGAGAGAATATCAGAAGCATACTTGGCCCAGGTCAAATAGTAGCCATAAGAGGATTGGGACACCTCTAGTCCAAGAAAGTAACTGAGAGAGCCCAAGTCTTTCATCTCAAAGTGATGACTCAAAAATTGCTTAAGTTCATGAATGCCAGAAAGATCATCACCAGTAATGATCATATCATCAACATAAAGTAGTAGAATAGTAATACCAACATTAGTATGATGAGTAAAAAGAGCAGAATCATAGGGGCCAGAAGCAAACTCAAGTTGTGCAATAATAGAGCTGAATTTGGCAAACTAGGCACATGGAGCTTGCTTAAGCCCATATAATGCACGTCGAAGGCGACACACCTTACCAGGAGGATGAGGACACCCCTAGGGAGGCTGCATATAGACCTCCTCATCCAAGTCACCATGTAAGAAGTCCTTCACATCCATCTGAAACAGAGGCCATCGGCGTACAAAGGCTATGGCCAAGAGAGAGTGAACAGAAGTAATGCGAGCAACAAGAGCAAATGTATCCTCATAGTCAATGCCATACTCCTATATAAAGCCCTTGGCTACTAGACGAGCTTTATATCACACCTTAAAACCATTAGAATTGGTTTTCTTCTTATATACTCATTTGTTCCCAACTACAGTCTTTCTAGGAGGAAAATCAACTAAATCTCAAGTATGAGTTTTGTGAAGGGCATCAAGTTCTTCAGACATAGCTCGCTGCCAGAGAGGGTCAGAATAAGCCTCGCGATAATTGCAAGGTTCATGAAGTGTAGCAAGAGTGGAAAAACAATGATAATTACTAAGATGAACAGGGGGAGCCCTTACCTTATTGGAACGATGAAGATCCAAAGTGGAGGACCACTCAGGTGGATCGGGTGAGATGATAGGATTAACAAATGGTCTAGATTTATGAGGAGCAATCATTGAGTTATACTAAGATGGATCAGATGTGATGATAGAATCAGCAGGCGGTCTAGAGTGTTGAGGAGCAGACGTTGAGTTATCAGCTGATGAGCTTACATTACCTGCATAAGAAACTTTGGGAAAAGATCTACAGATGGGTTAGTGAAAACAGGAGAATATGAGGAAGTATCATATGGGAATTTTGAAACATCAGTGAAGACCTTGTGTTCCCAGAACTGAACATAGCAGAAGACTCAAAGACACTTGGTTATAGGGTTATAACACCGATAACCCTTATATATGTTCAATGCCATAACCAAGAAAGCATCTGAGACGAGAAATGGGTTCAAGTTTTGTACACTCATGAGGTGGGAGTAAGACAAAATAAATGATTATGGTCTCATAATGTGATTGTTTGATGGAAAAGACTAATCATTTGTTTGGAAAAAGGTGGTAAATGTGATAATTTATTAAAGATTTGATGTTATGATAGTAATGGAACAATTTTGTTAATTTTGCAGGAAAATGATTAAAAATTGGACAAGATAAAGTGAATAAAGAAGCACAACTGCGGATGAGCTTTCTGGAATGCGCGTACGGACTGTGGAATGCTTTGCGTTTGGACGGAGTTGGCAGAATGTGAAGATTGATGTGCTTGAAGAGGTGGAACACATTGCTAGGTGTGTCCAAACCATTGAAAACATGCGCTCGGACACATGTTGCTAGAGTTGCCAACACCAGCAGCAGAGTTGGATTTCAATTAGATCTTTTCTTAAATAACAATATATATAAGAGGGGATAGTTGGGTATAAAAAAACATTGGAGCTTTAATCTATTTATTTTTATTCTTCTAGTTTAACTTTGTCATGTCTGGCTAAGAGGTTTGACTAGGGTTAGGGGAGAACCTCTCAATGACGTACGGTATTATTATTGACTTATTTGTTTAATGGTATGTAAAAATTTTTTAATTTAACTTTTGATTCTTAGTAAAGTTTTTGCTCTATAAAGATTCTTGAGTCATTGTGTCTTATACCTTGATTTCTTGAATATTATCTGCGAGACAAATAACTAGTTATTCCTTGCTTAAGTTAATTACAATTTATTTCGCATAATAATATAGCTAGGGGATTGTGCAGTCAAATCAAGAATTCGATTGTTATGAGAGTTTGATTTATTGTAGACTCCAGTCACAGTAAATACTTACAACCAGCAAATAGTTTTTGATTTTTCTGGATAAACTTTTAGTTATAAACAGAAGTGTTTTCTCGTTATTATTGATAAATTTGGTGACTGTTGACACTTGATTCTTGTCTAGGTTTGAAAACTAAGTCTTTAATCATTACTGTATAGATTTGAGAGGGTGTACCTGATGCTCTAGTATTTTGCACACTGTTTTAATCAATTTATTCAATTATCCAAATTCAAACATTCTTATTATTTTACAAGTTTGTTAACCGTTTAGTGTGGTGTCTATTTGTTTTCACAATTCTCTGAGGGTTCGACCTCGGTCTTTCGAGTCTATATTACTTTGCACAACCTGCGCTTGAGTTTACATATTTGAAGTTGTAGCAAGTTTTTGGCGCCGTTGCCAGGGAACTGTTGAAAGACAAGGAGCCACCATTACATTTATTGAGGTTTTCGTGGTTTACGATTCGTCGGAGATCCTGTAACTTCGTTCCATTTTTATTTTGCTTAAATCTATTTTCTTTTTGTCATTCAATTTTGTTTTCTGTTTTATTTATTTCTTTTAATTGTTTTATGAGTTCTTGGCATTGTGATTTGAGTGGACGCTTAATAAGTGAAGACTTAGATACTCTGTTTGGAAACTTATTTGACACATCTAATTCAAATCATATATCGCACACAATGGCTGCAGATCCCAATAATAATAGGAGAAATAATTTTCCTGAATACGAAGATCATGAAGATAGAATAAGTAATCATGATGAGAATGATGTCGACAATTTGAATGCTAATCAAGGTTGGACTTTGCGTGAATATCTGCAACATGCACGTCACATTGTACCTTCATGCATCATTTTTCCATTACAGGCCACAAGTTTTATTTTTAAACCTGACATGATTGCATTACTTCCAAAATTTCATGGCATGGATTCGGAAAACCCTTACTTGCATATTAGGGATTTCGAGGAGGTTTGTGCTACATTTCATGATCAAACTGTTTCTGTGAATACAATCAGGTTGAAACTCTTTCCTTTTTCATTAAAGGAAAAAGCTAAGACTTGGTTGCATTCCCTCAGACCTAGGTCTATAGGCACATGGCCAGAGATGCAGAAGGAGTTTTTGAAAAAAAAATTCCTACACATCGTACAAACTCTTTTAAAAGGCCAATCATGAATTTTTCTCAGAAAGAGTCTGAAAAATTTTACCAAAGTTGGGATAGATTTAAAGACCTTCTCGCATCCTGCCCACATCATGGATACGAGAGCTGGCGTGTGTTAAGTTTCTTTTATGAAGGTTTGACCCCTCAAATGCACCAGTTCATAGAAATGATGTGTAATTGTGACTTTATGAATAAGGAACTAGACGAGGCCTTTGATTTTCTAGATCGTTTAGCCGAGAATGCACAATCTTGGGACACCACGTCCCAAGAGCCTCCTAAGAATAAGAACACACAATCTTCATTGAGTGAGGGCAAATATCAATTGAGGGATGAAGATGACCTAGAAGATAGAATTGCTACATTGGCTAGGAGGGTTGAGGCTATGGAGTTTAAAAAGGTTAATAAGATAGACACTATCCCTATTGAGGAAATTTGCAACATTTGTGAAATTCCTGGACATCCCATAAATGAGTGTCCAACAATTCCTGTTCTAAAAGAAGTCTTGTATGATCAAGCAAAGGTTGCAAATACTTTCTTAAAGCCTTATACAACCCATATTCTAATACATATAACCCTGGGTGGAAAAATCATCCCAATTTTAGTTGGAAGGGTGAAAATCATGCATCACAAATACCTCAATAGAGTTCCTCTAATTTTGTTCCTTACACTCCACCTCCAAAGAGGAATTTTGAAAAGGTATTGTCACAATTCATGCAAAGTCAGAAAAATTTTAACAATCAAACTACTCAGGCTATAAATGATATCAGGATTACACTCATTAAATTGACCACTGCCCCATGCCATCAAGAGAAAGATAAGTTTTCATATCAACCCTAACCAAATCCACAGGGTCAATTTAATGTGAATGAGACTGACACATCTGACACTACCCATGAGCAGGTTAAGTATATCACCACACTTCGTAGTGGAAAAGTAATTAACAAAACTTTTCCTACTAAAGTTCAAGAATCTGATGAAATTTCAAAACCTACGGAGAATGGTGATAGACTGATCATTCTGAGATCATCAAGCCTGAGAGGTATCCGACATCTGCACCATTCCCACAAAGATTACATCTATCAAGCCAAACATGCACAATGATATGTTAAAAATTTTGTAAAGATCAATATCCCCTTGTTGGATGCCATAAAACAGATACCTTATTATGCAAAAGTTTTGAAAGATTTGTGCACTGTTAAACGGAAATTAAATGTGTAAAAGAAGTCATTTTTAACTGAGCAAGTATCTTTCAGCATACAATATAGGACTCCACCAAAGTATATAGACCCTGGTTGTCCCAACATCTCTTGTGTTATAGGAAACCATAAAATTGAACAGGCTTTACTAGATTTGGGAGCTAGTGTGAATTTCTCCCTTATTCAGTATATATGAGCAATTAGAGTTAGGGGAGTTAAAGCCTACTTCGGTTGCACTTCAATTGGATGACCATTCAATAAAGATACCGAGAGGTATGGTGGAAGATATATTGGTCGAGGTTGATAATTTCTATTTTCCTGTGGATTTTATAATTTTGGACACACAACCTGTGTTAAGTTCTAATACTCAAATCCCTGTCATATTAGGCAGACCATTCCTAACTACTTCAAATGCCCTGATTAACTGCAGGAATGATGTGATGAAGTTATCTTTTGGTAATATGACATTAGAACTTAATATTTTTAATGTGTGTAAACAACCAGGGGAAGTTGATGAGGATGTGCATGAAGTAAATATGATTGAATATATTGTTCCAAACAGAGTATATGTTTCTTCTTTGTTTAATCCACTTGAAACATGTTTGTTGGAACAACCTTCTTTGTTAGAGATGATTCAAAATAATTCTGAATTAGTGAATTGATTTATTTGTTGAATTCTTCACAGGTTCTTGAAGTAAAAGATTGGAAACAAAAATTCGAGGAGCTTCTACAAAGAACCAATCCACCAGTTGCATCAAGTGCTAAGGCTCCCAAGCTCGAATTAAAACCATTGCCGGTAGATTTAAAGTATGTATATCTAGGGGAGGATGAAACATATCCGGTAATAATTTCTTCTCATATAATTTCAGCACAAGAAGGTATGTTGTTACAACTTCTTAGACATCATAAGGATGTTATTGGTTGGACTCTTGCTGATATAAAAGGGATTAGTCCTTTAGTTTGCACTCACAAGATATACATAAAAGATAATGCTAAAACATCTAAGGAAATGCAAAGGAGACTTAATCCACATATGAAAGAAGTGGTCTGAAATGAGGTGCTGAAATTGTTAGATGTAGGGATAACTTAACCTATTGCAAATAGTAAGTGGATAAGTCCTACACATGTAGTCCCCAAGAAATCAGGTGTTACTATAGTTGCGAATGAAAATAATGAACTTGTACCAACTAGGACAATAATTGGTTGAAGGATGTGCATTGACTACAGGAAATTAAATTTTGTGACTAGAAACGATCACTTCCCTTTGCCTTTTATGGACCAAATTTTGGAAAGGGTGGCATCAAATATGTTTTATTGCTTTTTGGATGGTTATTCAGGATATAATCAAATTGAGATAACCCTAGAAGGCCAAGAGAAAACCACATTTACTTGACCTTTTGGTACTTTTGCATATCGAATGATGCCCTTTGGACTTTACAATGCACCTGCAACCTTCCAAATGTGTATGCTTAGTATTTTTAGTGATATGGTTGAGCGTTTTCTTGAAGTCTTTATGGATGATTTTACTATTTTTTGTGATTCATATGATGATTGTCTTTCAAATATTGAGAAAGTATTAATTCGATGTGAAGAAAAGAACCTTGTACTTAATTGGGAAAAATGTCACTTTATGGTTCGAAAGAGAATTGTCCTTCGTCACATTGTCTCTTCTGAAGGAATTCAGATAGATAGAGCTAAAATTGAACTAATTGCCAATTTACCTATTCCCAAAACCCTTAAGGATGTTAGATTTTTCTTGGGTCACACTAGTTTTTATAAGAGGTTCATAAAAGACTTTAATTCTATATCTAGACCACTTTACCACCTCCTAGGGAAAGACACACATTTTGGGTGGGATGCATTGTGCCAAAAGGCTTTTTAAAAGCTGAAAGGTATGCTCACTACTGCTCCAATTATGCAACCCCCAGATTGGAGTTTTCCTTTCGAAATTATGTGTGACGCTAGTGATTATGCCGTGGTGGCAGTTTTAGGGCAAAGTAATGAGAAAAAATCAGATGTCATATATTATGCTAGTAGGACCTTAAATAATGCACAAATGAATTATTTCACTATAGAGAATGAATTACTAGCAGTAGTATTTGTCCTAGAAAAGTTTAGGTCTTATCTAGTAGGATCTCGTATTGTTATTTTCACAGACCATGCAGCTCTAAAATATTTGTTGACAAAGAAGGATGCAAAATCAAGACTGTTTATGTGGATCCTCTTACTCCAAGAATTTGACCTAACAATCAAAGATAAAAAAAGAGTAGAGAATATTGTGGCTAACCACTTGTCTAGACTTGTGAGTGATGTGTCAATAGAGATAATGCCGATCAAGGATACATTCCCTGATGAACAATTGTTGGCTATTTCGTCATTACCTTGGTTTGCTTACATTGTGAATTTTCTTGTTACAAGTAATATGCCACCATCTTGGAATGCCTTGGATAAGAAGAAATTCTTGGTCGAAGTAAGAAATTTTTTGTGGGATGATCTATACCTTTTCAAATACTGTTCAGATCAAATTATTAGGAGATGTGTACCTGATCATGAGGTTTTGTCATTCAAGAGTGTGTAGGGGCCACTTTTCAATGAAGAAAACCGCTGCAAAAGTTTTACAGTATGGATTTTATTGGCCAACAATTTTTAAAGATGCTTATAATTTTTGTAAAGTTTGTGAGCGTTGTCAAAGACTAGGGGGATTAACCCATAGAAATATGATGCATCTTAATCCAATTTTGATAATATAAATTTTTGACTGCTGGGGCATTGATTTCATGGGACCTTTCCCCCCATCTTTTGGATAGATGTATATTTTAGTGGTAGTGGATTATGGTTCTAAGTGGGCTGAGGCTATACCATGTTGGACAAATGATCATAAAGTTGTTTTCAAATATTTAAAAGAAAATATTTTGTCCAGATTTGATATACCTCGAGCCATTATTAGTGATGAGGGATTGCATTTTTGCTATAAATATTTTGAAACTTTAATGAAAAAATATGGTGTAACACATAAAGTTGCAACCCCTATCACCTACCGACAAGTGGTCAAGCAGAGCTAGCCAATCGGGAGATCACTTATATTTTAGAAAAAATAGTGAACCCTGATCGTAAAGATTGGTCATTATGACTAACTGATGCGTTATGGACATATCGCACCGCTTACAAAACCCCGATTGGCATGTCTCAGTATACATTAGTGTATGAAAAAACTTGTCATTTACATGTGAAGTTGGAACATAAAGCATATTGGGCCATTAAAATGTTTAATTTTGGTCATGACAAAGCTAGCGCTTTACAAAAATTACAGCTAAATGAGCTTGAGGAAATTCAAAATGAGGCTTATGATAATTCTAGGATTAGCAAAGAGCGAATGAAGGTGTTCCATGATAAAAATATTTTGCATAAGACTTTTACACCTTCACTAAAAGTTCTTTTGTATAATTCTAAATTACGTATCTTAAAAGGAAAACTTTGAACTAGATGGAGTAGTCTGTATATTGTTAAAGAAGTTTTTCCTTATGGAACAGTGGAAATAGAAAATCTCAAGAATGAGAATATTTTTAAAGTTAATGGACAACGATTGAAACCATTCTTGGGGGGAGGTATAGTAGAAGTGGAATTCATCGGGTTAATGGACCCCCACTACGAATAATTCATCTCTAACATTCTAACCAATTTTTGTACATTGTTGTATATTGTATTTTTTTATGAGATATTGCAGATACATGTGCACATGATATCACATCTGGTAAGTCCTTCTTTACTCTTAACTGTGCTTATACTGTTTATTAATACATTGGGGATAATGTAAAATTTTGAGTGGAGGGGGGGGGGGGGGTGAGCATGATTGCTTTATTAATTATATATTGTGCACATGCATGTACAATATTTTTTTTCCATAATAAAAAAAAAATCTTGTTTTTTTTTTTTTTTTAATTTTGAGGCTAAGTTTTGTTAGTTTAAGTAGGAAAGTAGTTAATGATTGAAAAATTTTCTAAGTATGGAGAAGGGAGTCCACTAGAACTCGCGTCCGAACGTGCATGGCATGAAGGAAAATCTCTGGACCATGTGTTCGGACGTGAGCTTAAGGAGCTGTGTTCTTTGGAACATGTGTCCGGATGTGGTTGAGCATGCGTCCGGACGCAAACACCAAAGGTTTCAAATTCAGGAGACGCGTCCGGACATGAATTGATCACGCGTCCGGACGCGTGACCTTTAAGGCTGTTTAATGAGGTCGTTGGGAGGCGCATCCGAACGGATGATACTTTGCGTCCGGACGCGTGTGGAAAACTATAAATACTAGTGTCCTAAACTTTTTTTTTTTCACATTTTCTCCTCAATTAGCTTAGTTCAGTTACCTTTCCCGCCTACTTCAAATTTTTTTTTCATTGCTTCTTCTTCATGGCACCTCCACAAGCTTCAACTTCTAAGAGGGCTCGTATCGATACCCAGAACACTTAAGATGAAGACCTCACTTTTGACTCCCTCCGCTTTGAGACTTTGGAAGCACGGGTCAGATTTTGTTAGTATTACGCAAACAAGCATTTTCTTTGCGAAAGACAGATAGAGTATGAGGACTTTGCCTGGTTAGGAGTCCGGGATATTATTTACTCGAGGAGGTGGGCCGGGAGTGGGACGGGAGTGGCCTTGCATACCTGTTCTGGCACACGAGTTCTACAGCAATGCGGATGACTGTGACAATGAAATTTTTCATACATATGTTCGGGGTAAGCACATTAGAGTTGACGCCACTTTTATCGCTAGGATGACGGGGATGGTTCAAGCTAGAGTGCCCAACCCGGATTATCCCCAGGCCTATTCGGGTGATGTAGTAGGGAGAGAGCTATTGGGGGACAAGGAATTTGTGTGGACAAATGAGTTTAGATTTCTTCAGCAGGGTGACCTGCAAATAAGTACAAGACACTGAATTTGATTTTAGTATCGAATATTTTGCCCCTACTGAGGAACATCCATATTTACCCAGACCGAGTTCGACTTCTCTATGCTATGGGCACAGGATGTTCTATCGACCTCCCCTCATTGATTTTTGCTGAGATGAGACAGGCAATTCTGGACCCAAAGAAGGGTCTCTACCTTTTGCTGGCTTAACTACGACCTTGTGTGAGCAGGCTAGAGTGGTGGTAGATGACATTATGGACCGGGCTAAGAAAGTGGTGGTTCTCAATTCTGTCTCTAAACTGAAGAGTCAGAGTGTATCTAGAGCAGTAGGGGAGAGAGGTGGTAGATGCCACTTGATTCTTGTCTAGGTTTGAAAACTAAGTCTTTAATCATTACTGTATAGATTTGAGAGGGTGTACCTGATGCTCTAGTATTTTGCACACTGTTTTAATCAATTTATTCAATTATCCAAATTCAAACATTCTTTTTAAAAATTATTTTACAAGTTTGTTAACAGTTTAGTGTGGTGTCTATTTGTGTTCACAATTCCCTAAGGGTTCGACCTCGGTCTTCCGAGTCTATATTACTTTGCACAACCTACGCTTGGGTTTACATATTTGAAATTGTAGCAATAAACACAACCAAAAACTTTTAAAAGAGAATAATCAGGTTCCTTTCCACAGAGAAGTTCATATGGAGATTGATTAGAGATAGTAGGAGATTGATTAGAGATAGTAGGAGATGAAACTCGATTGATAGTGTAAACAGCAATAAGGGAGGCTTCTCCCCAAAAACATTATGGGAGAGAGACAGAGAGAATGAGAGAACGAACAGTGTCAATAATATGATGATGCTTATGTTATGCATAACCATGCTGTTGGGAAGTGTAAGGACACGATCGATGAGACAGACAATGTTATACATAACCATTCTGTTGGGAAGTGTAAGGACACAATCGATGAGACAAGGTGTCTGTCTGTTTAAGTTCTTTGATGAATGGGGCAGCTTTATACTACATGTCATTATCAGAACGAAAGATTTTAATAGTGCAATCAAACTGAAATTTTATCATCTGCTTAACATCACGAAATATATTAAGTAAATCAGAGCGATCATGTAAAAGATAAATCTATGTGTATCGTGAATAATCATCAATAAAATTTATAAAATAACGAAACCCACCCTTAGTGGAGACAGGAATAGGTCTCCAAATATCATAATGAACCAAATCAAAAGGTGCAGAAGATAAAGAATCACATATACTAAAAGGTAAAACTTTCTGTTTTCCCAATTAACAAGACATATAGTCAAAAGATTCAAATTTAACATCTCTTAAACAACCACTAGAAACTAAAGACTGGTCACGAGATAAAGATGCATGACCGAGACGAGAGTGCCAAATACTGGAAGGCACAACATTAACAAGAGGTTGAACAAAACAAGAGTTAGGCATATGCAAAGATGTAAGCTCAAAAAGGCGACCAACTTTACGTCGGGTCCCAACGAGCTGACCCGTTTTCTAATCCTGGACATCACACCCTTTTTGAGAAAATGTTAAGATAAGACCACATTCAACAAGTTGACCAACACAAAAAAGATTTAGAGATAAGTTAAGAACAACATATGTGTCAGATACAAAAATAATAGGTTCAGAAATAGGACCAATATGGGTAATAGGCATATGTGAGGCATAGAGCTAAAAGACTTCTTATGAGGCACTAGGTAAGGATCAGATGTCATATAATTACGACAGGCTGAGTCGATAAACTAGGGAGAAGATTTACCTGAGGAGACTGATAAAACAAAGGAAAAGAAAGATATAACCTTGGTCACAATTGCCTCAAGGTCAGCAACAGTAAGAGAAGACTTACTTGAGGAAACTGAAAATGCAAGAGAAGAATGGGAAAGAACCTTGGTCATAATTGCCTCAAGATCATCTATAATAAGAAAATACACATAAGTTACTGATGCGGGAGTGGCTTGAGTAGAGGAGCTAATCAGTGTAACGACCATGACCAGATTAGTGATCGGCGTAGGTCGGAACATCGCCGAATGGTGACCGAAAGGTTGCCGGAGGATAGTCAGAGATTACCGGAGGATGGCCAGGAGACGATCAGAACGTATCTAGAAGACTACCGAAAATTCGTTGGAGGATGGTCGAGGTAGATCGAAAGTTCACCGGAGAAAGGCCGAAGTAGATCGGAACTCCACCTGAAGATGGCCAGAGGATAGCCATAGCAGATTGGAACTCCGCCGAAGGATGGTCGAAAGTTTGCCGAAGGATAGCTGGGGACCAGATCGGAACTCCGCCAGAGGATGGCCGGAAGAGGAAGAACCTCAAAAGTTATGATATAGAGGATCCCTCATAGGGAAACTCTAGAGCATACTATCATTGACTATAAGGATTCACGAGCCTAGGCTCTGATACCATATGTAGCAGGTTGGAAACTCATCGGAGGATGGCCGGAAGAGATCAGAACGTCGTAGGAGGATGGTCGGAAGTTTGCCGAAGAATGTTCTCAACTTATTGGAACGTCGCGGGAGGATGGTTGCTTCAACTTTAATAATGTAAACCTAAGCGCAGGTTGAGCGAAGTAATATACTTCTCGGAATACCGAGGTCGAACCCTCAAGGAATTGTAACAAGAAAGCAATCACACAAATACTAAAACAAACTTAAAAATAAATGATTTGTTTAAGGAATTGTTGAATGGAGAAAATTGATTTAAATAATTAAAACAGTAAAATAAATATACCAGAGCATCAGGTACTCCCTCTCAATTCCGTACAATAACGATTAAAGACTCAATTTTTAACTCGAGACAAGAATCAGATGTCGGTTGATTCAAGTAACAAATCAAGTACGAAAACCAAAAGTTATAATCAACAGATTATTCAAGAACCTAAATAATCGTCCAATTATATTATTTTACGAAATAATGATAATTACCTCAAGCATAGAATAACCAGTTATTTACTCGCAGAGAAATTCAAGCAATTGATGTACATGACACAACAACTCAAGGATTTTTACAGAGCAAAAATTTTGCTAAAAGATCAGAAGTTAAATTAACAAAACATCGTAAATCATTAAACTCAGAATCAATAACGTTACCATACTTCCTTGAGAGGTTCTCTCCTAGCCCTAGTTTAGCCTTCTAGCCAGACATGATCAACAAAAATTAAAGCTAAAATTAAAGAGTTCCTAGGCAAAAAGGGTCATGCCTTTTACAAGGTCTTCAACTCCTATTTATAACTTTATTCCCGGAAAAGATTGACTTGCATTGAAACTCTTAATCTGGCGTTGGCAGACCAACACACGCATCCGGACGCGCGTTCTTCAACTGTCCAGACGCAAATTCTAGTGTACTCCTTTTCTGCTTCTTTGCTTTCTGCCACTTGCGTCCGGACGCGTTTACTTCCCCCGTCCGGACGCGAATTCCAGTATGCTTCCTCCTAAGCTATACTTCATCTTTCCTTACTTTCTTCCAATTTTATGCTATTCTCCTACAAAATACACACAATTTATCTTTTATTAGCATAGCACCAGTTCTTAAATAATCTACTATATTTATCATACTTTCATAACTAAATAATTAATCTTTTCCAGTAATAAATGTACATATTGGACCTCAATCACACCCCCCAACTCTGACCTTGCTAGTCCCTAGTAAGGCAAAAAAAACACTAACTAAAAACAAAACAAAACCACTTATGTAAGCTTCACGATTACATTTAGCATATGCAACAAGCCTTTAAACCCCTAAGTTTCCACTAGTGGACGAGTATAGTCTCGTGAGGGTTTCCAGATATGATACCCACAAACATCACCCTGTCATCAAATATCTGAATAATAATTTTATAACACAAATTGCTACCACAATATATAAATTCTTAGCTGCAAACTTTTTATAAGCACATGCAAAGCAAAATATAGAACTATGCGCTATATAAATGTATGCACTTATCATATTCTCATATAAACTCGTGTGTAGTGTGGATTAACTATACCAAATCAATAATTTATCCGGTAATCACCTCTACAACTATCAACTATTCATCTCAATGTCAAATCTCACTAGAAAATTCACTCATAAAATATTCTCTCAGATTATAGTGACTATTCTCTCAAATATCACATGTGAGAAGAAGATATTTAAGTCAAAACAAAATAATGCTCACATGTCTATTAAAATAATTGTAATCCAAAAGAAAAGGATTTGACATAGTCTCATGAAAGGAAATCAACACACAATAAACAAATAATCATCATTCTTTTCCTTATTCACACAAGTTATGCATCCACCAATATACTCTTGAGATCAAATAGGTCTTTATCTAAGGTTGTAATGGGGCCTTGAGATTAGGGTTTTGAAATGAAGGATATTCAGGAATTCAAAAGACTATCCCGAGAGAACATTTACATTACACAACCAAACCTCTTTCATAGTCTTTCACTCTTCACCCTTTAGAAGCACAATTTACAACACTTGCTCATATTTTTTCAAAACTCATGCTTGCTATTTTTTTTCTCTTTTTTTTTCAATTTGATTTTCACAAGTAAACATATTGTCTTTCTTTTTTTTCAACTTTTTTTTTTTTTTTAGCAAGACAACTAATGCAGATATTCACAAGTATGAAAAACTTTTTTTTTTTAATCATCTTTTCTGAACCAACATTTTCCAAATTACATAAACCAAAAAAAGTTCAATCTCGAGATAACCAAGGGTAAATGATATTATTTTTTCCATCGGCTTGGTTATTATATGTTTGGTATAAGAAATAAAATTTTGCTTCAAAGGCTCAATCATGGCTTCTAGGGATAATAATATTCAAAGAATAAGGCTTAAACTCAAATAATATCAAAGATGGCCTAAAATCATATCTCAAGAGCTTTTAATAACACACTACCTATACAAATAATTTAAAGTCAGGCAATCATTCACAATATTGGTGTTGACCAAAACAAAAATAATGAGACTATTGAAGGAGATTAGCTGAATAAAAATATTTTTTATTGAGTAAATGTAAATAACCCTCCAAGAAAGATTGGATCAAAACTCACTAGGGTTTTTATGCATCTCCACTGTATGTTTTAAGTTCTCAAGGTAAAATACCTAACAAATTTTCAACTTGGTAAAGTCTAAAGTGCACAAATTGTGAGTTTTTATAAGAACATGATATGAGATACAAAAATATAGAATAAAGTTTTGTATGATGCTTAAACAGTTGCAAATTTAAAGCTAAGCAAATTATTTATATATTGTAGTGTCAAATTATGTATAAAAATGTTATTTAGATATTTGATAGCACAACTGAACAAAATATGCATTTCATATACTATTTGGAATTTTCGTACAATGCATAACCCAAAAGATAAAAGAAATCAAGCCTAACAAAAATCTACCCAAAATAGGCTTTGATTTCTACAGCTGACTGACAGAAAATAAAGAAAACAACCATCAAACTCGGGACCTAGAAGAAACATGCTAAGATGAGGGGCCTGCCTGACTCTGAGAACTTTGCCCTAAACCCCTCATCTGAGCCCTCAACTCTCTCATCTCTCTCCTCATCTTTCTCTGTCCTCTCAAAATCTCAAAAAGTATATGTCTGTCAGTCCTGGGATCAGTGTCCTCATCCACTGGCAACTCAAAATCCTCATCAATATTGAGGAACTGATCCCACTACTCCTCCCCTGGCACCGTTCCCTCAGATGTGGCTTGTTCACCAACTGGACCTCTCTCTCCTGGTACCGGTCTCGCCACACTCTGGCTCTTTAAAAGAGAACCAGAGTTGAGCACTACCACCTTCTTGGCTCGCTCCATGGTAGCATCAATCACTACCCCAGCCTGCTCACACAATGTCGTGACCAGGCCGGCAAAAGGAAGAGATGGTTTTTTTTGGTCCACTATGGCTTTTCGCATTTCGGCAAAAATCAGTGAAGGAAGGTCGATGGACTTCCCAGTCCCCATGGCATACAACAGACGAGCACGGTCAGGGTAAATGTGGTTGTTCCTCAGTAAAGGGTAAATATTCGATACTGAGATTAGATTCAGTATTTTATACTTATTAGTCAGATCACCTTGCTGAAGATACCGAAGATTTGAGGTCCAAACAAATTCATCATCTCCAAGTAGTTCCCGACCAACTTCATCTCCAGAATAATTATGGGGGTAGTCTGAGTTGACCACCTGAGCCTGGGCCATTCCAATTAGTCTCGCAATGGACGTGGTATCCACCCTAATGTCTTTACCCCGAACGTAGGTACGGATGAGACCATTCCCATAGTCATCGGCGTTGCTATAGAACTCCCTAGCTAAGATGGGGATGCACAACCACTCTTTTTCCATGAATCTGGCCCACCTCCTAGATGTGATAATGTCCCGAATCCCCAGTCTAGCAAAATCTTCATGTTCAACTTTCCTCTCACATACAATAGGTTTAGTTGTAGGACTTCTGCCCTAACCGGTCATCAATATGTGTTAGAGATTCTTAATGGCCATGATCGTGTATCCCTTGAACAATTTCGGATGGAAAAACTTGTGTTTATTTCATTGTGCAAGTTAATGAAAGTAAAGAACTTGTTGTGTGATAGCAGAAACGTATCAAGTCAAGAGAAGCTAGCTATATTTTCAATCACTATTGGTCACAATGAGCGAAATAGAATGATGCAAGAGCGATTTCAACATTCTGGGGAAACAATAAGTTGACACTTCAATGATGTTTTATTAGGGATGACCAAACTTTTAATGAAAATCATCAAGCCTCATCAAAATTTCAATTGCATCCCTCAAGAGATCAGATTGAATCCTAAATACTATCCATATTTCAAATATTGTATAGGGGCAATTGATGATACACATGTTAGCGCTCATGTTCCTACTTCAAAACAGATTCTTTTTAGAGGTAAGAAGATAGTATGCAAGCAGACCGTCTTAGCAACATGTTCTTTTAACATGATTTTCACATTTGTCAATTCTGGGTGGGAAGGAACGGCTCATGACTCCAGAGTGCTACTACATTACATTCGTAATAGGCATCCAAAGCCACCTCTAGGTATGAGCAAAGAATGCGTTAATTAATTTTGTTTGCATTCTTAACTACATAGAATAACTAATGATTTTGTTGCCCTTTTTAGGAAAATATTATGTGGTAGACGCTAGCTTCCATAATATGGATGGTTATCTTACTCCTTATAAGGAAACGAGATATCATCAATCCGAATTTCGTAGAGGGGGAAGGCCTCATGGGAAAGAGGAGTTGTTCAATCATCCACATTCTTCATTAAGGAATGAGATTGAACGGTGTTTTAGAGTATTAAAGAAAAGATTTTCAATTTTACAACAAATACCCTGTTTTGATTTCACTAAACAAATGTTTATTTTTGTTGTTTGCATGACTTGCCACAACTACATAAGACTTCATGACACCAGAAACGTATTATTTAAAAGGGATGCTAATGACGACGTGGAGTTAGAGGAGGAAGACAATGTAAACCAAATTACTTTTGAAGAGGATATTGATTTGTCATATACAAATCCAATGTATAGGAAAGAGAGAACGTATTGCTTTAACAATTCTAAGGGACAATCAAACATGATTTTTTATTGTATTTCCTATTAACATGTGTTTTGCGACTTTAGTATGTCATTGGGATAGTTGGACTATGTAGTTTTTTTTTCGTATGATACCTTTATTAATATGATATTTTTGTGTATGATATTTTTTTTGTGTATCATTATATGTGTAGTGTATGTTTGTATATGTGTATTCAATGTTATTAACAATTGTGACACAAATAAATATTTTCACATCCAAACGTGATTTTTATAAAATATATTAATTTAAGTATTTTAAATTTTGAATATCCAAACGGTACTTATTTAATAAAAGTGTTTTTCTTATAAACACTTTTAATAAATATTTATTAAAAAAATAATTTTTGGATTTCATAAGTCGTCCCAAACACACTCTAAGTCTATTTCAATGTATAGTCAATGAAATAGAATATTAAAATATTGAATGTCTTGGACAATAAAATTGAAATAGTGTTTTCTCCTACTTCACTAAGTGGATATTTCACTGTTTTAAATTGGTAATTTTTTTTTTTTTTTTTTGGGTTCATTCTTTCATTTGCCATTAAAATTCAAAATTTCATTGTCAATTTGAAAAGTGAGGATATTCTACTGTTTAAATTTGTATTTCTTCTCTATCTCTCCCTTTCTTCATTTATAGGGCATGTTTAGTTTATGTATTAAAATATTGAATTATATTAATTTAATCCGGTGATGATGTAATATCAAGTTTAGATTAGATTATAATGACCTGATATTAATTTATTATCAATCCCGATCTGATTCACTATTGTCATTTAACACATAATACTAGGTAGTAATGAATACCATACAGTAGGTGGAATTATTTTAGCAAGTTAGGTATTAAAACACACAATAACTTTATTATCCTTATAAACCTAAATTCACACATTCATATAAAAGTTACACATTCCCCAATTTCATCATTTGTTTCTACCCAAACCAAACATGCCCTAATACATTATGTATTCGGGAGGCCTGCTTGGATCTCGGAGTATTCTTGTCCAAAACATGAATAATCATACGCTTCTCTTGTCCACTGTCTCTTTTGTGAAAAACCCTAATCCCACCCATTTCATGCTTTCAAATTTCTCCCCAAAGAATGAGCAAACACAGGCTACAATTTGCTCTCTCCCGATCTATACTGCACTCTTTCAGGCCCAATAGTTACTTCCCTCAAACCCCACCTCCAGATTCTCTCTCATCCTCATTTTCCCGCCAAATAGTCTCTCTCTTTTCCAGACTCAGCAGCACCTCATCGCCCGACAATCTCGACGGATTGGTCAACCCGGAGCTCGATTTTCCGGGAAACGAGTCGAATTTACTGGACAATTCTCGGTTCGAGTCCATTTCAGCCGAAGAATTTGCCATTTTGAGAGACTCGTTGTCGGACTCTGGTGCTGATTGTGGCTCTCTGAGAGAAGTTTTGAATTGGGTAAGAGCTCAAATGATGCATTTTTTATATTGAATATCATAAGGAGCAACCGTGATGGGTTTGGGGACAAAACCAATAAAATTCTTAGGCATTTTAGAGACAAATTGAATGAAAATTTTGTGATTGACGTGTTAAAACTCGTACAGAACGCTGAACTAGGTGTAAAATTTTTCATATGGGCCGGTCGGCAAATTGGGTATAGTCACACTGTACCGGTTTATAATGCTTTGTTAGATTTATTGAGTTGTGATAAAAATGAAAAAATGTTGGAATATATTTTGAGAGAAATTAAGGATGACGATGAAGAGGTACTTGGGAAATTGCTTAATCTGTTGATTAGGAAGTATTGCCATAGTGGGTTGTGGAATGTTGCATTGGAGGAGCTGGGTAGGCTCAAAGATTTTGGATATAAACCCTCGAAAGCAACTTATAATGCTCTGGTTCAGGTTTTTTTAGAGGCAGACAAGTTTGATATGGCGTACTTGGTTCATAAGGAGATGTCAGATTTGGGTTTTAAAATGGATGGGTATACTCTGGGTCGTTTTACAAATTCTCTCTGCAAAGTGGGGCGGTGGAGGGAAGCTCTTGATTTGATTGAGACGGAAGAGTTTGTGCCCAATACGGTAATTTACACGAAAATGATATCCGGATTATGTGAAGCTTCGCTTTTTGAAGAAGCTATGGATTTCTTGGACAGAATGCATTCTGTTTCTTGCATTCCTAATGCTGTAACATATAGGATTTTGCTTTGTGGGTGTTTGAATAAAAGAAAGCTGGGTAGGTGTAAACGAATTCTTAGTATGATGATCACAGAAGATTGTTACCCTAGTCCTAATATATTTAATTCTCTTGTTCATGCTTATTGCAGATCAGGAGACTACACTTACGCTTATAAGTTGCTTAAGAAAATGGTAGTGTGTGGATGTCAGCCTGGATATGTGGTTTATAACATATTAATTGGTGGTATTTGTGGAAATGAGGAGTTACCGAGTTTGGATGTGTTGGAATTGGCTGAAAAGGCTTACAGTGAAATGCTTGAAGCTGGGGTTGTATTGAACAAAAACAATGTCAGCAATTTTGCACGGTGCCTTTGTGGGGCTGGAAGATTTGAGAAAGCCTATAATGTTATTCGTGAGATGATGAGCAAGGGATTTTTACCTGATATTAGTACATACACCAAAGTAATTGGTTTTTTGTGTAATTCCTCCAAAGTAGACAAAGCTTTCTTATTGTTTCAAGAAATGAAAAGGAATGGTATTATTCCAGATGTTTATACGTACACAATTCTAATTGATACATTTTGTAAAGCTGGCCTTATTCAACAAGCTCACAGCTGGTTTGATGAAATGGCAAGGGATGGTTGTGCCCCTAATGTAGTGACTTATACCTGTCTCATTCACGCTTACCTTAAAGCTAGGAAGGTCTCCAATGCAAACGAACTCTTTGAGAGTATGCTATCAGAAGGTTGCATTCCAAATGTTGTCACATTTACTGCTTTGATTGATGGTCACTGTAAAGCGGGAGAGCTTGAAAAAGCTTGCCAAATTTATGCCAGAATGAGGGGCAATGAGAAAGTCCCTGATGTAGATATGTACTTTAGGGTTAGTAGCAGCAATATCAAAGAGCCAAATGTTGTTACATATGGGGCTCTGGTGGATGGTTTCTGCAAAGCGCACAGGGTGGAAGAGGCCCGCAACCTATTGGATGCAATGTCGACCGAAAGTTGTGAGCCAAATCATATTGTATACGATGCTCTCGTTGATGGATTTTGCAAGGTTGGGAAGCTTGATGAAGCACAAGAGGTATATGCTAAGATGTCTGAACGTGGACACAGTCCAAATATATACATTTACGGCTCTTTGATTGACAAGTTGTTAAAGGATAAACGGCTGGATCTTGCTCTGAAGGTCTTGTCTAAAATGCTAGAAAATTCTTGCCCCCCTAATGTTATAATCTACACAGAGATGATTGATGGCCTTTGTAAAGTTGGGAAGACTGATGAAGCCTTCAAGCTTATGCTGATGATGGAAGAGAAGGGTTGTCATCCAAATGTTGTGACTTACACTGCCATGATAGATGGCTTTGGGAAAGCGGGCAAAGTGGACAAATGCCTTGAACTCTTGAGATAGATGGGTGCAAAGAGTTGTGCTCCAAATTATGTGACCTATAGGGTTGTAATAAATCATTGTTGTGCTGCTGGCCTATTGGATGAGGCTCAACAACTCCTGGAGGAGATGAAACAGACATCTTGGCCGAAACATATGGCAAGCTATCGGAAGGTTATTGAAGGCTTCAACCGAGAGTTCCTTATCAATCTTGGCCTGTTAGATGCAATAGCTGAGAACGACTCTGTGCCAATTGTTCCAGTTTACAAACTTCTAATTGATAGTTTTCGCAAGGATGGGAGACTGGAAGTAGCTCTGAAGCTGTATGAAGAGATTTCATCATACTTACTGTTTTCATCTGTTGACAAGAATATGTACTCTTCGTTGATTGAGAACCTCTCCATTTCATGTAAGATTGATAAGGCTTTTGAGTTATATGTGGACGTGATAAGGATGGGCGGTGTTCCTGACCTGAGTGTCTTTTTAAACCTCATTAAAGGGCTTATTAAGGTGGACAAGTGGGAGGAAGCACTTGAACTTACATATAGCCTATGTCAGATGGTACGTGACTTTTAACTCTTGTTTTATCTCGCTTCAAACTAAAGGGCAACTAATCTGATGCATATGTTTATTATTAGAAAATTACTGCACATTTTCATAAAAGTTGCACTTTCGTAATTTGATTGTATCTTCTTTTCTGCCACAAGCCTGAGCTTTGACTCCGCTGTTTCTGCAGTCGGAGTGCAGTGAAATGCATTGGAATTTACCACGTTTGGTTACAGATTTTAGATGGAAGGAATTGCATAAGTAAATTTCCATTGTTCTGTATAAAGAGGGGAGGAAGTAGGAGTTGCAAAGGAAGAGAGTTGTGCAATTTGCCTATGGAACCTTGAAATGCTATGATAACATTTACAACCCAAAACTATCTTAAACAAAATCTAGGACACTTCTGTGTAGTACTCTAATTGAGTTTGATAATTCCACCAACTTTGAGGATTTCTACATGAATCTAGGCTATGGGAATAGACCAACCAATCCATTCCAAATGCAAATCGCATAAAATGATGTGTCAAACAATAACTGCATGCAGACTTAGAAACAGAACCATTTCTATGCGTGCTTTTTGCTCTTTTCATAGTAAAATCTGTAATTTTGGTAATGTATCAGAAGCAATCCTTTGACAGTTGATTGTAGTGAAAAAATTGCGTTGCACAACATTCTTTGTTTTGCTTGATTTAACATCTAGTGCTAGTGGCAAATTTGGGCATGGTGGGAAAGGGTTTTTGCAAAATTGATACAAAACCGAATCCATTCTGGGCAGGTCAACATTGGCTGGTTTACCCACTAACCCTCATGCCTATATGAGCTTCTGGGTAGTAAATGCGATAAACATTTGCATGAAAAATAGATGTGGGTGGGGTCCTCTACTACAAACGTAGCATCTTACATAAATTTCCTTTCTTTTTCATTTTACTGGTTTTTATATTGTGAATTTTTCACTTGGCAGGATATCTACTGGCTATCTGATGGAAATATATCTGAAGGAAAATAGATTATCTATTTACAGTTACTGATATTACTCCAGGTGACATGCACCTTCCAACAAGGATGAGTATGTGAATGCTCTAGCATATGCATATACAAGCTACATTTGTAATGAATACCGCTTGCGTGGGGATGGATATTTAATTTCTGTTGGCTTTGTGCCTGCCAAACAACAATGAAGTAAGGAATAGCGTCATTCTTTGCTTAAAGAATAGAAGTTTTGGTCTTTCTTTGTCAAGATCAGTACAATTCGTATATTCTCAACTTTCTTCTGATATTACTATTTCAATTGGCGGCATAGCATGTTTTTTATTAAGTGTGATGCAGGTTGGTTCATGATGCTAGAACCGGATCTACCTCTACAATTTCATAATTGATCATAATAAGGTATGTAGCTTTAATTTTTTTGTTTTGTGCGGCAAGAATAGTCTTTTCAGTGACTTCTTTTTATCTCAACTTGCATTCTGTCTGGTTATAGCATTATTTATTTCACTCAACCCCTCTTTAGTTCCCTCAATCCTTCAGAAGCCTATCTTTAGTAATTCATCAGTCACTGCACTTGCTGTAGAGATTTCTAAACATTTTGAATCCACTTCAAAAGTGGTGTTCTAGACATGATCGATAAATATGGCGTGTTCCTTTTTTTTTAACGGGTGGCTGGTGCTAATGATAGAATTCTTTGTATTTTCACCCATTCGTATCTGTTCTAGATGCCTTTGGAAAAACAAATGTTGTAAATCTCTGATCTTTATCTCCTGACATTTTCTTTTTTGCTTTTTTTTTTTTTTGGCTCATGCACCGCTCATAATTGGTGTTTGGATTCATTTCACTTACAGGAATTGATGATAGGTGTGGCTGATCTTAGTACCCCTGAGGCTGTTGTTGCTACTGAATCTGCAATTGCCATTAACCCATGATTCCTCTGGTTGCTCGCAAGCAGCAGTGGGACAGAACCTGAAGATACTGGTGATGATGACGCTGATGGCGATGAAACAACAGTGACATATGCTTTTGTACGAAACATAAATGATCCAAGCTACTAATAAAGATTCTTCATGTGAAACATCAAGAGATTGGCAGCCAAAAAAGCGCCTTGAAATTGTTGAGCTCTCATAGAATCTTTCTTGCCTGGAGGAAATAAGATCTGGAGATGAAATTTTCTGCAATGCATTTGGGAGATGCATATGCAGAAAATTATATAGGGCTACCATGGTTGATTTGAAGAGTTTTTCTCTGCAAGGAGATTGTCATGGTTCATAAGGAATTACTGTTTGTTCAGGTTATTCGTGTCGCATTCTTGAGGCAAGTCACAGTTTATAGGGTGCTCCAGATTCCAGTATCGGATCCTTATTGATCACAATTTTTCCAGCTCCAAACTTAGGGATGGAATCATAAGTCTATTTTCTGTTTGTATCTGTATTTTCTTGTATAGGATTTGTTCGTCGTCGCCTTTTTATTTGTTTTCATTCCAAAGAAGTAAAATAAGTGCAATTCTTTCATGCTCTCTCGCTAAAGTTTTTTTTTAAGTGCATCTTTGTACACATGGTTATTACGTGAATTTCAGATATACATAGTAATCTGTCAAGCTATAAGAATCCGGAAAAAGAGAAGGAAGATTCAAACTTGGGACCTCAAAGATGATTGTTCCCGATCTTCTCATTGGAGTTACCGATGGGCCCCTCCAAATGTATGAAGAAGAAAGAAAAACCTTTTGAGTTTGACATGTTTGTCCAAAGCCAATTGAAAGGAGTCTTTTATTACAATTCCTAAATTGGGAACTAACATTTTACATTTGATTTGAACATGCAAATTTGACTACAACAATACATTATTGTCTTCGTTCTCTAATTAGTGATCATAATAATCCACTCAAAGCTGATGATTACCAAAAAAAATTATTTTGCTTAAATTTTTAAATTGGCTTTTAAAAATTTTGATTGAAAATGAAGTGTCGAATTGAAGATTGCATACTCAGCACTACTATATTAATGTCAAATTATTTGGTCAATCTAGCAATGTTGGTCAAAAATAACAACCATAAGATGATTAATATTACACCCCATCCTCATAAACTTATTTGGATCCTAAGAAAGTGGAAGTTGTGGTGAATGGGAACAAGCAGGAAAAGTGTCAGAAATCAAGAGTTTCTTGGGATTAGCAAACTATTATCGTAGATTTATCCTAGGTTTTTCATCTATTTCTATGTCGTTGACTCGGTTGACAAGAAAGGATGTCAAAATTTGTGTGGGATGATAAATGTGAGCAAAGCTTTCAAGAGTTGAAAACTATATTGATTTCAGCTCTAGTATTAACTATTCCATCGGAAAGTGGTGGTTACATGATTTATAGTGATACTTCACACCAAGGGTTGGGTTGTGCGTTAATACAACATGGAAAAGTTATTGCGTATGCTTCTAAGAAGCTGAAGACACATGAAAGTAATATCATACTCATAACTTGGAGCTTGCAACTATTGTTTTTGCTTTGAAATTGTGGCGACACTATTTATATGGTGAGATTTGTGAGATTTACACGAACCTTTAAAGTTTTAAGTATTTATTTACTCAGAAATAGTTGAATTTAAGATAGAGGCGGTGGATAGAATTGATTAAAGACTATAATTGTACTATTCATTATCATCCAAGGAAAGAAAATGTGGTGGCAGATGCACTGAGTCGTAAGTCATCAGGTTTATTAGCTTGTGTGCAGTAGAGTTGATACTTTTTCTAATATGAAATCTTTGGGAGTGTACCTTTAATTGAAGCTGATGCATTGATAGCTCAATTCAAAGTAAGGCCGATACTATTAGATTGTATTCAGGAAACTCAGGCTTGAGATCCTCAATTAATGAAGTTAGTAAATGAAGTTAAAGAGGGGCTTCAGACATATTTTTCATTACAGGAAGATGGTATGCCTGTATTTGGTATTCGTATTTGTATACCTAATGATCAAGTGTTGAAGCAGGAAATTTTAAAAGAGGCGCATAGTTCAGCATATGCTATGCACCCTGGTAGCACTAAGTTGTATAGAGATCTACGAGAATATTACTAGTGGTCGGGCATGAAACGAGAGATTGCGGAGTTTATAGCAAGATGTTTAGTGTGTCACCAAATGAAGATTGAACACCAACAACTTGCAGGTTTACTATAGCAACTCCCTATTCCAGAATGAAAACGAGAGCATATTATGATGGACTTTGTGATAAGACTTCCTCGCACTTCAAAGGGCCATGACTCTATTTGGGTGGTGGTTGATCGTTTGACTAAGTCTACACATTTTCAAGCTGTTAAAACTAATTTTTCATTTGATAGGTATGCAAAGTTGTATGTGAATGAGGTTGTTAGATTGCATTGTGCACTGGTGTCTATTGTTGCTGACAGGGATCCAAGATTTACCACCAAATTTTAGCCGAGTTTGTAACAAGCTTTGGGTACTACCTTGAAGTTTAGTACAACTTTTCATCCGCAAGCAGATGGTCAATCTGGACATGTAATTCATATTTTGGAAGATATGTTGAGGTCTAGTGTAATGGAATTCAAGGGTAATTGAGATGAACATTTGCTAAGCGAGTATTGGAATGGCGATGTATGAAGCTCTCTATGGAAGACATTGTAGGACACCGATATGTTGGAGTGACGTGGGGGAAAGGAAGATAACAGGTCCTGAATTAGTACAAGTAACTATAGATAAAGTAAAGGTGATTTAGGAACGGGTGAAAATAGCTTAGAGTCAACAAAAAAACTATGCAGATAATCAAAGAAGGGATCTAGAATTTGTTGTTGGTGATCAAGTGTTTCTACGTGTGTCTCAATGGAAGGGTGTGATGAGGTTTGGGAAGAAAGGAAAATTGAGTCCAAGGTATATCAGACCATTTATAATCATTGAGCGGATTGGAGCGATGGTGTATCGGTTCGCATTACCATCGCATCTTTCTCGGCTACATGATGTATTCCATGTGTTGATGTTACGGAAGTGCATATCGGATCCATCTCATGTGATAGCAGAGGAGCCTATAGAGCTTAAGGAAGATTTGACATATGTAGAAGAGCCGATGAAGATTCTTGATTGAAAAAAGCAAGTTTTACATACAAAAATCATACCAATGGTTAAGGCGTTGTGGCAGAGTCATGCAGCGTAGGAAGCAACTTGGGAAAGCGAGGAAAGTATGCGTGTAGAGTACTCTCATTTTTTTTAACGTGATAAATAAAATTTCAAGGGTGAAATTTATTAAGAGGGGAAGAATTATGAAACCCAAGCATGCGTAATATTTTGTTTTATAAATAGTGTGGGTTAAAGTGTAATTTATGAATATTTGCATGAACTTTAAATTGTGCTAATGAAACTCAGGAAAGTTGAGTATGTGTAAGTTGAGGAATGTAATAGTAGAATCACGTTGTAATGGGGAGTAAAGTGAGATTTCAAAAGTATTGGGAATTACTGAATAATTAAATAGAGGAATAAGCAAAACAAGAGGGGCTTCAGTGTAATTTTGATAACTCTTGCATGGGAGGACACCCGACATGTGTAGCTTCTCCAGCCAAGTGCTTGGGAAAAATATAAAAAGGGAGGAAAATTGTCTTAGCCAGTGGAAGAGAGGCAGAGAAGAAGAAAAAAACAAAACAAGAAAAAGAAAAAGAAAAAGGAAGAAAAACTAAGGGTTTCAAGGTGAGGGAGTTCGCTGGAGTGCATGTGTTCTTGAGTGTGGAGTTTATTCTTTTGTTTGAGTTACTTGATCTTTGATTATATAAAGGAGTGGAGTGAAGTTGTGTTGAAGTATTGAAGAGAACTTAAAGCTCTTGGGTGAGGATTCAGAGGAAATCCGAAGGAACTGGGTCGGAGCGGAGGTAAGAGATTCTCATGAATTTCCATGTTTTTATGCTTCTAAATGCATCCTTGAGGCTTGTGTAGAAGTTGTGTGGTGTTAGAATTAAGAGATTGTGTGAAAGAATACGAAGTTTGAACCAAGTTCTAAAATTCGAAATAGGGTTCAACTGGTTAAAGAGAGGTCCAATCGGTTGAACAGAGTACTAAATGCATATCAACCGATTGAAGCATCTATTGAACCGGTTAATCAGAGTACTGGAAGGGTTTCAACCTGTTGAAGGGTCACGACCAACTGGTTTATCAGAGTTAATTTTGGCAAATTTGATGTGATGTTCTAGGCTCTTATGTAATTGATCTAAGACCTTGTTAAGCCATTCAATGGACCTTAAAAGGGTTCTTTATGAGTTTTATGGGTTGCATATATACCATTAGGGAGGATGAGGAAATGTGTTAACATGTGTGTGGGTAAACATGCATGATGGAGTTAAATGAAAGGGTTAGACACTTGCACGTGAAATATTATGGTATAGAAACGGAGACATCAACCTTTACATCAAAAACACAGATTGGAAAATAATTTATGTGTTTCAAGACTTGAGGTGAGTGGGTTTTTTTCGTTGTGGTTGATAATGGTCAAGATATACTTATGCGAAGTTATTAAATGTGTATGAAGATTTAGCCTCAAAACCAAGTGTAAGTAGCCAATAGTGGCATGGTTACGCCTTTGTGGCGAATTTATGTTACTCCTTTGTGGCAACGCCTTTGTTATGCTTGGGTGGCGGTGCCTATGTGGCAGATATATGTGGCCTAAGTGGAATACAAGTAGTCTTAGAGACAAATATATATATATATATATATAATTTCATTAAAAAAAAAACATTTGATGATAGTTCCATGTTAGCAATGCATTTTTTAGATGATGATGTTTGAAGTATATTTTGTTATTATCAATTTAATGAAATTGTTCATTCACTGAGCGTGTTGTGCTCACCCCCCCTCCCCCCCCAAAAAAAGAAAAAAGAAAAAACAGTTTGTGGTTTCAGGGCAAAAGCGGAAGCTTGGAGTCCACTGTTGTATATTAGAGGGTCAAGGAGTTTAAGTGGAGTCTTGATGTCATATTTTGTAATGTTTAAGACATATAACTATGTACGGCTGCTGAGCTTCGAGCTTAAGCGTTTGGTTAAGGATTATGTGAAGTTCCTTGTAAATGTGACTTGAACTCTGTGTATATAGATTACATATGTATGGGATTATGTTTGAGTTGTTTGTTAAGTTATGGAATGTTTTATACCATATGTAGGATGACAGGTTGTTAATTGTTAAGTGGGGTCCACCCTCATGGATTAGTTCATATGTACTATATCTGGGTTGAGGTGTGGTAGTAGAGGTCAAGTTCGTGGTCAAAAGCGTAACTTGAAGTTGTCGATGGTGTAAGTATGGTCATAAAACTCCCTTGAATTATCAAGAGTATTTGTGAACAGAATAACCACCCATGCAAAAGAATTTTACTCCTTTTTTCACATATTCTTCTATCGCTGCTCTCTTCTCCACTCTCCCACTTTTATGCCCCTCCTGGACCCAACACTTTGTCTAATCCCTAATTCACCAGTGTGGGTCTCTTGCAGCAGACCATCATAAAATGCTAAAACGACCAGGCATTGGGTGACATTTGCAAAGTATGCCCTTGTAGATAAACAAGATGAAAATAGTTCTAAAATCACAAGATTATTGGTCCAAAGCTAAAAGCAACAACAATTGAAGTTGAAGTCAACAAACAACTAGTTTGAATCTTCACAATGATACTAGCGCTAGAGCAAGAAGAGCAAGTTGGTCATTTTTTATTTGCAAAGCGAAAGCATATTCACATTGAGGGACAATCATCCCACTCTGATATACCATAGATAGTTTTGCCACTATATAGTCAAAACTCTCTCTCAAGGCACGAGAAGAGAAAGTGATAAGTGACGAGGTAAATAAAGGATAAGAATATAAGAATTAAAAAAATCATAAAGGGATCATGTGACAATGGGCAACTAGTCATTGGATGGCCTTGACTTGTATTAGATAAGTCTCTCAAACTTCCTTTGGCTTTGAGCAAATAATTCTTGTAAACTAACTCCTTCATGTGTCCTTGTAAATTGTTGTTTATGGTGTAATTGGTTAAAAGATTGTCCAATTGTCCTCTCTCTCTCTCTCCAATCATCCAATCGTCAAGGGAATCTTCGTGTGTTTGCAATTTCATTTTCTTAAGTTATAGCTTAAATTTCTCTATATAGTCAATTTATCGCATATAATTGAATTTCACATCATGCCACCATGTGAATCATTTATGTAAGATCTTCCTTGACATCCAGTTAAGATCCAAAGACGATTGGAAGTTTGAATCTCATATTGATAAGGATGACTATTGTCTAACACCCAACAAGTGATATCAGGGCTATAAATTGGACCTAGATGACAATTTATGGGAGTTATATGGTAGGAGATAAAGTTAGTAAGCACAACCATAGGTACGAAGAATATTTTATTCAGGAGGGTGACGAAAAAGTTTTTCCTAAGAGAAACTGTGGCCTAGAATAGGTGTAGGTAACCTATTTATCAAATGGTAGGCTGTAGCAAAAGCAGAATCCCAAAATTGTATGGGGGCCAAGACATGGTGCAAGAGAGACAGACCGATTTCAACAATGTGCCAGTGTTTTCTCTCGCTTGTGCCTTATTGCTCATGAGTATAAGGACAAGTCATCCAATGATGGATCCTTTGAGAGGCGAAAAAAGTTGAAAGGGAACGAAATTCCCTGCCTAATGAGTCTGAATGGCTTTAATTTTAGAATTAAAGAAACATTCAACAAGTAATTGAATTTGTTTGTAAATAGTAAATACATCATATTTGCGTGCCATAGAGAAAAACCAAGTGTAACGGCTAAAATGATCAGCAAAGCTAACATAATATCGATGTACATAATCCGAAGAAGAGTGTGAAGGCCCTCATACATCTGAAAATAAATGTTTAAGAGGAAAACTAGACTTGTGTTGAGATAATTTAAAAGGGAACTGACAGCTCTTGGCACATTGATAAGCATCGCACATAAAAGCCGACGTAGGACTCTTTGCAACAGGAAGAGAAAATTTATTGATAACTTGCTGGATGGCATGAGGAGTGGGGTGACCTAGATGGCAATGCCAGATGTGAGGCGAGACACGTTCACCGACAAGCACTTTAGGGCACGCTGGAGGAGGAGGAAAGAAACTGCTTTAGATAAAAAGGATAGAGACCGTCCTTACATAGGCCGCGATGAAGGATGCGTCCTGTGGTTTTGTCCTCCACAAAAAATGGGTATCATGAAACTCAACAAAAACATGATTCTGAGAGGTAAATTAGCAGATAGACGAAAGATTCTTTTGAATGCCAAGCACATGTCAGGTGGAGTGTCGGGTGCAGCAAGAAAGGCCAAAAACTAGTTGTTGTACTCTACCTAATAGCTAAAGGGGTTTTCAAATTTTTGATTACCCGCAAATTCCGATCCTACCCAACCCCACTAAAAAATTGGGTAGGAATGCAGAATACCCACCGAATTTCTGTATTCCTATCCTACCCTACCCGCATATATATATATATATATTTCTCGCCTCTACCTCTCTTGCCTCTCTCTGTTTCTCTCTCTGCTATGCTTCTCTGAGTAAAGCCACAACTTTGTTGTTATGCTCTGTAGCGATCCCTAGCGCCTCCTCCTCTTCGAGTCTCAGAGACACCTCTCTCGCCACCTCCTCTTCAAGTCTCATGTTCTCTCTCTCTCTCTCTCTTTCTCTCTCAAATTAGCAAGCATGAGAAATATTTTTTCAGTTGACTGTTTCGGGGAACTTCGATGGTTATTTTTCTTCTCTGTTGATTTGGATGGATTTTTAGATTGTGCTACGATATGAGAAATAGGAAAATATGGATGATCTGTCAATCAAGAAATAGGGAAATGAAAAGATTTGATTAGCTTTCAAATGTTTGTGTTTTCTTATAAATTAGAAGGTTATTACTTGGATTAGGGTCATGGTATTAGACTATTAGATGCGTTTTAACACCAGGGATAATATTAGATTCCTGATATTAGTACAATTGTACTTTTTTTCTTATGCTATTTCCTTTGTACCCAATACAATGTTTTAGGTGCATATTGTTTCAGTTTCTGCTTTTAGTTTCTATGTTATGCTTTTGCTTTCAGTTTCTGCTTATTCTTCTGCTGCTTTTGTTTACTGTTTTCAGTTTCTACTTTCATTTTCTGCTTCTGTTTTTGTTTTATGCTTCTTCTTATGCTTTCAACTTTTTGCTTTGTTATGTGTCATTTGCTGATTTTTCTGTTTTTGTTCTATAGATCCTTACGGATGATATTACTCCACAATCATCTGCTCAAGCTAATTCTAACAGTAACATCCAAGTTACCAATGACATTCAGGGTGAAGGACAAGACACAAGAAAAGGATCTAGAGTTTGGGATCATTTTGAAAAGATTGAAGCTTCAGGTGAAGCTAAATGTAATCATTGTAGTAAGATTTACAATTATCATCCAAGAAAAACAAGTACTTCATCATTGCTTTATCATTTAGATCGTTGTAAATCCTATTTGACGAGTGTGAATAAGAAGGACACATCTCAACTAAAGTTAATTGGTGCATTCAAAAAAGATGGAGATGTTGTTAGTAATAACCTTAGTGCTTACTAAATACAATGAAAAGAAAATTAGGGAAGCAATTGCTACTATGATTATAGTGAATGAATTGTCATTTCGGTTTGTTGAAGCAGAAGGATTTAGAGATTTAATGAGGACTGTTGAACCTAGATTTCGTATACCTTCCCGTACCACTGTGATGAGGGATTGTGTGCAATTATATATGATGGAGAAATAAAAATTGAAGCCTATGTTTGTCTCATCTAGTCAAAGGGTTTGCCTTACTACTGATACATGGACCTCTATTCAAAATTTAACTTATATGTCCTTAACTATGCATTTCATTGATAAAGATTGGAACTTACACAAATGAATAATCAATTTTCTAAAAGATCCTAATCACAAGGGTGTGACAATTGGAAGAGAAATTGAAGCATGCATGCTTGGGTGGGGGACAGATAGCATATTTACTGTTACAGTAGATAATGCTACTTTTAATAATGGTGCTCTTGATTATTTAAAGAGACGAACTAAGGATGGGAAGAGCACTATCTTAGAAAATGAATTTATGCATGTTAGGTGTTGTGCAAACATTTTGAATCTAATTGTCATGGAAGGTTTGAAGAAAGTGAACACGTCAATTTTGAAGGTACGAAATACTGTTAAATATGTGAAGTCTTCTCTTTCAAGGCTTGACAAGTTTAAGTCATGTGTTGAGAGGTAAAAAATTGGTGAAAATTGTCTTCTTTTCCTTGATGTTCCAACAAGATGGAACTCTACATATTTGATGCTCAAAGTTGCTTAACAATACCAAAGTGCATTTGATTTATTGCTAGAAGATGATGGGCAATTTGTAAGTCAATTGAGTGAGGGGTTGGTTTAGGGCCACCTACATTTAATGATAGGGACATTGTTCGTGTCTTTACGAAGTTTTTGAAACTTTTCTATGAAGTCACTTTGCGTATTTCTGGATCATTGTATACCACGTCTAACTTATTTTTTCAAGAACTTTCTACTGTGTATGAACATTTGCAAGGTTATTGTGAAGATGATGACTATCTTTTGAGTACCATGGCTATGAGAATGGAAAGCAAGTATGATAAGTATTGGGGTCATTTAGATAATATTAATTTGATGTTTTTTCTTGCTATTGTCCTTCACCCACACTATAAATTGGATACTTTAGAATTTTGGCTCAATGACAATTATAAGAATGAAGATAAAGCAATTAAGGTTCAACTAGTTGAAAATATCAAAAGGGTCATTGATCGGTCATGCCAACAGTACACTAGATTTAGTGTGGGGTGTGGAGTGGGGTCATGTTAGATTTAGTGTGGGGATGTGGAGTGGAGTCAAGTGTTGACCATGAGAAAATGTGTCTACGGCTGATATATCTCTTCAAGATCAAGTACCTATGAATTTCATGAATAGGTACCGCAAGTATCGAGCTGAGCGAGGTAATGTAGAGAACAAATCAGAGTTGGATCAATATTTGATGGAGGATGTTGAATTAGCTAATTTCAATTTTGATATTTTGAATTGTGGAAGATTAATTCTTCTAATTCCCGATCATTTCCCAAATAGCTTGCGATGTGTTAGCTATTCCCATTTCTACGATGGCATCAAAATCGGCTCTTTAGCACCGGGGGTCGTATTTTAGATCCTTTTCGGAGTTGCCTAGCACCCAAAACAGTTTAGGGTCTCATATGTGTACAAAATTGGCTTCGATCGTCATCCATTTCTTATGACTTTGAAAATGTTTTGGAGGATTCAGAAAGCCATAAACTAGATTCAGGTTTTTATACTTTTCTTGTTACTTTTTATTATTTGTTGATGAGTTCTTCGTATCTAATTTTTTTTCTTACTCTTTTTTATCTCAAAAATAATTATAGAGAAAACTGCTATTGATCTTGAGTGAAGAGAGGTGAATTACACTAGCAAGAAAGGTGCAACTTAATTTTTACATATTTTTTTCAGTAATTATAAGAATATGTGTGGTATAATTTATAACATTTTTTTTGTTGTGCATGTTTGAGTTGCTAAAACATCGATTTGTTTTTTGTGTAGGTTACATCATTTGTGGTGTTCTATTGGAGCAGTTATAATTTTTGATATGTGCTTGATATGGTTTATTGTATTTGTGCAACAATTATGATGTATTGATGTTTATGACTTCGGTTTTTTGTGTTTTATTGTAATTGTTTATGTATTATTGAATTTATTGTGTTTTCTTTAGTGGTTATTGTGTTGGTTAATTGGTGCAGGTTATTTAATTGAATTGTTAAAATGATCCAAAAATTAATAACTACAAAACGTGTTCATCCGACTTCCTAACCGATTATTTTGGACGAAATTCGGGTAGGAATACTACACTTGATCAGATGGAGTAGGCCAAGAAAAAAAAATTCCACAAAGTATCGGGTAGGGAGATGGAAGACCATGATGTAGCTATCGATTCTCCTGAGAGGTCACATTTGCCACATGCAAACATATTAATGACGAGGAACACATTTTTGTTATGCTACTAAAACTTGTATTTGCTCTGCTATTCGGCCTAAGCCTAGCTGAGGAAGAGTTACGGAGCGTAAAACAAAAAAATAAGTTGATGAGGGCGGGAAATACTATGCATAATGATTCCATCATTCCTAGTTACTCTTCAAGACAGAGTGGAAGAATTGAAGGGATTCTCGAACGCGAAAAAGGATCCAATGACTTCGATGGAATTGAACGAGGAGCCATATGAGGTGAAAATCTCATGTACGGTTCTGTAGAATGACAGTAAGGGTGACTTATCTGTCAACTTTTCCACTATCACCCCAAAAAAATCAAACTCTGTCTTACGCAAAGTTTCCAGAGTATGATTAACCTCTGACTGTTGGCGGGTGTCTTTGTATGTGTTTTCCGGAAAGAGGAGGACTCAATGATTATTCGTTCGCCGGAACCAAAAGTAAAAATTTTGGTAGATAGGGATCACATAAAAACTTCTTTTGAGGAGTGGGCCAAACCGGGCAATGTCTCAAGAGCAATAGCTAAAGGCCCTTATACTACCACTTGGACCTAGAACCTACATGCTGCACCCTAGATGGCGAAAGTCCAGTAGCCAAAAACATCACTAGCTTACGCTCTAACCCAAGTACCTATGGTAGGATACTACCACTTGAACTTGGAACCTACATGCTGCACCCTAGATGGCGAAAGTCCAGTAGCCAAAAACATCACTAGCTTATGCTCTGACCCAAGTACCTACCCGTAGGGTAGAGTGAGCACCCTAATAGCTATAATCAAATATGTAGTAACAATTGAGGGCAGTGTGACCTTGCTTATGGCAAACTTGGCAGGTGGGTTTGCTGAGAAGTGTTGCAACCACGGCCGCGACCTCTACCTCAGTTTGAAGAGGTATTGTATCGACCACCTCGGCCACGATTTGAAGAGCCACCACGCATAGCAGTGTTGGCTATAGTACCAGAGAGATCAGTGTCAGTAGAGAGGTGTTCAAGGCGTAGTTCATGGCTGAAGAGATGCCCAGAGAGAGCAAATGGACATGGGCTTAACTCGGGAACTCACAGACGTAACAAACGAGTCATAGGTTGAATCCAGAACAACGAGTAAGTAGGAGACAGCTTCAGAGTCTTGGAAATGTTGGCCGATAAAAGCTAGAGTATTGATAGTAAATTTCACCTTCTGATAATAATCGGCAACTGACATGGTCCCCTTTTTCATGGTGGAGAGTTACAAGAGGAGCTGTAAAATTCACGCGTTTGCATGAGACAAAAACATGTCTTCAAGGGTCATCCAGAATTCTCATGATGTTGGAATACCAACAATCTGAGGCATGATGCTCTCAGACAGGGAGGAGATGAGAGTGCTTAATAGCAGTTGATCTTGGAGACAACAAGCTTCATAGGTTGGGTAGGGTGTAGGTGTAGATTCAGGAGAAGATGGAGGAAGAAAAGGGGGTGGACTCAGTTTGGTGCCATCAACAAAATCAATTAATTTCTGACTGCGAAGGTACGGGACCACCTGAGCTGTTCACAGAGAAATTTATCTCTCGTTAGTTTGAGAGAGAAATAATCTCGTCAACGCCAATTGGTTGATTTGGACACCAAAATTGGCAACCATGCTTTGTTTGTCAAGTTTCATATAATCCCGTTGAGAATAAAGCTAAGTTGAAAGATGTGGATCACAAAGCAAGGCAAAAACCTATGTTGGAAGACTACAAGAACTACTAGTTACATCGCAAGGTTTTTCTAACAACAATGTTAGGCTGACGATCATTTAGGAATAAATTGGTAGCTCAAATGATGCAATACATGATGTGATTGGTTCCCAACAAACAAATAAGGAAGAGTATTCTGTTTTGCTAACATGTCTAAAGAAATTAATGCTCATGAGAATATGAGTATAATTTTCTAGGAGACAAAGCCTTTTGAAGCTAGTTTTCTTTTAGGTAGCTGAAAGACAAAGAAACACAAGAAAGAAAGACTAGTAGTAGTGAGTTATTTTTCACAATTTTCTTTTTATTTATTTATTTTTTGCATAAGCTTGGGTTGGTGAGGGCTTATACAAATGAAAAATGCATGTATTATAAGGTTTTTAACGTTGTTTATATGTTAGGAATAACATGGATGGGCTCAAAGATCAAACTGACAAAATTGATTTCAAACGTTGTTTATACGAATTGAATATTTTATGGATCAAATTGACAAAATTGATATATTGAGGATTAAACCGATAAAAAATACATACTTTACAGACCAAAAGTGCTATTAACCCAAAAAAAATAAGAACCACTAATTTTAACCGGTAAATATTCAATAACTAGCTCGAGTGTTATTTTTTGACAAAAGAAGTGTTTAGTATAAAAAGGATGAACCCAAAAGCATGAAAAGCAGAACCCCAAAAAAGAAACCAAGGCATTGAAGTCATCCATCCATTTTGCCTTTTTTCAATGGGTCGTCAAACAGTGATGGAATAATTCCAAAGTTGATTAATTAATCAATCAATTGCTTTATTGTGATAAGAAAGCTAAAAGTCATAAAGAAAGTTATAAAGGTCAAAGCCAGACCACATTACGCGGCCAGTAGAAGTCTTACTTTATACCATTTTTAGAATAGGCATATACAACTTAGATTAAACTTCTGCAAAAAAAAAAGTGGCCTTTCTGTAATTAATTTTATATTCCTATTCCTCCTAAAATATCTTTTGTCACTTTAAAGACAATGTTCTTTTCTTTATTCCAATGCTTTTTCACTTAATTAAAAGTATTATAAATAACGCTTCTACTCCAGTCGCCTTTGGTCATACCCAACGTGGGACCCACATTCTTTTCATGTTTTTTTTTTGTTCTAATAGTGAATTTTCAACCCAAACTTTAGCATCTTCAATAAGTTTTTTATTCTTAGTTAATTTTTTATTTTATAGAGCTAATATTAACAAATTTCTCTCCAATAAACTTTCTATTTAGACTAGATCTTGAACTGCACTTAAGCTTTATTTTTCTACCTTACAATCCCTCGGGATAGTGGACCAGAGCAAAGTCTAGCCCTCGGAGTTAGAGATCTGAGTTTGAGTCTGTGTTGGGAAGGTGTTCCGAGGATGGAGGAGGTTGCCTATTACCATGAAAATGCATTCATTCCTTTGTTGCTCTTGCAGAGTTGCTTTTATCTGAATTTTGTTATTGCTTGCTTACATATTGCGTGCTTGTGTATTATGTATGTAATGTTTGAAAACATTCTTGATTTAGTATAAACCAAGTAATTTAGAACCTCTGGCTTTTATGTTGACCTTCTTTATTCGGTTTGAAAAAAAGGAACTCTATCCTACATTGTTAAGATAGAGAACTCTTCAGTTTTTTAGTTAATTCCTTCGAAGACCAAGAAAATAGGATAATTGAGGCCAAAGCTAAATAGAGAGTTTGATTTGATTCTCCACATTTGGAGAGTCAATCTCACGCTCTACTTTTTCAATAATGCATAAAAAAATGACACCCATACATTCTTCATTAAATACATTAACTAAAGAGGCTATTATTTTATTAGCATAGAGAGAGAGAGAGAGAGTCCTATTGAAATTGTCAAAGAAATTTCATTCTCTATTTTAATTTTTTATAAAAAATTCTTTCTGATGAGGATAGGTTTTTGGGCCTGGGCTGCCATTACGACCGAGCCCAAAGACCTCCAGACTGAATAAGGACTCCGAAACCCAAAAGAGAATGGTCCCAATCGGCCCAAGTTCGATTCTCAGCCCACGACCCAAGCTAAAGCCTGTTGCACCACACACTCCAAGGACAAGGAAAACCGGCTCTGATTTCTCAGAGTTACTCCCTGCAAAAACAGAGAGATGGTGCCGAACGAACCCAGGCGGTCGTGGGCACAGTGTCGCCGGCGGTCAGAGTGGCTCACAGAGAAAGGACCAACGGTCCCCACAAGATCAAGAAAAGGAAGAATAGGGGCAGCAAACCCTAGGAATAGACACCATATAAATAGAACAGTAAAAGTAGGGAAAGGGGATCGAATTCCCAGGCCTTCTTCCTCGTTTCCTACTTGGTTCTTTGCCAAGAGCCCTAGAATAGTCATAACAGAGAGCGTTGTTCACGGCCCTGCGCCTATAATTTCCTTGTAATCAGTTGAAATCAATATACACAATCAAGGAGCAAGAGCCTCCATTACAGTGGACGTAACCCAAGTCATCCGGCTAGGGTGAACCACTTACATCAGTTGTCTATCATTGCCTAACTTCAATTTTCCCAAAATCCATTCCATAAAGCCCAAAAGCGCCAGATTGGCTTGGGCCTGGGTGATTGTTTCCGAGGCATCATTAGTTGGCGCCGTCTGTGGGAAACGATTTTCACCGTTTCCTTGTGAATCTAATCTATTTGATGGTCTCTACTCGGAATATAAGTAAAGCTCCTGCCAATCCCCAAGGCCTCCATAACCCACCGGAAAGCTTTCCGACGCACATGGAGGACGTTGAAGGCCACCCCCCAGCGGCGAACCTCCCCCCGCTCAACGAACTGGAAACTTACCATAGAACTACAATACAGCTGATGAAACAGAATCAGGAGCTGATGGATTGGATACAAACTCACCAGCTCCCCCTTCCCCGATTTCCCCCGGCTCGACAAGAGCCTCCTCCCCTCCAAGAAGAGCACGACGCCGCTCCCCCGCTCCAAGAGCGCCAAGCTCCACCCAACTGGGTGACTGAGCTCCATGAGCGCAGCCATTCTGGCGAAAATCATCGGAGAAGACATCCCGAAGAACGTGACGACGAAGCTCACAGTAGGGCTAGGGCCACCTACCAAGAAGATAGGCCTTACCCCCAGAATGTAAACGACCATGCCTGGGAGCAAGAAATCCGTGAGCTCCAGCGAGAGCTAGGCGATATGAAAAAAGTGGTTAAGGGGCGAACCCCCGACACCATAGACGCCCTGGTACAGCAAACGGAGTCACCGTTCACCCCAGAGGTCCTCCACTTTCCTCTCCCCCAAAAATTACGGACCCCCTCGATAGAAGCATTTGACGGGACCAAAGACCCCGTTGACCATCTGAACCTGTATAAGAATCAGATGGAGCTTCAAGGATACGCGGACCCTATCCGCTGCCGGGCTTTCGCCATCACCCTAAAAGGGTCAGCCATAGCCTGGTTTAACCAGATACGACCGGCGTCGATCTCATCCTTCAGAGAACAATCCATACAGTTCGTATCCCACTTCATCGGGGCAAGGACTTATAAGAAGTCGTCCTACCACTTGCTGAGCGTCAAGCAGGGACCCAACGAGTCCCTCCGAAGCTACGTACAACGCTTCAACCAGGAGTGTTTGAAGGTAGAAAACGTGGACGACAAGTTCGCATTGACCACCTTCATGTCTGGACTCGGGGTTCAATCCAAGGACCTTCTCTTCTCGATCGCAAAAAATCCTCAAGCCACCATGGCCGAGGTACTGGCGAAAGCCGAGAAATACATAAACGGCGAGGAGGCCCTGCGCCTGAAGGGAAGTACGGCGGTCATAGAGGGAGAGAAGCAGAAGAGGGACCACAGTCCCAAAAAGGAGAAAAGACGCGACCGATCTCCGAGGAGGGACCGCTCCCCAAGAAGAGGGAGAGAGCCTTCTCCTGAGAGGAGAGGGAACGTTCGGGACCGCCTGGGACCTCCTCCCCAGGAACTGCAACAGCGGTATGTACCAGCACGGCTCCCACCCCTCGTCACCTCGATAGCCCAGGTCCTTCACGAGGTGCAGAACGAGAGGTTCGTCTGATGGCCTCCCCGGATGAAGTCAGATCCCAGCAGGCGGGATGCCACCAAATACTGCGATTACCACAAAGACACAGGACACGAAACAAACGACTGCATTCAGTTGAAGAAGGAGATCGAATACTTAATTCAGAGAGGCCATCTGCACCGCTACATCGCAGGGGAACAGAGAGCACAAAACAATCAAGGGCGAGAAGCCCGAGCTGCCGCTGAGCCACCGCAACATCAACAAGCCATCGGAGAGATCCGAGTCATCTTCGGGGGTTTCGCTGGTGGTGGCGAGTCAAGCTCGGCTCGGAGAGCTCATGCCAGAAGAGCCCGGTCAGAAGACTTCCTCACAGTCCAGACTGTCAACAAAATGCCCCGCCTAGATGTGGAGATCACCTTTTCAGATGCCGACCTAGAAGAATGCCAACACCCCCATGACGACCCTTTGGTCATAAAAGCGATCATAGCAAACAAGACCATACATTGGGTGCTCGTCAATAACGGTAGCTCGGCAGATATCATCTTCTTAGCGGCCTTCGAGAAGCTCGGAATAGAGAAATCGAGATTGGAACCCGTGAAAACCCACCTCTTGGGATCCTCGGGAGAAAGGGTTTTGCCAGTCGGATCTATACCGCTTGTCCTCACCATAGGAGATCCACCATGCCAAGTCACCACCACGACCCGCTTCCTGGTAGTGGACGCCCCGTCTTCCTACAATGTCTTGTTGGGGAGGCCATCCCTCAACTCCATTAAGGCGTTGCCTTCTGCATATCATTTGGTGATGAAGTTCCCGACA
This sequence comes from Ilex aquifolium, assembly GCA_951799425.1. Classification (NCBI taxonomy): domain Eukaryota; kingdom Viridiplantae; phylum Streptophyta; class Magnoliopsida; order Aquifoliales; family Aquifoliaceae; genus Ilex; species Ilex aquifolium. Next base: position 15,428,738 of record OX637397.1, on the reverse strand, counting down.
GAGAATGGAGTCGGGGTGGTGAGGGGAGACCAACGCCTCGCCAGGGAATGCTACGTGTCATCCATGCTGCAGAAAGAGGTGGAGTCGGTCCAGCTGGAGGACTTGGATATGAGGGATAAGATGGAAGCCCGACCTGCCCCTTCGGAACAGTTGGAGCCAGTACAGCTGGGTGAGGACCCGGAACGCGTAGTCTTTGTGGGCTCCACGCTGTTACCAGTCATCAAGGAGAAACTCATCTCCTTCCTAAAGGAAAACGCTGACGTCTTCGCCTGGAAGCAAGAAGACATGGAAGGGATAGACCCTGCCGTGATCGTACACCATCTCAGTGTAGATCCTAACTGCAAACCGGTAAGGCAAAATAGGAGGAGCTTCACGCCGGATAGACAGAAGGCAATCAACGAAGAAGTAGCCAAGCTATTGCGCGCCAAAGCCATCAGAGAGGTCGACTACCCGACCTGGCTAGCTAACGTCGTTCTGGTAAAGAAAGTAAATGGCAAGTGGCGACTCTGCATCGATTTTACCGACCTTAATCGAGCTTGCCCAAAGGACAGTTTCCCGCTGCCTCGGATCGACCTCATAGTCGACGCGACGGCCGGCCATGAGCTCCTGAGCTTCATGGATGCCTTCTCGGGATACAACCAAATCCGGATGGACCCAAGCTACCAAGAAAAGACCTCGTTCGTTACAGAGCAGGGGATCTTTTGCTACCAAGTGATGCCGTTCGGACTGAAGAACGCGGGAGCCACCTACCAGAGGTTGGTTAACCGGATGTTTAGGGAGAAGCTAGGCTCGACCATGGAAGTATATATAGATGATATGCTGGTGAAATCGCTCAAAGCCGAGACCCACATTCAGCACCTCAGGGAGTCATTCGAGATCATGAGGAGGTACCGAATGAAGCTAAACCCCGCAAAATGCGCCTTCGGGGTGTCAGCTGGAAAGTTCTTGGGCTTCATAGTCAACAGCCGGGGCATTGAGGCAAACCCAGAGAAGGTCAGAGCAGTCCTCGAAATGAAGCCCCCCACCACCACAAGAGAAATCTAGCGCCTAACCGGGAGAATAGCAGTGCTCAACCGCTTTGTATCGCGCTCCAGCGATAAATGCCAGCCGTTCTTCAAGGTCCTTAAGGCAGCCTTCCAATGGGATGAAAAATGCGAAGAGGCTTTCTAAGCCCTAAAGATCTACCTGGCATCCACGCCCGTATTGGTAAGCCCACAAGAGGGCGAAGTACTGACACTTTATCTTGCGGTATCAGATTTCTCGATCAGCGCCGCGCTGGTTAGAGACAAAGACCGGATCCAGCTACTTGTCTATTTTTGCAGTAAAGCCCTCCGAGGCGCCGAGGAGAGGTACCCAAAGATGGAAAAACTAGTGCTGGCCCTGCTAGTCGCCGCTCGAAGGTTGAGACCATATTTTCAGGCGCACACCATCGAAGTCCCAACGGACCAACCAATGAGGCAGGTCCTGCACAAACCTGAAGCCTCAGGAAGATTGATAAAGTGGGCGATGGAGCTTAGCGAGTTTGATATCAAGTTCAAGCCCAGAACCGCCATCAAGGGACAAATCCTGGCAGATTTTCTGGCCGAGTTTACCTCTCCACCCGAGGAAAACGAGGAAAATCAAGACTGTGTCCCCGACGTTCCGACCTGGAAATTATGCGTAGGTGGGGCTTCGAATGTGCAGGGAAGCGGAGCCGGACTCATCCTAACATCACCAGAAGGGTATGACCTAGAGTATGCCTTGAGGTTTGACTTTCAGGCATCCAACAACGAAGCCGAGTATGAAGCCCTCATAGCCGGTCTGAACCTGGCCCTTTCAATGGAAGCTCAACAGATCGTGGTATATAGCGACTCGCAACTGGTAGTCAGACAAGTCGAAGAAGAATACGCCGCCCGGGACGAAAAGATGGCGCTATACCTAACAGAAGTGCAGAGACTACTGAGGAAATTCATCTCGGCCGAGCTAATCCAAATTCCCCGAGAAGCCAATCAGCGGGCTGATGCCCTAGCCAAACTGGCCACTATCGGCAGTCAAGACTTATCGGGGCGAACACCCATCGAAGTCCTAGCACGGCCCAGCATACAGCTTGACGACGAACAAGCCGCAGAAGCTCAGGCTATGCCAGTCGAAGAAGAGGCTTCATGGATGGACCCCATCATATCCTTCTTGCAAGACGGGGTACTGCCAGATGACCCGAAGGACGCCTCCAAACTAAGAGCCAGGGCGACGAGGTTCACGCTGATCCAAGGTAACCTATACAAAAGAGGTTTTTCCTTTCCTTTACTGAAATGTGTGACAGGAACGGAAGCAAACTACATCCTAAGGGAAATCCACGAAGGCATGTGCGACAATCACATCGGTGTTAAGACATTAGCCAGCAAGGCCCTGCGTCAAGGCTACTTCTGGCCAACCATGTCCAAAGACGCCAAAGAGATAATGAAGAGATGCCAAGCTTGTCAGGTCCACGGGAACTTGCCGCATTGCCCACCTGAACTCCTCACCCCGGTGGTCAGTCCTTGGCCCTTTCAACAGTGGGGGTTGGACATATTAGGACTCCTACCAATAGGAGTCGAACAATGCAAATTCCTCGTGGTCGCAGTGGACTACTTCACCAAGTGGGCAGAAGCCGAACCCCTGGCAAAGATCACAGCGCAGAAGGTCAAGAACTTCGTTTGGAAGTCTATAATTTGCCGCTTCGGCGTCCCCAGAGCAGTGGTCTCCGACAATGGGAAGCAGTTCGACAATCCAATGTTCACAAATTTCTGTAGTAGATTGGGAATCAAAAACTTCTTCTCAGCACCAGCCCACCCGCAGTCTAATGGGCAAGCCGAGGTGACCATCCGGACTATCAAACTGGCGCTCAAAACCAGGCTCGAGGCGTCCAAGTCCCAATGGGTAGACTACCTTCCCGCAGTGTTATGGGCATACCGAACAACTACTCGAACTGCGACTGGAGAAACGCCTTTCAGCCTAGCATACGGGACGGAGGCCATGGCCCCCGTTGAAGTAGGAGTGTCCTCCGCAAGGACCGAACTGTTCAATCCAACACGGAACGAAAGGTCCCTATTGGTCAACCTCGACCTCCTAGACGAAAAAAGGTACGAGGCCCTGCAACGAATCTCCTCCTACCAAAGGAGTACAGCAAGATACTATAACAAGCGAGTAAGAAGGAGGGGATTTAAGCCAGGGGATCTAGTGTTGAAAAAATTGCTCCCAGCCAGGAAGGACCCGGCTCATGGCAAGTTGGGGCCAAACTGGGAAGGACCGTACGTGGTAAAAAGGATTGTCCGACCTGGAAACTACGAGCTGCAAACGGAGGAGGGCGGAGACCTACACCACTCATGGAACGCAGACCACTTGAAGCGTTATTACCAATAGAGTTTCTCGCAAGAAGTGGAGCGTTATTGTAAAAAGATCGGACTTTATCAATGAGAGATACAAAAGTTTCCCAAAAAGTTCGCTCTACTCAGGATCTACGGACTTTTCAATCTAAGAGCTCGTAAACTCAAGAGCTCGTAAGCTCAGGATCTACGGACTTTTCAGTCTAAGAGCTCGTAAGCTCAGGATCTACAGGCTTTTCAGTCTAAGAGCTCGTAAGCTCGGGATTTTCCAACTTTCAAGTCTAAAAGCTTGTCAGCTCAGCATCAACAAATTCTCCTCAGCTTGAGAGCTCGTAAGCTCAAAACCGGCCAAAGACTTTGCTGCTTGAAAGACAACAAGCTCAGCAGCTCGACGACTCAGAACAAACAGGCTTCATAGTTCAACAGATAAACGCATTCCCAAAAAAAAAGGGGGAATAACTGGGAGATAAAAGCCAGAAATTTCATTTCATCGCGGGAAAAGTCAACAATTCAAAAAGAGCCACAGCCAACAGGTACATAGAAGTTACAAAAAACAGGGCCTCTAGTTCTGCCCTCCCTCCCCTACCAGGACCTCCTCCACTTTCCCCTCCGTCGGAACTTCTTTCTCCACTTTCTCCATCCCAGCAGCATCCGCCTTGAGCCTGGCATTCTCCTCCTTCAAAACATCTCTCTCTCTCTCCACCTCTGCCAACTTCCTCTTCAGGACCTCCACCTCGGGATCTTCCAAGACAACTCCCTCTTGCTCATTAGCAAAAGAGGGCGTGCGCAGGAGCCTGGTCGAACTTCCCCCTATCCCATAACGGGCAAGGTTCTCAGGGGTAACAAGAGCAGAGTAAGGACGGGGGGAAGCCTTCTCAACCATCCTGACATGGAACGCCTCCAATGGAGTCAGAGCGGGAATACCTGCACAACACAACACCAGCACAAACAAGTTCAGTTAGTTTGTTGCCAACAGAGGGACAGATAGCTTTGGAATGACGAAGTAATTACCTCTCTCCCGAAAGCTTGTCCAGGAACGAGGAACCCAAACATGCTGATCTTCCCCCACAGCAGACTCCCAAGAGTCCCCAGACACAAAAAAGAAGCGTTGGGCCCACCCCTCGGGGGAAGAGGGAATGTCAGCAACCAGTGGAGGGTGGAAATACCATTTAAAAGAGAGAGAACTGAAGAACGGTGGGAAGTCGAAAGAGAGATCAATGAAATAGAAAAATTTAGAAACAGTGGGAAAGGTCTCAAAGCCCTGCATACGCCAGAATACGAAAAAACCAACCATGGTAGCCCACCCCTCGGGGGAAAGACGAGAGGGACATAGGCCATGATGGGTGAGAATTCGGGCGAAATCGGGATGAAGAGGGAGGCGAAAGCCGTACTCAAATGCGCCCTCGAAAAAGGAGACCTCGCCTGGAATGGACATACTGCAAGGTTCGTCAGGAGTGGGAGCCCTCACCCTCAGATCCGCCGGAAGGTCGTATCGGCTCTTCATTACAGCAGCATCCGCAGCCGTCATCCGGGAGAGAAGGAGAAAGATAGAACACTAATCGCCCTTGAGCGATTCACGGGCTCGTTGCTTGAAAAGTGGAGAAGAATCCATCGCCGCATGGTTCAAGTAAGAGACGAAGAGTTAAAGAGGAAAGGCTTGCTGAAAAGCAATGAGACAAACGGGTATAAATAGTACCCAAGGCTGACTGTTGAAGTCTCGCAATCAAGATAGCATTGAATGCTGGCTCAACTTACGACGAAGTTGGTAAACCACCCAGGAACTTGCTTAAATCTACATCGCATATTGTAAAATATATATATATATATATACATACGTGTATATGTCCTATAGATGGCACATGCGGCAAATCCAAAGTAAGGAAGCCCAGATCTCGAGCAATGATACTACTCCAAATAGGCCAAGGCCTCCTCGGAGTAGGGGGGCAGGGGAGTATATAGCAAAAGAAGCAACCAACCAGCAAATACATCACCAGAGTAAAAGAAGGGAAAGTTCCATTACAAAAAACGTATGTTTACACAAGAAAAGAGCAGCAAGAAAAGGAAATCAGCTATGAAAACCCGGGCACTCAAGCCTGATCTGCAGGAGGAGTAGCGTCGGGAGCAGGAGTAACGTCGGGAGCACCACTGCTTGAAGAAGCATCAAACCTTGGCTGAAATTGCTTAAGGTCTAAGTCAGGAAATCTCTCCATCGCCTGATCAGCAAAATTAAAGAACCCATCAACAAAGGCCCTAGCTGCCTCCAGCCTCGCCTTCTCAAGATCTTTTCGTTGATCTTCTACGAGCTGATGTTCAGCAGCTAAAGACCTATTCAGCTCAGAAACAGCAGCCCGGGACTCTTTCAGCTGATCTTCCAGAAGGGTGCGGGTAACAGCAGCATTTAGCAAGTCCTCTTTCTCAGCCTCCCACTCTTCCTTCAAACGAGTCAACTCGTCCCTTAGAGAAACCTCAGCCGAGGTACTGGCAATCAGCTGCCTAAAGGTCTGAGCCCGCTGTTCAAGAACCTGCTCCAACTCCCTCTTAGTGGCCAGGCCCCAGTTCAGCAGCTCGGTGCCGTGCTGACGAGCATCAAGGACCTCGGCACCCCTCCTTTGGACATCATTCCTTAGCATAAAAATCTCCCTCCCAAGAGCGCAAACATGTGTCGCCGACTGGAGATAAGGGACATTATAAGGCACCAAGGAGTTTGAAACAAAGGAAAAGCACCAAGGTATACCTCAAGTAGGGCATGAAGAGCATCACGGCTTCGGACTTGAAAAGGAAGATCTACAGAGCGACGCAGGTCGACTCTAGGAATCAACTCCATCAGAGCACGACTGCTCAGGCTCACGTCCCGAAGTAGACCGGCCTCAGAGCCAGCAATGGAGGTCTAGGGGGCAAGAGTTGAGCTCGGACCGGCTGCAGCAATTACATAAGTGCCTCGCCGAACAGGCCCTCCCATGGGGTCAAGCATCACAGTACCCGCAGTGGCCTCGCTTGTGACCAACTCTGATGTCGACCTCGAGGCCTCGGGTGCGGAAACAGGAACATCGGAAACAGAAGTAAGGACCTCGACCGCAGCAACAGGAGCCTCAGCAGCAGGAACGGGGACCTCGCTGGAAGAACTGCCCTGTTCCAACCTCGTCCTCTTTGCAGGGGGTCCTACGGCCCTATCCCGCCTTTTTTCGTCCACACGCTCCATGATCATGTGGCGCTGAGTCACCAGGTAGGAAGGAACTACGCAAACGAGATCAAAAGCTTAGCAAGGGTTCGAATAAAGGTATAGAAAAATAAGAAACATTGATTACGCACGATCACCTGACGCCGAGGGAACCCCGGGAATCATCAACTCAATATAGGAAAAAGGGAGGCGAGCACGTGCTTGGTCGACCCGAGCCAGCTCGGAAGCACCAAGGGGAGGAAGCTCTCCTGCATTAGGAACTGGTAACGCCGTTAGAAGGCGAGCACAAGCATCAACAAGCACAAAGACAAGAGCTTACCTAGGTTTATGCGGCGCCCCCAGGCGGTAGGAACTCTGACAGACCCCGGAAATTGGGAACCAAACTCCCAACCATCTCCGGAGACGAAGAAATATCTCCTTATCCACCCGTCAGGAGTCGGTGGGAGATCCCGGCTGGGAATCTCTCCCCCTCGCCTAGGGACGAAGTGGTAGAACTCGGACACCTCCTCGGGGCGGAAAAAGTGAAGAAACTCCCTTAAATTAGCCCTGGCCTGAGGGAACATCCTTCCCCACGCCGCAGTGAAGGTCAGTAACCCCGCCCAACCAGATGGGAGGAGCATGGAGGGGCAGAAGCTGAAGAAGTGAAGAACATCTCGTATCAAGCCAGGTAGGGGAAATCGAAGCCCTAATAAGAAGGGGGCCTCGAAGAAGCAAGCTTCACCAGTAACCGGGCTATGGAACCTACGCAAGCCTGCAGGGCACACGACAACACCAGGGGGAAAGTCGAAGCGCCTAGCAAGGACCTGAGCTTCGTCCTCGTAGATTTCGCTAGCCTCGACGTTGCCGAAAAATCGCTCCATAACGTCAAATGGAGAGGGAGTAGCCATGAATACAAGAATGGAAGAGGTTTTTCTTAGGAGCAATAGGTAAAGAAACGTATGTCGCAACAGAAAATAGAGGATTTCTTCTACGCTCGGTAAAGAGCAATCATTCCCCGGAGGTCTATTTATAGGCGCTACAGGACAGGCCTTGTCACTGTCGCCGGAAGCAGTTAATGCACGTCCCTCACCATTAATGAAGGGGACACGTGGCGTCGTGGGGGTCTCCTGGGCACCACGATCGAGGGATCACTAAACCCTCTGACGGCGCACGTTCTCGAACGAACGAAACCGTCGGAACTCCACTACAAGTAAAGAAACTGGAAATGACCAAAATAGCCCTAGGAAGCTCAAGCGACCCAAGGGGGGAGCATGAAGGTCAGCCTAAATCAAATAAGCTCGGCTACCAGTGAAAAAGCGGGAATCAGCGCCTAAGAAAGGAGCGATGCAACCACAAATCAAAGAAGTCTATAGCAAGACATCACGCGACAAATCATAAAAAGGGAAAAGCCACGAGTTCTCATTTCAGTATTTAAAGAAGTTACAATCAAGCATTACACAAAGAAACAACTTGAAGAATCACAAGGAAGTTGGAAATAGCAGGAAGACCCCACATCAACCTCAAGAAGCGATCTCTTCATCGCCTGCTCCCTCACCAGAAGCCCCTGCCAGCATACATGGCCCCTCCGCCGCTGCTGCCACAACGGAACCAGGCGCCTTCTCGGCATCAGGAGCCACACCCTCGTTGAGGTTAGGGGTCTCGGCCTCCTCAGCCACCACCGACGCCTTCTTGAAACCCAGCGTTGGCACAAAAGTATCCAAGTCAAGGTCAGGGTAAGCCTCCTCGAGTTGATCCTTAAGATTTAGGAAACCCTTCACAAAACCAGAGGCGCATTCTCTTTCGAGCTCCGAAACACGAGACCGAAAAGATGACAGCTCGGAATCTCTGGCCCTGAGCTCTGAATCCTTGGCTACCAGGTCGGCCTCCGTGGTCTTGAGCTTGTTATCTTTTGAATCCATGAGCTTGGCAAAGTCCTGAAGGCGGGCATCCATCTCATCGTTGATCCTCTTCAGTTCAGTGGACTCCGAGGACAGAATCTTCACCTTCTCCTCGGCAGCCTCCTTGCTCACTAACAGGCCGGCAATGGACTCCTTTGCCCTCAAAAGCTCCTCATTGTAGTGAAAGCCTAGCATCTTCACACAAGCAAGTGACTGAGAGGAAAATAGGGTCAGACGTAAGAGAAAGACCCGTGAACACCTCGGGAAAAAGGAATATCAGAGATCGAGGAAACTAAGGCTAAGAAAGTACCTCCACCATGCCCCGGATAGCACGGTTCACCTTCCTATCAAAGGGGACTCGCATGGCCTCCCTAGGATCAGATGTGGAGATCAGCTCAGACAAGGCGGAAACAGCGACCTCAGGGTCACGAAGGAAGCCGTCCCCTTGCTCCTTAGATGAAGAGGGAGCAGCACCCACCTTCCTGCCTCCCTGATGGGTAGAACGAGGAGGAGCTGCCGGGGCTTCTTGCTTCGAAGCTCCACCAGTTAAAGATTCACCCAGAGGCCCCTCAACGGAGAGCGGGGGGGGGGAGCCACATCCCCTGAGGGAGGAGGGTCTACCCTCTCCTGCGTAAGAGGAACAGGTAGGATCTCGGACACCGATGCATCTTGGGGCAATCGCTGTGGGCCCTTCACCAGTTTCCTCTTCTTCCTCGACCTATCGGTATCCGAGAACATCGCCATTATCAAGTCCTGGTTCATAGGGTCAGGAATAGAGGTCGACTCCGAGGCAGGAGCTTGTTCGACGGAAGGCCCGAGCTCGTAGAGGGCTAGGTTCTCGTCGGTCACCAGGTCGTAGAATGATTGCAACCCCAAGGCCTCGGCCCTAGCAACTCTAGTCGTTTCCTCGACTCCTAGGACAGGGTGGTAATCTACAAATCAGAAGTTAAGTCAGTAAAGGAAGAACAACGAAAGAAAAAGATGCAGTCGAATTGAAGGGCCTTACTTATGTTCCTTAGAGCTCCCCAAAACCTGGCAAATGAGAGGGACGTCCCCTGGTTTCCCGGAAAGCTCCCAAGAATCACCTCTAACAAAGAAAAACTTGGGTTTCCACCCTTTGTTGGAAGAAGGAAGCCCGGCGATCAAATTCCTCGTTTTGACCCTTTTCGAAAAATAAAGGAAACCCGCGGAAGGGGAGGACTTAAGTTGAAAAAGAGAGGCAAATTCATTAATGGAGGGCTGAGAGTCGTTTCCGCTCTTCAACCAGTGGACGAGGAATCCGATCAAAAGACCCCAGCCGTTTGGAGAGAGCCGGGCAGGATATATGTTGTAAAAAGCAAGAATGACCCGAATGAAAGAATGAACGGGGAACCGCAAGCCAGCACGGAAAGCGGACTCGTAAAAACAGACCAGGCCAGGGATAGAAGAATTACACCTCTCGTGTGACTCCGGAGAGTGTAAGAGAACGGAGCCAGGAAAACGATACTCCCGCCTCAGTTCATCTAAGTCCTCGTCACTGAGACAACTGGGAGTCGTGGCCGCACAGCAAGCAAGGTCGGCTTGATCTCGACGAACTCTTTTCCTAGGAGTTGGGGGAAGAGCCGATTTGGATCTCTTAGCCTTTGTCGCAACAAAAGAAGCAGGTGGAAGGGACGAAAGAGGATGAGCTTCTTCTATAAGGGCGGACCCAGAGGCAGAAGCTCCAAGAGCGGACCCAGACACGCCCCTATCAACGGAACTACCGCTCTGGGAGCCTGAGGTACTTGCCTCGACTTCTTCGCCTACTTGATCCTCGGAATCCGATTCAGAAGAAGAAACGACCCACTTCCCCATCAAAGGTCCAGGCCGTAAGCCGGAGTGGAGGGAAGGCAAATGTAAAGCACAGTCCGTCAAAAAATGGAGGTCTCAGACACCAACTACGAAGGAAGGACACCCTAAGCGAAGTGGGATGGTCCACGAAGCGCGTGAGAGGGGAGAGGTCGTCGGAATGATTCCTAAAGTAACTAAACCTCCATATCAAGAAGCGAAACCCAAAACCCCACCAGAGAGGGTCGAAGGGATCCAGATCGAGCAAGAATGAAGAGAAGAAAAAAGACGTACCTAGTTAAGGCGCTAGATGCAGAAAATGACCGGGGACGCAGAAACCCTAAAAGTCGCCTGAGAGTCTGAAACAAAGCACCCCAAGAGCCAAGGGAGGAGAGGGTAACACCAGGAGATTCAAAAGACTCAAAAAGCAACTCAGGCAAGGGGGTTCCCCCGCTTTTATACAAGGCATTTAATGTCCTGAGAAATGAGACGGCATGACGCGTCTCCAGGACCGTACCGATTGGGATCACCCCATGATGACACGTGTAAAAACCATCCCATCACAACCGGCAAAATACCCAAGCAGCCCTCAACAGCGCAGAGCCGCCTGACCACACATTCCGCCACGTATGGAGACCGTGAAGGCCTCAGAAAAGGCATTTCTTATCCCCAGGTCAGAGAAGACGTCATCCTCATGACCAGGGGATGGGGGGCAACTGATGAGGATAGGTTTTTGGGCCTGGGCTGCCATTACGACCGAGCCCAAAGACCTCCAGACTGAATAAGGACTCCGAAGCCCAAAAGAGAATGGTCCCAATCGGCCCAAGTTCGATTCTTAGCCCACGACCCAAGCTAAAGCCTGTTGCACCACGCGCTCCAAGGACAAGGAAAACCGGCTCTGATTTCTCAGAGTTACTCCTTGCAAAAACAGAGAGATGGTGCCAAACGAACCCAGGCGGTCGTGGGCACAGTGTCGCCGGCGGTCAGAGTGGCTCACAGAGAAAGGACCAACGGTCCCCACAAGATCAAGAAAAGGAAGAACAGGGGTAGCAAACCCTAGGAATAGACACCATATAAATAGAACAGTAAAAGCAGGGAAGGGGGATCGAATTCCCAGGCCTTCTTCCTCGTTTCCTACTTGGTTCTTTGCCAAGAGCCCTAGAATAGTCATAACAGAGAGCGTTGTTCACGGCCCTGCGCCTATAATTTCCTTGTAATCAGTTGAAATCAATATACACAATCAAGGAGCAAGAGCCTCCATTACAGTGGACGTAACCCAAGTCCTCCGGCTAGGGTGAACCACTTATATCAGTTGTCTATCATTGCCTAACTTCAATTTTCCCAAAATCCATTCCATAAAGCCCAAAAGCGCCAGATTGGCTTGGGCCTGGGTGATTGTTTCCGAGGCATCATCACTTTCTATTCTAAAAAAGAATTTATCTTAAAATCAGGTCATGAGAAATTTATCTTTTATGAATATCTTAATCTCAACGTGGATAGTTTATGTCTCGGAACGTTCAACAAAAAAAAAATTTAGGGAGAATTACATCCAAATCTCTTAAAATTTGTCACTTAAGCACTTAGATTCCCTGATATTTAAAATATTACACAAAACTCCCTAAAATTTATACACATATAACACTTAAACCCTTACCCCTTGTGGTTGGTTATATCTGTTAGTAAATTACACTCAGATTCTCTGAGATTTATAAACATTTAACATTTAGATATTTTTTAATTGAAATATTTTTAATCTAAATATAATATTTTAAATTTGAGGGATTTAAATATTTTATATCTATAAATTTTAGAGGGTCTAGATATAAGATATTGACAGTAATAGTATAAGTATTATGTGCACACAAATTTCAAGCAGTCTATATATATAATGAATAAATATGAAAGTGTCTATGTGATTAAGTAATGAATAAATATGAGCGTAATCATTGTTGTTGTCACTTGAAAACCCAATAAATTTGAAAGCATACCAACAAGAACACTTCGTCTTATTCTCCTCTCTCTCTCTCTCCCTCTCCAAATTCAACGGCTTGAGTGTGGAGTCCCAGAGTCATCTAAGAACTTGGGAACTCTTCACAGTCGGTGGCTCAGATTCTACGCCTCTTTCATTGTCATTATCTGACTATCATCAACACATTATAATCATTCTGTTATAGACTCTGTAATTAAGTTTCTTCAGATATATCTTTTCATTTTCTTGCCCCTATCGAGAACAATTCTTGGTGGATATTTCATATTTTGGTTGGTAAAGAAAGAGACGTTCTTCTTCACTAACTCCGAAACTCTTTTTACGCTCTTGAAAGATTGGGTATGAGAGTGAAATAGGTGTGTTTAGTGGATTTCTGAGTAGTTCTTGAGATTCTTGGTATTGGGTAACTGTCATTTTTTGTAAAATTTGGAAGAAAAGGAGAGTAAATATGGTGAATTTCAATGAAATTTGGAAGAAGAAGACGTTGGTGGGTCTTGGGTTGGGGCAGTTTCTCTCTCTTCTGATCACTTCTACTGGCTTTTCATCATCTGAGCTCGCCAGGAGAGGTATGTTTCTCTGTGGTCCGGTTGCTCTCTTTTGAAAACTGTGCTGTTTTTGACCTTCAATTTGATAGAGTTATACAACAGGGTATTTGCATTTGGTTTGTGAAATCTAATTATCCTTGCTGATTATACAGTTTCATTTGTATTTTGTATCTTTCAATGAAATGAAAGTTTTGTTTCTTATAAAAAAAAGAGAAAAAAATTTATACAGTTTCATTCGAGTACAAATAGGTTACTCTCTCTATACTGCTGATTATACAGTTTCATTTGAGTACAAAGTGGTTACTCCCTATCTATATTTTGATATTCATTTGCTACTTTTCATTATTTCAGATTGTCAGTATTTGGCATATTCTCATGTTTGCTGTTAATTGGTAGAAGAAATTACGTGCATTACTTTTTGTTGTATGATATGCAAAGTTCCCTTCTACCTTCTTACATCTCAATTATCTATTGTAAATGATGTGTTATGTATTCGTTTGTGTATCTTAGGAATTAATGCTCCAACTTCACAATCTATGCTAAATTATGTGCTCTTGGCGTTAATCTATGGAGGTATTATGATATATCGACGACAAGCGCTAAAGGTTAGCTCTGTGTACTCTAGCCTTGATTGTTCTCATTTCACAATTAATTGGTTGTGTTTTCTGATTGCAATGACTGTTTTTATCTGCTGCTAACTGATAAATTAGTGAACTAGTAGTGTCGTAGTGAAGAACTTTTGGTCGTAACAAGAGTAGATTTTGAAGTTGTCTAGCATCCGATAATGCAAACATACAAAGCCCTGACAAGGAAGTCTACCAAGTTACATTTTTTTAACCCTCTCCATCTGTATGAGCTCCACTTGTTAAATAAGAACAGGCAACAGTCAGTGGAAGTTCAAGTGATTACTGAATCGAATTATATTCAGCCAGTCTGTGACTCTTATAGTCTTGCAATGCTGTTTTAAGCAGAACTTGAGGTTAGATTCATACTTTTGAACCCACTGGAGGATAGGAACATAAATTACAAGATTTTTGGTTTTTGGCTCAATGTGAGTGTTACGACATATGACTGACTGTCCACAATAATTTTAAGTTTCCTGTCTCTCTCCTGGTTTTATTAATCAATTATGGGATCTCTGCATGTGTGCATGCTTGCACTTGCTTCTGCGTGTGTTAAACAATGAATTTACTGAGAGAAAGCAAGGGGGTTACATTTCGGAATAAGAGTCAGTAAACTTCAGGTACATCTGGCACCCAACATAACCTTAAGTGTGAAATCGTTATCGGTGTGATTCAAAGGAATGAGCTATTAAATTACTCTCTTTAAGGATATGATTTAAATTATATAGTTTGAAACAAAAGTTAAGAATATGAATGCCTTAAATGATGTACCAGCGGAGAAACATTTTGAATGTAGAAACCTTTATATTGAAATAGAACTTCCTATTGAACAATAGGACAACAGTGTATTATCAGATTGTTGAATGGACCTTGTAAAGTAATAATAGACACGTAGGTTAGGGCCGATTTTTGATACTTGACTCATGGGTTTGCATCTATAGTTGAATTTTCTTCAATTCATGGGAGTAGATGCTATGCAACTTTCAATGGCCCTTGAGGTTTGAGTGAATTGATGTGTTGGTAATTATCAGAAAAAAGTTGGACTGATGGCTGGTATTGTTGGTTGTCTAAGGAACATCAGAGTGCTATAGATGTAAGAAGGTAGTGATTGGGAGGCTTACATTATTATACACTTCTAGAGTGTTGTTATTATCATAACCTGCTAAGATATGGGGAAAGTTGTGTCGTGATCAGATCTGAATGCTGGGGCTACCACTTACTTGGTCCAGAGGCTAAGAGGGTTTTGTGATCAATGAGTGGTTGTCATTGTTCTTAGCATTGATGTATCCTATGTTGGTGCTCTTTTTCCATCGTCAGTTGATGCTAAGTGATTGATTTCGTTTGCATTTTTTTTTTTTTGGCGATAAGAAGCAAATTCTTTTTGTTGTATAATGCATGCTTATACATTTTTTTTTTTTGGAATTTATGCAGGCAAAATGGTATTACTATGTACTTCTTGGGTTAGTAGATGTAGAGGCCAATTTTCTTGGTAAATCTTCCATGCCAATGGTGTTTTACATTGAACTTACTTCATCTCTTAGAATTCAAAAGTGATAACATATTCTGCTTAGTGCTCCGGCTAAAGTCAAATAACTCTGCTGAATGCGTCATTTTATTCAACTTTGTTTTTTTGTTTTGCTGTAATTCCCTATATATCTCAAAGTAGTTATTTCTAGGGATGGAACTTTCATTTTGTTTCCACCGAAATGATCGTAATGTTCGATTTCCATAGAAACCGAAACGAATCAGTGAATGGATATCAAGACTCTTGTGCTTTGAGGTGTTCCGAGGAGTTTTGGAATGTGTGAAGGTGTTTCGTGATGTTTCAATTAATGTTTTGGACACAAATTTCCAATTTTTTTCTATGTTTGCATTTCATTTCCATTTCAAAGTTGACCAAAACTATGCATCAAAACAAAATTTTGATATTTTGATTACTGCTACTTTTAGTATGTTACATATTGCCCTTGGAATTTCTAATGCAGACAAGTGCAAAGAACACCACCTACAAAAGCCACTATTGTAACTAATAAAGGACGGTTGTAAAATGTGGTATTATGACAACTTATATTTCTTTCCTTTTTTTAGGTAATTAGGATTTCTAAAGGATAGGAAAGGGAACAGTTTTGGTTCACCAAATGGCCATGTTCAAACCTCAATTACCCCATGCTAACATAGTTGTCAAATCTCGACTCAACAAAGCCTCATCACATCCATCTCAACATTCTTATTTATTTATTGCCGAATGTCCTCTATCATAAAATATTGTTGGTCTAATGACTCTCTTATAGAACTTACCTTTCAGCCCAAGAAGTATACGTCAATCATCAAAATAAATTAAGGAAATAGGTTAAGTGGGGAAATGTGAGGTAACCAGCCATTTTCAATCTGTGAATAGTGCCTGTGAACAATGACAAGGGCTGGTTATATTCGTATCAAAATAACAAAGGCCGGTTATATGAAATTTCAAATGATAGGCAGAATATTTAAGTAAGCTTGTTGAGGCTGTAAAATAGGCTTTGAGAAGGGTAGACCGCATGTAAACAGAGAAGAGAAGAGTAGAAAATAACAAGGGCTGGTGTGGGGCCTGAATGCAGAAGCTAGGCAGTACAAATGTAAGCCCTTATGCATCACTTATTGCATTGGAAATGCATCCAATATTTTTCAAGAAGCATTGTTGCTAGAAAATTTAATTTGCTGAAGTATAAATACTTAAGTTACACCTTCTCAAACAACTTAAGCTTTTGGAGTAGATGCTTGTTTAATATGGTATCAGATTTCCACGTGTTAGACCCTAAATCTAGCTTGCACGTGGGGGGTGTTGATGTGGGGGGGTGTTGAAGTATAAATACTTAAGTTACACTCTCTCTAGTTTAAGCTTTTGGAGTAGATGTTTATTTAAGGCACTTTAAGCTTTTGGAGTAGATGGTTATTTAAGATTATTTAAACTGGATATCAATTGAAATTAAGAGCATCACTAGACACTAGCTATTTATGGACTTTTAGGTCATCCTCGCTCCAATTTACTTGGCCTTAAGTTTTTTCAGAAACTCAGACTTTGACCAGTATAGCCTATGTACACCTGAATTCTCCCAACCCTCTTGCGACGTAAATTTACTCTGTTTGGCTATGATTTGGTAATGACAGCATGAGTAAAATTTGAAATAATATGGTGAATGGCTTACGTTATGAGTTCGTCACCTCAAACTTCTTTTGACTCTCCAATTATGTGTGGTCCATGGATGAAACGATATGGTGTCCAACTGATGTTTTGAAGAGCGTGTTTCCGAACAACCCTATTAGATATTAATAAAAATAGCTTGCCGCTCGTGATAATTTTTGCTGGTCTGCATCAGAAGCCCTTACAAAGTGGAAGACATAAAGGAAAGGACAGACTTCAACCTCTCTCTCTCTCCATCCCTTTAAGGAATTGCTTTTGCATTAGATCTTTAGAGTGGAAGATGTGAGATCCAGAATATAAATTTGAGGAGCTTATGAATCTTGTAATTTTAATCATAAGTAACTGTGCCCAAATTGCATTCAGATTTATGAAGCATTTTACGAGCAATGTACTATATATGCTAATGAGGAGGTGCCATGTTAAAAATTATTCTAGCATTTTGTGCACTTACCCTCTCCTTTTTTGGAAAGCTTTGGTTATGATACTACCCGCCTGTGATTGGATCATTTTCTTGCTGTTACACTACAACAAGCCTTAAATAAAAGCATTGAGAATATGGCTGTTGGATTGTTAGAGATATACAAGAATGGAGGTTCGAAATGGTAATCAATTACCCAAAAGAAGAAACCCCATATATTTTAGGAAGTGTTAAATTACTAACACTGATGAATTGAACTTGAATGGTCTGTTAAGACTAAATGTTGCTTACAAATTTAGGATGTACGAATTTGGAAAACCAATATGATTAATCAATTATGAAATTAGATGGATTTGCATAGAAATTTTTCCAGTTTTGCCTTCAGAAGTAATATTCCATTGCCCTTGGGGAATACTTGGTTCGACGGAAAAACCATTGAGGAGCTTACTAGGTGGCTAAAAGTAAAAAATAATCTTTCACACAGACACACAGTTTCTTTAGTGGATTTGAACAAATTAATTGTCACTGAAGCTAATTTTATGTGGTTTTCTGTGCAGTGGTGAAAGCATATCAGTATACATCCATAACAAGTGTTATGCTGCTAGATTGTTGGTCAATCCCATCTGTCATATTTCTTACCTGGTTTTTCTTGAAGACAAAATACAGATTTAGGAAATTTGCGGGTGTTGCTATTTGTGTTGCTGGTCTTGTTGTGGTAGTTTTTTCAGACGTACATGCAACAGATCGATCAAGTACGTAACTTCTGTTTTACCCTGTTGAGTTCTTAATTTCATAATGGGGTTCTTGCATTCCTAGATTTCTTGGCTAAATACTATGTCACATAATTGTTTTGCACTAGTAATTCTTTTAGTTTTCTTACTTTCTTACTGACATATACTTCTTAGTTTTCCATTTGGATGCTGAATTTTAAGTATTATTTTTCTGGACTTTTCTGCTGTTTCCAATTCACGTTTGCAACACCTACCAAAAAAGTTTTACAGTTGTAACTGGTGAACGATTGAAAAGTCTCTTTGTCCGGCGTGGCTTTCTGAGAGGACTCTTTGTGTTCACAGTTCTAGAAAATTTGTGAATTGTAATTTTGTAAATGAAGGAATTAGGTTGGTAGCTGCAACAACCATGGGCTTAGATCAGGTGGTATCACTTGCCCTCCTGATGTAGGTGTGCAAATGAAACGAGCCGAGTATTTAGTTGTTCAAGCGCGGCTCGGCCGATTATAAAAAAAGTTCGGAATTGGCTTGGGATCTAGTGAGTCGATTAAAATTTCTTCACTCTTGGCTCGTGAAATTTTTCCCAAGCTCAAGGATTGCCTTTGCTTGGCTCGATTCTCTAAGAAGATTCCAAACTTAGGCAATGCCCCATGCACCAGCATTCAAGATATGACCAGCCAAAGGCCTTGGTTGAATAGGCACCTCCAGCTGCTCCTTTTCGCTGTAGTTTCGTTGGGGATTGGTTCCCACTTGAAACATTGGCCTGGATGCTTACTTGCTTTAAAAGGCGCCCCAGTCTCTTGTATTTCTCTGTCTTTTTAAGGTGGGATAGTTGTTTTACAACATCTCTATTGTATGCGATCTGGGACTCTTTACTTCTTTTCCTTAACATGTAAAATCCATACTATATTTATATACATAACATATGTAATATAGATTATGTTTTTATAAACAAGCTCAATTTGTTCATGAACGTAATGAGCTGAACAAGACATTGTTCAAGCTCGGCTTATTTATTAAACAACCTCTAAAATGGGGCTCAAGCTTGTTCCATTTTATAAATGAATGAACTTGAACAAGCTCCAATACGAGCCTATGCTGAGTTGTTCACAACTCATGAACAGTTTGCTTCATCTGCAACCATACCACTATGGAAGAAGTAGGCCTTAGGACCAATTGGGTTGGGTTGGGCCTGGTGGGGTCCCCAGCCTATAGGCTAGAATTGGGACAAAATGACTGAAAGAAGAAAAGCTTGGTAGATGGAATGTTAGCAGTCCTTATGAGCCTATTTACCCATATGTCAGGGTATTCTTGTTGGAGTATGGCCTTGAGTCTTTAACGCAGATGTCAATTAAGAGCAAGTTGTATACTTATTGTGATAAGATAATGAAATGTGGTGTCTGTAAATCCTTAAGTTCTTTACGTATGTGCAATGAAATTTTTATTTCTTGTCTAGATACATGGCTTGAAAAGCGAAAAGCTACTCTTTAGACTACCTAAGGCCTCTTCAACTAAGCAGTAACATACTGTTTAATTAGCCTTGCTCATAGTGAGTGGCATCCACACCGTGCTTCTAGATTTGGGAATGGATGGCCTAGATCCTTTTGGAGCTCTTTAATTCGTAGCGGTAGTGATTTTGCGCTTTGCTACATCTGCTGGAGTGCTCCTTGTTTAATAGTTCTCACATAATAACAGATGAGAAGTTTCCTTAACTCATGGTGGAAAAAAATAAAAAAGGAAATATATTTTAGTTCCATCTCTCTTAAAGGATTTTCCAGTTTCATTTATACTACTTTTCTTCGGTTTTCAACTGAACAAATGGACTGAAGCTAAAACACTGTTCTTTCAATAGGTAAACGCCAATTTTTGTTCCACAAAAGTATTGTATTATGTTTTTAGAATTTTTGTAATTTGATCCGGAATGCTTTAGACGACTCCTCGTATTCTTAGGAGGATAGACTGCACAATTTAGGATTGATAGGCATTACCAACCTCTTCCACAGAGGTTGCTTGAATGCTAGGGAGCAATGTCACCACTTTTGTAGTTGAGGAAACCAAGAAGTAACCTCTCTGTCTTTATATGCTATTCCCCCTTTTTGCATCTTGACATGCACATTAATTTAAACAGGGAGTCACTGGTTTAGTAGTTAAAATTTGGTCCAATAACTTTGAGATAGGGGGTTTGAATATGAGGGCAATCACTTTATGTAAATAATGGCAAAAATTAGATCCAACTCCAATGTACCATTAATGTGGACTAAACGGGGTGTTATTTATAATACGTATATTAAATTATTATCAGCAATTATTTTTCATTGGAAGTTCTAAAAATGGAGGATTGATAGCTTTGTTTGATCAACTCTTTCCAAACACACAATATCACCACATCAAATATTTTCCCATGACAATCTAGTGTTCCTGCACACCAAATAGGTTCGAGAAGCTATCAACCATGAGAATATGGATGAGCGAGCTTCTAATATGAAAGGAATATGTAAGGATATGTTACCACCTTAGAACGTTGATGCTCATTACTGCTCAAATGAAAGAAGTCGGCCTTTACTTTAGCTGCTATTTGATCTGTTTTTCTTCTAAACCCCTCAGCAGTAGAGTTTTGGTAATTCAGTTGTTATTCTAGAACAATTCTTGGTTCCAAAGTTGCCTGGAAATTTCTTCAATTTTTCCATTTGATTTGGTTCTTTTGCTCTGATGTGTATCTATGTCCTGAAATCATCTGTACTAACATTACAAGTTTTATCATGGCTGTAGGTGGGAGCAACCCTTTTAAAGGGGACATGCTTGTTATTGCTGGGTCTATGCTTTATGCCATCAGTAATGTTAGTGAGGTATTTACACTACTATTCATCATAGGTATACATGATGTCCAGTTTGCAAGATTTTGCAATGTCATAGATTGTTGTAAAGAAGTTCTTTTGACCTTGTAAAGAATATTGTTGTTTGAATTGACTTAATATTCTGGCCATATCTTCCAAGTCCTGATCCCTTGTGACTTGCTCAAAATTTTTGTGCATGTTTCTTCCTTATCTACAAATCTGCTCATGCTTTATTTCCATCTCCATTTTTTCCTTCTTTGCCTATCCTTTCTCTGGCTCTTGTTCTTGTCCTTCCCCATGTTTTCCCTGCATTTATCTTCATTCCCTTTCTATATTCCTTACGCAACTCCAATTTCCTTGATTGTAAGCATCAGAGCTTGTCTAAGCTATTTCACTGTCTCAGTCTGGTTTTGCTTGGAAGTGTGTCTAACTACACCTAGACAGTTCCACTTGCATCCTCAATGTTTCAAGTGAGAAAGTGCAATTAGCTGCTCTAAATGGTGATGTAAACGATAAAGTCATTAAATGGACTCTCTCTCTCTCTCTGTTTGTGTGGGTGCGCATGTATGTGCATGCTTGTTAGACTCTCACATTCTACTGCTTGTTCAGAATTTCCTGATGCAGATGATTAATAATAACTTATGTCGTAATATTCCTTTTAATGGGCCCTGTCATTTGCTTTCAAGGGGAATTGTGAACTAAAAGCAAATATTTCTTTTATACATCTTTCCGAGACAGTTGGCTATACCACCTGCTGGGAGTTCAAAAAGTCAGTTCAATGCATGAAGCTTACTCCCATTGTGTGTGCTTTAGTTATCGATTATTCTTACTTAAGCAAATATGTGGTCACAGTTCAATGCATGAAGTTTACACCCATTGTGTGTGCTTTAGTTACCAATTATCTTCACTTTTTTCTTGAGGTGGAAAGAATGTATCAAGATTTCACATCATTAATCCAGGTTTGTATGCCTTCTGCAGGAGTTCCTCGTTAAAAGTGCTGATAGGGTTGAACTCATGGCACTGCTGGGGCTTTTTGGTGCTATTATCAGTGCTTGCCAAATGTATCCTTACTTGCAGTGTGTGGGATTTTCTGATCATATGTAACATGCATGATTTTATTGTTTGTGTTTTGAGTATAATTGCTAGTTCTTGCTCAAAGTTTAAATATGCTGTGATCTTGGTTATTTAGTTACTCAATAAGTATGCCATTTTGATCTTTGTAACTGGAGATAATGTTACGTTATAACATATATAAACTTCTGAAATCATTTATTGCTATTCTTTCAACATGTTTTCTTTAACCATGTCTATAGAAGCATTCTTGAACGCAATGAGCTCAAATCTATCCACTGGTCAATGGGGGCAGTAAGTCTCTGGTTCATCTTCCTTCCAGCGTAAATAAACAGTCTTGTTTTTACATACTTATCTTCCCCCCCCCAAACAACACACACGTCCTCCCTCAAGATAGACCATATCTAGAATGTTTAAGATCGAATCGAAAAAAGAAGTAACACGTCTTTGTCATCAACTACCTCCACAATCCCACTAAGAACTCTCTGGGGCAGTATAGACATCCACAGGTTACTTGTGAAATGAATATTAAATAAGCTGGTTCACATAACTTGTTTTAATCAACTTAAGGCCTATGAAATATGGTTTTGCAGTGCATAATTTAAAATTCTTTTAGTATATTCAGTTTAAAATTATCATATATTTTGACCTTTTTTTGCCATGAAATTTATAGTTGCACCTTATTTTTGGGCCTGTAGG
Organism: Ilex aquifolium; assembly: GCA_951799425.1. Classification (NCBI taxonomy): domain Eukaryota; kingdom Viridiplantae; phylum Streptophyta; class Magnoliopsida; order Aquifoliales; family Aquifoliaceae; genus Ilex; species Ilex aquifolium. Next base: position 15,406,450 of record OX637397.1, on the reverse strand, counting down.
CCCTATACAAGCAAAAGCAGAGCCACCAATGGGCCAGTGGGTCCTGGCCTGACCCTATATTTTAAATTTGTATATGCATATATCATATTACTCCAAAATATTTTATTTTGCCCACAAATTACATTCTTGCTTTGGTATTGCTTTTCTTAGAATATGAGCTGTGATTGACTATAATAGCATGTTACGTGGTTTTCATTGTGTTAAGGCTTTCTTCAGTTGATCTTTTGCGTATTTACAGTTCTTTGGATTCCATGTTTTTAATTTAAACGTGAAATTGCTTGCAATTAACCTACGCTCGGCCTCCTCTATGTTTTTTGTGACTGTTGATTGTCGTATTTCAGTTGAGTTTCAATGGTATAGCTATGCTTACTTCTTGAATTTTACTTACGGTTTGCTATTATTATATCTTAATGATAATGTTTGAAAAATAGTTTGTCAAATAAGTTATGAAATTGATCAGGTTCAAGTCCCACTGTGGTTGTCTCTGTTACTCTGTAGCATTGCCTTTGCTAGTCAAAAAAACTAATTTTAAAATTTGAGTTTGTAAAAGAGCGGTTGCATAACCAAGAGAGTGACCAATAGGCTATCACTGGCTTGATTGTATACTACCAATGCTTTCAAAATCTGAAACTCGTTGGGGCGATTGGAAAGAACTGTAATTAGACTAACCTTTTTGTGAAGGGATGTAAATTAGCCTCTTTTTGTTGTTGTTTTCTCTTTGTACACACCATGTATGTTGGCTTTGACCCTTTTTGTTTTTGAAGCTTCAAATATATCACGATGCGCATGAGCATCTGCAAAGTATATGGAGAGTGGTATAAATTTAAATTGGAAAGAGTTGTTATGAATGTATTATAAACACTTTGTAGATATGGGATGATGAATTGTAACTGCGGAAATGGACAAGGATAGATGTACTTTCACCCAAATCATACTGTGAAGAACTGCCTAATTTTGGATTTCCATGAACTACATTTATCAAGATTAAGGTTGAACGATCCAACATTTTAATTTTTCTTGATTAACTCTCGCAAAGCGTGACCCTCCCCTCTCCGGGTGGAAAGAAGGGGGGGGGGGGGGGGGGAGTTTGGCATGTTCTCAACAATCGTTTAAGGTTTTGGGAGCCGATTCATTTCTTCACTTCTTTTTAGGCTTCTGTGTGAAAGGAATTTGAGGATATTTCTCTTTTTTTTGCATTTAATCTAGTTGGGTAGCCTCATGTGGAATGAGTTTTGTTTTCTTTGTTTATGTTTTTTCTTTTTTGTTTTGTCTTTGGTTTAGACTACTAGTCCACCATGGAATCTTTTGTATTTTTTGTTTTATATTATTAATGACATTTTTGTTTCCTATCAAAAAAAATTTCCCCATTATCTTGTTTTACGTAATTTATTATCTTTCATAACATTTGTTGTTGATGGTAATCTTATGAAATTGGAGTATGATAGAGAATAGAATAACCGTTGTAGTGAAAGGCTGAAAGCGATATATGATGTTTGCTTTTTAGGTTACAAATGTTGTGCCCATTGAACTTTGAAAAGATACACCAATCTTGTGGTTTTTTTTTTGACAGAATTATTTTCTGCCAATGATATCCATGGGAAGAGTATTTTTACATGCTTTGTGAATTTTGGTTTCAGGTGCTTCCATTTGTTGGATTTTCAGTGGCTATGTTTCTGTTTTACTCATCTGTTCCGGTCTTGCTGAAGGTATGGACGTGTGTGATCTAGAGTTTCCTTGTTTTTGATGTGTACTTGTTACCAATAAATACCGCTGGTACAGGGCACGCACAGGGTGGAGGTCTAACATTAATTTGAAGGAAATGGTTGATCATGCCAGAATCATTACCTATGCAGAAGATCCTTTCGAAGTTTTCCTATTTTTCGTCATTCAAAATTTGCCCTCTTAGTTCTCTTTTCTTCTTCTTCTTCAGGGAAATCTAATTTAGGTTGAAAGTGTCTAGAAGGACTAGATAGAGGATTTAAGATTTGAATAAGAATGTTACCATGGATGATTGGCCAGACAGAAATCAATATGACTGTATTGATGAGTGAGTGGCACCAATGGAAAATAGACCATGGAAAGTTGTTCCGATGATATAAACATGTGAAATAAATACCAATGAGTGCATTTGTACAAAGGAGTGGTTTCATTAAGTTGAAGGTGCCAGAAGGAAGGAAATTCTGCAATGACATTGGTTCTTAAAAATTTCTGTGGGGAAGCATATGTTCATGATATTATGGAAGCATTGATACTTCCCCCTGGCAAACAATTCCTTAAACATGAGCCTGTTATATTTTCAGTACCAAACTCTATGACGTTCAAGTTGTGGAGGTTCTTCACTTTTCCTTGGAAAGTGGCATTACACTTCTAATTGATTTGAAGTGTCTTCACTGCAAAGTTACATATTAAAGTTTTTTAATCAATGGAATTCTTGTCATTGATTAGGAAGTTACTAATAACTCGAATTTACTCAGTTGACTAATCTATGACGTTTTGTGCATGTTTGCTATGGACCATTTCACACACTAATGTTTCTATTATGTGGTTTCTTCTAAAGTTCTTTCTTTTCTTTGCAGATTAGTGGGTCCACAATGCTAAACCTGTCTTTACTGACCTCAGACATGTGGGCCGTTCTGATTCGCATATTTGCATACCATGAGAAGGTTAGCGGAACAATAAATTTAAAATATTTTCAATTATATTTCCGATTCTAAATTTTACAACCAAAGATGATGTTGTTTGGAATCAGCATTGCCCGTCTGAGGTGAATATTTTCTCTTCAGGTTGATTGGATGTACTTCATAGCCTTTGCTGCAGTTGCTGTTGGTCTTGTTGTTTATTCAGGGTATGTAAAATTTCAGTTATAGTGGGGACTTTTTCCCCACATCTAGTAGCTAGAAATTTTGCTTATACAACTGACCATAGAGCAACTCAAGTTTCAGCTCATTATTCAGCTGGTTTAAGCATGTTTACAAACTTAGTATGCCAGGGTCACGTGTAAAGGAGCTTGTCTTAATAAAATAAGCTTGTAATTTGTAGTGTTACAAACATCAGTCTTGTATTTTGTAGGTATAAAAGTCAGATCATTTGACATAAATGTTTCCCTTTCGCTAGCATCATTGAGGCTGTGGGTTCAAATATGTGGCCAGCCACTTTGTGCAAATAATGCCAAATTTTAGGTTTATACGCAGTCCATCCCTTCCTAGCACCATCAATTTGCTGAGACTAAATTGGGTAATGACTTCAGTTATGACCCTTTTTAACATGATGCATTAGTCTTGTCAACAAGCGATTAAGCTGACTTGAGGTGCATCAGGATTAGTTGAGCTTGGATTATGAACAAGCTTCCCCTTAGATTCTAACGCAACGGAACAAAGAATACAAAGAAAACACCGTTTCTAAGTGTATAGAACAAAGGTACTCTGAATCTACAAAGAAAGGAACAAAATAATATTTTATTCAATAAATAAGTCGTAATACATAAGGGAATATATATAGGAATGATCAAAACCCTAATCGTTCTCATAATAGAGGCAAAATCCCTAATTATACAAAAATTACCAAAAATAAAAATTGCAATCTAACTAATAAATATAAAAGTACGCATCGTCTGTAGTCTAACAAAACTGACAACACTTGGTTCATTATTAATTTATGAATTCTTTCCTAAAATGGCAAAAACGGGTTTTGAGGCCTAAACGATGAAATTCGACCCAAAACTGAAGGAGTTCATGGAAAAGTGGTAAGTCTTGATCGTTGGCCCGATGCGGATCAAAGTCCACTGATCTCAATAATTTTGAGTTTGATCCATTTTGCCTCTACTATCACCTCTTCTACATCAGTCCATCCCTCGCCCTCGAGTTAACTTGTGGAAGCTCTATGAAATCAGAATGAAACTCGAACAAGTCTTGCACATTAAAAGCACTAGAGATGCCCATATTCGCCGGAAGATCAACAACATAAACATTGCCATTGATCTTCTTTAAGATCTGAAAAGGACCAATCTTCATTTGGTTGAGCTTGCTGTAAGACCCAACTGGTAACCTCTTCGTGTGCCGGTGAATCATAACCTTGTCTCCAACCTTGAAAATCTTCTGTCGGCAATGCTTGTTTGCGGCCTCCTTATATTTAGCTGTCGATGACTCCAATTGTTGCCTTGTCTCCGCATGCACATTTGTCAGCTTCCCAAGCATATGCTCAGCCTTGCTGGTGGATCTGTTAGGCATATTATTGTAGGCAAACTCTGTTTGGGATAAAATATTATCCCACTGCTTCGGATATTCCTTGCAAAGGCTTCTCAAGATATTCTATAGGGTCCAATTCACCACTTTTGTCTGCCCATCAGTCTGTGGATGACTCGAGTTGTTTTACTACAACGAAGTATCTAATTGTTTTCACAAAGTCCGCTAGAAATGGCTAAGGAACTTGCTGTCACAGTCGGAAGTAATGGTCTTTGGAATACCATGCAAACAAACAAGTTCTCGAAAGAACAAGTGGGCAACATGAGAAGCATCTGAAGTTTTCCCGCATGGAATAAAGTGTGCCATTTTGGAAAACCTGCCAACCATAATATATATAGAGTTTATACCACGTTGAGTCCGTAAAAGACCCAACACAGAGTCCATAGACAGATCCTGTCACGGTGCATCTGGAATAGGTATTATTTTGTGCATGTCCCTTAGCAGTCTGACATGTGTAGCACCGCTTAACAAACCTTTCCACATCTCTCTTCAGTTGGGGCCAGAAGCAACGCTTTTCAACCAAAGCAACGCTTTTCAACCAAAACAACGCTTTTATCTCAGCCCATGTGTCCTCCTAATCCACCACTGTGAAGTTCCCAAATGATATGCTCACGTAGGGATCCTTATGGAATGCAAAGTCGAGTAGGTTTGAATAAGAAGCCCTCATGGACCTGAAAATCCCTTAAGACTCCACGTGTAACCGAGCATTGGGCCCAGATCTGTTGAAAGTCCTCATCTCTGTCATACAACTATTTCAAATAGTCAAAGTCAATTACCTCATTACGAACAGTAGTCAGCAACATAGTATGCCAACTCAATGTATCCGCTACCTTATTTAACTAGCCTGACTTATGCTTCAGGGTGAAGGCGAATTTATGAATTTCTACCACCCACAACGAATGCATACGGTTAGGGGTAGTAGAACTGTTAAGGTATTTCAACGCCTGATGGTCAGTATTTAGAATGAATTCCCTCTAAATCAGATAATGCTGCTCTGACAATCGCATAGAACTCTTGCTCGTAGGTAGACCATTTATGCCTCGCCTCACTAAGCCTTTCACTAAAGAAAGCCACTGATTTGTCCTCTTGGGACAAAATTGTTCCAATGCCTGTACAAGAAGCATCACATTCTACCTCAAATAACTTCTCGAAGCTAGGTAATGCCAACATAGGAACTGTGATGAGCTTCTCCTTAAGCAGCTGGAAGCTCTTTGCTGCCTCCTCAGTCCACTGCAACTGCCTCTGCTTCAGGCAATTAATAAGTGGTGCTGCAATAGTGCTAAAGTTTCTTACAAACCTTCGATAGAAGGTTCCAAGGTCATGAAAGCTGCGGACTTCATTGATTGTTTGCAGTGTGGGCCACTCCTGAATAGCCGAATTTTCTCATCATCAACCGAGATCCTTGTAGCACTAATCACATAGCCTAAGAACACTAGGCTATCAATCATGAAACTGCACTTCTTAAAGTTCACAAATGGACTGACTGCAAAAACTGCTTTCAAGTGCTGCAAGTGGTCAGTCTCATTACGACTATAAATCAATATATTATCAAAATAGACAACTACAAACTTTCCGATGAAAGGTTTGAACACCTGGTTTATAACCCTCATGAAAGTACTAGGAGCAGTAGACAAATCAAAGGGCATGACCAACCATTCATACAACCCCTGATTCGTTTTAAAGGCAGTCTTCCACTCATCGCTAAGTCGGATACGGATCTGATTGTACCCGTTCTTCAAGTCAACCTTGGAGTACACCTTAGCACCCTCAAACATATCTAGCATGTCATCAAGCTAAGGTATAGGGAATCTATAATTCACAGTGATCTTATTGATGGCTCAGCTATCAACACACATCTGCCAACTCCCATCCTTCTTAAGAGTGAGTAAAGCAGGAACAACACAAGTGCTCATACTTATCCTGATCTGTCTTTTCCGCAGCAATTCATTCACTTGTCCTTGCAATATTTCGAATTCCTTGGGACTCATCCAATAATGGAGCAGGTTTGGAAGACTAGCCCCGAGCACCATGTCAATATGATGTTGGATGTCCTTTAGAGGGAGTAAGCCATTCGGTAACTCCTCCGACTTGATTCTCCGAAACTCATCAAGTAACAGTTTCAACAACTCAAGAATTGGTTTAGGCTTAACAATCTGTTCTCCCTCACCCTTTACTACAAGGGCATACACTTTCCCACTCTTTTTTACGTCTTCCTCGATGGCAAGAACAACAAGAAAGGGTTCGCCCTTAGCCTGATGTGCTACGGGACGACTCTTTCGTATTGTAGGGATAAGGACAACCTTAACACCATCCTTGAAGAAGGTGTAAATATTATCTTTGCCTCTATGGATGACATTTAAATCAGTATTTTAAAATTCGACCCGGCTCGGAGGGTTGACCCGATAAACTGGTGAACTGGACCTTAAACCGGGTCGATTCATTAGTCAGATCGTTTTAGCATTAAACCCACTCAAGACCCATTGAACCAACCGGGTTTTGTCTAGCCCGTTCAAACCAGACGGTCATTATCAAACCGGTCGAGTTTGTGAAACTCCTATAAAACCATAAGTTTTTGCGAATTTTTGCCCTAATCCTCAAATCATCCCTCACTCGTGTTTTTTCCTCTCCCTTTCTCTTCTTTGCACTCTCATCCGTCTCTCTTTCTCCAATCATCTCTCACCGGATCATCAAGTCTAGAGCTTCTGTAGCAACAATTATTTTTGCCTCTTTCGGGTGGTTCATTTCGAAGAATACGAGAACATGTGGAAACTGTTTTGTTGCATCGCAGCAGAGGTCGAAGAGTCGCTGGAATAAGCGTTGCAATCAATAGACTTTATGAACCCACCGGTGTTTTGTCTCTCGTAGTTTTTTGAACCCATCGGTTTTCTTTTATGAATCCACCGGTAAGCACATGTCCTTATTTTAGATATAACATTAGACCATAGAGTTTTCAATTAAGTTTTTGATTTGAAATATTTTTTTGTTATTTTCGTTTTTTTGACTCTTTTGTCCTTATGTTAAACTCAGGTCATTTTTCTCTTGTGCATTATTTACTGTTGTTTAAATTTGAGAGAGTACAAATCTGGTGGAGTATTCCTGGTTGGATTGATTGCATAATTTGAGTCTTAAATTTTGATGGAGGTATTTTTCTTTACTTAGTTGTATAAATTATCTTAAACATTGGATGTATTGAATACATGTTAGATGATTTTTGGATTTTTATTTGATCTAATATCTAAACATACTATTTTATAATTATTACAATGTTTTAGTATATTAATAATCATTTATATTTATTTTTTATTATATGACCGGTCAAACCAGTGGCTCAACGGTTGAACCAGTAACTCATTAACCCTGTCTCTTTGTCGGGTTAAGGTTTGGGTCGGGTTTAAAAACTATGATATAAATCATACTGCTACGGTCTCCCCAACAGAATATGACATGCATCCATATCCACAACATCACACATAATACTATCTATATACTTGTCAATTGAAAAATGGATACGACACTGTTATGTTACCTTGGTTTCACTAATGCTTTTAATCTAGGAAGCACGGATACGGACACGGGTATCGTATCCGATACGATACAGACACGGGGATACGACAAAATTTCAAAATATAGGATACGAGTACGGCAAGGATACGGCTAATTAAAATAATATAATATATTTTTATATATATAATAACATTAATAATAAAATTGAGTAATTAATTAATATTTTATAATTGGACAAATGAGCTAATATTAAATTTGATTAGTGGGCTAATATGTTATGGACAGTGGGCTAAACCAAATTGGGTAGTGGGTGACAGCTAATAAGGTATGATTGTAATTTAACATAAAATATAAGAAGTCCAAGGGTTATTTATAAATTATTTTAGCAATTAGGGCAAAGCAAAAAAGAAAAGAAAATAATGGGGGTTGAAATATAAATTAAGACAAGCAAAACAAAACAAAATAAAAAGAGAAAGGCAGCCCTTGCTTTTCAGCAACTAGGGCTAAGCCAGACAGCCCAGACGAAATCGCAGAGCAAGCGGCGTGCGTGCGAGAGAGAGGGGTCGAAGAGAGGCCTGAAGATGAAGACGACATACCTGCTCGAAGAGGAGAAGATCTGTGGCTATCGTTGATCAGGTACATCGTCTTCTTTCCCCCCCCCCCCCCCCCTTTTTTTTTTTTTTTTCTGTGTGGCCGTATCACCCCGTATCCGAGCCGTATCCGTCCATTCTTCACTGTTCAGGACACTTGTGGAAGTGTCGGACACGTGTCCGACACCGCCACGTCGACCCCCTGTGAAGTATCCGTGCTTCCTAGCTTTTAATCCATCCGATCGTATAAGGGGAAGGGTGTTTCTTGGTCCGTAGTTGTAGCTTGTCAACTACCTCCTGGGAGACAATATTCTCACTGCTACCACCATTAATAATCAGCTAACATACCTTTTGGTTTACGGTGCATGTCGTTCGAAAGATATTGTGTCTCTGAATGTCCTGTTCCATCTTAGAGGTATACATCAGTTGACGAACAACGAGGGAGATCCCTTCATCACTATATGTCCATGCACTCTCGTACTATTCCTCGACAACTTCATCCTTCGAATGGTAATCCTCCTCCTGGTCAGCCACCTCAATTGTAACCAGATTTACTACACCCCGTTTAGGGCACTGATTAGAATGACGTAGGGATTTATCTCGATAACATTTATCTCCTTCGGGTTTGACGTAGAGATTCTTCGGCGGTTCATTGGTTACTAGACCAGAACCCGAGGCTACTGCCCTTGCAGGTACCCCACTGTTACTAGATTCCTTACCTGGAATAGCATAAGGGCTTGGGGTACTCACAACCTGTTTTCCCCGATTCACCATAGGATGCGATGGATAAAAAAAACTTCGATTCTACACCTAGGTCCTTGCCCTGTCTAACTGTGTTTCCATTCTCGTGGCTAGGTAGATTGTTCCTGTCAAAGAAAATAGAGTCAGTAAAGAAACTCTATCTAGAATGGCAAAATACAAACTGCCAGTGAACTGAGCAATCTTCTGGGACTCGGTCTCAGTCAAGTTATTGTGGGAAGAAAGTCTCTAGAATTCCTCTGTATATACTTGAACAGATCTATTGTCCTGCTTGCAATCTTGATACTGTAGGAATAGGATTTGCTCGTAATCTGGAAGTAAAGACCTTGATCTAAGCAACCTCTTCATCTTCAATCAGGCACAGATCGAATGTCTGCCCTCCATGGTACGAGCTAGTTGGATCTACTCCCACTAGGTAAAAGTCCCTCCTTTTAATTTTTATGCTTGCCACCAACTTTGCCTTCTTCGCCTCTGAAATATCCATGCAGTCAAAGAATTGCTCCACCTTTACCAACTAGTCAACGAAATACTCAATATGAAGATGTCCATGGACACTGCGTAGGTTAACCCTCATCTAAAAATCCTTAGACTCATGGCCAGGATCTCTGTAATCTGCAGCGTTATCTAAGAAATCATCATCGTCATCGCTGGAATCTACAATGAGTGCCGCTCTAGGAGGAACAACACGTATGTTCTGTCTTGTTGGGTAAACAGGATTTTGATCTCGATTGGGTTAAACACAATCCCTATTGCCGTTCCCCCTTTCTCAATCTGGATCATGGTTTGGACCATCGTCAATTGGGCAACCATGTCCTACAGTGATTGCTGGAATTGTTGGGATTGTTGTTGTTGTTGTTGTTGGAAGTCCAAGAATTCGGCTCTCGAGAGAGCCCTTCCATATGATCACCGTCATTAGGAAGATTCTTAACACATCGTTGATTGACCATCACACTTGGTTAATCAAGGCTCTGATACCAATTGACGCAGCGGAACAAAGAACACAAAGAAAACACCATTTCTAAGTGTATAGAACAATAGTACTCTGAATCCACAAAGAAAGGAACAAGAAAATATCTCAAAAAAAAGGTATATTATTTAATGAATAATTCGTATTACATAACAAAATATATATAGGAACGGCCAAAACCCTAATCGTCTCCATAATAGAGGTAAAATTCATAATTATACGAAAATTGCCAAAAATAGAAAATTGTAATCTAACTAATTAACATAACAACATGCGTCGTTTGGAGCCTAACAAAACTAATTGCACTAAATTTAGAATTTTTTATGATTTATTATTAATTTTTGAATTCTTTTCTAAACGGCAAAAATGGGGTTTTGAAGGCCTAAACGATAGAATTCGGCCCAAAACTGAAGGAGCTCATGGCAAAGCGATGAGTCTTGATCGTTGGCCCCATCCGGATCAAACACCACTGGTCTCAATCAATTCCGAGTCCGACCCATTTTGCATCTACTATCACTTTTTTACTTTTCGTTGGGCTTTAGACACACGGCGGTCTTCTTACTCCAAGTAATCAGCTGTCACCTGTTCCACATCAGATTTAACTTTGGCCCCATATGTTGGAGTGATCCAACTTGGCTTGCAACACCTTTGCAATATGTGCATACTCATAGACAGTCTGTTAGTAGACGTGCACGGAATCAGAAGAACTTATATTAAATCTCTTTAGCTCAAGTAGCCAAGCGAATGATAATAGAAAGCCTAAGCAGCAATTTTTCTTTTGGGAAAATTTCAGAAACAGACCATGGTACAGAATAATCCTTTGGACTGTGGTCTTTTTGCATTGCATCACGTGCAGTGTTATGTTAGCAGATTTTACTAGCATGCATGCCCTATCTTCGCTGTTGATTCTGATTTGAGGTTATATTGGACCCTGATACCTGTGTTGACATTTCCAACCCCCCTTCCCGTGCACGCGCGTTGCCTGAAATGAGGTCATCTTGTTCTTTTGACATTTGAGGGTTGAGGTTCTTCTTAAGTGTAGGTTTTCAACCTTGGAACTTCCAAGTTAAATAACTGATATGATATGATTTATGTACCTATCTTGTTAAGTATCTTCACATGTTGGACCATATCTAGAGATGTTGTTAACTCAATAGGAATCTGTCTACGTGTAATAACTTGTCTGACTTTTTGCGCTGGAGACGTCTAGCATGCCCACGAGAGCTTGGTTGTTCCATTAAGTATTTTGAACAATGCAAATGCTGAGTTACATTCTCTTCTTCATGGATCAATTGACCATATCTTTTGTGTTATTGACAACCCATTATACTCGAACTGCAACCCAGTTTGCAGATGTTTTTGCACCTTCACTTGGTATTGCAAAATGGCCCATAGGGAGCTTAGCTTTTTCTTCTGCTAACGAAACTTATGTTTACCAGTTGAGGAATAAAAAAATATGAAATGTATAGATTTCCTATCCATTGCTTGGGTGATCAAAATCAGATTCCTAAGCGATGCAGTCATGACTCATTTCCTTTTTTCTGCCAGCAGACTAATAGTTCGTTCACTACTGCAGGGGTGATAAAGAAGCGGATCAAAACAGTGCAGGGGTTGCTGATGAAGAGGCTGAGCAAAGTAAGCATTTCGATGAGGAGGCTGGTCTGGGTAATCCTGATCAAAAAAAGGCAGCTGGAAGCTCGAAAACTGGAGATATTAGTAAGTATGATTTGGCTTCGACCAGTGCCACGGAGAAGGTTGATGGTGAACCTAAGAACAGGGGAAAAGATACACTAGGGAAGAAATTTTGATATAGAACAAATTTTTTTAGAAATAGAGGAGGTTGGATGCTTATTAGTCACATGAAATGATCAAGCACTGCCACTGTTAAGGAAGTGGCTGATTCCAGCCACGGTGGTATTGGCATCGGAATAAAAATATTCGATTAATAAACAAATTAGGTATAAAGACAGATGTATATGCCTAAGTGTTTTTTTTCCCTTACCAAAAAATTTAAGAGTTGGTATTGCCTTTCGACGAATTTGGACCTTGTGCTGATAACCGTTGTTTTGTATGGTTTTCCGGGCAATAATGTTTGTTGGGCGGGCTTGAATTTGTGATTGACCTCAGCTTGCACTGGCCATAGTACCTATGGCTGTCAACTAATTGGATCTTTATCTGTTTATATTCGAATTCAATAAAAAATTTGAGTTCTGAATCCGATTCGTTTTCTCTACGGATTTCAAAATCTTAAATCATATTCGCATTCGTTAATAATCGGTTATCCGATCCAGTATGAAAATTTGAATTACAATAAAAATTTATAAAAAATAAATAATTTTATCAAATTTAAGTTAACTTTCAGTCTACTTTAGTCAATCATTTTATTCAATAATTTTTATTTAATTTTATATCAATCTCATTAATAATCTAACTAAATATGTATATATATATATATAATAATTTCTCTCCATTATATATATATATACCGAATCAACTTATTATCAAATTGAATTTACATTTATCTAAATTCAAATATGTTTAAAAATATTTAATTGAATTCGGATAAACATATTAAAATATTAATCCAATCTTGTTAAATGAACTTAAATTCGGATCAAATTTGGATTAAAATTTGCTCCATTGCCATGCCTACTAGTACCTGGTAAAACAAAAAGAAAGAGTTTTCTTTTTTCTTCCTTTGATCTGGACTTTAACCATTAATTCCTTTTATTTTTCTTTACTTTTTTTGGGGATCAGGATTAGAGGTATAATCAAATAATTCTAAAGACTTTGAATAACCACATTGTAATAAAAAAAACTAAGCTTTCCCACATCGGTTGCTCATCTCCAATGGTTTGAGTATAAGTTGCCTACTCCCAGTTCCTCTTTAAGAGGAATTGGTTGGTAGATCCCTCTCTGCCAAGTGTGTTGAGCTTTAAACCGTGTGAATTTGAGTGTGTTAATTTGTGCATGTTGTGATACAAAAAAAAAAACCACCCCAGTAAAATGAATTAAAAGAGTAGCCCCTGAACTGTTGTGCACAGTCCTTAAGTCATTATTAGTCCTTATAATCAATGAGCAGAACCCTTCTGATAAATGAATAAAATCCCCATTGGGTAATGGCCTTTCATATCAATATCAGATCAGCCATACCATGTATAAAGATGTACATCAATCACGCTCACAGATTTGTATGATATTAGCTAAATCAACAATGTTTTAGGATCATTCATATTGAAATTTGACAGTTGGATTATTCAAAGACCCTTATGCTCTTACTCCTACAACAGAGCACAACCTGTGACCAACTGAAAAGAAAAGAAGAAACTATAAACTCTTAAGTGGAATTATTGAAAAAACTTAGACCTGAAATTTATTTGAGTAATGTTGGCATCAATAAAAACAGAGACGGGAGATTCAAAACGAATCTACGTCCCGAACTCGGTCACCTTGAGTCCTGATTTTTTTTCGGCGAGACTGTGGAAACAACAGTTGCTGGATCTGCTTCTCTGCAGCCCTCTCGGACGTTGCCTGCAGATACAAACACATACAGAGACTGTCAGTACAATTTACAGCTTTGAACTGTTAAAAGTTATTATCCAAACGGATTGTATTGGTAATAGAAACACAGCGCATGTCAACAAGTGGCAACACCAGTTTGGACATCCTTGAGAATGTTCACATTGTTTGTTTTTACAAGCACGTATATTGCTTCTGTTCATCATTTTGCATTATGGACCAATTTTTGCTCAATTATCAGAGATGCAGTAGCAGAAGGCACCAATTCTTCAAAACAAAACTGGAAAAATGAAAATGAAAAAAGATTACCCCGATTATATTGGTCCACAAGTCAATATTTGAGCAAGTACCCAAATTAGTATAATTCACCTGGTTGCAGTATAAGTTTTGATACCAGACCATACACCTTCTAGATGAGCACTATGTGGATTAAAGAGCCATAACAGTACTCATGTTAATTTTGGGCAAGAATAATCCTATTTGCTGAATATAGGTTAAATTAGGCCCCACAGCTTCTAGTCATGATCCTTGCCATGTGGTTTTCTGATAATCTTACAAGCATAATTAGATGCTGTAAACTGATTGTATTCAAGAACTAAGTTGTTTCCTCAGGAAAACATTCAGTTATGCTGGTGTCAAGTAAATTTAGCCAAACGGATAGTATTGAATCTTAAAGGTCAGACAAACAATCTGTACAGCTTACCCGGACTTTGAAGGGAAAACGATGGGTCCATACTTCTATCCCAGAGAAAACTCTAACATCCATGCCAAGACTGTCAACCCCAATCAAAATTGCCCCCTACAAGAGCAGACTGAGAGATTTGAAACTGTCACCACAAAAGAATTGAGTCCACAAAAACAGATAACACATGTATGCCAAAAAATGTGAATATATATGCATATCAGCATATATCCCGAAACTAAAGAGGTTTTGTTGGCCATCAATGTTTTCTTATTAATGGCTATATTCTTGCCAAACATAAAGAGGTTTCTACATTTTTATATTCCTGGTTGCATCTGTATTTTTTATTTTTGTTTTCCCGGGGGGGGGTGCAGGCAACAAAGATAAGATGAGTGAATAGGTTTGTAAGCGTACCATCTCCCACCCCAAACTCCCCACTTCCCCCAAAGACACAAAAACAGAAAAAAAAAAAGAAAAATCAACCAACACAACAGCAATATGGGTAAGCAGCAACACCATTGTACTTGCATATTGTTCATTGCGGTTAAAACTATCTCTGATCTCCAAAATACTAAAGGGCGGAATGCCACGAAATTCCTTAGATGTTGAGGTCCACATCCAAGCCAAGAAGTAAATTATATCCCATAATCATTCCTTCCAATTATCTCTATCCTCAAATATTCTATTATTCTCTCCAACCAAATCACCCAAATAATGGCTAAAATTGCACAATTTCACAAGGTCAACACCCTTTCATGCTTTCCAAATCTAGCAAATCCCTCCACAGACATAGAGGAGAATGTCCCAGAATCACCCAACTCAACCCGCTAGTTGAAATAATTTGCACCGTAGAAACAAAGTAGGGCAATGCAAAAAGAGTCAACGCTCGCACAAGCACATCTACACATCACACACTACCGTGGAGAAATGCAAAGGAAAGGCCTTCTTCTCAGAAGCACATCACTACTGTTTAGAGTATGGTTAGCGTTTCTCAGTCTTCGTGCGAAAGAGAGAGAATTTATATGTATATATATGTATATTACCCGCATGGTCTACTTCGAGAGCATATTACACCTAAAAATTTGGAGTTGGTCCGAGATTGTTTGGTATATCTTTCCAATTATTGTATATTTTTGGGAACTTCGAGGCTACTTGTTGGCATTCCCCTCCAAACTGATGTAATAAATGATGTCCAGTATTTCTTGCCTAATTTGGCATGTTTGGAGCATGTTGAGGTGCTTGAGAGTGTTCCTGTATGTCAAAATCAAGTGAGGTCATTCAACACCAACAAATAGTGGCAGTAAGTCAGATGGGAACCCTAAAAGCCTCAAATAAGAATACAACAATAAAAATGGCCACCGTGAAATCAAACGGGCGTAATTCTCTGGCCTAGTATCAATCTACAATATTCTTTGTTAAGAGTTGAGGAAAGATGGGATACCTCAATGAAAAGATCAAATAAACACGAGGATGATCCTTTGTTTGGGTGATGAGAAGCGAAAAATTCGACAATGGGGTTTTGACTGTTACATTTGATCAGACCAAAAACTAAAAATTACTACTTTTTTGAGGGGCGAACTGCAAAAGAAATTTGTGATGCAGTCACAAAGCACCACTCAAAGATGAGAAACGTAACTCAAATTTGTGGATTGGGGCACCACATCCATAACACTACACAGGGTGATATGCTTGCAGGTGCTTACTTTCACATACTTCGTGGTCTCTGGCCGGTATTGGATCACTATCAAAATTTTCAAGTTGCATGTTCTTCAAATGGTTTTAAGGTACATCAGATAGGTGAGTGGGGTGTCTCTTTGAGTTCTTAACTGGGCTTAATTCTGAGTATGATTAGGTCCACATTTAGATTTTGGACAAAGAGTCTCTCCTTTCCCTTGCACTTGTGTATCCATATGTTTAGAGTGAGGAGAATACAAGGGGTTTGACAATGCAATCCGTCACACAGGAGAGATTTTTACTGATTACAACTTCCCGATAAGGCAACAAAGTGGATCATAAAAGTAGATATAGTGGTAAGGAAGGTTTTTTTTTCTGACTTTTATAACAAGATGTGACACACTTGAGAGACATGTTGAAGACTCACCGATCATGGTTGACCTAGAGGTAGATGACTTCGTTCAGGCAAGAATTTTCGTAATCATGCTCATTAAGGTAACATGGTGTTTTCTTTTCGGTGTAACTAATACTCCTCACTATCCTTGGATAATCGGCATGGGGGGCATATGATCATATGATTACTTGTTCGGCTATATCTTCCCATTACCATACTTGTTTAAGCAGGTGCAAAATTAAAGATGTGTGGTGGCTCTCCATCATCTGTCTAAAGTAAAGGCTATGGCACTCATCAATTCATTTGTTAAAGTCCGTTTTTCATTCTTTGTTTAGTAGAACTTTTGTCTCTAGGTTTGAGTCTGAAACATGTGAATTTCATTAAGATCATCATGTGTCATTTCTTTCTAGTATCAATGGAAGTTCCAAACCTTGTGCTATTGCACATACTCGTGTTGCTTCTTTATGAGGATTCAATTAGATTGTGAAGTTTTAGTGCTTAAAGAAAAAGAAAGAAACTTGGATAAGTGTATATGAAAAGGAGAGAGAAGATTAAGTTGAAGGATAATGCGTTAAGTCACCCAACTATTTCCCAGCTTATCTACATAAACACCAAGTATTAAAACACCCTAACACTAAACCATAACATAATAGATTCTATTGGATTGTTAGTTTAATAAATGATTTTCCATGACAACTCAGAGTTGTTACAACACAAAAGTGAATTTTTGTTTTTTTGGTTACGAGGTGTTGCACAAAATGATGTCAACTCAATTTGATGTACGTTATATTTTTTTTTTTTTTCAAGACGCTGCACAAAATGATGTCAAGTAAAACACTTTGTTTGACAATGGGGTTTAGTATCTTTAATGGTGTATTGTGCTTTATCATTGTAAACATGTCATGCTTTATTAAAGAACTTGGGCTGGCAAGCACCAACAAAATAGGATTGTTGAGAGAAAAACAAACGACATCTTCTTGAGGTTACTTGTGAGACCCAATCATGCATTGCATGCATATTAACATAATTATGTGGGCTAAATTGCAATTACGTGAAATTAATAAAGGATTAATTAAAATAAATCTTTCATAGCCATGATGTGTGTGAGCATACATTGGGTATGTGGACTCCATTAATGATGTATTAGTGAGACCCATTTATAGAATTTTATGTGTGAAAATATTAGTGGGTCAATTTTGAAATCACTTAAAAACTTGGGGGGAGGCAAGAGTAATTAACCATTACTTTAAATCACCTTTACAGGTGTTGGCATAAAAATATATGTATATATATAAGTGTGCCGTGTGTGTGTGTGCCGTGTGTGTGTGCATGCAAGCCATGTGTATGTGTGTGTGTCTTAAGGTGTAAAGTGTGTGTGTGTATGAATAAAATCTAAAGGGGTGTGTGTGTGTGTGTTTAATATATGAAACCGTGTGTGTGTGTGTCTGGTTTCCTTGCTGAAACCGTGAGGTGAAAAAGAGAGAAACCGAGAGTGAGGAAGAGTGAAGAAGAAGAGAAAAAAAAGAAAGGAAGAAGAAAAGAAATATACGTTTGTGGGTCTATTTGAACCGTGAGCAAGAAAGGTATGTAGAATTAATTTTAAGCATGATTTATGATTAATTTTCTTATGTACGAAAATATGTGGCCTATTTTATTGTAAATTAGTGGCTATTTTAATTTAATTTAGGGGGCTGTCTTGACATGTTTTAATTAGTAGGCTATTTTAATTTAAGTATATGAGCTGTTTTATTGAGCTGTTTATAATTTAATTTCATGGGCTGATTTCGAGTAATGTCGAAACAGATTTTGTATGAGTATAATTAAATATATTTAGCATAATTAATGGCCTGTTAAAAATGGGTTCCAAATGGGTATTAAACTAAATGTGAGGAAAATGTGAAAAATGGCTATTTGAGATATTCGGTATGTTTTTGGGCTAGGTTGGAACCGGAACTATAGGAGTGAAATTGGTGATTTAAAAAGTGCAATTAGGGGGCTGACTTAAATAATTTAGTGGGTATGTGAGTTTAAATATAATTTTTTTTAAAAGAAATGTACGATAGAAGTTGGAAATGGGTGCCGGTAACGCCGAAACCCTAATTTCTAAATGTTATTATCACATGTGTACATTTTAATCTGAACAACCTGGAATTTTGTAGGCTACATTTTTAAATGATGCTTGACATGATAATGCGACTTTTGAATGCAAACGAGTTTAATATCCGGTGCGAAATATATGGAATGCCAAAAGTGCAGTTTTTAAGATTCGGGGTCGAAATACGTGAAAATGGACCCTCGGTCAATGTGTTTGACCTACTTAATCCTAATTATGATTAATGTGATTGATTTTGGAAATTTGGGGAGAAAATGTGATCCCTAGAATAAAAGTGCGAGGTGTGAGTGGATAGTGCGGTAACTGGAGTTACTGAGGCATTTTGGGGTGCATCACTTTGCATGTATTAGTGCATAATTAATTATTATGTGTGATAAACATATTGATATTGTAATTATAAATGTGTTAGGTGGAGCAGGTGAGACTGTCGGTATTGGAACAAATACGGTAACACCGAAAGGATCTACCGATAGGACCGAAGGGTCGTAGATCTGAATCTTTGAGGTGGGTGTATATCTTTATATGTTTTGGAAATGCTATTATAAGATAATAGGAAATGATAGAATAATAATTCTCCAGGATTATGTGCTATGTGCTTATGTGATTGATTGATGTTTTGTATTGTGTATTGTGTATTGTGGAATGTGGCGCACTGTTTGAGACAGGGGCGTCGATGCCTGATCACTGGGCGTGCAGTGATGTGCTAGCACTGTGGTGTTCCCGGGAAGTTCGGGAGACACGGATCCATGTGGGATCGATTACCCGATGAGGGGTAGTATGGCTGTGATGTGATTTGTGAATTCTTTGGAATTGGAGTGATGCTGTTGTTTGATACGTGTATCTACGTAGTATCTACCTACTTCTGTGTATTACTATCATTGCCATTTCATATGCAGCATGTATACTCACTGAGCGCGTGGTTTAGCTCACACCCCTATAGTTTCTCTTTTTCAGGTATTGTAGAGGAAAATTTCAGATCAGTCCACTGTCCAGTCGGTTGAATTGTGTCTAGTGGTTTAACGAAGTTCGTGTGATTCTACTCAGGTTATTGTGTATTTATTTTGCTGAGTTGTCTGGTTTATTTATGTGAGATTATTATGGTAAGTTAATGGTATGTATTTTTATATAGACTCAACAAGCATACTTGGTGATGTATGCTATGTGGGTGTGGGATTTCTGTATATATCTATAACCTGGGAAATAAACCATTAGTACAGGTGTTATATATATATAGTACAGGTTATGAAACAGGTTTTATCACCATGCTTGATGACTAGGGCGATGGGTGGTGTTGTTGCACCTGTGGGATTATTTAATATTTTAGTAATCTAGATTATATATACGTAAACAGGTGTATCTAAAACCTAGTCGCCTCTCATCCTTGGGAGACCGGGATGGGGCGTGACATTACCAGATCCTTAATATTTTTGACGAATTTCCGTGAATCATAGTGGGGATGATGCCCTTCTTATTGCCACATACCTTATAAATTGGATGTCATCTTTAGTATTGAATGTTAGAGCATTCAATTAAAAATTGTCAACAATTGGAGTGACCTCTCAAGTATATAAACTAACTTTGAGTGATCCTAATCATTGGTGTCGGATATAAAATCTCTTTACATCCTCTCTAATGTGATATTTGGGCTCGCACGTAGGGCTAGTATGCAAACAAATTACAATGCATGTCGAGAGATTTAAATGGGTAAATAAACCAACCTTGGGTTTGTAAACCAACTCTGATACCATATTAGAGAATCCAACTCAAAACTAACCGGCAATGAGTGGATTGGGCCCTCAAGTATGTAAATCAACCTTGGGTGGTCCCATCATTCGACGTGGGATACAAGATCCCAAATTTGCTGGCATCTATTCGAACATTACTAACGTCAGCATTTTCTCTTTTTACTATTCCTATTCGTGTTTTGGTATGCATTTGCTATATCCATATTCTTGATTCTTCTAGAAGAAAACTTAATCCTAGGGCACTTCAATGTGTTTTTTAGTGACACTCTCCTAATCGAATTAAGGTTCCAAATGTTACCACCCTCCTTCAAGGAAGAGGTTTGTGACCATGAATGTGACTTTCTTTCAATACGGGAATTATCTCTAACTTCTCTTTAGAAAAGGAACACACGTACAAATAGGTCTTCCCACGTTTGCTCCAAGTGCTGTAAAACCCGAAAAATTTAATAAATCGATTAAATGGGTAATACGATAATTAAGCCGCTTAAGCAAGGTTAAAAATCTGAAATTTTATATAATTCGAATGATAAAACGGACCTCACCATTGAACTCATCACGCGGAAATGAGTTGGGCGTACAAATTTCATTAAATTTCGAGACAATCGAAATTTTTACGTGTTACGAGGTAAAATACGCGATCGGACGATACGCGATTAAAATTCCAGCAATTGACCTTTCATTCACGGGGCCCACAATATAATTAAAATAGCTACTTAACTAACATTATCCAAACATGACACGTATTGGAATGTGATTGGTTCTCTAGGGTTTCCAACTAATTAAAAGATGGCATGTGGCAAGTTCTACACCTAGTATATAAAGTGCCAAAAAGTCTTCCACTCCTTATTTCTCTTGCAAATTTCATTAGAGAGAGAGACAAAGAGAAAGCTTGAGGTTCTTCAACTTCTCTTCTTCTCCAAATATCTCAAAATCCAACCGTTGAATCTTCATCTTCATCAACCAAGAATTAAAGTTGTTCTACGCAATGAGGGCTACACATTCACACCAACATCGACTAGTTTTCACCAACTTTCGGGTCAAGGGTTTTGGCTAGAGCTTGAAGAAGACTTTGTTGGGTTTTCAATATATTTTCTTCACCACCACTTGCTTCTAAGAGGTGGGGTTCCCTTCTATCTAGGACTAATTCCAATTTAATGCATGTATATATTATGAGTATAATTACGTGTATGTTAATTGTATAATTAGCATATGACTAATGTAGCTAGTGGGTTCTCTTATAGATTGATGAACATGTTATCCTAATACTTGTAGTATTGGGTAAATGAGTATGTTGTTAAGGTGATTATGACATGTATGCTATATGTATGAATCTATACACCCTACATGTTAGATGAAATGGCGTAGTGTGGACAAGTATGATATGTGGATTAATTGATGCATATCACATGTTTGATGAAATGCTAAAAATGAGAAATATATGTTTTCTTGCTATATTTGAGATTATAATTCCATTTGAATTGCATTTGGGCATACATTGCATATGCACAAGTTAAACACCACATCCACAAGGCATTGGCATGGCAGTGTTTGTGCATGGGTTGACCACTTACCATATAGGTGAATGGGTGGGGCATGAAAAAATTGGACTAAGGTCCGATTGAGTGTCATGGGATTTTGCATGATAATGTGTTGAGGATATAGCAAGAAGAGCTAGATTCTCCCTCGAATACAAGACCTGATTTTTCGGCTACACACTATCTGATGGTGTAACGAGTCCATAAAAGTGTGATACAGAGTTGGAGGTGGGATGTCCTCGAGATCTGTTGACAATTTGGTAACCCGTTAGTGAAAGTCCATAAATTACCTACCCCATAAAGATAAGATAATAAATGAAAGGTCATTTGGTGAGCATAACTCAATGGTGTGGGCGTGGAGTGCCCAGTTCATGAGCATGGCATCACATGTGTCGTGAGAACCCAGGGGTGAGTTCGGAGTTTGGTAATGCATGCATGAAGCACTACCTCATGTCATGGCATAGTGATAGCATTTATTCACATTCATGTACATATATACTTGAGATGTTTGAATGTATACCACATCATATGCATCATTGGGTTGGCAAGTGATCTTCATAGGAGATACTCTACTCGGCGTTGGTTCACCCTATCGCGAGAAAACATTTCTCCTACGGATGGCCCACACTTGGGCTTAGGTTGATGATAGAGCCGGAGTCCGAACTCCTATTTTGATGTCATAGATACATTTAGTCCCAATTGTAATTAATTATGATAGCCTTGTATTTTTTGTTTATACAACATATATATATTCTTTTGTAAAGGCATGTAAACTTGGGAAACATTGTATCTATTCTTTTAATAAATGGACATTTGTACATTTGGAGTTGCTTAAGTGTTTATATTAGACCTTGGAAGGTCATCGTAAATGAACTTGAGACAGGTTGTGTTGTGGGTGGAACTCTCCGTACAAAGGAGATTCCACCGGAATTTCGTTGGAATTGGTTCACCGGGACCAAGGCCTTAAGTAAATTAATAAGGCTTAACAAGTAATAAAGACCCCCGAGAATTGAGACGTCACAAGTGCTCATGCCTTTCCTTCTTCTGAAGGGTCGGAGAAGCCTACTGAAGTTCTGAGATATTCTCCTAAGAAATTGATAGTCCACTAAAGGAGACAATGGGATAAGTCCATCTGTCAACTAACTTGAAAACCATCTTCCTTGGCCTAAGCTAATGTTCCCATTACTCTTTGTAAAGGAGTCACATCTTGCAGTCAGAATCCTATCTCTAATTTTATGTGCTATCATAATCTCTCACCATATCATGCATTTGTTTCCCACTTGTCTTCTATATGTTCCTATTAGTATTCCTAATGGAAGGAAATAATGTCTAATGAGCAGAGAGCTCTACAGAAAAATAATAATAGTAATGTTCAGGCAAAAGAAGACATGATGTCAGTTAAAATCATAGTTGTCAATATAGTACAATATGTGATATGCATGATGCGTTTTGATGCAAAAAAAAAAATGATAAACCAAATATTGTATTTTTTTAATTTTTTACTATAAAAATGAAACGACCTTGTTTCATACTACTTTTTTTACCTAACTGGGAAGCATCATTTCCTATATGTTATTTGATCCTCTTATGTTTCTCCTTGTTATTCTTCTTCGTCAAACAGATGAAACCCTAACTATATTCCGATCTTTGTTGCAAACATGAACAGTCGTCCCTCTTTCGATCTCTAGAGGAAACACACATCCCACGAAATGATAAGTGAATTGAAATGACATTTGTTATTTACGGCACTATATATATATATTTATATATCTATGGTAATATATTATTAAAATTGAGCATATCTTATGGTTAATGATGTATTACAAGATACAATACATTATTTTTGAAAAATGAGACGATACACATTTTGATAACCTTGGTTAAAATAATCTCCTAGAGCAAGATTTGAGATGTTAGCTCGGGTTATGCTGGAAGTGACTACAGATAGAATCAGGACAATCATTCATTATTCATCCATCATTCACCAGAAGGCAATGTGATTGCCCTCATTTTTGTATGTTGGTGATACTGTTAAAACTTAAAACTGAGTACAATTCAGAGAATACAAAAGTTAAAGCTTATCTTGCCAAGGAATTTGTGATAAAAGACCTAGCTTGAGGGGGAGTGTGGCATGTCTTTTTATTTTACTGTTTCACAAGTCTTATTAGGTAGTTTTATCTTCATATTTGAGTTTGTATTACTACCAACATACAAGATATCTGCCATAATAATCTCTGCTTTTCCCCTCTTTCTTGATTATTGGTTTGTATTAGAGTTTACACGCAAACACCACTCTGACCTTTTAAGGCCACAACACCATCTCTCCACCACATTCACCAAGAAGTTTGTCCAACTTTGATCTGCAATAATACTGTTTATGTCAAAAGATAAATGATGATGAGGCAAAACTCCATAGGGTGCTGAAAAGAAAACATATGATAGAAGGCTTTCTTCGTCTGGTCCTCAAATATTTTCAATTACAATAACTTTATAGAAGTCGTTATAAGGCATGACAAAATTGTGCTTCAGCATTTCTTTTGTATAAGAAAAGGGCACCTTTTCTTTAAGTGTTTAATCTAGAGCTGAAGATCATTAAAACTGTCTAACACCATTGGTCAATAAACAAGTAAAGAAGAATAGTAAAACTTAATGCATAACAAGTAAGCAAAATAGTACCATCAAACAACTATTACCTCGACAGGGAGACCCTTCTTTTTGCAGAGAGCTCTAAGTGCAAAATCACAACTTATTCCCTTCTCACTGAAGCGATCTACAATTGCTGGAATTGAGTTTACAAGAATATCGGGCTCGGCATCCTGAAAATCTTCCAAACTAATTGCTGACTGAAGAAACAAGATATGAAGAGTTACATTTTTAGTACGTCGTATCTCATACAAAACCACATTGTCTCATAAAATTCCCCACTAAAAGAACATGAGCTGCATCTTGTTAAATGAGCTATTTTCTTACGTAATTCACATCTACTGCATATTAACGGTTCTAAAATGGAGCTGTATTTATGTCAGCACCTTTCATACAAGACATTCCTCCGAGAATTTGGTCAAGGTCCGACCGTGCCTAGAATTTTTCAAATGAATTCACATTCATGGTCAACATAGACAAAACACAATGTACACGTAAGTACAGTTGTATACTGTTAGATATAGAGAAATATAGTCACGCAGAAAATAATAAAATAAGAGTATATAAGTTAAAAATATGGATGGACTTGCCTATAAAATACAAATGTATAAATAGTTGAACATAGATGATGTCACATGCATAGATTGGTTTTCCATTTAAATGATCCATATGCTGTCAAAAAGCTTATCGTGCTGGTCATGACTCATGATGTACTGTAACATGTTTGTGTCCTGATACTGCACCCACGTAACATATTTTTGAAACCCTATCTAAAAGTAACTCCCCTAAACACGAAATGGTGACTGCAAGGGTACATGCCTGAATACCATACACAGAGAACAGCTCTATTCTCGTCACTTCCAATCTGTAGATAGTCGAGCTAGTGTGGTTTCCATTACCTTTGGAACTAACGCTCACAATCCCGCCACCTAAACACAAAAATTGAGATCAGTGAAAAAACTAGGCTATTACTTAGCACTAGTAATTCAAACTAATAGCAAGAATGACAAGCTTCGCTAAAGCAATTTAAATTGGAAACATGCAATAACAATCAGAAGATAGATCTTCAAAAGGACAAGGCTATGTGGGAATAAGCCACTTCACTGGGACTTGCAGATCTGCTATTTTTCCCATTCCAAGTCAACAATTGTCTCTATTTTCACGTCAAGAAGAAGTTGAATTACAAAAGCCATCAAAAGGGATTCTTAGTTTCCAAAGAAATCCTACTAGATCCGTATAAACTTGTTGGTTCATCAAGAATATCCTTACACATTCTTGGTCAACAAAGACATTCACCTAAATCAAATTACATAAATGTCTGTTTTCTTGGATGATTCCATTATGTCTGGTGAGAAATGCTGAAAGACATAGCTCCCGGTATGGAAGCGGGAAAAAGAATAAATAAAAAAAAAAAAGGAAGATTCAATTCCAAAGTGAATATTTAATAATTAAAGCACCCGATACCTTCCCAGTCTGAGGTGTAGCCATAACTATCTTCACCCTTGAAGAGCCTTCGTAAATATAATTCCTCATCCATAAAGATAGGTCTGAGGAATCCCATCATTGAAACAACATTTGATGGATGGTCCATCCTTTTAGCATAATCTGCATTAACAGCCTTCAAGAAAAGAACTACGTCAACAAAATGCAATATGAGTTCATATCTAGGAAGCACGGATACGGATACGGATACGTGACACGGGTACGATACGATACGGATACGACGATACGACAAAACTTAAAAAAAAAAAAAGATACGGGTACGGTCAGGATACGTCTACAATAAAATATATTTTATATTTTACTATTATTTAACGACTTAGAAATTACAATTTTTCAATAATTCTTTAACATTAGTAAGTAAAATTAGGAATTTTTACCATGAAAAGGATGTAATATCGTCTCATTATGATATGTTCATAAAATGAGCATGACTAATTGAAGGAATCATAACCACATTTAACTAGTTGGTTTTACAAGTATTTATTTTTAAAAGTATTTATTTTTAAAAGTATAGTGCAAGTGACTCATTTTTTTTATACTCTCTTAACATGTAATAATAGATAATACTTAAAAAACACTCGTGTCTTCAAAATCAGATAGAATTTTGTTGATGTTTTATATTGTATGTGAACTCCAAAGAAGGGGTATAGCTTAAAATTGAAAATTATACACTTGCTCCATATTTAGAAGTATCCGCGAAGTATTCACATAATTTATTAATTATCGGATACGGATGATGCGTATCCGATATATATCATCGAGTATCCGACGAGTATCGTATCCGATACGGGTACGTCGACCTTGAAGTATCCGTGCTTCATAGGTTCATATGGATCTTGCATGATCTGCTAACCAGAAAAATGTAATTCATGGAAAAACCACATTTAACTTTGAAATATAGTATATATAAACTTTTCTTTTTCGCTTGGCCCAGATGAATCACTAGCCAAGAGAAAGAAGAATCAACTCTTTATTGCTTGCAACTATGAAACCTAAATTGAGTAAGAACACAGAAACATCCAATTGCTGCTAGTTTTGTATTCAATGACCACTTCCTCCTTTTACCCCCTATGTTTTGGGGTTTTAGCAAGAGCCTAAACAAGTGTTAACATACCGCTCACTAATGACATGAGAATATTTTGGTTTACAGACATTTCAGATTAGTTTATTCCATTGTTCATACATTTAAAAAGATTCAAACCATATCCAGTAAAATATTACATAAGGTACCAAAGTTTTCAGTTCATTGACATCTTTATAATAATCTTTATAGCAAGCAAGACAATGGGATAAATTTGCAAATTTAATTGCAATGGAAACAAGAACAAATATTTGCATTTTAAATCCCACCCCAAATGCCAGCAAATATATTCCGCATAACTGATGTCATATGCACCCAGTTCTTAGTTCTGAAAAGATAAATGGCAACATGGACCTAAGAACGTTTCCTATAGTATGTTAAAAAAATAAAAAACAGAAACTGAAACACGCATTATTGATAAACTGATGTGATGCTTTCTAGAAATTTTCATCTATGTTTCTCTTTTTGTTGATTCATTAATTCTTCAATATTGAGTGACATAAAATTGATAACACTATTTTTTCTCTACTATCTACGCGGATCCAAAGAAATGCCTTCAGATTCTGAACTCAGATTTACTGATATGACTTCTACGTATTTATTACATATTGAAGCTGCTGGCAGCCTCCAGTCTAATTGTATTAACATTTGCATCTCTGCATCTTAGATTTTTTTTATTTATATGGAAGACAGAATCACGAGGGAAATGATGAAAACTAAGACTGAAAACCAAGACTAGTTGGAAGTGGCAGCAATGAAACAGCCGTAGATGTTGCTAACAGTGGGTTTGTGCAAAGTTTAGACGAATGATGCTCGGGTGCTTCAGAGATGATCAATAGCTGATGAACTGAAAGGGAGGGCTATTTACACGATTAAATATCTTGATGCGGATGTTGTTAACTTTGATCAAACATGGAGAAGAGAGAAGAAAGAAAGAAAATATCATTACAACCCACTAGTTTGTGTTACGACGACATTAACGTAACATACACAATAGAGGCCCTTATATAGTGGGGCACCATAAGATAAAGGAAATTACTAAATTACCTCTAATGCTAATATGTTAGAAACTCTAACACACACCCCCCCCCCCTTTTTTTTTTTCTCAAACTCATGATGTGGTAGTAGAGAATATCAAGTGTTTGCCAAGAAAACGAAAGTGCACTATGGTTTGAGATTTCATAAAGGAATTTGCTAATTGCTTAGTAGACTGAAGAAAAGGGAGAGCAATGGTGCCTAGCAAGTGGTAGTCAATTTCGATGTGTTTTGTATTCTTATGGAAGACCGAGTTGTGAGCAATTTGAATAACAATGGTATTGCCACAATATATAGAGATAGGGTTAGATAAAGAGATACCAAGTACAACAAGTAGTCATCTTAACCTGACTAGCTTAGTTGTGGTAAATGCCATAGCAAAGTACTCAACTTCAGCCGAAGAACGAGCAACAACAATTTGCTTCTTGTTTTTCTAAGAAATGAGAGAATCACCAAGAAAAAGACAGAAACCAGGGGTAGACTTGCGATCTATATCACCAGCCTAGTTAAAATCCGTGTTCCATAGACAAGGAGGAAGGGATCGTAACATTGTTTTGATACCATGTTAACTTTGATTAGACATAGAGAAGAGAGAAGAAAGAAACTATCATTGTGACACACTAATCTATGTTACAACGACATTAACCTAAGATACACAATAAAAACCCTCATATAATGGGGCAACATAAGATAAAGTAAACAACTAAATTGCCCCTAATGCTAATATGTTAGAATACTCTAACAAATGTAACAACAGCAATAAGTCAAAGGACAAAATGACCTGTCATGTGAGAGATTGATTGCAGTAAGACGGAAAAAACAAAAAAGGCTTTAATGGGCAACAACAATGGATAGAAATTGAGCTCTAATACCAATTTTCGTAGGGCAATAAGATTTTTGCAGAAACTAGGAAAGAATGGAATTAAGGGGTGAGTATCAAAAAAAGAAAACAGAAACATGAGACGGTAAGAATGTCTTTTTTTTTTTTGGATCGGGAATTTGAGAATATTATTAAAAATAAAGATGGAGATAAGGTTACATGAGAGGCCAAGGAGTCCTCTACAAGAAAAAAAAAAAAAGATTGAAAAAGAAAAGAAAATGTTACAAACTGAAATGTAAAAAGCATAACAGGAAATAAGCTCGAACTCTCAACAAACATCACCGAAAATCCTTAATCAATAATAATGGAATTCCTTCAAAATCGGGGAAGCCCAAAGAGATGCCATAGGTGTAACTCTGTCCCACAAGTCTTCCCAAGCACTCTCTCTATCATTGAAAATCTTTCCTTTTCTTTCCAACCAAACCATTATATAACAAAGTCAAAACTGCACAACTCTATAAAATCTTAGCCTTATTGCTAGAACCAAAGCCCTATAAGTGATGTGTAAAGAACAAAAAAAAATCTCTAAGAATCGCCCAAGAGATACCTTACTAAACTCAATAACGTGTTCCACAATTTTAAAACAAAGGAGCAATGTAAGAAAAAATGATCCATACTTTCCTCAGTTGTCTTGCAAAGAATATACCATTGAGATAGTAAATAATAAAATGATCTTCTTTTTAGGGGCAAGTCATTAGTATTGAGTTTCTTGTGTGCAAGCAGCCAAGCAAAAACTTGTACCTTTGATGGAGCCTTAGACTTCAAAATCATGATTGAGCTTGGGAAGATTGGGAAACTTGGCTTATCAATCAAAGTCTCAAAAAAAGACTTACAAGAGAACTCACCCAAAGAAGAAATAGTATATTTCCTACGATCCAAATGTGCGACTCGTTTAGATCATGAGCTAGCCCAAAAAAGATAATTGATTCAATACAATATTATAAAGAATGCCCAAAAGGGAGGACATCCCAACAACTTCTCTATCGTTCAAGTTCCTAAAGAAATCAAAGTTCCAGCAATTCAGGGAAGAAACAGATGAGATCATGGTAAAAATAGACGAATTGGATTTTTTAGGCAAATGATATAAGTGAGGACACATGGAAGCAAAAGAAGAAACATCACCCCAATTATCGTCCTAAAAACAAATGCTCACCAACATACTTTTTTTTTTTAAAAGGGGTGCAAGACAAGGACTTCCCATGGGGTTACCCATCTTAGTTCTACTCTCGCCCAAGTACGCTTAACTGCGGAGTTCTGATAGGATCCGGTGCATTAGTGTTAGTATGATCGCACCCGCTCACCAACATACTTAGAAATGTTTATGAAACAATATAACCCTTGAGAAATGAATTTTCAAGGACAACAAGAACACCATCTCTCAATCACTTCTGGTATCTCACCCGTTATCTTGAATCTCATATTTACTTTTAATCACCAAATGACGTAAACTATTGAATTCAATGGGGAATCTCCATAACCATTTGGTAAGTAACGAAAATTTTCTAACCTTCAAAATTCCTAATGCAAGACCACCTTTAGTTTTGGATCGGGTCACCAAATCCAACCTTACCAAGTGATCTTTCTTATCTTCTCCACAACGCTCCCATAAAAAAATCTCTCATCATCTTCTCAATCCGTCTCACCATTTTCAAAAGAATGGAGAAAAAATATGAAAACACGTGAAAACATAAATACAATCCATTTATTTATAAAGATAAACTTAATAATTAATTAATTGAGCATGTTTATTGGGTTAATATCCATTTATACAAAATAACATCAAGTTGGAGGGAAAAAAAGGCTTGACACGAGGCGGAAATAAGTTCAACTAGTTTCAAACATTTTTTACACACAAACATTTTCATATATTTAACAAATAAAGTATATACCATAAAATTAATTGCAACTATTTAACAAACACGGTATATTGTTAATATACCAGTTTAGTAAATAATAATAATATAAAAGAATAAAAGAATAAAAGAAAAAAAGTAAAAAAAAGGGGGGGGAGGGCATTAACTTAATTAACAAATATAAAAGACATAACAAAAATAAAATACCAATATATAAAAAAAAAAAAAAAAAAGGAAGGGCTAAACAGACGCTCTTCTTACGTCTCAGCAAAATGCGGAGAAAGAGAGAGAACAAACGATGAGAGTTTGAGACGCAGACTTACGAAATAGAGAGAGAGGAGACCTGCAAGCCTCGCCAGCCCCAACCCTATCCCAGATCTACAATATGAGAGAAGAGGGTAATACCCATCCCAGTCTATAGATCAAATCGAGAAACAGATTCCCCTTCCCCTGTTTCCGCCTACGTATATAGGATATTTTAAGAGGTGAACATCTTTCTTAGTAGCGGGGTCCAGGGAAAGAATAGGAAATAAAATTTCACTATATTTCTGACCAAGAACAGGGACTATCACAAGAATCTTTATGAAGACCCAATAAAGAAAAAGAAAGAAAGAGAGACGAAAAATAAGAGAAAGGAACAAGCTCAGACCTAGAGGAGGTTGGATCTGGAACGTGGGAGTGGAGGGTGGCTCTGGACTCAAAGAGGTAAGTTGCTAAACTCTTCTCCTTTCGATTTTTGGGTGTGCTCTCTGTCTCTCTATCGTTCCATCTCTCTCTCTGTGTTATGCTGGACGACAATTTTGTGGGCTTGAAACGATAATTTTCTGACCTTGACCACTAATTCCCAAATAAATTTTTTTTTTATTGGAAAAAAACTTCTTGTATTAAAAATCAGAAAAATATCGAGAATGTTGGTTGAGGAATCCAACTACAAAAGCAATGAAAAGGAAAAAAAAAAAAAAAAAAATTACAAACAAAGGAAATATATAAATAACTTGTAAATCACCATAAAGCTAGCCATCCTGAAAGTATAGCAAAAAATGGAATCCCTCTAAACTGCTTTGTAACTAAGGCCCAAAAAGATGCTAAGAAAGGAATCCGGTCCATAAGCCATCCAAACAGTCTCCTCTGTCTTAAAAAATGCGTGTGTTTATCTCCTTCAATATAACCCAAAAAGTTGCAATTATAGTACAATTCCATAGAGTGATATCCTTATCAAGAGATCCTAAGCCTTTCAAATCTTCAACAAACAAAGATATGGATGATTTAGGAAGCACCCAACTCAAGTCCACCAAGTTAAACAACTTATGCCACAAAGTCAAAGCAATAACGCAATGTAAAAACAAATGATCAATACTTTCATAATCACTTTTACACATCACACACCACTAAGGAGAAAGACAATTAATAGGTCTCCTACTCTGAAGTATATCGTTAGTATTAATCTTCCCATGTGCAATAGTCCATGCAAAAACTTTCACTTTAATAGGCACTTTTGCTTTCCAAATCATTACAGTTGGAATAAATGGAGGACTTAATGAATGGACAATTAAAGAACCATAGAAGGATTTAGTGGAAAAAGCACCGGATGACTCAAGTACCCACTTCTGTCGCATAACTCTTGAGATAACAAAATGTCATCAATAGTAGTAAGAAGAGACATCAACTCCAAAGTATCTCTATCATCAAGATTTCTACGAAAACCAAAGTTCCAAGAATAAGGACGATGAAAAGAGCTGATCATGGAAGAAATAGATACACCATGAAAACCAGATAAGTGATAAAGCCGTGGAAACAAAAATGACAAAGATAACTCCCCCACCCAAGGATCTTCCTAAAAATGGATCCTTTCTTTATTACCCACCACAAAACTAAGATTATGGAAAAACCTCATTACAACCAGAGATATGAATTTTCACGGGCATAAAACTTACCCTCTCAACCCTATTAGTGTCTCATCCATTGGCTTGTAAATCATATTTGCTCTTAATAACTAAATACCAAAGAGAATTTTGTTCTAAGGAAAACCTCCAAAGCCACTTGCCCACTAAAACAATATTTTGAACCTTCAAATAACCAATTGAAAGACCACCTTTATCCCTAGATCTAGACATCACATCCCAACTAATCAAATAATCATTTCTCCCCTCACCACTTCCTTCCCACAAGAAAAGAATTTAGGTTACCCCCTAAAGGTAACCCTAAGTACTTTAAAAGCCACTCAAAAACTAAACATCCCATAGCTTCTACCAATCTTATCATCTTCAGTAGAGAGAGAATTTGTAGAGCAAAAAAACAATTAATATTTATTCTCCTAGCAATATCAATAACCAAGACTTGAAACCCATTACATATAGGGTCTATTTAAAGGCTATAATAAAAACCATAATTAGCACTTTCCAAAATAATAATCATAATATTAAAATCTTAAATTAACAAACAAACCCAATAAATCCTGAAATATAAAGTATCCCTAAAAAGACTCATAATCATTATTTATTCATCATACCATTCCTTTATGTTCTCATAATATATTCTATCAAGCTTTCGGTAGGATACCTAGGAATTCATTTCCAAAACACCCAATAGACAAGTCCAATAAGCCCAAATAACTCATTTAGCAATGCCTTCCAACAATTTCGCAGGAGCACCCAAGTTCCAGTCATGCAACAATCAATACAAAAAGACATCTAAATCAAGGAGATCCTCCTGGAAGCGAGGTCCACTCAGGTAGGTTGAACAGCTCCCAGTTGTAAGTCCGAAAGTTTGGATGCGTGAGGCTTATGTTAGGCTCAAAGCTGATGATTTTGCCTTATTCCTAACCCACTGTTGGATGATTTGGCGGCACCGTAACGAGGTGCTATTTCAAAATGCGAAGAAGGAACCGGAGGAAATAGCCAGCAATGCTAAGAGATACCATGACCAATATTTGGAGACGATTGGGAATGCAGATCGTAGTTAGGCTGCGCAAAGAGAGGTGCAGTGGAATCCTCCAAAGCCAGGTTTCGTCAAAGTTAACTTTGATGGTGCAACCTTTGAACAAGAGGAGACCATTGGCATCGGTGTGGTTATCAGAGATGAAAGCGGCCAATTTCTAGCAGGACTCTCCAAAAAGTTTCAGATCAAAGGTGATGATGCCCTTCTAGCAGAGACGATGGCCACCAGAGAAGCTGTCTTTCTAGTGCTTCAACATGGGTTTCAGGAGGTTATCATCGAAAGGGACTTGGCTATTGTAGTCAAAGCAATTGCTGACAGAGAGGATGACTACAATCCAGTGGGACAACTATAATGAGGCTAAGAAATTTGCTATCCTAGAAATAGATGTCAGACGAGCAGGGAATAAGGTCGCACATCATCTAGCTAGGCATGCTTGTTCTATTGATTATTTATCTGTATGGAGAGAGCATCCCCCAGATTTCTTAATGCCTCTCCTCTTTTCTGACATATCGGTTTAATGGAATTTTTATGATCGTTTCTTTCAAAAAAAAAAATCAAGGATATCCTCCATCACCTTCTCTGGCAGGAGTGGCTTCTATAATAAGGCTGAGCTTCTCAAACAAAGAAGGCTTACATACCATGGTATTAGTAAAGGCCCTCTAATTAGACATTAATGATCACCCCAGCATTCTAAAAATTAATAAGAGCTTATGAATATGACAATCATCAATCTGCTACAAGTTTATTTTAACATTTACAAAAAAGCTAACTATGGCTCATCTTCGTGATCAGAAACAGCTTCAACAAAGTCAGTTACCTAGTACATTAGCTACCAGGCCAAGCAGTAATCACCTTTGCCAAACATTTTCCAAAATAAACTGGATGAACCGATCTGGAAGCATCTGGCCTTCCCCAGTCAACTGGGATATCGAAAATTTCAGAACCCTCCAACTGCTTGGAACAAAAGAACATAGAATGTAAGCAAGAAAGGAAAATAACCTAAGAGGCGATCTCCAATTGCAGAACAGTAATCAAGAGCAATGATTTCTTACCTCAAAGTAATCATCACGAAAAGATATTTCATCCCTAAAACCACTCTCGGAAATGTCATATTCAGCATCATATACCCATTTGTTCTCATATAGTGGGATATCCATCCCAAATAAAGCATTCTGAAGAAATTAAAGAATATAATTGATTAACACAGCTTTGCTATAGCTTTGTGCAAATCAAATTACAAAAAATTTAAATATCCTCTATGTCTATGCTATCAGACAAAACTACTGCATGGATGCCAACTTGCCAAGGCACAATTCTAATGTCCTAAAACTAAATTGTCTGACTGTTATCCAGCTTTGGACTTGGGATTGGATTTAAGTTTAATTACAAGACTCAATACTTACTCTTGTTTCTACATTAAAGGATTTAATATTTACAATGTAATTGTCCTTTTTATTGGGTTCCAGCGTGTGCACATTGAGAGAGATACAGAGATACAGAGCCACAGAGAGACAGAGAGAATGCAGATATGTGAGAAGGAAGATGCAAAAAATATAGAACTGTTTGTAATTGCCTGCCATGTTATGTTTTGCAAGGGAATACGGGAATTATAATTGCTGGAGACCAAGAGACCTAATCCCTGTCCCTTTTAATATATAGTGATTGACAGTAGATATGAAAGATGTCTTTAATAAATTCCAAAAATATTACTTTGCGCTTGAAATTTCCTAATGATTACGTTATGTGGAAACTAAATGGCGTTACGTGCGAAGTAAAATTAATTTTTATATTCAGGAAGGTGTAAGACACGTTGAAATTTTAAAGATCTTTTATTAACTTTTTGACACCTAATTTTTAGCAAGGTATCCACGATGATTTCCAGCACACAAAGTGCCTGAGCTACAGTCATCCAAAAGGGGAAATGTAACAAAAGATAATGAAAGTCCTCACCACTGGGTTACTTGCACCACGATCTTGCAAGATGTTTTCATCATCAGAAATTTCAAAAAATATATCTGAGGAAAAAAGTAGTACAATCAGGATGTTAAATGTAATCATTTCATGTTATAGACTAACAAGTATCATCCTAATAACAGATAGAAACAGCCAAACCTCCCCACTCATCAATAACATATTGAAACTCAGCCCATGAGATTTGTCTGTGTGGTTCACAGTGCACCATACTTGGAAATATCAACAAAGCACTGTTGTTTGCCTGAAACAACAAAGATCAGACCATGTATTTTGAAGAAAGAAAAAGAACTTATATCCTCTCACTAAGAAAACCAATATTCAGACAATTCGAGGATTTTGTTTTAGTTCTGAAATAGAACTTCACCATTCCATTGGCAACAAAAATATATACTCTAGTTCCATAAATACAAATTTTTAGTGGAGAAAAAAACCTCTACTGCAGTCCGTGCTGTTTCAGCAGAGGTGAGGTTAATGTCACGAACTCTTTTGCGATCTTTCAATTCCTCGAGAGGATGATACCCATTATGGCCTAAATAATTAGATGAATCAGGAACTGAATCTGAGTAATCTGCAGCGACGAACACTTTAGAAAGGCTCATTTCATCCCCCAACTGCAACCAATGGGATCGCATAGCTCCAAAAAATGGATTCCCACATCTGAAACTGGATATAGAGATATAAATACTCATTTTCATTCTATAGTGTTAGTCTACAAATAGCACTAAAACTGAAGGTTTTAAAGAGCATCTAAGCCATGCTGGGTAAAAGAAAGCAACAAATTGGGGCTTCCTCAGCATTACCACCTGACTATTAGGAAGCACGACCAAAAAAAGATTTAAAAAATCTCATGAAGCAAAAAATGCCACAGGTAAACTTTGAGATTGTGGATCGCTTTCTGCAAATAATGCATGTGGTTAAGCTTGTACCCAATGTACTCCTCCAATCATTCGTATATATCGTCAACCAACATGACTAGTGGCCTCTAAAAGGCGTCTTAGAAAAGACTCGTAATAAACCTAATTTTGTTGGTAAAGTAACAGGCTCACGCAGTCATACCTTCCAAAGAATGGTGAGAAAACTTAGAATCATGAATATTCATTACATGTTAAGTTGATAGCTCATTGCATACAGAAGATTTATGTTATAATTATGAAATCCAAATGCTATGCGTACTATAATTCTATTTAATTGCAACTGGATGGAGTGTTGCTGCAACACAAAACACAAAGAAATTAACACAAATTACCATTATTCAATTATACAAAATAGGCAGTGTTTTCACTTTCAGTTAGATTCTCATATTATCACCTTATGCCTGAATGATCAGTAATTCTTTGACAGTCAAAAGAAGATCTGATCCATCTGCTAGTGACTCCATAAGATGTTGAGCAACCAATCCCTTCAGCATGACAATAATGGCAGTGCGAAGGTCCTGAAACACCGTCAACAGAAATGTATCATAGAAAAAAAAACAGAAAGTATAAAAATTAGACGACACAGAAGAATCAAAGATGAGGCTAATAAGATAAGAACAGCGACTTGTAATCGAAAAACGTAAATATATAAGGAGCTATATATACAACCACACAAACATCAATGAAATGCCATTTGGCTTCTCAGAAAACTAAGCAAAAGACATGCACAAGATATTGTCTCAAAAATAAAAAACCTCACTTCTATTAGACCAAATCAAAGTGAAGGTTTCTATTTCCTTGGCTACTCTATTATGCAGAATTTGAAATTCAACATTGGGAAGTTTCATCCACGCATCCCTAATGTTGCCTTATCTTCATAAAAAATCCTTTGTATTATTTAAAACTTGACTGACATGCTCTGTCATGTTTGTCAGATGATAGAGGTCAAGTAAATGACTGTTAAACATATTTCCCCATGAAATTTTAAGAAATTATCTATTAAACTAATATTGTATGTATAATAGTAATATCTATAATATAAAACAGGGCAGACTTCAATAAGTCCATTCGACGGTCTCAAATAGACTCATCCAACGGCCACCAACATCCCTCTAAAAACTATTCACATTGCACCGTGTCTTCAGGCACGGGTTATCCCTAGTATCTATATATACCAAGAGAGAGATAGAGAGCCACCCAGCCCACCAATATCATATCAACTCACCACCACCATGATTGCCAACCTCTCTAGTTCATTCCAATTAACACAGACCCATTCCCCATTTTCACTCCAAACCCTAACATTATAACAATGTCCTGCCACCAATTCTTCTCTGTAGACAGCAAACTCACAAGTTAATTTTCCTATCTCCAACCGTTTCGGCCGAGCTTGAGATGATTCTCATCCCATTCGAGCCCAAAATTTTGATTTTTCAAGGAAGACACCGGCGTGGGAAAGGACAAGACAGCAAACAAAGAGCACGTGGAGGTGAAGAAGAGTTCAGAAACAACAAAGGGTATGGTTTGAGAGTATTTGATTTTCCAGCAAATATTGCATGTCGAGATGAGAATTTGAGGGAACCTAAATCTGCTTCCTGTGGCGGAAAATAAATAACACTAAGAAATTCATCTGCCATGAATGGGTGGTGCTGTGAGTTGCTAATAATTGCAATGCATGGTGGTGTGCGATGGGGGAGGGTGTTGTGAGTGGTGGTAGCGGGGTTTTGTTTGCAATTATGGGTGGAGCTAGTTGGGAGGTTCACAATGGTGTGGGGTGGTTTGCAGTGTGGAGATTATGGTTCGTAGGAGTGTCGATTGCGTTTGCAGTGGTAGTGTTGCATGGTGACAGTTGTGTGGTTGCAATGGTATGGGGTGCTTCGCAATGCTGGGTAAAGTGGTTTGGATGTGGTGGTCCTGCAATTGTAAGAGAGATGAGAAGATGATAAAGTGAAATGTGGGCATTTTTAAACAATCTAGAATGGCATCAGCATTTTTTGACCAGTCAATGATGGTTATCCATTGTAGGGGTGTGGATAAAGCGAGGGTATTAAACTATAAGGGGGTGTTTGGATCGCCTTGGGTGGATTGGCTTGGATTGGATTTGAATCCGAATCCAAGCCAAGCCAATGCAAAGTAGTCCGACTTGAATCAATCCTAATGTAAGTATCCTATCTTATCCCATCTTTGGATGGTTACCATTTCTCGTGAGGGCCCCATTAACATGTGAAGATAAAAGATACTAAAATGACCATTACACCCTTTTACAAATAAATGTAATTCAATCATATACTAAGTTTGGATTAGAATGATGTGAAGCTAATTCAATAATATTATCCACCATAAAACGTCACAGATTGTCCAACATATATAAGAATACCTTACTAATTATATTTTTTTTATTATAGGGTCTGGTCAATAATTCATTGGTTCAACCGTTGGGTGAACTAATCAAATCGATCATATAATAAAAAAATTATAAATCTTTTAAAATATAGTATAAATTGCATCTATAGTCCTTAAGGTTTGTCACTCATTATATTTTGATCCATGAGAGATTTTTTTGGTATTGTATAATAATTCATGAAACCAAATATAAGTCCAGTTAAAAAAAAAAAAAAACCAAACATAAGTCCAGTTAGAAAAAAAAAACTAAACATAAGTCTTTTCCTACCCACAAAAAATAAGGATTTTCATTTTTCTCTTTATTCCACTTTCCCTTCTCTTCAACCCATCAGTCAGACCAACAAATATCTCTCTTGCTAACCAACACACATCCATGATCTCCATGGACAAAAAATAACACAGTTAATCCAACTTGATTTTTCGGGACCTCCATGGGCAATCAAGCTTGAGTTCTCCCTCTGTCGCTCTCTGATGCATAGCTGAAGAAGATCCAATAAAGCCGCATGGATGATCATCCACAAGTAATGAAAGTTCCAATCAAGCTCCTGATGGTGGATTAGCTTTAAATTGGGTATTGGTTCTAACTTCTAAATCTCTGTTTTTCTCTCTCCCTCTCTCTCTTTCTCTCTCTCTCTCTCTAATTCCCGACATGCCCCAAACATCTCTCAACTGATATACATATATATACACACACACATAGACAGAGACAGAGGTCGAGAGAGAGAGAGAACATTACCTTGCGAATGGGGAGGATTTGGCGCCGTTGGAAGCTGGGTACCAGTGAAAAAGGGGAAGAGAGGATAAAAAACCCTAGAGTGGTGTGATGTACAGGGCGCAGGTGATGCTAGTGGTGCCGTTCGCGGTGGTGGTGGCAGTGGCGTTGCAGTGGAGAGGCAGATAGAAAAGGGGTGGAGCGCCGGTGGTGCTTGGTTGCTGTTGCTGGTGGTGCTTGGTTGATATATATATATATACACATACAAAGACGGAGAGAGAAAATTGTACTGTACAAGGGCATTAATGTAATTACCCGCCAATCCTGTCAATGGGCTTACTTATCCCAAAGTTCAGGTGGGATTCATTTAGCTGGGTCAGAGGGGATAAGGGGCCTAAAAGACTACGGGCCGAGGAATTGAGCCCAAAGTTTATCCCATTCATAAAATGGGATCCAAAGCTGGGTTTTGTGGGCCCCCGGATATTTTTATCCAATCCAACATGTGTTATCCCACTTTATCCACCCAAACAAACACCCCCTAAAGAGATGCAGTGAAGTTCCAGATAATAGAGGGACTGTCATTGAAGTTAGAGCAATATACAGGTGTATGAATGAAATTTTCACATTGATACTGATTCATTTGTGTCTTTACGCTTGATCAGCCAACACCTGATGAGCAAAAATCTTCAGCAAAGCACAAACAGAGCACTGATTTCACAGTAACTCAAATATTCTACGAAGAAAATCAAATGGGAAGAAAATGAAAGAACACAAGTGAACCGAGAAAAACCAACAAGGGGCAACTTGCATAGAAGGACGAGAGAAAAACAAAATACATAGACTTTCTATCCAGTAGGATGCTGACAGAGAGAGAGAGAGAGAGAAAAAAAAATTGGAAAAACATTGAGTTCTATTGATGTCTATCACTAGTCAAGGGCTGAGAAAACTGAAGCCCTCAATCAAATTCCAAAAACAACTAAAATTACTCGAATTCTTTTGTTTTCCTCTGTTTGTTCACCAATTGAATTGCATGAAATTACAAGAGATGACTACTGTACAAGTGGGGATCACTTAGGTAAGTGACTAAATCAATTAAAACATCCGTACAGACAATTATATATTCAAAGAACAGACAATTCTTCATATAAACACAATATTAAAAGAGAATCACAGTGGGTATCTCCATAAACATAGAAACTGGGTGTCTCCAGAAATTCTAAGTTGAGTCGTGTTTAATGTTCCATAACGATTCATATAAGTTCACACTTATTGATATTATGGACTGGAAAAAGAAATAAATTGAGAATTAATTCATATAAATAAAATTCCAAAGGGAGTGTTTATAGTTGTACCGAAGGAGATTGATGAAGCTGCTGCGATCATCAGCATATATATAGAGGGAGGGAGATGGGTTAGAGAGAGAAAGTAAAGAGAGAAAGAGAAAGAGAGAGAGTGTGTTAAGTTCAGATGATGAGGGGAAGTTTTAGGTCTTGATCTGACTGCCGCAAAGCCGCAAATTGCTGTTGTTTTCTTCCTGGGATTTGACCATCAATATCTGACTGGGTGGGGTCAGAGAGAGAGAGAGAGAGAGAGTAGCTAAAGCTCTCTGGCGAAACGACACTGAACTGGAGAGCAGAACTGTACTTTTCCCCCCCGCAGGTTGTGAATGTCGTTTGTAACTTTTTTTTCACTAACACCCCCTTGTATATTCGCATAATTTCAAGAATATCCCCTAAAATCCAAACTATCATTGACACCCGTCGCCGTCGGTAAGAGAGTAACAAAAAAAGTATAGCTTTTTACGAATTTACCCTTAGGGTCATAACATTTTACATGTTTAGCCTTCACGCATTTACCCCATCCCATTACGAATTTACCCTTACATGTTTAACCTTCACGAATTTACACCATCCCACCAAAGTCGATGTCCGCCACCCTAGTTTCCCCTCAAGCCACTACCTCTCGAAGCTTAACCCACCTGAATTCCAGTGACTCAATTGATGATGGAAGTGGAAGCATTACTAGGGTTGTTGTCCTCTCACCATGGCTGAGACCAT
Organism: Ilex aquifolium; assembly: GCA_951799425.1. NCBI lineage: Eukaryota > Viridiplantae > Streptophyta > Magnoliopsida > Aquifoliales > Aquifoliaceae > Ilex > Ilex aquifolium. Next base: position 15,364,735 of record OX637397.1, on the reverse strand, counting down.
CATGGACAGCAACACTAGAAAGGAACTCCTCTCTCTTCCCAAACGACAATTGTCATGGACACCACAGTATCAACGTTTACATAAAAAAATAACACTAATGTTATTGGGACATATATTTGAAGATTTAATGCAATATAACTATTGGTCAAAGGGATGGGCAGGTATATCCCGTGTGTAGTGTGTGCATATGGGAGGGGGTTATGGATAGATAGACCGAATACAAAAAATTATCCGTTAACCTTACAAAGAATTAGGATTTATCTTTGATGATCATAGCATGAACGAAAATTGATGCAGATTGAACAACCCACTCAATGGACCCCACAATCTTCTAATGTATGTCTTTTAATGTCAAAAACTCGAATGCAAAAAAAACTGGCTTTTTCGAAGGAGACTTATCTAAGGACAACCAAGAAAAAGTCGATTTTTTTAAAAATACTACAAACGGTTCCAAGAGTTTGTTTAACTCTGATTTTTTTATTTCACTTTTTAAATCAATGTTTCACACTAAAAAAAGTCTACTCTAAACGAGTCCAATATCATCCTATTAAGGGCTGAAATCTGTCAGCAGCTACTTTCTCCACACTGTCTCTCTCTGTTTATGTGCATGGTTCACTCAAAATCTGCCAAGGTTGTCTCAAAATCGTTTGTAGCGTGCTTTAGCTTTTCTTGTCTCCTGCTTCTACAATGGACATTCTTCCATATTAGAATGTCAATGTACTTGTGAAACATTTTACTGTAATGACCTAATCTTCATCGATAAGTGAGTACACCCCTTTGGTAAAGAAATCGTTTTGGTAGTGTTCCTCCTGGTTCTTGGGGGTGAGGTCGGGAAAAAATAAGGTTAGTGATTCGGGGTGACAACAATTGGAAATTTGCGGTTAAATGATAGTTTTTTGATATTGAAAAAAAAAAAGGCAGTTGCTAGCATTGAAGAGAGTTGTTATTTTTTATTAAGTTTGAATTCGGACTTGGCGAACAAACTCTTGTGGCGGGCGAGGAAAGCGGGGCAAGCAAAATAATCATTCCGGTGGTTGATAGCAAAGGCTGGATAAAACATGGATAGACATGCCTTATCATCCAAAAATCCAAATGGATCAATCTTGTTGGGAGGTACTGCCCAAGGAAAAGAAAAGGTGACTTCCGGTTCGGGAATAATAAATAAAATTGAAACAAGATTAAATTGTATATCAAAACGACTTCTGGCATCACCAGAAGGATCGAAACCACATTCATAGGCTAACAATTTTTCTGGATAGGTCGAACTATTGGAAGCAAATGAAAAAGGAACACCAAATGGGATCAAAGAAACCAACGGACTGATCACTAAATAGATACAAATAGGTGCAAATTCTGACATCACCACAACCCAATTGGTTCTCTCACTCCTTGCTCGTGGAGTGGCATACCCGGGAAAAAAAAGGAGGATTCAATCCAGCCCATTAGGGAGAAATGATAAATTTGTCCAAGAAGTAATGCGGTCGCTTCGATTTCTACAAAAAAAAACTTTTTCTCACTCTAATCAACATTGATGTCTGAAGTTCCCCATGGAATATGAATGTTAGACTTCCTGTTTTGCTTGCACTCATTATTGTGCCAGTTGCCTTGTATTCAACTCCAATATTAAGTGCATTGCATCTCCTGATTCCCTCTTGTTCTTATCTGTATCTTTGTTGGGCATGCAAGAATATGGTGTTTGAGTAAGCTGTCAAAGCTATCAAGAGACAGAAAGTTGTGTGGAGCAAATGAGATTTCAGCTACAATTGCCTTTGACTACCCACTCCCCTTTCTGTTCTAGTTCTTGCAGTTCTCAGAAATGAAAACTTTATATCATGTAGTATTGATGTAATGATACATGTATGCTTCAAGCCATTATTTCTCTTTGCAGTAAAGGAGCTAAGAGAGCTAAAAAGCTGCTACTCTTATCTTTTTAATTGCTAAGAGCTTAGAAATTGGAGTACAAAAAGGTTATATGGCCACATTGGATTGATTTGTGAAAAGTAGTTAGGATGAGCATGGATTATTATTATTTTTTTTTGGGGTAGAAACGATTAAAATTTTCATTGATTAGAACAGAATACATCATGTTGGATGAGAGATATTACAAAAGAAGGACACTCCTCTCTCCATAAACAAGGATTCATACAGTTTTTCACTTATTTAGCTAAACTGCATTTTATTCTCTGCGAGTCCACGAGATTGAATAGTCCTCGAATCTATTTATTAGACTGTTAATTTGATCAGTAAATTAACTTACTTCAGATAAGTCCGATATCCCTCTCTTTAATGCATCTATAACCAACTTCGAATCACCTTCAAGCACTATTTTCTTATAGTCTGAATCAGTAGCTATCTTGATCGCTGTTGTTGATGCTAAAACCTCCACATGATCAAATTTCAGTATACCTTGAAGTCTTTGAGAATAACCCAAAACAAAGGATCAGTTCAATCTCTAACAACGACGCCTATGGGTTGTGTTGCTACTGGTGCCTGTGGGTGTCTATCTATGTGAAGGTGCATGCTGATGTGTGTGCATGTTGGTTCATGGGTGGTAGACGTGCATGTGCATGTTCCCACTCCACCCTTTTTGTGTTCAAAGCTAGATATCCCCAACATTCAAAAACGGAAGACTCGCCATTCCAGATCTCTCCCTCTTTCTGACTTCTAAATTTTCAACTCCTCGTCGTTGATGGTTGAGGGGACAATTTACCCTTAGCACAACTCATGCTAGGGCATATCTATTGAAAATTTATTTTTTGGCAATTTCATCTCGAGATGTGTATATTGTTTCGAGTTAAGAAATAATGGATTTAATGTTCTAGTGTAATTAGTGTGAAGTGATATCTTAGGATAATACAAAAAGTTGGGGGATCCTCCTATTATTTTTTGAAATAAAATTGTTTTACATATAGTTAGTGTTAGTGAGACACCTAGACATCAAACGTGACTCTGCCGAAATAAAGTGATTACATATCTGATGGAATAAAGTTTAGCACGGATCGACATAATCATGATCCGAATTGTTGGAGATCCAAATAATGCTTTAGTCCAGGTGCTGAGGTCTGATATCGAGATCCACTTGTGATTTACAAACTTCAGGGAGTCTGTATATAATATTTTAAATATTAAGGGGTCTGAGTGATTAAGTGACAAGTTTCAAGAGGTCTGTGTGTAATTCTCTCTAAATAATTTTATGAGTCTTCATCAAAGGTGGTCCAAAAGTGAGGGGGGCAAGTGCCCACCCTGGTCCCCATATAACTCCGTTCCTATATATGAGTTTAATACACAAAATTACTTACGGGCCAAGATATAAATCTTAGGTTTTAAAAGTGCTAACCAAACACTAAATTACGGAGTCTAACAGAACTATTTTTCTTAAACTCCCCTTCCAAACCCCCCAAAACCCAATAAACAAACAAGTCCTACGTGGGAGAATCTCCCTCTGGCTGGATGAGATGTTTGAGTGATTTGGTACAAGAGTATGGTTTTCTAGTTACATTATTGTCTTGTCATGACATCAAATTCATCACCATTTTTTTTTAGTAACTCAAACAAGTTCTATAAATTTAAATTTGAATCAACATGATTCAAAAAATTTCTTCAACTTTTGACTCAAATTTATGTCAAATCAAAAATAAACTTATTTTGAAATTAAATTGAGTAATACCTAAATCCTATACTAAATTTTTAACGATAAAGTTTTACCCTATTCAAGCCTAATCTAAAACGCTCATTCAACACCAAAACACTACCTCTCCTTTCCTCTCTCTTCAAAACTACTTCTATCGCCGACAATTGAAGCATTCACGAGTCCTTCGTTGGCCAGTAGGTATACTTCGTTCTTTTTCATCTTCCATCTTCCATCGTTTCTGGATGTGTATAAATATCCAAGATTTAACTTGAAATCAATTTTTCTTGAATTTAATCCCTTCTCTTCAATCAAAACACCTCCAAACAATAAATTTGACCTAAATGAACGAAATATGATTTGGGTCTTTTTATTTTTATTTGTTTCAAGCTATGATTTAATATTCATGGATTTTTGTGAAGGATGACTAAATTTCTTTTTCTCTAGAATTACCATGATTATGGTTATGAACAATGGAGATTGTTTTTCCACTTCAATTCTTGGATTAATTTTTGGGTGCTCATCTTTTGATAGCATTTTCTAGTCAAAATATTGATGAAATTGGACATTCCTTTGGTCCTATGGATGAGAACATGAAGCTTGAAATTATTTACATTAGTATGGTCCCATCGCTAGTATGTTATCTTTGCTATCGACCTCTATATTTACCACAGGTGGGGTTTTATGCATTGCACCTTTGTTGCCAAACCATATGTGAATTGACTTCCTTCACTTAGTTTGGGGGTAAAACTATGATATGGAAGGAATATCCTATATGAAAATATAGGTAAAAAGCAATTAGTCACAATTCATTTGGGGTTAACATACAATACAAAAAGTTCAATTACAATTCAATTAAAATTGAAATCAATCCGAAAATGTGGAATCGATCCAAAAGGTTAGGATCAAGCTTAAATAGCCTTATCTTATTGTAATTGCATTTAAGGTTAGGATCAAGCTTAAATAGCCTTATCTTATTGTAATTGCATTTAATTGAACCATAATTTGATCCAATTTTAGTATATTTTTTTGTTTAGTACTTTTTTTTGATAGGTAACGATATTTTTTATACTACACACGAAAAAGGGAAGGAGAGGAAAAGAAAAAGGGAGGCTCGAACCATCAACCTGCCACTCCATTATAGATCCGAGTAATCATTCGATATTGTGGTCCTACCCCATACTTCACATTCAATAAGTCTAAAAATAGGCATTGTATTGAGAAAATTGACACCCCATCTTTCGTAATGGCCAAGAATGCAAAACAACTAGCTCAGGGAAGAGTGCAAGTTTTTGAGATTTTGAAACAATTAGCAGGAACCAAAATAACTAGACAAATTTCTTGGGTTTTCCACATGCAGGTTGGTGCAAACTAAATACTAACGATGCTCCAATGGCAACCCAGGCCCAACAGGAGTTCGAGTTATTCTCAGAGATGAAATAGGACTTTGGGTGATAGGGTTTTATGGGAGGATCAATCATAACTCCAGCCTGAATGCAGAACTACGAGCCATATTCAAAGGGCTCCAGCTGATCAAGGATTTGGGGGAAGAAAATCATCCTTGAGACAGATTCACTAGAAGCATAGAGACTTGTACAGAACCCACATAAGGATTACTGGCCACTGAACCACCTAGTGGATCGATGTAGGACACTCACTGAAGCAGCTGGTATTGTAGTCTCGCATTTCCTGAGCGAGGGGAATAACTGTGCTGATATCTTGGCAAATATGTCCAGGGTCCGGCTTCTCTGCTGTGAGGAGTTAACAGCACCGTGTGTTGTTAAGTGGGACGATGTCGTTTCAGTCTTAAACGACGTCATTTTGCGGTAGGCTAAAAATAAAATAAAATAAATTCAAATGGCATCGTTTTTTGCCAAACGAAACACCAGCCGATCTTCCCCTCCAAAAACAAAAATTCAGCAACTCAACTGTCACACTCTCCTGCCCTCAAACTAGACCAGAGACGTTCGGAACCATCCATCACAAACCAACAACTCCTCTTCACTCCATTCATTCGACACCATCCATCTCTTCACTCCATTTGTTCGGCACCATCCTCATCTGTAAGTTCAAGTTTTTTTTTTCAGTGATTTCGTATTATTTATGATTATGTTTAAGCTTTGAAAATGTACCACTATGACATCAAAATTGTAATCGTTAGTGTGTTGATGTTATAAAAAAAAAATTGTTTATCAATAACTTGTAAATTTGTTCACCAGTAATATATTGTTCAAATTTCTTTTATAAAAAAAAATGTTGATTTAAGCTTTTCAATATATGTCATGTAGATTAGACATCTTAAACATTGTGCTTATCAATATGTTTAATGTTATATTTTGTTCTTAATATGATGGTGATATTGTATTAATATTTTTGTAATTTTTTTGGCATTTTTTGGCATTACAACAAAAAACACAAATATCAAACGTAATATCCCAAAGCTTCCAAATAATAGCAACTTCAATGCTGCCTCATTTGCGTCAAGTCGTTAAAGTTTAAACATTGTTGCTGTTTCATTTGCTTGAAGATGTTTAAGTTTGCTAGACATTTCATCAATGTTCAATCTCGTTTCAACATCTTGATTTGTTCGTCTCTCTATAGTCTCATTTGTTAGTTTCGTTTCAACTTTTTCAGGAGTCAACCACTTGAAAAACCCACATTTCTTATTATTTAAACTTGGACAATGACAGTATAATTTTCCTGAATTATCTGCAGATTCTGAAATCTTGACGAGTGCTCTATGCCCACATCCACATTGCCTATTTCGGTACGTTAGCCCTCTACTGCTTCCTTCTATGATTGACGATGTCATTCTTCAACGCTACAAAAAATTACGAGTTAACAATTATGAATGCTAAAAAAATGCAGTCTTAAATAAGACTATTATAGCAAAAAAAATAAAAAAAAATAAAAATGAAAGATTACCAAATGAATCAGACTTATATTCAAAATGCATGACTAGGACCACTCCATGCTCTACAATGTTGAGTCTCCAACTATTATGAATCAGACTGTTATGAATTTAGACTTAGCAAAAAAATTCAGTCCACTGTTATGAATTCGAACTTAGCAAAAAAAAAATGTAGGAGCAAATGAATCTGACTTAGCAAAAAATTGTAATAGCAAATGAAAATTACTGATGAAAAATTCAGTATCAACTATTTTGAATCAGACTTGCTAAAACAATTGATAATGAATCAGCAAATTCAAGAAACAACATAACAAAAATACCAAAATGTACCTTCCGAAAAAAATACCAAAATGCTAATGAATCAAACTTGCCCAACCCAAATACCAAAAACCCATAGATATGATGAATTAAACTTGTTCAACCCAAATACCAAAAACTCAAACAATCAAAATGTGATGAGGGCACAACAATTGAATAAAATAGGGGAGGCTGAACCCAAATAGAACAAGAAAATAAAACTTATCTTGCTATTGAATCACAATCAAACGAAGAGAACTTCGTTCACTGTGGGAATCATTGGCATCTACAGAGAAGAGAGGAGTTCAATGGATTTTGAAATTGTTCAATGGTTAGGGCTGGATTTTGAAGTGATCGTCCGGCAAAACAACGATGCCGTTTGAATTTTTTTTTTCAGTCTACCAACAAACGACATCGTTTAAGGAGGCAACCACGTCGTCCCACTTAACTGCACGCGGTGCTGTTAGCTCCTCACAGCAGAGAAGCCGCACCAGGGTTTCCACCTATGAAGCACGGATACTTCGAAATGGTCAAAGTATCGGTATCGGATACGTTTTGGATACCGATACGCCTCCGATACGGCCGGATACGTATCGGATACGGCTGAGACGTATCCGAAAATTAAAAAAATAATTTGATTTTCAGATACGGCCGGATACGCCTCCGATACGGCCGGATACGCCTCCGATACTTTTCGGATACGGCGGGGTATTACTTGAATTTTTAAAAAAATATAGGGGCACAAGAACAAATATGTTTGAGCCCTTATTTACAAATATGTATGATTTATAAATGATAGAATGGTTAGTTATTATTATATATCTTTGGTAGATGTGTGATTCACTTTATAAATCATAATTATTACATTAAATATAATAATAAAATTTAAAAAAATATATATTTTATGGACGTATCATAGCCGTATCTGTATCCTATTTTTTTAAGTTTTGTCGTATTGCCGTATCCGTATCACCGTATCCCGTATCGCCGTATCCGTATCCGTGCTTCATAGGTTTCCACACACACTCTCTCTCTCTCTCTATTTTGCTTTTTGTTTGCTATTTAATTGCAGAGAAATCTGGTAAAAACCGAAGAAAATTAAAAAATTTGAGTGCTGAAACCCTAGATGGTTGGGTGGTGGTTGTTGAAGGGTAGGGCAGGAGGTGGTAATTCCCATTTCATCACTGGCGGGTTTAATTACCAACAGACAAAGGGTCTGGTCAATGTGAAGCTAAAATGGGTGAAAGATCGTGTATTAGATTCTGTTGTGGCTGGTGGGAGAGAGCTCAGGGCAGTCTCTCTCCTTGTTTCCATCATCGCTTCAAACCCCCAATTCTGCCTCCCTCTCTACCACCTCTCTCGCTGTAGAGGCCAACTAGGTCTCCCTCAAAATACTAAGATTTCAACATTTACCAGAAAATATCCTTCTATTTTCGAGGAATTTCATCTTCCTAACAGTGGAGGTACTCGTGTCCCGTGGTTCCGTTTAACTCCCCAAGCCTTGGCTCTTCACCAAGAAGAAGTCAGGGTTGTGGAAGAGTGCCAAATGGGTCTTGTTGATAGGCTTCGGAAGCTGCTCATGCTGACAAAGGATAGGACTCTTCCTTTACAAACAATTGATCAGCTAAAATGGGACTTGGGCTTGCCTTTTGATTATATGAATTCATTGATTCTACAATACCCAGAATTATTCTCTGTTGTTAGCCTTCCTGACGATCGTTTTGGCTTGAAACTTCTGGTCTGGGACGATGAATTTGCTGTTTCACAGTTGGAGAAGAATGCCCTTGTGCAGGGAAGGGAAGGAGATGGGATAAATGGGACCTTGGCCTTCTCAATTGGATTCACAAGGGGTTTTGGACTGAAGAGAAAATGCATGGAGTGGTTGGAAGAATGGCAGAAGCTCCCTTATACTTCTCCATACACTGATTCATCCCATTTAGATCCGCGTACCGATGTGTCTGAGAAGAGGATAGTTGGAGTCTTTCATGAGCTTTTGCATCTCACCATACAGAAGAAAACTGAGCGCAAAAATGTGAGCAATCTCCGTAAGCCACTGGACTTGCCGCAGAAGTTTACCAAGGTGTTTGAGCGGCATCCTGGCATTTTCTACATTTCTAAGAAGTGTGACACCCAAACTGTTGTTCTAAGGGAAGCTTATGACCGTCACAGACTCATAGAGAAACACCCCCTAACTGATATCAGGGAAAGATATGCAAGTTTGATGGAAAAAGGGTTTGTGGATAGGAGCAGGGGGTTATACAAGAAAAACAAGTGTGAGGGTCTAGAGGAGGATCCTTTAGAGAGGATTTCTGGTGGTGAACTCAGTGGATTTCAATATGAAGGGGAGTCAGATGATTATCAGTATTCGGAATATGAATCAGACGAGACTATGGATAATTCTTGCTGAATTCTGCTGATGCGGTTAGCTTTAATTTAAGAGAAAAATTTCAGACCCATTATGCTGTGTAGATAATGTATTGACAAATACAATACATGGAGTGCATCAGCATTGGTTCATCATGACGCAGCACCTCTGTGAAGATTGAGAGCGTCATTTGATGGAAACTAATATCTCGACACATTGTTTCTCCAATTGCAATCTTGATGGTAAGAATCTTTTAGCATCTTAGGGATAAATTGCATGTGAGTGTGCGTGTCTGTAAAAATAGTTGTAGAGTGCTCTTAGTTTAATCTTCTTGCCCTCTTTCCTCTGCAAGGAGAGACATTCTACCTGATTATTGTCAATTTAGTTGTAGAAAAGCTACATGATTAGGCTATTCCTGTCCCATAAAAATAATCTTTTTGCGAGTTCCAATTTCTTAATGACATGGTGTTTAATGCATTCATTTGCTTTTGGAAATTTGTAGGCTTTCAAAATTAGCTCCAGGTTTTCAAAATTTTCATCTATACTGACGGAGAACTTTGAAAGTGGAAGAGATATCAAGAATGTTACAGAATTTGGAGCATTGACTTTTCAGGTGAACAAAAATATCGGATTTCCTGAAAAGGAATTATGGTGTGTATATTTGAACTCTAAAAAGTATTTTTAATTGCATATTATGTAATTCCATGATTTAGGTTTCTGAACCATCACAACAATTGCATTCTAGCTGTAGTTCTTCCACATCTTACTTCTCTTTCTGTGCCCTGTGAAAATTATTATGGTATGTAATGCTCATGTTTACTCTGCACAAATTGTTATCAAGTATTTTGTCTTAACCTTAGGCAGGATATGAAATCTAAAGCTACAGTTTTGACAGATCCAGTATTCTTGTACAATCAGTTAACCTAAAGACAATAATGGAGACTACATGACATGCAAATATTTCCTCACAAGAACGCAAGTGCCAGAATCAAACAAATGGTGGATTGCTTAGCCACTCTTCATAATTAGAAAAATGAGAACCATGAGTACATACCAAAACAAGCTAAATTACTGAGGGTAAAAGATGATCATTACCATGTCAGACAAAAAAAAAGTGATCTCTGAAGTATCTGGATGCAATTCGGCTGTTGAGCTAATCCTGTCATGTTTGCATGTGGTGTTCTATCTTTTTCATTTCATGTATTCATCTGACATCAAGCACAATGCATTCCAAGAGTATCTCCAGTTCTGTTGTGTGTGTGTGTGTTTATGTGCATGGTTCACTCAAAATCTGCCTAAAGGTTCTCTCGAAATCATTGTAGCATGCTCTAGATTTTCTTGTCTCCTGCTTCTGCAATGGACATTCTTCCATATTAGAATGTCAATATACTTGTGAAATATTTTACTATAATCTTCATCGTCGACTGAGTACACCCCTTTTGTAAAGATGGGGGTTAGGCCAACTTAGGCAAAATAAGTTTAGTGATTCATTACCGAAACCATTGAAAGTTTGTGGATGTGTGGTAGTTTTTTATGTTGACAAAAACAGATTATGCATTTAAAATGATAAATTCTTCCAAGAAGTAATGTGGTCTCCTCTTTTTGCAAAAAACTATTCTCCGACTAGACAGCGTTGGTGTCTGAAGTTCTGATGGAATATGAATGTTAAGACTTTTTGTTTTGCTTGCACTCAGTATTGTGCCTGTTTCCTTGTATCAACTTCAATATTAAGTGCATTGCATCTCATGATTCCCTCTTGTTCTTGTTTATCTCTTTTGTTGGGCATGCAAGAATAATGTGTTTGATTAAGCTGTCAAAGCTATCAAGAGATAGGAAATGTTCTGCGGCGCGTATGACATTTCATCTACAATGCTTTACACTCTCCTTTCTTTTCCATGAAAACTTTATATCATGCAGTATTGATGTAATGATACAAGTATGCAGCAAGACATTATTGCTCTTAGCAGTGAAGGAGCAAAGAGGGCTAATAAGCTGCTACTTGAGCTTAGAAATCAGAATACAAAAAAGTTATATGGCCGCGTGGTGATGTAATTTTAAAGCTTTCACTTCCTGAAATTTTGTTGTGTACTGCTGATAAGGATGCTATGGTAGCTGTTGTCTTAGGATTCTAGATAGGGGTTGATGTGAAATTTTGATTCTTTGTTGTCCCCTTTGGTGTGGTGCAGAGAGGAGAGGTCTTTCAGGATGTCAGATCTAAACCTGTTTAAGATTGGGAGGCTGTAGTCTGGGGAAGGAGAGGACCTCCTAAGTGGGATCTTCTCATAAGGTTCTGACGGGTGAACCGAAACTTCTCTCTCTTTTAAAAGTTGTTTGGAGACTAAAGCTCATTCTGGCTTGGTTTGCTACGCTTTTATAGTGCACTATGTTCCTTCTGAAGAAAATATGCTTGATTGTTTTTCTTGCTGCAATTTTGTTTAGTAAGATCCACTTCCTGTTTATCAGATGACGTGTTTTCCTGTAACTTACTCTTCAATCTATTAGAAGGCTGCTGCTAGTGCCCGAGAAGCAAAGCTGCTACCCCAGCGTAAGGTCGTGAACACCTGCTTTAATTTTCTGTCACAGTAGTGATTTTTGCTCTGCAATTAGGGTAAACATAAGTGCAATGTGATTTTATTTTTGAGATAGGATAACGTAGCACAATCGCATGCACAACCATGTAGTTTACTTCAAGAGAGTGTTAACTGAAACTTAACATCCATTGTTTGACATGGTTGTACTAATAAGCCTGGGATTTTGACCACTTGTACGAGCCTTAGGATTTTGCATCTGATTTAGTGTTTTCTTTCTGTTGGTTCACAACATTTTGTGTAGCCATATGCTGTGTTATATGAACCCTCAATATTCTATACCACATTACTTGTATTGAAATTTTCATAGATTGATATAAAAGGAGATCTTTCGTCTCAAACCTGAATAATATTTAATTAGGTAAAGTGGTTCTTCTTACAAGCATTCGATTGGGAGCTTTCCAATGAAGGTCGTCAGACTTAAGAGGTCCTTTCTTTTGCAAGGGTCCAGACCATTCTGCTGCGCAGGAAGCTGGACCTCGTCTTTCTCAGGCACCTTACGCATCTTGTGGCTCCGTTCTGATCTTCCATATTAGCCTTGTCATTCAACCACTATCTATGCATATATTTTCAGCTTGGCTCTTGAATATTTTGCTTCCCAGGTGGTGGCGAACAATGCTGCTTGAGTTGTTGTGCCTTCTATTTCTCGTTACTTAGGAACTGTGCATGCGCGTGGCATGAAAAAAGCCAAGGCTGATGGCAATTTACAGAACTCAAAACTATTGAAGCTTATAGGAGTAACAGAATGGTGATGATGACACCCAAGTAGGTAAACAGAGAATAGTTGAACCTGACTATTTTCATTGGCCGGTTGCTTCCATTTTGCCTAGAGATGACTATGTAGTAAGGTTGCTTTCATTTTGCGTAGTTCATAACAATTGTCATTGCTCCAGTAGGTCGCTTAATGCAAAAATGCTAAGGCATTCTTTTCTGGAGCAAAAGAGTACGATGCAGTCAAGCAGCTAAGGTAAGACTGATCATAAAGAGAAAAACTATTTCACATTACCGATTTAAATTATAGAACTGCAATGTCAAAAGAGGTTGACCTGGAATTTTCTGTATTGGATAACCCAGAAAAACTATTTTGCCTCATAGCATACCTTCTCTTACTATAAGCAATGTGCCATTTCTGAGGTTGACTTGGTCTCACATATCAAACCAGTATTATTTTTAGGTTGATTTTCTCAATTAGTTGTGTAATAGCAACCCAACTTAGCTCAATTAAGCTCAAGTTATTTGAATTTTAATTGATGATTATTTGAAAGTAATGATCATGGGGGGTTTTCAACTCAGTTTAGTGCATGTACTGATGAAAATTGTTGTGCAGTTTTTCAAATACTATTCCCTGGAGGCAATTTTTCAAATGGCAAGCAGTGATGCTCAACAATGGAAAAGACTATTGTTTCCGGTAACGTAGCAAAAAATACCACTGATGAGGTACAAGTTACACATTGCAAAGAACAAGTTACATATAATTGTGACTCTATAATCGATCATAACTTTTTTACTCGTAACTTAGACCCTTCAAAAATTGTAACTCGGCCTTTAAATGACGTAACTTTCAGTACGATACCAAAAGGAGGTACCGTAGTCGTTTCCTTCAACAATAGTTTGGCAGGGAAGGGTTGGAGAATCCACTGACAGGACTTCCATTGAGAAGTTGAATGCATTTTAATGGGCATTTGTTGAGTAATCTGCACTGCAGCCGAAACTTTGTTATTGATGTTTCACGATGAACATGCTAAGTTTTGGAAATTTTACAGATTCCCTCCATTAAATGGTTGAGTCATTTGCTATCTGGAAATTGTTTTAGTGAATTTTCCTTTTTTGTCCCATAGACTTAGTCCCACGGAATGTTGGAGTATAAGAAGCAAAGGATTTGACTGTATTGAGGGGAATTTGGTCACCATTAAATAGCCAAACAAAATATTGGATAGTTTTTACTTAGCTTATACTCTTGGAAAAAAAAAAAAAATGCTAAACAGACTTAAAAACTTGACTCGATAAATTATTATCATTGAATATGTAATAAGTCTCAATAAATATTGGGATTCATAATTAAATCAATGATAAATATAACAGTTACATCATCAAGTTAAGTTTTTTTGTTAGTTTTTTAGGTATGTGCAACATTGCTCATTTTACCAAAACTGGATAAAAAAAAATCTCTAGGAGTAAATAATTACCTTGAATCAAGTTTTATCTAGGGGTGCAACTCGGGCGGGTTAGACAGTCAACCTTAGTCCAACCCTAAGTATATAATCTTCAACCCTAACCCTAACCCTAACCCTAACCCTAACCCTAACCCTACATCGGGTTGAGGAACTCAACTCGAGCACTGCCCGAGTTTAATTCGGGCGGGCTCGGGTTGAATTCGGGTTCACTGCAAGAGAGACAGAGAGGGGGGGAATAATTATAAATTCATAAAACAATCCATATATTCCATTCATAACAGTGCACGATTATTGATCATCTGTTTTCACACCAAAAAACTAGTGATCTCAAAGCACAATCCTAGAAAACATAGAAATTAGACCCATAAAAACATTAAACTTAAAACATCACACTATCACCACTAATCACGCATAACAGAGTAGCAAGCAACAAGAAACAGAGGACGATGGAGTAAAAATGAAAAAAAGTGCTAATGCTTTATATATATATAATTATTTTTTAATTTGTCGGGTTCGGGTTGAAATCGGGTTGTCGAAGCCTCAACTCGAGCCCGGCCCAAATTGAATTCGGGTTGAGATTTTTTAACTCAAGCCCAACCCAAGTATTAAAAACCCTAGCCCAAGCTCTAATTTTTTCGGGTTGGGCTCTGGTTGAAATCGGGTTGCCCAACCCAAGTTGCACCCCTAGTTTTATCTACATATATGAAATTATATTCCTAATCTCCCTCTTCATACACTAACAATTTTTTTTTTACTCTGCGTTTAGTATGCAGTGATATGTTTAAGTATGAATGTAATAAACATGAGAATGAAATAAAATACATGTTTCTAAATACATGTTTATGAGAATGAAATAAAATACATGTCTAGTGAACTTCCAAAGAACTCTTACTCAAAGAAAATGTTTTTCTTGTAGAACGCATGTTATTAGTTACTTATCCAAGAAAGTAGTATTCAATTTCACGACTCATCCCAAAAGCCATATAATAGAATGAATTTTGAAAGTTTCGAATCAATTCCTATTAAATGGCATTCCACACCCTAAAAAGGAATAAAGTATGGTTTACTCCTTAACCTTTAGAAAAGTAGTCCTTGAACTAAATCTTATTTGATGGCTAGGATTGTCAATTTACACATCAATACGAATCTCACGTAAATCCCAAATAAAACATGACCAATTAAAATGAATAATAGGTTGGGCAAGTGTTACATACAAATAACCCGTTTAATGGTGTTGTAAAAAAATGTTTGATTTTTTATTTTCTATTTCCGGATATAGTGTTAATGGATAATTTTCTTGAATGAAGATATATGCTAATATTAGTCCATTAGTGTACAAAAAAAAAAAAAGGAAACATGATCAAACATTTTTATTGAATGAAGGTAAGTACATTGTAATATAATGGGAAGGACAATTGATTATCAGAATTGAATAATCTATACCTATACACTACTTATAAAGGTAAAAAACTTTTGATTTTCAAATTTATCCTTAACTATTATTATAAAGTCAATTCTACCCAAATATTTACTTTCATCCAATTTTTATTTTCTATACACTTGTTTGACATCCAAGTTCTTTTGGACTCTTTTAGTAGTAGTATATGACTTTAAATTCTTGTGTACTCATTTATTAGTAGTGCACATATATACAATTTTTATATCTATATATATATATATCTATATACATAAAAAAATAAAGTCCAACCTATATTTTATTATTATATACATGTAGTTGGTAGATTGGATTTTACTTTCAAATATATGTCACATTTGTTTTTTTTTTGGTGTGTGCAACAATATCATAATATTATAAAACAAACAATAGTTTACAAGTTAGTCAATCTCTTTGACAAAAAAATATAATAACATATTTAGATGTGCAAACACTTAAGAATGACAATCTATATAATAAGAGAGCTAGTATTGTTTGTCTTTAACTGACAGTGCTAATTGATCTGACGGTGCTAATTCATTTGACGGTGCTAATTGATCATCACAAAATTTTTTTTCCCGCTCAACTTTTTTAGGAAGACTTTCATTCATTTTACAATTCTAACACTCTCATCTCTTATATAAATCTCTCTATCTCTCTTTCATACTCCTATCTCTCAGATGTTTTAAAATTTAAACACACACTCTCCTAGTCTGCTATCTCTCTCTCTCTCTCTACACACACACACATACCTATTTGATGCAGCCCATTCACCCCCAATTACACACCCATAAAAAGACTCTAACATGCCTTCTCCCTCCCTCTCCATCTTTGTGTGTGTGTACATTTTGTGTTTTGTGTGTGTGCGTTGACGGTTTGTTTTGTGTGTGCATTAACTGTGTATTGAGTGTGTGTGTGAGACCCGAGCATGCATGATAAGCATTTTAATATTTGGAAAGTACAAGTTAATTTTACGTGAATGTCAATTCTAGTTCAGTGATTAAAAGTGAACTATCGGAAGTATAAGGGATAGAGTGTAAGTCTCGATAATAAATGTCTGAGTATAACTTCAGAAATATAAAGGATTAGGTAGATATAAATATATGTATGTATGTATATATATAACCATATATCCACACATATTTAAAAATTTAATTTACATTAACTAGTGGCTAGGAAAAATAGTTAGTGGAGCCTCCACTAGTGCATGCTAGTCAGTGCAGTCTCCATTAGTGCATGCTTGCTAGAAGCTTTATTTTTACACTTAGAAGAATTTGGCAAAGAAAAGGAAAGTCTAGGTTGTTTTGAAGGAGAAAAATTTGGTGGAGGCTTTCACACTTAGAAACATTCTGGAGAAGAAAAAAAAGAAAGAAAGGCTAGGAGGAACTCAAGGTGGAGAATATGGTAGGTCTTGTTGCTCTTCCTCATCTAAAGTAAGTAAGTAGCATGCCCTTGTATTTTCATAATTCCATGAGAATGAACTAGATTCAAATATGCTCTTGTATTTTTATAATTTCATGAGAATGAACTAGATTCAAGTATGCTCTTGTATTTTTAAAATTCCATGACAATAAATTAGATTCAAGCATGTGAATGATTTTAATACAGAGTAGTGTTTAAGAACATTAGTTTGTGTCACTCAAATGTTTTTGATGAAATTTCGGTGAAGGAAAACGCTAGTGGGTAATCTATAAATTTTGTACATTTTATGTTTTAGGAAAATTCGGTTCAAATAGACTATTTTCGAAATTTCTTAAAAAAGTTTCAAAGTTATTGTCTAGTGTCCGTAGAGTCTACTATGACTCACTTTCGGTCGAAAAATTAATCTATAATGGTGGATTTAACCTCTTTATATAGTCAACGTTAAAAATGATTTAAACACTAAGAGTATAAAAAGATAAACTCTTAAGCTTAGGGAAATGGTTAGATCGGGGCCAATAACATACGAATTATGTTGGAGCGAGTGTGAATACACGTATATGAATAAAGCATTGAGGACATTAATGGTTACATGTGAAATACTTGAATGCAATTATAACTATATGTGTGTCAAGTTCGGAAATATCTACATCAAAGAACGCCTCGCTTAAAGCTCCGACAGAGTGATCAACTTCGAGGTAGATTCCATGTAGGTAAGTGCTTAACCTTACACTTTGTAATACCACTTATTGGTTATTGATTTAATTAATGGATGAAATTTGGATTAAGCCTATGTGGCGTAATTTTCTAGTGTGGTGTAACTTGCCTATGTGGTGATTTGCCTGTGTGGTGGTGATTTGCCTATGTGGCAGACATGAATAGCACTGGTGTGGCGTAGTGGGTTTTACGTGATGTTATTGCTGTGATAACACTTATTTTTATGGAAATTTGTTAAGTTCTAAATAAGAAATTCTTTCTTAAAATTTTGGGTCATGTTTGTGCTTATCCTGTTACATTCATGCATTTACTGAAAATTCTTAATGGTTTCAGGAACTAATAGTGACGTGAGGAGTTTACTGCCGAGTCTAGATGGACGTTTGGGATGTCACTGAGGGGTCTTCATGTCTTTTGTATGTAAATGTAATATTGTAAATATTGGACTTGTAACGAACTTTGTAGCATGTAATTAAGAAGGGAAAGTGGTGAGTCAACCACCTAAGGGTAAACTCTATTTTCGTTTGAAGGTCACAATATGTACATGTAGGTGTATGGATTAAATAACATGTGTGACTTGATCTTAATTGTACACCCAACTATAAGTGGTCAAGGTGTAATATCACTTGGTGAAGTACGAGGTCGAATCCACAGGGAGTTATCTGTTGAAACTAAAAATAGAAAATGTAAGATTGCCATGCACATAGTGTGCATTGCAACAACGTATGATGTGAACTTAGAACTGATAAGTAAATACTTAAACTAAACTTTGATTACAACAATTGAAGAAGACTACTCTTTAGTTCAGAGATCCAACATGCGTTCTATTGCTTGAGATTATGAAAATGCCACCTTACAACAATTAACCCCATGTTACTGGAAAGTTAACCGGTAGGTTTGATCTATAAGTTGAACCATATCACAACAACGATTAAGTTAGCAGAAATTTCTATGCACCTTGCAACAACCAATTTCCCCTAGTAAACCCGAAGGTGAACCATTCAAAAGGTTTAATATAGCTAATCGATCGGCAGGCTTATGATTCAACGAAGACGGAGTTTCGATTTATGCATTGAATTAAAAGCATTAGCTATGATAAGACTTATCTATAATCAATCTCTTGATTATTACATAAATCCCAACTACGTGCATCATTGTATCATGCATGAAGTACATAATAATGTATAAATGAAATGATATATAGCAATAAGTTTAGCTTGATATTCGTAACCATGAGTATATAGTAATACAATACCAAACAGAATTGAAAACCATCCATCACTTAAGGGAGGTATAAACATTAATATATAAATAAAACATCGACATTTTCATTACTCAAACATTATTACACATGTCTTCACCCTTACTAAAGAGTATAGAAGGACTACTCACTCTCCATTGCTATAGACAAGCAAGAAGGGTAAGACAATCCCATTACAATACTACACGATTATAAAACAAAATGCAAAGAATCCTTCCCATAGGAATAGTTGAAACACCCCCATTCTTCACTACCGAACTATGACGGAAAAGTGAGAGAGGTTCTGTAAAACCCAAGAGAAATTAAAATCTTAATTAAAGGGTCAAAACAGTAATTAATTGTTAAAACACGAGTCAAAAATATAATTTTTTATATAATTCAGCTGACAAAATGGACCTCACTGTTGGATTCGTCTTGCGAAATCTAGTTACCAAATCAATTTTCGTGGAATTCTGAGACAGCCGAATTTTTTGCGTTTTACGATGCAATCAGGTATCGCCTGACTAAAATAAAGGAGATCAGATTTTATTCATGGGACCCAAAAAATAATTTAAAATTAGTTGAATAAAAATATACTAAACTTAACACGGGGCGAGATTTAATTAATTATGAATAAAATTGGACCAGTTAAAAAGAAGACGTGTGGCGCGATATGGGTCACACATTTAAAACTATATAAAGTGAAAGACTTTTTGTCTTCCACTTTATTCTGGACTCGAACTTCAGCCGAGAGAGTGAAAGAGAGAAAAGGGAGTTTTTTTTTTTTAATTTTCTTCTCCATCTTTCTTCTAATATCTGCGGAGATTCGACCATTGGATCGCTTCAGGTTAAGAATTAAAGTTGTTCTATGCAATGAGAACTATACAACCATATCAAAGATTGCACTTTTCTCTAAAACTCTCAAAAAAAGAGATTTGAAGGCTAAGGCTTGGAAGGCTTGATTTTGGGGTTTTCATGAGAGTTCCACTGCGTGGGCTTACACTACAAGTGGTAAGGTTTCCCCTATTTAGATATAATTTCAACCTAAAAGATGGCATATGTAATGGGTAGGCTAAAAGTGTGTATCACATGTTAGCTCTTGACTAGTGGATCAAATATGCGATTTATAGTTAATCTTTTAATTAGTGAAATCCTATTATAATTAACTTGGTGTAAGTTAATGTTAGTGGTTTAAAGCATGTTAGTTGTACATTAGCATGACTTGATGTTTTAATGCATATCAAGTTTAATAGAATTATTAAACTGTTATGTGATTATGAGATAATATGTATATTAAATGATCATTTAACATATGATTAGTGTGGTGGACTTGTGTTTATGTTTATAGAATTAATAAACATGCTTCGATGTTGGAAGTAATGAGCATGCTAGTTGTGTAAATTGATGTGCTCTCTAGGTGTTTGTTTAAATGCCTAGGTGAATACAAGTATATTAGTTGAGTTGATTATCTTATATAACATGCTTGGGGTGGTGTTGAAAATATCATTATATTGCATTTGTTATATAATTGACATTGTAAATGGTACCGAAGACAATTGCATATTACATGAGTTACACTACATTCATGGGTATTGACATGGGTGGGAGTGTGTGCATGGTCTGGACTCAATCACCACATAGATGGGTTGATCGTGGGCTCGGAAAAGTTGTACTAAGGTCTGATTGAGTCGCATGAGAAATTAAATGGATAAACGTGTCGGGGTGTAGCAAAAAATGCTAGATTCTTCATCGGGTGCAAGACCCGGTTACTTGGTTTATACACTTCCCGGCGGTTAAATTCCAGAAAAGTGTAACGGTGAATTCTGTAAACCCCTGCATGTTTATAATTATATAGTAAAGTATTTGTTTAGTGATTCATATATATAGATAATGATGTAAGAATAAATCATATGGATGGTAATAGTAGGAAAAGAATACTAGAGATGCATGTTGATTTTCTAAGTTAAGTTCGAAGACGTTTAAACTTGGAAAGGGTGATTAGACAAGATTCCAAATACTTTGAGGCCAAAATAAGGTCTCCATTGAATCCGGGAGGTTGAAAAACATTGGGAGAGGTGATATGACTTGTATAAGAGGTTAGAAATGATTCCGGAGTTAAAATATGCTCTAGAGTGAAGTTGAGTAAAAAATATCTTGGACACCTTCTAGTATTTTGGCCATAAATTTTTATTCTTAATTCCAAATGACCTGAAATTTTTACAGTAGATAGTAGACATCTAGGGCTACAAAAGTGTATCTCATGAAAATTTTCCAATTCGACCTCTAAATAGGTCAAAAATGCGCTAGAAGTTCCAGTGAGCAAAACCTTCCGGAAGAACGATAAAACCTTCGGGAAGGTCGATGACAAAAACCTTCCAGTGAGCAAAACCTTCCGGAAGGACGATAAAACCTTCCGGAAGGTCGATGAAAAAAACCTTCCAGTAAGCAAAACCTTCCGGAAGAACGACACAAACCTTCCGGAAGGTTAGTGTAAAAATCCAAAAATTTCTGTTTCGCGAATGCCGGCTCTTCCTCCACTATAAATACATAATGTCTTCTCTCTAAGCCCCATTTCACCACTCCAAACCCTAGGT
Source organism: Ilex aquifolium (assembly GCA_951799425.1). Lineage (NCBI taxonomy): Eukaryota > Viridiplantae > Streptophyta > Magnoliopsida > Aquifoliales > Aquifoliaceae > Ilex > Ilex aquifolium. The sequence goes on along the minus strand of OX637397.1, from coordinate 15,343,370 downwards.
AGCCTTAGAAAGAGAGAAAGGGAGAGAAAAACACAAATATAGAGGGAGATTTACACCATTCTTGAAGATCAAAACCCTAGATTTCTCAAGATTCCACTTCTATACCCATTTCCTTTTCTTCCCTTCTTCACCCAATCTCACCCAAATCTCTTGAAACCCTAGGAGGAGGAAATTAAGAGGAAAAGGAAGGAGAACAAGAAGGTTTTGAAGGTTGGGTCTTGGATTTATAGCTTGGCTTAGAAGGAAGGGGATTCTCACCTCAAAGTAGATCAAATCCTCAAGGTCTTCACACCAAACTAAGGGAGAGGTAGGGGTTTTCCTTCCATTCACTTACATTGAGATTAGGGTTATGATATATGTATGTTTTGGACTCTTAATGATGTGTATTTGCTATGGGTATGTTGTTTCTTGATTCTCTTGCAATTATTCACATGTTGTACACAAGTTTAGGGTTGTATACCATGAAATCCCTCTTTTGCTTGAAAAACCCTAGTTTTCAAGAGTGTTGGGTTTTCCTCTTGAACTCTTCTTTTATTCTCAATTTAGAAACTATAGTGCTTGTGTTGAGTATTGAAAGGCTATTATACATGATCTCTTGGATTTTTCTTCATGATTTCTTTGAAATTGCCTCATGATGAAATTGTGGATTTTATGGAAATTGCTTGAAAGGAAATTGGGGGTTTTATGCTATTTTTGATTATGGGGATTATTGGTTGGTATTTTACCTCTTGTGTGATTGTACGATACAAACATGGTTTACTATTGGCCGGGTATCATGTAGCTGGTGGACGTCTTCGGATGCCACACGGGTATGAACTTTTCCTACCACTTAGAGTGGGTAGACGTCTTTGTACGCCGTGTGGATACGAACTTTTCCTATCACTAATGTTAACGGATTAGTAACGTGGGTTGTATCGGACATACAGTGTGGGTTATCGTGCATTATACCAGAAATGATTTCGATAAGATTCTCGGGAAGTATGGGATTCCTTGGAGAACTTGTTGAAATGATTAATGGTAGAATGGATTTGAAATGGTGTATTGTGGTTATTCATCCCTTCAATTTATTCTTGCTATTTAAACTTGAGATCATGGTTAAATGTCACTGTTTTACTTCAAATGTTATATAGGTTAATTGCGAAACAAGACCGGCCGTTTTATACACTTTTCTAAACCTTGTTTGGGTTTGGAAGGATTTTTCTTACAGAGCTTCGTGCTCACCCCCTACTGCTAAACTTTTTCAGATCTTGTGCCTGAGGATGAGCTCGGTGCTAGTGAGCCAGGCCATGGAGAGGTTTTCCTAGAGGGATACTTGGATCCCGCGTGGGATATTTAGAGCTGATGCCTACTTTTGTCTAGACTAGAATATTCTTTTGAAACTGTGTGTAGTCTAGTTATCTTTTGTAAATTCCGCTGCGTATTATGGTTTAAATTCTTTTGGGAATGTAAATGCCATTGTTTGGCCTATTCTTTTGGGATGATAGTGTGGATGTGATATATGTTGAATGAAAGTTTATGTTATGATGCATCTGGGGACTCGGTGTGGTCAATTATAGTATAATTGCACAGGTTGAGTTTTGGGTAGAGCTCCCCGTACAAAGGAGATTCTGCCCGAATTTTGTTTAAATATCAATGATTGATGGATGAAACTTTATTGTTTATGGAGTTATTTAGTGCTCTCATGATGTGAATGGTGATTGGCTAGTAATGCTTCCAAGGTGTATTTTGGGGTGTTACAAATTCGGAGCTGCAGGTGGGATGTCCTGAAAATTCGTTAATGGTGTGATGTCTCTTTGGTGAAATACCATAAATCATCGCCCCCACAAAGACACGAAAAATAAATTAATTAGTCATTGAGTGTACATAACACCAATGGCAGGGGCTTGGAATGCCCGGATACATACGCATGCCATTGCATGTATTGTGGGAGCCCGGGATGGGGCTTAGTGTTGGTATTGCAAGCGTGAGTCTCATCTCATAACATGTCATGATTTATGACATTTGTTCATGATAGATATATTTGAATGAATGCATAAAAGGATTGTTGCGTATGACATTTCATATGCATTTAGGTTAAGAAGTATTCTCTATAGGAGTTACCCTATTGAATGTTGGCTCACCCTTTATGGAAACATTTTTTAGGCATTGCACGGGCTTCCTTCGAAGGCCCTCCTACTGGCTCGCTTTGATGACAGAGCCGGACTGTGGTTCTTATTTTGATGTTGTAGTCCCTTGTATATATTTACTTTGCGCCTTATATAATTTTTGTAAACAAAAACTTGTTTTATATTAAAAAGGCATGTATATGAGACTCTTTTGGAACATTCATTCTTTTATGAATGAATGTATGTAGAGATAATGATTATGGTAGTATTCGATACTATGCGATTGAATATGGATGAATGGACCCGGTGTGGTCAATGTTGTATGATTGCACAAGTTATGTTTTGGGTAGAGCTTTTCGTACAAAGGAGACTCTTCCCGAATTAAGTTAAGTTATGAATCTTGGTAAATAGGGCGTAATGGCATGGTATCGAATTACATGGTATCTACGGGTATTCTGTGGGGTTGATGGGTGCTCAACGGGATATTACGGACACCCGAATTTTGGGGTGTCACAAGTTCAACCCTCTAAGTAAAAAGAAATACAAAGAAATGTAGAAGAAGAAATTTTTTGGCTAGGGGTGTTTAGGGTAAGGTATTTTTCTCTAGGATTTTGGCTCTCCAAAGGGTGGAGGATCATGCTTCAAAAATGACTCAAACATGCCTATTTATAGGCTCCAATGAAGGCTCAAGGCAGTAGACATCCATGGAAACCAATAGGAGAGGAGTGTTGCATCAATGGACCAATGGGAGAAAATGAGAAGGTAAAGCGGTTAAGGCCACCGCCCGGACTCCACCACCACCGCCCGGACGGTGCTTATTCTCTGGATTTTGCTTCTTTGGCTTCCTTTGTTGATTTTCAGTGACTTGCCACCGTTGGGATGGTGGTTGGACCATCCAGATGGTACATAGTTGCTGATTTTTTTCTTTTGCCCCCTCATTTGTTTTATTTTCATGCTTTAACCCACCAAGTTTTCATAATTACATATAAAACCCTACAAAATATATAATTCAAACATTAATTATAATATAATCTCAATTAAGCACTTTACATCAATTAACACACATAATTAACCCAAAACCCTAATTCATTTATGCACTTTTTAGGGTTAATCAATTTGCATAGGGAACAGGGTTGTGTTTTCAATGATTGGGTTTTTCTTAATAAATTGAGTTAGATTTTGTACCCCAGGTTGGGGTGTTATAGTGTGTGTGCGTGTGTGCGTTGAGTGTGTGTGTGCGTGTGCGTGTGCATTGACTATCTATTGAGTGTGTGTGTCTGCATTGAGTGTGTGTGTGCGTGTGTACTGTGATTCTCCCAATTGATTTTTTGACTGTTCATGTAACGCCTCAAAATCCACCCTGACAGATATTACTATCTATAAACCATCCAATCATGAGAGTAACTAACAATAACCATTACATAATAAACCATTCATCCATCAGACAAATGATAAATACTAATTTCAATAAAACATTGTAACTTCTCCAACTTACAATTCAAAACCAAATAGTATCTAGCAGCGGAATAATTAAACTAGCAAAAAAATTATTTAATAGAAATCTCTCAAATAAAATAATCTAAATTAAAACAAAACATCTCTAAGCCTCCACTTCAGGATCCTCATACTTACCCACTCTAGTCTCGAGGTCGATCGGCTCATCTAATTCAACATCCTTCTCTCTGCCAAAATCTGTAAATGTGTTGTAGGGGGTGAGCAAAAACTCATAGGAAAACCCTCTCAAATCTCAATAAGGTTTTAAAACAACATAAAGAAGGCAAGTCTCTTTTAAAAAAAATAGCATACATACATTTTAAGAGTAAAACCATGACAGTTGTAATGATCTCAAGTGTGCGGAATACAGTAAATCAATGACAGGAATAAACATGTCATAATTAAAGAAATCAATTAATAACTCAATAGCATCATCCTATATTCTCATGTATGTTGGTTGCTTCTCAGGAATCTACACAACGATTCTACCTTGTTCACCCACCACAAACCAAACAATCTCAATCATTCCCGGTAGGGCACATCACAAACCACTTTAAGAAGGGCGTATACCGTCTCCCACGACATTGACGAATCCTTCCCAAGAAAGGTATACCATCCCTCAACCTTGAATTTACGTGAATAATAGTGGTTTCTCTCACAAACAACAATCCACTACAAGTGTTAGGCAACCATATCACTCCACTTGTAAAATCCGGGTAAATTTAAATTTTTTTATGAAAAAGGGCAAAATCGTAAATTGCCACTATGGTACGGGTTGAAAACCCGAATTTTTCTAGAACTTGAATGATGAAACGAACCTCACCGTTTGATTCGTCTCATGAAATCTAGTTACCCAACCAATTTTCATCGAATTCCGAGACAGTTGGATTTTTTGCGTTTTATGTGGTGATCGGGTATCGCGTGACCAAAAAACGAGACGTGGAATTAAATTTCAAAAATTATAAAATAATTTAAAGAAAGTTCATATAAAAATATTTTGAACTTGAACCGGGACAAAATTTAATCGTTTCGGGATGAAAACAGACCCGAGAATGGAGGACGTATGGTGCAACGAGGGCCAAACATTCCAAGGGGTATAAATAGGGGAGAAAATCAGATTTTCTCCCCATTTTTCAGCTGGGTTTTGTTGGAGAGGGAAGAAAGGGAAAAGAGAGAGTTTCCAACTTCTCTCTACGATCTACGGCTATCCGTTGGTCAGAATCCTTCGGGCTAAGAATTAAAGTTTCTCTACTCGACGAGGGCTATGACTATGTATCAAAAATTGCGGATTTCACCAAAGATTCAAAAATGGGATTTTGGGAAAAATCAAGGTTTGAGCTTGGTTTGTGTTCTTGAAGGTTTCTACAACTTGTTTTTACACTTTAAGAGGTAGGATTTTTTCCTAACTAGGTTTATTTCCAACCTAGTGTTGTTATATGGAATGTGTAGGGTGTTAGAGATGTAATCTCTTGTGTGAAACTTACCTATGATAGTTGAAATGTGGAAAGTGGGAATAGAAATGGGTAAAATCAATTCTAACTTGAATTGAGTATGTAGAAATTACTTGATGCGATTTCTTGAGAAATGTGATATATGTGGGTGTTTGATAAAATGCTTTGAATGATATATGTGGGTGTTGATAAAATGCCTTGAATGATTTATGTGGGTGTTTGATAAAATGCCTTGAATGATTGAAATATGTTGTTTTGTTGAAATTGGAATAACATGCTTGGATGATGTTGTGAATTGTAATTATATGCCTATGATATAATTGACAATTGAGAATGTTGAGTGAGATAGAATGTTGTTCATTATGTGCACATGACATATGGAACATGAAGTTGAAATTGCAATTGAGATCTTAGTTGCATAAGGATAAGAAATGCAATTGTACATTTACATTGCACATGCACGAAAAACATTGTATTTGTGGGCATTGACATAAGTGTGGGTGTGTGTGTAAGGTTTGATGAAACACCATTTTTGGTGGATGATGCGTGGGCTTGGGATAGTTGGGCTGATGGTTCGACTGAGTCGCACGGTTTGCATTTAAAATAGGGTCGGGGTTAGCAAGAAGGGCTAGATTGTCCCTAGGGTGCAAGACCCGGTGATTGGATACGCACTCCATTGGTGTAGAGTCCATAAAGTGTGTCGGCGTATGCGGAGCCGTTGGTGGAAGTCCATTAATGCTGTGTCAGTTGGGTACTCGTTGGTGTGAGTCCATAAATACCCGTCCCAAGAAAGACCTGGGATTTAAATTGGTCATTAGATGTGCAACATCAATGGCGGGGACTTGGAATGCTCGAATTTATACGCATGGCGTTGCATGTGTTGAGGTAGCCGGTAAAGGCTCAGGTTGAGTTGCATGTGTGAGTTTCATCTCATATCATGACATGTCATAGAAAATTTCATTGTTGAATTGTATATTCTTGAATGGAGTGATTGTTGCTTGTGAATTGCATGTGAACATTTCATATGCATCTAGGTTGGGGAGTAGCTCCTTTAGGAGATACCCAATTGAGCGTGACTCACCTTTTATGGGGACAATATTTCAGGTGCGGGGCATGCGCCGGTGGATGGCTCTCACACGGGCCCTCATTGATGAAGAAAAGCCGAAATGTGGCTTTTAAATTATGTTTTTGTAAAACTAAGATGTAATCTAATTTTTGGGACATGTATATGTTATGCAAATGATTGTAATAGAACTCATATGAACTGTGTTTTGTTTAAAATGGATGTTATATGAGTTTGGGTTGATGTTGTATAAGGTTGGAATGGGTTGGAATGGATTGGAATTGAAAAAGGATGGAATCGGGAGAAAAATTGGGAAGACTTACCGTTAGAACGATGAGCTCTTCTACCGGTAGAACGTCAAGTTTTGCGGTAGAACAATTCCAATGAGTTTTTCTATCGGTAGAACTTTCCCAGTAGCCTTTTTCTACCGGTAGAAATTGTACATCTTCCACCGGTGAGTTTTGTTCAAATCTTAAATTTTGAAATGCTATTGCTAGGCCTTTGGGTCTTGGGTTCTTTTGTTCAAATGATATAAATTGACAATAAATGAGAGTAAATTGATGTACATTAGACCTCAGATGGGTCATGTGATTAAATGGTATACAAGTTATGTATTTGGGAGTGCTTGGTACCAGGGAGACTCTGCTCAAACTTTGTGTTGTTGTGATCCCGGTAAAAGGGATGTTGTGCTGTGGTGTCATGTGCGGCATGCACGGGTAATTTCGCGGATTGATGGGTGATCAATGGGTTGAAAAATGACCCCCGATTTTAGGGGCGTCACACCACTAGGATAGACTAACCTCTAACACTTTACGGAAGCTCTCGAAGGCAATTCAAGTCCGTCACACCCAACCATATAAGAGATGAAACCTCAATTTTCTCAACAATCGCAATCTTAACCAATCACAATTTTCATTAACAATTCAAGTATCACAATTGCACAATTGTCAATATACTATAGTAATAAAGGAATGAAAATATGTAAGAGATCATATCAATAAAACCTTCACAATTTTGATATCAAATTCTAGGATTTTGCCAAAAACAATAATTTCATAGAACAAGAACAAATATTAGATGAAAACATGATTTAATCAAGAATATGAATTTAGAAATAAAAAATCCATGTATTTTTCATAACCAAACATGTATTTAGCAAAACTGGGGTTTTGAAAATTCAAGAACAAGTATTCTTTGAACCCAAACATGTATTTTGTTCAAAACTATGTTTCAATGATAAAGAAACCAAGAACTCATAAATATTTATCATATAACTATCAAGAAGATTGAAAACATACATAAATAATACCCTAAGTCTCAATGAAAGAACTCAAGAAGAATCCCCTACCTTTAATATGATGATTGAAGATAACCCTAGCGTGTTTGAATCAATCCCGAATTGAGAATCACCCTCATCTCTCCTCTCTTTCTTCCTTTCAAGTTTTCTAGGGTTTTCTTGGATGAACATTTGATGAACATAAGCCTAAGGGTCATTCCATAGGTATTTATAATGCTAAAAGTGGAGAAAACACTCAAAAAAGATCGTCCAAGTTCTATTTCTCCCGTCCAGACGCGTGTTTCCCCCGTCTGGACGCGTCTGACTTTTTGTCCATACTTCGGATGACATTTTGACCTAGTTAGAAGCCGATTCACGACATTTTCATGAAATACACTTTTGTAGCCCTTGAAGTATAGTTTCTACTGTCCAAAATTTAGTTCAATTGGACATTATAATAAAAAGTTATAACCATAATACTAAGGTAGTGCAAAATTCTTTTTTACCCAAATTTTCTCCAAAATTGGTTTTAACTCCGAAATACTTCATAACTTCTAATACACCCCATATTACCTTTCCTAAGGTTTCTCGACCTTCTGGATTCAATGAAAACCTTATTTTGACCTAAAAATATTTACAAAATTACTTACCCACCCTTCTCAAACTTAAACACATTCGAAACTAAGTTTGGCCTGAAAGTCAATTCGCCCAAAACTCAAATTTCATGATCAATCTTTCAACAACGATTCGAGGTTTCTACCATCTTTTTATTCATCATTGGAAAAATATTAAGATGATATTATTTTTATCTAATTATAATACAGGGTCTTACAGTTCATGTTGTCACTTTCTTAACAGTGTAGTTTTTTATATTTATGGATTTATAAAATTTTTTTAGTTACTTAAAGAGTGTCATTAGATTTCTACTTATTATCTCTTTTTGACATGTTATAGTTTAGAGTGACAATATTTGGATTGATCTAAGTTGGGCTCTAAACCTTTTGATAATTATAAGCACTCCCTATCTTCATTTCTTACTTTCTACTATAATTGAATTTTAATTATGAATTGCAATGCATTTTTTCCTTCCTCTTGCCAATCACCATCGACTGATTCCGATAGCATACTTAATATGTTTGTTCGTTGTTTTTGTTTATTTGAGATGTCATTGAAATGACAACAAAATTTGGTTGACTGACTACCTCATTTTTTAATAACTCTGAAATTTTATTTACTCACATGGTTTTAAAGGGTATGCTAATCTATTTCAATTATTGTTTATGTGATATTTTACTAGCTTATTTTGTAATCATCTACCTTGGACGGAATGGACGTGAGACTCGGATTCTGATACCTTTTCGTGGTTGTATAATACTAGTATAATCTTGAGTACTAATGTTTTTTGTTAAAAGACGATGAGTTTAGATTTTAGTTGTTCTAACTTGATGACCTCTCTTTCGAGGCTCCGCTGCTCTCGGGCGGCCTCCTTCCTTCCTTGACCTTAATTTTTGGGAAGGTTTGGCTTGGCTTATATATGCAATTTTTTGATTTTTAATTTATATATCTTTACAATATTTGGAGTACAGACTATGAATTGTGGTGTTTAGTCATATTATTTTGATAAACCGTCATCTTAACATACAAAATGTGTGGTTGAATTTTTTTTTTAATGCTAATTCTCTCTATGTACATAGGTGGAAGCAAAGATGGAGAAAAATATAAAAATTTGTGAACTAGAGTTGTGTGACTGGCTATGGACAAGTAGCAGGCAATGTGACGCCCCAAAATTCGGGTGTTCGTGATTAACCCGTTGATCACCCATCAACCCACAGAATACCCGTAGATACTGTGTAACTCGATACCACGCCGTTATGCCCCATTTACTGAGATCCATAACTTAACAAAATTCGGGCAGAGTCTCCTTTGTGCAGGGAGCTGTACCCAAACTATAACTTGTGTAATCATACAACATTGACTACACTGAGATACTACCATAATCATCATTTCTACGTACATTCATTCATAAAAGAATAAATGTCCCAAAAGTGTCCCATATACATGCCCTTTTAATATAAAACAAGTTTTGGTTTACAAAAAATTATACAAGGTCAAAAGTAAACATATACAAGGGACTACAACATCAAAATAAGAGCCACAGTCTGGCTCTGTTGTCAAAGTGAGCCCATAGGAGGGCCTTCGGTGGAAGCCTGTGCGATATCTAAAAAATATTCCCATAAAGGGTGAGCCAATGCTTAATAGGGTAATTCCTATAGAGAATACCTCTCAACCTTAATGCATATGAAATGTCATATGCAACAATCATTTCATGCATTCATTCAAATATATGTATTGTGAACAAATGCCATAAATCACACCATGCCATGAGATGAGATTCACGCAAGCAAAACCAACACCGAGCCCTATCCCGAGCTCCTACAACACATGCAATGTCATGCGTATGTATCCGGACATTCCAAGCCCCCGCCGTTGGTGTTATGTACACTCAATGACTAATTAATTCATTTTCTCGTGTCTTTGTGGGGTGATGATTTATGGTATTTCACCAAAGGACATCATACCATCAACAATTTTTCAAGACAGCCCACATGTGGCTCCGTTTTTGCCGTTATATTTTTCTTGAATTGCTCTGCTAGAAGTATATAAACCAAGTAACCAGATCTTGCACCCGAGGGAGAATCTAGCCCTTCTTGCTACACCCCAACACGTTTATCCATTTAATTTCCCGTGCAACTCAACCGGACCTTGGTGTGACTTTTCCGAGCGCACGATCGACCCACCTATGCGGTGATTGATTTCATACTATGCACACCCTTCCACCCATGTCAATGCCTATGAATGTAGTGTAAACCATGCATAATACAATACAATGTACAATTGCCTTCAGTACCATTTAAAATGTCAATTGCACAATGAATGCAATATAATGACATTTTCAACATAATTCCAAATATGTTATGTAAGATAATCACCTCAACTAACATACTTGTATTCACATAGACATTTAAACAAACACCTAGAGGGCACATCAATTTACACAAATAACATGGCAACATGTTTATTAATTCTATAAACATAAACACAAGTCCACCACACTAATTATATGCTAAATGATCATTTAACATACATATTATATCATAATCACATAACAATCTAATAATTCTATTAAACTTGATATGACATTAAAACATCAAATCATGGTAATGTACAACTAACTTGCTTTAAACCACTAATATTAACTTACACCAAGTTAATTATAATAGGATTTCACTAATTAAAAGATTAACTATAAATCCTATATTTGACCCACTAGTTGCACTAGTCAAGAGCTAACATGTGATACACACACTTAGGCCTTAGCCTACCCATTGCATATGCTATCTTTTAGGTTGAAATTACATCTAAATAGGGGAAACCTTACCTCTCGTAGCGTGAGCCCACGTAGTAGAACTCCAAAAAAAAAAAAAAAAAGCCCGAATTTAGCTTCCCAAGCCTTAATTCTAGATTCTCGTCTTTGATATTTTTGGAGGAAAGCGTGATCTTTGGTATTGTTGCGTAGAGCAATTTTAACTCTTGGCTCGAAGGGATCCAATAGTTGGATCTTTGCAGATCTATGAAGGAAGGTGGAAGTTTTCTTTTCTTGCTTTCTTTTTCTTTTTCTTTTTCTTTTTCTCTTTCTTTCTTTTCTATCTCTCTGTCTAGCTGAATGTTGGAGTGCAAAATAAGTGGAAGACTTAGTTTTAAATGTTTAGCCCACATTGCGCCACATGTTCAATTTTTAACTGGTCTAATTTTATTCCGAATCAATTAAATCTCGCCCCGTGTTAGGCTTAGTTTATTTTTTTTGAGCTAAATTTAAATTATTTTTTGAGTTCTGCAAATAAAATTTGATCGTAATAATTTTAGTCGTGCGACACCTGATAGCTTTATAACACGTGAAAAATTCGACTATCTTTGAATTCAGTGAAAATTAACTGGGTAACTAGATTTCGCAAGATGAATCCAACGGTGAGGTCCGTTTCGTCATCTGAATTATATAAAATTTACGTTTTTGAACCGTGCTTTAACATCTAATTACCGTTTTACCCCTTTAATTAAGATTTTAATTTTTCTCGGGTTTTACATGCAGTCCTTTGATCCCATTTTTCGATTTTGGTCTTGAACTTGCTAAAAATTCTCAGTTTTTTTTCCATTTTAGTAATTTACTTCAATATTGTTATACCTGTTCCTGCTACTTAAAATACATATTGTTGGTTTTTTTTCTTGCAGTGTCGTCTTTGTTCTTGTTAAATTTGAATCATATAAGATCTTTGAATTTGTCATTGAGTAAATGCCTTTCTTTATTCCAACCAGATCATTGAACTTTTTATTTTATTATTTGTGTTACATTACACTGTAAATCATGATGATTTTGGAATTTTTTATTTTAAAATTGAACCTTTTATTTTATTATTTGTTTAATGGTATGTGTTGTGTTTAATAATAATTATTTACTTAATTATACAATATTTTTCATGCTCTGTAGCTTCAGAACTTGGGGTAATTATTTTTCTCCTTTACCAGGTATGTAGTACAAAAATTATTCTTTTTAATTTTCATATTTGTTACAACTATACAAATTTATTGATTATCATAATGATTGGTTGAAAGAATATTGATTACAAAATGCTTGGTTGAATTTTAATTTTACATATGCAATGTATAAAATAGGTTTAAAAAAAAACTCAGATAATAAACTCTCTTAAAATTAGTTGTTAGAAAAATTGGTATGAATGTTTTTGGGAATCTAGGCAATTGCTTTCAATTTTTTGTGTGCGTTACTGTCATGCCCCAATTTTTATTAAACTGTGATCTAATAAAAAGTGATATTTACACCCAAATTCTTTTTTCGGTTTACAATAATAATTGAATGAAATGAAATATTTGGTTTTATCAAAACATATATTTTTTTTCAAAATTTTCGGTAGAGTTTCATTTGAAAATCGGGCTTTCAACCAGCTAGTAAGAGCATCCTTGTGAGAGCATAACATAATTTAAATTAACTAAACATCCACAACATACCTCCATAAAAAATATAATCCAACTACATCCGGGGTGACAATTAGAGGCCCACGAAGTCCTCCCAAATCCGGATACATACAGTGTGAAACCCGGGTAAATTTGAATTTTTGTGAATAAGGGCAAAATGGTCATTTGCCATCCTAATGCTTATTTGAAATACTCATACTCTAGACCTCGGATGAGGAAACGGAGTTCGCCGTTGGATTTGTATCGCGAAATCTAGTCACCCTGTCAAATTTCGTCGAATTCCGAGATAGTCAAATTTTTGCACGTCGTTCGAGGCGACTGCGTGGCGAATGACCTCACGAACGTTCCCATAAATATATTTTATAAAAATTCCTTAAAATTAAGTTAAAGTTCAAATAAAATTAATTTGAACTTAATCCGAGGTATAATGAATCGTTTCGGGACGAAAAACGGACCCGAAAGTCGAAAATATGCGGTGCGATGTGGACCACACATTTTTGCCTATAAATATAAAAAAAAAAATCAGCTTTTTGGACAGAATATCAGCTGAACCTCAGCCTTGTTCAGCCGCCCAAGACCAAAGAGAAAAAAAAAAAAATCTTCAAGCTTCCCGCTCCGATTCCGGAAGTTCCGTCGGTCGGAATCCGTCGATCCAAGAGGCAAAATTCATCTCCTCGACGAGGGCTACGCGTACGTACCAAGAACGAGGGATTTCACTGAAGATTCAAGTGGAGTCTTTGGAGAAATCAAGGATTTTGGGATTTTTCTTGGTGTTCTTGGTGTGTTCTTGAAGTCTAGTCTTCATTTCAAGCTTCAAGAGGTAGGGTTCTTCCTACCTTGGATTAAACTTTCCTTAGATGTTGATAGTTTAAGAGTTTGATATATTTATGCATATGGATAGACTTTTATATGTATTTTTATGTTTATGGAAATGGAAAAGTGAGCATAGAAATGACTTAAGCTAATTGCTAGCTAGATTTTGGTATATGGAAGTTACATGTGATTGTTCTTGTAACTTGGGGAAATTTGAGACATGCTTTGTGATTTATAAGTTGTGCCTTGAAGGTGTTTGATAAAATGTCTTGCTTGATTTATATGGTTGTTTTCATTGAATTGAAATAACATGCTTAAGTTTTAACTTGTGGAATCATATGTTTATGATATGATTTGTAATTGGATGTGCATGTTGAAATTGTGCATGTGTTGTTCTTGACATATTGAACATCATGTTGTATGCAATGGGACATAGCATTGCATGTGCACGGAAGTATCTCATTACATGGGTGTGTGCATGGTTGAGGTCAACACCACACTTGGTGATTGACGGTAAGGCTTGGGAAAAGTTGGGTCGAAGACGGAACTAAGCCGCTTGGTTGTATGATAAATTGGGTTGGGGTTAGCAAGAAGAGGCATGACGACCTCTCGAGTGCAAGGCCCGGTGATTTGGGAGATGCACTCCATTGGTGTAAGAGTCCATAAAGTGTATGGGTATGGAAGACCCTTGGTGTAAGTCCATGAAATGTCCAATCCCAAGAAAGACCCTAGTTTTGAAAATGTCATTTGATGTAAACATAAATGATGGAATGAAACACTTTGGCATTGCATCGTGTAGTGAGAGTAGGTGAGGACTCGGGTTGAAGTGCATGAGTGAGTGTCATCTCATTTCATGGCATGGTATCGTTGCATTCCAACTTAGAATGCATATCCTTATAAAGAATGATTGTTTATATGTTACAAATGAATGTTGCATGAGCATGAGCATCTAGGGGGGAGTAGCCTTTGTAGGATCTACTCTACTGGGCGTTGGCTCACCCTATACGGGAAACATTTCAGGTGTGGGGTTTGCACCGGTGAATGGCTCACTTGGAGAGCATCAGGCTTGAAGGGGGCCGACTTGTGGCCTTATTTTGAGTTTTTGTAAAAGAGTTATGAAAACTTGGTTTTTGGCATGTAATTATGCAAATTAATTGTAATAGACATTATATAGACTAATGTTAAAGTAACCTTGCATGTTTTGATATAAGTATGGATAATTGGACCCGGTGTGGCCAATGTTTACTTATAAATGGACCCGGTGAGGTCATTTTTTTTTATATTGGGCCTCGGATGGGTCATGTGAAGTTAAATTGCACAGGTTGGGTTTTGGGTAGAGCTCACTGTACGAATGAGACTCTGCCCAAATTTTGTTAAGTTATGGACCCCGATAAATGGGGCATAACAGTGTGATATCGAGTTACTCGGTATCTAAGGGTATTCCGCGGGTTGATGGGTAATCAACGGACCCCCGGATTTTGGGGTGTCACAGCTTGGTATCAGAGCCTAGGTATACGATTTACCTAGGGCTTGATGGGCAAGGGTCTAGACCATTGCATGCATTGTGCATTTCATCTTATGTGTTTAAATGCTACATATTATGTGCTATGTGCTATGTGGATTATATGCATTGTAGAATGTATATGGAAAGGAGGAACACTAGGGTTAGAAAACATAACCTTGGGTTCGGAAAAGGGATGAACGGGATGGTTCAAGGGTTAAACGTCTACTAGTATGCGACACATGTTCTATTAGGGGAGACAATGAGAGAATTCTGAACGTTTGTGTTTGATCCCTAACTTTGGGGTACTAAATTGTTAGTCTATTGTTATCTAATGTGTGTGTAGATGGAAAATAGAGGAAGACGAAGAGGACGCGGCCGAGGCCGAGGCCGAGTCGACAGGTGGAACAACCAACCACCTCCCGCCTTTGATCACCAAGCCTTTGCAGAGGCTATTGGTGAGGCGGCGGCGACTATTGCACATACTGATGCAAATATGGGACACGGAGGCTCGAGTAACCTCCAGAGGTTCAAAGCCCATCATCCTCCAGTTTTTCTGGTAGGGACGGATCCAATGGTAGCCGATCGTTGGATTCGGCAAGTGGAGAAGATCTTGAGGGCTATGGAGATCACTTCCGATGCCACCAAGATAACTCTGGCGACTTTTCAGCTGGAGGGAGAGTCCCAGCTATGGTGGGATTGGGTGAAGGACTCCAGAAATTTGGAGGCCATGACTTGGGCAGAGTTCCGAGAGCTCTATATGGGAAATGATTCGCACTTTTTAGTGTGTATGAATTATATTATTATTTTACACCCAAGTATAAGTGGTCAAATTGTAGTTTTCTCGGTTTTAAGTCCAAGTATCGATCCCACAGAGAGTTGTTTAGTAATTTAAAACTTAAAATAAAATAAAAATATTAAAGGTGTTGTTTGAAGCAGAATATCGTTTGATAGCTTGTGATGTGAGCTTAGCGTGATAACGATGAATTAAATAAAGTGCGTAAATAAAGCAGAGTAATGACAGGAATATAAAATATACCCTTCAGTTTAGGGATCCATATGCTTTGTATTGTTTAAGTTACTGGAAATGCTACCTCACAACAATTAACTCCCATGTTACTGGTAAGTCAATCGGCAGGTCTGATGTATATAAATCATAACACAGCAACTTCTTAGGCTAGTTGGTGGTATAAATAATAACTCAGCAACTTCTTAGGAAAGCTGGTTATATCCACTTCAATTGATTAACCCAAGCAAACCAGAAGGACAAGCCATTCCAGTGGAATACTTGAGTTATTCCCTTGATGTTATGATTGTTACTTGTTTATATAATAAACCATAACGCAGCCGCGTCTTAAGCGAACTGGTGGTAGTATAGCATAACCCAGCAACTTCTTAGGAAAGCTGGTTACATAACCGCCAGTTAAACAGCCTCAGTATTCCAGTGGAAGCAGAGCCATACCAATAGGAACACCGTGGTTGTTAGACCGTCAGTCTATTAATATAATCTATATATAAATATATATATAACATATAAACATGTAAATACAACATCAACATTTCCAGCACTTAAACAATATTATACATATGTTTACCCTAGTTTGAAGGGTATAACCGACTACTCACACTCCATTACTATAGAAAAGCAAGAAGTGCGGGTAGTATTCATTACAACAGAAATTAAAATATAACTTCTTTCACAAAGAACACTTGAAACACAACCACCTTTATTATCATTCAAGACACAAAAGTGGCGGTAGTTCAACTGCCCGAATAGAAAGATTACAACAGAAATGTAGAAATACGGAAAGGGTGTCACACACCGGCTATTCCTTTCTCTTTTCTCTCTATCTTTCTCTAAGGTGTTCTTCCTTTGGAGCTTGGAGGCCGGCTGGTTTTGAGTGGTTAAGGGGCTGATTTTGTATGTTGGAAGTAACAAAGGAAGACTTGGTTTTGAAAGGCTAGGCAAGGTGTGAAGGCTTTTGTGTCTTGTGTTGGTGTCTAAAGGAAATGAAGAATTCAGCCCCTATTTATAGGGGAGGAGGTGCACGGCAGGGGTGGGGGGGGGGGGGGGGGGGGTGGGGGGCCCTTTAGGAAGGTCATCAACCCTTTAGGAAGGTGATGTCTTGCAGTAGGGTTAGGTGTCGCCGTCCGGAGCTGCCACTTCGCAACCTTCCAGAAGGTTTTGCTTTGCAGTGATGCTAGGTGTCACCGTCTTGGGCTGCCACTTGTCTTGCTTCCATTGGTACACATGTCTCTTCCTTATTGGTCCAAGTGTCATGATCCCATTGGTCCAAGTTTCTTTATTGCACTTTAGTCCTTCGTTATTTCCAGTTTTGCAAAATTGTCTTGTACTTTCCAGTATTTCTGCATTTGACCCTGCAATCTTTAACATAAGTTATTAAAAACTGTAATTCACACCCAAAACATAATTCATAATATTTAGTTGTTTCATTTTTACAAAAGTGAGTACTTATCATTTTAATTTACACACAATTTAGGGTTAATCACACCCCCCAACTTAAACTTTACTAGTCCCTAGTAAACATAAACTATAATACATCATAAACAGGAGTAAAATCATTTTCGTAGATCTTTTCACGATTGCATTTAGCATATGCAACAAGCCGTTAAACCCCTAGGTGATCCCTAGTGGACGAGTTTTGTCTCGTGAAGGTTTTCAGTGAAGCTACCTGCAAACTTCAGTAGTTAGGAGTTTATTATTCATATTTTTCACAAAAATAAATCAATATTCCTTTTGTTTTTCTGAAAGACTTCATTTTCTGATCACTATAAGAGTAACACATGTTAGTTATAATATTATCTATATATTTTACAAAAACTTGTGTGTGTGTGTGTTGATTTCTTTTGTTTCACAACTTATTCAAGAAATATTACCCTCTTTTCTGGTAGTCTCGATGTCAATCCTTTCCGGAAATACACTCAGCAAAGAATTCATATACGTTATGGTGACTATTCTCTTAGTAATTACATGTGATTAGATTATTGTAAACAAAGTAAATAATTTCACATGTAATATATTTGAATCAACGGATATTTGAATAAAATTTGGAATTTGACATAATCTCATGATAGGATATCAACACTATATTAGCTATATTATTAACATTCTCCTTTTATAGATAGATAGGACAAATACAATTGCATGATTTCTGGAATCAAAAAGGACTTTCATTAGGTTGTACTGTGGCCATTGGGTTTAAGGGTTAAGAAATGACGTCTATGGGGTTCAAAAGCTACCTTTTGGCACACTTCTTAAAACTTTATTTATTTATTCTTTCCATTTTTCACTTTCTTGGCTCTCTCTCTTTTTTTTTTTTTCCATTTGGTGAGTGCATTTTATGCTCCATCTCACTTTTTCTTGAACGAGTGCGTTTTACGCTCCATCTCGTTTTCTTCAACACATGCCTTTTTTTTTTTATTATATTTTTTTTTTCACTTTTTTCTCTCATTTGGTGAGTGCATTTTATGCTCCATCTCACTTTTCTGTATCCTGTTGATTTAAAAGAGGGTGCGAGAAAATTATGTAGCACAGGTAGGTTTAATATATTTTTATCTGGCTCGGGTACTTTTCTGGTTTCATGAAAAGAATTTATATTATTTTAGGCTCAAACATGGCTGACTAATGATATAATTTTGTAAAAGAAATGGTTAAGGCTCAAAATTAATCAAACATGGCCTAAGATCATTTTCCAGAAATTATCCATTTGTATCATTCCTATAAAAAGAATTTCAAGGATAATGCAAGTAATATAGTCTAACGAGTGCTAATCAAAACAAAATTAATGAGATTATTCAAAGAAAGTTTACCGTAGAATCGAAGATGTTTACTTGAGTAGATGTAGAATATCTCTCCAAGGGAGATTAGCTCAAATTCTGCAATTGGTTATACATCTCCACTATATATGCAAAGAGTGTAATATTTCACAAGGGTTCTGAAATAAAAGAAATATATTTGTGCTTGTAAAAGTAAGTTTTAACAAAAATATTAAGATAATATATAACTACAATATGAAAATCCTGCGTGATCAGATTAAGGTTATTTTTACAAAGCATAGGAATATTAACCTAATTTTAACTGTAAATCGTATGAAATATATCTCCTAACTAAATTTTTTTTTTTGTTTTGTAAAATATAAAAATGACTCAAAGAAAAATTATTTAAAATTGACTCCCTATCTGGTTCTTTAACGTCTGCCAGTCACAAAGACGAACAAAATTTTTAAATCATAATTATTATTTTAAACTCATAAAGTAAACTCACACGCCTATCTCCCCAATTTAAATTAAATGTTATCTGTAATATAAAAACAGTAATAGTTAACATTAGTAATAAAAACCAGGAATTTGTTGACTTTCAGCAATTATGATCTCTGACTTTCACGCAGGAGATTTGATCTGTCAAATAAATTACAAGTAATTAGTGATACCACTAATAATCAAATAATAAGACACACATAGACTGGATCAAAAAGTTGTATAGAAGTTATATCTTGAGTGAATCCATCATAATAGGGTTTAAACCTTTGTCCATTTACTTTGAAGATATTCCCAGTTGTTGGATTTTCAATTTCAATTGCCCCATGGTTGAAAACTTGTTTAACTATATACGGTCCTGTCCATCTAGATCTTAGCTTTCCAGGAAATAAACGAAACTTTGCATTATATAACAGTACTTTTTGAGATGGTTCAAACGATTTTCTCATGATATTTTTATCATGAAAAATTTTTGTTCTTGATTTAGCAATTTTTGCATTTTCATAAGCTTCATTTCTTAATTCTTCCAATTCATTAATTTGTAGCTTGCGACACACTCCAGCTTCATTTATATCAAAATTTAGCATTTTAATTGCCCAATATGCTTTATGTTCTAGTTCTACAGGCAAATGACATGGTTTACCATAAACTAACCGATAAGGAGACATTCCTAAAATAGTCTTATACGCGGTACGGTAAGCCCAAAGCGCATCAGTTAATCTTAAAGACCAATCCTTACGATCTGGATTTACTGTTTTTTCTAAAATGTATTTTATCTCCCTATTAGCTAATTCAGCTTGTCCACTTGTCTGTGAATGGTATGGGGTGGATATTTTATGAGAGATCATGTATTTTTTCATTAGGTTTTCAAAAAATTTATTACAAAAATGTAATCCACCATCACTGATGATTGTTCGAGGAATCCCAAATCTAGATAAAATATTTTCTTTTAAAAACTTGATCACTGTTTTGTGATCATTATTTCTACATGGAATTGCCTCTACCCATTTAGAAACATAGTCGACTGCAACCAAAATATACAGATATCCAAAGGATGGAGGAAATGGTCCCATAAAATCGATGCCCCAACAATCGAAAATTTCAATAACTAAAATAGGGTTTAAAGGCATCATATTTCTTTTTGAAATATTTCCCATTCTTTGGCATCTGTCACAGTTTAAACAAAAGATATGAACATCTTTAAAAAGAGTTGGCCAATAAAATCCACACTGCAAAATTTTAGCAGCGGTTTTCTTTGAAGCAAAATGACCTCCGCAAGCTTCAGAGTGACAAAATTGAATTACCTAACTAATTTCATGATTAGGTACACAACGTCTTATTATTTGGTCCTTACAATATTTAAACAAATAAGGATCTTCCCAAAAAAAATTACGTACCTCCCTTAGGAACCTATTTTTATCAGTCCAGGTATAATTAGAAGAAATAGTACCAGTAGCTAAATAATTAATTATATCTGCATACCATGGTACTTCGGTTATAGCTAAGAGTTGTTCATCTGGAAAAGTTTCTCTAATCGGAATTGATTCTTCTTTTATATTATAGTTCAATCTTGACAAGTGATCTGCTACCACATTTTCTACTCCTTTCTTATCTTTAATTATAAGATCAAATTCTTGAAGTAACAAAATCCAACGTAGGAGACGTGGTTTAGCATCTTTCTTAGTAAACAAATATTTCAAAGCTGCATGATCTGTAAATACAACAATTGACGACCCAACCAAATATGAACGAAATTTGTCTAAAGCAAACACAACAGCAAGTAATTCCTTTTCTGTGGTTGAATAGTTCATTTGTGCATCATTTAAAGTTTTACTTGCATAATATATAACATAGGGTTTTTTATCTTTCCTTTGACCTAGTACAACTCCTACAGCATAATCACTTGCATCACACATTAGTTCAAAAGGCAAAGACCAGTCAGGAGGTTGCATGATAGGTGCAGAAATAAGCATGTTTTTTAATTTGTCAAATGCTAATTGGCATGCATCATTCCATTCAAATGTTATATCCTGACATAAAAGATTACAGATTGGTCTTGATATTGAACTAAAATTTTTTATAAATCTTTGATAAAAGCCAGCGTGACCTAAAAAAGACCGAACATCTTTTACGGTTTTTGGTGAAGGAAGATTGGCTATTAAGTCAATTTTGGATTTATCGACTTGAATTCCTTTTTCAGAAACTATGTGACCTAGAACAATACCTTGTGTAACCATGAAATGACATTTTTCCCAATTTAAGACAAGGTTTGTTTCTTCACATCGAATGAGTACCTTTTCCAGATTTTCTAGACATAGTTGAAATGAATCACCATACACTGAAAAGTCATCCATAAAGACTTCTAGATGTCGTTCTACCATATCACTAAATATGCTTAACATGCAGCGTTGAAAAGTAGCTGGGGCATTACATAACCCAAAAGGCATTCTTTTATAAGCAAAAGTTCCAAACGGACATGTAAATGTAGTTTTTTCTTGATCATCTATTGCAATTTCAATTTGATTATAACCAGAATATCCATCTAGAAAACAATAATATGCATGCCCAGCTATTCTTTCTAATACTTGATCTAGGAATGGTAATGGAAAGTGATCCTTTCTGGTAAGAGAATTTAATTTTCGATAGTCAATACATACACGCCAACCTGTGACTGTACGCATGGGGACTAATTCATTTTCTTGATTTTTTATTACAGTAACCCCAGATTTCTTTGGAACTACTTGTGTAGGACTGACCCATTTACTATCAGATATAAGATAAATAATATTAGCATCTAATAGTTTAAGTATTTCTGTACGAACTATTTCTTTCATGTATGGGTTTAATCTTCTTTGCATTTGACGAGATGGTTTAGCATTTTCTTCTAAGTAGATACAGTGAGTACATAGAAGTGGACTTATCCCTTTTATATCTGCAATTGTCCATCCAATAACACTTTGGTGTTTTTTCAACACTTTTGTTAATTCTTTTTCTTGATTTGCAGACAGCGTTGATGATATAATTACCGGATGTATCTTATTTTCTTCTAAAAAGCTATATTTTAGATTGGTTGGAAGGGGTTTTAATTCTTTTTTAAGAACTTTGACATTTGATTCTACAAGTTTTGGTAATAATTCTTCACATTGTAGATTTTTTATAGATGCATGTTCAGATTCAGTATCAGATATTGATTCCAATTCAAATAACTCTTTTTTTAGAAAATTTTTTTCAAAATAATTTTGAGTTAATATCTCAACACAATTTACTTCGTATGGTTCTTCTTCTTCTCTAGGTTGTTTTGTTCCTTCAAAAACATTTAATTCCAAAGTCATGTTTCCAAATGAAAGTTTCATGATTCCATTCCTACAGTTAATCAATGCATTTGATGTAGCTAGGAATGGTCGACCTAAAATAAGAGGTATGTATTGAGAGGCATACATCTGACAACTTGGTTCCGTATCTATAACAATAAAATCTGCTGGAAAATAGAATTGATCCACTTGGATAACAACATCTTCCACAATTCCTCTTGGAATTTTCACTGATCGGTCTGCTAATTGTAATTTAATATTAGAAGGTTTTAACTCACTTAGTCCTAGTTGTGTATAGACTGAATATGGCATTAAATTACAACTGGATCCAAGATCTAACAGAGCTTGTTCAATTTGAAAATTTCCAATAAGACATGAAACTGTAGGACTACCCGGATCTTTGTACTTAAGAAGTGTATCATGTTGTATTATATTGACTTGCTCAGTTGCGAATGCTTTCTTTGGTACATTAGTTCTTCTTTTTATTGTGCAAAGATCTTTTAGGAATTTAGCATAAACTGGAACTCTTTTTATTGCATCTAATAATGGAATATTAATCTTTACCTGTTTAAATAGCTCGAGAATATCAGATTGATCTTTTTCAGTTTGAAGTTGCTTGACTCTTTGAGGGAAAGGTAAAGGGATAGGACATGGCGGATCTTTTTCATTTTGTACTCCTGGTTGCTTTTTGATTAAAGGTTCAGATTCAAGTGGTTCGTTTACAGGAATTGACTCACGTATTTTCTTTGAAATCTTAGGTTTGATGGTTTTATCAATTACCTTACCACTTCTTAGTGTTGTAATTGCTTGTACTTGATTTGACGAAGATTCAGAGAATACAGAATTAACATGAATCTGACTTTGTGGAGGTTTAGGTTGAGAAGGAAACTTTCCTTTCTCTGACGTACTCAAGGACTGGGTCAACTTGGCAAGATGACTCTTAATATCTTCAATACTCTGGGAAGTTTGAGCTTTAAAATCATTAAATGCTTGAGTTGTTTGAGTATTAAAACTTATTTGACTTTGAATAAATTGATTCATAGTATCTTCCAGAGCTCTTCTTTGAGGAGGTTGATAAGGTTGGTACTGTTGTTGATTTTGTGGCTGTGGTGGACCTTGTGTTTGATTTGTAGGTTGTGTATTTCTCCAACTAAAATTCGGATAATTTCTCCATCCTGGATTGTAAGTTTCAGAATATGGATTTGAATATGGTTTATTATAAGTTGGAACAGCATTTGATTGTTCAATTAAAACTTCTTTAAAGGCAGGTATAGTTGGACATTCTCCAGCAGGATGTCCTGACAACGCACAAATTTCACACACTTGATCAGTAGAGGTTACAACAGATACTTGTTTAAGTTTTTTCATTTCTAAGGCTTCTAATTTTCGAGATAAATTAGCCATTTTAGCTCTTAAATCATCATCGTCTTTTAAAACATATTTCCCTCTTTCAGATATAGATGGCCTATTTTCCACAATGTTTGAAGAAGTTGAGTCCCACATCTGGGAACTCTCTGAAATAGTATCAAAAAATTGAAATGCTTCTTCAGGATTTTTACTCATAAATTCTCCTTGAGCCATCATTTCAACAAATTGTCTCATTGCAGATGGAAGAGCATCATAAAAGAAACCAACTAAAGTCCAGTTTTCAAATGCATGATGTGGACAAGCTTGGAGAAGATCTTTAAATCTTTCCCAACATTGATAAAAAGTTTCTTTTTCCTTTACAACAAAATTCATTATTTTACGTCTTAGTGCATTAGTACGATGCACAGGAAAAAACTTTTTAAAGAACTCAGTTTGTAAAGCTTGCCAATTTGTGATAGAATTTGCTCTTAAAGAGTTAAGCCATAGTTTAGCTTTATCTTTTAACGAAAAAGGAAAAAGTTTTAATTTAATCATTTCAGAACTATCTTGCAAAGTTCCACATACTTCTTCAAATTCTTTCATATGAACATAAGGATTTTCATCTTCCAAACCATGGAACTGTGGTAGTAGTTGTATTGTTCCTGGCTTGATATTAATATTTGGAGCGTCTGTTGGAAAAGCAAAACATGATGGAACATTAGTTCTAGTAGGATGTAAATATTCTCTTAACGGTCTAGTATTTTGAACTATTTCCTGTTCTCTAGCCTCTTCCTCCCTAGGTACATTTTGAGCCATACTTAAGTTAAATGATTTTTGTGTAGATGCAGATGAAGAAGATGAGGAAGATGAAGGAGTTGACTGATTTACAGAACCTACTGATGAATGAACAGACATAGACTATTAAAAATAACAAACTATAAACATATATAACAAACAAACAAATAAATTTTTTTTTCTATTTTTTTTTATAAATATTATTTTAATTTTCTATTTTATTTTATTTTATTTTTTTAATTACCTTAACTCCCCGGCAACGGCGCCAAAAACTTGATTCGCACTTTTTAGTGTGTCTGAATTATATTATTATTTTACACTCAAGTATAAGTGGTCAAATTGTAGTTTTCTCGGTTTTAAGTCCAAGTATCGATCCCACAGAGAGTTGTTTAGCAATTTAAAACTTAA
Organism: Ilex aquifolium; assembly: GCA_951799425.1. Classification (NCBI taxonomy): domain Eukaryota; kingdom Viridiplantae; phylum Streptophyta; class Magnoliopsida; order Aquifoliales; family Aquifoliaceae; genus Ilex; species Ilex aquifolium. Next base: position 15,318,482 of record OX637397.1, on the reverse strand, counting down.
AATAAAATAAAAATATTAAAGGTGTTGTTTGAAGCAGAATATCGTTTGATAGCTTGTGATGTGAGCTTAGCGTGATAACGATGAATTAAATAAAGTGCGTAAATAAAGCAGAGTAATGACAGGAATATAAAATATACCCTTCAGTTTAGGGATCCATATGCTTTGTATTGTTTAAGTTACTGGAAATGCTACCTCACAACAATTAACTCCCATGTTACTGGTAAGTCAATCGGCAAGTCTGATGTATATAAATCATAACACAGCAGCTTCTTAGGCTAGTTGGTGGTATAAATAATAACTCAGCAACTTCTTAGGAAAGCTGGTTATATCCACTTCAATTGATTAACCCAAGCAAACCAGAAGGACAAGCCATTCCAGTGGAATACTTGAGTTATTCCCTTGATGTTATGATTGTTACTTGTTTATATAATAAACCATAACGCAGCCGCGTCTTAAGCGAACTGGTGGTAGTATAGCATAACCCAGCAACTTCTTAGGAAAGCTGGTTACATAACCGCCAGTTAAACAGCCTCAGTATTCCAGTGGAAGCAGAGCCATACCAATAGGAACACCGTGGTTGTTAGACCGTCAGTCTATTAATATAATCTATATATAAATATATATATAACATATAAACATGTAAATACAACATCAACATTTCCAGCACTTAAACAATATTATACATATGTTTACCCTAGTTTGAAGGGTATAACCGACTACTCACACTCCATTACTATAGAAAAGCAAGAAGTGCGGGTAGTATTCATTACAACAGAAATTAAAATATAACTTCTTTCACAAAGAACACTTGAAACACAACCACCTTTATTATCATTCAAGACACAAAAGTGGCGGTAGTTCAACTGCCCGAATAGAAAGATTACAACAGAAATGTAGAAATACGGAAAGGGTGTCACACACCGGCTATTCCTTTCTCTTTTCTCTCTATCTTTCTCTAAGGTGTTCTTCCTTTGGAGCTTGGAGGCCGGCTGGTTTTGAGTGGTTAAGGGGCTGATTTTGTATGTTGGAAGTAACAAAGGAAGACTTGGTTTTGAAAGGCTAGGCAAGGTGTGAAGGCTTTTGTGTCTTGTGTTGGTGTCTAAAGGAAATGAAGAATTCAGCCCCTATTTATAGGGGAGGAGGTGCACGGCAGGGGTGGGGGGGGGGGGGGGGGGTGGGGGGCCCTTTAGGAAGGTCATCAACCCTTTAGGAAGGTGATGTCTTGCAGTAGGGTTAGGTGTCGCCGTCCGGAGCTGCCACTTCGCAACCTTCCAGAAGGTTTTGCTTTGCAGTGATGCTAGGTGTCACCGTCTTGGGCTGCCACTTGTCTTGCTTCCATTGGTACACATGTCTCTTCCTTATTGGTCCAAGTGTCATGATCCCATTGGTCCAAGTTTCTTTATTGCACTTTAGTCCTTCGTTATTTCCAGTTTTGCAAAATTGTCTTGTACTTTCCAGTATTTCTGCATTTGACCCTGCAATCTTTAACATAAGTTATTAAAAACTGTAATTCACACCCAAAACATAATTCATAATATTTAGTTGTTTCATTTTTACAAAAGTGAGTACTTATCATTTTAATTTACACACAATTTAGGGTTAATCACACCCCCCAACTTAAACTTTACTAGTCCCTAGTAAACATAAACTATAATACATCATAAACAGGAGTAAAATCATTTTCGTAGATCTTTTCACGATTGCATTTAGCATATGCAACAAGCCGTTAAACCCCTAGGTGATCCCTAGTGGACGAGTTTTGTCTCGTGAAGGTTTTCAGTGAAGCTACCTGCAAACTTCAGTAGTTAGGAGTTTATTATTCATATTTTTCACAAAAATAAATCAATATTCCTTTTGTTTTTCTGAAAGACTTCATTTTCTGATCACTATAAGAGTAACACATGTTAGTTATAATATTATCTATATATTTTACAAAAACTTGTGTGTGTGTGTGTTGATTTCTTTTGTTTCACAACTTATTCAAGAAATATTACCCTCTTTTCTGGTAGTCTCGATGTCAATCCTTTCCGGAAATACACTCAGCAAAGAATTCATATACGTTATGGTGACTATTCTCTTAGTAATTACATGTGATTAGATTATTGTAAACAAAGTAAATAATTTCACATGTAATATATTTGAATCAACGGATATTTGAATAAAATTTGGAATTTGACATAATCTCATGATAGGATATCAACACAATATTAGCTATATTATTAACATTCTCCTTTTATAGATAGATAGGACAAATACAATTGCATGATTTCTGGAATCAAAAAGGACTTTCATTAGGTTGTTGTAAAACCCGGGAAAATTTGAACCTTTTCTGAAAAAGGGCAAAATGGTAATTCTCTACCCTTATGCGTATTTGAAATAATCATGTTCTACACCTCGGATGAGGAAACGGAGTGCGCCATTGGATTCGCAACGCGAAATCTAGTAATCACTAGAAATTTCGTCGAATTCCGAGATAGTCGAATTTTTGCATGTCGTTCGAGGCGACTGCGTGGCGAATGTAATTTTAAAGGTCCCCAATAATGGATTTTATAAAATTTCCTTATAATTGGATTAAATTTCCAATAAAATTAATTTGGACTTAATCCGGGACTTAATGAATCGTTTCGGGACGAAAAACGGACCCGAAAGTAGAAAATAAGCGGTGCAATGTGGACCGCGCAATTAAAAGTATAAATAGGGGCTAAATATCTGAAAAATCAGATATTCCACCCCTTTTAGCTGGCTGTGTTCAGACGTTGAAGGGAGAGAGGAAAAAAAAATTTGATCTCCAAGCTTCCCGCTCCGATTCCGGGAGTTCCGTCCGTCGGAATTCGTCGATTCAAAAGGCAAAGTTCATCTACGCGACGAGGGCTACGCGTGGGTACCAAAATTCATGAATTTCACCGAAGGTGAAATTTCGGGAGTTGGGAAATCAAGCTTCGAGTTGGGTTTTCGGGTCTTGGGAGCTTCCTACGGGATTCTCACGCTACAAGAGGTAGGGATTTTCCTACCTTGGTTCATTTCCTACCTATAGTGTATGTGAAATGTGTAGGTTATTAAAGAGTATATATATGTATCACTCACATTTGCATGTGAAATAGGTATGTATCACTCACCTATGCATGAGAAGAGTTGAAATGGGTATGGAATTTGAGGCTAGACCAATTCTTAGCAAAGATTGACATAAGAAATTACTTATGTGATATTCTTGGAACTTGATGTTTTGAGGGCATGAGATATATTCTAATGTGCCTTGTGACGTGTGAGCAAGTTGATGTGATAAATACACGAATTGTTGCTATGGATATATCTTGTTCATTGCCTATGAGGAATGGTTTATAATCAATCCCTAGCTTGGGTTGATGAAATGAAAAAGAGAAAGGGTGTAGAAATGACTTAGGTCAATTTTTAGTTGTATGTGATATGTCGGAATCACTTGTGAAATCCCTTGAAAATTGATTTGTTATTAGCATGAGCTATATATAACATGTGAGTTGTGAATTGGGATTAAATAGCAATTGTTATTTTATGCCTTGAGTAAGTGGGTGTAGAATGGGTGTCATGACTTGAGATAAATTCTCTTGTTTAATGCACCATTAGTGTATGTTAAGTGTGGGAAAAGGGTGCCTAAATGTGCTAAATAAATCTTGTAAGAAAGGATTTGCAATGGATGTAGAAATTGGGTGAAGAAAAGTCGGCACACTTTTCTGCTCCGGACCAGTTGTCGTAGAATTATCATACCTTTTGATTCAACTGTTGGGTTGAGCTGAAATTTTGACACAATACAGAAGACATCTAGATCTACAACTTTTGTGTTTTGAACTTTTCCATATTCTGAATGGATCATGGTCAAAATGGAGAAAAACAGAGGTATTTCCACCAGGGGGTGCTAGTGTTGGTGCCTTTGTTACCAAACACCAATACCACCTTGATATCTTCACGTCTAAACCTCCAAATCTTCGTGTAACATGTTCATATCTTCACCAACATAGTTGAAATATTTGGGGTGAATACGGAATGAGTTATAAACCCGGTAAATGGGATACTCCTCGTGAGATGTTGAACACATTCAACATAATTGCAAGGTACTAAAATACATGATTTGTGCAATCTTTTGCACTCATCACTATGTGTTCTTTGGTTTCAAATGATATATATATATTGAGGTGTGTTAGACATGATTAAAGGGTCACAGATTACACGTGTGAGTTAAAATCCCGGATAAAGGGATATTATTGACGTGATGTCGGTTTGTGTGACATTCATGGATCTTTCCATGAGTTGACGGATGGTCAATGGTAGAAATCACTTAATATGATTTCTTGAGTTATACGATGAATATGAGTGAATTATGTGATTACATGATTGGTGCCTTGAAGGTGTTTAATGAAATGCCTTGAGTGATTGAAGTTGTTGTTTGATGAAATAACATACTTGATATTATGATGTGTCGAAATCATGTGCTTATGATGGGTGTTATATGCATAGAATGTGATATAACATGCTTGTAATTTATGATTGATTTGGTAATTCTATGCTTAGGATATAAATTCCCATGACATATGTTGGAATATGTGTTTAATTTAGTCCATATGGCATGCATTACATATGTGACATAATGTTATTGCAATGATACATTGCATTGCATATGCACGGAGAATTCACATCATGAGTGGTGTGTGTGTGTGCATGGTTGTTGTTAATACCATATGTTGGAATGTGGTAGAGACAGTTCATATGGCATTCATTACATATGAACCTTGCATGAGAAAAGCAATGGGTCATTACATTGCATATGTACGGGAACATCACATACATGGACATTGTGTCATAAGGATGTTGTGCATGGGTGTTTGTACCACAATCTATGTGGTATTAAATGCATATGGTCATGGAAATTGCTCATTGGCATTATTGCATATAGAGCATGACATTGGTAACTCCATTCATGGACATTAGTCATTAGTGGAGGCATGTGTAGGTGGTGCATGGTTAATCAACACCTTGTTTGGTAGTTGATATGTGGGCTTGGAAATGTGGACCGATGGTCACATGGAGTCACATGATTGCATTGCATAAGGAAAACTTGTGTTGGGTATAGCAAGAAGGGGCATGGCGACTTCCTTGGGTGAAAAGCCCTAAACCACTTGGTTCATACACTTCCCGGGGTGAAATTCCGCAAAAGTGTAATGCTTACGGAGCCAGGGTGAAATTCCAAAATCCGTTGCCCAAAGGAAACACAAGATTTTGATATAAAATATACTCATCCAATGAGTATCATATTTTCCGTCGAAGACGGGTTCATTACACATTGCATTGTGTTGTGGGAGTCGGGAAGGACTCGGGTTGTGTTACATGATTGAGTCTCATCTCACTCATAGCATGTGGTACACATTGGCATTCGTATTGTGTGTGTGGGAGCCGGGAAGGGCTCGGGTCGAGTACATGAGTCTCATCTCATTCATGGGGCTTAGGTAGCCCGGTTTAACATACATGGCATTGGCATGTAAAGAGAGTCGGGGTGGACTCGGGTTGGATGTACATGAGTGGATTTCATCTCATTCACGGCATGGCTTAATGGCATTCCATCATTGAATTGCATTCTTGATTGGAATGGTTATGGAAATTATGGATGTTGCATGTGAATATTTCATGTGCATATAGGTTGAGGAGTAGCCTCTGTAGGAATTTCTCTACTGGGCGTTGGCTCACCCTATACGGGAACAATTTCAGGTGCGGGAGGTTCACCGACGCACGGCTCAAGTTTGGGCCCTCATGGTTGAAGAAAGGCCGACATGTGGTCTTAGCCTTATTTCATGTGAAAACATTTGAAATATTATGTCTTTGGCATGTAAATTAAGCAAATTAATTGTAATAGAATATATGTGAATAATTGTTAATCTAACCTTGTATGTTATATAAGTATGGTTAATTGGACCCAGTGTGGCCAATGTTTACTTATACATGGACCCGGTGCGTCCATTGCTTTATATTTGACCTCGGATGGGTCTGGTAATTGTGTATTGCACAGGTTGGGTATTGGGTAGAGCTCCCCATACAAAGGAGACTCTGCCCAAATTTCGTAAGTTATGGACCCCGGTAAATGGGGCATAACATTGTGATATCGAGATACTAGGTATCTATAGGTATTCCGCGGGTTGATGGGTAATCAACGGACCCCCGGATTTTGGGGCGTCACAGTTGTACTGTGGCCATCGGGTTTAAGGGTTAAGAAATGACGTCTATGGGGTTCAAAAGCTACCTTTTGGCACACTTCTTAAAACTTTATTTATTTATTCTTTCCATTTTTCACTTTCTTGGCTCTCTCTCTTTTTTTTTTTTTTTTTTCCATTTGGTGAGTGCATTTTATGCTCCATCTCACTTTTTCTTGAACGAGTGCGTTTTACGCTCCATCTCGTTTTCTTCAACACATGCCTTTTTTTTTATTATTATATTTTTTTTTTTTCACTTTTTTCTCTCATTTGGTGAGTGCATTTTATGCTCCATCTCACTTTTCTGTATCCTGTTGATTTAAAAGAGGGTGCAAGAAAATTATGTAGCACAGGTAGGTTTAATATATTTTTATCTGGCTCGGGTACTTTTCTGGTTTCATGAAAAGAATTTATATTATTTTAGGCTCAAACATGGCTGACTAATGATATAATTTTGTAAAAGAAATGGTTAAGGCTCAAAATTAATCAAACATGGCCTAAGATCATTTTCCAGAAATTATCCATTTGTATCATTCCTATAAAAAGAATTTCAAGGATAATGCAAGTAATATAGTCTAACGAGTGCTAATCAAAACAAAATTAATGAGATTATTCAAAGAAAGTTTACCGTAGAATCGAAGATGTTTACTTGAGTAGATGTAGAATATCTCTCCAAGGGAGATTAGCTCAAATTCTGCAATTGGTTATACATCTCCACTATATATGCAAAGAGTGTAATATTTCACAAGGGTTCTGAAATAAAAGAAATATATTTGTGCTTGTAAAAGTAAGTTTTAACAAAAATATTAAGATAATATATAACTACAATATGAAAATCCCGCGTGATCAGATTAAGGTTATTTTTACAAAGCATAGGAATATTAACCTAATTTTAACTGTAAATCGTATGAAATATATCTCCTAACTAAATTTTTTTTTTTTTTTTGTAAAATATAAAAATGACTCAAAGAAAAATTATTTAAAATTGACTCCCTATCTGGTTCTTTAACGTCTGCCAGTCACAAAGACGAACAAAATTTTTAAATCATAATTATTATTTTAAACTCATAAAGTAAACTCACACGCCTATCTCCCCAATTTAAATTAAATGTTATCTGTAATATAAAAACAGTAATAGTTAACATTAGTAATAAAAACCAGGAATTTGTTGACTTTCAGCAATTATGATCTCTGACTTTCACGCAGGAGATTTGATCTGTCAAATAAATTACAAGTAATTAGTGATACCACTAATAATCAAATAATAAGACACACATAGACTGGATCAAAAAGTTGTATAGAAGTTATATCTTGAGTGAATCCATCATAATAGGGTTTAAACCTTTGTCCATTTACTTTGAAGATATTCCCAGTTGTTGGATTTTCAATTTCAATTGCCCCATGGTTGAAAACTTGTTTAACTATATACGGTCCTGTCCATCTAGATCTTAGCTTTCCAGGAAATAAACGAAACTTTGCATTATATAACAGTACTTTTTGAGATGGTTCAAACGATTTTCTCATGATATTTTTATCATGAAAAATTTTTGTTCTTGATTTAGCAATTTTTGCATTTTCATAAGCTTCATTTCTTAATTCTTCCAATTCATTAATTTGTAGCTTGCGACACACTCCAGCTTCATTTATATCAAAATTTAGCATTTTAATTGCCCAATATGCTATATGTTCTAGTTCTACAGGCAAATGACATGGTTTACCATAAACTAACCGATAAGGAGACATTCCTAAAATAGTCTTATACGCGGTACGGTAAGCCCAAAGCGCATCAGTTAATCTTAAAGATCAATCCTTACGATCTGGATTTACTGTTTTTTCTAAAATGTATTTGTAACGCCCCAAAACACACCCTGGACGGCATTACATTCTAAGACCATTCACAACATGAGAGCACTAATATAATTTCATCAATAAGAAAATTCTCCATTCATTGTCCATAAAATTTACAATATCATCCCAAATGAATAAGTCAAGCTATGACATTTACATCTCCAAATGAATTAAAGTAGCACAGCGGAATAAACAAAAGAAGCTAGACTACACAATGTTCCAAAAGAATGTCCTAGTCTAGTACAAAAGGAAAGGAGGTCGCTCTATGCATCCACCTCGGGATCCACACTCCCGTCAAGTGGAGTCTCCCAAGTAGCGGGCTCCTCGACCCTTACGTCCTCCTCAAGCGGGTAATCTGAAAAATGTTAGCGGTAGGGGGTGAGCACAAAGCTCTGTAGAACAATTCTCTCAAACCCATACAAGGTTTAGAAAAGCATTTACAACGGTCGGTCTCATTTTTAACATAACATAGATACATAATTTGAACGAAAGCAGTGACATTTAAAAATGATCTCAAGTTTATGTATAAACATTACTTAAGGAATAAACAAGCACCACATAAAGATAATCATTAATGGCCATAAACAATCCCAAACAATTCTTTAGGTGGGTGGCATACTTTAAGGTAACCTCCACCCCCCTTTAGATCATCTCTGATTCTCAAGCATCCTTAAAAGGAACCTCTTGAGAACCCGTTCTTTCGGTAGGTGGCATACTTTAGGGCAACCTCCACCCTCATTCTTCCGGTAGGTGGCATACTTAAGAGCAACCTCCACCCCCATTTATTCCGGTAGGTGGCATACTTAAGAGCAACCTCCACCCCCATTTATTCCGGTAGGTGGCATACTTAAGAGTAACCTCCACCCCCATACATTGATTCTCAAGCATCCTTACAAGGAACCTCTTGAGAATGGGTGAACATTCTTACAAGAAACCTCCCACCAATCACTACATTGTTTCCCAAGCATCCTTACAAGGAACCTCTTGGGAAGGGGTGAGCATCCTTACAAGGAACCTCTCACTCATGTGCATCACAAACAACCCAACCAAGCATACAATTCCAATATTTATCTCAATTTACAATCATTTATCCAAAACCCCCAAATTAAGCATGTGACATTTTATAATGGCTAACCAAGAAAATACATGAGATCACAATAACATTATTTTGCTACCCAACACAAACAACTACGATTTTTCAAAGTTCATAATAGAGAAAGCATTTAAGAAGAAATACATCACTCTCCACAACCTAGGGTTTTAAAACATAAAAAGAGATTTCATGGGTATTCAACCCTAACATTGTTCAAAACATGTAATCTTTACCAAAAAGCCTAAGAGAGGATGATTCCATAGCATATAAATACCATTGATAGCCAAAACATACATATATAAATACCCTAGTCTCAATGTAAGTGAGTGAGAGAAAACCCCTACCTTGATGTTCTTGAAGATCTAGGGTTTGATCTTGAATCACTCTTAAATCCTTTGTTTTCCCCTTTTGATCTTGTGTTTTCTCCTTCTTTATTCTTTTCTTAGGGCTCTAAGATGTTTGGGGTGAGAGTGGGATGGAAGAATGGGTCAAATGAGGCTTAAAAGGGTGTTTTAAAACACCAAAATCCCGACTTTTTCGGTGCCAAGCTTCGGGCGTACCGGTACGGTTTGGCTACTGGAGTTCGGCGTACCGGTACGGTTGGACTGCCAGATTTTTGTTCCAACTTCCAGCGCGATTTTGACCCATTTAGAGGTCGAATTGGAAAATTTTCATGAGATACACTTTTGTAGCCATAGATGTCTAATATCTACTGTAAAAATTTCAGATCAATTGGATATAAGGGTAAAAAGTTATGACCAAAATACTAGAAGGTGTCCCAACTCCTTTTTACCCAAATTTTCTCTAAGTGTGTTTTCACTCCGGAATACTTCCTAGCTTCCAATACACCTCATATTACCTCTCCCAAGGTTGTTCGACCTTCCGGATTCAATGGACACCTTATTTTGTCCTAAAAATATTTAGAAATTCATCTAGTCACCCTTTCCAAGTTTAATCGTCTTGGAAACTCCAACTTCCCAATCCATATTTATCTCTAGCGTTCTCCTACTATTACAATCTATATAATTTATTCTTACATCCTTACACATCTCCACATTTTTTACAACCATTATTTAATATACATCTATATACATATATAAACGAAAATGCGGGGTGTTACAGTATTTTATCTCCCTATTAGCTAATTCAGCTTGTCCACTTGTCTGTGGATGGTATGGGGTGGATATTTTATGAGAGATCATGTATTTTTTCATTAGGTTTTCAAAAAATTTATTACAAAAATGTAATCCACCATCACTGATGATTGTTCGAGGAATCCCAAATCTAGATAAAATATTTTCTTTTAAAAACTTGATCACTGTTTTGTGATCATTATTTCTACATGGAATTGCCTCTACCCATTTAGAAACATAGTCGACTGCAACCAAAATATACAGATATCCAAAGGATGGAGGAAATGGTCCCATAAAATCGATGCCCCAACAATCGAAAATTTCAATAACTAAAATAGGGTTTAAAGGCATCATATTTCTTTTTGAAATATTTCCCATTCTTTGGCATCTGTCACAGTTTAAACAAAAGATATGAACATCTTTAAAAAGAGTTGGCCAATAAAATCCACACTGCAAAATTTTAGCAGCGGTTTTCTTTGAAGCAAAATGACCTCCGCAAGCTTCAGAGTGACAAAATTGAATTACCTGACTAATTTCATGATTAGGTACACAACGTCTTATTATTTGGTCCTTACAGTATTTAAACAAATAAGGATCTTCCCAAAAAAAATTACGTACCTCCCTTAGGAACCTATTTTTATCAGTCCAGGTATAATTAGAAGAAATAGTACCAGTAGCTAAATAATTAACTATATCTGCATACCATGGTACTTCGGTTATAGCTAAGAGTTGTTCATCTGGAAAAGTTTCTCTAATCGGAATTGATTCTTCTTTTATATTATAGTTCAATCTTGACAAGTGATCTGCTACCACATTTTCTACTCCTTTCTTATCTTTAATTATAAGATCAAATTCTTGAAGTAACAAAATCCAACGTAGGAGACGTGGTTTAGCATCTTTCTTAGTAAACAAATATTTCAAAGCTGCATGATCTGTAAATACAACAATTGACGACCCAACCAAATATGAACGAAATTTGTCCCAAGACGGGGGAAACTTCAGGACCGCCTTCCAGACGGGCCAGAAGACTTGCTATTTTTGTCACCAGCTGGGTCATATGAGGAAGGAGTGTCCTCAACGGCAGGGATCCCAGAGCTATGGGACATCCCAATCCCAGTCTTATGTGGGACAGTCGCAGACACAGTTTGTTCCTCCTCACCCCACCATGGGTCAAAGGAGCCAGTACCAGTCACAGGGTACTGCACCAGCGCCTACTACTTTTCGAGCGGGAACTCCACAAGCAGGCCAGATGGGCCAGGGCATAGGTAGAGGGCGAGGCCAGGGCTCACAGGCCGGGACTTCAGGGACCCAGGGGCGTGTCTACGCCATTATGCCACAGACCGAGCCGGCAAATCAGTCGGTGATACAGGGTACATTTCTACTCTCTCGTTTATGGGCAAGAGTATTATTTGACTCTGGTGCATCACATTCATTCATTTCTGCATCTTGTGTGAAAGATTTGGGTTTAGAGGTTGAGACCTTAGAAGAACCATTGCATGTGAGTTCTCCCCTGGGAGCTAGGGTGAGAGTTGATCAGATATGTCGGGGTTGTGAGCTAGAGATCTCAGGAATTCTACTCACTGTGGACCTTCGGGTCGTGGACATGTCGGAGTTCGATGTAATCCTGGGAATGGATTGGTTGACGGCACACCGAGTCGTCATTGATTGTGACCGGAAGCGGGTCACTACTTACACACCGGATGGGGTTTGTTTCATGTTTCAGGGGGATAAGCACGATACTTTTCCTCAAGCTGTGTACGACTTTAGATGGCACGGACAGTTGATGGGTTGGCTAGCAAGCCTTACCCTGGAGGACGAGGTGAGGCATGAGTTGGGTCTACCTCGGGTTGTGAGTGATTATGAGGATATTTTTCCGGATGAACTACTGGGATTACCTCCACATAGGGATGTAGACTTCACTATAGAGTTGCATCCTGGTACATCGCCCATTTCTTTGAGTCCACATAGGATGGCGCCCGCTGAGTTGCAAGAACTCAAGGTCCAATTGCAGGAATTGTTGGACAGGGGATTCATTAGACCGAGTACCTCACCTTGGGGCGCTCCGGTGTTATTTGCCAAGAAGAAGGACAAAACCCTTCGACTATGCATAGACTACCGGCAGTTGAATAGGGTTACTATCAAGAATAGGTACCCTTTGTCGAGGATTGATGACTTGTTTGATCAGCTGAGAGGGGCGCAGGTCTACTCCAAGATAGATCTCCGCACCGGTTACCATCAGTTGAGAGTTAGGGAGGCAGATATCCCTAAGACGGCGTTTCGGACGCGGTATGGGCATTTCGAGTTCACAATGATGCCATTCGGATTGACGAACGCCCTAGCGGCATTCATGGATCTCATGCATAGGGTGTTCCAACCCTACCTTGATCAGTTCGTTGTGGTTTTTGTTGACGACATCTTGATCTACTCCAAGTCTGAGGAGGAGCATGAGGGTCACTTGAGGATTGTTCTCCAGACCTTGAGAGACCATCAGTTGTATGCCAAGTTCAGTAAGTGTGAATTTTGGCTTACTGAGGTGAAATTTTTGGGACATGTGGTGTCGAATTCGGGTGTATCCGTAGACCCGGAGAAGGTTGAGGCAGTCATGAATTGGGAGAGGCCGAAATCTGTCTTCGAGATACGTAGTTTCTTGAGATTGGCGGGGTATTACAGGAGGTTCATTGAGGACTTCTCCCGACTAGCTTCACCCATGACGAGGTTGACCCGGAAAGAGGTTAAGTTTGAGTGGAATGATTCATGTGAGAAAACATTCCAGGAGTTGAAGAGGAGGCTTACTTCCGCTCCTATTCTGATAGTCCCAGAAAGGGGACAGAGGTACACAGTGTATTGTGATGCCTCTAAGGACGGACTTGGATGCGTCTTGATGCAGTCCGGGAGAGTAGTAGCTTATGGTTCTCGGCAGTTAAAGAACCACGAGCAGAGTTACCCCACACATGACATGGAGTTGGCAGCCATTGTCTTTGCCTTGAAGGCTTGGCGCCACTATTTATACGGTGAGCAGTTCGAGGTGTTTTCAGACCATAAAAGTCTGAGGTACATCTTTACACAGCGGGACCTCAATATGAGGCAACGCAGGTGGATGGAGTTTCTGGAGGACTATGACTTCACTTTGCATTACCATCCCGGTAAGGCAAATGTGGTAGCTGACGCACTCAGCCGGAAGTCACGGGGAGTCTTGGCTAGTGTGGCTTCCCGAGAGTGGCAGATGCTCGAGACTGTGGGACAGTTCGGGCTATGTTATATGGGACAGACTCAGGGTACTTTGGGGAGTTTGGTGGCTACGCCTTCCCTACTGAGCAGGGTTGTTGAGTCCCAGAGTCAGGACACAGAGCTATTGTCCATCCGGGACCGTGTACAGACAGGTACAGGTGACGAGGGCTGGGTCATTCACTCGGATGGTAGTCTTCAGTATCGAGGAAGGGTTGTGGTTCCTCAGTTGGCGGATCTGAGAGAGGAAATCCTTAGGGAGTTTCATTGCTCCCGTTTTGCGGTTCATCCAGGGGGCACGAAGATGTATCATGATCTTCGTTGCCAGTATTATTGGAATGGGATGAAGCGACAGGTTGACGATTTTGTTAGTAGATGTCTCACGTGTCAGCAAGTGAAGGCTGAACACCAGAGACCAGCAGGGTTACTCCAGCCATTGGAGGTAGCTGAGTGGAAGTGGGAACATATCACGATGGATTTTGTGACTCACTTGCCACGGACATCGCGGGGACATAACGCGGTATGGGTGGTAGTGGACCGGCTTACGTAGTCGGCACACTTTTTGGCTGTGCGGATGACCTTCACACTGGAGAAATTCTGCAGGTTATATATACGGGAGATTGTCCGGTTGCATGGGGTACCCGTGTCTATAGTATCAGATCGGGATCCCAGGTTTACGTCTTATTTTTGGGAGAGTTTCCAACGAACCATGGGGACACAACTGATGATGAGCACTGCTTTCCATCCCCAAACGGACGGTCAGTCTGAGAGGACCATTCAGACATTAGAGGACATGCTACGGGCATGTGTCCTAGATCTCAAGGGTAGCTGGGAAGATCATTTACCCTTGGTGGAGTTCGCCTATAACAATAGTTATCAGGAGAGCATACAGATGGCACCCTACGAGGCACTATATGGGAGGCCATGTCGATCTCCGGTTTGTTGGACAGAGGTTGGAGAGAGACCTGCTACCGGTCCGGATTTGGTTAGAGACACCTCAGAGAAGGTGGGCTTGATACGGAAGCGTCTTCTCACGGCTCAGAGCCGGCAGAAGAGCTACGTCGATAGACGGCAGCGACCTCTAGAGTTTGAGGTGGGAGATCATGTCTTCTTGAAGGTTATGCCTAAAAGAGGAGTGGTCCGGTTTGGTAAGCGAGGGAAACTGTCGCCGAGATACATCGGGCCCTTCGAGGTACTCGAGAGGGTGGGTACAGTTGCTTATCGGTTGGCGTTACCGCCAAATTTATCGGGTGTTCATGGGGTATTTCATGTCTCTATGCTCCGGAAGTATACTCCAGATCCGACACATGTGGTGGATTGGGGTGAGTTGACTGTTGATGCGGATGACACCTTCGAGGAGGGACCGGTGCGCATCATGGATAGCCGGGAACAGGTTTTGCGAGGCAAGACCGTGCGGCTAGTGAAGGTGTTGTGGCAGCACCAAGGAATGGAGGAGGCGACATGGGAGCGCGAGGACACCATCCGTACCCATTATCCTTTCTTATTCAAGGATGGAGGTACATTTTTATAGTCATTTACTATTACATGACTGTAGCATATGCATGGGCCTGCATGTATGTGTGTGTGTGAATTTTGGGGACGAAATTCTTTTAAGGGGGGAAGAATGTGAAACCCGGGTAAATTTGAATTTTTGTGAATAAGGGCAAAATGGTTATTTGCCATCCTAATGCTTATTTGAAATACTTATACTCTAAACCTCGGATGAGGAAACATAGTTCGCCGTTGGATTTGTATCGCGAAATCTAGTCACCCTGTCAAATTTCGTCGAATTCCGAGATAGTCGGATTTTTGCACGTCGTTCGATGCGACTGCGTGGCGAATGACCTCACGAACGTCCCCATAAATATATTTTATAAAATTTCCTTAAAATTAAGTTAAAGTTCAAATAAAATTAATTTGAACTTAATCCGAGGTATAATGAATCGTTTCGGGACGAAAAACGGACCCGAAAGTCAAAAATATGCGGTGCGATGTGGACCACACATTTTTGCCTATAAATATAAAAAAAAAATCAGCTTTTTGGACAGAATATCAGCTGAACCTCAGCCTTGTTCAGCCGCCCAAGACCAAAGAGAAAAAAAAAAATTCTTCAAGCTTCCCGCTCCGATTCCGGAAGTTCCGTCGGTCGGAATCCGTCGATCCAAGAGGCAAAGTTCATCTCCTCGACGAGGGCTACGCGTACGTACCAAGAACGAGGGATTTCACTGAAGATTCAAGTGGAGTCTTTGGAGAAATCAAGGATTTTGGGATTTTTCTTGGTGTTCTTGATGTGTTCTTGAAGTCTAGTCTTCATTTCAAGCTTCAAGAGGTAGGGTTCTTCCTACCTTGGATTAAACTTTCCTTAGATGTTGATAGTTTAAGGGTTTGATATATTTATGCATATGGATAAACTTTTATATGTATTTTTATGTTTATGGAAATGGAAAAGTGAACATAGAAATGACTTAAGCTAATTGCTAGCTAGATTTTGGTATATGGAAGTTACATGTGATTGTTCTTGTAACTTGGGGAAATTTGAGGCATGCTTTGTGATTTATAAGTTGTGCCTTGAAGGTGTTTGATAAAATGTCTTGCTTGATTTATATGGTTGTTTTCATTGAATTGAAATAACATGCTTAAGTTTTAACTTGTGGAATCATATGTTTATGATATGATTTGTAATTGGATGTGCATGTTGAAATTGTGCATGTGTTGTTCTTGACATATTGAACATCATGTTGTATGCAATGGGACATAGCATTGCATGTGCACGGAAGTATCTCATTACATGAGTGTGTGCATGGTTGAGGTCAACACCACACTTGGTGATTGACGGTAAGGCTTGGGAAAAGTTGGGTCGAAGACCGAACTAAGCCGCTTGGTTGCATGATAAATTGGGTTGTTGTTAGCAAGAAGAGGCATGACGACCTCTCGGGTGCAAGGCCCGGTGATTTGGGAGATGCACTCCATTGGTGTAAGAGTCCATAAAGTGTATGGGTATGGAAGACCCTTGGTGTAAGTCCATGAAATGTCCAATCCCAAGAAAGACCCTAGTTTTGAAAATGTCATTTGATGTAAACATAAATGATAGAATGAAACACTTTGGCATTGCATCGTGTAGTGAGAGTAGGTGAGGACTCGGGTTGAAGTGCATGAGTGAGTGTCATCTCATTTCATGGCATGGTATCGTTGCATTCCAACTTAGAATGCATATCCTTATAAGGAATGATTGTTTATATGTTGCAAATGAATGTTTCATGAGCATGAGCATCTAGGGGGGAGTAGCCTTTATAGGATCTACTCTACTGGGCGTTGGCTCACCCTATACGGGAAACATTTCAGGTGTGGGGTTTGCACCGGTGGATGGCTCACTTGGAGAGCATCAGGCTTGAAGGGGGCCGACTTGTGGCCTTATTTTGAATTTTTGTAAAAGAGTTATGAAAACTTGGTTTTTGGCATGTAATTATGCAAATTAATTGTAATAGACATTATATAGACTAATGTTAAAGTAACCTTGCATGTTTTGATATAAGTATGGATAATTGGACCCGGTGTGGCCAATGTTTATAAATGGACCCGGTGAGGTCATTTTTTTTTATATTGGGCCTCGGATGGGTCATGTGAAGTTAAATTGCACAGGTTGGGTTTTTTGTAGAGCTCACTGTACGAAGGAGACTCTGCCCAAATTTTGTTAAGTTATGGACCCCGGTAAATGGGGCATAACAGTGTGATATCGAGTTACTCGGTATCTAAGGGTATTCTGCGGGTTGATGGGTAATCAACGGACCCCCGGATTTTTGGGTGTCACATACAGTACCAATAAATACCACAATTTAATACACAAAGTCATAACTTTATATTACAATACCCAAATAATAATCTCTCTATGGGATGATCAAGTGTACAACCTCAGGACAACATTTTCAAACACAATCTTTGTGTGCTAACATTTCTACATAAGTTCTAAAGGTAAATACAAAAAGACTCCAAAAGAGATTCTTCCTAGTCCAGACTCTCACAAGCATTTCATCATCAGTGCCCCAAGATGAATGGTAGTCTTTGAAAATATTAGTATGGGATGAGCAACCACAACTCAATAGGATTTCATGCATCATAGCAAATGCCATGCATGCCTCGCATATGAACAATATAATCAATACACCAGTTCACACATGAACCATCCCCGGGGAACTTTTTGGATCTTGCACCCTAGGGTCTCATCGCCCTTCTTGCTTTTTAAGGGGAACATGTAGAGCACAACTTGTGACTCCACATAAGCCATCACCGAAAAGTACTATCATAACCAATCCCCCTTAGGACTAGTAGCCGCCTTGGCAACCCACTCAATAGGCCTCAACCGTTTACTAACCTTCTGCCTGTTAGCATCGATCATACATTTTTCAAAAATTATTATTTTCTATATTCATAAATCTTTTTGAAAATACATGTCATAACCTTGACATTTTATCAAACATGTAGTTGGCTCAAATCTCAAAATTTGCATTTTCAAAGCAACACAACCAATTCCAAGATAATAAGTCATATATATTATGTACAAGATCATAACATACTTTAAAACCCCCAAATCATAGGTTTAATCAAATACTCATAACTAAAATCAAACTAGGGTTTCAAACCCACAACACTAAAATTATTTCCATTTCCAAGAAAATAAGTCATATATATTATGTACAAGATCATAGATGTAAAACCCGAGTAAATTTGAATTTTTATGAAAAATGGCAAAATGGTAATTAACTATTATGGTACGGGTTGAAAACCCAAATTTTTATGGAACTCGGATGATGAAACGACCTCACTGTTGAATTCGTCTCACGAAATCTAGTTATCCAGTCAATTTTCGTTAAATTCCGAGACAGCCAGATTTATCGCGTTTTACGAGGCGATCGGATGTTGAGTGACCTAAAAATGAGACGTGTAATTAAATTTTGAAAATTGAAAAATAATTTAAAGCTAGTTCAAACAAAAATATTTCGAACTTGAATCGAGACGAAATTCAATTGTTTAGGGATGAAACTGGACCCGGGAATGGAGGACGTGTGGCGCAATGAAGGCCAAAAATCTAAGGAGTATAAATAGGGAAAAAAAAATCAGATTTTCTCCCCATATCCATCAGATTTTTGAAATTAGAGAGGAAGAGAGGGAAAAGAGAGAATTCTCCAACTTCTCTCTACGATCTACGGCTCTACGTTGGTCGGAATTCTTCGGGCCAAGAACCAAAGTTCATCTACACGACGAGGGTTATGCCTACGCACCAAAAATTGAAGGTTTTGACGAAGAACAAAAAATAATATTTTAGAGGAAGCAAGGATTAGAGCTTGTTTCGGGTCTTGAGAGTTTTCTACCATCATTTTACGCTTCAAGAGGTAGGGTTCTTTTCCTAATTAAGTTTATTTTCAACCTAGGGTTCGATATGATATGTGTAGTATGACTTGAGATGAATTCTCTTGTTTGATATACTCCTAGTGTAACTAGATTATGAGAAATGCATATAGAAATATGCTAAACCAATCTTGCATGAATTGAGTTTGTAGAATTTACTTGTTTGATAAATTCATGAAAATATGATAATTGGGCATATTATGTGTCACATGATTTTATTGCCTTGAAGGTGTTTGGTTAAATACGTATGTGGATTGAATGTGTTATTAGCATTGAAAATGTTATAACATGAGTGGGTATTGAGAATAGTTAAAATCAATTCTAGCATGAATTGAATTTGTAGAAATTACTTGTTTGTGATTTCTTGAGATATATGATGAAATTGGGCATATTATGTGTTACATGATTTTATTGCCTTGAAGGTGTTTGATTAAATGCCTATGTGGATTGAATGTGTTTTTAGCATTGAAAATGTTATAACATGCTTGGGTATTGAGAATAGTTAAAATCAATTCTAGCATGAATTGAGTTTCTAGAAATTACTTGTTTGTGATTTCTTGAGATATATAATGAAATTGGGCATATTATGTGTTACATGATTTTATTGCCTTTAAGGTGTTTGGTTAAATGCCTATGTGGATTGAATGTGTTATTAGCATTGAAAATGTTATAACATGCTTGGGTATTGAGAATAGTTAAAATCAATTGTAGAATTGTAACGCCCCAAATACCACCCTGGACGGCATTACATTCTAAAAATCATTAACCGCATGAGAGCACTAAGTAAATCCATCACGACGAAAGTTTCATTCATTAACCATTAATATTTTAACAAAATTCGGGCAGAGTCTCCTTTGTACGAAGAGCTCTACCCAAAACACAACCTGTACAATTATATTACAATTGACCACACCGGGTCCACATATGCATAACTATTGACCACACCGGGTCCATTTATCCATCATAAAATAAACTTCCATTCACCATATATCATATCCACACTATAATCCCAAAAGAATAGGCCAAGCTATGACATTTACATCTCAAATGATCAAACGTAACTTAGCAGCGGAATAACAAAAGAAAACTAAACTTCAAATAATTTCAAAATAAATTCTCAAGTCTATTACAAAGGAAGCTATGTCTCTACAGGTCCATCTCGGGATCCACATTCCCTCCTATAGGAGCTTCCCAATATTCCGGCTCGTCAGTTCTAAGCTCCTCCTCTATACCAAGACCTGAAATATGTTGTTTGTAGGGGGTGAGCACTAAGCTCTGTAGCAACATTCCTCCCAAACTCGCACAAGGTTTATAAAAGTATATAAAATGGCCGGTCTCATTTCACAAATAGCATATATAATCGTTGAAGTAAAACAGGGACATTTTAAAGTGGATCTCAAGTTTAAGTAGCGACAGTAATTTAAATGAACAGTAAAAGAAACCAAGATCCAAGATATATCCATTTTTCCGAAATATAAACCGGTTTCCCACAAGACCTTGTGGAATCCCATACTCCCACAAGTTCTTGTAGGAAACCATTTTCCACAATACTACAATAATTCATAACTTGACATTAATGGCCATAAACAATTCCCAACAATTCTTCCGGTAGGTGGCATACTTAAGAGCAACCTCCACCCCAATTTATTCCGGTAGGTGGCATACTTAAGAGCAACCTCCACCCCCATTTATTCCGGTAGGTGGCATACTTAAGATCAACCTCCACCCCCATTTATTCCGGTAGGTGGCATACTTAAGAGCAACCTCCACCCCCATTTATTCCGGTAGGTGGCATACTTAAGAGCAACCTCCACCCCCATTTATACAATCCCAATATTTATCTCCATTTTCAATCATTTATCCAAAATCCCCAAATTTAAGCATGTGACATTGTCAATAACCAACCAAGAAAAATGCAAGAGATCATTATAAACATCATTTGTTGCACAATATAAAACTCTAAGTTTTGAAAGTGAAAACCAAGGAATTACCAAGAGAAAAATCCATTTTCCTTACCAAACAATGATTGAAGATGAAAAAGAAAGATAAAATGGTTACCAAACCATCACATAGTTCAAAACATGGCATTGATTGCAAAAATATAAAGAATCAAAGATTTCCCTAACACATATCCAAGATTTAGAGAAAGAGACATATGTATATACATATATATATATATATATATAGCCCTAGCCTCAATGTGAGAGAGTGAGAGAAAACCCCTACCTCTTCCTTAGTTTGGTGTGAAGACTTTGATGATTTGATCTACTTTGAGGTGAGAATCCCCTTCCTTCTTCCTCCCCCAAAGCTCTCTAGGGTTAGAAATGGGGAAAATGGGTGAAGGAGGCGGGTTTGGTGTATTTAGAAGGCAAGAATTGGGGAAAATCGCGAACTGATCTGGGTATATATAAATGGTACCGTCCGGACGGTGCCTTAGGCGTCCGGACGCTGGCAACTCTCGGTCCCAGTTTTATGTCCCAACTTCCAGAGCAGTTTTCACTTATTTAGAGCTCGAATTGGAGAATTTTCATGAGATACACTTTTGTAGCCCTAGATGTCTACTATCTACTGTAAAAATTTCAGATCAATTGGACTTAAGGATAAAAAGTTATGGCCAGAGTACTAAGAAGTGTCCAAAATCCTAAATTCCTAAATTTTCTCTAAAATGTGTTTTAACTCCAAAATACTTCCTAACTTCTAATACACCTCATATTACCTCTCTCAAGGTTTTTCGACCTTCCGGACTCAATGAAAACCTTATTTTGACCTAAAAACCTTTAGAAACTTGTCTATTCACCCTTTCCAAGTTTAAACATCTTCGACACGTAAACTTCCCAATCAAATTATCTCCATAGTATTTATTCCTACGGTTTATTCTTATGTCACTACTTATATCCACATTTTTACAACAATTATTT
Source organism: Ilex aquifolium (assembly GCA_951799425.1). Classification (NCBI taxonomy): domain Eukaryota; kingdom Viridiplantae; phylum Streptophyta; class Magnoliopsida; order Aquifoliales; family Aquifoliaceae; genus Ilex; species Ilex aquifolium. The sequence continues at coordinate 15,296,650 of OX637397.1, read as the reverse complement.
ACTATATATATATCTCTATAAGTATATAAAAGAAAATTCGGGGTGTTACAAGAATGAATTGGGTTTGCAGAAATTACATGTTTGTGATTTCTTGATATATATGATGAAATTAGGCATATTATGTGTTAAATGATTTTATTACCTTGAACGTGTTTGGTTAAATGCCTATGTGGATTGAATGTGTTATTAGCATTGAAAATGTTATAACATGCTTGGGTATTTATGTAAAACCCTGGTAAATTTGAACTTTTTATGAAAAAGGGCAAAACGAGAAATTGCCACTTCGATACGGGTTGAAAACCTGAATTTTTCTAGAACTCAGATGACAAAACGGCCATCACCGTTGGATTCGTCTCGTGAAATCTAGTTACCCTGTCAAATTTCGTCGAATTTCGAGATAGTCGAATTTTTCACGTTTTACGAGACAGTCGAGTATCGGGTGGCCCAAAAATAAAATTTTAAATAAAATTTTGAAAGTTGTAAAATAATTTAAAACAAGTTGAAATAAAAATATTTTGAACTTGAACCGGGGCGAAATTTAATCGTTTCGGGGCGAAAACGGACCCTGGAAAAGAGGCTGTGTGGCGCGTTGTGGGCCAAGTATCTTAGGAGTATAAATAGGGGAGCAAATTCAGATTTCTCCCCTATTCATCAGCTGGTTCTCACGTTGGAAGAGAAGCGAGGGAAGAGAGGGAAAAAGTGAGAAAACTCCACCTTCTCTCTACGATCTACGACTCTACGGAAGTCGAATCGACTCGAGCCAAGCATACATACAAAAAACGAAGGCTTTCACCGAAGGTTCGAAAAACGAAATTTTGGGAAAGCTTGGATTATAGCTTGGGTTGAATTCTTGAAGCTTCCTACGTTGATTTTACGCCCCAAGAGGTACAATTCCCTCCTACTTAAACTTATTTCCAACCTAGAGTGTTTATATGAGGTGGGTAAGTTGTTAGAAACATTAACAATTGCCTATTGTGGTTGAAATGTGGAAATAGGTATAGAAATGGTCTAAAACCAATTTCTAGCTTAAGTTTGATATGTGAAAGTTACTTGTGTAATTCTTGGAATTTGGTATTATGTGGGCATGCTCTGTGTTTATATTGTGTCTTTGTGAATGAAGTGTGTTATTGACATAGATTATGTAATAACATATTTGTGATTGATTGTTGAGTATAAAATGTCGATATATGTTTATTGATATGTTGACATTGTGACGGATATTGGTGGTTATATGCTTTGGATATAATTGACCATAGAATATGTTGGAATGTAATTGAAATTGCTCCATATGACATTTATAGCATATTGGACATGATCATTATATCGCAATTGTACATTACATTGCATATGCACGGAGGCATCGCATTATGTGGGTGTGTGTGCATGTTTGACATCAAACACCACATTTGGTGGATGATGGGTGGGCTCGGGAAAGTTGGATCGAAGATCTGGCTGAGTCGCGTGTTTGCATTGAAAATTGGGTCGGGGTTAGCAAAAAGGGCTAGACTATCCCTAGGGTGAGAGACCCTGTGATCGGATATGCACTCCGTTGGTATAGAGTCCATCAAGTGTGTTGGTGTACGCGGAACCGTCGGTGAAAGTCCATGAATTCCGTGTCGGTTGGGCGCCATTGGTGTAAGTCCATGAATACCCACCCCAAGAAAGACCCGGAGATTTTAAACAGTCATGGGATATGTAAGTCAATGGCGGGGGCTTGGAATACCCGATTTTGAATACATGACATTGCATGTGTTATTGGAGCCAATGAGGGCTTGGGTTGAAGTTGCATGAGTGAGTCTCATCTCATTTCATGGCATGACATGGTAATTCCTACCATTGGATTGCATCTTCTTGATTGAAATGGTTGTTGTTTGCTAAATGTTGCATGTGAACATTTTATATGCATCTAGGTTGGGGAGTAGCTTCTTTAGGAGATACCCTATTGAGCGTGACTCACTCTTTATGAAAAAATATTTCAGGTGCGGGGTATACACCGACGGACGACTCTCATTTGGACCCTCATGGTTGAAGAAAAGCTGAGATGTGGCTTTATCTTGAGTTTTTGTAAACTTATTATGAAAACCTTGTGTTGGCATGTAATTATATGAAAATAATTGTAATCGAACTTGTACAAACTATGTTTTATATGAAAATTTTCATTAAACATGTGTTAGATGGAAATGAGATGGATTGGAAATCAAAAATAGGTGAAACAGGTAAATCTAGGCAAAACCTACCGGTAGATGTGGTCCAGTAGGTAAAATCTACCGGTAGAACATTTCAACCTACCGGTAGAACTTTTCCAGTAGGCAAAACCTACCAGTAGAACATGACAACCTACTGGTAGAACTTTTCCTGTATGCAAAACCTATCGGTAGAACATGACAACATACCGGTAGAACTTTTCCACTATGCAAAACCAATCGGTAGAACATTACAACCTACCGGTAGAACTTTTCCAGTAGGCAAAACCTACCGGTAGAACATTACAACCTACTGGTATAACATTAAAACCTACCGATAGAACTTTTCCAGTGGACAAAATCTACCGGTAGGACAATGACAAACCTACCGATAGGTTTTCCAAAAATCTGAAATTTTAAGGATACTTTGCCATGCTTTTGGGCTTTGTGTCCTCTTATTCAAATGGTATAAATGGACAATAATGGAGTATAAATTGTGGTATATTGGACTTCGGATGGGTCATTTGATTAAATGTATACAGTTTAGTGTTTTGTGATCCCGATAAAGGAGATGTTGTGCCATGATGTCAGGTTAAGTGACATCCACAGGTAATTCCGCGGGTTGCTGGGTGGTCAACGGTTGATAAAGGATCCCCGTTTTTAGGGGCATCACAATTTATAATAGTTAAAATCAACTCTAGCATGAATTGGGTTTGCAGAAATTACTTGTTTGTGATTTCTTGAGATATGTGAAGAAATTGAGCATATTATGTGTTACATGATTTTATTGCCTTGAAGGTGTTTTGTTAAATGCCTATGTGGATTGAATGTGTTATTAGCATTGAAAATGTTATAACATGAGTGGGTATTGAGAATAGTTAAAATCAATTTTAGCATGAATTGAGTTTGTAGAAATTACTTGTTTGTGATTTCTTGAGATATATAATGAAATTGGGCATATTATGTGTTACATGATTTTATTGCCTTGAAGGTGTTTGGTTAAATACCTATGTGGATTGAATGTGTTATTAGCATTGAAAATGTTATAACATGCTTGAGTATTGAGAATAGCTAAAATCAATTCTAGCATGAATTGAGTTTGTTGAAATTACTTGTTTGTGATTTCTTGAGATATATGATGAAATTGGGCATATTATGTGTTACATGATTTTATTGCCTTGAAGGTGTTTGATTAAATGCCTATGTGGATTGAATGTGTTATTAGTATTGATTTTGTTATAACATGCTTGAGAGTTGATGTTGGTATATGCGCATGATATATTGACATTGAGGTTAATGATGGTGGTTATATGTTTGTGATATAATTTACCATGAAAAAAAAGGTTGTTGGATATTGAATTGTTCATAATGTGCACATGACATATTGAACATAGTTGAGAATTGCAATTGTACATTTACATTACATAAGCACGGGGTAGCATCACATTCGTGGACATTTGACATGAGTGTGGGTATATGTGCATGTTTTTGAATCAAACACCATTCTTGGTGTTCGAGACGTGAACTTGGGAAGGTTGGAACTAGGTCTGGCTGAGTTGCATGGTTGCATGAAAAACTTGTGTTGGGTATAGCAAAAAGGGCTAGATACTCCCTCGGGTGCAAGACCCGGTTACTGGTTTATACACATCCGACAGTGCAAGTCCAAAAAAGTGTAACGGTGTATGGAACCGGCGGTGAGATTCCAAAAGCCGAATACCCAAAAAAGATACATTGTTTATTTTAAAAAGGTGTGAGATCCCAAATTTTTAGAAGTACTTTAAGTATAAAATATTAGGAGTTTTGATGTGAAAGTATAAAGAATATTTAAGTTTTGTGGTTGATATATATAATAAGTGAAATAAAGGGGATCAAAGTATAAATATTTTAACTTTATGATGCTTTGGTCTTCACCCACGTCACTTTGAAAAAAAAAGAAAAGAGACAAGACAAGGTAAAGAAAAAGAAAGAGAGAGAAAGAATAAAAATAAAGGAAATTCAACTAGCATTGAATACATTGTAGAAAATGTGGGTGTGTGTAATTAATGGTGTAGAAATGTGTGTGTGTGTTTAATTCATAAAACAATGCGTGTGTGTGTGTGTTCTTGCTTGCTGGAAACCGAGAGTGAGGGAGAGTAAAAGAGAAAGGAACAAAAATATAGGTGTGGGTGTCCATTTGAGCCGAGAACAAGGAGGAAGAGAGGGAGAGAGAAAACAAATCTTGGTGGGTGTTTTTAGTTCAAACTGAGAGGAAGAAGAATGAAACCTAAATCAGAGTTATGGAATTCAAATAATGATTTTGAGGTACGGGGTGGTATGCAATATGCTCTCCTTAAATCTCTTTGCAAAGAGCATTTCTTTGATTATCCTCTGAATTGTATTTCAACTTGTGCTATCGTTATTTTAGAATTTCGATTGAATATCGTTGAATATTTTGATTTCATTGATCGTGTTCGTGATGTCATTGATCGTATTCTGCGGATATTGAGAAGGGATCGTAGCAGCCAATAGCCGATGCATCGCCAGCCAAGAGACCTGTTAGATCGAGTTGAGGTGGGATGATTGGTGAGGTGTCAGATCTGTGTTAAGATTCTGCATGACGTGTGATATGCAAATATGATATTTGTATCTGTTGATTGAGATACTTTGTGATACTCAATTATTTGGTATTTAATGTCCTTGAGCATATTTTTCCTCGTCATATTGTATACTTCCCCGCTTTATTTAATATTTTCAGGTTGATTTTAGAGAAAAGATCAGAACGAGATAATCAGAGTATTAAAGACGAGAAGATGTTGATGTAATTGATGTTTTAATTGTATTGAGAGATTTATTAATATTGATAGATTTATTTGTATTGGGAGATGATTTTTATAAATAAAATTTTATTAGGACAATTAGTGCTCTGTTATTTTTATTTGGGTGTTTTTATAGCAATTAACATCTCCAAAAAGAAGAAAAATCGGGGCGTTACAAAAGGTCATTGGATGTGTAACATCAATGACGGGGGCTTGGAATGCCTGAATTCATATGCATGACATTGCATGTGTTGAGAGAGCTAGTAAAAGCTTGGGTTGAGTTGCATGTGTGAGACTCATCTCATATCATGACATGATATTGAGGATTCCATTGTTGAATTGCATATTCTTGAATGAAGTGATTGTTATTTGTGAATTGCATGTGAACATTTCATATGCATCTAGGTTAGGGAGTAGCCTCTTTAAGAGATACCCTATTGAGTGTGACTCACCCTTTATGGGGACAATATTTCAGGTGCGGGTCATGCGCCGGTGGACGGCTCTCATTCGGGCTCTCATTGATGAAGAAAAGCCAAAATGTGGCTTTTAAACTATGCTTTTTTAAAACTAAGTTGTAATTTAGTTTTTGGGCACGTAATGTATGTAAATGATTGTAATCGAACTCATATGGACTATGTTTAATGTAAAATTGTATGTTGTTATATGAGTATGGATAAATGAACCCGATGTGGTCAATATTGTATGATTGCACAAGTTGCATTTTGGGTAGAGCCCCTCGTACAAGTAGATTTTGCCCGAATTTTGTTAAGTTATGAATCTCGGTAAATGGGGCATAACGGCATGGTATCGAGTTACACGGTATTCACGGGTATTCTGCGGGTTGATGGGTGATCAACGAGTTGACAAAGGACCCCGGTTTTAGGGACTTCACAATAGAATACTTCAAAACCCCCAAATTATGGGTTTAATCAAATACCCATAACTAAAATCAAACTAGGGTTTCAAACCCACAACACTAAAATCATTTTTATGCATGTCGGTTCATAATTCATGACATACTCAACACTAAATCAAGGTTTATAATAAGTATTTTGCCATCAAACATATAGTAAGCTTTAACTAAAGAAAATACATGAGATACACAATGTAAATGCAAGAGAGATGAAAACTCCACCTAAGAATCAAGAATTCCAAGCCAAGTTCCTAAAATTCCCAAGCAAAACCCAAGCTTTAGAGACCTTTTTCTTCTTTTTTCTTTTTTCTTTTAACTTCTGATAGGGTTCTAAGAGGTATTGGGTGAGAGTGGAATGAAATAATGGGAGAAATGAGGCTGAAATTAAACCCAGTAGTACCGAATTTTACTATTCATGGGGCAAAAAAAAGTATTTTTTTTTTCGAAATTACGGTTTTGCCACTAAACATCTCTAATTTGATCCCTATGACTACCCTAAGGTTTTTTGACGTTCCGGATTCATTTTTAATGTTATTTTAACTTAAAAACATTTAGTTTTATGATTTATGTCAAAACTAAAGTCAATTTACACCCGAAACGTTAAAATTACTATTTTTCCCCTCCAAACCGCTATATGAGTTAAACGTCTATTTCAAGGTTTTCGGACCACTTGGATTCATATATTTTGACCAAAAAAGATTAATATATTTACTTAGTTACCCTTATCAACCTTAAACTCCTCCAAAAATTAAATTTGACCCAAAAGTTAATATGCCTGCACCTTAAACTTACGTGACTATTCCTTTAATAATGATTCAAAGATTCTCTCATCATTTTAATCATTTTAAAAATATTAGAAAGTTAATATCATTTATATTTATATAACACATGAAATCTCACAGTTACATAGTGCCTTAGATAGGGACAATGACTAATCGTACAATAAAACTCCACTATAAACAAAATTGGAAATGTGCAAAGAAGTTGGGGAGATACCTAAAAAAATGACAGATTATGTACACAAAAGGCGTAAAATAGATCAATAATTAGGTTTAGAAATAATTAAAATAAAAAATAATTATTTGACTCATAATTATTGTTCAGATAAATTATAAATATAAGTTAATTTTTTTCAAAATTTTTTTATTAAATATATTTACGTGCAACGCACAATGTTCATTGCTAGTATTACAAAAGGCGGAAAAAAAGGCAAGTGGTTGTGTGATTACCTGATGACTTATGTGCTTGTTGATAATACTATTTTTAGTTAATTTATTTTAAACAAAAAATAAAAAAATAAAATCGTCAAAAAGTAGAAACGTGTTTAATTTCTATTTCACAAAAGTGATCTTGATGAATGATACACTTATATAACTACATATGAAATTACAAGTTTGGACAAGAAAAACAAAAAAATAAAAATAAAAATGTAAAAACCAAACGTTACTTAAAAATTCAAACCTTTCTCACAAACTTACTTAAAAAGTCAAACCTCTCTCATAAACTCTATTAAATGCTAGCCCAAACGTTACTTAAAAATTCAAACCTTTCACGCAAACTCTATTAAATGCTAGTCCACACTTTAGAGGGGAAAAAAACATTGTTCACTCCGTAACCGCTACGAAATAATTCCTTGAACTCTACTAAAATTTTAGAATTGATCACTCAAGTGCAGGTTGTGCGAAGTAATAAAATACTCGGAAGTTCGAGGTCGAACCACAGGGAATTGTGAAAACTTAGAACACAAAGAAAAATAAAAGAAAGTTATTTTGAAAAAAATTGTTGTAGATATTTTGAAATTTGGTTTTAAAACAATAATTAAAAATACTAGAACATCAGGTACTCTCTCTTAAATCCATACAATAATGATTAAAGACTTAGTTCTTAACCCTAGACAAGAATCAAATGTCGGTTGATTCAAGTCACCAAGTTTAACAATAAAACCAAGAGAACACCTTTGTTTATAATCAAAACTTTATTCAGGAACTTGAGTAATCCTTCAATTATATTATTCTGTGAAATAATGATAATCAACTTAAGCATGGAATAACCAGTTATTTGACTCGCGGGGAAATTCAAGCAATCAACGTGGCACAATGACTCAAAGATTTTTACAGAGCAAAAATTTTGCTAAGAAATCAAAAGTTGAATTAACAAAATATCACATATCATTAAGCTCATAAGTCAATAACATTACCGTACTTCATTGAGAGGTCCTCACCTAGCCCTAGCTAAACCTTTTAGCCAGACATGACGAACTAAAATCAAAATAAAAGTATGGGAAAAGAATAATAATGCTAATCCTAATTCCCTCTCTCCATACTAAAATAAATCCTAGGTACATGTAGAAGATATAAGGTTGACTTGGGAGAAATTCCTTTCCAAACAGAAGTCTTTTAAAGTTAAATCCCATGCATAAAATCTTGGGGCCCGCGGGTACAAAATCTATCCAGACTTCGAGCTTGAATTTCGTATATTTAGAGGTTGAATCACGAAATTTTTGTCAAATATACTTTTGTAGCCCTTGAAATTTTATTTCCAACCCCACAAAAATCATGTCAATCTGATATCGGAGTCAAACGTAATGATCACAATACTGAAGACGTATCAAATCCTTATCTTCTATAATACTTTTCCAATCCAACTTTAAATGAGTTTTCTTCAATCTATAACTCTTCTAAGGATTAAATTGCTGATTTATCTTCAAGTCTTTCTATCTCAATCTTGACTCTTTAATCCTTATCAGTTATGATTCTTCCTCTAGTGATTGCTTCACTTGTCTTATCCATTATTACTTTAAATCAACCAATTTATTTGCAAAATAAACCAAACAACTAGAAAAAGTATCAAACTAGAAAATCAAGGAATTTAACACATTTAATCACAAACAATATGCAATTAACCAATCTTTAAATATAATAAAATAACACTTTTGATGGTTAATCAAACTCAATGATATTTGATGGCCAATTTTACACATTACCACGAATAACACACAAAATCGAAAATAACACAATCAATTAAGAGAAATAATATATAGCTTGGGCTAGCATTACACATGAATTATGCATTTATTGATATAGTAAGAAGAAAATGTGTTTACTTTTTATTTTGATTTTCATTCTTAATATAGTATTACTAAAATATTTTAGTAGTAAGTAATTTTTATTAGCATGAATATGACATGAACAAGACACAAAACCAAAATAACATGACTCAAATATAATACTAACAATTTGGTTGACAATCTTAATAATGAATGCAGAGTTTATAAAACGTGACTAGTTTGCAAGTCCAATGTCCACATGGAATAACCTACCAATTTATAATCTTTCACGACTTATATAGAAAAATTTGTTTGAAATACATAAATGAGTGACCATAATGCATTTTAATTGTTGTTGACCATATCACACCCCATTCACCTATAAATTGCAATAGTTAGAACTCTATTTTTCAGCCTAACAGACATGGATTTGGAAGGCAACCTTATGAAAACCATATCCATGGTGAAGGCAGAAATTGAGAAGAAGGAGAAAGAGAATCGAGTGTGTGAGTTGGAATTGATTCTGTGCGATGTAATGGTTAATAAGAAATTGGTCAAGGAACTTAGCCTGGATGATTTACGAGACTTGCGGGGGCTTGTGGATGACAAATTGAAAGAAATTCGCCAAGTGCATGGAGTTGTTAAGGATAACAACTCCGGAGAAGCTAGGGGAGAGAAGAATTAAAAGTAAAGTATGAGTAATTGTACTACCTTTATTAGCCGATAATAAAAGCCTTAGTGCTTTAACAATCTTATGATTAGATATTTTACAAATTGAGTAAGAGTTTTTAATTTTGTAGGCTAAATATCATGAATACCTTTGGATTTTGATGGTAATTTAATATTGACTCGTAATTTAATTTTTTCTTGTCACCCTTGAACTCTTAAAATAACACTAATCAATTTCTGTTGTCTAATTCTTCGTCAAAATAAATGGTTAATAGACCATTGTCCCCAAAAGATTTTAAAAATTTCTCTATACCCCTTAAAGGATTGAAAATCTTACATTTTACCTAGAATTTCTTAATGCTAATAATGTGTCTTTTTTTTTACCTCAATTAAAGATACAAAATTTTGAATAAAATAGGGTGAATGAGACAAATTATTGACATTTAAAGAAATTCACAATTCCGTACATGAATCTACTCTTTGAAGGGGCAAAGGGGGAAAAGTGTAAGGCCGGCCCAAAGGGTAGGCAACTAAAATGTTCGGGGCCCCAAATAAATTTTTTGGATCTAGGTTCAATTAAGTCTAATTTATTTTCAAAGTTCCTAATACAATTTTTGACTAATATTTAATAAAGTCTGGTTTCACTTCAAGGGCCCCAAATAAAATTTTTAGACTCGAATTCAATTAAGTTTAATTTTATTCTAGAGGCCTAAATAAAACTTAGGCTTAATTAAGTCTAGTTTTATTTTTAAGGCATCAAATTAAATTTCACACCCATGTTCAAAAAAATCAATCTGTCAGTCCGATCATCCACTAGGATATATGGCTGCTCCTCCTCCTGCTTTTGTTGTGGCTCTTCAGGTGGTTAGAAATCTACATCTCTTGGAAACTGGACTGCTTGTGGCTCGGGTGGTATCTCTTGCTTTGCCTCTGCCTGGATTCCATGGCTCTTTTTCAAAGAAATCTTGTCTAGTGGTGCCAAATGCTTCACAGTCAGCCGTGATGGATTTGATATCACTCCCTTCTGTCTACACAAATCAGATACTAAAATAGCAAAAAGAAGTGAGAGTTTTTTTATTTTCCACTGTTAGTATCATTTGATCCATAATCAGAGTCGGCAGGTCAATAGTATGTCCCATTTCCAAAGAGTATAGAAAATATGCTTTCTCAGTGAAGACTTGATTTTTCTAGGATTGGGGCAGCAAATTATTCATAGTAATCTAGTTCAAAATTTGATATTTATCAATTAAGTCTCCTTGCTTATTGTATTTGTTGAGCCTACCCTAGACATAATCCAGATTCCTAGTCAACTCAATCCTAACATTAGACATACCAGGCAGCGAGGTAAGAGGGTATTGGGGATTAGGGTGTCTCGGAATAGGGTAGGTAACGTAACTTAAAATTTTATTCCTCTAACATATGCAAGCAATTTCCTTGGCCCAGTTACTTCGTCATTACTATAAATTTTGTGTACCAAGCATTCATAAGCAATACCCACAGTTTTCATATAATTTAACCATCCCTGTGCCACTAAATTTTATCTAACCCCAATGTGCTCAAAATTTTCGTACATAACAGGCCTTTCCGCAATGATAGTTTTAGATAAAAAAAAATGGGTATGATACCAAATTTGTTGCTCAATATTCTCAAACATATCATTATCAAATTGATTTTGAACCTGGGGTTACTCCTCTTCTTGCGGCATTGCTGGGGGCGGTGGAGAGAGTCCTCACCTCGGACAGTTTGAAGATGCACCATCCTTGCGAGCTCTTGATTTCCTTCTTGGATCCATAATGAAGATCTTGAATTTCTTGACAAAAAATGGATTTTTCAAGATTTCAACTGGTAAAAGTCTATATAATAGGATGGGTAGGTGTTTAATCGGAGCAGAATCGAAGAAAAATTGATGGGTTGGACAGATTTGAGGAGAGAAGGCAGTTTGATTCGCTGGTTTTTGAAAAATCTGCTGCGAGTGAAGGCAAACTGATCTAGTTCATGAATAGGCTGGTTTTATAGGAGGCAGTATCGTCCGGATGTCGCCGCCACCACCATCTGGACGATGCTCATTCACTGGTTTTAGCAGCTTTCTGTCTTGCAATTTCTTGATTCCAGTTGGCAGTTAAGAATCCTGCAATCCATAAAAGTCCACATTAATTTAAAATTCTTTATTGTATCAATTAACTTCCTAATTAAAATGTATCAATATTAAAACACTAACTTAAAAATGCAACTTTCTAAAATATAAAATTAAACACACCAAAATGACACACCCAAGAGACTATGTTCCTAATTGTTTACAGAAAAGGATTTCAATTCTTAATCTGACTCTTCCGATTCCGATAGATTAGTGAACTGGCCAATCTCATGTCACACATATCTTGTAAGCATTGAACTGGTATAAGATGGCGTGTTAGGGAAATTCTTACGTTGCCCATACTGAATCCAATCGAGATGATCAAGTGCACAACCGTATATTGGTTGAGAACACTGATTAAATTCCTTCATATGCATGAGTTGATCACATTGTTCACACCCACTAAGATGTCTTGCTCGCTGATGCTTAGCGTTTGAACTTTTTCCACACAAAGGTTTTGGTTGACTTCCAATTATCTCCTCCTTTCTAACTCCTCTTGCTTTTATCATTATCAGATGGTGCACTTCCATCGGGAATGTGCGTAACACACTAAGACTAAAACAAAAGAGTTTTTTGAAATTTATTCAAAAAGGCTCACTATCTGGTTTTTTAACGCCTGTCAGTCACAAAAAACGATTATGGATTGTTTCATTTCCCCAACCTAAATTTAACATTGTCTTCAATGTATAACATCATAAAGTAAAAATTTAAAGACAATTACTATTAAGGTCTGGAATTGAAACAAATCCATAGTGCAAAACCCTAATTTGCAAAACAAACAACGATACCATTAGTACTATTATTTACAAACAATCACACATAATAACTTATCAAGGCACATACTCTAGTTCCATTAGCTGAATGGAATCCACATTTCAAATAAATTCATCATAATATGGCTTAAGTCTTTGACCATTCACTTCAAAAATATTTTCACTTAACAGATTTTCAATTTCAACTGCCCCATGTTCAAAAACTTGTTTAACAATGTATGGACCTGTCCACTTAGACCTTAACTTGCTAGGAAATAGGCGGAGCTTTGAATTGTATAACAAGACTTTTTGAGATGGTACAAAGGACTTCCGCACAATATTTTTATCATGAAAAATTTTCATTTGGGCCTTGGAAATTTTTGCATTTTTATATGCTCCATTTCTCAACTCTTCCAATTCAATAATCTGAAGCTTGCAGGATGCACTTGCTTTGCTTATATCAAAATTCATCATTTTGAATGCCCAATATGCTCAATGTTCCAATTCCACAGGTACGTGACATGGTTTACCATAAACCAACCGATAAGAAGAAATTCTCAAAGTGGTTTTATATGCAGTGTGGTAAGCCTAAAGCACATCAGTCAGCCTCAAGGACCAATCTTTGATCTGGGTTAACTATTTTTTCCAAAATATATTTTATCTCCCTATTGGCTAATTCAACTTGTCCACTTGTCTGAGGATGATAAGGGACATATACTTTGTGTAAAATTAAATATTTCTTCATTAAATTTTCAAAAGATTTATTGCAAAAATGTGCACCGCCATCACTTATAATAGCTTGAAGAATTCCAAATCTAGCTAAAATATTTTCTTTTAAAAATCTAATCACAATGCAGTGATCATTATTTCGACAAAGAATTGCCTCAACCTATTTAGAAACATAATCAATAGCAACCAGAATGTATAGATGTCGAAAGGAAGACGTGAAAGGTCCCATAAAGTTAATGCCCCAACAATCAAAAATTTCAATCACCAAAATAGAGTTTAAAGGCATCATGTTTCTTTTTAAAATATTTCTCAACCTTTGACATCAATCACAATTTAGATAAAAAAACATGTACATCCTTAAAAAGAGTGGCCCAATAAAATTCACAGTACAAAATTTTAGCGGCTGTCTTTTTTGAAGAAAAATGCCCACCATAAGCTTCAGAATGGCAAAAAGAAATTGTGACGCCCCAAAATCCGGGGGTCCGTTGATTACCCATCAACCCGCGGAACACCCATAGATACCGAGTAACTCGATATCACACTGTTATGCCCCATTTACCGGGGTCCATAACTTAACAAAATTTGGGCAGAGTATCCTTCGTACAGGGAGCTCTACCCAAAACCCAACCTGTGCAATTTAACTTCACATGACCCATCTGAGGCCCAATATAAAAAAAATGACCGCACCGGTCCATTTATAAGTAAACATTGGCCACACCGGGTCCAATTATCCATACTTATATCAAAACATGCAAGATTACTTTAACATTAGTCTATATAATGTCTATTACAATTAATTTGCATAATTTACATGCCAAAGACCAAGTTTTCATAACTCTTTTACAAAAACTCAAAATAAGGCCATAAGTCGGCCCCCTTCATGCCTGATGCTCTCCAAGTGAGCCATCCACCGGTGCAAACCCAACACCTGAAATGTTTCCCGTATAGGGTGAGCCAACGCCCAGTAGAGTAGATCCTACAAATGCTACTCTCCCCCTAGATGCTCATGCTCATACAACATTCATTTGCAACATATAAACAATCATTCCTTATAAGGATATGCATTCTAAGTTAGAATGCAACAATACCATGCCATGAAATGAGATGACACTCACTCATGCACTTCAACCCGAGTCCTCACCGACTCCCACTACACGATGCAATGCCAAAGTGTTTCATTCCATCATTTATGTTCACATCAAATGACATTTTTCAAAACTAGGGTCTTTCTTGGGGTTGGATGTTCATGAACTTACACCAAGGGTCATCCATACCCACACACTTTATGGACTCTTACACCAATGGAGTGCATCTCCCAAATCACCGGGTCTTGCACCCGAGAGGTCGTCATGCCTCTTCTTGCTAACCCCAACCCAATTTATCATGCAACCAAGCGGCTGAGCTAGGTCTTTGACCTAACTTTTCCCAAGCCATACCGTCAATCACCAAGTGTGGTGTTGACATTAACCATGCACACACCCATGTGATGAGATGCTTCCGTACATATGCAATGCCATGTCCCATTGGACACAACATAATGCTCAATATGTCAAGAACAACACATGAACAATTTCAACACATCCATGGTAAATTTATATCCTAAGCATATAAATACCATATTCATCTCAATGTTAATATATCAACACATGCATATATCAACAAGCACATTCAATTCTATATCATATCATAAGCATATGATTCCACAAGTTAAACTTAAGCATGTTATTTCAATTCAATCAAAACAACAATTTCCAAATACTCAAGGCATTTCACCAAACACCTTCAAGGCATAATTTATATAACACATAGCATGCCTTTAATTTCACTAAGTTTCATAATAAATCACATGTAACTTCCATATACCAAAATCAAGCTAGCAATTAGCTTAAGCCTTTTCTATGCTCACTTTTCCATTTCCATAACATAAACCTACATATATATCAATACATAAGTTACATATGTCAATCACATGTAACTTCCATATACCAAAATCAAGCTAGCAATTAGCTTAAGTCATCTATGCTCACTTTTCCATTTCCATATGCATAAATATATCAAACCCTTAAACTATTAACATCTAAGGAAAGATTAATCCAAGGTAGGAAGAACCCTACCTCTTGAAGCTTGAAATGAAGACTAGGCTTCAAGAACACACCAAGAACACCCCCAAGAACTCAAGACTTTGATTTCTCCAAAACTTTGCCTTTTGATCTTCGGTGAAACTCTTCGTTCTTGGTACCCACGCATAGCCCTAGTCACGTAGAACAACTTTAATTCTTGACTCGAGCGATTCCGAGTGACGGAACTCCGAGAAATCAAGGAGAAAGGTTCAAGAACAATGAGTTTTTTCTCTTCTCTCTCTCTTGGCCGGCCAAACAAGAACAAGTGGGCTAAAAATCTGATTTTCTAAGATATTTACCCTTATTTATAATTTTAAATACTTGGCCCACGTCGCGCCACGTGTCCTTCGCTTAATCGGATCCGATTTCGTCCCGAAACGACTAATTACATTACGGGTTAAGTTCAAATTAATTTTATTTGAACTTTTAATCAAAAATAATTAATTTTGGGTTTATCGCTTTTAGGGACCTCGGTGAGGTCATCCGCCACCTAGTCTTCTCGAACGACATGCAAAAATCTGACTTAACTCGGAATTCGACGAAATTTGATATGGTGACTATATTTCATGATACGAGTCCAACGGCGAAGTCCGTTGTGTCATACGAGGTCTATAGAACACGTATTTTAATTTTGCATTATAGTGGCAAAATGACCATTTTGCCCCTTTAAAAAAAATTCAAAATTTCTCGGATTTTACAGAAATAACTTGACCTATTTTATGATTGGGTACACAATGCCTTATTATCTGATCCTTATAGTTACTGAATACATAGGGTACACATTGCCAAAGAAATTGCGTATCTCTCTTAAAAATTTCTGTTTATCGGTCAAGGTATAGTGAAAAAGAATGGTACATGTGGCTAAATAGTTAGCTATATCTGCATACCATGGTAGCTTTGTTATTGCAAACAATTTCTCATCAGTAAAATTTTCCTTGATCGGTATTGACTCCTCTTTTATATTATAATTCAATCTTGATTCTTTGATAATAAGATCAAATTCTTGAAGTAACAGTATCCACCGTAGGAGATGTGGCTTTGCATCCTTCTTTGTAAGCAAGTACTTCAAAGCTGCATGATCAGTAAACACAATAATTGAGGATCCAACTAAATATAATCTGAATTTATCTAAAGCAAATACTACAGCAAACAATTCTTTTTCTATGGTAGAATAATTCATCTATGCATCATTCAAAGTTTTACTTGCATAGCAAATCACATAATGTCGTTTATCTTTCCTTTGTCCTAAGACAACCCCTACAACATAATCACTAGCATCACACATTAATTCAACGGGTAAGGACCAATCAAGAGGTTGCATAATTGGTGCAGAAATAAGCATGCTCTTAATTTTATCAAATGCTAATTGACATGCTGCATTCCAATCAAATGGTACATCCTGACATAGAAGATTACACATTGGTATAGATATCAAACTAAAATCTTTAATGAACCTTCTATAGAATCTTGCATGACCTAGAAAGGACCGAACAATATTTGGTGGAAGGAGATTAGCTATCAAATCAATCTTTGACTTATCAACTTCAATTTCCTCAGCAGAAACAACATGACATAAAATAATGCCTTGTGTAACTATGAAATGACATTTTTCCTAATTCAAAACAAGGTTTGTCTCCTTACATCGAGTAAGGATCTTTTCAAGGTTTTCTAGACACAATTCAAATGAATCACCATACATAAAAAAATCATCCATAAAGAATTCTAAAAATCGCTCCACCATGTCATTGAAAATACTTAACATACAACACTGAAAAGTAGCTAGAGCATTTCACAATCCAAATCACATTCTTTTATAAGCAAAAGTGCCAAAAGAACATGTAAACTTAGTTTCTCCTGGTTATCAATTGTTGTTTCAAGTTAGTTGTAGCCAGAGTACCCTACCAAAAAATAATAAAACACATGTCCAACTATCCTTTTAACAACTTGGTTTAGGAAAGGTAGATGAAAATGGTCTTTTCTGGTAAGAGAATTTAGTTTCCGATAGTTAATACACATAGGCCAACCAGTGTCTGTATACATAGGGACCAATTCATTTTCTTGATTCCTCACTACCGTGACACTAGAATTTTTGGGTACTACTTGTGTAGGGATGACCCATTTACTATCAGATATAGGATATATAATATAAGTATCTAATAGTTCAAGCACTTCAGCTTGAACAACTTCCTTAAGATGTGGATTTAACCTACGTTGCGGCTGTCTGAAGGGTTTAGAGTCTTCTTCCAAGTATATATAATGAGTACAGAGAAGAGGATTTAATCCCTTAATGCTAGCTTCTGTTCAACCTATAAAACTCGGGTAAATTTAAACTTTTTATAAGAAAGGACAAAACGATAAATTGTCACTACGGTGCGGGTTGAGAACCCTTATTTTTCTAGACTCGGATGATGAAATGGACCTCACCGTTGGATTCCTCTCGCGAAATCTAGTTACCCAGACAAATTTCGTCAGATTTCGAGATAGTCAAATTTTTCGCGTTTTACGAGGCGGTTGGGTCTCGGGTGACTCAAAAACGAAATTTTTAATAAAATTTTGAAATTTAGAAAATAATTTAAAGTAAGTTGAAATAAAAATATTTGAACTTGAACCGCAGCAAAATTTAATCGTTTCGGGGCGAAAACTGACCCGGGAAAGGGGAGGCGTGTGGCGCAACGTGGACCAAGTGTTAAAGGGTATAAATAGGGACAAAAATCCGATTTTTTTTGACTAAAATCTCTGCTGATTCCAGTGTGTAAATGTGTGAGGAAGAATAGAGAGAAATGAGAGAAAAAAAGAGAGATTTTAAAGCTTCTCGCTATGATCTACGGAGCTCCGTCGCTCGAATCAACTCGAGCCAAGAATCAAATTCGATCTCCTCGATGAGGGCCACACTTACGTACCAAAAAGAGCGAATTTCACCGAACTTTTCGAGACGAAATTTTGGAGAAATCAAGGTTTGGGCTTGGGGGTGTATTCTTGGAGCTTACCAACGTTCTTTTACGCTTCAAGATGTAGAGTTTTCATCCTGACTAGATTTATTTCCAACCTAGGATGAATATATAAAATGGGTGGACTGTTTTGTGTATTTTAACACTTGCCTATTATAGTTGGTTTAATGAAAATGGGTAGGCTCAATTCTAGTGTGAATAGGTAATTAAAAATTGCTAGTTTGTGATTTCTTGGAAGTTTTGATAATTGGGTATGTGGAAATCATTTGATCTGATTTTTTTTGAGTTATGTGATAAATTTGGTCATTTTATGTGATTACATGATTTGGTGCCTTGAAGGTATTTGATAAAATGCCTATGTGAAATAAAGTGTGTTAATTGCATGAGATTATGTGATAACATGCTTGGATGATGTGGTAAAGTGAAATCATATGCTTATGCTATGAATTACAATTGGAAATGTAAATGCTGATATGTTCTTATGATATATTGGCATTGGGGGTGAATTATGAAAATTATATGCTTAGGATGTAATTATCCATGGCATGTGTTGAAATGTTGTAAAAATGATTTATATGGCATTCATTACATATGGATATGATATTGATGTTGCAATTGCTCATTACATTGCATATGCACGGAGGCATCACATTCATGGACATGAGACATGAGTGTGGGTGTGTGTGCTTGTTGTTAGGTAAAACACCATCCTTGGTGGTTGACAAGTAGACTCGGTATAGTTGGACCAAGGTTCAACAGAGTCGCATGGATTGCATGAAAAACTTGTGTCGGGTATAATAAGAAGGGCTAGATACTCCCTCGGGTGCAAGATCCGGTTACTAGTTTATACACTTCCGTCGGTACAAGTCCAAAAAAGTGTATCGGTGTGCAGAATCGGTGGTGCGACACCAAAAATCCGCTACCCAACAAAGACACATGATTTTGTTTCATACAAAAATGTCATCGGATGCATAACATCAATGGCGGATTTATTATACATTGGCATTGCATTGTGTCATAGGAGCCGGTGAGGGCTCGGGTTAAGTACATGAGTGAGTCTTATCTCATTTCATGGCATGACATGGTAGAATTCCAACATTGAATTGCATACTCTTGTTTGGGATGGTTGTTGCTTGTTGAATGTTGCATGTGACATTTCATATGCATCTTGGTTGGGGAGTAGCCTCTTTAGGAGTTACCCTATTGAGCATGGCTCACCTTTTATGGGGACAACATTTCAGGTGCGGGGTACACACTAGTGGAAGACTCTCACTTGGGGCCTCAAGGATGAAGAAAAGCCGACTTGTGGCTTTCAATTCACGTTTTGTAAAACTATTGTGAAAAACTATGCTTTTGTAAAACATTCGCTAAGTTATTTTTTGGGCATGTAATGTATGTAAAAGAATTGTAATCGAACTCATATGGACTAATTTTAATGTAACATTGCATGTTATTATATGAATATGGATAAATGAACCCAGTGTGGTCAATGTTGTATGATTACATAGGTTGTGTTTTGGGTAGAACTCTCCGTACAAAGGAGACTCTGCCCAAATTTTGTTAAATTATGGATCACGATAAATTGGGCATAATGGTGTGATATCGAGTTACACGGTATACATGGGTATTCTGCGGGTTGATGGGTGATCAACGGGTTGACAAAGGACCCCCAGTTTTTGGGGCGTCACAGCTTGATATCCGAGCTTAGGTATACAATTTACCTAGGGCTTGATGGGGCATGAGTCTAGACCATTGCATTCATTGTGTATTTCATGTTATGTGTTTTAATATGCTACATATTATGTGTTATTTGTTATGTGAAGTATATGCATGGTGAAATGTATGTGGAAAAGAGACAGTAGGGTAGAGAACATGACCTTGGGGGTCAAAAAAGAGAATGAACGGGATGGTTAAGGGTGTAAATGTCTAGTAGTGGTGGCACAAGTTCTACTAATGAGACAATCAGAGAAATCTCAAATGTTCAACTTTGATCCCTACTTTGGCATACTAAGTTAGTGCTCTATTATTATCTGACTTGTGTGAGGGATTTGGGCTTAGAGGTTAGAACCTTGGAAGAGCGATTGCATGTGAGTTCTCCCCTAGGAGCTAGGGTGAGTATTGATTAGATATGTCGGGATTGTGAGTTAGAGATCTCGGGGATTCTACTCACCATGGACCTTAGGGTCCTGAACATGTCGAAGTTTGATGTCATCCTTGGGATGGACTGGTTGGCGGCACACTGAGTCGTCATTGATTGTGATCGGAAGATGGTCACTGCCTACACACCGGACGGTGTCTGTTTCAAGTTTCAGGGGGAAAAGCACGATGCTTTACCCCAAGCCGTATATGAATCTCGATGGCACGAGCAGTTAATGGGTTGGCTAGCAAGCCTTACCCTAGAGAACGAGGCGAGACAGAAGATGGGTCTGCCTCGAGTGGTTTGTGACTATGAGGATGTTTTTCCGGATGAACTACCGAGATTATCTCCACATAGGGATGTAGACTTCACTATTGAGTTGCACCCTGGTACATCGCTCATTTCTATGACTCCGCATAGAATGACACCTGCAGAGTTGCAAGAACTCAAGGTCCAGTTGCAAGAATTAATGGACAAGGGGTTCATTAGACCGATCACCTCACCTTGGGGCGCTCCGGTGTTGTTTTCCAAGAAGAAGGACAAGACCCTTCGGCTATGCATAGACTACCGGCAGTTGAATAGGGTTACTATCAAGAATAGATACCCTTTGCCGAGGATTGATGATTTATTTGATCAACTAAAAGGGGCACGGGTCTACTCCAAGATAGATCTATGCACGGGTTACCATCAGTTAAGGGTTAGGGAGGTGGATATCCCTAAGACGGCGTTTAGGACGCGGTATGGGCATTTCGAGTTTATCGTCATGCCTTTTGGATTGACGAATGCCCCGACGGCATTCATGGATCTCATGCATAGGGTATTCCAACCCTACTTAGATCAGTTTGCCGTGGTCTTTGTTGACGACATTTTGATCTACTCCAAGTCTGAGGAGGAGCATGAGGGTCACTTGAGGGTTGTTCTCCAGACCTTGAGGGATCATCAGTTGTATGCCAAGTTTATCAAGTGTGAATTTTGGCTCACGGAGGTGAAATGCTTGGGACACGTGGTATCGGCTTTGGGTGTGTCAGTTGATCCGGAGAAGGTTGAGGCGATTATGAGTTGGGAGAGGCCGAAGTCAGTCTTCGAGATACACAATTTCTTGGGATTGGCGGGGCATTACAGGAGGTTCATTGAGGACTTCTCTTGACTAGCTGCACCTATGACCAGGTTGACCCGGAAGGAGGTCAAGTTTCAGTGGGATAAATCGTGTGAGAAGACATTCCAAGAGTTGAAAAGGAGACTTACTTCAGCTCTTATTCTGATTGTTCCAGAGAGGGGACAGAGGTACACAGTGTACTGTGATGCCTCCAAGGACGGACTTGGATGTGTTTTGATGTAGTCCAGGAGGGTGGTAGCTTATGGTTCTAGGCGGACACGAGTAGAACTACCCCACGCATAATATGGAGCTGGCAGCCATTGTCTTTTCCTTGAAGGCTTGATGCCACTACTTATATGGTGATCAGTTCAAGGTATTTTCAGACCATAAAATTCTGAAGTACATCTTTACACAGCGGGACCTCAACACGAGGCAACACAGGTGGATGGAGTATTTGGAAGACTACGACTTCACTTTGCATTACCATCCCGGTAAGGCAAATGTGGTGGCTGATGCACTCAGTCGGAAGTCATGGGGAGTCTTGGCTAGTGTGGCTTCCCGGGAGTGGCAGATGCTCGAGACTGTGGGTTAGTTCGAGCTACAC
This sequence comes from Ilex aquifolium, assembly GCA_951799425.1. Classification (NCBI taxonomy): domain Eukaryota; kingdom Viridiplantae; phylum Streptophyta; class Magnoliopsida; order Aquifoliales; family Aquifoliaceae; genus Ilex; species Ilex aquifolium. The sequence continues at coordinate 15,274,524 of OX637397.1, read as the reverse complement.
TACAGGGGTCAGGCTCAGGGCACTTTGGAGAGTTTGGTGGCTACGCCTTCCCTACTGAGCAGAGTGATCGAGTCCTAGGGGTAGGACACGGAGATTTTGTCCATAAGGGACCGGGTACAGTCGGGTGCAGGTGACAAGGGCTGGGTCATTCACACGGATGGTAGTCTTCGGTATAAGGGAAGGGTTGTGGTTCCCCATTCTATGGATCTGAGATAGGAGATCCTTAGGGAATTTCATTGCTCCCGTTTTGCTGTGCATCCAAGTGGCACGAAGATGTACCATGATCTTCATCGTCAATACTATTGGAGCGGGATGAAGAGGTACGTCGGAGATTTCGTTAGACGATGTCTCACGTGTCAGCAGGTCAAGGCTGAGTACCAGAGACTTGCAGGATTGCTCCAGCCTTTGGAGGTGGCTGAGTGGGAGTGGGAGCACGTCATGATGGATTTTGTGACCCACTTGCCACGGACATCGCGGGGACATGACGCGGTGTGCGTGATAGTGGACCGGCTTACAAAGTCGGTACACTTTTTGGCGGTGCAGATGACCTTCACATTGGAGGAATTCTATAGACTGCATATATGAGAGATTGTCTGGCTACATGGGGTGCCCGTATCTATAGTATCGGATCGGGATCCCATGTTTACGGCTCATTTTTGGGAGAGTTTCCAGCGGACAATGGGGACACAGTTGATGATGAGCACATCTTTTCATCCCCAGACGGACGATCAGTCGAAGAGGACCATCTAGACTTTAGAGGACATGCTAGGTGCATGCGTTCTAGATCTCAAGAGTAGCTGGGAATATCACCTACCCTTAGTGGAGTTCGCCTACAATAATAGTTATCAGACGAGCATACAGATGACACCCTATGAGACACTTTATGGGAGGCCTTTTCGTTCTCTGATTTGTTGGACGGAGGTTGGAGAGAGACCCTCTACGGGTCTGAATTTGGTTAGAGACACCTCGAAGAAGGTGGACTTGATATGGAAGCGCCTTCTCACGGCTTAGAGCCGGCAGAAGAACTATGTCGACAGACGACGACGACCTCTGGAGTTTGAGGTGGGAGATTATGTGTTCTTGAAGGTAATGCCTAAGAGAGGAGTGGTCAGGTTCGGCAAGCGAGGAAAGTTGTCGCCGAGGTATATCGGGCCCTTCGAGGTACTTGAGAGGGTTGGCACAGTTGCTTACCGATTGGCGTTGCCGCCAAATTTATCGGGTGCTCATGCGGTGTTCCATGTCTCTATGCTCCAGAAGTATACTCCAGATCTGACACACATGGTGGATTGGGGTGAAGTTGATTGTTGATGCAGATAGGACCTTCGAGGAGGGACCGATGAGTATCATGGATAGCCAGGAGCAGGTTTTACGAGGCAAGACCGTGAGGCTAGTGAAGGTGTCGTGGCAGCACCGAGGAGTGGAGGAGGCAACATGGGAGCGTGAGGACATTATACGCATCAGTTATCATTTCTTGGTCGAGGATGGAGGTACATTCTTATGGTCATTTAGTATTATATGACTGTTGCATATGCATATGGTTGAATGTGCATGTGTGAATTTCGGGGATGAAATTCTTTTAAGGGGAGGGGGAGAATGTAAAATCCGGGTAAATTTGAACTTTTTATGAGAAAGGGCAAAACGGTAAATTGCTACTACGGTGCGGGTTGAGAAGCCTTATTTTTCTAGAGCTCGGATGATGAAACGAACCTCACCGTTGGATTCGTCTCGCGAAATCTAGTTATCCAGACAAATTTCGTCGGATTCCGAGATAGTCGGATTTTTTGCGTTTTACGAGGCAGTTGGGTCTCAGGTAACCCAAAAACGAAATTTTTAATAAAATTTTGAAAGTTGAAAAATAATTTAAAGCAAGTTGAAATAAAAATATTTGAACTTGAACCGGAGTGAAATTTAATCGTTTCAGGGCGAAAACGGACCTGGGAAAGGGGAGGTTTGTGGCGCGACGTGGACCAAGCGTTAAAGGGTATAAATAGGGACAAAAATCTGATTTTTTTGACTAAAATATCTGCTGATTCCAGTGTGTAAACGTGTAAGGAAGAATAGAGGGAAATGAGAGAAAAAAATAGAGATTTCAAAGCTTCTCGCTACAATCTACGGAGCTCCGTCGCTCGAATCAAAGTCGATCTCCTCGACAAGGGCTACACTTACGTACCAAAAAGAGCGAATTTCACCGAAGTTTCCGAGACGGAATTTTGGAGAAATCAAGGTTTGGGCTTGGGGGTGTATTCTTGGAGCTTACCAACGTTCTTTTACTCTTCAAGAGGTAGGGTTTTCATCCTAACTATGTTTATTTCCAACCTAGGATGAATATATGAAATGGGTGGGCTATTTTGTGTATTTTAACACTTGCCTATTATAGTTGGTTTAATGGAAATGGGTAAGCTCAATTCTAGTGTGAATTGGTAATTAGAAATTGCTAGTTTGTGATTTCTTGAAAGTTTTGATAATTGGGTATGTGGAAATCATTTGATCTGATTTTTTTTGAGTTATGTGATAAATTTGGGCATTTTATGTGATTACATGATTTGGTGCCTTGAAGGTATTTGATAAAATGCCTATGTGAAATAAAGTGTGTTAATTGCATGAGATTATGTGATAACATGCTTGGATGATGTGGTAAAGTGAAATCATATGCCTATGATATGAATTACAATTGGAAATGTAAATGTTGATATATGTTTATGATATATTGGCATTGGGGTGAATTATGAAAATTATTTGCTTAGGATGTAATTATCCATGACATGTGTTGAAATGTGGTAGAAATAATTTATATGGCATTCATTACATATGGATATGATATTGATGTTGCAATTGCTCATTACATTGCATATGCACGGATGCATCACATTCATGGGCATGAGGCATGAGTGTGGGTGTGTGTGCTTGTTGTTAGGTCAAACACCATCCTTGGTGGTTGACAAGTGGATTCAGTATAGTTGGACCAAGGTTCAACAGAGTCGCATGGGTTGCATGAAAAACTTGTGTCGGGTATAACAAGAAGGGCTAGATACTCCCTCGGGTGCAGGACCCGGTTACTGGTTTATACACTTCCGTCGGTGCAAGTCCGAAAAATTGTATCGTTGTGCTGAACCGGCGATGCGACACCAAAACTCCGCTAGCCAACAAAGACATATGATTTTGTTTCATACAAAAATGTCATCGCATGCATAACATCAATGGTGGATTTATCATACATTGGCATTGCATTGTGTCGTGAGAGCCGGTGAGGGCTCGGGTTAAAGTGCATGAGTGAGTCTCATCTCATTTCATGGCATGACATGATAGAATTATGTGAGGTTCCTGTTAAGGATGCACAGTCCTGGAATCCCACATCTGCTGGAAGAGGGGGAGTTGCTAGGCTTATTAGTAGGCTCCTTTCCTTACATGTTAAGAGGCCTTTTCCCAAGAATACTGGGAGAAACAAAACCGTGAGGGCCAATGGGCCCAAAGCGGACAATATCTTGACATGTGGAGGGGGTGTTACAGAGTGGTATCAGAGCCGACCCTTGCTTGGTCCGAGGGTGGGGCCCTGCCGTGCCGCGTGTGGGCAGGAGGTTACTGGTAAGTATGCCTATGCTGCACGGGGACGTGCAGCCCTAAGGGGGGTGGATTGTGAGGTTCCTGTTAAGGATGCACAGTCCTGGAATCCCACATCGGCTAGAAGAGGGGGAGTTGTTGGGCTTATTAGTAGGCTCCTTTCCTTACATGTTAAGAGGCCTTTTCCCAGGAACACTGGGAGAAACAAAACTGTGAGGGCCAATGGGCCCAAAGCGGACAATATCTTGACATGTGGAGACTTTGGTACAAAACCAAAATGGTAACAACAACCACAATGGTGGAGCTCATCCTCTCGCTCAAGTACCGGGCAATGGGAACGGGGACCGAAGGATGATAGCCCTTCGGGAATTCTTAAGACAACGACCACCCAACTTCCAAGGGAGCTCCAATCCTTTGGAGGCGGATAGATGGATCCGCCGAGTGAAGAAGATCTGTGATGGCATGGGAGTTGCCGAGGAGTTGAGAATTGGTTTGGCGACCTACCTGTTTGGGGGGGAGGCCGACTATTGGCGGGATGCCATAAAGAGGAGAAGGGACATCGACACACTCACTTGGGAAGAGTTCGATCAACTTTTCCAAGATAAGTACTTCCCTGAATCGGTCAGGGACAGAATGAAGGCAGATTTTCTTGCACTACGACAGGGTAGTATGACCGTGGCTGAGTATGAGAGGCGGTTCGACGAGCTCTCCTTTATGCTACGGGATTTATATCGACTGAGGCCGACAGGGCCAAGCGCTTCGAGTAGGGTCTGAGGCCGGTCATTAGGGAGAAGCTGGTGGCTCTCAGGATCCGTGATTTTGGGGACTTGGTGGACAAAGCTGCACTGGTAGAGAGAGACATAGAGGATAGCCAGCGACGACAGGGCTTCTCGAGAGGAGGTCCGATTCGGACGGGTGCTAGCACTAGTGGGGCACAGAGACCGACACCATACCGTCGCCCAGACCAGACAGGTGGACATCGACTTTTGACAGCCCGAGGAGAGGGAGACACTCAGACTAGAACCGGTATTACCCCAAGATCCTGCTTTGCATGCGGAGGTGTGGGACATATTCGGATGTATTGCCCAGTTTTTCCACCTCAGGGGCCTATCCAGACCGCCAGACCGGTACCAGCCGCCCAACCACCACCACCGAGGCCTGCACCGCAGCGACCGATACAAGCTCAAGCCCCCGGCGGCGCTAACCAAGGACGAGTATTTGCTTTGACTCAGCCGGAGGAGGACATTGCCAATGCCGTTGTGGAAGGTATCGTCCTTATTTATAATTCTTGGGCCCGAATATTATTTGACCCCGGTGCAACACACTCATTTGTACGCACGACATATGCACTTGATTTGGAATTGAGTTTCGCGAAGCTAGAACATGTTATGAACATTAGGTTGCCCACGGGAGAACGGTTAGATACTAGCCGAGTCTGCAAGGGTTGCGTGCTTCGCATTGGGGAGCACGAATTGATTGTGGATTTGATTGCTTTAGAGATAAAGGGGTATGATGTGATTTTCGGGATGAACTTGTTGTCCGCTTTCCGGGCGATAATGGATTGTTTCCGCAAGCGGATTACATTTCAGTTGCTGAGAGGAGTCATTTTCAGTTTTGTGAATAACCGAGATTCTTCCCATCCATTTCCTACTACATGTAGTAGATTCTTAAAAGCGAAATCGGGAAGTCATTTGAGTTTCTTAGCTAGCTTGATGGGAGATGACAGGGATAAAATCCATACGGATGTGGTGTTAATTGTAGCGGAGTTTTCAGATGTTTTTCCCGAGGAATTACCCGGATTACTGCCACATAGGAAAATTGAGTTCAAGATCGATCTTTATCCGGGAACCGAACCCATATCCATTGCTCCCTATCGGATGGCACCTTTGGAGTTGAAGGAGCTAAGGAAGCAGTTGGATCACTTGTTGGCGATTTGGTTTATCCGTCTAAGCACTTCCCCTTGGGGAGCCCCGGTCCTCTTTGTGAGGAAAACGGATGAGACTCTACGGTTGTGCACGGATTATCGGAGGTTGAATCGGGTTACCGTGAAGAATAAGTATCCGTTGTCGAGAATTGATGACTTATTTGATCAGTTGAAGGGTTCGAAGTATTACTCCAAGATTGATCTTCGTATGGGGTATCATCAACTGCGGGTTAAGGAGGAGGATATTCCTAAGACTGCTTTCCGTACCCGGTATGGCCATTTCGAGTATACAGTGATGCCGTTCGGATTAACTAATGCCCCCGTAGCCTTCATGGATTTGATGCACAGAGTCTTCCGACCTTACCTCGATCAATTTGTCATTGTGTTTATTGATGACATATTGATTTACTCACTGACTTAGGAGGAACATGCTCGTCATCTCTCTATTGTGCTACAAACATTGAGAGAACATAAGTTATATGCGAAGATGAGCAAGTGTGAGTTTTGAATGAAGGAAGTGAAGTTCCTTGGCCATGTTGTGTCCGAGCAAGGAGTAGCGGTTGATCCCGCAAAGATTGAGGTCGTGATGAAATGGGAACACCGAAGAACGTAACGGAAGTACGAAGTTTCTTGGGGTTAGCCGGCTATTATCGTAGGTTTGTGGAAGGGTTCTCCAAGCTTGCGATGCCGATGACTCGCCTTACAAAGAAGGGGGAGAAATTTTTGTGGACTCAAGCGTGTGAACTAGCTTTTCGCACCTTGAAGGAGAAGTTAACGATGACACCTATCCTCATTAGTCCGAGCAGTGGGGAAGGCTACGATGTCTACACCGATGCTTCACTACGAGGTTTGGGGTGCGTTCTAATGCAAGGAGGGAAGGTAGTGGCTTATGGCTCGAGGCAACTCAAGGTGCATGAGAAAAATTATCCCACACACGACTTGGAGCTGGCTGCGGTGGTGTTTGCTCTTAAGTTGTGGAGATGTTATTTATACGGGGAGAAATTTCAAGTGTTCTCGGACCATAAAAGCTTCAAGTATATCTTCACACAGAAAGACTTGAATCTCCGGCAGAGAAGGTGGATTGAGTACTTGGAAGATTATGAGTTCACGCTTAACTACCATCCGAGGAAGGCCAATGTAGTTACTGACGCTCTTAGCAGGAAGTATCGGGGTGAAATCAATTCTCTTGCAGTAAATAGGTGGAAAATGATTGATGCATTGGAGGAGTACGATCTATGGGTGGATGGACCGGAGTATCAACCATATCTATGCAATCTTGTAGCTCAACCGACGCTTCGGCGACGGGTAGTGGAGTTGCAATGCCGGGATTCGAAACTCGATTGGATTAGAGCCCGATTGGAGAATGGAGAAGCGATTGAAGGATGGTCTTGGAAGAATGGAGAGTTGAGATATGGGGAGAAGCTATGTGTTCCCGATTATTCGTCTCTAAAGGAGGAGATACTTGAAGAGTGTCATCGCTCCAAGTTTGTTATCCACCCCGGTAGCACAGAGATGTATAGGGACATGAAGCGTCAATACTGGTGGAGGGGAATAAAGCGAGATGTGGCCAAGTATGTGGCAAAATGCGCGGTGTGCCAGCAGGTGAAGATTGAGCATTAAAGGCCAGGAGGAGTCCTACAGTCTTTGCCTATTCTAGAGTGGAAGTGGGATCATATCACCATGAACTTCGTGTCGGGTTTACCACGGACGTCGCGCGGGCATAATGCAGTGTGGGTCATTGTGGATAGACTCACCAAGTCCGCTCACTTTTTGGGTATGAAGACCACGGATACACTCGAGACTTTGAGCCAGCTGTATATCTGTGAGATAGTGAGGTTACACGGTGTTCCGCTCTCGATTGTGTCGGATCGTGACTCTAGGTTTGTGGCGAGATTCTGGCAGAATCTACAACAAGCGATGAGGACAGAGTTACACTTCAGTACGGCTTTTCATCCACAAACGGATGGCCAATCCGAGAGGGTGATACAAATTGTGGAGGATATGTTACGCGCTTGCGCGTTGGACTTCAAGGGGAGTTGGAACGACCACTTGCCGTTGGTGGAATTTGCATACAACAACAGCTATCAGGAAAGCATCGGAATGGCGCCTTATGAAGCATTGTATGGAAGACCATGTAGATCTCCTACTTGTTGGTTGGAAGCCGGAAAAAGTAGCTTGTTCGGGCCGGACATTGTTCGAGAGACTACGGAGAAGATCCAACTAATCCAGGAGAGACTACGCACGACGCAGAGTAGACAGAAAAGCTATGCGGATCGATGACGAAGACCATTGGAATTTAAAAAGGGGGATTATGTATTTCTCAAAGTGTTACCCAAAAAGGGAGTGTTTAGATTAGGCAAGAAGGGAAAGTTAGCACCAAGATATACCGGGCCATTTGAAGTGATCAAAGTTGTGGGCAAAGCAGTGTATCAGTTGCAGTTACCATCCCAGTTGTCTGGGGTACATGACGTGTTCCACGTGTCGATGTTGAGAAAGTGTCAATCGGATGCAACGCCGGTCGTAGACTTGGAAGATATTGAAATTCAAGATGGAGCAACCTATGAAGAACAACCGGTGAAGATTCTCGACGCCAAAGAGAAGGTGCTCTGTAACAAAGTCATCCGACTAGTGAAGGTGTTGTGGCAACACCATGGAGTGGAGGAAGCTACATGGGAACAGGAGCAAGATATGCGGGAGAAGTATCAATATTTTTTCGCTACTTGAGGTAAGTTTCGAGGACGAAACTTTCTTTAAGGGGGGTGGATTGTAACACCCCGCATTTTCTTTTATATATGTATATAGATATATAGAAAATAATTGTTGTAAAAATGGGGATATGCGTAGTGATGTGTGTTTGAATTTGGTAGATTGAAAAAGTAGAAATAAAAATGTTAGGCGGTATAATAGGGTATGTATTAGAAGTTAGGAAGATTTTCGGAATGAAAGCACATTTAAGAGAAAACTTGGGTAGAAAGGATTTTGGACACTTCTTAGTATTTTGATCATAACTTTTTATTCTAATGTCCGTTTCCTCTGAAATTTTGACAGTAGATAGCATACTTCCAGGGATACAACAGAGTATTTCACGAAAATTTTCCAAATCAATCTCTAAATAGGCCAAAACTTCACTGGAAGTTTCAGCAGAAACTGGGATGACGTTCGAACGTGAATCGACGTTCGAACGTGAGGTAGTCCTAGTACTTTGGTGTCTGCAGAGCTCTGATGGAAATGCAAAAGTACTGGGAGCAACCAACGTTCGAACGCCAAAGTGACGTTCGAACGTAAATCAAAATTTTTCACTATTGGCGTTCGAACGCCAATGACGTTCGAACGTGAGTTACGAATTCTGAACTTCAGAATCACGCACAGGAGGCCATTTCTTTCACTATAAATACATAAGGATGCCTCTCTTTGCCTCATTTCAACATTTCTAACCCTAGATAATCTTAGAGAGGAAGAAAGAAGGGGAAAACACAAGATCAAGAGAGGATTCACACATTGAAAAGGCTCAAAACTTCAAGTTCCTCAAAGAACCCTAAGGAAGAAGAAGGTAGGGGTTTTCTCTCATTCACTTACATTGAGGTTAGGGTATATAGATATATATGTTTTGGCTATCAATGGTATATATATGCTATGGAATCAACCTCTCTTAGGATTTTTGCAAGGATTAGATGTTTTGAACAAAGTTGGGGTTTAATACCCATGAAATCTCCTTTCTAGTTTTAAAAACCCTAATTTTTGGGGAGTGATGTATTTCCTTCCTAAATGCTTTTTTTATTATGGATTTCGAAACCTTAGTGCTTTGTGTTGGGTAGAAAAATGATGTTATTGTGATCTCATGTATTTTCTTAGTTGGTTGTGGAATTGTTACATGATATATTTTGGGGATTTTGGATAGATGCTTGTAAATTGAGATAAATGTTGGAATTGTATGCTTGGGTTGAGTTGTTTGTGATGCACATGAGTGAGAGGTCCCTTGTAAGGATGCTCACCCCTTCCCAAGAGGTTCCCGGTAAGGATGCTTGGGAAACAATGTAGTGGTTGGTGAGAGGTTCCATGTAAGGATGCTCATCCATTCTCAAGAGGTTCCTTGTAAGGATGATCACCCCTTCCCAAGAGGTTCCCGGTAAGGATGCTTGGGAAACAATGTAGTGGTTGGTGAGAGGTTCCATGTAAGGATACTCATCCATTCTCAAGAGGTTCCTTGTAAGGATGCTCACCCCCTTCCCAGGAGGTTCCCGGTAAGGATGCTTGGGAAACAATGTAGTGGTTGGTGAGAGGTTCCATGTAAGGATACTCATCCATTCTCAAGAGGTTCCTGGTAAGGATGCTTGAGAATCAAAGATGACATAAAGGGGGGTGGAGGTTACCACAAAGTATGCCACCTATCGAAAGAAGTGTTGGGATTTAGTTATGGTAATTAATGGTTATTATTTGTATGTGGTGCCCGTTTATTCATTTAAGGAATGTTTTTAAATAAACTTGAGATCCTTTTTAAATTTCACTACTTTATTTCAAATTATGTATCTATGTTATGTTAAAAAATTGAGACCGACTGTTTTAAATGCTTTGCTAAACCTTGTATGGGTTTGGGAGAATTTTTCTACAGAGCTTCGTGCTCACCCCCTACCGCTAACATTTTTCAGATTACCCGCTTGAGGAGGAGGACGTAAGGGTCGAGGAGCGCGTTACTTGGGACACTCCACTGGACGGGAGTGTGGATCTCGAGGTGGACGCATAGAGCGACCTCCTTTCCTTTTTGTACTAGACTAGGACATTCTTTTGGAACAGTGTGTAGTCTAGCTTCTTTTGTCTATTCCGTTGCGTTCTTTAATTAATTTTTGAGATGTAATAGCCATGACTTGGGCTTATTCTTTTGGATAATATTGTAAATATTGTGGATGACAAATGAAGTCTTGTTTCTTAAGGGATTATATTATTGCTCTCATGATATGAATGGTTTTAGGATGTAATACCGTCCAAGGGGGTATTTGGGGCGTTACAAATTCCAACATTGAATTGTATACTCTTGTTTGGGATGGTTGTTGCTTGTTGAATGTTGCATGTGACATTTCATATGCATCTAGGTTGGGGAGTAGCCTCTTTAGAAGTTACCTTATTGAGCGTGGCTCACCCTTTATGGGAACAACATTTCAGGTGCGGGGTACACACCAGTGGAAGGCTCTCACTTGGGGCCTCAAGGATGAAGAAAAGCCGACTTGTGGCTTTCAATTCACGTTTTGTAAAACTATTGTGAAAAACTATGCTTTTGTAAAGCATTCGCTAAGTTAGTTTTTGGGCATGTAATGTATGTAAAAGAATTGTAATCGAACTCATATGGACTAATTTTAATGTAACATTGCATGTTATTATATGAGTCTGAATAAATGGACCCGGTGTGGTCAATGTTGTATGATTGCACATGTTGTGTTTTGGGTAGAACTCTCTGTACAAAAGAGATTCTACCCGAGTTTTGTTAAATTATGGATCACGGTAAATGGGGCATAACGGCATGATATCGAGTTACACGGTATGCATGAGTATTCTGCGGGTTGATGGGTGATCAATGGGTTGACAAAGGACCCCCGGTTTTTGGGGCGTCACACAACCAATTGCACTTTGATGATTTTTTATGACTCTTATCAATTGTCTTTCCTGAAATTCTTACAACTTTGAAGATATTACCACATGATAAGTTTCATCCTTTCCCAAAAAAACATATTTCAAGTCAGTCGAAAGAGATTTCAACTCTAGCTTGGGAGCCACGACACTGGACTCAACAGACTTTGTTCCATTATGTAATAACACTTCAAATCTTGGAACCCATGTTCCAACAGTGAACATATCTACAATAGACTCAAATTTATTTACAGACTCTAACAATGCATATGACTCCTTTTTATTACAAGTATTTTCAAATAAATTCTAAGTTAATGACTTAATGCAATTCACTTCTTGCAACTATTCATCCTCCCTGGGTTACTTAGCAATATCAAATACATTCAATTCCAATGTCATGTTTCCAAATAAAAGTTTCATGATTTCATTCATACATTTAATTAATGCATTTGATGTGGCAAGGAAATGACGTCCTAAAATAACAGGAGTTTGTGTAGAAACATGCAAAACTAGCTGAGTATCCAAAACAATAAAATCCATAAAAAAATAAAACTTATCAACTTGAACAAGTGCATCCTCCACAACTCGTGGAATTTTCACATATCGGTCAGCCAATTGTAATGTGACATTTGTGGGTTTCAAATCTCCCAATCCTAATTGCTCATAGATTGTATATGAGAGTAAATTGATACTGGCTCCAAGATCAACCAAATCTTCTAAATTTTGAAGTTTCCAATGATACATGAAACCGTAGAACTCCCAGGATCTTTGTACTTTAAAGGGGCCTTGTGCTGAATGATAGTATTGGCCTATTCAGTCAAAAATGCTCTTTTCTGTACATTGATCCTTCTTTATTGTGCAAAGGTCTTTCAAAGACTTGGCATATGATGAGACTTGCTTGATTGCATACAACAGGGGGATGTTAATCTTCACTTGCTTAAACTACTCAAAGATTTCAATATGATTATTCAATGATTGAGGTTTCTTGACTCTTTGAGGAAAAGGTAAAAGAACAGGATTTGATTTATTTTTTTCATCAGGCAACTTTGTTTTCTTTTGAACTATTGGTTCAACCACAACTGGTTCATTAATAGGGATTGACTCGGCTACTGGCTTAAGAGTTTTAGCTTTGATGGTCTTGTCAATCACTTTACCACTCTTCAGTGTGGTAATTGCTTGGACTTGACTCGGAGAAGGTTCAGAAGATGCAACATTAGCCTGGTTTTGACCCTGTGGAGGTTTAGGTTGAGATGAGAATTTTTCCTTATCCGTTGTGCTCAAAGATTGGGTTAACTTGGCTAAATGACTCTTAATATTCTAAATGTTTTGTGATGTTTGAGCTTTTAAATCATTGAAAGCATGAGTAGACTGTGTATTGAAATTCATTTGAATCTAAATGAACTGATTCATGGTATCTTCTAAACTTATTTTATGTGCGGGTTAATAAGGCTGATATGGCTGCTGAGTTTGAGATTGTGGTGGAGGTGGACCTGGTTGCTAACTCACAAACTGTGTGTTTCTCCAACTGAAATTCGGCTGATTCTGCCACCCTGGATTATAAGTCTCAAAATATGGATTGGAATAGGACTTGTTAAAGTTGGACATAGCATTGGATTGTTCCATCAAGACTTCCTTAAATGCTGGGATGGTGGGACACTCCCCGGTGGGATGTCCTGACAAAGCAAAAATTCAACACAACTGATCAGTAGGAGACACCATAGAAACTTCATTGAACTTTTTCTTCTCTAGAGCATTTAGCTTTCGAGATAGAGTAGCCATTATAGCCATCAGGTCATCATCTTCTTTTAACACATATTTTCCTCCATTGGATATGGATGGCTTAGTTTCAATAATATTTGGTGAGGCCGAGTCCCACATTTGGGAACTCTTAAAAATGGTATCAAAGAACTCGAATGTCTCATTGGGATTCTTTCCCATGAATTCTCCTTAGGCCATCATTTCTACGAACTGATGCAATGTAGAGGGAAGGGCATTATAAAAGGAACCAACTAAAGTCCAGCTCTCGAATGCATGATGTGAGCAAGCTTGAAGAAGATCCTTAAATCTCTCTCAATATTGACAAAAAGTTTCCCCCTCTTCACACAAAAATTCATGATTTGATGTCTCAATGCATTAGTGCAATGTACAGGCAAAAATTTCTTAAAAAATTCAGTTTGTAAGACTTGCTAACTTGGAATGGATTGAGCTTTCAACGAATTTAGCCATTGTTTAGCTTTATCCTTCAAAGAAAAAGGAAAAAAATTTAACTGGGTCGTTTCAAAATTATCTTGTAATGCACCACATACTTCCTCAAATTATTTCATATGTAAATAAGGATTTTCAGACTCAAGATCATGAAATTGTGGTAAAAGTTGTATTGTTCCTGCTTTAATATTAAAATTTGGAGCATTTGTGGAAAAAATAAAACATGAGGGGATACTAGTGCGTGTAGGATGTAAATATTCTCTCAAGGGTCTAGCATTTTGAACCACCTCTTGTTCTCTTTGATTATTATTAGCATACTTAATTCAAAAGAGTCTGAAGATGCTTGTGATGGTGAAGATGAAGGACTAAACTAATTGACAAACCTTACTGATGAATTAGCAGACATAAACAAAAACAATGAAACAAACAGTATATATACATATAACACAAACTAAGAAACTTCCCTGTTCTTTTTTCAAACTACCATAACTCCCCGTCAATGGCTCCAAAAACTTGACTTGATCTTAATCATACACCCAAGTATAAGTGGTCAAGTTATAATATCACTCAGTGAAGTCCGATGTCGAATCCACATGGAGTTATCTGTTGGAACTCAAAATAGAAAATGTAATATTGCCGTGCATGTAGTGTGCATCACAACAACTTATGTTGTGAACTTAGAACTGATAAGTAAATATTTAAACTAAACTTTGATTACAACAATTGAAGAAGACTTCTCTTTAGTTCGGCAATCCAACATGCATTCTATTGCTTGAGATTATGAAAATGTCACCTTACAACAATTAACCCCAAGTTATTTGAAAGTTAACCGATAGGTTTGATCTATAAGTTAAACCATATCACAACAACGGTTAAGTTAGTCGGAAGGTCTATGCACCTTGCAACAACCATGTACCCCTAGTAAACCCAAAGGTGAATCATTCAAAAGGTTTACTATAGCTAATTGATCGGCAGGTTTATGATTTAATGAAGATAGAGTTCTTGTTTATGCATTAAATCAAAAACATTGGCTATGACAAGACTTAATTCATCTATAACCAATCTCTCGATTATTAAATAAATCCCAATTACGTGCATCATTGTATCATGCATGAAGTACATAATAACATATAGATGAAATGGTAAATAGCAATAAGTTTAGCTTGGTACTCATAACCATGAGCTTATAGTAATACAATACCAAATAGAAATGAAAATCATCCATCACTTAACGGAGGTATAAACATTAAGATATAGATAAAACATCAGCATTTCATTACTCAAACATTATTACACAAGTCTTCACCTTTACTAAAGAGTATAGAAGGACTACTCACTCTCCATTGCTGTAAACAAGCAAGAAGGGTAAGACAATCCCATTACAATACTACACGATTACAAAAAAAATGCAAAGAATCCTTCCCCGAGGAATAGTTGAAACACCCCCACTCTTCACTACCGAACTATGGCGAAAAAGTGAGAAAGGTTCAACACTCCAAGTAAAGAAATGTAGAAGAAGTTAATTTTTTGCTAGGGGTGCTTGGGGTAAGATATTTTTCTCTAGGACTTTGGCTCTCCAAAGGGTGGAGGATCATGCGTCAAAATGGCTCGAACATTCCTATGGGAGAAAAGGAAAAGGTAAGGCAGTTAAGGCCACAGCTCGAACACCACCACCACTGTCCGGACGGTGCTTATTCTCTGGATTTTACTTCTTTGGCTTCCTTTGCTGATTTCTAGTGACTTGCCACCATTGGGATGGTGGTTGGACCATCCGAATGGTACATAGTTGCTGATTTTTTTTTCTTTTGCTCCCCTTATTTGTTCTTCTTTCGCGCTTTAACCCTCCAAGTTTTCATAATTACATATAAAACCCTACAAAACATATAATTCAAACATTAATCACAATATAATTTAATTAAGCACTTTAAACATTAATCATAATATAATCTCAATTAACCCTAAACCCTAATTCATTTATGCATTTGTTAGGGTTAATCAATGTGCACAGGGAACGGGGTTGTGTTTTCAATGGTTGGGTTTTTCTTAATCAATTGAGTTAGATTTTGTACCCCGGGTTGGGGTGTTATAGTGTGCGTGCGTTGAGTATGCGTTATTGGATGGTGAGAAAGGTATTAATGGGGACTAATTAACACCCACCCCCCAACCCCCCAATGGAGTTTACATGAATCATATTCATCATCGAAATCTATTGATTTTTTTTTTGAACCAATTATTTAAATTCAAATTTATTATAAAAATCCAAAATTTCAAAAATGGAAATTCGAATTCACATTTGAATTGGGCAAAAACTACTCCGAATTTACTAAAAATCCAAAATTTCAAATAATTAAATCAACTCACATTGCTCTCATGGGCTCCGACGGACCGGCTTTTGGAAAAGACACTCCTAACCAGCTCCCCAGTGATACCCATCTCAGCTTTGCAATCCCAAAGCACAATCCTCAAATTGGTTGTCTCTAACTATATAAAAGAAATCCATCTAGAATTGCAAATGCTTCCTATATAAATCATGAATGTGAGAAAAAGTGTAAAACTGGTAGTGATATACTTTATTCTGCCAGAAAACCAATTAATTGCATGAACTTGGAAGCAAAACTATAACTGTTCGGGGTCAATATATAATTTCAGAAACATTTCATTTTCCTAATTATTAAAAATACTGATTTAGTGTTTTAGTAACATTTTATGATCTTTTGGGGTCATTGTGTAATTTCAACAGGTACACTTATCTATTACTCATGAAACACAAAAGGGGGCTTTCTATAACTTAACAAAACCTTGAACTTAACTTTATAATTTCAATAATTTGGTATATGCTGTATCCAAAACTAAAGGGGGGAGTTTGTGAATTTACGCCAACATCTCCATCTTCTTCTATCTAACACCCAGTTCTGCTCTTCTTCTTCTTTTTTTTTTTTTTTTTTGTTTGCCATAAAAATTTTTTTTCAGCTTCTTCTACCTGATTTCATTTCTTAAAATTATTATTTTTTTTTAATTTCTTTAGGAGATACAAAACCCATTTGAGAGACCTCCAAATATGTATGTTCCTGTAACTGCCAATTTCAGCAGCTCAGAACCTTTTTTCGATCATAGCAGCTCGGAACCTAAGTCAATAATCAAATGAAGCATTAGAAGACACTTTCTACAAATGAAGTGCATTCAGTCCAGCAGCATAAACCAAGGATCCAACTGGCATGTGCAATGGCATCTCTCAAAACTGATAATAAAAATGTTCAACAGATCTGAGTTAGAAGCAAACCAACTCACCTCGGCAAGACCTTTGGGACCAAAAACCAACAAAGCAACCACTCTAAACAGAGACGCAAACACACCCTTTCTGCAAAACCATTATATTTTAAATTCCAAAGTTACACACAAAAACAAAAACCATTACATATGATAACTGCATAAACCCAGATGAGAAAAAATACCAGAGATTGAGATACCCAGGTGCCTTAGACCATTCCATGGTGAAAAATGACCAAAACCCAGTTGAGGAAGGCATGTAAAAAATCAAAAAAAATGGTGGTGAAGATGGTAGATCTGGGGCTTTTGGCCGTCGTGGCATCGGCTGGTGAGAGCCAGCAAGAGAGAGGTGGAGGCGAGTGAGAGAACAAAGAGAGGGGGGAGATACCTGCACTGGACTGGAGTTACCAATGGTGGTGGGTCGCGCTGGTGGCTCTTTGGCAGTGGGTTGCGTTGGCTGGAAAGAAAAGAGAGAGGTATGAGGGCACAAAAAGGGACTCAGAGAAGAGAGAGAGAAAGGAGTAGAGGAAAAGAAGGAAAAAAAAATTAAAATGCTGACAGGCGTGCTGCTCGGTGTGTCAGGCGGCTGTGTGCAGGTGAGGGAAAGTGTAACATTAAGAGGCGTGCTGCTCGGTATGGCGTGCTGCAGGGAGCCGCTGCTCTGGGTTGGGTTGGGTTGGGTTGGATGTGATAGTTGGGTTAAGTTAATTTGAGGGGGAAAAAATATAGTGGGATAAAATTTAAAGTGGTAGCTGTTTTATTGGCCGTCGGATGTTGAAGCCTCAAATGATTTCAGACCGTTGGATGTTGAAGCCTAAATTGATTTGAGGCCGTTGGATGTTGAAGCCTTGAGATTTGAGCCGCTCTGTTTTATATTATAGATTGGGACCTTTTAAACGGTTTACTTATAAAGATTTTAGATATTCTGCATATTATGTTCATGATGAAAAATTTTGAATAATTAGATTATAACCCGGGTTTGGGAGGACTTCGTGGGCCTCCATTTGCCACTCCAGTATTGAACGGTAATGACTTATTTGTGGATATCATGAGAAAGGATGTATATGATTGATATGATGTGAATGACTAGTTAGGTATAATTATTATATTTAATGCTCTCACAAACAGCTCTCACCAATTATTTGGATGCTCGATTTTCAAAGGAAACTCTGCCAAAATTTTCTAAAAAAAATGATTTATTTAAACTAAAGAGATATTTTTTTAGATGTTTTTACAACAAAACGACATGTGTTTTTGGAACAAACAAAGTAATTTTTTTTAATCACGCTTTTGTAAAATTTGGGGCATAACAAAAACTGATATTTTTACACTAAGGGGGTTGTATTTATAGTGGAGGGGCAAATGTGCAAAATGACCCTTTTGCTATTGATGAATCTGGGATCCTGTTACACTACAACTCGTCCCGAAACGCCTCAATTCGACATTTTATTTTAACCAAAGTTCTTAAAATTATTTTAAATGAAAATTTTCAAAAAAATAGATTTTCGCTAGTGGCCGGGTATGGCCGGTCCCACCTAGGCCACCTGGTATTCCCTTTTTGTCCAATTTTTGAAATTGTTTCCATTTAGGCTCAAATTCACACAGTAGGTGTATTTTAACATTCTAAGAATGTTTCTATTCTATGACATACTCAAATTATGCTCCTAAACATGACCTACGCCTAAATGATGCATATATAGTGGCCTACTGGCAAAACTGAAAAATTTATCCTCACTTTTCAAATCTCTGTAGGGGACATACCTAAAAATATGACATATTATGTACACAAAAAGGCGTAATTTGACCCATAATTATTGTTCAAATAAATTACAAATATAAGTTAATTTTTTTAAAAAAATTATTATTTAAATATATTTACGTCCAACTCACATTGTTGGTTGCTAGTATCACAAAAGGCGGAAAAAAGGCAAGTAATTGTGTGGTTACCTGATAACTTATGTGCCGATTGATAATACTTATTTTAGTTAGCTTATTTTAAACAAAAAATAAAAAAATAAAATCGTCAAAAAGTAGAAATGTGTTTAATTTCTATTTCGCAAAAGTGATCTTGATGAATGATACACTTAAATAACTGCATATGAAATTACAAGTTTGGACAAGAAAAACAAAAAAAATAAAAATAAAAATAAAAATGTAAAAAACAAACGTTACTTAAAAATTGAAACGTTTCTCACAAACTTACTTAAAAAGTCAAACCTCTCTCATAAACTCTATCAAATGCTAGCTCAAACGTTACTTAAAAATTCAAACCTGTGACGCAAACCATATTAAATGCTAGTCCACACTCTAGAGGGGAAAAAAGCATTGTTCACTCCGTAACCGCTATGAAATAATTCCTTGAACTCAATGATACATGATGGCCAATTTACACATTATCACGAATAAGACACGAATTCGAAAATAACGCAATCAGTTAAGAAAAATAATATATAGCTTGGGTTAGCATTACAATGTGCTTACTTTTTATTTTGATTTTCATTCTTAATATAGTATTACTAAAATATTTTAGTAGTAAGTATTTTTTATTAATATGTATATGACATGAACTAGACACGAAACAAAAATAACATGACTCAAATATAATACTAACAACTTGGTTGACATCCCTAATAATGAACACAGAGTTTATAACTAGTGACAAGCTTGCAAGTCCAATGTCCACATGGAATAACCTACCAATTTATAATATTTCATGACTTATATAGAGAAATTTGTTTGAAATACATAAATGACTGACCATAATGCATTTTAATTGTTGTTGACCACATCACACCCCATTCACCTATAAATTGCAATAGTTAGAACACTATTTTTCAGCCTAAGAGACATGGATTTGGAAAGCAACCTTATGAAAACCATATCCATGGTGAAGGAAGAAATTGAGAAGCAGGAGAAGGAGAATCGAGTGTCTGAGTTGGAATTGATTTTGAGCGAAGTAATGGTTAATGAGAAACTGGTCAAGGAGCTTAGCCTGGATGATCTGCGAGACTTGCGGGAGCTTGTGGATGACAAATTGAAAGAAATTCGTCAGGTGCATGGAGTTGTTAAGGATAACAACTCCAGAGAAGCTAGTGGAGAGAAGAATTAAAAGTAAAGTATGAGTAATTGTACTACATTTATTAGCTGATAATAAAAGCCTTTGTGCTTTAACAATCTTATGTTAAGATGTTTTACAAATTGAGCAAGAGTTTTTACTTTTTTAGGCTAAATATCATGAATGCCTTAGATTTTGATGCTAATTTTAAATTGACCTGTAATTTAATTTTTTCTTTTCACCCTTGAACTCTTAAAATAACACTAATCAACTTCTATTGTCCAATTCTCCATCAAAATAAATGGTTAATAGACCATTGTCCCCAAAAGATTTTAAAACTTTCTCTATACCCCTTAAAGGATTGAAAGTCTCAAATTTTACCTGGAATTTCTTAATGCTAACAATGTGTCTCGTTTTACCCCAACTAGAGATACAAAATTTTGAAAAAAAAATAGGGTGAATGAGACAAATTGTTGACATTTAAAGAAATTCAGAATTCCGTATATGAATCTAAGCTTTGAAGGGACAAATAAAACTTAGGTTTAATTAAGTCTAGTTTTATTTTTAAGGCATCAAATTAAATTTCACACCCATGTTCAATCAAATCCAATTTTATTTTTAGATTCCCTAAAAATTTGATAAGAAATCTTTTAGATACAGGTTCAATAAAGTGAAATTTTATTCTTTTACTTGAAATATTTAGAAGAAAGAAAGGGATACAAACTAATTGTAGAGCCCCCGTATATATAGTCAAAAATACAGGTACAATAAGGTAAGGAAAACCTAACAAACTAGGAAATAACTCCAAACTAGGAAATAACTCCAAACTATGTAAAATAAGGAAAACCCTAACAAACTAGGAAATAACTCCAACACTCCCCCTCAAGCTAGGCGCAAAAATATCAATTAAGCCAAGCTTGACAACGGAGTCCCGAAAAATGGATAGAGTGACAGGTTTGGTAAAAACATCTGTAACCTGATCACTGATCCCCACAAACGCTGGAGTGACAATATCACTGCTAACCTTCTCTTGAAGAAACTAGGTAAAATACTAGCATGCAAGCTAGGAACAGATAAAGACAAATTCATCTCTCTCATGTCTCCTGATAATAATCCTCTTGGTACTCAGGTCGTGTAGTAGTGGCAGTAGCAGAAGTCGGACCCTGAGAAGTCAGAGTGGACATAAGTATATCCAATCGGGATGTGATGGCATCCATATCACTCTGCCAAGGAGGAACAGTATGAGCAGCAACAGAAACAGCGGTAGTAGGTGGTGGTATCTCAGCAATAGCAGCAGTAGCAACAGTACGGCCGCGAGGAGACGGCTTAAACTCCGGATGGAGCTTCCAACAAGTAGCCCTGAGATGTCCTGGTCGGCCACAATAATCACACTGACGAGAATCCCCCTGTCTGCACTGGTCTGGGGCGCCCTAACGGCGCTGGTCAAACATAAAGGTGGAAGTACCAATAGAGGTCTCAACGGTAGAAGTGTCAACAGTAGAGGTCTCAAATCCCTCAGTAGTGGTCATAGTAACAATAATACTAGGGTACCCATGACAGAAAAATAACTCTAAAATAAATAGAGAGATAAAATAAGAGAGAACAATATACCGCCAGTCGACCAATAGCGACAAATAAAGAAGGTCCAGAAAGCTCCCAAATAATCAGGTCACGGTGCTCAGAAAAACAACTCTAAAATAAATAGAGAGATAAAATAAGGGAGAACAATATACCTCCAGTCGACCAATAGCGACAAATAAAGAAGGTCCAGAAAGCTCCCAAATAATCAGGTCACGGTACCCAGAAATTCAAGAAATATAAATAAATGATCTACTGCATCAAGAGCAGATCAACGAAGAAATCTCTAAAATAAATAGAGAGATAAAATAAGGGAGAACAATATACCTCCAGTCGACCAATAGCGACAAATAAAGAAGGTCCAGAAAGCTCCCAAATAATTAGATCACGGTGCCCAGAAAAACAACTCTAAAATAAATAGAGAGATAAAATAAGGGAGAACAATATACCTCCAGTCGACCAATAGCGACAAATAAAGAAGGTCCAAAAAAGCTCCCAAATAATCAGGTCACGGTGTCTAGAAATTCAAAAAATATAAAAGTGATCTACTGCATCAAAAGCAGATCAACAAAAAGTGCGGAGAACGAAGTCCACTCAACAAAAAACGCGACCCGACAGCGGGCTGATGAGTGGGCTGGGCAGTGACCCATCACCGACTGTCTTACAATCAGACCAGTCCATCAAACAGCATCACCGACTCAACAAACAGATTAAACAAACCAGCAACGTGACGAATCCTCAATGCACAAAACCAACAACGGCCCAAATTAACAAAAGAATACCCAAACCAAAAGCCTCAACTAGCAGTAGCCAAAATCAACAAACCCTAATAATTAGGATTTCTTACCTTGCAACGACTAGTTCAGCGGGGAAGACCAAACAACGAGAAACACTAGCAGAAGAGAGGAGACAACCAACGCCAAACAATCCAAAGTTCGTCACAAATCAACTCAACAACTTTGCAAATCAAATACCCATAACAGTCAAATTCGGCACTGTTCACAGCGCGTGAACAGTACCGAGACACTGTTCACAACCCTTAGAACCTCAAAAAATCAGCAACCCTAATCCAAGAATATATTATTTCTCCAACTAAATTACTGTGGTGTTACAATATATTTTGGATCGAAACCATGTTCTGATACCAACTTGAAATATTTAGAAGAAAGAAAGGGATACAAACTAATTGTAGAGCCCCCGTATATATAGTCAAAAATACAGGTACAATAAGGTAAGGAAAACCCTAACAAACTAGGAAATAACTCCAAACTAGGAAATAACTCCAAACTATGTAAAATAAGGAAAACCCTAACAAACTAGGAAATAACTCCAACACTTTTCGACCCCCTGAGACCCATGTTTATGAGTACATATCAAGCATTAATTGATGAACAATAGCGTTTATGAAACAATTTATAGCTCGTGTTGAAATTTATGAGGCATCTTGATAATCATTCTCAACACACTTCCCATTTCTCTCCCTCTACAGAATGTAAAATATACAAAATCAAATTCAAGCAGATGAATGAACCATTTGGTAGTTTCTTAAAATACACAGTATGATCATAATCACCTTTGGTGTAGCCCTGTTTCAACATGAATGTGTAAGATCTTTTGTACACTTTATCACTGGTAAACATACCTCATTGTAATTCACTCCTTTTTCTTACGACTATAACATTGCAAATTCTTCCGGACTTTGGATTTATATTTGTATCCACTATTTTGGTTTTTTTGTCCTCCCTTTGACCAATATACCTCCTACATGAAAGTCATTTTATTTTAAATTACCAAGAATCTTCTTATATTCGTTTCAAAGAATTTTGTCCTTCCTCAAGAGCAATGTTGTGACTAAATGCTTGTACGAGGTAATGCTACTAAATCGAATAAGATGATGATGCATAGATGTACCTTCCTTCATAAGAGACATGTAGGATTCGTTTTTGAGATACAATAGTTTGGTAAGAGATTTTTGTCAATGATGACTCTCAAAATTAATCCATGGTAGCCCACATCTCACACATAACTTAAGTAATCTTTTTCGCCAAGCATAGCCGAATGATGCTGGCATCCTTGGAATTCAAAATCCTCCTATTCGTTGTCCTTCTGTCTAAAGATTTAACCGCCAATGCTATGTGTAATCCATGTTGAATTAGGATGTCCCTCACTCGGACTTGCCACTACTAAAATTGTTTTTTTTTTTTTTTGTCGCATGGCAGATGTCAAAATTAACCCTAGAAGTTTGAGCCGAAATGGGGTAAATATTATAAAAGGTATTTAAACTTGGGTTAATTGTATTGGAGGTCCTTAAAATATAGAATTTGTCTTATTTTGGTCCCCAATATTTTAATTACATCACTTTAGTCAATGAAGTATTGAATATGCTTCTATATGTCATTCAAACAGATAACATCTAGATTGCTAATAATTTTTTATTATAAACTTGTCCCATAATACCTAAATACGGGTAACAAATAATTTAGACAACTCTTGATCAAATTTCTATCCAAATTTTGGTCAAAGAGCTACCTAAATTACACAATTTTTATCATGAGCTATTCAAATTATGGTTAAGAGCTATCCATATTATACATTTTTTGTCAAGAGCTACATAAATTATTTTTTGCCTATATTTAGGTATCACGTGACAAGTTTATAATAAAAAATCGTTATTAGTTTAGACGTTGTCTGCTTTAGGACCACATAATAACATATTCAATACTCCAAGGACTAAAATGCTGTAATTAAAATATTAGGGCCCAAAATGAGACAAACACATACTTTGGGGACCTCCAATGCAATTAACCCTTTAAACTTTACCTCCTATTTTGAAATAGTCCATAAATTTTCAGTTATCTCAATTTAGTCCCCCAACTATTAATTATGTCAATTAAGTCTTTCTGTCAATTTCAACTATTAAAATAAACAGAGCTATATGATGTGGACGATCATATGACAAATACTTGAGCTTGCCTCTATTTGTTCTAATGGGTGAAAAGAACGGAAGGACTTTATTGACAATAAATTGGTAGCTGAGTGACTAAATTAAGACAATTAAAAGTTTAATGACCATTTCAAATAGAAGAAAAAGTATAACGATTAATTGTGATATTTACCTTTTTTTAATTCCTTCAAGGACTGTCAACTTTAGCATTGCATCCAATTTTGGCCATCGGCCGACACAAATCTCATCAAAGATGAGGTATTATCAAATTATATGTATGTTCTCTCTTGATACTCTTTTGACACTTCTTCCTCTGCCCCAGTAATGTGTAGATTGATTGGGAAGTTGATACATCTCTACTTATAGAAGTATAAAGACATATGGCAGTATTAAACCATGAATGTACATAGAAAAAGGCAACACTATAAAACATTAAAATATAGTAAGTTAAGTACATTGTTTGTAGTGAGAAGGACAATTGTTGGGGGACAAGTAATTGTGTGGTTGCAACAAAAAACTTAGTAGAATGATTTTCCAAGCCAATAAGGAATGGTAAACCCAATTTGCATTTAATATAGAATTTTAGTGACCCAATTCGTGTACATCGTCTATAAGGTGGTGTTAGGAATGACTTAAATTGATTTTGGACTTATGAGTTATTATAAATAATTTATACAAAAAGTGGTGTGCGGAACAATTTAGTTAACATACATTTCAATAAGTTAGAATTATTTTACCACTCAAATAAGTTCATAAATAAAAACATAGAAAAAAAATTCTACTTCCTCAAAAATACTTCTGCATAAAACACTTCTCTTTTTTACATCTACTACCACACTATCGCCCTCTCATCTCCTCTATTGTAATTGCCACATCATCAGCCCCACCCTCACCGTCGTCACAAACATAACCACCACCATTTCCACATAACTGCCCCTGCACCACGACCACTACTGCAACCCTCATTACCCTACCAGCACCACCATCACACATCCATCATTACCACCATCACCATTGAGACAACCCCCATCACTACCATCGTCACACCAACCAACACTCCCACCTCACCACCATCACCAACATATAAATACAAACACACACACGTGTGTGTGTATGTCTGTGTGCTAGCAAAAATTTAGTGACTAAAGACACTCTGCAATACCAAAAATTGAGCATTGCTTGTATAATACTATTATTTAAATTATAATTTTTTTATTTTTTTCTTTAATTACGTAATTTAACATTAAAGGGGACAGATAAGAGAGAGGTATGTGTGGATTTATGACACCCCGAATTTTCGATGCCACTTAATCACTAATTAAACCTTGATACCATTGCTATGCTCCGATACCACGCTGTGACACCCCATTTACCAGGAGTCCTTTCTTAACGAAAATCCGGACGGAGTCTCTTTTATACGGAGAGCTCTACCTAATACACAACTTGTGCATAAACCATTATATTGACCTCTCTCGGTTGATGAGCACATAATATTGCATATTTGAAGGGCTCATTACATGCATTTTAACTCAACTTTTGCATTTAAGTACTTAGAGTTAGCCGAAATTATGAATAATGTTGATATTTTGATGTTGCAAGTTTTTATTGCTTAAATCATGTATTTTAGGACATTGCAACTATGTTGGATGTGTGGTGAAGGCATGGACACAATACATGAAGAATTGGAGGCTTAAAAGTGAAGAAATCAAGAAGGCATTGGTGCTTGGGAACAAGGGCACCAGCTGCAGCAACAATTGGAAGCACTGCCTCGGAATTCCTCCATTTTGACCATGATCTACTCATAATTTGGAAAAGTTCAAAACATTAAAGTTGTAGATATGGGTGTCTTCTGTTTGGTGGCAAAATTTCAGCCCAATCCAACGGTTAGATCAAGAGTTATGCCGATTTTACCGAAGGTGGTCCAGTGCAGAAAAACAGTACCGGTACCTAGTACCGGTACTCCGGACCTTCTGGTCGCGAAAACAGCCTGTAACTCAACTTTGAGGCTTGGGGGTCCCACCTACACTTCTCCCACGCCTATCCCAACATTTCCTTACACATTTGCAGGCCTCCTACACTCAAGTGGAAGACTTTGAAGGCCAATGCATTGATGGAGGATGGGAGAGAAGTGGGCTGCCAGGGCTATGATCTCCTAGCCTGTCAAGCCATCCATTCAACCCTCTCTTGATGGGAGCTCGTACACACAGCTAGGGGGGAGCCTCTTGGACGTTTTGGCAAGTCTCCACACAGCATATATTGAACATTACAAGTTGAATAGAAGTTGGCTACCTAAGCTTAGGATTAGATATAGAAAGCTCCAAGGGGGAAGATGATGAATAGTGCTCAAAGTGACGTTTTTGCATTTTTCTTCCACTCTTTCACTTGTAGTTTAATGTAAGAACCTTGTAAGCTTCATTTATTGTCTTTAATGTCATTCCTTTCAAGTTTATTGCAAGTTTACTTTCATGTTCTTCATTTCACCATTGTTATTTAAGTTTTCTTCATTTCAAGCTTTTATATTGGGTATTGCATATTTTTCTTTCATAGCTTTAGATTTCTTGTTGTAAGTTAAGTTCCATGCTCCATTTCCCTTCCATGTCCATTTCCTTTATGCTTGTCTTGCATTGTTAATATGAGTAGCTGGGATTTAAGTTGGTTAATCCAAGGGAAAATTCCTCTTGGGAATACCATTTTCAACTCTTCTTCATTCCTCCCTTTAGAGTCAAATGGTTCGGTTTGACGGGGTTGAGAGTGGATGAGTTGGTGAGCCTTTGATATTCCGTAGGCCTAGTCACGGTGTGACGCCCCATTTTCCGGGGGTCCTGTATTAACCGTTGACAACCCATCAACCCGCGGAAATACCCGTGGATGTCGCTTAACCCGACACCACATCGATAACATCCTTAAACCGAGGTTATAATCCAAAATGAAAATTCGGTTCAGCATTCATTCGATCCAACCCCAGTCCAACTCCCCATGATTCATACCCCATTAGGGTCCAATTTGATCATTGGAGGGAAGGAAAAACATAGCCCAAAGGCTTGGCAAAGAAAACAAAAATAAAAAAAATTCTGAGTTTTGGTGGGCGTACCGGTACGCGTACCAGTACACTAAACCCACTGGACATCGACGTACCGGTACGCGTACCGGTACGCTCTGCCTTCTGTCTGTCTACGTACCGGTACGCGTACCGGTACGATTTTGCCAGTTTTGCCTTTTTCCTTTGTTTTTCACTTCTAATCCATTCTAATACATTCCTAACTCATCCAACACATGTATAATACGATTTTTCATATAATACACAACTTATACAAGTTCCATTACATTTAATTCCATAATTTACACATCAAATGGAATTTATACAAAAGTTTTACAAAAACTCGAACTAAGGCCACATGCCGGCCCCCTTCATTCTTGATGCTCTCCAAGTGAGCCATCTGCCGGTGTAAACCCCATATCTGAAATGTTTCCCGTATAGGGTGAGCCAACGCCCAGTAAAGTAAAACCCTACCAGGGCTACTCTTCCCCTAGATGCTCATGCTCATGCAACATTCATTTGCAAACAATCATTTATCAAAAGGACATGCATTCTAAGTTGGAATGCAACATATCATGCCATGAAATGAGATGTCACTCACTCATGCATTTTAACCCGAGTTCTCACCGACTCATACAACACGATGCAATGCCAAAGTGTTTCATTTCATCATTTATGTTTACATCAAATGATATTTTGAAAACTAGGGTCTTTCTTGGGATCGGACTTCTTTATGGACTTAACCAATGGTCTTCCACACCCGTACACTTTATGGGCTCTTATAACAACGGAGTGCACCCCCCAAACACCGGGTCTTTTACCCGAGAGGTCGTCATGCTTCTTCTTGCTCATCCCGACCCAATTTATCATGCAATCAAGCGGCTTAGCTAGGTCTTCGACCCAACTTTTTCCCAAGCCATATTGTCAATCCCCAAGTGTGGTATTGACATCAACCATGCACACACACCCATGTAATGAGATGCATATGCAATGCCATGTTCCATTGCATACAACATAATGCTCAATATGCTCATGACAAACATATAAACATTTCCAATACATCAATGACAATTATATCAAAAGCACATAACTACCATAACTCATTATGTTCAATATATCATTTCATGCATATATCAACAACACTCTTCATCCAACAACCATATCCTAAGCATATGATTTCACAATCACCCAAGCATGTTATAACATAGCATCATGCAAGTAACACACACAATTTCACCTAGACATTTTATCAAACACCTAGTAATCATTAAAGTCATGTTTTCACATAACACATTCCAAGCAACCATATAGCTCAAATGTCACCAGGTTATAAGAGAAACCACATGGAACTCCTATGTAATAACATCAAGCTAGAAGTTAGCCTAGGCCAACTCTATGCTCCCTTTTCCATTACCATAACTATAGACATATATATATTTCAATACATATGCATATATAACTTTTAACCCTTAGTCTACTAACACCTAAGGTAAAAATAGTCCCAAGTAGGAGAAACCCTACCTCTTGAAGCGTAATTCACCTGAAGGAAGCTTCAAGAACACTTTCCAAGCCCAAGTCTAGATTTCCCCCAAATCTCCTCTCTTGGATCTTCGGTGAAATCCCTTGCTCTTGGTGTGGTTGCGTAGCCCTCGTCGATGTGATCGACTTTAGCTCTTGGTTCGACGGAATCCGAGCGACGGAACTCCGGGAATCGACGGAGGAAGCTTGGAGTTTTAGGTTTTCTCTCTTTTCTCTTTTCTCTCTTCTCTCTCTCTTGGCCGGCCAAACAAGAACACAAGGGGCAAAAAATAATCTGATTTTCTAGATATTTACCCCTATTTATAGTTTTAAATACTCGGCCTACGTCGTGCCACGTGTCCCTCGCTTAATCGGGTTCGATTTCGTCCCGAAACGATTTATTTGGTCCCGGTTTAAGTTCAAATTAATTTTATTTAAACTTAAACTTAATTTTAAGGAAATTTTATAAAACTCATTTATGGGGACGTTCGTGAGGTCATTCGCCACGCAGTCGCCTCGAACGACGTGCAAAATTCGACTATCTCGGAATTCGACGAAATTTGACAAGGTGACTCGTTTTCGCGATACGAATTCAACAGCGAACTCTGTTTCCTCATCCGAGGTCTAAAACATGAGTATTTTAAATACGCATTATAGTGGCAAATTATTATTTTGCCCTTTTTAAAAAAAATCCAAATTTCCCGGGTTTTACATTCTTCCCCCCTTAAAAAGAATTTCGTCCCCGAAATTCACGTACACATACATGCAATCTCATGCATATGCTACAGTCATGTAATGATAAATGACTATAAAAACGTACCTCTATCCTCAAACAAGAAAGGATAATTGGCACGTACGGTGTACTCGCGCTCCCATGTTGCCTCTTCCACTCCCCGGTGCTGCCACAGCATCTTCACTAGCCTCACAGTTTTGCCTCGCAAAACCTGATCCCGGCTATCCATGATACGCACCGGTCCCTCCTCGAAGGTCCCATCCGCATCAATAACAAGCTCGCCCCAATCCACCACATGAGTCGGATCTGGAGTATACTTCCGGAGCATAGAGACATGAAACACCGCGTGAACACCCGATAAATTTGGCGGCAACGCCAACCGATAAGCAACTGTACCCACCCTCTCGAGTACCTCGAAGGGCCCGATGTATCTCGGCGACAGTTTTCCCCGCTTACCAAACCGGACCACTCCTCTTTTAGGCATAACCTTCAAGAAGACATGATCTCCCACCTCAAACTCTAGAGGTCGCCGTCGTCTATCGGCGTAGCTCTTCTGCCGGCTCTGAGCCGTGAGAAGACGCTTCCGTATCAAGTCCACCTTCTCTGAGGTGTCTCTAACTAAATCCGGACCCGTAGCAGGTCTCTCCCCAACCTCTGTCCAACAAACTGGAGATCGACATGGCCTCCCATATAGTGCCTCGTAGGGTGCCATCTGTATGCTCGCCTGATAACTATTGTTATAGGCGAACTCCACCAAGGGTAAGTGATCTTCCTAGCTACCCTTGAGATCTAGGACACATGCCCGCAACATGTCCTCTAATGTCTGGATAGTCCTCTCTGACTGACCATCCGTCTGGGGATGAAAAGCAGTGCTCATCATCAACTGAGTCCCCATGGCTCGCTGAAAACTCTCCCAAAAATGAGATGTGAATCTGGGATCCCGATCCGATACTATAGATACGGGCACCCCATGCAATCGGACAATCTCTCGTATATATAACTTGCAGAATTCCTCCAATGTGAAGGTCATCCGCACAACCAAAAAGTGTGCCGACTTGGTAAGCCGGTCCACTATCACCCACACCGTATCATGTCCCCGCGATGTCCGTGGCAAATGAGTCACAAAATCCATCGTGACATGCTCCCACTTCCACTCAGCTACCTCCAAAGGCTGGAGTAATCCCGCTGGTCTCTGGTGTTCAGCCTTCACTTGCTGACATGTGAGACATCTACCAACAAATTCACCAACTTGTCCCTTCATCCCACTCCAATAATACTGACGACGAAGATCATGATACATCTTCGTGCCCCCTGGATGAACCGCAAAACGGGAACAATGAAATTCCCTAAGAATCTCCTCTCTTAGATCCGCCAACTGAGGAACCACAACCCTTCCTCGATACCGAAGACTACCATCCGAGTGAATGGCCCAGCCCTCGTCACCTGTACCTGCCTGTACACGGTCCCGGATGGACAATAGTTCCGTGTCCTGACTCTGGGACTCAACAACCTTGCTCAGTAGGGAAGGCGTAGCCACCAAACTCCCCAAAATACCCTGAGCCTGACCCATATAACATAGCCCGAACTGTCCCACAGTCTCGAGCATCCGCCACTCTCGGGAAGCCATACTAGCCAAGACTCCCCGTGACTTCCGGCTGAGTGCGTCAGCGACCACATTTGCCTTACCGGGATGGTAATGCAAAGTGAAGTCATAGTCCTCTAGAAACTCCATCCACCTGCGTTGCCTCATATTGAGGTCCCGTTGTGTAAAGATGTACTTCAGACTTTTATGGTCTGAAAATACCTCAAACTGCTCACTGTATAAGTAGTGGCGCCAAGCCTTCAAGGCAAAGACAATGGCCGCCAACTCCATATCATGCGTGGGGTAATTCTGCTCGTGGGTCTTTAACTGCCGGGAACCATAAGCTACCACTCTCCCGGACTGCATCAAAACGCATCCAAGTCCGTCCTTAGAGGCATCACAATACACTGTGTACCCCTGTCCATTTTCTGGAACTATCAGTATAGGAGCGGAAGTAAGCCTCTTCTTCAACTCCTGAAATGCCTTCTCGCAAGAATCATTCCACTCAAACTTGACCTCTTTCCGGGTCAACCTAGTCATAGGGGAAGCTAGTCGGGAGAAGTCCTCAATGAACCTCCTGTAATACCCTGCCAATCCCAAGAAACTACGTATCTCGAAGACTGACTTCGGCCTCTCCCAATTCATGACTGCCTCCACCTTCTCCGGGTCTACGGATACACCCGAAGCCGATACCACATGTCCCAAAAACTTTACCTCATTCAACCAAAATTCACACTTACTGAACTTGGCATATAACTGATGGTCTCTCAAGATCTGAAGAACGATCCTCAAGTGACCCTCATGCTCCTCCTCAGACTTGGAGTAAACCAAGATGTCGTCAACAAAAACCACGACAAACTGATCAAGGTAGGGTTGGAACACCCTATGCATGAGATCCATGAATGCCGCTGGGGCGTTCGTCAATCCGAAAGGCATGACAGTGAACTCGAAATGCCCATATCGCGTTCGAAACGCCGTCTTAGGGATATCTGTCTCCCTAACTCTCAACTGATGGTAACCAGTGCGGAGATCTATCTTGGAGTAGACCCGCGCCCCTCTCAGCTGATCAAACAAGTCATTAATCCTCGGCAAAGGGTACCTATTCTTGATAGTAACCCTATTCAACTGCCGGTAGTCTATACATAGTCGAAGGGTTTTGTCCTTCTTCTTTGCAAATAACACCGGAGCGCCCCAAGGTGAGGTACTCGGTCTAATGAAACCCCGGTCCAACAATTCCTGCAATTGGACCTTGAGTTCTTGCAACTCAGCAGGCGCCATCCTATGTGGAGTCATAGAAATGGGTGATGTACCAGTATGCAACTCTATATTAAAATCTACATCCCTATGTGGAGGTAATCCCGGAAGTTCACCCGGAAAAACATCCTCATAATCACACACAACCCGAGGCAGACCAAACTCCTATCTCGCCTCGTCCTCCAGGGTAAGGCTTGCTAGCCAACCCATCAACTGTCCGTGCCATCTAGAGTCGTACACGGCTTGAGGTAAAGCATCGTGCTTATCCCCCTGAAACCTGAAACAAACCCCATCCGATGTGTAAGCAGTAACCCGCTTCCGGTCACAATCAATGACGACTCGGTGTGCCGCCAACCAATCCATTCCTAGGATTACATCGAACTCCGACATGTCCATGACCTGAAGGTCCACAGTGAGTAGAATCCCTGAGATCTCTAGCTCACAACCCCGACATATCTGATCAATTCTCACCCTAGCACCTAGGGGAGAACTCACATGTAATGGTTCTTCTAAAGTCTCAACCTCTAAACCCAAGTCTTTCACACAAGATGCAGAAATGAATGAATGCGATGCACCAGAGTCAAATAATACTCTTGCCCATAAACGAGAGAGTAGAAATGTACCATGTATCACCGACTGATCTGCCGGCTCAGTCTGTGGCATAATGGCGTAGACACGCCCCTGGGTCCCTGAAGTCCCGGCCTGTGAACCCTGGCCTCGCCCTCTACCCATGCCTTGGCCCATCTGGCCAGCTTGCGGTGTTCCCGCTCGGAAAGTAGTAGGGCCTTGTGCAGCACCCTGTGATTGGTACTGGCTCCTTTGACCCATGGAGGGGTAAGGAGGAACAAACTGTGTCTGCGGCTGTCCCACAGAAGACTGGGATTGGGATGTCCCATAGCTCTGGGATCCCTGCAGTCGAGGACACTCCTTCTTTATGTGACCCGGCTGGTGACAAAAATAACAAGTCTTCTGACCCGTCTGGAAGGCGGTCCTGAAGTTTCCCCCGTCTTGGAAGAATCGACCCCGACCTTGGCCTTGATAGCCGCGGCTCTGCCCTTGAACTCCCTGCGGAACATAAGTCCTTTGTTTCTTTCCCGCACTAGAAGAAGAGGATTGACCCTCCTTCTTTTTGTCCTTAAAACCCGCTTCTCGGATGTTGCGCGCATTCTCCACCTCTCTCTCGATAGCCATTGCAGTCTTGACCATCGAATCGAGGTCTTGCAGGAGAAGTCCCACAATCTTGCCTCGAATGGACAACTTCAGTCCATCTTCGAACTTACGTACCTTGGCCACGTCTGAGGCCACATAGTCATCAGCAAAACGGGCCAACTCCGTGAATTTGGCCACGTATTCTAGCACATTCATATTTCCCTGCTTCAATTCTAGGAACTCCTTGGCCTTAGCATGTCGAGCAGTTGCTGGGAAATACTTTCCCATATAGAGCTCTCGGAACTCTGCCCAAGTCATGGCCTCCAAATTTCTGGAGTCCTTCACCCAATCCCACCATAGCTGGGACTCTCCCTCCAGCTGAAAAGTTGCCAGAGTTATCTTGGTGGCATCGGAAGTGATCTCCATAGCCCTCAAGATCTTCTCCACTTGCCGAATCCAACGATCTGCTACCATTGGATCCGCACCTCCCAGAAAAACCGGAGGATGATGGGCTTTGAACTTCTGGAGGTTACTCGAGCCTCCTTGTCCCATGTTTGCACCCGTTTGTGCAATGGTAGCGGCTGTAGCACTAGCCTGTGCAATAGTCGCCGCCGCCTCACCAATAGCCTCTGCAAAGGCTTGGTGATCAAAGGCCGGAGGTGGTTGGTTATTTCACCTACCGCCTCGGCGTCCACGCCCTCTATATGACATCTACATAAGTCAAATAGCAATATAGTTTTACAAGGCATCCCAAAAATAGGAATCAATACTCACACATAAAGAGTTTCCGAATCGTCTCACTAGGGAAGCATATTCCTCTCCATAGTAGACATTTATACCATGAACCCTCCCGTTCATTTGTTTTCCCACTCCCAAGGTTATGTTTCCTAACCCTAGTGTGTTCATTTCCATATACATTCTACGATGTATATTATCCACATAGCACATAGCACATAACATGTAGCATTTAAACACATAAGATGAAATGCACAATGCATGCAATGGTCTAGACCCAATGCCCATCAAGCTTAGGTTTTCGAATTAGCTAGGGCTCTAAACCTCGTTCTCCCTTCCAATGGAAGATGGTAGACTCATTTCCCACAAGACCACATATGATCTATGGCCTATGCTCTGATACCAAGCTGTGACGCCCCATTTTTCGGGGGTCCTGTATTAACCGTTGACAACCCATCAACCCGCGAAAATACCCGTGGATGTCGCTTAACCCGACACCACATCGATAACATCCTTAAACTGAGGTTATAATCCAAAATGAAAATTCGGTTCAGCATTCATTCGATCCAACCCCAGTCCAACTCCCCATGATTCATACCCCATTAGGGTCCAATTTGATCATTGGAGGGAAGGAAAAACATAGCCCAAAGACTTGGCAAAGAAAACAAAAATAAAAAAAATTCTGAGTTTTGGTGGGCGTACCGGTACGCGTACCGGTACACTGAACCCACTAGACATCGACATACCGGTACGCGTACCGGTACGCTCTGCCTTCTGTCTGTCTACGTACCGGTACGCGTACCGGTACGATTTTGCCAGTTTTGCCTTTTTCCTTTGTTTTTCACTTCCAATCCATTCTAATACATTCCTAACTCATCCAACACATGTATAATACGATTTTTCATATAATACACAACTTATACAAGTTCCATTACATTTAATTCCATAATTTACACATCAAATGGAATTTATACAAAAGTTTTACAAAAACTCGAACTAAGGCCACATGCCGGCCCCCTTCATTCTTGATGCTCTCCAAGTGAGCCATCTGCCGGTGTAAACCCCATACCTGAAATGTTTCCCGTATAGGGTGAGCCAACGCCCAGTAAAGTAAAACCCTACCAGGGCTACTCTTCCCCTAGATGCTCATGCTCATGCAACATTCATTTGCAAACAATCATTTATCAAAAGGACATGCATTCTAAGTTGGAATGCAACATACCATGCCATGAAATGAGATGTCACTCACTCATGCATTTTAACCCGAGTTCTCACCGACTCATACAACACGATGCAATGCCAAAGTGTTTCATTTCATCATTTATGTTTACATCAAATGATATTTTGAAAACTAGGGTCTTTCTTGGGATCGGACTTCTTTATGGACTTAACCAATGGTCTTCCACACCCGTACACTTTATGGGCTCTTATACCAACGGAGTGCACCCCCCAAACACCGGGTCTTTCACCCGAGAGGTCGTCATGCCTCTTCTTGCTCATCCCAACCCAATTTATCATGCAATCAAGCGGCTTAGCTAGGTCTTCGACCCAACTTTTTCCCAAGCCATATTATCAATCCCCAAGTGTGGTATTGACATCAACCATGCACACACACCCATGTAATGAGATGCATATGCAATGCCATGTTCTATTGCATACAACATAATGCTCAATATGCTCATGACAAACATATAAACATTTCCAATACATCAATGACAATTATATCAAAAGCACATAACTACCATAACTCATTATGTTCAATATATCATTTCATGCATATATCAACAACACTCTTCATCCAACAACCATATCCTAAGCATATGATTTCACAATCATCCAAGCATGTTATAACATAGCATCATGCAAGTAACACACACAATTTCACCTAGGCATTTTATCAAACACCTAGTAATCATTAAAGTCATGTTTTCACATAACACATTCCAAGCAACCATATAGCTCAAATGTCACCAGGTTATAAGAGAAACCACATGGAACTCCTATGTAATAACATCAAGCTAGAAGTTAGCCTAGGCCAACTCTATGCTCCCTTTTCCATTACCATAACTATAGACATATATATATTTCAATACATATGCATATATAACTTTTAACCCTTAGTCTACTAACACCTAAGGTAAAAATAGTCCCAAGTAGGAGAAACCCTACCTCTTGAAGCGTAATTCACCTGAAGGAAGCTTCAAGAACACTTTCCAAGCCCAAGTCTAGATTTCCCCCAAATCTCCTCTCTTGGATCTTCGGTGAAATCCCTTGCTCTTGGTGTGGTTGCGTAGCCCTCGTCGATGTGATCGACTTTAGCTCTTGGTTCGACGGAATCCGAGCGACGGAACTCCGGGAATCGACGGAGGAAGCTTGGAGTTTTAGGTTTTCTCTCTTTTCTCTCTCTTGGCCGGCCAAACAAGAACACAAGGGGCAAAAAATAATCTGATTTTCTAGATATTTACCCCTATTTATAGTTTTAAATACTCGGCCTACGTCGTGCCACGTGTCCCTCGCTTAATCGGGTTCGATTTCGTCCCAAAACGATTTATTTGGTCCCGGTTTAAGTTCAAATTAATTTTATTTAAACTTAAACTTAATTTTAAGGAAATTTTATAAAACTCATTTATGGGGACGTTCGTGAGGTCATTCGCCACGCAGTCGCCTCGAACGACGTGCAAAATTCGACTATCTCGGAATTCGACGAAATTTGACAAGGTGACTCGTTTTCGCGATACGAATTCAACAGCGAACTCTGTTTCCTCATCCGAGATCTAAAACATAAGTATTTTAAATACGCATTATAGTGGCAAATTACTATTTTGCCCTTTTTAAAAAAAATCCAAATTTCCCGGGTTTTACACACGGTTTATGCTTAGATACTCACCAATCTCGTCCCTAGCTTCCCCCGAATCAATCGTTCATTCATGCTCAATCGGAGGAAGGCTTTGAGTTGATTTGGTATTCCCATTGGAATGAACCATTTGAATTAGCCAACACTTGCTTTATTTGCATTTTCATTTACAAACCAAACACAAAACTCAAACAAAAGATTTTACATTTTCTTTTCACTTTTGCAAAATCACTTTCACAAAACTCCCTTTCCTTCCCTGAGGAGACGACCTTGGAATACTCTTCCAAGTAAAACACCGACAACGAAAGACTCCTTGCGATTGGGGAGCACTTTTGTTCACCACACACGCATTCCATTTCATAACATTTTGTTCATTCCATTCATTTCCATCACCATTCCATTGTTGCCTAATCTTTTGCATCATTCCGAGTGAGAGTGACACTCACCCATTCCTATAAGCCATACACACATTTAGGGATGATGTTTAGAGGTTAGGATACAACAACGTTTTTCCAATCAATCATTTTGGCGCCGTTGCCGGGGAAGGTAAAGCGTCGAGTTCGAGGGTGATTTTGGGACGGCATAAGGTAAGTCTTGTGATTTTCATCACGGGCCAAGGTATGTCGTCTAACTTGTAAATATTTTGTTTTATATAATGTCTTATAATTATTATGAAAATATATCAAATGCCCCTTATTATGAAAATGTGTGTGAGATTTGTGATGACCTTGGGCTCATCTCTTGTATGTGCCAAATAAATTATCCGGTTCAAGACTTTGCATGCGAAAACTTTTACCCCAACCATTATGTTTCACCGAGTTATCCGAGTTATGGTTGGGAGAATGAACCGTATAATTTTCCATCCAATCTCACACCACCAAATGAATTTTGTCATTATCCAACGTATGAGGACTTAACCGAACAAGCATTGGAAAATACTTTTTGCGAGTTTATGCAATGCCAATTGGAATTCAATGCCCAATTAGGCGAGTTTATGCAAAGCCAAATGGAATTCAATGCCCAAATAACTCAACAACTTGATACATTGACTAATGCTATAATTTTTATGCATGAAGAACAACACCTTGAGCATAGTCAATATATTGAGAATGATCCCCCCAATGAAATGCATATTAATGTTGAATCTCCCACCACTCTAGATTGTGAAACATTTAATGAAATTATTATCTCACATGAGGCTAATGAGCCCAATGTCATTTTGTCATCTTGGAGTGGTGTTGAGATTCACATTTCTCAACTTAGGGAGGGCATTGCAATGGAGTCAAGTGTTGAAACTTGTAAAGAAAAATTGTATACTCCATTTGTGGGATTGCATAAACTTGCCTACACATCTATTTGGTTGAGAATTTTTAATCAACATCCTTTATATGTTTGGATAGATGGTTTAAGAAGGGCATTGACGCAACAAAAAAAATTTAAAATCAAAAAAATCCATGGGCGTAAGGTCTTATCCGAATTGAAGCCGGATTGACATGCGCCCTTGTTGTTTTGTTTCCATGTACATAGTAGTTAGATCTCTTTTATTGTCATATTTTTATTTTTCATGTCGTTGTTGTATAATGGTGAGTATCATTGTAGTGAAGTTTTTAACATAAAGCTTGTTTAAGAATCAGGAAACAGACAAAGCAGAATAGTACCGGTACTCGGTACCGGTACCAAATGGTACCGGTACCCAGTACCGGTACTAAAAACCTACTGGAATCTGAGTACCGGTACCCAGTACCGGTATTGTTTGCCTGACAGACCCAATCTCTGCAATGCTACTCCACCTGCTTTGAGGGCATCACCAGCATTTCTCCCCCATGTTCTAGTCTAAGTTGGGGGGTGTAAATGAGCTTTGTGTGTTTCATTTTCTCTTTTATGTTTATATATATATAAAAAAAAAAAAAAGGGGGTATCTCATTTCCCATTTTACCTTCATTGTTTTCATTGCATGATTCCTTGTGCATTGAGGACAATGCATAGTTCAAGTTGGGGGGTGAGGTGCACCATTTACATGTTCCACCACTTTTTGTATAGAATAAGTTGGAAATGTGAAAATTTTAAAATTTTTTGACCATTTTTGTGAAAAGTATTCAATATTGAACTATATTCCTCTATCCTAATTGTTATGGGATTTGTGAATTGCTTGATCTTCATTTTTAACTTTGAATACATGAGCACATTATAGAAGTTTATCCTATGTTTGAGTATCACATATGTGTTTTCTTTCAAACTCAACCATTGTGCACCTTGAATGTGTAATTTGGACAATTTACGGATTGAGTTCACATTTGAGTGCTTGACATGAATAGTGGAGATGAGTAAGTCCCCGTGTGAGCTTTAGTGCCAATTCTTGTTTGGAGGGAACTTACATTTACTCAAGGAACAATTTTTCAAATTCCACATTTGTTCAATAATCTCATTATGCTTGTTTTGGTTAGGTGTATTTGGGTAGTTGATTGACTTTGTCTTGATTGTACAATGCTCCCATATGCTTATCTAGAGATGATCTTAGGCCATTTTTGAATGCTTTGAGCCTAAGCCTTTTTCTTGTGAAATTTATCCCTAGTGCCATGATTGAGCCTTAATTGAATTCATTTCTATGCCACACATTGAACCAAGCCAAAGAAAATAAGAAATACCTACCTTACCTTGGTTGTTCCTAAAACAAAAATGAGTGATTGCAAAAGAAGGAAGTATGGTGTGGAAACTCAAGCAAAAAGGGGTGAATGATGTTGGAACGCATAGAGTTCAATGAAGTGAGCCAATGCTCAATAGGGCATCTCTTAACCCATATGCATATGAAATATCATACAATCATAATATATTTCAAGCATTAATTCATATATGTATAACATGAATAATGCTAAAAACCATGTCATGCCATGAAGTGAGAACTCACGCGTGCAATG
The DNA here is from genome assembly GCA_951799425.1 of Ilex aquifolium. Taxonomy (NCBI): domain Eukaryota; kingdom Viridiplantae; phylum Streptophyta; class Magnoliopsida; order Aquifoliales; family Aquifoliaceae; genus Ilex; species Ilex aquifolium. The sequence goes on along the minus strand of OX637397.1, from coordinate 15,234,597 downwards.
CCAACACTGAGCTCCACCCCGGGCTCTCACAACACATGCAATACCATGCGTATGAATCTGGGCATTCCAAGCTTCCACTATTGATGCTAAACATCCAATGACTATTAATTAATTATGTGTCTTGTTGGGGCGGCAATTCACGGTCTTTCACCAACGGGACACCACACTGTCAACAGATCTTTAGGACATCTCAACTGCGGCTCCGTTTTCGCCGTCACACTTTTATGGGCTCATTACACCAATGGAAACTGCGTAACTGACATTGTCTGGTCTTGCACCCAAGGGAAAATCTAGCCCTTCTTGCTACACCCCGACACATTTATTTATGTAATTCCAGTGCGACTTAGCCAGACCTAAGTCCAACCTTCTTGAGCCCACCTGTCAACTCACCTAGGTGGTGATTGATCCAAACCCAAACTCATGCACACACACTTACACTCATGTCAATGCCCACGAATATAGTGCAACCCCTGCATATGCAAATGTAATATACAATTACAATTCATTTCATCACAATGTGAATTGTTTCATAGAAACATATGATAAAATTTCATAAACATCACTAAGAATGCTATATATATAATCATTATTCAAATAAAATACTTGCATTTACCTAAGCATTTATCAAAACACTTAGTGGGCATAAAATGTAAACACATAGCATACCCAAATAGTCCCTTTCATCAAACCAAACGTCTTCCTACCGGTAGGATAACATTTTCACAACCAAACCCAATTCAAGCAAGACAAGGGTTTAAGGAGTTCTCATATTCAACCATAACCTAGTTACACTAGTCAAGAGCTAAAACATGTCATACACACACCCATAGCGCTACCCATTTCATACACAAGGCCTAGGTTAAAAGTAAACCCGGACAGGAGGAACCCTAGCTCTTGTAGGATGAGCAATGTGCGAAGACTCCTTAGAACGCCTAAACGAAGCTCTCCCAAGCCCTAGATCACAACCCCTCTTTTCTAAAATTTAGGGAAATGGGTCGTAGTTGGTATAGACGGGAAGTGGAGCGTCTTTTACTCTTGCTTTATCTCGATCCAATGGACAGATGTTTGTAGATCAATGTAAGAAGGAAGAAGAAGTGAGCTCCTCTCTCGTTCTCTCTCTCTCTCTCTCAAAATTTGCAGGAAAATAAATGATGTGCCACGTGTCACTTTTCCATTAGCCCATTTTTATGCCAACTAATTACATCCCGCCACGTGTCTTGTTTGATATAATTTTATGAGATTTACGTTAAATTATATTATGAGTTCCACGATTAAAATCTTATCGTAGAAATTTAATCACGCGATACACGATTGCATCGTAATACGTGAAAATCCAACTTTCTCGAAATTCAATGAAAATTGACTGGCCAATTCGATTTCGAGAGATGAATCCAACAGTGAGGTCCGATTCATAATCCGAGTTATATAAGAATTTGAGTTTTTCACTTTGTGCTTAAATGGTCTAATTACTGTTTTACCCATTTAATTAAGATTTTAATTTGTTTTCCCGAGTTTTACATCCTCCCCCCTAAGGGATTCGTCCTCGAAATTACACAACACATACACAACGACCTAACACATGCATGGTGACATGGAGCACTCCCTAAAGATGTGGTGGTAATGCCAACCGGTGCTGCCATAACACCTTCACTAACCTCACAGTCTTGCCATACACCCTAGTCTTTGCTATCCATAATATGAACTGATCCCCGTTCTCGAAGGTTCCATCCGCGTCAACAATAAGCTCACCCAAATCCACCACATGCGTAGGATCTGTTGTGTACTTTCGAAGCATGGTGACATGGAGCACTCCCTAAAGATGTGGTGGTAATGCCAACCGATAAGCAACTATCCAAACCCTCTCAAATACCTCGAAGGGCCCAATGTACCTTGGCAAAAACTTACCCCTCTTACTAAATCTAACCACTCCCCTCTTTGGCATAACCTTCAAGAAGACATGATCACCAACCTCAAACTCTAGAGGTCTCCGCTGTCTATTAGTGTAGCTTTTCTGCCAGTTTTGCGTTGTGAGAAGATGTTTTCGTATAATGTCCACCTTCTCAGTGGTTTCCCTAATCAATTCCATACCAGTGGAAAATCCCTCTCCAACCTCCATCCAATACACCATAGAATGGCACGAACTCCCATATAATGCCTCATAGGATGCCATCTGAATACTTGCTTGATAACTATTGTTATAGGCAAACTCCACCAAGGATAAGTGATCCTCCAGATTACCCTTAAGGTCAAGGACGCATGCCCGAAGCATGTCCTCCAAAATCTGGATAGTCCTCTCTGACTAACCATCCATCTAGGGATGAAAATTAGTGTTCATCATCAATTGTGTCCCCATAGTTTGCTGAAAACTCTCCCAAAACTAAGCCGTGAACTGTGGATCCCAATCAGATACAATAGATACAGGCACCCCATGCAATCAGACAATCTCATGTATATAGTTTGTAGAATTCCTCTAGTGTAAAGGTCATTTGTACGGCAAAAAAAGTGAGCCGGCTTGGTAAGCTTGTCCATTATCATCCATATCGTGTCATGTTCATGCGTAGTGCGTGGAAAATAGGTAACAACATCCATCATAACATGCTCTCACTTCCACTCAATCACCTCTAAAGGCTGGAGAAACCCTTTAGGTCTCTAGTGCTTATGCTTGACTTGTTCGCATGTCAAGTATCGACTCACAAAGTTCCCAACATGCCTCTTCATCCCTCTCCAGTAGTACTGGCGGCGAAGATCATGATGCATCTTTATGCCATCGGGATGAATCGCAAAACGAGAGCAATGAAACTTTCTTAGTATCTCCTCCCTCAAGTCAATGGACTGAGGAACCACAACTTTGCCCTGGTACCGAAGACTACCATTAGCATGGATGACCCAACCTTCTTCATCTGCACTAGCCTAAACCCTGTCCCTGATGGACAATATCTTCGCATCCTAACCCTGGCCTTCAACCACTCTACTCAGTAGAGAAGGAATAGCTATTAGACTGCCCATGACGCCTTGAGTTTAATCCTAGTAGTGCAGCCCGAATTATCCCACTGTCTCAAGCATCTACCACTCCCAGGAAGCTATAATGGCTAAGACTCCTCGTGACTTCTGGTTGAGAGCATCAACTACCACATTTGCCTTACTAGGATGGTAATGCAAATTGAAGTCGTAATCCTCCAAGTACTTCATCCATCGACGCTGCCTCATGTTGATGTCCCGCTTCGTGAATATGTACTTCAGACTCTTGTGGTCTAAATACACTTCAAACTGTTCACCATATAAATAGTGGCGCCATGCTTTTAAGGCAAAATCAATGGCTGCCAGCTCCATGTCGTGTGTAAGTTAGTTCTTCTTGTGATTCTTAAGCTGTTGAGAACCATAAGCAACTACCCTCTTGGACTGGATCAAGACATATCCCAATCCATTCTTTGAGGCATCACAATACACCGTGTATCTCTAGCCTCTCTCCGATAAAATCAAAATAGGATCTAAATTTAGCCTCAACTCTTGGAATGTCATCTCACATGAGTCATCCCACTGAAATCAGACTTCCTTCCTTGTAAGTTTAGTCATAGGGGCCGCTAATCGGGAGAATTCCTCGATGAATCTCTAGTAATACCCTAACAATCCTAAGAAACTGCGTATCTCGAAGACGGACTTCAGCCTTTGCCAACTCATCACTACCTCTACCTTCTCCAGATCAACTGACACAACCGTAGTGGACACAACGTGACCCAAAAAATTGACTTTTGTTAGCTAAAATTCACAGTTAACTTGACATACAACTGGTGATCCCTTAAGGTCTGGAGAATGATCCTCAAGTGATGCTCATGCTCTTCCTCAGACTTGGAGTATATCAGAATGTCATCCATAAATACTATGAAAAAATGATCAAGATAGGGTTGGAACAGCCTATGCATAAGATCTATGAATGCCACTGGGGCATTCATCAACCCGAAAGGCATAACCGTGACCTCGAAGTGACAGTATCGATTTTTAAATATCGTCTTAGGAATATTAGCCTCCTGAATCTTCAACTAATGGTAACCTATGCACAAGTCTATCTTGGAGTAGATCCATGCCCTTCTCAGTTGATTAAACAGATCATCAATCATCAGTAGTGGGTACTTGCTCTTGATCGTTACTCGATTCAACTACCGGTAGTCGATGCAAATCCTAAGCATCCCATCTTTCTTCTTAGCAAATAGCACCAGAGCACTCCAAGGTGAGGTACTCGGCCTAATAAAGCCCCTGCCAATAATTCCTACAACTGGACCTTTAGCTCTTACAACTCTGCCAGTGACATCCTATGCGGTGCCATAGAGATAAGGGATACACCGGGTTACAACTCAATAGAAAAGTCAACATCCCAATTTGGTGGCGACCCCAATAATTCATTTGAGAAGATATTTGCATACTCGCATACCACCCGAGGTAGACCTAACTCCTATCTTGCCTCTTCCTTCAAGGTAAGGTTCATAAGCTCATCCATCAGTTGCCCATGCCAATAGGAGTCATACATGGCCTTGGGGTAAAGCATTGTAATTCTCTCCCTGGAACTTAAAACAAAAACCCTCTAAAGTGTAAATCATGACCCTCTTCCGATCATAATCGATGATGACTCGATGTGCCACCAACCAATCCATCCCAAGGATGACATCAAACTCCGTCATATCTATGACATGAAGGTCCACCATGAGATGGATCCCACCTATCTCTAACTCACAACCTTGACATATCTGGTCTATGCAGACTCTGGCTCCTAGGGGTGAACTCACATACAAGGGCTCTTCTAGGGTTTTAATCTCTAAGCCCAAATCACATACACATGATGCAACAATGAATGAATACGATGCACCCGAATCAAATAATACCGTTGTCCATAAACGAGATAAAATAAATGTACCCTGAATATAAGTGTGATGACATAAAGTTGCCCCTGGGTCCCTAATATACCAGCTTGACAGCCTTGTCCGCTGCCTTAGTCCACTCTCTAACCCATCTGCCCGAACTGAGGAGTCCCTAAGCATGAAGTAGTAGGGGCTTGTCTGGCGCCTTGAAACTGAAATTGGTTGCCCTGGCCCATGGGAGGGTAGGGAGGAATGAAGAATGTCTATGGAAGCTCCACCAATAACTGGGACTGAGAAGCCCTGTAACTATGAGATCCTTACCTCTAAGGACAATTCCGCTTTAAGTGGCCTGACTGGTGACATATGTAGCATGTCCTTAGGCCCCTTTGTTGCGTGCCTTTGAAATTCCTCCCACTTTGGGAAGATTGACCTTGGCCTTGACCTTGATAACTTCGGCATTACCCTCTAAGACCCTTGTTGTGTAGAGGTCCTTTATTTTTTCCCCGAACTGGTGGTGGAGGATTGAACCTCATTTTCCTTGTCTTTTGCTCTAGTCTCCTGGATGCTCTTAGCGTCATCAACTTCTCTTTCAATAGTCATAGCCGTCTCGACCATTGAGTCTAGGTCTTGTTGGCAATGACCCACAATCTTTCCCTTGATGGACAACTTTAAGCCATCCTTAAATCTCCTCACTTTGGCTAAGTCTGTGGCCATGTAATCATCGAAAAAATGGGCTAGTTTTGTGAAATTCACCACATACTGCATCACCATCATAGTCCCCTGCTTTTTATGAAAAAAGACAAAACAATAATTTGTCACAACGGTACGGGTTGAAAACTTGAATTTTTTTAGAACTCGGATGATGAAACAGACCCTACCATTGGATTCATCTCGTTAAATCTAGTTACCCAGTCAATTTTCGTTGAATTTCGAGACAGTCAATTTTTTTTGTGTTTTACGAGGCGATCGGGTGACGCGTGACCACAATAAACGAGACTGAGAATTAAATTATGAAAATTGGATAATAATTTAAAGCTAGTTCAAATAAAAATATTTTGAACTTGAACTGGGACAAAATTTAATTAATTCGCCACAAAACCGAACCCGGGGAATGGAGGACGTGTGGCACAACGAGGGCCAAACATTTAAGGGGTATAAATAGGGGATAAAATCATATTTTCTCCACATACCCATTAGATTTCCATCGATAGAGAGAGAGAGAGAGAGAGAAAGCTAGGGTTCTTCAAGCTTTCCTCTTGCGATCTAGGGCCAAACTTTGGTCGAATTGACTTGGACCAAGAATCAAAGTTGATCTACGCGACGAGGGGAACGAGTACATACCAAAAATCGTAAATTTTACCAAAGTTTCAAAGATGAGATTTTTGAAAATCAAGGGCTAAAGCTTGATTTGGGTTCCTAGAGATTTTCTACCGTTGTTTTATGCTTCATAAGGTAGGGTTATTTTCCTAATTAGGTTTATTTCCAACCTAAGATTGAAATATGAAATGGGTAGAGTGTTAGAGATGTAATCTCATGTATGATACTTACCTATTATTGTTGAGATGTGGGAAATGGGTATAAGAATAGTTAAAATCGCGATGACATGACTCAGTGTGGGTGATAGTGGACCGATTTACAAAGTCGGCACACTTTTTGGCAGTGTGGATAACCTTCACACTGGAGGAATTCTGCCGATTGTATATATGAGAGATAGTCCGGTTGCATGAGGTACTTGTATCTATAGTATCGGATCGGGATCTCAGGTTCACGACCCTTTTTTGGGAGAACTTTTAGCAGGCCATAGGGACACAGTTGATGATGAGCATAACTTTTCATCCCCAGACAGAAGATCAGTCAGAGAGGACCATCCAGACTTTAAAGGACATGCTACGGGCATGCGTCCTTGATCTCAAAAGTAGATGGGAAGAACACTTATCCTTAGAGGAGTTCGCCTACAACAATAGTTATCAGATGAGCATACAGATGGCACCCTAAGAGGCACTTTATGGGAGGCCTTGCCGTTCTTCAGTTTGTTGGACGGAGGTTGGAGAGAGACCCTCTACAGGTCCAAATTTGGTTAGAGACACCTCAGAAAAGGTGGAATTGATACGAAAGCGTCTTCTTACAGCTCAGAGCTGGTAGAAGAGCTACGCCGATAGACGGCGACCTCTAGAGTTCGAGGTTGGGGATCATATCTTATTGGAGGTGATTTCTAAGAGGGGAGTGGTCAAGTTTAGGAAGTAGGGAAAGCTGTCGTCGAGGTATATCAAGCCCTTTGAGGTACTCGAGAGGGTTGGTACAATTGCTTACCATTTGACGTTCACGCAGTGCTCTATGTCTCTATGCTTCGTAAGTACACTCCAGATCCGACACATGTGGTGGATTGGGGTGCGCTGATTGTTGATGCGGATGGGACCTCCGAGGAGGAACCGGTGCGTATCATGGATAGCCGAGAGTAGGTTTTGCGAGGCAAGACCGTGAGGCTGGTGAAGGTGCTGTAGCAGCACCTAGGCGTGGAGGAGACAACATGGGAGCGTGAGGACACTATACGTATCAGTTATCCGTTCTTGTTTGAGGATGAAGGTACATTCTTGTAGTCATTCATTGTTCTATGACTGTTGCATATGCATGTGGTTAAATGTGCATGTGTGTGTGAATTTTGAGGACGAAATTCTTTTAAGGGGGGAAGAATGTAAAACTCGGGAAAATTTAAATTTTTATGAAAAATGGCAAAACGGTAATTTGTTGTACGGTACAGGTTAAAAACCTGAATTTTTTTAGAACTTGGATGATGAAACGGATCTCACCGTTGGATTCGTCTTGCGAAATCTAGTTACCCAGTCAATATTCGTTGAATTCTGAGACAGTCGAATTTTTCGCATTTTATGAGGCGATCGGGTGTAACTATAATAAACGAGACCAGGAATTAAATTACGAAAAGTGGATAATAATTTAAAGGTAGTTCAAATAAAAATATTTTGAACTTGAATCGGGACGAAATTTAATTAATTCGGGACAAAATCGGACTCGGGAATGGAGAACGTGTGGCGTAACGAGGGCCAAAAATCTAAGAGGTATAAATAGGGGAGAAATTTTCTCCCCATACCCATCAGATTTCCATCGATAGAGAGAGATAAGAAGAGAGAGAAAGCTAGGGTTCTTCAAGTTTTTCTCTTGTGGTCTAGGACCAAAATTTGGTTGAATCAACTTGGGCCAAGAATCAAAGTTGATCTATGCGACGAGGGCTACGAGTACGTACCAAAAATCGTGAATTTCACCGAAGTTTCAAAGACAGGATTTTTGGAAATCAAGGGCTAAAGCTTGATTTGGGTTCCTAGAGATTTTATACCGCTTATTTTACGCTTCAAGAGATAGAGTTCTTTTCTTATTTAGATTTATCTCCAACTTAGGGTTGAAATATGAAATGGGTATGGTGTTAGAGATGTAATCTCATATATGACATTTACCTATTGTTGTTGAGATGTGAGATATAGGTATAAGAATGGTTAAAATCAATTCTAGCATGAATTGGGTATGTAGAAATTACTTGTTTGTGATTTCTTGAGAAATGTGACGATCTGGGGCATATTATGTGATACATGATTTTCTTGCCTTGAAGGTGTTTGATTAAATGTCTATGTGAATTAAGTGTGTTATTTGCATTGATTAGACTATAACATGCTTGTGACTTGATGTTAGTAGATGTTAGTATATGCATATGATATATTGACATTGAGATTGTTGATGGCTATTGATATGTTCGTAATGTGCTCATGACTTATTGAACATGGATGAGAATTACAATTGTACATTTATATTGCATATGTACTTCGCATTCTTGGGCATTGACATGAGTATGGGGGTGTGTTCATGTTGTTGGATCAAACACCATTCTTGGCGGTTGATAAGTGGACTCGGGAAGGTTGGACCTAGGTCCGGCTGAGGTATACAGTTGCATGAAAACTTGTATCGGGTATAGCAAGCAGAGCTAGATTCTCTCTCGGGTGCAAGACCTGATTACTGGTTTATACACTTCCGCCGGTGCAAGTCCAAAATAGTGTAACGGTGTACGGAACCGGCGGCGAGATTCCAAAATCCGAATACCCAACAAAGACACATGATTTATTTCAAAAAAAGGTCATTGGATGTGTAACATTAATGGCGAGGGCTTGGAATGCCCGGATTTATGCGCATTGACATTGCATGGGTGAGTCTCATCTCATATAATGGCATGGCATAGAGGATTCCATTGTTGAATTGCATATTCTTGAATGGAGTGATTGTTGCTTGTGAAATTGCATGTAAACATTTCATATGCATCTAGGTTGGGGAGTAGCCTCTTTAGGAGATACCCTATTGAGCGTGGCTTACCCTTTATGGGGACAACCTTTCAAGTGCAGGATATGTGCTGGTGGATGGCTCTCACTTGGTCCCTCATTGACGAAGAAAAGCCGAAATGTGGCTTTTAAATCATGTTTTGTAAAACTATTATGTAATTTAGTTTTTGGACACGTAAATGTATGTAAGGGATTGTAATCGAACTAATATGGACTCTATTTTATGTAAAATTGCATGCTGTATGAGTTTGGGTTGACGTTGTAAAATGTTGGAATGAATTGGAATCGAAAAAGGATGGAAATGGGGGAAAACTGGGAAGACCTAACGGCAGAACGATGAGCTCTTCTACCAGTAGAACATTTCCAGTAGGCTTTTTCTCCTGGTAGAATGTCGAGTTTTGCTGGTAGAACAATTCTAGTGAGTTTTCCTACCAGTAGAACAATAAGAAACCTACTAGTAGAAATTTTCCAAAAGGTTTTGGTACCAGTAGAACATGGACATTTTATACCGGTAGGTTTTCTTCAAATGCTAAAATTTAAATGCTTTTGCTATGCATCTGGGCCTTAAGTCCTTTTACTTCAAGGGGGTAAATGGTGTTATATTAAGTATAAATTTTGGTATATTGAACCTTGAAAAGGTCATGTGGTTGGATGGTACACAGGTTATGCGTTTAGGAGTGCCCGGTACAAGGGAGGCTCTGCCCAAACTCCGTGTTGTTTGTGATCCTGGTAGAAGGGATGTTATGTTGTGGTGTCGAATTATGCGACATTCACGGGTATTGCAGCAGCTTGATGGGTGATCAACGGATTGACAAAGGACCCCCGATTTTAGGAGCGTCATATTAGGTCTAGGAATTCCTGGGCTTTTACTAGTTGAAGAGCTGATGGGAAAATACTTGTTCAGATTGAGCTCTTGAAACTCTTCCCATGTCATCGTCTCGATGTCTCTCAAGGTCCTTGCCCATGTCCACCATTGATAGGCCTCTCCTTCAAGTTGGAATGTAGCCAACCTAATCATGGTGGCATTGGAGGTGATCTCTATTGCCTCCAATTTCTTGTCGACTTGTTGGAACAAATGGTCAGCTACCATAGGATCCGTTTCTCCCATGAACACTGATGGCTTATGGGACTTAAACTTTTGTAGATGACTTGAGCCCCCTTGGCTCATATTGGCACTTTCCTATACTAGGTTAGCTGTTATTATGCCCATAGCCTTCATGAAGGCTTGTTGATCAAAAGTCGGTGGTGGTGGTTGGTTGTTTCGGCTAGCCCGATGTTCACGTCCTCTAGTTTTCATCTATACATACATAAGATATCAATAGATTTTTGTTATGGAAAGGCTTATGGAGGAAGTGGAGAAGTAGCTGAAAGAAGATTAGCAAGAATCAAGGAAAAGGACTTTCAACAGGTTCACGTTCAATCGATTGAACAGTGCAGAAAAAGGAGCTTCAACCGGTTGAAGTCCTTCAACTAGTTTATCAGAAATTTTTCTGGAACAAGTGAGATATTGAGAGCATATCAACCAATTGAAACCAATGTTCAACCGGTTGAAAGAAAATTCTTAACGGGTTCATCAAAGAACTTTAGAAAACAAAAAGTACTGAGAGCATTTAAACCGGTTGATCACCGATTTTCAACTAGTTGATTAGAGCACTTTCATAGTAAGAAAATTTTCAAGATTTTCTAAGTGACCAATTCTTATGCTGGGTCCATCCTAATTTCATTTGGCCCTAAATCCAACCCATTTCCATTCTAATAATCTTAATTATCCATAGATCACACCAAGTACATCTAGGTTTCTAAGTTTATCATTTCCCAATGTTTCGAACACATCGTTACACATACTCAAACACATACATTCCCAACACTTAGCACATAACACATAATATGCAATGCACAAGGATGCAATGGCCTATCCCAATCTACCCTCAAGTCCTAAGGTAATCGGGAACCTAGGCTTTGATACCAAGCTGTGACACCTCAAATTCCTGGTGCCACTTAATCACTAATTAAACCACAGATTACCCTTGATACCGTTGCTATGCTCTGGTACCACGCTGTGACACCCCATTTACTAGGAGTCATTTCTTAATGAAATTCGGGCGAAGTCTTCTTTGTATGGGGAGCTATACCCAACACACAACCTGTGCATAACCATTCTATTGACCTCTCCGGGTCCACTATCAACATCCAAACAATTTAGACATTAATACTCAGCAATATACACATGCATTCATTCAAAAGAACAAATGTCTATGAAGTCCCAAATACATGCCTTCAATCAAAAGAATACACAAGTTGTATTAAAAAATATATGAGGCTAAAATGTAAGTGCAATGGCTTATGAAGTGAATCAATTAAAGTAGAGTTAGTAAATGAAAGCAAGAGTGTTATGGGCCCCTTGAGTGATTTGTACCTCAAAATAGTTAAAGCCTTAAAATAACATAGAAGAGCACATTTCCACTTTTTTTGTAAAGAAAGAGGGCTAGCCGCTCTCAAAGTGGGCCCAAGTGAGGGCAGTTAGTGGAAACACGTCATGTACCTGAAATATATCCCCATAAAGGGTGAGTCAATGATCAATAAGACATCTCTTATGGAGATCACCTCCCTATCCATATGCATATGAAATGTCATACAATCATAATATATTTCAAGCATATACATATGTCATTCACATATGTATAACATAAATAATGCTAAAAATCATGCCATGCCATTAAGTGAGAACTCACGCATACAATGCCAACGCCAAGCCCCACCCCAGGCTCCCACAACACATAAGATTCCATTCATATGAATCTAGGCATTCCAAGCCTCCACCACTGATGTTAAATATCCAATGATTGTTTAATTAATTTCGTATCTTGTTGGGGCGGTGATTCATGGTCTTTCACCAATGGGATACCACACCGTCAACGGATCTTTAGGCCATCCCACCTATGACTCCATTTTCACCATCACACTTTTATGGGCTCATTACACCAATGGAAAGCGTGTAATCGACATTATCAGGTCTTGCACCCGAGGGAGAATCTAACTCTTCTTGCTACACCCCGACACATTTATTTATGCAATTCTGGTGCGACTCAACTAAGTCCAACCTTCCCGAGCTCACTCGTCAACTCACCTAGGTGGTGATTGACCCAAACCCATGCACACACACTTACAATCATGTCAATGCCCATTCATCATAATGTGAATTTTTTCATAGAAGCATATGATAATATTTCATAAACATCACCAAACATGCTATATATATAATCATTATCGAAATAGCATACTTGCATTTACCTAAGCATTTATCAAAGCCCTTAGTAGGCATAAAATGTAAACACAAAGCATACACAAATAGTCCATTTCATCAAAACAAACGTCTTCGTACCGGTAGGTTAACATTTTCACAACCAAACCCAATTTAAGCATGACAAGGGTTTAAAGAGTTCTCATATTCAACCATAACCCACTAGTTACACTAGTCAAGAGCTAAAACATGTGATACACATACCCATAGCCCTACGCATTTCATATACAAGCCCTAAGTTGAATGTAAACCTAAATAGTAGGGAATCTTACCTCTTGTAGCATGAGCAACGTAGGAAGACTCCTTAGAATGCCCAAACGAAGCTCTCCAAAGCCCTAGATCACAACCCCTCTTTTCCAAAATTTGGGAAAATTGGTCATAGTTGGTATAAACGTGTATCCCTCGTCGAGTGGAGTGTCTTTTACTCTTGCTCTATCTCGATCCAATGAACATATCTTTGTAGATCAAAGGAAGAAGGAAGAAGAAGTGAGCTCCTCGTTCTCTCGTTCTCTATCTCTTTCTCTCTTTTTGCCGAAATTTGGAGGAAAACATAGGGCATGTTTGGTTTGCGTTTCAAAAACAGGTATCCAAAAACAGTTTTTGAGAAGAGTTTTGAGAAAATGGTTTTGATATTTTTTGAGATAAAAAACTTGTTTGGTTAGATGATTTCAAAAACAGTTTTACAGAACAGAAAATAGTAAAACCTGTTTGGACAGCCTAAATATATGTTTGAACAGTAATTCAAACATTAATAAAAAAATATAAGAAAGTTATTTTTAAATTGATAATTTCATAAAAAAAAAAATTCAATAAACCAAACTTTAAAATATAATATATCTTATAATATAATATAATATATTATATTATAATATTCTATTATATAATATATAATATTTATATATATTATATTCTATTATATTATATAATATATTTACACATATATATATTATATTATATTATATAATTACACACACACACACACACACACACACACATATATATATATATATATATATATATATATTGGTATATATATGTATATATATGTACATATATATGTATATATATACCTATTTATACATATATATAATATATTAATACATATATAATATATATATAATATAATATATATATAATATAATATATATATTTATACATATAAATTGGTACATATATGTATATATATGTACATATATACCTATTTATACATATATATAATATATATATACATATATAATATATATATATATATATATATAATATATAGATACATATATAATATATATTTATAAATTCTTATATATAAATTCGTAGATATATATATACATATATATACCAATTTATATATATATTTATACATACACACACACATATATATATATATATATATATATATTTATTTATTTATTAATTCGTATATATAAATTCGTAGATAAATATATACATATATATACCAATTTATATATATATATATATATATATATATATATATATATATATATATATATATATATATATATATATTAGGAGAGAGAGGAAGAAGTAAAAAAAAAAATGAATGAAAAAATTTGCTGCTAAGGAGATTCGAAGGGCAGACCTCATTAAAGTCCAAAATTGTTCTCCTTGTTTTCAAAATTTTCAAAGAAAACTCCGAAAACAAGTTAAACTTGTTTTCTATTTCTTTGACTCAAATCTCATTTTTTCCGAAAATTTTGAGAACAAAAATGCTAAACAAACAGGATTTGGGTGTTTTTAAAATTTTGAGAACAAAAAACTGTTTTACAGACGCAAAACAAACATGGCCATAGTCTTCCACTTTTTTACCCCTTTTTATACTTGGACAAGGATATGCCACGTGTCACTTTTTTATTGGTCCATTTTTATCCCAACCAATTGCATCCCACCACGTGTCTTGTTTGATATAATTTTATGAGATTTACTTTAAATTATATTATGAGTTCTGCGATTGAAATCTGGTTGCAGAAATTTAATCACGCGATAACCAATCGCATTGCAACATGTGAAAATCCGACTGTCTCGGAATTCAATGAAAATTGATTGGCCAATTCAATTTCACGAGATGTATCCAATGGTGAGGTCCTTCAGAGCCCTTGCCCCAACACCCTCAATTTTCGAAAGTGATGGAAAATAGTTGTTGTTGGTATTGACACGTTGCCCTCGTCGAGTAGAATAACTTTAATTCTTGGTTGATCGAATTCTAATGGTCGGATAAAAGGTTAGAAAGGACGAAGAAGGAGAAGCTTGAAGAAATTTCTTCTCTCTCTCTCTCTCTCTCTCTTTCCAATGAAAATGCAAGGCAAAATGGGGGAAAATCTGATTTCCCCCCCTTTATATACTCTTCCATACTTGGCTCACTATGCACCACATGTCACCTTTTGGTTGGTTAGAAATCCTAGAGAGCCAATCACAATGTGACACTTGTCCAAGTGGATAATGTTCTTTAAATAACTAGATCATTTATATTGTGGGTTCCGCGATCAAAATCAAGTTGATGGAATTTAATCGCGTCATCCGATCGCATGTTTTGCCTAATTTTACGTGAAAATTTTGATTGTCTCAAAATTTAATGAAATTTAACTGGCTAACTCGATTTCACGAGACAAATCCAACAGTGAGGTCCGTTTCTTCATCCGAGTTAATTAAAATTTTAGATTTTAACTCGCACTTAAATGGCTTAGTTACCGTATTACCCCTTTAATTTTAGATTTTAATTTTCTCAGGTTTTTATATTCTTCCCCCTTAAAGGAATTTTGTCCACGAAATTACACACACGTAAAAAATAAGATATATGCACATGTAGTCATGTTGTATGTCATTAACATTAAATTGTACCTCCATCTTCGAATAGAAATGGATAGATAGCTTGTATAGTGTCCTTGCGTTCCCATGTAGCCTCCTTAACACTCCGGTGCTACCACAATACCTTAATTAGCCACACAGTATTGCCATGCAAAAACTGATCTTAGCTATCCAAAATATGAACTGGTCCTTCCTCGAAGGTCCCATCCACATCAACCACTAGTTCACCCTAATCCACCACTTGTGTAAAATCTGGAGTGTACTTTCAAAACATAAAAACATAGAACACACTATGAACACTACATAGATTTGGCGGTAACGCCAACCGATAAGCAACTGCCTTGATCCTCTCAAGTACCTCGAAAGGCCCAATATACCTCGGCGACAAATTGTCTATTTTCCCAAACTAGACCATTCATCTCTTAGGCATGACCCTCAAGAAGACATGATTACCCACCTCAAATTCTAGAGCTACTCGCCGCTTATTGGCATAGCTCTTCTGTCTTCTTTGAGCTGTGAGAAGACGCTCCGTATATTGGCCACCTTTTCATAGATGTCCTTAATCAACTATAGACCCGTGGAAGGTCCCTCTTCCACCTCTGTCCAATAAATCAGAGAATGACACGGTCTCTCATACAAGGCCTCGTAGTGCGCCATCTGTATGCTTGCTTGATAACTGTTGTTATAGGAAAATTCCACTAAGGGCAAGTGATCCTCCCAACTTCCGTTAAAATCAAGGATGCATGCCCGAAGCATGTCCTCTAAAATTTCCATCGTCCTCTCTAATTGGCTGTTCGTCTGTGAATGAAAAGTTGTGCTCAACATTAACTACGTGTCCATGGCTCTCTGAAAGCTCTCCTAGAACCGAAACGTAAATTGGGGATCCTGATCTGACACTGTAGAAATGGGTACCCCATGCAATTGGACAATCTCTCGAATGTATAGCCTACATAATTCCTCTAGTATGAAGGTCATTCGTACAAGCAAGAAATGGGCCGACTTAGTAAGCTGATCCACGATAATCCAAACCGCTTCATGTCCCCGTGTAGATTGTGGCAAATGGATAGAAAAATTCATTATGATATGCTCCCATTTTCACTCGGCTACCTGTAAAGGTTGAAGCAACCCTGCATGTCTTTGGTGCTTAGCCTTGACTTGTTGACATGGCAAGCATCGACACACAAAGTCTCTGACATGCTTTTTCATCTCACTCCAATAATACTGGCAGTGAAGATCATGAAACATCTTTGTGCCCCTGGAATATGCATCGTAAAACGAGAGCAATGAAACTCTCAAAGTATCTCCTCCCTCAAATCAGTGTAATGAGGAATAAGAACTATGTCTCTATACTGTAGACTACCATCAAAATGGATAGCCTAACCCTCGTCATCCAATCTTGACTGGACCTTGTCCCTAATGGACACTACCTCAGAATCTTGTTGCTGAGCCTCAATCACTCGACTGAGTAGAGACGGAGTGGCAATCAAACTGCCCATAATACCCTGAGACTAATCTTGATAGTGCAGTCCAAATTGTCTCACAGTCTCAAGCATCTGTCACTCTCAGGAAGCTATGCTAGCTAGAACTCCTCGTGACTTCTGGCTAAGAGCATCAGCCACCACATTTGCCTTACCGAAATGGTAGTGCAAATTGAAGTTGTAATCCTCCAAATACTCCATCCATCAGTGTTGTCTCATATTGAGATCCCGCCGAGTGAAAAAGTACTTCATACTTTTGTGGTTCGAATACACCTTGAATTGCTCTTCGTATAGATGATAGCGCCATACCTTCAATGCAAAGACAATAGCCGCCAACTCCATGTCATGCATCGAATAGTTCTTCTCATGGTTCTTAAGCTGACGGGAAGCATAAACAACTACCCTACCAGACTGCATCAAGTCGCATCCAAGTCCCTCCTTTGAGGCATCACAATAAATGGTGTACCTCTATCCCCTCTTTGGAACAATCAAGATAGGAGCTAAAGTCAACCTCATCTTCAACTCCTGGAATGCCCTTTGGCAAGAGTCATCCCATTGAAATATGACATCTTTTCTAGTCAGTCGTGTCATCGGTGCCGCCGCTAGGCGTGAAAAGTCCTCAATGAATATTCGGTAATACCCTGTCAATCCCAAGAAACTACGTATCTTGAAGACTAACTTTGATCTCTCCCAATCCATTACTGCCTCAACCTTTTTTTGGGTCAACTGATACAATCATAGTAGACAACGTGGCCCAAAAATTTGACCTCTTTTAGCTAAAACTCACACTTGCTGAATTTTGCATACAATTGGTGATCTCTCAAGGCTTGTAAAACAATCCTCAATTGATGTTCGTGCTCTTCCTCCGTCTTGGAGTACATAAGAATGTCATCTACGAATACCACGACAAATTGATCAAGATAGGATTTGAATACCCTATGCATGAGATCTATGAATGCGGCTGGAGCATTCGACAACCCAAATGGCATAACCGTGAACTCAAAGTGGCCATATCGAGTCCTAAATGTTGTCTTAGGAATGTTGGCTTCCCTTACCTTCAACAGATGGTACCCCGTGTGCAAGTCTATCTTAGAGTAGACCCCAACCCCTCTTAATTGGTTGAAAAGGTCAGCTATCCGTGGCAACGAGTACTTGTTCTTGATGGTGACCCGATTTAAATATTTATACTCTATATAAAGTCTAAAGGCCCCCTCCTTCTTCCTCGTAAATAGTACCAGAGCGCCCCAAGGTGAGGTACTCAGTCTAATAAAACCCTTATCCAATAACTCATGCAATTGGATTTTGAGTTCTTACAATTCTTCCGGTGCCATCTTAGGCGGTGCCATAGAGATGGGGGATACATCGGGTTATAACTCAATGGAGAAGTCAACATCCCGATGTGGAGACAATCCCAACAATTTGTTTGGGAAGACATCCGCATACTCGCAAGCTACCTGAGGTAGACCCAACTTTAGTCTAGCCTCGTCCTCAAGTGTAAGGCTCGCAAGCCAACTCATCAAATGCCTGTGCCAACGGTAGTCATATACGTTAGGGGGTAAAGTATTGTGCTTTTCTCATTGAAACTTGAAATAAATCCCCTCTGAAGTGTAGGCGGTGACTCATTTTCGATCACAATCAACAACCATTGATGTGCCATTAACCAATCCATTTCGAGGATGAATTCGAACTCCAACATGTCCATGACCCTAAGGTCCACCATGAGTTGAATCCCTGAGATCTCTAACTCACAACTTCGACATATCTTATGAATGCAAACCCTAGCTCCTAGGGGAGAATTCACCTACAACGACTCCTCTAAGGTTTCAACCTCTAAGCTCAAATCTTTAACACCAGATGCAGAGATGAGTGAATGAGATGTACCCGAATCAAATAACACTCATGCACATAAATGAGAGAGTAGAAATGTACCCTAAATCACCGACTAATCCACCGGCTCAGTCTGAGAAGTGACGGCGAAGACTTACCCCTAGGCCCCTGATATCCCCACCTGAAATCCATGTCCTTAGCCTTGGCCTACACCTTGGCCTACACCTTGGCCTATCTGTCCTGATTGCGGAATCCCTACACGTGAAGTAGCTGGGACCTGCCCGGTGCCCTGAGGCTGATATTGATTCCCCTAGCCCAAGATAGGGTAGGGATGAGTGAAATATGCCTGTGGAATCTCTACTGATGATTGGGACTGAGAAGCTCCATAACTCTGGAATCCCTACTCGAGAGGGCAATCCCTCTACAAGTGGCCAGCCTGATTACACAAATAACATGCATTTTGGCCTCCTTGGTACGTACCCTTGAAGTTCTTCATTCCTTGGGAAAAATGACTCTGGCCTTAGCCTTGATAACCCCGACCTTGCCCCTTTGACCCTTATGGTGTGGAGGTCTTCTATTTTTTTCCCAAACTTATGTTGGGGGATTGACCCTCCGTTTTTTGTCCTTTGATCCGGCCTCCGGGATGTTCTTAGCATCATCCACTTCCCTTTCGATAGCCATGTTCGTCTTGACCATTGAGTCTAAGTCTTGTAGGCAATGTCCCACAATCTTACCTCATATGGACAACTTCAACCCATCCTTGAACCTACACACCATGGCCAAATCTGTGGCCACGTAGTCATCCACAAAATGTGCCAACTCTGTAAACTTAGCCACGTACTGCATGACCGTTATCATTCCTTGTTCATGAAGAGATCTTGGAACTCTTCCCATGTCATCGCCTCAATGTCTCTCGATGTCTTGGCCCAAGTCCACCTGATGGGCCTCTCCCTCAAGTTGGAACGTCACCAACCTTATCTTGGTGGCATCAGAGGTGATCTCCATTGCATCCAATATCTTTTCTACTTGTTGGAACCAATGGTCGGCTATCATCGGGTCCATTTCCCCCACAAATGTAGGCAGCTTATGTGCCTTAAACTTTTGGAGGTGACTTGAGCCTCCTTGGCTCACGTTGGCACTAGCTTGTACGAAACTAGCCGCCATAGCAGTCATGGTATTCATAAATGCCTCTTGATCGTAGACGGGGGGTGGTTAGTTATTCTAACCGCCTTCTCGACCATTTTGACGCCCTCGTCCTCTAGTTGCCATCTAAAACGCATGAGATAGCAATGGCCCTAACTTAGTGTCGTGGACCATTAAAACATCAAATCATTATAAAGTATATCACAATGATGCAATGAAGCCGTAAAGAAAACATGAGAATTGGTTTCAAAACTTCAAATAAAACCTTTAAATTATAGACTATCATGTTCGAACTGACCTTTCACGTTCAAACGATAATTTGCATTTGAACTTACGGAGGTCCCAATATCTTAGTCTCTGAGATTTTTGTCAAAGTACTGGGAGCTTGTGTTCGAATGTAGTTCACGTTTGCACGTGGATAACGTTCGAATGAGATGAGGTCCCAGTATCTCAGTCTCTGCAATTTTCAGAGATTTCTGCCAAAGTACTGGAAGCAACTGATGTTCGAACGTGGGTGGCGCTCAAATGTAGCCCCTCCTTTTCCCCCATTATTTGAGTTTTTTCTTTCTTCCCTTTTCCAATCCTAAGGCTATAAGTTCACTTAGGTTTTTCCATATTCTTCATTTTCAAGCATACATATAATCATACACTTTACACATAACGGAGAACATGCAATATACATGAATGCAATGCTTTAACCCGATATTCCTGCAACGAAAAATGATAGACTCACTTCTCACAAGACCCATGTAAGATATAAAGCCTAAGTTCTAATACAAAGAAATGACTCCTCAAATTCTAGGGGTCCTTTCTTAACCCATTGATCATCCATCAAGCCGCGGAATACCCATGGATACTGTATAACCCGATACCACGCCGTTACGTCCCATTTACCAGGATCCATAATTAAACGAAATTCGAGCAAAGTCTCATTTGTACAGGGAGCTCTTCCCAATACACAACTTATACATACAACACCCATATGACCATTTCAAGGTTCAACATCCCAAAGTCTAAGTATTAGACATTAACCATTTATCCACAACCATCATTATATAACATCCATTCATTAAAAAAATAAATGTCCATACATAAAGTCCCAATTAAAGCCTTTAACAAAATACAAGTTTTGTACTTAAATTTATACAAGGCCAAAATATAGATGTACACAAGGGACTACAAAATCCATAACAAGAGCCATAACCCGGCTCTGTCCTCAAAATGGGCCCATAGGAGGGCCGTCAGTGGAAGTTTGTCCAATATCTGAAAAATGTTTTCACAATGGGATGAGCCGAAGCCTAGTAGGGTATCTTCTATAGACAAAACCTCTCAATCCCAATGCATATGATATGAATGCACTTTCATAAAGTCAAGCATATATCACAAGTAACATAAAAATGATACTAAGCATGCCAAACATGAATAATGCTTCATGAATGCATGTCCAAAACTGAACCCCTTCCTAGTCTCCCACATGCGACACATGCTACGATGCCATGACATGAACCGGGCATTCCAAGCCCCCGCCATTAATGCTAAGCATCTAATGACAATTTATCAATACTTGTGCTTTCTTTTGTAGGTAATTTATGAACATCACACCAATGGGCTACCAAATTGACATGACATTCGAGGGAATCCCACCTCCGGTTCCGAGTACACTAACACACTTTTTTGAAGTTAAACCGCTGGGAAAGTGTGAACCAAGTAACCGGGCCTTACACCCGATGAATAATTTATCCCTTCCTGCTATATTCAACACATTTTTCATGCAATATTCTATGTGTCAATTAGATATTTGTCTAATTTTCCTGACCCTACCAATCAACTCACCATGTGGTGATTGACCCAACCCATGCACACACACTCATACTCATGCTCATACCCATGAATGTAGAGCAGCCCCATGCATGTGCAATGTAATGTATAATTGTAATTCTACTCCATTACAATGCTAACTATATCATGTAAGCATGTGATAACATTTCATAAGCATCAACATGTTATTTATATCGTGAGGCATATAATAACATCCCATAACCATCATCAAGATGTTATAGCATTAACAATCCAACTAACATACTTGCACACAATTAGACATTTTATGAAACACCTTTTAGGTATAAAGTGTAAACACATAGCATACCAAAACGCATCACACATAACCCACATGTTCAACACCCAAATCAAGTAAGAATAGGCATAACATGCTCATCAAATTAACTCAAACATCCCACTAGTTACATGGTAGCTAGGTAAATAATCTACATAACCCTACCCATACCATATGCATAAGTGAAATTAAGAGTAATCCTAAATAGGAGCAAACTCTGACCTCTTGAAGCGTAACAAGAAGAAAATCCCTCTAGAATACCCAAAGCAAGTCCTTCAAAGCCCTAGCCCCAACACCCTCAATTTTCGAAAGTGATGGAAAATAGTCATTGTTAGTATTCATGTGTTGCCCTCGTTGAGTAGAACAACTTTAATTATTGGTTGATTGAATTCTAACAATCAGATCAAATGTTATGAAAAGAAGAAGAAGGAGAAGCTTGAAGAACTCTTTTCTCTCTCTCACTCTCTCCAATGAAAATGCAACGCAAAATGGGGGAAACATCTGATTCCCCCCCCCCCCCCATTTTATATACTCTTTCATACTTGGCTTACAATGCGCCACATGTCACCTTTTGGTTGATTGAAAATCCTAGAGAGCCAATCACAATGCGACACTTGTCCAATTGGATAATTTTATTTAAAATATCTAGATCATTTGTATTGTGGGTCCCATGAATAAAACCAAGTTGCTGAAATTTAATCGCACATCACCTGATCGCAAGTTTCGTCTCGTTTTACCTGAAAATTCAGACTATCTCAGAATTTAATGAAATTTAACTGGCTAATTCGATTTCCCGAAACAAATCCAACGGTGAGGTCCATTTCGTCATCCGAGTTAATTAAAATTTCATATTTTTAACCCGCACTTAAACGGCTTAATTACCGTATTACCAATTTAATTGAGATTTTAATTTTTTCGGGTTTTACATTATGTGCTGTTTGATAATACTTATTTTAATTAACTTCTTTTAAACAAAAAATAAAAAAATAAAATCATCAAAAAAGTAGAAACGTGTTTAATTTCTTTTTTGCAAAAGTGATATTGATGAATGGTACACTTACATAATTACATATTAAATTACATGTTTGGGAAAGAAAAACAAAAAATTAAAAATTAAAAATAAAAAACAAACGTTACTTAAAAATTCAAACCTTTATGACAAACTTTCTTAAAAAGTCAAACCTCTCTTAAACTCTATCAAATGCTAGCCCAAGCGTTACTTAAAAATTCAAACCTTTCTCGCAAACTCTATTAAATGCTAGTCCACACTTTAAAGGGGTAAAAAACATTGTTCACTCTGTAACTGCTGCAAAATAATTCTTTGAAATCAATGATCCATGATGACCAATTTAACAAATTACCACGAATAAAACACGAAGTCGAAAATAACGCAATTAGTTAAGAGAAATAATAAATAGCTTGGGCTAGCTTTAAACATGAATTATCCATTTATTGATATTTTAAGAAGTAAATGTGCTTACTTTTTATTTTGATTTTCATTCTTAATATAGTATTACTAGAATATTTTAGTAGTAAGTATTTTTTATTGACATGAACAAGATACGAAACCAAAATAACACGACTCAAATATAATAATAACAACTCGGTTGACAACCCCAATAATGAACGCAAAGTTTATAACAAGTCACAAGCTTGCAAGTCCAATGTCCACATGGAATAACCTACCAATTTATAATCTTTCATGACTTATATAGAGAAATTTGTTTGAAATACATAAATGAGTGACCATAATGCATTTTAATTGTTGTTGACCACATCACACCCCATTCACCTATAAATTACAATAGTTAGAACACTATTTTTCAGCCTAAGAGACATGGATTTGGAAAGCAAGCTTATGAAAACCATATCCATGGTGAAGGCAGAAATTGAGAAGCAGGAGAAGGAGAATCGAGTACGTGAGTTGCAATTGATTATGAGCGAAGTAATGGTTAATGAAAAAATGCTCAAGGAGCTTATCCTGGATGATTTGCGAGACTTGCGGGGGCTTGTGGATGAAAAAATGAAAGAACTTCACCAGGTGCATGGAGTTGTTGAGGATAACAACTCTGGAGAAGCTAATGGAGAGAAGAATTAAAAATAAAGTATGAGTAAATGTACTACCTTTGTTAGCCGATAATAAAAGCCTTTGTGTTTTAACAATCTTATATTAAGATGTTTTGCAAATTGAGTAATAATTTTTACTTTTTTAGGCTAAATATCATGAATGCCTTTGGATTTTGATGCTAATTTTAAATTGTCTCGTAATTTAATTTTTTTTCTTTTCATCCTTGAACTCTTAAAATAACACTAATCAACTTTTGTTGTCCAATTCTCAATCAAAATAAATGGTTAATAGACCATTGTCCCTAGACGATTTTAAAAGTTTGTCTATACCCTTTAAAGGATTGAAAATCTCACATTTTACATGGAATTATTTAATGCTAATAATGTGTCTCTTTTTACCCCAATTAGAGATACAAAATTTGGAAAAAAATAGGCCGAATGAGACAAATTATTGACATTTAAATAAATTCACAATTCCGTATATGAATCTACACTTTGGAAGGGCAAAATGGGGAAAGTGCAAGGCCGGCCCAAGGGGTAGGCAACTAAAACGTTCGCTTAGGGGCCCCCAAATAATTTTTTTGGATCTAGGTTCAATTAAGTCTAATTTAATTTCAAAGTTCCTAATACAATTTTTAGATTAATGTATAATCAAGTCCAATTTTAATTTAAGGGCCCGAAATAAAATTTTTAGACTCGAATTCAATTAATTTCAATTTTATTTCAAAGGCCCAAATAAAACTTAGGTTTAATTAAGTCTAGTTTTATTTTTAAAGCATCAAATTAAATTTCACACCCATATTCAGTCAAATCCAATTTTATTTTTAGAGTCCCTAAAAATTTGATAAGAAAGCTTTTAGATAAGATTCAATAAAGTGAAATTTTATTCTTTTCGACCCCATGTACTAATGTGAGACCCGTGTTTGTTAGTACATATCAAGCATTAATTGAGAAACAATAGAGTTTATGAAACAATTTATATCTATGTTAATATTTATGAGGCATCTTGATAATCATTCCTAAACAGTGAACATCTCATTTTTATCCCTCTGGAGAATGTAATATATACAAAATCAAATTCAAGTAGATGAATGAACCATTTGGTAGTTTCTTAAAGTACGTAGTATGATCATAATCACCTTTTATATATCTGTCTTGGAAAATATTTCAGATTGTACGATGACTTTCTCAGTTTCAACACATGAGATTGTTTACTAGCAACCTTAAAACATTGTTTGACCAAAAAAAAAAAAAACCTTAAAACATTTAAGCTGAGTTATGAAGATCTCTTCCTCCCACATCCCATGAGAAATTAATAAAAAAACAAACGGCCTTTACATCAAGCCATCGTAACTTAAGATCAAATTACAACGGTCAACAACATATGAATTGAATTGTGCTTTATCATTGGTGAACATAACTCATTGTAATTCACCCCTTTTTTGTTACAACTATAACATTACAAATTCTTCTAGACTTTGGATTTAGATTTGTATCTTTTTGTGACACCTCTAAAACCGGCGGTCCTTTGCAACTCTTTGATCACCCATCAACCCGCGAAAATACCCATGAATATCGCATAACCCGACACCACGGTACAACATCCTCTTTACCGGGATCACATCAACACAAAGTTTGGACAAAGTCTTCCTTCTACCGGACACTCCCAAATGCACAACCTGTATACCATTCAATCACATGACCCATCCAAGGTCCAATATACATCAATTTACTTTCATTTATTGTCTATTTATATCATTTGGACAAAAGAACCCAAGACCCAAAGGCTTAGCAAAAACATTTCAAAATTTGAGATTTGAACAAAACCAACTGGTAGAAGAACTCAGAGTTCTACCGGTAGAAAAAGCCTACTAGAAAAGTTCTATCCGTAGAAATATCAACGTTCTACCGGTAGGAAAACTCACTGGAAATGTTCTACCAGAAAAATATGACGTTCTACCGGTAGAAGATGCCTACTGGAAATGTTCTACCGGTAGAAGAACTCGTCGTTCTACCGGCAGGTCTTCCTAGTTTTTCCCCGATTCCATCATTTTTCAATTCCAATTCATTCTAACCTTATACAACATCAACCCAAACTCATACTACATGCAATTTTACATAAAACAAAGTCAATATGAGTTCGATTACAATCTCTTACATACATTACATACCCAAACAAATTAAATAATATTTTAGTTTTACAAAACATGATTTAAAAGCCACATTTCAACTTTTCTTCATCAACGAGGGCCCGAATGAGAGCCGTCCATTGACGCATGTCCCGCACCTAAAATATTGTCCCCATTCAAGAATATGCAATTCATAATGGATTCTATATGTCATATCATGTTATGAGATGAGACTCACATATGCAACTTAACCCGAGCCTTCACCGGCTCTCATAATACATGCAATGTCATGTATATGAATCCGGGTATTCCAAGCCCCCGCTATTGATGTTGCACATCTAATGACCATTAAAATTTCCAGGTCTTTCTTGGGGTGGGTATTTATGGACTCACACCAACGCGCACCCAACGAACACAGTATTAATGGACTTCCACTAACGGCTCTGCGTATACCGACACACTTTATGGACTCTACACCAACGGAGTGCGTATCCAATCACCGGGCCTTGCACCCGAAGGAAATTCTAGCCCTTCTTGCTAATCCCGATCCTATTTTCAATGCAACCCGTGCGACTCAGTCGATCATCGGTCCAACTATCCCGAGCCCATGCATCATCCACCAATAATGGTGTTTGATCAAACCATGCACACACACCCACACTCATGTCAATTGCCCACGAATGTTATGCTACCCGTGCATATGCAATTTAAATGTACAATTGTAATTCCTCAACCATGTTCAATATGTCATGAGTACAATATGAACATTCCAATATCCAATCAATATACCGCGAGACGAATTCAACGGTTACAATTTCGCGAGACGAATCCAACGGTTAGGTCCGTTTTGTCATCCGAGTTCTAGAAAAATTTGGATTTTCAATCCGTACTGTAGTGACAAATTACCATTTTGTCCTTTTTCATAAAAATTTAAATTTACCCTGGTTTTACACTTTTGATTCCACGATTTTGGTTTTTTGAACTCCCTTTGATCAATAAACCCCCTACATGATAGTCATTTTATTTTAAGTTACCAAGAATCTTCTTCTTATATTCGTGTCCTTCCCCAAGATCAATGTTTTCTCTAAATACTTATACAAGGTAATGCTACTAAACTGCATAAGATGATGATGCATAGATGTATGTACCTTCCTTCATACGAGACATTTAGAATTAATTTTTTTAGTTATAATAGTTTGGTAAGAGATTTTTGTAATGGAGAGACTCTTAAACTTCGATAAATCATGGTAGCCCACTTCTCACACATAAGTAATCTTTTTCGCTAAACAGCCAAATGGTGGTAACATCCTTGGAATTCAAAATCTCCCTATTCGTTGTGCTTCTATCTAAAGATGTACCCGTCAATGCTACGTGTAATCCATGTTGAATTAGGATGTTCCTCACTTGGACTTGCAACTACCAAAATTGTTTTCTTTTTCGCATGGTTGATGTCATAATTAACCCTAGAAATTTGAGCCAAAATGGGGTAAATATTATAAATTGTATTTAAAATTTATCTCCTATTTTAAAATAGTCCATAAAATTTCAATTATCTAAATTTAGTTCCGCAACTATTAATTATGTCAATTAAGTCTTTCTGTCAATTTCAGCCATTAAAACAAACGGAGGTACATGACGTGGACAATCATATGAAAAACACTTGGGCTTCCCTCTATTTGTTGTAATGGGTGAAATGGATGGAAAGACTTTATTGACACAAAATTGGTAGCCAAGTGACTAAATTAAGACAATTGAAAGTTCGATGACCATTTAAAAATAGAAGATAAAATTTAAGGATTAATTGTGATATTTACCTCTTTTTAATTCCTTCAAGGACTATCAACTTTAGCATTTCTTCCAATTTTGGCCATCGATCAACATAAATCTCATCAAAGATGAGGGATTCTCAAATTATATGTATGTTCTATCTTGTTACTCTTTTGGCACTTCTTCCTCTGCCACCGTAGTGTGTAGATTGATTGTGATGTTGATACATCTCTACTTATAGTAGTATAAAGATATATGACAATATTAAACCATGAATGTACATAGGAAAAATGCAACACTATAAAACATTAAAATACAGTGAAGTTAAGGACATTGTATGTTGTGAGAAGGTCCATTGTTTACCAAAATTGAATAATAGGAGAAAGAAGGGACAAGTGATTGTGTGGTTACAACAACAAAACTTAGTAGATTGATTTCCCAAGCAAATAAGGAATGGCAAACCCAATTTGGGTTTAATATAGAATTTCAGTGACCCAATTCGTGTACATTGTCTATAAGGTGGTGTTAGGAATTGCTTAAATTGATTCTTGGACTTATGAGTTATTATAAATAATTTATACAAAAAGTGGTGTGCAGAACAATTTAGTTAACATACATTTCAATATGTTAGAATTCATAAATAAAAATATAGAAAAAAATTCTACTTCTTCAAAAATACTTTTGCATAAGGCACTTCTCTTTTTCACATCTATTACCACCACCACTATCACCCTCCCATCTCCACCACTGTCACTGCCACATCATCAACCCCATGCCCACCATAACCACACACATAACGGCGACCACCACTACAGTCGTCTCTTGCATTGCCCTTGCACCACCACAACCACCACCGTTAACCCTTAACACCCTACCATCACCAACATCACACATCTGCCACTACTACCATCACCATTGACATTGCCGTCATCACTACCATCGGCTCACCAACCACCACTTTGAACTCGTCACCACATGTAAAACCCGGGTAAATTTGAACTTTTGTGAAAAAGGGCAAAACGGTAATTTGTCACTTCGATGCGGGTTGAAAATCCGTATTTATATAGAGCTCGGATAATGAAATGGACCTCATCGTTGGATTCATCTCACGAAATCTAGTTACCTAAACAATTTTTATTGAATTCCGAGATAGTCAGATTTTTCACATTTTACGAGGCGATCGAGTGTCGCGTGACCTAAAAATGAGATATGGAAATAAATTTCAAAAGTTGAAAAATAATTTAAAGAAAATTCATATAAAAATATTTTGAACTTGAACCAAGACGAAATTTAGTTAATTCGGGTCAAAACCGGAGCTGGGAAAGAAGAACTTGTGGCGAAATGAGGACCAAGCATTTAAAGGGTATAAATAGGGGAGAAAAATCAAATTTCTCCCCATACCCATCACAATTTCTGAAAAATCAAAAGAAGAGAGGGAAGCTCCACCTCTCTCTACGATCTACGGAGTTTCGTTGGTCGAATCGACTCAAGCCAAGAACAAAAGTTGTTCTTCTCGTCGAAGATTTCACCGAAGATTAAAAAATGGGATTTTGGAAAAATCAAAGGCTAAGGCTTCATTGGTGTTCTTAAAGGCTTTCTACCTTTGTTTTATGCTTCAAGAGGTAGCTTCTTTTACAAATTAGGTTTATTTTCAACCTAGGGTTCCATATGATTTGGGTAGCATGACTTGAGATGAATTCTCTTGTTTAATGTACTCCTCATGTAAATAAAGTGTGAAAAATGAGTATAGAAATATGCTAAACCAATCTTGCATGAATTGAGTTTGTAGAATTTACTTGTTTCATAAATTCATGAAAAATGTAGGTACTCAAAATGTGAGAAATGGGTATTAAGAATGGTTAAAATTAATTGTAGCATGAATTGGGTATGTAGAAATTACTTGTTGTGATTTCTTGACATATGTGATGAAATTGGGCATATTATGTATTTACATGATTTGGTGCCTTGAAGGTGTTTGATTAAATGTCTATTTGGATTAAGTGTGTTATTTGTATTGATTATGTTATAACATGCTTGAAATATATATGAAAAGGGAAGGGTGTTAGAGATGTAATATCATGTTTAGCACTTACTGAACCTCCTGAAATACCCCGCCAATCCCAAGAAACTACGTATCTCAAAGACTAACTTCGGCCTCTCCCAAATCATAACAGCCTCAAGCTTCTTCGGGTCAACTGACACACTCGTAGCCGACACCACATATCCCAAAAATTTCACCTCTGTAAGCCAAAATTCACACTTGCTGAACTTGACATACAACTAATGGTCCCTCAAGGTCTGGAGAACAACCCTCAAGTGACCCTCATGCTCCTCCCCAGACTTGGAGGAGATCAGGATGTCATCAACAAAGACCACGACAAACCGATCTAGATAGGATGGGAATACCCTATGCATGAGATCCATAAATGCCACCGGGGCATTCGTCAATCCAAAAGGCATCACGGTGAACTCGAAATGCCCATATTGCATCCTAAATGTCGTCTTAGAGATATCTGCCTCCCTAATCCTCAACTGATGGTAACACGTGCGAAGATCTATCTTGGAGTAGACCCGCGCCCCTTTTAGCTGATCAAACAAATCATCGATCATCGGCAAAATGGTACCTATTCTTGATAGTAACCTGATTCAACTGCCGGTAGTCTATACATAGCCGAAGAGTCTTATCCTTCTTCTTGGCAAACAACACAAGAGCGCCCCAAGGTGAAGTGCTCAGTCTAATAAAGCCCTTGTCCAATAATTCTTACAATTGGACCTTTAGTTCTTGCAACTCTGCAGGTGTCATTCTATGCGGTGTCATGGAAATGAGCGATGTACCGGGGTGCAACTCAATAGTGAAGTCTACATCCCTATGCGGTGGTAATCCAGGTAGTTCGTCCGAAAAGACATCCTCATACTCACAAACCACCCGAGGTAGACCCAACTCCTATCTCACCTCTTCCTCTAGGGTAAGGCTTGCTAGCCAACCTATCAACTATCCGTGCCAACGGGAATTATACAATACTTGGGGCAAAGCATCGTGCTTTTCCCCTGAAACGTAAAACAAACACCCTCCGGTGTGTAGGCAGTGACCCTTTTTTGATCACAATCGATGACAACTCGGTGTGCCGTCAACCAGTCCATCCCAAGGATGGCATTAAACTCCGACATGTCCATGACCCTAAGGTCCACAGTGAGTAGAATCTTCGAGATTTCTAACTCACAACCCCGACATATCTGATTAACACTCACCCTAGCTCCTAGGGGAGAACTCACATGCAATGGCTCTTACAAGGTTTAAACCTCTAAGCCCAAATCTCTCACACATGATGCAGAAATGAATGAATGAGATGCACTAGAGTCAAATAATACACTTTCCCATAAACGAGAGAGTAGAAATATACCCTGAATAACCGACTGATCCACTGGCTCAGTCTGAGGTGTGATGGCATAGACACGCCCCTGGATCCCCAAAGTCCCGACCTGTGAGCCCTGTCCTCGGCCTCGACCTATGCCCTGGCCCATCTGGCCTGATTGCGGAGTCCCCGCATGTGAAGTAATAAGGGCTTGTGCAGCACCCTGGAACTGATACTGGCTTGCCTGGCCCAGGGTGGGGTAGGGAGGAATGAAATGAGCCTGTGCATGCTCCACTGATGACTGGGACTGAGATGTCCCATAGCTCTGGGATCCCTGCCTCTGAGGACAATCCCTCTTTATGTGATCTGGTTGGTGGCATATGTAGCAAGTCCTCTAACCTGCTTGGTAGGTAGTCCTGAAGTTTTCCCCGCCTTGGGAGGATCGACCTTAGCCTTGGCCTTGATTGTCGTGGCCCTATCTTTGATATCCTTGCGAAGTAGAAGTCCTCTACTTCTTCCCCGAACTCGAAGAAGAGATTTGGCCCCCCTTCTTCTTGTCCTTAGCACCTGAATCCCAGATGCTCCTTGTGTCGTCTACCTCTCTCTCAATGGCCTTAGTTGTCTCGACCATCGAGTCCAAATCTTGTAGGCAGTGGTGGCCCACAATCTTTCCCCGGATGGACAATTTCTACCCATCCTCAAACCTCCTCACTTTGGCCATGTCTATGGCGACATAATCATCGGAAAATGGGCTAATTCAGTGAACATAGCCACGCATTCCATCACCGTTATAGTCCCTTGCTTCAAATCTAAAAATTCTTGGGCTTTCCCATGTCAAACAGCCGATGGGAAGTACTTGCCTATGAAGAACTCCCAGAACTGTTCCCATGTCATTGCCTCTAGGTTCTTCGAGGCCCTTGCCCAATCCCACCATAGATGGGCTTCTACTTCTAGCTGGAATTCAGCTAGCCTTGTCTTAGTGGCATCGGAGGTGATCTCCATAACCTCTAAGATCTTCTTAACTTGCTGGAACCAATGGTCGACCACCATCGGATCGACCTTTCCAACAAAAGTTGGAGGCTTGTGTACCTTGAACTTTTGAAGGTTACTTGAGCCTCCTTAGCCTACATTGGCGCTAGCCTGTGCAAAGGTAGCCGTCATCATGCCAATAGCCTCTATAAAAGCTTGTTGGTCAAAGGCCGGTGGTGGTTGGTTGTTGTTCCGCCTACCGCCTCGGCCGCGTCATCTTCCTCTATTTTCCATCTACACACATGTCAAATAGAAATAGACCACTTACTTAGTATCCCAAGATAGGGATCAAGTTCAAACTTTGAGATTTCTCTCCTTGTCTCACTAGTAGAGTATATGCAACCCACTAGTAGACACCTACACCTTGAACCATTCCGTTCATTCTTTTTCCGACCCCCAATGTTATGTTCTCTATCCTTAGTGTCTCTTTTTCATATACATTTTACCATGCATATAATTCACATAATACATAGCACATAACATGGAGCATTTAAAGCACATAACATGAAATGCACAATGAATGCAATGGTCTAAACTCATGCCCCTCAAGTCCTAGGTAAATTGAGAACCTAAACTCTGATACCAAGCTGTGACGCCCTTAAAACAGGGGGTCATTTGTCAACCTGTTGACCAACCGTTAACTCATGGAAATACCAGTGAATGCCACACAACCTGACATCACGTCAATAGCATCCCCTTAACCGGGATCACAAAAACACAAAGTTTGAGCAGAGTCTCCCTTGTACTGGTACTCTCAACCGCATAACCTGTATACATTTAATCACATGACCCATCCGAGGTCCAATATACCACAATTTATACTCCATTATTGTCCATTTACATCATTTGAATAAAATGACACAAAGCCTGAAAGCCTGGAAAAACATTCTTAAAATTTCAGATTTTTGGAAAACCTACCAGTAGGTTTGTCATCGTCCTACTGGTAGGTTTTGTCGGCTGAAAAAGTTCTACCGCAAAAAAAGTGACGTTCTACCGGTAGGTTTTGCCTACTGGACCACATCTACCAGTAGGTATGCTCAAAACCTACGGTAGGTGTGCCTAGATTTTGCCTGTTTCACCTGTTTCACCTGTTTTCGATTTCCAACTCACTCCAATCCATTTCATATCCATCTAACACAAATATAATGAAGTTTTTTTTATATAAAACATGGTCCATACAAGTTCTATTACATTCATTTCCATGAATTTACATGCCCAAAATCAACTTTCACAAAAGTTTTACAAAATATGATTTAAAAGCCACAAGTCGGCTTTTCTTCATCCTTGAGGCCCCAAATGTGAGCCGTCCACCGGTGTATAACCCATACCTGAAATATTTTCCCATAAAGGGTGAGCTACGCTCTGTATGGTATCTCCTAAAGAGACTACTCCCTAACCTAGATGCACATGAAATGTTCACATGCAACATTTAACAAGCAACAACCATTCCAATCAAGAATATGCAATTCAATGTTGGAAATCACCATGTCATGCCATGAAATGAGATGAGACTCACTCTTGCACTTCAACCCGAGCCCTTACAGTCTCCCATAACACATGTAATGTCACGTATTTAAAACCGGGCATTCCAAGCCCCCGCCATAGATGTTGCACATCTAATGACCATTTTAAAATCTCCGGGTCTTTATTGGGATGGGTATTTATGGACTTACACCAACGGGCATCCAACCGACACGAAATTCATGGACGGTACACCAACACACTTTATGGACTAAACCAAGGGAGTGCGTCTCCTAACCACCGGGTCTTGCACTCGATGGAGAATCTAGCCCTTCTTACTAACCCCTACCCAATTTTCAATGCAAACCGTGCAACTCAGCCAGATCTTCGATCCAACTTTCTCGAGCCCACCAATCATCCACCAAGTGTGGTGTTTGATGACAAACATGCACACACACCCACATAATGCGATGTCTCCGTGCATATGCAATGTAGTGTACAATGGCAATACCAATATCATGTCCAATATGCTATGAATGCCACATGGACCAAATTAACCACATATCAACATATTCCATGACAAATTATATCGTGAGCATATAATTTCCATAAATCATCACAATGCCAATACATCATCTAGCACATATCAACATTTTCACCCAACAACAATTTCTGTAGCATGTTATACATAGTCTATGCAATAACACACTTAGTTTCACATAGGCACAATATAACCACATAGCATGCAATTTCCACATACCATTTTCAAAGAAATTATAAGCTAGCAATTTCTACATACCAATTCAATCTAGAATTGATTTTACCCAATTTCAATACCCATTTCATCAATTTTACAGCAATAGGCAAGTGTTAAAGATATCTAACAACCTACCCATTCCATATCACAATCCTAGGTTGAAAATAAATCTAGTTAGGATGAAAACCCTACCTCTTGAAACGTACGACAATGCTAAGAAGCTCCAAGAACCCAAATCTCGCCCAAAACCCTTGATTTCTCCTAGCTCATTTTTAGAACTTCGATGAAATCCGTCCTTTTTGGTATGGTTTCATAGCCTCACCGCGTAGAACAATCTTTGTTCTTGGCTTGAGTCAATTCGAGCGACGAATATCCGTAGATCGTAGAGAGAAGTTTGAATTTCTCTCTTTTTCCCTCTCTTCCCTCTCCAACGTGAAGACCAGCTGAACAATGGGAAAAAATTCAGACTTTCTCCCCTATTTATATCCTTTAAATGTTTGGTCCACATTGAGCCACACGTTCCCCATTCTCGGGTCCGATTTCGTCCCGAAACGATTAAATTTCGTCCCGATTCAAGTTCAAATATTTTTATATGAACTTTCTTTAAATTATTATCTACTTTTTGAAATTTAAGTCCCGGGTTCGTTTTTGAGGTCACCCGACATCCGGTTGTCTCGTAAAACGCGAAAAATTCGACTGTCTCAGAATTCGACAAAAATTGACAGGGTAACTAGATTTCGCGAGACGAATCCAACGGTGAGGTTCGTTTCTTCATACGAGCTCTAGAAAATTTTGAATTTTCAACCCGTACCGTATTGACAATTTATCGTTTTGCCATTTTTCATAAAAAGTTTAAATTTACCCGGGTTTTACATTTTTCTTCCCTTAAAAGAATTTTGTCCACGAAATTCACACACACATGCACATTCAACCACATGCATATGCAACTAGTAATACAATACTTATGATTACACAAATGTACCTTCATCCTCGAACAAGAATGGATAACTAGTACGTATAGTGTCCTCACGCTCCCAGGTCGCCTCCTCCACACCTCGGTGCTACCACAACACCTTCACCAACCTCACAGTCTTACTTCGCAAAACCTGCTCTCAGCTTTCCATGATACGCACCGGTCCCTCCTCGAAGGTCCCATCCGCATCAACAATCAGTTCGCCCTAATCTACTACATGTGTCGGATCTGGAGTGTACTTCCGGAGCATAGAGACATGGAACACCGCGTGAACGCCCGATAAATTTGGCAGTAACACCAACTGATAAGCAACTGTACCAACCTTCACGAGTACCTTGAAGGGCCCGATATACCTCGACGACAGCTTTCCCCGCTTCCTAAACCTAACCATTCCCCTCTTAGGCATCACCTTCAAGAAGACGTGATCCCAACCTCAAACTCCAGATGTCGCGGCCGTCTGTCGACATAGCTCTTTTGTCGGCTCTGAGCTGTGAGAATACACTTCCGTATCAAGTCCACCTTCTCCGAGGTGTCTCTAATCAAGTCTAGACCCGTAGAGAGTCTCTCTCCAACCTCCGTCCAACAAACCGGAGAATGACACGACCTCCTATATAGTGTCTCATAGGGTGTCATCTGTATGTCGCCTGAAAGCTATTGTTGTAGGCGAACTCCACTAAGGATAAATGTTCTTCCCAACTACCCTTGAGATCTAGGACGCATGCCCACAGCATGTCCTCTGAAGTCTGGATGGTCATCTCCGACTGACTGTATGTCTGGGGATGAAAAACAGTGCTCATCATCTATTGTGTCCCCATGGGTCACTGGAAACTCTACCAAAAATGGGCCATTAACTTGGGATTCCGATCTAATACTATAGATACGGGCACCCCATGCAACTAGACAATCTCCCATATATATAATTTTCAGAATTCCTCCAATGTGAAGGTCATTCACACAGCCAAAAAGTGTGTCGACTTCGTAAGTCGGTCCACTATCACCCACACCGCGTCATGTCCCCGCGATGTTCATGGCAAGTGGGTCACAAAATTCATCGTGACGTGCTCTCACTTTCACTCAGCCACCTCCAAAGGCGAGAGCAACCCTGCTGATCTTTGGTGCTCAACTTTGACCTGCTGACACGTGAGACATCGACTAACGAAATCTCCGAGGTGCCTCTTCATCCCACTCCAGTAGTACTGGCGACGAAGATCATGGTACATCTTCGTGCCACCTGGATGCACAGCAAAACTGGAGCAATGGAACTCCCTAAGGATCTCCTCTCTCAGATCCGAAGACTAGGGAACCACAGCCCTTCCCCTATAGCAAAGACTACCATCCGCATGAATGGCCTAGCCTCGTCACTTGTACCCGACTGTACCCCGTCCCTGATGGACAATATCTCCCTGTTCTACCCCTAGGACTCGATCACTCTGCTCAGTAGGGAAGGCATAGCCACCAAACTCCCCAAAGTGCCTTGAGCCTACCCCCTGTAGTGCAACCTGAACTGTCCCACAGTGTCGAGTATCTGCCATTCCGGGAAGCCACACTTGCCAAGACTCCCCGTGACTTCCTACTGAGTGCATCAGCCACCACGTTTACCGAGATAGTAATGCAAAGTGAAGTCGTAGTCCTCCAAATACTCCATCCACATGCGTTGCCTCATGTTGAGGTCCCGCTCTGTGAAGATGTACTTCATAATTTTGTGGTCTAAAAACACCTTGAACTGCTCACTATACAAATAGTGGCGCCACGCCTTCAAGGCGAAGACAATGACCGCCAACTCGATGTTGTGGTTCTTTAACTGTTGGGAATCATAAGCCACCACTCTCCCGGACTGTATCAAAACACACCCGAGTCCGTCCTTGCAAGCATCACAATACACTATATACATTTGTCCCCTCTTCGGAACTATCAGAATAGGAGCTGAAGTAAGCCTTCTCTTCAACTCTTGGAATGCCTTCTCGTACGAATCATCCCACTGAAACTTGACCTCCTTCCGGGTCAATCTCGTCATAGGTGCAGCTAGTTGGGAGAAGTCCTCAATGAACCTCCTGAAATACCTCACCAATCCCATGAAATTACGTATCTCGAAGACTGACTGCAGCCTCTCCCAACTCATAACCGCTTAGACTTTCTCCGGGTCAACTGACACACAAATTTCACCTCCGTAAACAAAATTCACACTTGCTGAACTTGGCATACAACTGAAGGTCCCTCAAGGTCTGGAGAATAACCCTCAAGTGACCCTCATGCTCCTCCTCAGACTTGGAGTAGATCAGGATGTCATCAACAAAGACAACGACAAACCGATCTAGATAGGGTTGGAATACCTTATGCATGAGATCCATAAATGCAGCCGAGACATTCGCCAATCCAAAAGGCATTATGGTGAACTCGAAATGCCCATATTGCGTCATAAACGTCGTCTTAGGATATCTGCCTCCCTAATCCTCAACTAATGGTAACTCGCGCCCCTCTCAACTGATCAAACAAATCATTGATCCTCGACAAATGGTACTTATTCTTGATAGTAACCCGATTCAACTGCCGGTAGTCTATACATAGCCAAAAAGTCTTATCTTTCTTCTTGAAAAAAAACACCGGAGCGCCCCAAGGTGAAGTGCTCGATCTAATAAAGTCTTTGTCCAATAATTCTTGCAATTGGACCTTTAGTTCTTGCAAATTTGGAGGTGCCATTCTATGCGGTGTCATAGAAATGAGCGATGTACCGGGGTGCAACTCAATAATGAAGTCTACATTCCTATACAGTGGTAATCCCGGTAGTTCATCTGAAAAGACATCCTCATACTCACAAACCACCCGAGGTAGACCCAACTTCTGTCTCGCCTCGTCCTCTATGGTAAGGCTTGCTAGCCAACCCATCAACTGGTCGTGCCAACCGGAATCATACAATACTTGGGCTAAAACATTGTGCTTTTCTCCCTGAAACTTAAAACAAACACCTTCCGGTGTGTAGGCAGTGACCCTTTTTCGATCACAATCGATGACAACTCGGTGTGCCGTCAACTAGTCCAGCCCAAGGATGACATCAAACTCCAATATACCCATGACCCTAAGGTCCATGGTGAGTAGAATCCCCGAGATCTCTAACTCACAACTCTGATATATCTGATCAACACTTACCCTAACTCCTAGGGGAGAACTCACACGCAATGACTCTTCTAAGGTTTCAACCTCTAAGCCCAAATCCCTCACATATGATACAAAGATGAATGAATGAGATGCACCAGATTCAAATAATACCCTTGCCCATAAGCGAGAGAGTAGAAATATACCCTGAATAATCGACTGATCCACTGGCTCAGTCTGAGGTGTGATGGCATAGACACGCCCTTGGGTCCCCGAAGTCCCTGCTTGTGAGCCCTGTCCTCGGCCTCGACCCATGCCCTGGCCTATCTAGCCTGATTGCAGATTCCCTGCACGTGAAGTAGTAAGGGACTTGCACAGTACCCTAGAACTGATACTGGCTTGCCTGGCCCATGGTGGGGGTAGGGAGGAATGACATGAGTCTGTGCATGCCCCACCGATGACTGGGACTGAGATGCCCCATAGCTCTGGATCCCTACCTCTGAGGACAATCCCTCTTCATGTGACCTGGTTGGTGGCATATGTAGCAAGTCCTCTGACCTGCCTGGTAGATAGTCTTGAGGTTTCCCCC
This sequence comes from Ilex aquifolium, assembly GCA_951799425.1. Lineage (NCBI taxonomy): Eukaryota > Viridiplantae > Streptophyta > Magnoliopsida > Aquifoliales > Aquifoliaceae > Ilex > Ilex aquifolium. The sequence continues at coordinate 15,195,513 of OX637397.1, read as the reverse complement.
GCCTTGGGAGGATCGACCTAGGCCTTGGCCTTGATTGTCGCAGCCCTGTCCTTGATATCCTTGCGGAGTAGGAGTCCTCTGCTTCTTCCTCGAACTCAAAGAAGATGATTGCCACTCCTTCTTCTTATCCTTAGCACCTGACTCCCGGATGCTCCTTGCGTCATCTACCTTTCTCTCAATGGCCATAGCTGTCTTGACCATCGAGTCCAAAATCTTGTAGGCAGTGGTCTACAATCTTTCCCCAGATTGACAATTTCAACCCATCCTCAAACCTTCTCACTTTGGCCATGTCTGTGGCCACATAATCAGTAAAACGGGCTAATTTAGTGAACTTAGCCACGTATTCCATCACCGTCATAGTCCCTTACTTCAAATCCATGAATTCCCTGGCTTTCGCATATCAAACAGCCGATGAAATGCCCATGAAGAGTTCCCATAACTTTTCCCATGTCATTGTCTCTAGGTTCTTCGAGGCCCTTGCCTAATCCCACCACAGATGGGCTTCTCCTTCTAGATGGAATTCAGCTAGCCTTGTCTTAGTGGCATCGGAGGTGATCTCCATAACCTCTAAGATCTTCTTAACTTGCAGGAACCAATGGTCGGCCACCATCGGATCCGCCTCTCCTATAAAAGTCGGAGACTTGTGTGCCTTGAACTTTTGGAGGTTACTTAAGCCTCCTTGGCCCACATTGGTGCTAGCCTGTACAAAGGTAGCCGCCATCGTGCCAATAGCCTCCATAAAGGCTTATTGGTCAAAGGCCGATGGTGGTTGGTTATTGTTCCGCCCACCACCTCGGCCGCGCCATCTTTCTCTATTTGCCATCTACACACATGTCAAATAGAAATAAAGCACTTAGTGTCCCAAGATAGAGATCAAGTTCAAACTTTGAGATTTCTCTCCTTGTCTCACTAGTAGAGCATATGCCACCCACTAGTAGACACCTACACCCTGAACCATTCCGTTCATTCTTTTTCCGACCCTCAAGTTTATGTTCTCTAACTCTAGTGTCTTTTTTCCATATACATTTTACCATACATATAATTCATATAACACATAGCACATAACATGGAGCATTTAAAGCACATAACATGAAATGCACAATGAATGCAATGGTTTAAACCCATGCCCCTCAAGCCCTAGGTAAATCGAGAACGTAGGCTCTGATACCAAGTTGTGACGCCCCTAAAACCGAGGGTCCTTTGTCAACCCGTTGACCAACCGTCAACCCGCGAATGCTACACAACCCGACATCACGTCAATAGCATCCCCTTAACTGGGATCAAAAAATCACAAAGTTTGGGTAGAGGCTCCCTTGTACCGGGCACTCTCAACTGCATAACCTATGTACATTTAATCACATGACCCATCCGAGGTCCAATATACCATAATTTATACTCCATTTATTGTCCATTTACATCATTTGAATAAAAGGACACAAAGCCCAAAAAGCCAGGCAAAATATTCTTAAAATTTTAGATTTTTGGAAAACCTACCGGAAGATTTGTCATCGCCCTACCGGTAGGTTTTGTCTACTGAAAAATTTCTACCGCAGAAAAAGTGACGTTCTACCTGTAGGTTTTGCTTACTGGACCACATCTACCGGTAGGTATGCTCAAAACCTACCGGTAGGTGTGCCCAGATTTTGCATGTTTCACCTGTTTTCGATTTCCAACCCACTCCAATCCATTTCATATCCATCTATCACAAGTATAATGAAGTTTTTCATATATAACATGGTCCATACAAGTTCTATTACATTCATTTCCATGAATTTACATGCCCAAAATCAACTTTCACAAAAGTTTTACAAAATATGATTTAAAAGCCACAAGTCGGCTTTTCTTCATCCTTGAGGCCCCAAATGTGAGTCGTCCACCTGTGTATAACCCGCACCTAAAATATTTTCCCATAAAATGTGAGCTATGCTCAATAGGGTATCTCCTAAAGAGACTACTCTCCAACCTAAATGCATATGAAATGTTCACATGCAACATTTAACAAGAAACAGCTATTCCAATCAAGAATATGCAATTCAATGTTGGAAATCACCATGTCATGCCATGAAATGAGATAAGACTCACTCTTGTACTTCAACTCGAGCCCTTACAGTCTCCCATAACACATGCAATGTCACGTATTTAAAACCGGGCATTCCAAGCCCCCGCCATAGATGTTGCACATCCAATGACCATTTTAAAATCTCCAGGTCTTTCTTGGGGTGTGTATTTATAGACTTACACCAATGGGCACCCAACTGACACAGAATTCATGGACTTCCACCAACGGTTTTGCGTACACCGACACATTTTATGTACTAAACCAAGGGAGTGCGTATCTTAATCACCGGGTCTTGCACCAGAGGGAGAATCTAGCCCTTCTTGCTAACCCCGACCAAATTTTCAATGCAAATTGTGCGACTCAGCCAGATCTTCGATCCAACTTTCTCGAGCCTACCCATCATCCACCAAGTGTGGTGTTTGATGACAAACATGCACACACACCCACATAATGCGATGTCTCCATGCATATGAAATGTAATGTACAATGTCAATACCAATATCATGTCCAATATGCTATGAATTTCATATGGACCAAATCAACCACATATCAACATATTCCATGGCAAATTATATCATGAGCATATAATTTTTATAAATCATCACAATGCCAATACATCATCTAGCATATATCAACATTTTCACCCAACAACAATTTTCCTAGCATGTTGTACATAGTCTATGCAATAACACACTTAGTTTCACATAGACACAATATAAACACATAGTATGCCCACATAACACAATTTTCAAAGAAATTACAAGCTAGCAATTTTCACGTACCAATTCAATCTTGAATTGATTTTACCCAATTTCAATACTCATTTCATCAATTTTACAACAATAGGCAAGTGTTAAAGATATCTAACAACCTTCCCATTCCATATCACAATCCTAGGTTGGAAATAAATCTATTTAGGATGAAAACTCTACCTCTTGATAGGAAGCTCCAAGAACCTATTCCATATCACAACCCTAGGCAATGCTAGGAAGCTCCAAGAACCCAAATCTCGCCCAAAACACTTAATTTCTCCAAGCTCCTTTTTGGAACTTCAGTGAAATGTGTCCTTTTTGGTATGGTTTCATAGCCCTCGCCGCGTAGAACAATCTTTGTTCTTGACTTGAGTCGATTCGAACGACGAATCTCCGTAGATCGTAGAGAGAAGTTTGGATTTCTCTCTTTTTCCCTCTCTTCCCTCTCCAACGTGAAAACCAGCTGAACAATAGAGAGAAAATTAGATTTTCTCCCCTATTTATACCCTTTAAATAATTGGTCCACATTGCGCCACACGTTCCCCATTCCCGGGTCCGATTTTGTCCCGAAATGATTTAAATTTGTCTTGATTTAAGTTCAAGATATTTTTATATGAACTTCCTTTAAATTATTAGCCACTTTTTTGAAATTTAAGTATTGGGTTCATTTTTTAGGTCACCCGACACCCGGTCGCCTCGTAAAATGGGAAATATCCGACTGTCTCAGAATTTGACGAAAATTGACAGGGTAACTAGATTTCGTGAGACGAATCCAATGATGAGTTCCGTTTCGTCATCCGAGCTCTAGAAAAATTCAGGTTTTCAACCTATAATGTAGTGGCAATTTACCATTTTACCCTTTTTCATAAAAAAATTTAAATTTACCCAGGTTTTATAGTTTGTTCTTGATTTCGTTTCGAGTAACATGTGGTTTTCAATTAGATACATGTCTTGCGTTCAAGAAACATTGTTCTTGAATTTCCAAAACCCTAGTTTTTCCTAAACACATGTCTTATTGAGAAAGACCTATTAATTATTGAATTCTAAAATTTTTATTATTGATTAAATTAGATTTTCAATCAACTACTTGTTCTTATTCTAAGAAATTGTAAGTTTGGCAAAACCCTAGAATTTGGATATCGAAATTGTAAAAGTTTTCTTGATATGATCTCTTGCATATTTTAATCTCTTTATTACTATAGTATATTGAGAATTGTGAAAATTGTGATATTTGAGTTTTTATGAAAATTGTGATTGGTTAAGACTGTGATTGTTGAGAAAGTTGTGATTTCATCTCTTGTATGGTTTGGGTGTGATGAACTTAAATTGTCTTCTAGAGCTGCCTTAGAGTGTTAGATGTTAGTCTATCCCAGTAGGGGTGAGATGGTTACCTAACACTTGTAGTGGATTGTTGTTTGAGAGAGTAACCCTTATTGTTCACGTAAGTTCGAGACTGAGGGATGGTATACCTTTCTTGGGAATGATTCATCAATGTCGTGGGAGATGGTATACGCCTTTCCTAAAATAGTTTGTGATTTGGCCCTACGGGGAATGGTTGAGATTATGTGGTTATGGTGTGTGAACGAGATAGAATTGTTGTGTAGATTCCTAAGAAGCAACCAACATACATGAGAATATGTGATGATACTACTAATTTATTAATTGATTGCTTTAATTCTGACTTCTTTGTTCCTTTCATTGATTTATTGTGTTTCCGTACATTTGAGATCATTACAACTGCTATTATTTTACTTTCAAAATGATATATATGCTATTTTTCAAAAGTGACTTTAATCCTTTTTTATTGTTTTAAAACTTTGTTTGGATTTGAGAGGGATTTCCTATGGGCTTTTGCTCACCCCATACAACATATTTATAGATTTTGGCAGAGAGGAGGATATCGAATTAGATGAGCAGGTAGATCTCGAGACTGGAGACGGTCAGTATTAGGATCCTGAAGTGGAGGCTTAGAGATGTTTCGTCTTAGTTTAGATTATTTTATTTAAGAGATTTCTATGAAACAATGTTTCAACTAGTTTTAATTATTCCTCTGCTAGATACTATTGATTTTAAATTGTAAATTGGAGAAGTTACAAGGCTTTATTGAAATTATTATTTATTATTTGTCAGATGAATGAATGGTTTATTATTTAATGGTTATTGTTAGTTGCTCTCATGATTCGATGGTTTCTAGATAGTAATGTCTTCCAAGGTAGTTTTTGGGGTGTTACAAAACTGCCCTGTAATTTAATTTTTTTCTTGTCATCCTCGATTATATTTAATGTCAAACTTGAATATAATTACACCAATTGAATTATATCTCACTTAATTCACGTGCAACACAGGTGCATTGCAAGCACTTGATTCATTGATAGGTAGTATAAATGTAATCAGCATCAGCATTGGAGCCAGTGAGCAAGTACGCAGAAGGAAAAAATTAAAAAATAAAAATAAAAATTGTAACGCCCCAAAAATCGAGGGTCCTTAATTTAACAAAAATTCGGGCAGAGTCTCCTTTGTACGGAGATCTCTACCCAAAACACAACATGTGCAACTAAATGGACCACACCGGGTCCATTTATAAGTAAACATTGACCACACCGGGTCTATTTATCCATACTCATATAGCCACATGCAATTTTTCTTTTACATTAAAACAGTCCATATGAGTTCGATTTGTAACACCCCAAAATCCCCCTTGGAGAACATTACTATCTAAAACCATTCACATCATGAGAGCAACTAAATGAACTTCATAACAGAAGAGAATTCCATTCATCATCCACAGTATATACAACATCATCCAAAATAATATGCCCAACTATGGCAATTACATTAAAAAACAAATCAACTATTATCTTGCAGCGGAATAACGAAAATATTAGACTTCACATTGTCTCAAAATGAATTTCCTAGTCTAGAACATAAAAAGAACAGTTCTAGACATCCCCCTCCGGGTCCACATGCCCATCAAGTTGAGCTTCCCAAGCTACCTGCTCGTCAACTCTTAGCTCCTCCTCTAAACCAAAATCTGAAAATAATGTTGTTTGTAGGGGGTGAGCACTAAGCTCTATAGGAAAATCCTCCCAAACCCGAACAAGGTTTCAAAAGCATATAAAACAGTCGGTCTCATTTTACAAATATTATATATAGATTTTGAAGGAAAACATGGACATTTCAATGAATCTCAAGTTTACACAATAGCAATAATTAAATGAAAAATAAAACCAATTCCCAAAAATAACAATTCCAACCAGTTACCATTCTCACAATGAACCAATTCCACCATAAACTCATTTCCACAATAAATCATAGCCAACCATTTGCAAAATAAATAATAGCCCACAATGTATCTCAGGTATGATGTAAGATATCGCATGAATAAACACATCGAGAATATCCTGGCCCACACCCACACACCCAATCCTCGCAAGGATACACAACTTTAGGAAGGGCGTATACCGACGCATCGGCAGGGATGATCCAACCCAGGAATAGTATACTAACCCTCAGCCTCGATACCACGTGAGCGAATAGTGGTTTGGTCCTCGTAAGACACCAACCCCACTACGAGTGGTAGGGAACCTTCAAACCCACACGGGGTAGGAAACGCATCAACCCACTCTACGATACCCGGTCAACGGCCACCCATGTTCATCCAAACATCCACATAAGAGATACAATACCAACCAACTTCCCAAATCACAAGTAAATCAAAAAACCCCAATTCTATAGGTATTTTTCTAACGGAGCAATTTCAAGAAAAATATGCAAGAGATCATCAACATATATTTTTATTGTTCAAACAAAGCACTAGAGTTTTGAAATCAAGAATAAGGAATATCAAGAAGAAAAATCTCTATTTCTTGAAGGAAACAAGGGTTTTGAGTTTACAAGGCTTTCATGGCTATCCAACCATAACTTCATTCAAAACATGATAGGATTTGCAAGGACATCAAGAAACAATGATTTCATAACATATATCTAAGATTTAGAGTCAAACATATATATATAAGCCCTAGCCTCAATGAACAAGAGTGAGAAGAAACCCCTACATAGAAATCAAGAATTCCAAGAAAAACTCAAACTTTCGAGACTTCCTTCTTCCTTTTTCTTTTTCCCTTTATCTTCTCCTAGGGTTCTAAGAAGTTTGGGGTGAGAGTAGAATGAAAGAATGGAAGAAAATGGGCTGAAATATGTGTTTTAAACACAGCAGTCCCCAAAAGTTACTGTTCACAGGCTGATTTTTGGATTTTCTCCAAAATTACGGTTTTGCCACTAAAAATCTCTAATTTGATCCATATGACTACCCTAAGGTTTTTCAACGTTCTGGATTCATTTTTAATGTTATTTTAACCTAAAAACATTTAGTTTTATGATTTATCTCAAAACTAAAATAAATTTACACTCGAAACACTAAAATTACTATTTTATTCATCCGAACCGCTATATGTGCTAAACGGCTATTCCAAGTTTTTCGGATCTCCCAGGTTCAATGATAATATTATTTTGACCTAAAAAAATTAATATTTTTACTTAGTTACCCTTATCAACCTTAAACACCTCCAAAAATTAAATTTCACAATCAATTTGCCTCCCTAATATTTATTCCTACTATTACAATCTGTAGGGTTCATGCATACCTCATCACCTATATTAGTATTTCAACAATAATTACTTGCTATATAAAGATAAGAGTGTGGGGGTTTACAAAAATAAACCTTAATTTAAAAAACACTTTTAAAAAAAGTACGAAAAAATGTTACCAAAAATAGTTTATTAAAATTATTTTCCATGTAAGCCCAATTGCATTTAAAATAAAATGTCAAAGATTAATTTATGTATAACACCTATAATAGGATGGAATTTTTGAATCTTTTTCAAAACACTATTAAATAGCAGACCACACCCTAAAGGGAATAGAGCAAGGTTTACTTTATAAGCGCCACAAAATTAGTCTTTGATCTCAATATTATATGGTGATTTTACACATCAATGAAAGTGTCATAAATATGAAAATAGCACGATAGAAATTAAGAAAAAAAATATACACTTACACAATTTTTTTTCACGAATACAATATAATTACAAAATGAAGCAAAATAATACAATCCATACATGACATGACACGAATCTTTGCAACTCCAAAAGATAACAACAAGTTTATAATAAGTGACAAACTTGCAAATCCTATGTCTAGATGACATAACCCACCAATTTATAATCATATATAATTTATATATAGCAATGTGTTACAATAAATAAATGAGTAACCATAATGGATTTCAGTTGCACTTGATTGCAACACCTCTATTCACCAATAAATTACAACAGTTAGAACCCTTGGTTGTATCCTAAGAAAAATGGATTTGGAAAACAACCTTATGAAACCATATCCATGGTGAAGGCAAGAATTAAGAAGAATGAGAAGGGGAATCGAGTGCGTGAGTCGAAATTGATTTTGAGAAAAATAATGGTTAATAAGAAACTACTTAAAGCAAACAAGGTCAGCGTGAGAAACTACTTAAGGAACTTAGCCTAGATGATTTGCGAGACTTGTGGGGGCTTGTGGGTAACAAAATGAAAGAACTTTACCAGGTGCATGGAGTTCTTAAGGAAAACAACTCGGGAGAAACTAGTGGAGAAAAGAGTTAAAAATAAACTATGAGTAATTGTACTACCTTTGTTAGGCAATAATAAAAGCCTTTGTGCTTGAACAATTTTATGTTAAGATGTTTTGCAAATTGAGTAAGAAAATTTTAGGCTAAATATCATGAATACCTTTAAACTTTGCTGCTAATTTTAAACTGCCCGGTAATTTAATTTTTTCTTTTCATCCTCGATTATATTTAATCTGAAACATTGATCTAATCACACTAATTTAATTTTAACTCAACTTAATTCACGTGCATCACACGTGCATTGCACACACTTGATGCATTGATGGCTAGTATAAATTTAATCACCGTTGGAGTCAAGGAGAAAGTTTGCAAGAAAGGAAAAATTTAAAAGATAAAAATAAAAAGAAGCCATAATTTAAAAAGCACTTTAAAAAAATTATGAATTTTTTTTTTACCAAAAATAGCTTAATAAAATAATTTTTTAAGTAAATGACGAATAGTAATCCCAATTGCATTTAAAATAGAATGTCTAAGATTCAATTATATATAACAACTCTAATAGGATGAGATTTTGCAGTCTTTTCCAAAACACTATTAAATTGTAGTCCATGCCCTAAAGCGAATAGAGCAAGGTTTACTTTATAAGCGCCACAAAATTAGTCCATGATCTCAATGTTTTATGGTGATTTTAAACCTCAATAAATGTGTTATAAATATGAAAATAACATGATAGAAATTGAGAAAAAAAAATATAAAACTTACACAATTTTTTTTCACGAATATAATATAATTAAAATATGAAGCAAAATGGTACGATCCAAACATGACCTAATGCGACTCTTTGCGACTCCTAATGATAACCACAAGTTTATAATAAGTGACAAACTTGCAAGTCCAATGTTTAGATGGCATAGCCCACCAATTTATAGTGATATCTGACTTATATATAGCAATTTTTTACAACAAATAAATGAGTAACCATAATGGATTTCAGTTGTACTTGATCCCTAAACATCTCATTCACCTATAAATTAAAATAGTTAGAACCCTTGGCTATATCCCGAGAGACATGAATTTGGAAAAGAACATTATGAAAACCATATCTATGGTGAAGGCAGGAATTAAGAAGAATGATAAGGAGAATCAAGTGTGTGAGTTGGAATTGATTTTGAGAAAGCAAACAAGATCCGCATGAGAAATTACTTAAGGAACTTAGCCTAGATGATATGCGAGACTTGTGGGTGGTAAAATGAAAGAACTTTACCCGGTGTATGGAGTTCTTAAGGATACAACTCGGGAGAAAAGAGTGGAGAGAAGAGTTAAAAATAAACTATGAGTAATTGTACTTCCTTTGTTAGCAAATAATAAGAGCCTTCGTGCTTGGAAAATTTTATGTTAAGATATTTTACAAATTGAGTAAGAATTTTTAGGCAAAATATCATGAATACCTTTGAATTTTGATGCTAATTCTAAACTTCCCTATAAATTAATTTTTTCTTGTCATCCTCGATAATATTTAATCTCCAACTATTTTCTAATCATACTAATTTAATTTTAACTCAACTTAATTCACGTGCAACACATGTGCATTGCGCATAGTTGATGCATTGATGGCTAGTAAAATGTAATCACTGTTAGAGTCAGGGAGGAAGTTCGTAAGAAGGAAAAAAATTGAAAGATAAAAATAAAAAGAAGCCTTAATTTAAAAAGCACTTTAAAAAAATTATGAAAAAATGTTACCAAAAATAGCTTAATAAAATTACTTTTCATGTAAATGACGAATTGTAATTCCAATTGAATTTAAAATAGAATATCTAAGATTCATTTATATATAATGCCTTTAATATGATGAGATTTTGCAATCTTTTTTGAAGAACTATTAAATAGTATTCCATGCCACAAAGGGAATAGTGCATGGTTTACTTCATAAGCGCCAGAAAATTATTCTATGATCTCAATGTTATATGGTGATTTTACACCTCAATGAATGTGTCATAAATATAAAAATAGCATGATAGAAAATAAGAAAAAAAATATAAAACTTACGCAATTTTGGTCACGAATGCAATATAATTACAATATGAAGAAAAATGATACGATTCGAACATGGCCTAACACGACTCTTTGCGACTCCTAATGATAATCACAAGTTTATAATAAGTGACAAACTTGCAAGTCCAATGTTTAGATGGCATAACCCACCAATTTATAATGATATAAGACTTATATATAGCAATTTGTTACAACAAATAATTGAGTAACCATAATGGATTTTAGTTGTGTAACGCCCTAAAAATCGGGGGTCCTTAATTTAACAAAATTCGGGCAGAGTCTCCTTTTTTGGAGAGCTCTACCCAAAACATAACCTGTGCAATTATACTACATTGACCACACCGGGTCTATTTATCCATATTCATATAACCACATGCAATTTTTCTTTTACATTAAAACAGTTCATATCCACTTTGGACGACATTACTATCTAAAACCCTTCATATCATGAGAGCAACTAATAAATTCCATCCATAAAGAAATTTCATTCATCATACATGATATCTACAACATCATCTCAAAAGATTATGCCAAATCATGGTCATTGTATCCAATAGAATATGCCAAACTATGGCAATTACATCCAAAGGAATCAAACTTGTCTTGCAGCGGAATAACCAAAAATATTAGACATTACATTGTCTCAAAATAAACTTCCTAGGGTAGAACCTAAGAGCATGTAGCTCTAGGCATCAATCTCGGGATCCACGTTCCCGTCTATTGGAGCTTCCTATTGTGCCAGCTCATCAACTCTAAACTCCTCCTCTAGGCCATAATCTGAAAAGGGATATTGTTTGTAGGGGGTGAGCACTAAGCTCTGTAGGAAAATCCTTCCAAACTCGAACAAGGTTTAGAAACATATAAAACAAGTCGGTCTCATTTCACAAATATCATATATATATAACTTTTGAAGGAAAATCGTGACATTTTAATAGATCTCTAGTTTACGAACAACAATAAAGTTAAACGGAGAGGTGAAACCAATTACCAACATGGAGCCATACAATTTTCCAAAAGGAAACCAATAACCCACACATGATATAATATTGTTCTCTTTGGCATGAGCATCCTTACAAAGAACCTCTCACCCTCAAGGTCTTGTTTCTTTGGCATGAGCATCCTTACAAGGAACCTCTCACTCATGTTCATCAAAACAACCATACAAGAAATACAATATCCACAATTTCTCAAAAACAACAAGCCATTCCAAAAAATCCCCAAATTTCTCATAAAGTAGCACCATAGAGACAATGTGAGAAAACATACAAGAGATCCTCATAAATATCATTTTTTCGTTCAATTTCAAGCACTAAAGTTTTTGAATTCAAGAATCAATGAAAAATCAAGAGAAAAACCCATTTTCCTTGAGAACTAGGGTTTGACACCAAGAAAAGAGTTTTAATGGTGATTCCACCATAGCATTGTTTAAAACATGACCACATTTGCATAAATATCAAGAATCAACAATTTCATAGCAAGTATATAAGATTTAGAGTCAAAAGAATGTATATATATGTATGCCCTAGCCTCAATGCAAGAGAATGGAAGAAAACCCCTACCTTGAATCAAAATTTCAAGTAAGAACCCAAGCTCTAGTGACCTCCTTCTTCCCTTTTCTTCCTCCCTTAATCTTCCTCTAGGGTTCCAAGAGGTGTGGGGTGAGAGTGGAGTGAAATAAATGAGGGAAAATGGGATGAAAATGGGGTTTTAAACACATCAGCCCCGAAATTCACTGTTTATGGACTGTTTTGGTCTTCTCCGAAATTACGGTTTTGCCACTAAGAATCTCCAATTTGATCTATATGACTATCCTAAGGTTTTTCAACGTTCCGAATTCATTTTTAACGTTATTTTAACCTAAAAATATTTAGTTTTATGATTTATTTCAAAATTAAAGTAAATTTACACTCGAAACACTCAAATTACTATTTTATTCTTCTGAACCGCAATATGTGCTAAACGGCTATTCCAAGTTTTTCGGATCTCTCAGGTTCAATGATAATATTATTTTGACCTAAAAAAAATTAATATTTTTACTTGGTTGCTTTTATCAATTTAAACACCTCCAAAAAATTAAATTTCACAATCAATTTGCCTCCATATTATTTATTCCTACTATTACAATCTATAGGTTTCATGCATACCTCATCACCTATATTAGCATTTCAAAAATAATTACTTACTATATATAAGATAAGAGTGTGGGGGTTTACAAGTTGTACTTGATCACTACACATCTCATTCATCTATAAATTACAACTGTTATAACCCTTGGCTATATCCTGAGAGACATGAATTCGAGAAACAACCTTATGAAAACCATATCCATGGTGAAGGCAAGAAATAAGAAGCATGATAAAGAGAATCGAGTGTGTGAGTTGGAATTGATTTTGACAAAAGTAATAGTTAATAAGAAACTGCTTAAAGCATACAACGTCAGCATGGGAAACTACTTAAAGAACGTAGCCTAGATGATCTATGTCACGCCCCGAATTTCCACAAACCCGGGGAGTGAGTGAAAAGAAAGAAGAAAAGTAAATGAAAATTCATTAGGTTGGATAAATTAATTTTTCATTCATTTCCCACGTTTTTCCTTTTTTTTTTCCCAAATTTTTTCAAGCCACTTTTCTTCCATTTTTAGCCTATTTCTTCAAGGTTTCTAAACCCCCTCCCCCCCCCCCCCCCCTTCCCTTTTGACATCATTCCCACCTATTTAAAAGGTATTTTACACACTTAACAAGTATTTTAATTTTTCATAAAATTTCGACATAACCTCCTTTGTTTTCCAAGCTTTTTTCCCCACCTAATATTCACAATATTTCATATGCATAAGTATCTCACAACCCACCTCACTCGGTGGCCACAATCTATGTAAATTAAACATGCATCCCTTGTTCTCAACATACACATCTAGTTGTCTCAATATACACATATGATACTCAATAAATAAAGATGTCCCACATATTTCCAAACTGAAATACAAGTCATTTGGACTTATGCCCATACATACAAAATATACCCCAAGGGCCAAATATCCATTCGAGTCTTTTTTCTCTCATTCCTTTAAGACTTCCTCAAGTCTCAAGTACCGGGAGCCTCATCTGTAATATAATATCCCACGAATGGGTCAGCTCAACTACTGGTATGACAAAATGCTAATGCTAGGAACAAATTTAAAGCGTGACATGTGCAAGTGTATATTTTAAAAGCTACAATCTCGTAATCCCTCAATGCTATGCAATGTCAATATGCATGACACACACATGCAACTCTATGTCACCCATGTCTCACTTCACGGTCTGCCCCCGTCAACACGCAAGTACTGTCATTGGCCAGATTTTGGGTTTTTCACCACAGGATCTACACCCTCAAAATGCATAGCACCAAGTACTCAACCCACACTATGTTCCAAGGATTCATGTTTGCCAAGATGCCATGATTTTTCTCAATGTAAATTCTATGAAACATTTCATCAAACACATGGCGTATAACTTAAAATATGTCTTATTCATAAAGTAAAACATAAATTCAAATTCAAAACACTTTATCTACATGAATGTGAAGTACCATTCAATGGATTAAACATATGATCAAGTTTCATGTTCATTATTTTTCCAATTTCTCGAAGAAACTACAAATACACAAACTACCAACTCATGGAATAAATCATAACTCTCAAATCACAAGAGTTTCTCTACATGAACATAAGCTAGAATATAATAATCCAACACATAAGCAAGGTATACCTTTATCATAGTAACAAATTGTCAAGAAACTCAAAGAACACACAAGTACTTAAACTACTAACTCTAAGTTTTCAAAGCAACTACCACCTAAGTGATTTTCTAACATCAAGCAAGCACTTAAATCATTCAACCAACATATAGAAAGGCAAAAAAACTTAAATCTATTCTCAACTTAGCAAAATATCATACCTAAAATAGTTTTTCTCAAACTAAGGGAGTTGTGTTCGCTTTATAGCCAAACCGGTCGGTGATAATATAGCCCTTCTCGAGAGGAACAACTTCTTATAAGGAAGTCTTGCAAGAATCTTGGCCTAGGAATGAGTTTTGGTGGCTTGAAGCTTGAAGAACCTAGGATTTTTCTTTATTTTTCCTCCTTGAACATGTACTGCTCCTTCCCAGACCAAAAACTGATATTTTTTTACACTAAGGGGGATGTATTTATAGTGGAGGGGCAAAGGTGCAAAATAACCCTTGCCCTTGATGAATCCGGAACCCCGTTACACTACAACTCATCCCGAAACGCCTCAATTCGACATTTTATTTTAACCAAAGTTCTTAAAATTATTTTAAATGAAAATTTAAAAAAAAAAATAGATTTTCGCTAGTGGCCGACTGGCCGGTCCCACCTAGGCCACCCAGGATGCCCTTTTTGTCCAATTTTTGAAATTGTTTCCGTTTAGGCTCAAATTCACACAGTAGGTAAGTTTCGAGGGCGAAAAAATTACCAGAGTTGGAAATGCGAGAAAAGTACCATCATTTGTTCTCTACTCGAGGTAAGTTTCGAGGGCGAAACTTTCTTTAAGGGGGGTGGATTGTAAACCCCCACATGTTTATTTGGATATAGTGATATAATTATTTTATATTACTTATATATGTGATGATGTAGGAATGAGTTAAGAATGAATAAACTATGTATGTGGTAATTGTAGAAAAAAAAACTAAGATATATTAAGAAGCTTGAAGTTTCGAGATGGTCACTCTTAGGAGTTAATATGAGGTGAATTGAAAGTTTGGAAGTATTTTGGAGTTAAAACCTATTTTGGAGAGGATTTAGCTAGAAAAGAATTTGATACTACCTTAGGACTTTAGAAATAAATTTTTACTCCAATTTCAGATTGAGCTGAAATTTTAATAGTAGAAACTAGACTTCATGGGCTACAAAAGTGTATTTTACAAAAATTTTCATGAATCAGCTTCTAACTAGGTCAAAATAGCAGTGGGAGTCAGAGGCAAACTTGTACCAGCGCCCAAACGGGAATTCTCTATTTTTTTCAACCTATAAATACCTTAAGGCTGCGTCTTTATTTATTTGTCAACCCCAAGAAGCCTAGAAAAATTTTGAGAGAAGAAAAGGAGGAAAAACATGCTGAATCTTGAAGAATTAACGTAGGGTAATCGCAACGAAATACATTAGAATCAAGATTCAAGAATCAAGGTAGGTGTTGCTTCCTAAACTTGTTATATATGTATGTTTTAATTCTAAATCATATATTTATGTTATGAAACCATTGTTTCTTGATTTTCTTGCAAATCATATCATATCTTGAATAAAGTTATCGTTTGATAGCCATAAAAATTCTCATTCTTATTATTAAAACCCTAGTTTTCAAGAAATATTAGTTTTGCCCTTGAGATTCTATTGTTCTTGATTTAAAGGCTCAAGTGTTTTGTTGGAACAATAAAATTATATTTCTTGATGATCTCTTGTATATTTTCTTGAGTTGTTATGTTGGAAAAATACTTGTGGAATTATGGGTCATGGTTACCTGTGGAATTATGGTTCTTAGTTTACCTGTGATTTGGTGAACTGGTTTGGTATTTTATCTCTTGTGTATGATGTTTTGATGAACATGGGTGACCGTTGACCAGGTATCGTAGAGTGGGTAGATGCGTTTCTTACTTCGAGGGGGTTTGAAGGTTCCCTACCACTCGTAGTGGGGTTGGTGCCTTGCGAGGACCAAACCACTATTCGTTCACGGGGTATCGAGGCTGAGGGCTAGTATACTATTCCTGGGTTGGATTCGTTACTGCCGATGCGTCGGTATACGCCCTTCCTAAAGGTATGTATTCTTGTGAGGATTGGGGGTGTGTGTGTGGGCCAGGATATTCTCAATGTGTGTATTCATGCGAAGTCTTACTATATACCTGAGATACAGTGTTGGTAATGGTTGTTGTTTGAAAGTTGGTTTTACTTCTTCATTTAATTTATTTCTACTACGTAAACTTGAGATCTGACGAACTTTCACTGTTTTATTTCAAAAGTTACATATTATATTTTGTAAAATGAGACCGACCTGTTTTGATATGTTTTCAAAACCTTGTTCGAGCTTGGGAGGATTTTCCTACAGAGCTAAGTGCTCACCCCCTACAAATAACATCTTTTTTCAGATTTCGGTCTGGAGGAAGAGCTTGGATTGGATGAGCAGGTAAATTGGGAAGCTCAGATTGATGGGAACGTGGATCCCAAGGTGGACGTTTAGAAATGTTTCCTTTATGTTTTAGCTTGGGAGATTAATTATGAGACAATGTTAAGGATAATGTTTTATTTATTCCGCTGCAAGATAAAATTTGATTTTTGGATGTAATTGTCATAGTTTGACATATTTATTTTGGATGATAGTTTAGTTATTATGGGTGATGAGTGCAATTTCTGTTATTTATAGATTTTATTAGTTGATCTCATGATATGAATGGTTATAAATAGTAATGCCTACCAGGGTGGATTTTGGGGCGTTACAGGTTTGATATCAGAGCCTAGGAATTAGGTGTTACATGGGAGCTATAGGTTGTGGACTATCACTGGAGTATTATGTTAGGTTGAAGAAACTTTAGGTTTGAATTTGTTTGAAGTTATATGTTTATAAGATAAGTGTGATTGGTTGTTTAGTTAGGGTTTCTAGTGCATTAAGGAAACTAAACTATAACTTGACGTACAGAATGGACGGTGGACGAGGACGTAGACATGGAGGTCAAGCAAACCCACCACCACCACTGCCACCTCCAGATGCCATTAATGGTATTTATCAATGCCTAAGGGAGTTAACCACTCTGGTACAACACCAGAATGGAAACAACAATCAGAACGGGGTGGTTAAGCCATTAGCTCCTGCACTGGGCAACGTGGACGAGAATAGAAGGATAATAGTTCTTAGAGAATTTTTGAGGCAACGCCCACCTACTTTCCAAGGAAGCCCTCACCCTTTGGATGCAGATAAATGGATGCGTAGGGTGAAGAAAATGTGTGATAGCATAGGAGTTGCAGAGGATATGCGGGTCGGCCTAGCTACATATCTGCTGGAAGGGGAGACAGATCATTGGTGGTACTCGATGAAAAGAATGAGGAACACTGATGCTATGACCTGGGAGGCTTTTGATCATATATTTCAAGACAAGTATTTTCCTGAATCAGTCAAGGAAAAAATAAGTGCAAATTTCCTGACTCTAAGACAAGGCAGCATGACGATGGCGGAATATGAGAAAAAGTTTGATGAGCTATCCCGCTATGCCACAGAGTTCATATCTACAGAGGCCAAGAGGGCTAAAATATTTGAGTAGGGCTTGAGATCTGCAATCAGGGAGAAGCTGGTAGCTCACAAGATCCGGGACTATAGGGATCTAGTTGACAGAGCTGCACTGGTGGAGAGAGACACAAAGAAAAACTAGCGGCGACAGAACTTAGCGAGGGGAGGTCCCATCAGGATTGGTGCTAGCAGTAGCAGAATGTAGAGGGTGGCACCATACCGTCGCCAAGACCAGGTGATTGGGCAAAGACTTCAGACAGCTCGAGGAGTTTGAGGCTTATCGGAGAAGGTAGGAGTGGACCCAAGGGCCTGCTTTGCGTGTGGAGGTTTGGGGCATATTCGGAACCATTGTCCGATCTTTTCACCCCAAAAGAATACCCAGACGGCAGGACATGCAAATACAAATAAGCCACCACTACAGAAGCCACCACAACAGAAATCTTCAGGAGCTATAGCACTAGCCAGTTCCAATCAAGGAAGAGTTTTTGCTTTGACCCAACAGGAGGAAGATGCTTACAATGCAGTTGTGGAAGGTATTGTTCTTCTCTATAAATCTTGGACACGTATTTTATTTGATCCTGGTGCTGCTCATTCCTTCATGCGTACTACATATGCTATTACATGGAGGATATGCTACACATGGCGATGAATGTTGAGGTCATATATACCAAGGTTCTTGTTTGTCGTAAGCAACGGGTCGAGGTCTATCATTCAATTCTGATCTAAAACGATCTTGGGTTCCTTTTCGTTGTCGGAACTCGTTATTTTTGCGGGTTTTTCTCACATCACCTAGTGTAAATAAAGTGTGGGAAATGGGTCTAGAAATATGCTAAACCAATCTTGCATGAATTGAGTTTGTAGAATTTACTTGTTTGGTAAATTCATGAAAAATGTAGGTACCTGAAATGTGGAAAATGGGTATTATGAATGGTTAAAATCAATTCTAGCATGAATTGAGTATGTAGAAATTACTTGTTGTGATTTCTTGAGATATGTGATGAAATTGGGCATATTATGTATTTACATGATTTGGTGCCTTGAAAGTGTTTGATAAAATGTCTATTTGGATTAATTGTGCTATTTACATTGATTATGTTATAACATACTTGGAATGTATATGGAAATGGTAGAGTGTTAGAGATGTAATCTCATGTTTTGCACTTACCTATGGTACCTGAAATGTAAGAAATGTGTATTAAGAATAGTTAAAATCAATTCTAGCATGAATTGTGTATGTAGAAATTACTTGTGATTTCTTAAGATATGTGATTATTTGGGCATAATATGTGTTACATAATTTTGTGCCTTAAAGGTGTTTGATAAAATGTCTATTTGGATTAAGTGTGTTATTTGTATTGATTATGTTATAATATGCTTGGAATTTGATGATGGTAGGTGTTGGTATATGCATTGACATTGAGGTTGTTTATGGTGGTTATATGCTTATGATGTAATTTACCATGGAAAAAAGGGTTGTTGGATATTGAATTGTTCATAATGTGCTCTTGGCATATTGAGCATGGTATTGTAATTGCAATTGAGATCCGAGTTGCATAATGATATGAAATACAATTATACATTTATATTGCATATGCATGGGTAGTATCACATTCGTGGGCGTTTTGACATGAGTGTGGGGGTGTGTGTATGGTTTGATCAAACACCACTCTTGGTGAATGATACGTGGGTTTGGGATAGTTGGACCGTGGTTCAATTGAGTTGTACAGTTTGCATTGAAAATAGGGTCGGGGTTAACAAGAAGGGCTAGATTCTCCCTCCGGTGATTCGAATACGCACTCCGTTGGTATTGAGTCCATAAAGTGTGTCGGCGTACACGGAGCCGTTAGTGGAAGTCCATTAATGCCGTGTCGGTTGGGTGCCCATTGGTGTGAGTCCATAAATACCCACCCAAGAAAGACCCAGAATTTAAAAAGGTCATTGGATGTGTAACATCAATGGCGGGGACTTGGAATGCCCAAGTTCATATGCATGTCATTGCATGTGTTGAGGGAGCCGGTAAAGGTTCGGGTTGAGTTGCATGTGTGAGTCTCATCTCATATCATGGCATGACATTGAGGACTCCATTGTTGAATTGCAAATTCTTGAATGGAGTGATTGTTGCTTGTGAGTTACATGTGAGCATTTCATATGCATCTAGGTTGGGGAGTAGCCTCTTTAGGAGATACCGTATTGAGCATGTCTCACCCTTTATGAGGACAATATTTCAAGTGCGGGACATGCGCCGGTGGACGGCTCTTATTCGGGCCCTCATTGATGAAGAAAAGTCAAAATGTAGCTTTTAAACTATGCTTTTGTAAAACTAAGATGTCAATTAGTTTTTGGGCATGCAATGTATGTAAAGTATTGTAATCGAATTCATTTGGACTATTTTAATGTAAAATTGCATGTTGTTATATGAGTATGGATAAATGGACCCGATGTGGTCAATGTTGTATGATTGCACATGTTGTGTTTTGGTTAGAGCTCCACATACAAAGAAGACTCTGTCCGAATTTTGTTAAGTTATGGATCTCAGTAAATGGGGTATAACGGCGTGGTATCGAGTTACACGGTATCCATGGGTATTCCGCGGGTTGATGGATGATCAATGGGGTAATTACGGACACCCAAATTTTGAGGCGTCACAGCTTGGTATTAGAGCTTAGGTTCTTGATTTACCTAGGACTTGCGGGGCATGGGTTTAGACCATTGCATCCATTGAGCATTGCATGTTACGTGCTTTAAATGCTACATGTTATGTGCTTTAAATGCTACATGTTATGTTTTATGTGTTATGTGAATAATATGCATGGTTAAATGTATATTTAAAAGGGAGACTAGGGTTAGAGAACATAACATTGGGGGTCGGAAAAAGAAAAGGAACATGATGGTTCAGGGTGTAGATGTTTGCTAGCAAGTGGCACACGCACTACTAGTGAGACAAGGAGAGAAATCTCAATGTTACGACTTTGATCTCTACCTTAGGATACTAAGTTAGCGCTCTATTGCTATTTGAAAAGTCATTGCATGTGAGTTCGCCCTTAGGAGCTAGGGTATGCATTGATTAGATATGTCGGGGTTGTGAGCAAGAGATCTTGGGGATTCTACTCACCGTGGACCTTACGGTCATGAACATGTCGGAGTTTGATGTCATCCTTGGGATGGATTGGTTGACGGCACATGGTGTGGTCATCGATTATGATCGGAAAAGGGTCATTGCCTACACACCGGAGGGTGTTTGCTTTATATTTCAGGGAGAGAAACATAATGTTTTACCCTAAGTAGTGTATGATTCCCATTGGCACGGGCAATTGATGGGCTAGGTTGCGAGCCTTACCATAAAGGACGAGGCGAGACATGAGTTGGGTCTACCTCGGGTGGTTTGTGAGTATGGGAACGTTTTTTTCTGGACAAATTACCGGGACTACCTCAACATAGGGATGTAGACTTCACTATTGAGTTGCACCCTGATACATCGCCCATTTCTATTACTCCAAATAGAATGCCACCTGCAGATTTGCAAGAACTCAAGGTCCAATTGCAAGAATTGTTGGACAAGGGCTTCATTAGACCGAATACCTCACCTTGGGGCGCTCCGATATTGTTTGCCAAGAAGAAGGACAAGACCCTTCGGCTATGTATAGACTATCGGTAGTTGAATCAGGTTACTATCAAGAATAGGTACCCTTTGCCGAGGATTGATAACTTGTTTGATCAGCTGAGAGGGGCACGAGTCTACTCCAAGATAGATATGCGCACGGGTTACCATCAGTTGAGGATTAGGGAGGCAGATATCCCTAAGATGGTGTTTAGGACACGGTATGGGCATTTCGAGTTCACTGATGCCTTTTGGATTAACGGATGCCCCGACGACATTCATGGATCTCATGCATAGGGTGTTTCAATGCTACTTAGATCAGTTTGTTGTGGTCTTTGTTGACGACATTTTGATTTACTCCAAGTCTGAGGAGGAGCATGAGGGTCACTTGAGGGTTGTTCTCCAGACCTTTAGGGACCATCAATTGGACGTTAACTTCAGCAAGTGTGAATTTTGGCTGACATAAGTGAAATTTTTGGGGCACGTGGTGTCAGCTTCGGGTGTATCAATTGACTCGGAGAAGGTTGAGACGGTTATGAGTTGTGAGAGGCCGAAGTCAGTCTATGAGATACACAGTTTCTTGGGATTGACAGGGTATTACAGGAGGTTTATTGAGGACTTCTCCCGACTAGCTGCACCTATGACTAGATTGACCTGGAAGGAGGTCAAGTGTGAGTGCAATGATACATGTGAGAAGGCATTTCAGGAGTTGAAGAGGAGGCTTACTTCAGTTTCGATTTTGATAGTTTCAGAAAGGGAACAGAGATATACAGTGTATTGTGATGTCTCTAAGAAAATAAGTCATATATATTATATACAAGATCATAGCATACGTTAAAACCCCCAAATCATAGGTTTAATCAAATACCCATAACTAAAATCAAACTAGGGTTTCAAACTCATAACACTAAAATTATTTTTATGCATGTAAGTTCACAATTCATGGCATACTCAACACTAAATCAAGGTTTATAACAAGTATTTTGTCATCAAACACACAGTAAGCTTTAGCTAAAGAAAATACATGAGATACACAATGTAAATGCAAGAGAGAGGAAAACCCCACCTAAGAATCAAGAATTTCAAGTCAAGTTCCTAAGATTTTTAAGGAAAGCCCAAGCATTAGAGACCTTCTTCTTCCCTTTTCTTTTTTTCCCTTATCTTCTGATAGGATTCTAAGAGGTTTTGGGTGAGAGTGGAATGAAATAGTGGGAGAAATGGTGCTGAAATTGGGGTATTAAACCCAGCAGTCCCGAATTTTACCGTTCATGGGACAAAAAAATGCATTTTTCTTCGAAATTACGATTTTGCCACTAAACATCTCCAATTTGATCTCTATGACTACCTTATGATTTTTCGACATTCCATATTCATTTTTAATGTTATTTTTACCTAAAAATATTTATTTTTATGATTTATCTCAAAACTAAAGTCAATTTATACCCAAAATACTAAAATTACTATTTTATCCCTCTAAACCGCTATATGAGCTAAACGTCTATTCCAAGGTTTTTGGACCTCCTGGATTCAATGGTAATGTCATTTTGACCTAAAAATTAATATATTTACTTAGTTACCCTTATCGACCTTAAACAACTCCAAAAATTAAATTTGACCCAAAAGTCAATACACCTATACCTCAAACTTACGTGACTATTCATTTAATAACGATTCAAAGTTTCTCTTATCATTTTAATAATTTTAAAAATAATACGAAGTTAATATCATTCATATGTATATAACACATGGGATCTTAAAAGAACTACCCTACGCACACGACATGGAGTTGGCAGCTATTGTCTTTACCTTGAAGGCATGGCGCCACTATCTGTATGGAGAACAGATTGAGGTGTTTTCGAACCACAAGAGTTTGAAGTACATATTCACACAGTGGGACCTCAACATGAGGCAACGTAGGTGGATGGAATACTTGGAGGATTATGACTTCACTTTGCATTATCATCCTGGTAAGGCAAATATGGTGGCTGATGCACTTAGTCAGAAGTCACGGGGAGTCTTGGCTAGTATAGCTTACCGGGAGTGACAGATACTCGAGACTGTGGGATAGTTTGGGCTACACTATAGGGATCAGGCTCAAGGCATTTTGCGCAGTCTGGTGGCTACGCCTTCCTTACTGAGCGGGGTGATCGAGTCTCAGGGACAGAACACATAGATATTGTTTATCAAGGACCAAGTATAGTCGGGTACAGGTGACGAGGGCTTGGCCATTTACGCGATAGTAGTCTTCGATTCAGGGAAAGGGTAGTGGTTCTCCAGTTTACGGATCTGAGAGAGAATATCCTCAAGGAGTTTCATTACTCCCATTTTGTTGTGCATCCTGGTGGCACGAAGATGTACCATGATCTCCGCCGGTAGTATTACTAGAGTGGGATGAAGAGACATGTAGGAGACTTTATCAGTAGATGTTTCACGTGTTAGAAGGTTAAGGCCAAGTACTAGAGACCAGTGGGGTTACTCCAGCCTTTGGAGGTGGCTGAGTGAAAGTGGGAACATGCCATTATGGATTTTGTGACCCATTTAGCATGGACTTCATATGGGCACGATGCAGTGTGGGTGATAATAAACCGGCTTACAAAGTCAACACACTTTTTTGACTGTAGAGATGACCTTCACATTGGAGGAGTTCTGCAGATTGTATATACGGGAGATAGTCAAGTTATACAAGTACCTGTATCTATAGTGTGGGATCAGGATCCCAGGTTTACGGTTGACTTCTGGGAAAGTTTTCAACGAGCTATGGGGACAGAGTTGATAATGAGTACATCTTTTCATTCCTAAACGGATGGTCAGTCGGAGAAGACCATCTAGATGTTAGAGGACATGTTTTGGGTGTCTGTCTTTGACCTAAAGGGTAGTTGGGAGGAATATTTACCTTTAGTGGAATTCTCCTACAACAATAGTTACCAGACGAGTATATAGATGGCACCTTATGAGGCAATTTATGGGAAGCCATCTGGTATGTTGGATGGTGGTTGGAGAGGGACCTTCCACAGGTCCGGACTTGATCAGGGACACCTCAAAGAAGGTAAACCTGATATAAAATCGTCTTCTTATGGCATAGAGCCAACAAAACAGCTAAGCCGACAGGCGACGGAGACCTCTGGAGTTCAAGGTTAGAAATCACATCTTCTTGAAGGTCATGGCTAAGAGGGGAGTGGTCAGATTCGGGAAGCAGAAAAAGATGTCATCGATGTATATCGGGCCCTTCGAGGTACTCGGAGGGTCGGTACAGTTGCTTACCGATTAGCGTTACAACCAAATTTATTGGGTGTTCATGAAGTGTTCCATGTCTCTATGCCTGGAAGTACACTCTAGATCCTACACATGTGGTGGATTGGGGTGAGCTGGTTGTTGATACAGATGAGACTTTTGAGGAGGGACAGGTCCGTATGATGGATAGCCGAGATTAGATTTTGCGTGGCAAAACTGTGAGACTGGTTTTATGGTAGCACCGCAGTATGGAAGAGGCGACATGTAAGCATGAGGATACTATCCGCACTACCTATCCATTCTTTTTTGAGGATTGAGGTACATTTCTTATGATCATAGAGTTGCATATGACTTGTTACATTACATTTTGTTACATGTGCACATGTGTGCAATTCGGAGACGAAATTCCTTTAAGGGAGGAAGATTGTAAAACCCGGAAAAATTAAAACTTAATTAAAAAGGGCAAAATGGTAATGAAACTATTTAAGCATGGGTTAAAAATCTAAATTTTATGTAACTCATATGACGAAAATGACCTTACCGTTAGATTCGTATCGCGAAATCTAGTTACCTGGTCAGTTTTTGTTGAATTCTAAGATAGTTAGATTTTTTTTCTTTTTACGATGCAATCGAGTGTCGTGCGACTAAGATAAACACAATCAGATTTTATTCGAAGGTCCCAAAAAATAATTTAAATTTATTTCAATAAAAATATACTAGACTTAACGTGGAGCGATATTTAATTGATTCAGAATAACATTGGACCAATTAAAGTGGGACGTGTGGCACATTGTGAGCCAAGCATAAAGGAGTATTTAAAGGGGGGAAAATCCATTCTTTGGCCTTCATTTCTGAGAGAGAGAAGAGAGAAATTTTTCAAGCCTTCTTCATTTCCTCCTTTGGATCCACAAAGATCCATCCATTTGATCGCTTCAGGTCAAGAGTTAAAGTTGCTCTACGCAACGAGAGCTACACAACCATACCAATGATCGTGCTTTTCTCAAAAATCTCAAGGATGGGAATTTAGGGCTAAAGCTTGGAAGGTTTGAGTTGGGGTTCTCGGGACTTCTACTACACGGGCTTATGCTACAAGAGATAGAGTTCTCTCTTATTTAGGTTTATTTTCAACCTAGGGTTGTGATATGAAATGGGTAGGACTATAGAGATGAATTCTCATATATTAGCTCACACCTAGTGTATCTAGGATATAGAAAATGGGTAGAAGAATATGTTCAAACCATTTCTTGCTTGATTTGGGTTTGATAAAATGGATCGTTTGAGCATTCTATGTGTTTACATATTTTGCCTACTAAGTGTCTGATAAAATGCTTAGAAATTCAAGTATGTTATTTGGATTGAAATTACATGTGACGTGCTTGGGAATGGTTGTGAAGAATGGACATGTTTATTATATGCTTTATGATATGATGAGCATGATGATATGAAATGCAATTGTACATTACATTTGCATAAGCACGGGTAGCATCACATTCTTGGGCATTCGACATGAGTGTGGGTGTATGGGCATGTTTTTAATCAAACACCATCGTTGGTAGGTTGATACGTGGGCTCAAAAAAATTGGACCTAGGTCCGACTGAGTCGCACGGGATTGCATTGAAAAGGCATGTTGGGTTAGCAAGAAGGGCTAGATTCTCCCTTGGGTGCAAGACCTGATAATTTTGGATACGCACTATCACTAGTATTTAGTCCATAAAGTGTGTCGGTGTACGCAGAACCATTGATGGAAGTTTATAGACGTCGTGTTGGTTAGGTGACCATTGGTGAAAGTCCATAAACACCTACCCCAAGAAGACACAAATTTTATAAAAAAGTCATTGGATGTCTAGCATCAATGACGGGGGCTTGAAATGTCCGGATGCATACACATAACATATCATGTGTTATGAGAGTCGGTGGGACTCAGGTTGCATTGCATGCGTGAGTTTTCATCTCATGGCATGACTTGGAATTGTAGCATTCATTTATGAAAATATGTGTTTTAATGGATTCTTGACATGATGATTTACAAGTGACATTTCATATGCATCTGGGTCGGGAAGTGATTTCCTTAGGAAATACCCTATTGAGCATGGCTCAACCTTTATGGGAATAGACAGGCTCCAGTTGACGGCCCTCACTTAAGCTCGTATTGAAGACAGAGCCGGTTTGTGGCTCTAGATTTTGGAATTCAAGACCCTTGTATAAATATTATTTTTTGGCCTTGTACATTTTTTAATACAAAACTTGTATTTTGATAAAGGCTTGTAAACGTACTTTATATTTGCACATTTAATCTCATCATTTGTAGGGTTAAATGTTAAAATCGGGGAAACCTAGGCCTCAGTAATAGGTACCTGTAAGGTACCTAGCTTCTAGGGCCCTATGTACCAAAACTTATGCTCACAGGTATCAGTACCCCACTGCTAGTGCGCCCAAGTACCGGTACTAAGACTTACAGGTACAAGTATCTGGCTTCCAGAGGGCACAGGTACCAGTACTCCTTATCACAAGTACCGGTACCTCTTCCCTAAATTTGAATTTTGAACTTCAACGCTTTCGAGCCTTCTTATCTGGAGTTCTTTTCTTCGAGCGATATGAATGGTTAACTTTTAAGCCTTAGAATTTGGGATGTAGACCTTCCAATGGTCGTATGAATAATGTTAGCACAGGTCACATATTAGGTAGAGCTCCCATGCAAAGCAGACTCTGTCAGAATTCCGTTTTGTCATGATCACAAGCAAAATGATATGATCCGACCATGGCCTAAGACGACCCTTTGCGTTACAATAAGTGACAAACTTGCAAGTCTAATGTTTAGATGACATAACCCACCAATTTATAATGCTATATGACTTATATATAGCAATTTCTTACAACAAATAACTGAGTAACCATAATGGATTTCAGTTGTACTTGATCGCTACATATCTCATTCACCTTTAAAATACAACAGTTATAACCCATGGCTATATCCTAAGAGTCATGGATTTGGAAAACAACCTTATGAAAACCATATCCATGGTGAAGGCAAGAATTAAGAAGCATGAGAAGGAGAATCGAGTGGGTGAGGTGGAATTGATTTTGAGAAAAGTAATGGTTAATAAGAAACTGCTTAAAGCAAACAGGGTCAGCATGAGAAACTACTTAAGGAACTTAGCCTAGTTGATCTATGAGACTTGCGGAGGCTTCTGGGTAACAACATGAAAGAACTTTACCAGGTGCATGGAGTTCTTAAGGATAACAACTCGGGAGAAAATAGTGGAGAAAAAAGTTAAAAATAAACTATAAGTAATTGTACAACTTTTGTTAGGAAATAATAAAAGCCTTTGTGCTTCAACAATTATATGTTAAGATGTTTTGCAAATTGAGTAAGAATTTTTAGGAGAATCTCAAACTTTGATCTAATCACACTAATTTAATTTTAACTCAACTTAATTCACGTGCAACACTCGTGTATTGCACGTACTTGATGCATTGATGGCTAGTATAAATATATTCACCATTTGAGTTAGGGAGAAAGTTTGCAAGAAGGAAAAAAATTAAAAGATTAAAAAAAACAAAAAAAGAAACCTTAATTTAAAAAGCACTTTAAAAAAATTATGAAAAAATACGTTATCAAAAATAGCTTAATAAAATTATTTTCCATGTAAATGACAAATAGTAATCCAAATTGCATTTAAAATAGAATGTCTAAGAATTATTTATATATAATGCCTCTAATCGGATGATATTTTGCAATCTTTTCCGAAACACTATTAAATAGTAGTCCATGCCCTAAATGGGAATAGAGCAAGGTTCACTTTATAAACGCCAAAAAATTAGTCCGTGATCTCAATGTTATATGGTGATTTTACACCTCAATGAATGTGTCATAAATAAGAAAATAGCACCATAGAAATTAAGAAAAAAAATATTAAACTTATGCAATTTTTTTTCACGAATACAATATAATTATAATATGAAGCAAAATAATACGATCCGAAAATTGGCCCAATACGGTCCTTTGCGACTCCTAATGATAACCACAAGTTTATAATAAGTGACAAACTTGCAAGTCCAATGTTTAGATGGCATAACCCACCAATTTATAATGATATAAGACTTATATATAGAAATTTGTTATAACAAATAAATGAGTAACCATAATGGATTTCAGTTGTACTTGATCACTACATATCTCATTCATCTATAAATTACAATAGTTAGAACCCTTGGCTATATCCTAAGAGACATGGATTTTGAAAACAACCTTATGATAACCATATCCACGGTGAAGGCAAGAATTAAGAAGCATGAGAAGGAGAATCGAGTGGGTGAGTAGGAATTGATTTTGAGAAAAGTAACGGTTAATAAGAAATTGCTTAAAGCAAACAAGGTCAGTATGAGAAACTACTTAAGGAACTTAGCCTAGACGATCTGTGAGACTTACGAGGGCTTGTGAGTAACAAAATTAAAGAATTTTAACAGGTGCATGGAGTTCTTATGGATACCAACCCGGGAGAAAATAGTGGAGAAAAAAGTTGAAAATAAACTATGAGGAATTGTACAACTTTTGTTAGGCAATAATAAAAGCCTTTGTGCTTCAACAATTTTATGTAAAGATGTTTTGCAAATTGAGTAAGTATTTTGACGAGAATCTCAAACTTTGATCTAATCACACTAATTTAATTTTAACTCAACTTAATTCACGTGCAACACACGTGCATTGCACGCACTTGATGCTTTGATGGCTAATATAAATGTAATCAACATTTGAGTTAGGGAGAAAGTTCGCAAGAAGGAAAAAAATTAAAATTTAAAAAAAAAAAAAAGAAACCTTAATTTAAAAAGCATTTAAAAAAAATTATGAAAAAACTTTATCAAAAATATTTTAATAAAATTATTTTCCATGTAAATGACGAATAGTAATCCAAATTGCATTTAAAATAGAATGTCTAAGAATTATTTATATATAATGCATCTAATCGGATGATATTTTGCAATCGTTTCCGAAACACTATTAAATAGTAGTTCATGCCCTAAAAGGGAATAGAGCAAGGTTTACTTTATAAGAGCCACAAAAGTAGTCCATGATCTCAATGTTATATGGTGATTTTGCACCTCAATGAATGTGTCATAAATATGAAAATATCACAATAAAAATTAAGTAAAAAATATAAAACTTACGCAATTTTTTTCACGAATACAATATAATTACAATATGAAGCAAAAGGATACGATCCGAACATGGCCTAACACGGCCCTTTGAGACTCCTAATGATTACCACAAGTTGATAATAAGTGACAAACCTGCAAGTCCAATGTTTAGATGGCATAACCCACCAATTTATAATGATCTATGAATTATACATAGCAATTTGTTACAACAAATAAATGAGTAACCATAATGGATTTCAGTTATACTTGATCGCTACATATCTCATTCACTTGTAAATTACAACAGTTAGAACCCTTGGCTATATATCCTAAGAGACATGGATTTGGAAAACAACCTTGTGAGAACCATATGCATGGTGAAGGCAAGAATTAAGAAGCATGAGAAGGAGAATCGAGTGGGTGAGTTGGAATTGATTTTGAGAAAAGTAATGGTTAATAATAAACTAGCAAACAAGGTCAGCGTGAGAAACTACTTAAGGAACTTAGCCTAGATGATCTGTGAAACTTGCGGGGACTTGTGGGTAACAAAATTGAAGAACTTTACCAGGTGCATAGAGTTCTTAAGGATATCAATCCGGAGAAAATAGTGCAGAAAAAAGTTAAAAATAAACTATGAGTGATTGTACAACTTTTGTTAGCCAATAATAAAAGCCTTTGTGCTTCAACAATTTTATGTTAAGAAGTTTTGCAAATGGAGTAAGAATTTTTAGGAGAATCTCAAACTTTGATCTAATCACACTAATTTAATTTTAACTCAACTTAATTCACGTGCAACACGCGTGCATAGCACGCACTTGATGCTTTCATGGCTAGTATAAATGTAATCACGGTTTGAGTTAGGGAGAAAGTTCACAAGATGGAAAAAAATTAAAAGATTAAAAAAAAAAAAGAAACCTTAATTTAAAAAGCACTTTTAAAAAATTATGAAAAAACTTTATCCAAAATATCTTAATAAAAGTATTTTCCATTTAAATGACGAATAGTAATCCAAATTGCCTTTAAAATAGAATGTCTGAGAATTATTTATATATAATGCCTCTAATCGCATGATATTTTGTAATCTTTTACGAAACACTATTAAATAGTAGTCCATGCCCTAAAAGGGAATGGTGCAAGGTTTAATTTATAAGCGCCACAAAATTAGTCCATGATGTCAATGTTATATGGTGATTTTAAAGCTCAATGAATGTGTCATAAATATGAAAATAGCACAATAGAAATTAAGTAAAAAAATATAAAATTTACGCAATTTTTTTCACGAATACAATATAATTACAATATGAAGCAAAAAGGATACGATCCGAACATGGCCTAACACGACCTTTTGCGACTCCTAATGATAACCACAAATTTATAATAAGTGACAAAATTTCAGGTCCAATGTTTAGATGGCATAACCCACCAATTTAAAATGATGTATGACTTATATATAGCAATTTGTTACAACAAATAAATGAGTAACCATAATGGATTTCAGTTGTACTTGATCGCTAAATATCTCATTCACCTGTAAATTACAACAGTTAGAACCCTTGGCTATATCCTAAGAGACATGGATTTTGAAAACAACCTTATGAGAACCATATCCATGGTGAAGGCAAGAATTAAGAAGCATGAGAAGGAGAATCGAGTGGGTGAGTTGGTATTGATATTTATTAAAGTAATGGTTAATAAGAAACTGCTTAAAGCAAACAAGGTCAGCATGATAAACTACTTAAGGAACTTAGCCTAGATGATCTGTGAGACTTGCGGGGGCTTGTGGGTAACAAAATGATAGAACTTTACCAGGAGCATGGATTTCTAAAGGATAACAATCCGGGAGAAAATAGTGGAGAAAAAAAGTTAAAAATAAACTATGAGTGACTGTACAACTTTTGTTAGGCAATAATAGAAGCCTGTGTGCTTCAACAATTTTATGTTAAGATGTTTTGCAAATTGAGTAAGAATTTTTTGGAGAATCTCAAACTTTGATCTAATCACACTAATTATAAAACCCGAGAAAATTTGAATTTTTTATGAAAAAAGGTAAAACGGTAATTTACCACTATAGTGCGCGTTTAAAACCCGTATTTCTCTAGAGCTCGGATGATGAAATGGACCTCACCATTGGATTCGTCTCACGAAATCTAGTTACTTAGACAATTTTCGTCGAATTCTGAGATAGTTGGGTTTTTCACGTTTTTGGAGGCGACCGAGTGTCGGGTGACCTCAAAAATAAAATTTCTAAAATTTTATTATAATTTAAATAAATTTCATATAAAAATATCTTGAACTTAAACCGGGACGAAATTTAATCGTTTCGGGGAAAAAACGGACCCGAGAATAAGGAACGCGTGGCGCGACGTAGACCAAGCATTAAAGGGTATAAATAGGAGTAAAAAAATGAGATTTTCCACAAAAATCTCTGCTGGGTTGCTAGGTTCTAACGTTGGAAGAGGAAGGGAGGGAAAGGAAGAAAAAAGTGTAACGCCCCAAATACCACCCTAGACGGCATTACATTCTAAAACTATTTATACCATGAGAGCAACTAATAAAAATCCATAAATAACCGGGGGTCTAATTTAACAAAATATGGGCATTTTTACAACGGATTTCAAGTTTAAGTAGCAATAGTAATAGAAATGAACAATAATAACCAAGTTCCAATAAACATCCATTTCCAAAATATAAACCATTTCCCACACATGATATAAGATTGTCCTCCCTGGCATGAGCATCCTTACAAGGAACCTCTCACCCTCAAGGTTTGGTTTCTCAAGCATCCTTACAAGGAACCTCTTGAGAAAATCACATACTGTCCTCTTTTGGCATGAGCATCCTAACAAGGAACCTCTCACCCTCAAGGCTTGGTTTCTCAAGCATCCTTACAAGGAACCTCTTGAGAAGGAATGAGCATCCTTACAAGGAACCTCTCACTCATGTTTGTCCAAACAACCATACAAGAATACAATACCAACTATTCTCTCAAATACCCAACAATTCCACAAGTCTCCTATTTACAAGCAATTTCCAAGAAAATCCCCAATTCTCACAAGTGATATCTTCAAATAGGGCAATTTAAAGAGAAACATGCAAGAGATCATTATTAATATCATTATATTACTCAACACAAAGCTCTAGAGTTTTCAATACCAAGATTTAGTGAATATTGAGAGAGAAATCCCCATTCCTCAAAAACTAGGGTTTTTATGGTTCTCCCACCAATACTTTACTCAAAACATGATAAAGGTTGCAAGAATATTAAGAAACAAGTAACCCATAGCAAATACATATGATTAAGAGTCAAAACATACATATAAATTAACTCTAACATCAATGAACAAGAATGAAAGAAAACCCCTACCCTTTTTTTTTTTTTTCCAAAGCTCAAAGCAAAGACCCAAGCTTTAAGGACTCCCTTAGTCCCTTTTCTTGCTCCCTTGTTACTTCCTCCTAGGGTTCTAAGAGATTTGAGTGAGAGTGAAGTGAAAGTATAGAAGAGAGAATGGGTGGAGAAGTGGGTTCTTGAAAAACTAGGGTTTGATTTTCTTGGAAGTGTAAATCCCTCTTGATCTTGTGTTTTTCTCCTCCTTTATCTCCTCCTAGGGTTCTAAAGTGTTTAGGGTGAGAGTGGAGTGAAGAATGGGGCAAATGAGGGCTTGAGGTGGTGTTTTAAACCCAAAAATCCCGACTTTTTAACTGTTCGGCAAGTGTCAGAGAATCCGTACCGGTACCGCGTACCGGTACGGTTAAGCTACTGGAGTTCGGCGTACCGGTACGGTACAGTACCGGTACTGTTTGACTGCCAGATTTTTATTTCAACTTCCAATGCAGTTTTGACCCATTTAGAGGTCGAATTGGAAAATTTTCATGAGATACACTTTTGTAGCCCTAGATGTCTACTATCTACTGTCAAAATTTCAGATCCATTAGGGATCAAAATAAAAAGTTATGACCTAAATACTAGAAGGTATCTTAACTCCTTTTTACCCAAATTCTCTCTAAGTGTGTTTTCACTCCGGAATACTTCCTAACTTCCAATACACCCCATATTACCTCTTCCAATGTTTTTTGACCTTCCGGATTCAATGGAGAACTTATTTTGACCTAACAATATTTAGAAACTTCCATAATCCCTCTTCTCAAGTTTACACACATTCGAAACTTAAACTTCCCAATCAATTTGCATCTCTAGTTTTTTTATTCCTACCGTCACTACACATATGAGAATACTACACAAGTACATTACTATATTAATATAACATGTGGGGGTTTACAAAAAGTAAAGATTCAAGACTTCTCTCTACGATCTATGGAGTTCTGCCGATCGGAATCTTTCGGGTCAAGTATTAAAGTCTATCTACGCGACGAGGGCTACGCAACCATACCAAAAAGGACGGGTTTCACCGAAGATTTAAAGACGGGATTTTGGGAAAATTTTGGTTTTGGGCAAGGTTTGGGTTCTTAGAGCTTCCTAGCATTGTTTTACGCTTCAAGAGGTAGGGTTTTCATCCTAACTAGGTTTATTTCTAACCTAGGATGAATATATGAATTGGGTGGGCTGTTATGTGTATTTTAACACTTGTCTATTGTAGTTGATTTAATGAAAATAGGTAAATTCAATTCTAGTATGAATTGGTAATTAGAAATTGCTAGTTTGTGATTTCTTGGAAGTTTTGATAATTGGGTATGTGAAAATCACTTAATCTGATTTTTTTTTTAGTTATGTGATAAATTTGGGCATTTTATGTGATTACATGATTTAGTGCCTTAAAGGTGTTTGATAAAATGCCTAAGTGAAATAAAGTGTGTTAATTGCATGAGATTATGTGATAACATACTTGGGGAAAATTGTTGTTGAATGTAAATGTTGATACATGCTCATGATATATTGACATTGCATCTGCACGGAGGCAACGCATTCATGGGCATGAGGCATGGGTGTGGGGGTGTGTGCATAGTTGATCAAACACCATTCTTGGTGGTTGATAAGTGAACTCGGGAAGGTTGGACCTAGGTCCGGCTGAGTTGCATGGTCGCATGAAAAAACTTGTGTCGGGTATAGCAAGCAAGGCTAGATTCTCCCTCGGGTGCAGGACCCAATTACTGGTTTATTGTAAACCGCCACACTCTTATCTTTATATAGCAAGTAATTATTTTTGAAAATATTAACATAGGTGATGAGGTATGCATGAACCCTATAAATTGTAATAGTAGGAATAAATACTAGGGAGGTAAATGGATTGTGAAATTTAATTTTTGGAGGTGTTTAAGGTTGATAAGGGTAACTAAGCAAAAATATTAATTTTTTTAGGTCAAAATAATATTATCATTGAACATGGGAGATCCGAAAAAAAAAATTGGAATAGCCGTTTAGCACATCTAGCGGTTCGGAGGAATAAAATAGTAATTTTAGTGTTTCGAGTGTAAATTTATTTTAGTTTTGAGATAAATCATAAAAATAGATGTTTTTAGGTTAAAATAACATTAAAAATGAATCCGGAACGTCGAAAAACCTTAGGATAGTCATATGGATCAAATTGGAGATTCTTAGTGGCAAAACCGTAATTTTAGAGAACACCTAAACAGCCTGTGAACAGTAAAATCGGAATTTGGCTGACCTTATAACCCCATTTCATCCCATTTTCCCTCATTTCTTTCACTCCACTCTCACCCCACACCTCTTGGAACCTTAGAGGAAGATTAAGGGAGGAAGAAAAGGGAAGAAGGAGGTCACTAGAGCTTGGGTTCTTACTTGGAATTTTGATTCAAGGTAGGGGTTTTCTTCCATTCTTGTTCATTGATGTTAGGGTGTATATATATATATATATATATATATATATATATATATATATATATATGTTTTGCCTCTAAATGTTATATATATGATATGAAATCATCTTCTCTTATTCTTTTTTTGCAAGGATTACATGTTTTTGAACAAAGTTAGAGTTGAATACCCATGAAATCTCTTTTCTTGCTTGAAAACCCTAGTTTTTGGAGAGTGATGGATTTTCTTCTTAAATTCTTTCTTTATTATTGATTTCGAAACTATAGTGCTTTGTGTTGAGTAATAAAATAATGTTGTTGTGATCTCTTGTACTTTTCTTAATTGGTTATTGGAATTGTCACATGATAAATTTGGGGATTTTTGAGATATGCTTGTAAATTGAGAAATTGAGTTTGGTATTGTATCTCTTATGAGTGTGGGATAACCATGGGTGGCCTTTGACGAGATATCGTAGAGTGGGTAGATGTGTTGCTTGCTCCGTGTGGGTTTGCATTTTTCCTACCACTCGTAGTGGGGTTAGTGCTTTGGTAAGACTAAACCACTATTCGCTCACGGGTGCCGTGTCAGAGGGTTAGTATACTAATGTCTGAGTTGGATACGTCACTGCCATTGGTATGGCATACGCCCTTCCTAAAGGATGGATATCTTTGAGAAGATTTGTGTGTGTGTGTGTGTGTGTGGGCTAGATATTACTCAATGTGTTGATTTATGGGGTTTGCCTCGCATCATGTTTGAGATACATATACATATTGTTGTGGAATATTTGAGTTATGGATTACTGTTATTGTTGTGGAAATGGTTTCCTACAAGGACTTGTGGAAGTATGAGATTCTACAAGGTCTTGTGGGAAAACGGTTTATATTTTGGAAATGGTTATCTATTGTAGCTGGGTTTTTTTGTTACTGCTCATTTAATTTAATGTTGCTACTTAAACTTGAGATCTATTTTAAAATGTCCCTGTTTTACTTCAAAAATTAGATATGTTAATTGTAAAATGAGACCGACCATTTCATATGCTTTTATAAACCTTGTTCGGGTTTGGAAGGATTTTCCTACAGAGCTTCGTGCTCACCCCCCTACCTACCCACATTTCAGATTATACACTTGAGAAGGAGCTGGGAGTCGAGGAGCCAGTACAGTGGGAGACTCCGATCGACGGGAATGTGGATCCCGAGGTGGATGCTTAGAGCATTACCTTCTTTTGTTCTAGATTGTGTAACACCCCGTATTTTTCTTTTATAGATATGTATATAGATATATATAGTAAATAATTAATGTAAAAATGTGGACATGTGTAATGATGTAAGAATGAGCTATATGGGTTGTAATAATAGGAGAAATGCTAGAGATGCATATGGATTGGGAGGTTTGAGTTTCAAAGATGTTTAAACTTGGAAAGGGTGAATAAACAAGTTTCTAAAGGTTTTTAGGTCAAAATAATGCTTCCATTGAATCCGGAAGGTCGAACAACCTTGGGAGAGGTAATATGAGGTGTATTGGAAGTTAGGAAGTATTTTGGAGTTAAAACCCACTTTAGAGTGAAATTGGGTAAAAAGTATCTTGGACACCTTCTAGTATTTTAGCCATAACTTTTTATCCTTATATCCTATTGATCTGAAATTTTGACAGTAGATAGTAGACATCTAGGGCTACAAAAGTGTATCTCTTGGAAATTTTCCAATTCGACCTCTAAATGGGTCAAAACTGCCCTGGAAGTTGCAGCAGACAACGGGTACCGGTACCGGGTACCGGTACCATTCAGTACCGGTACTGAGTACCGGTACTGCTACTCCAGAAAGTTCTGGGTACCGGTACTGGGTACCGGTACCATCCTTCTGACGCCTCTAAACAGTTAAAAGTCGGGATTTTGTGTTATAAGAACCTATCCCACATCCCATTTGCCCCATTTCTTCATCTCCCTCTTACCCTAACCCTCCTAGAAACCCTTAGAGAGAAAGAGAGAAAGATAAAACTCAAGATCAAAAGGAAAGACGAAGGGTTCACAAGTGATTCAAGACTCAAACCCTAGGTTTCTTCAAGAGCATAAGGTAGGGGATTTCTTCTCTTTCTCTTACATTGAGGCTAGGGTTATTATATATGTATGTTTTCCATATTCTTGATAGTTATATGATAAATAGTTAAGAATTCTTGGTTCCTTGTTTATTGAAACATGATTTTGAACAAAATGTATGTTTGGGTTCAA
Organism: Ilex aquifolium; assembly: GCA_951799425.1. Classification (NCBI taxonomy): domain Eukaryota; kingdom Viridiplantae; phylum Streptophyta; class Magnoliopsida; order Aquifoliales; family Aquifoliaceae; genus Ilex; species Ilex aquifolium. The sequence continues at coordinate 15,157,802 of OX637397.1, read as the reverse complement.
GAGACCTTGTTCTTGAATTTCCAAAATAGTAGTTTTAGAAATTACCTATTTGGGTTATGCAAAATACATGGATTATTGATTTCTAAATGCCTATAGTTGATTAAATCATGTTTTCATCAAATCCTTGTTCTAGTTCCAAGAAATTATGTTTTGTTTGGAAAACCCTAGATTTTGATATCAAGATTGTGAAGGTTTTATTGATATGATCTCTTGCATATTTTAATCCCTTATTCTTGTAGTATATTGAGAGTGGTATAATTGTGATACTTGAATTATAAATGAGAAATTGTGGAATTTGGTAATTCCTTGAAATGTGGATGAATTGAGAATATTTTGGTTTCCTCAATTGTATGGTTGTTGTGAGGGACTTGGATTGCCTTCGAGAGATGCCGTAGAGTGTTAGAGGTTAGTCTACCCCAGTGGGGGTGAGATGGTTTCCTAGCACTTGTAGTGGGTTGTCATTTGGTAATGAAACCACTATCGTTCACTGGAGTTCGAACAAGGGATAGTATACTTTTCCTAGGAAGGGACTCGTCACTGCCATTGGGATGGTAGACGCCCTTTCCTATAGTGCTTGTGATTATGATGTAAATAGGTGGACTAGGTATAATCGTTGGGTAGATTCATGAGAAGCAATCAACATACATGGTACGGGGATGAACCAATATACATGAGAACATGAGATTATTATTATTGTTACGGAATGGTTTCCAACAAGTGCTTGTGGAGGTATGGGACTCCACAAGAACCTGTTGGAAATGGTTATGGTGATAATTGTGACTGAGTTTTACGGTTCATTTAAATTATTACGAACATTTAAACTTGAGATCTATTTAAAATATCCTGCTTTTCCTTCAAAATGGTATATATGCTATTTGTGAAAATGAGACCAACCATTTTATATGCTTTTCTAAACCTTGTTTGAGTTTGGGAAGATCTTGCTACAGAGCTTCGTGCTCATCCCCTACAATTAATATTTTTCAGATTTGGCTTTAGAGGAGGAGCTCGGTGTGAATGAGCCGGGCCTTGGGGAAGCTTCCTTGGAGGGGTACCTAGATCCCGAGGTGGACATGTAGAGATATAGCTTCTTTTGTACTAGACTAGAGAGTTTATTTGGAGATCATGTAAAGTCTAATATTTTGTTATTCCGCTGCAAGTGTACTTTAATTCTCTTGGAATGTAAATGCCATTGCTTGGCCTATTCTTTTGGGATAATAGTGTGGATATGATATATGGTGAATGGAAGTTTATTTTATGATGGTTAAATGAACCCTGTGTAGTCAAGTTAATAGAATTGCACAGGTTGTGATTTTTGGGTGGAGCTTCCTGTACAAAGGAGACTCTGCCTAAATTTTGTTAAAAAAATTAAGAATGTTTCTTATTTGATGGATATATATTTAGTGCTCTCATGATGTGAATGTTTTAGAATGTAATGCCGTCCAGGGTGGTATTTGGGGTGTTACAAAGTTGGTATCAGAGCTTAGGCTTTAGGTCTTACATGGGAGCTGTAGGTTATGGATTACCACTAGAAAGGTAGGACTAGGTTGAAGAAACCTTAGGCTTGAATTTGTTTGTGGTTATGTGTTTATCAAATAGGTAAGATTTGTTGTTTATTTAGGTTAGGGGTTAATTATTTGTTCGAATTCGATGAATTGCCTTGCCATGCAATCGAGGTTGTGGCCCCTGATGCAAAGAGGGCTAAACGCTTTGAACAAGATTTGAGGCCTTCCATTCGCGAGAAGAGGGTCACACTCTGAATTCGAGAATACAAGTACTTGAACGTGGACGTGTACGTGGACGTGGACGTGATTGGACAAAGACCTCAGATATTTCGAGAAGATGAAGTGACTCAGACTAGAACAAGCACTGACCCGCGCCAGTGCTTTGCATGCGGAGAGTATGGGCACTTCAAACGTAGATGCCCCTCGTTTCCCCCAATGACCAAGCAAACAACCGAGCAAGTACCAGCAAACAAGCCACCTCTACAAAGGCCAGCACATCAGAGACCTCAGATAGCTCGAGAAGCGGGAGGCGTACCAGAGAGAATAGGCACGGATGCACGCCGATGCTCTGCCTGTGGAGGTGTTGGGCACTTCATAGATAATTGTCCATTGTTTTCTACCAAGACCCACCAAGCAACTGGGCGAGTGAATGCAAACAGGCCACCGCTACGACAGCCACTACCACCACAGAGACCATTTCAAGCTCAAGCCCCCAGCGGCGCCAATCAAGGAAGGGTTTTTGCTTTGACTCAACCGGAGGAAGATGCCTCCAATGCCGTTGTGGAAGGTATTGTTCTTCTCTACCATTCTTGGGCCCGAATTCTATTGGATTCCTATGCGACTCATTCTTCTATACATACTGTGGATGTTGTGGAATTAGGATTGGGTTCCGAGGAGCTAGAACATGCTTATTAGGTTGACTTGCCTACGGGAGAACAGGGGGATACCAGGCTAGTCTGTAAGGGTTACGTGCAAGCGGATTACATTTCAGTTACCAGTAGGTTTACTTATATGTATTCCTTTGACTATAATTTATATCTACTTGCTAGGGAATCAGCATGTCTTGCCATTCTGGATAATACTACCTTGTTCCAAAATATATTATGGTTGGGTAAACCCTAAATCTTTTCTTATGCCTTCAAACCCTATTTTACAAAGGAGATGTGTTTTTCTCTTGATTTCTCCTTTGCTCTTGATTCCCGAACTTAAATATTATTTGTTCTAAGCTATGTTATGGGTGGTGACCACCAAAATCCTTTTGGTATGCTCTTGAAATCCTAGTTTTCAAGAGAGAGGTGTTTTCTCTTTATCTTGCCTTTGTCATTGATTTCAAACCTTGATAGTCGTTTGTTATCGATTCCAATATATGATTGTTACTTTATCTCTGATTCCAAGCTTGATATCCGTTGTAATTGATCTCGAGACTTGATTGTTTCCTTGTCCTTAATTTCCTAAGCTTAATGATCCATTTGTTCTTGGTATCGAAAATTTGATATTCATTTGTTATTCATTCTACCCTTGTGACTCAATTATTTTCAATATTCAATACTCGATATTCTTTATTCTTAGTTCCAAGACTTGAGTGTTCTTTTGGTCTTGATTTCTAAGCTTCATAATCCTTTGTTCTTGATTTCACACCTTGATAGTCGTTTGTTATTGATTTCCATAAATGATTGTTCCGTTAAATCTTAATTTCTCCTTTATTCATGACTTTCAAGCTTGATACGCTTTTATTCTTGATTTCCAAGCTTAATATTTATTTGCTCTTGATAGCCAAATTTGATATTCATTTGATTGATTCTAATTATTGTAATTCATGTATTCTTGATATTCAATATTTGTCATCCTTTGGTTCTTGATTTCAAGATTTGGTTGTTCTTTTGTTTTTAATTTCCCCAGGCTTGATGATCCATTGGTTCTTGATAGAAAAATTTAATATTCATTTGTTATTGATTCTAACCCTTGTGATCCATTTATTCTTGATATGCAATACTTGATATTCATTAGTTCTTGATTTCAAGACTTGACATTCAATTACTCTTGATTTCAATACTTGATTTCTCCTTGTCCTTGAGTTCAAAACTTGATACTCTTTAGTTCTTGGTTACAAAGCTTGATATGCATCTGTTATTGACTCCAAGACTCGATTGTTACTTTGTTCTTTATTTCAAGCTTTGATTGTTTCTTATTTTGATTCCAAAGCTTGATATGGGTTGGTTATGGAATTCGAGACTTGATTGTTCCTTTATTTTGGATTCCAAAAACTTGAGATTCGTTTGTTATTAATTTCAAACCTTGCTTGTTCTTTTGTTTTTGATTTCCAACTTGATAGCAATTTATTCTTGATTCCAAAGCTTGATTATTTATTTGCTCATGAATTCAAAACTCTAGTGATTGGTAGTGACCACTAAAATGATATTTTCGATGATATTATGTTAATTTTTCTTAAATTATTTCGTTAAAAAAAAAAAATGTATATGGATTTGGGAGCTAAAATGGGAGAACAAGTCTGGTTAGGTTTCAAATGTAACCTTTGGTGGATCGTAATTTATATCAGAGTGCGCAACGAACTAACGGAGTAAGGACTACAATGGGGAAACTACGGAGAAGATTCAACTCATCCGAGAGAGGCTACACCCGGCGCAAAGTAGACAGAAGAGCTATGCGAACCACAAACGAAGATCCTTGGAATTCAAAGTGGTAGATTACATGTTTCCCAAGGTGTCACACAAGAAGGGCATGTTTCGATTCGGCAAGAAAGAGAAGTTAGCGCCAAGATAAACCGAACCGTTTGAAATGATCAAAGCGGTAGGCAATGCAGCGTATCAACTTCGAATACCAGCCCAGCTATCCGGAGTATACGACGTATGTCATGTGTCGATGTTGAGAAAGTGTCAGACTGATACTACGCACATCATAGATTTGGGGGGGACATTGAATTTCAAGATGGAGCAACCTCTGAGGAACAACCGGTGAAGATTCTTCATACCAAGGAGAAGGTGCTACGCAACAAAGTCATCCGACTAGTAAAGGTTTTGTGGCAACACCATGGAGTGGAAGAAGCTACATGAGAACCGGAGCAAGAAATGCGGGAGAAGTATCCATGTTTGTTCGCTACTTAAGGTAAGTTTCGAGGACGAAACTTTCTTTAAGGGGGGTGGATTGTAACACCCCGTATTTTTCTTTTATAGATATGTATATAGATATATATAGTAAATAATTAATGTAAAAATGTGGACATGTGTAATGATGTAAGAATGAGCTATATGGGTTGTAATAATAGGAGAAATGCTAGAGATGCATATGGATTGGGAGGTTTGAGTTTCAAAGATGTTTAAACTTGGAAAGGGTGAACAGACAAGTTTCTAAAGGTTTTTAGGTCAAAATAATGCTTCCATTGAATCCGGAAGGTCGAACAACCTTGGGAGAGGTAATATGAGGTGTATTGGAAGTTAGGAAGTATTTTGGAGTTAAAACCCACTTTAGAGTGAAATTGGGTAAAAAGTATCTTGGACACCTTCTAGTATTTTAGCCATAACTTTTTATCCTTACATCCAATTGATCTGAAATTTTGACAGTAGATATTAGACATCTAGGGCTACAAAAGTGTATCTCTTGTAAATTTTCCAATTCGATCTCTAAATGGGTCAAAACTTCCCTGGAAGTTGCAGAAGACAACGGGTACCGGTACTGAGTACCGGTACTGCGACTCCAGAAAGTTCTGGGTACCGGTACTGGGTACCGGTACCATCCTTCTGACGCCTCTAAACAGTTAAAAGTCGGGATTTTGTGTTATAAGAACCTATCCCACATCCCATTTGCCCCATTTCTTCATCTCCCTCTTACCCTAACCCTCCTAGAAACCCTTAGAGAGAAAGAGAGAAAGATAAAACTCAAGATCAAAAGGAAAGACGAAGGGTTCACAAGTGATTCAAGACTCAAACCCTAGGTTTCTTCAAGAGCATAAGGTAGGGGATTTCTTCTCTTTCTCTTACATTGAGGCTAGGGTTATTATATATGTATGTTTTCCATATTCTTGATAGTTATATGATAAATAGTTAAGAATTCTTGGTTCCTTGTTTATTGAAACATGATTTTGAACAAAATGTATGTTTGGGTTCAAGAGACCTTGTTCTTGAATTTCCAAAATAGTAGTTTTAGAAATTACCTATTTGGGTTATGCAAAATACATGGATTATTGATTTCTAAATGCCTATAGTTGATTAAATCATGTTTTCATCAAATCCTTGTTCTAGTTCCAAGAAATTATGTTTTGTTTGGAAAACCCTAGATTTTGATATCAAGATTGTGAAGGTTTTATTGATATGATCTCTTGCATATTTTAATCCCTTATTCTTGTAGTATATTGAGAGTGGTACAATTGTGATACTTGAATTATAAATGAGAAATTGTGGAATTTGGTAATTCCTTGAAATGTGGATGAATTGAGAATATTTTGGTTTCCTCAATTGTATGGTTGTTGTGAGGGACTTGGATTGCCTTCGAGAGATGCCGTAGAGTGTTAGAGGTTAGTCTACCCCAGTGGGGGTGAGATGGTTTCCTAGCACTTGTAGTGGGTTGTCATTTGGTAATGAAACCACTATCGTTCACTGGAGTTCGAACAAGGGATAGTATACTTTTCCTAGGAAGGGACTCGTCACTGCCATTGGGATGGTAGACGCCCTTTCCTATAGTGCTTGTGATTATGATGTAAATAGGTGGACTAGGTATAATCGTTGGGTAGATTCATGAGAAGCAATCAACATACATGGTACGGGGATGAACCAATATACATGAGAACATGAGATTATTATTATTGTTACGGAATGGTTTCCAACAAGTGCTTGTGGAGGTATGGGACTCCACAAGAACCTGTTGGAAATGGTTATGGTGATAATTGTGACTGAGTTTTACGGTTCATTTAAATTATTACGAACATTTAAACTTGAGATCTATTTAAAATATCCTGCTTTTCCTTCAAAATGGTATATATGCTATTTGTGAAAATGAGACCAACCATTTTATATGCTTTTCTAAACCTTGTTTGAGTTTGGGAAGATCTTGCTACAGAGCTTCGTGCTCATCCCCTACAATTAATATTTTTCAGATTTGGCTTTAGAGGAGGAGCTCGGTGTGAATGAGCCGGGCCTTGGGGAAGCTTCCTTGGAGGGGTACCTAGATCCCGAGGTGGACATGTAGAGATATAGCTTCTTTTGTACTAGACTAGAGAGTTTATTTGGAGATCATGTAAAGTCTAATATTTTGTTATTCCGCTGCAAGTGTACTTTAATTCTCTTGGAATGTAAATGCCATTGCTTGGCCTATTCTTTTGGGATAATAGTGTGGATATGATATATGGTGAATGAAAGTTTATTTTATGATGGTTAAATGAACCCTGTGTAGTCAAGTTAATAGAATTGCACAGGTTGTGATTTTTGGGTGGAGCTTCCTGTACAAAGGAGACTCTGCCTAAATTTTGTTAAAAAAATTAAGAATGTTTCTTATTTGATGGATATATATTTAGTGCTCTCATGATGTGAATGTTTTAGAATGTAATGCCGTCCAGGGTGGTATTTGGGGTGTTACAGATTGAGACTTTGTAAAACCCAATATTTTTGCTATTCCGCTGCATAGAATTAGTCTGATTCTTTTGGGGATGGAAGTGCCGTAGTTGGGCACATTCTTTTGGATGACATTGTATTTATGGTAAATGGTGTATTAAATTCTTTTGATTACGAAGTTATTTAGTCGCTCTCATGATCGTGAATGGTTTTAGATAGTAATGTCGTCCAAAGTAGATATGGACTATTTTAATGTAAAAGAAGAATTGCATGTGGTTATATGAGTATGGATAAATGGACCCGGTGTGGTCAATGTTTACTTATAAATGGACCCGGTGTGGTCAATGTAGTATAATTGCACAGGTTGTGTTTTGGGTAGAGCTCCCCGTACAAAGGAGACTCTGCCCGAATTTTGTTAAAATAAGGACCCCCGATTTTTGGGGCGTTACATTTATACACTTCCTTTGGTGCAAGTCCAAAAAAGTGTATCGATGTGCGAAACCAGTGGTCAAACACCAAAATCCCGCTACCCAACAAAGACACATGATTTTGTTTTAAACAAAGACACCTGATTTTTTTTTAAACAAAGACACGTGATTTTGTTTTAAACAAAGACACTCTTAGAACCCTAGGACAAGATAAAATGAAAGAGAAGAGGGAAGAGAACAAGGTCTCTAGAGCTTGCTTGAAAATATAAGAACATTACTTGGGATTCTTGGATCCACTTGGACATTTGAAGGTGGAGCTTGGGTTCTTGAGTTTTGAGGTAGGGTTCTCCTTTCTCTTGCATATACATTGATGCATCTCATGTATGTTATATATATATTTGTTTAGTATGAGCTAAATACATGTTTTCGTGATATGGATCTTAATTAAATGATGAGTTTACTACGAATTTGTAAACCTACATGCATTAATCGAATTTGGGTATTGTGGGTTTAAAACCCTAACTTGATTTTTGTTATAGGTGTTTGATTGAACTTAAGATTTTGGGTTCTTTATTGTATATGTGATTTTGTATATAATGTATTTGATTTGTCTCTTAAGAATGGGTATGTTAATTTGTAATTGTGTATTTGGAAATTTTATGTCTATCACATGTTTAATAAAATGTCAAAGTGACTATAAGTATTGAAATTATGAATTGTGGAAAGATGTATTGATTCTTATGATATGATTGAGTATATTTTACCATGATTTTGGGTATTGTGGAGTTATTTTGAAGTATGGAAAGGATGGTGTTGATGTATATAACTTCTCAATCCTTTAATTTGCGAATTTTGCTATAAAATGGTACAAATTGTATTTTTGGTGTGTGTGTGTGAGTTATTTTGAAAATGTGTTATGTTGAAAATAGAAATGTGAGATTTTAGAAAACTACGTACTTTTTTAGAAGTGCCGAAGTTGTGGTTGGTGTTGGGAATGGAAAGTGACCATGAAATTATGGTTTGAAACTTGTATGGTCGGTACCGACAGACAGAGGGTTAGTAGACAGTTGGGGCCCTTGAGGGGGGGTTGCCAAGGCGGCTACTAGTCCTAGGGAGGATTGGTGATAGTAGTGTTTTTCGGTGACTGTAACACCCCGCATTTTATTTTATATATGTAAATAGATATATAGTAAATAATTGTTGTAAAAATGTGGATATGTGTAGTGACGATAGGAATAAAAGCAAAAACTAGAGATACAAATTGATTGGAAAGTTAAGTTTCGAAGGTGTGTAAACTTGAGAAGATGGATTATGGAAGTTTCTAAATATTTTTAGGTCAAAATAAGTTCTCCATTGAATCCGGAAGGTCGAAAAACATTGGGAGAGGTAATATGGGGTGTATTGGAAGTTAAGAAGTATTCCGGAGTGAAAACACACTTAGAGAGAATTTGGGTAAAAAGGAGGTGGGACATTTTCTAGTATTTTGGTCATAACTTTTTATCCGTATGTCCAATTGATCTGAAATTTGGACAGTAGATAGTAGACATCTAGGGCTACAAAAGTGTATCTCATGAAAATTTTTCAATTCGACCTCTAAATGGGTCAAAACTGCCCTGAAAGTCGAAGCAGCCAAAATGTACCGGTACACCGTACCGGTACGCCCAAACCAGTGGCTTAACCATACCGGTACCGCGTACCGGTACGCTTTCTCTGACACGCGCCGAACAGTTAAAAAGTCGGGATTTTTGGGTTTAAAACACCACCTCAAGCCCTCATTTGTCCCATTCTTCACTCCACTCTCATCCTAAACACTTTAGAACCCTAGGAGGAGATAAAGGAGGAGAAAGAAACACAAGATCAAGAGGGAGTTACACTTTCAAAAAGATCAAAGCCCTAGATTTCAAGAACACCAAGGTAGGGGTTTTCTTCCATTCTTTTACATTGAGGCTAGGTTTATTTATATGTATCTCTTCACTCTAAATGTTATATGTATGCTATCAAATCCTTAATTCTTGCTATTCTTGCAATTGATGCCATGTGGAAAATATTGTGATTGTTGGGTAACCCTTGAATCTCCTTGCTTGCTACCAAACCCTAGTCTTCAAGGGAAATGTGTTTGTCTCTTGACTTCTCCCTTGTTATTGATTTCAATACATGATTGTTCCTTTGTTTTGAATTCTAAGCTTGATATTCAATACTTGATATTCTTTATTCTTGGTTCCAAGACTTGAGTGTTCTTGTGGTCTTGATTTCTAAGCTTCATAATCATTTGTTCTTGATTTCACACCTTGATAGTCGTTGTTATCTATTTCCATACATGATGGTTCCGTTAAATCTTAATTTCTCCTTTGTCCATGATTTTCAAGCTTGGTGCGCCTTTATTCTTGATACTCCAAGCTTATTATTCATTTGTAATGATTCCAAAGTTTGATTACTCATAGGATCTTGATTTCAAAACTTTAGTGTTTCATATTGAACAACAAAATGGTATTTATGGTGATCTCATGTATTTTTCTTAGTTGGTTGTGGAATTGTTACATGTTATATTTTGGGGGATTTTGGATAGATGATTGTGAATTGAGGTAAATGTTGGGAATTGGGGACTTGTGTGATTGTTGGTATTTTATTCCTTGCGTGGTTGTACGATACGAACATGGATTACTATTGACCGGGTATCATGTAGTGGGTAGACGTCTTTGTATGCCACGCGGGTATGAACTTTTCCTACCACATGGAGTGGGTAGACGTCTTTGTACGCCGTGTGGGTACGAACTTTTCCTATCACTAATGATCACGGATTAGTAACGTGGGTTGTGTCGGACATACAGTGTGGGTTATCGTGCATTGTACCAGAAATGGTTTCGACAAGAGTTTTCGGAAGTATGGGATTCCGCGAGAACTTGTTGGAAACGGTTTATGGTAGAATGAATTATCTATTGTATTTTGGTTATTGTTCACTCTATCATAGAAGGTTTCTACAAGAGTCTTGGTGGATTGGATTATATTTGGATATGGTTTGTTAACTGTATAGTGGTTTCACTTATTCATTCAATTACTGTTGTTCCCTAAACTTGAGATCTATTTAAATGTCCTGGTTTTTACTTCAAAAGTTATATAGGATATTTGTGAAATGAGACCGACTTGTTTTACATGTTTTCTACACCTTGTTTGAGTTTGGGAGGATTTTCCTACAGAGCTTAGTGCTCACCCCCTACAAACCAACACATTTTTCAGGTGATGCTGTAAAAGAGGATCGGTTAGAAGACAAGTATGGGAAATCCAGAGGGGGCTACTATTGAAAAAAGGGAATCGTACTCTTTGCAGCCTCCCGTTCACTCCACTTTCAGATAGTTCTTTTTTCAGTAAACTGAATGCCCCACCCTTAGCCAATAAGGCTCCTATAGTTTTGAAGCTGGATCTCGGAACTAAGGAAAGCAATTATTACAAAAGGCTAAAGAGGCTGAACCCCCAGCTTCAAAACTGCAGAATAAGCTGCCATTGATTTTGCATCTTCAAGACGTGAAGAAAGACCTGAACTCATATGAGTGGAAGTACTTCCAGAGCTTGACTAGGGACAGCTTACCGATATTCAAAAAGGTCGGCCTTATCCTACATAAGCCCATTCCCATCTCGACTGTCCTTCTTTATATTAGATTGAAGGGTTATTTTGGAATCATGTAAAATATAATCTTTTGTTATTCCGCTGCTAAGTTACGTTTAATGTTTTTGGGATGTAATTGCCATGATTTGGCTTATTCTTTTGGGATAATGCTATGAAAATGAAATATGATGAATGAAATTTCCTTATTGATGGAATTTATTTAGTCGCTCTCATGTTGGGAATGGTCTTAGATAGTAATGCCGTCCAGGGTGTGTTTTGGGGTGTTACAGTGACAGCCCGTGTGGCATCACAAGTTGTGCCCTGCACATCTCCCCTGAAAAACAAGAAGGGCAATGAGACCCTAGGGTGCAAGACCTAAAAGGTTCTTCGGGGATGGTTCATTTGTGAACCGGTGTTGGTTTGATGATATTTGTCCATATGGGTAGCATACATGAATTTTGAGTGCCAAGAAATCAATAGACCAATATTCCAAAAAAAAACCTCTTGAGTGTGGTGAGGTAAGGTGAGGTTGAGGCGAAAGTACGTGGAATTAATTTTTTTGAAAAATACCTTGGAAAGGAAAATTTTATGAAATTGTGTTCAAAATAAGAAATGATTACTTTACCATATTTATTATACATATACTTGTATAAAGATTTCTCACTTCGTACTTTATAAAATCAATGGTGTTGCATTATGTTTTAAGAAGAAAGGTTTTATAGTGTAACCTTGAGATTTGGCTTCGATATGGTAAATTCCTTGATATTTCACTTATGTATTTCAAATGATAGTACATGGTGTACTTTCAAAAAGACTTACTACTTATCGTGTACCTAGACTTATTGATAAATTATTTCATTACCTATCATTATGATTGTGAAATGTTGATATTTAAAACCTTGTATATGCTTGAAAAAATGATTATCATACTGAGCATGTGGTTGCTCACCCCTATCATTTAACATTTTCAGTTATGGGCATATGTTGGTGGACTGCATAGTGGGAGTATCGAGGCAGAAGATAGTTGTTATAATTTTTATATATTTAGTTATAGCATGTAAAGAACAATATACACTTATGTATATTATTGAAGATTTGTAAGTGATTTATATCTTGGTTAATTTGAGAGAATATGTATAGATTGTGACCTTTTAAATAATTTACTTAAAGATTTTAGATATTTTGTATATTATGTTAATGACAGAATTTTGGATAATTAGATTATAACCTGGGTTTGAGAGGATTTTGTGGGCCTCTATTTGTTACACTGGTTTTGAACAGTAATGATTTATTTGTGGATTTCATGAGAAGGGATGTTAATGGTTGACATGATGTGAATGACTAGCTAGATATAATTATTAGGTTTAATGCTCTCACACGTAGCTCTTACCAATTATATCGATGCCCGATTTTCAAAAGAAACTCTACCGAAATTTTCTAAAAAAATGATTTATTTAAACTAAAGAGATACATTTCTAGATGTTTTTACAACAAACCGGCATGTGATTTTGGAATAAACAAAGTAATGTTTTTTAATCACGTTTTTATGAAAGTTGGGGCGTGATAAAACTGCTTAAAGCAACCAAGGTCCGCATGATAAACTACTTAAGGAACTTAGCCTAGATGATCTGCGAGACTTGCGGGGACTTGTGGGTAACAAAATGAAAGAACTTTACCAGGTGCATGGTGTTCTTAAGGATAAAAACTCGGGAGAAACTAGTGGAGAAAAAAGTTAAAAATAAACTATGAGTAATTGTACTACTTTTGTTAGGTAATAATAAAAGACTTTGTTCTTCAACAATTTTATGTTAAGATGTTTTGCAAATTGAGTAAGAATTTTTAGGATAATCTCAAACTTTGATCTAATCACACTAATTTAATTTTAACTCAACTTAATTCACGTGCAACACACGTGCATTGCACGCACTTGATGCATTGATGGCTAGTATAAATGTAATCACCATTGGAATCAGGCAGGAATTTCACAAGAAGGAAAAAATTTAAAAGATAAAAATAAAATGAAGCCTTAATTTAAAAGCACTTTAAAAAAATTATGAAAAAACGTTACCTAAAATAGCTTAATAAAATTATTATGCATGTAAATGATGAATAGTAATCTCGATTGCATTAAAAATAGAATGTTTAAGATTCATTTATATATAACGCCTCAAATAGAATGAGATTTTGCAATCTTTTCCGAAACACTATTAAATAGTAGTCTACGCCCTAAAGGGAATAGAGCAGGGTTTACTTCATAAGTGACACAAAATTAGTCCATGATCTCAATGTTATATGGTTATTTTACACCTAAATGAATTTCATAAATATGAAAATAGCACGATAGAAATTAAGAAAAAAATAGATAACTTACGCAATTCTTTTACGAATACAATATAATTACAATATGAAGCAAAATGATACGATCCAAACATGGCCTAACATGACCCTTTGCAACTCCTAATGAAAACCACAAGTTTATAATAAGTGAAAAACTTGCAAGTCCGATGTTTAGATTCCATAACCCACCAATTTATAATGATACATGACTTATATATAGCAATTTGTTACAACAAATAAATGAGTAACCATAATGAATTTCAGTTGTACTTGATCGCTACACATCTCATTCACCTATAAATTACAACAGTTAAAACCCTTGGCTATATCCTATGAGACATGGATTTGGAAAACAACCTTATAAAACCATATACATGGTGAAGGCAAGAATTAAGAAGCATGAGAAGAAGAATCGAGTGTGTGAGTTGGAATTGACTTTGAGAAAAGTAATAATTAATAAGAAAATGCTTAAATCTAACAAGGCCAGCATGAGAAACTACTTAAGGAACTTTGCTTAGATAATCTGCGAGACTTGTGGGGGCTTGTGGGTAACAAAATGAAATAACTTTACCAAATGCATGGAGTTCTTAAGGATAACAACTCGGGAGAAACTTGTGGAGAAAAAAAGTTAAAAATAAAGTATGAGTAATTGTACTACTTTTGTTAGGCAATAATAAAAGCCTTTGTGCTTCAACAATTTTATGTTAAGATGTTTTGCAAATTGAGTAAGAATTTTTAGGATACTCTCAAACTTTGATCTAATCATACTAATTTAATTTTAACTCAACTTAATTCACGTGCAACACACGTGCATTGCACGCACTTGATGCAAAGATGGCTAATATAAATGTAATCACCGTTTGAGTTTGGGAGAAAGTTCTCAAGAAGGAAAAAATTTAAAGATTAAAAAAAAGAAACCTTAATTTAAAAAGAACTTTAAAAAACTTATGAAAAAACGTTATCAAAAATAGCTTAATAAAATTATTTTCCATGTAAATGACGAATACTAATCCAAATTGCATTTAAAATAGAATGTCTAAGAATTATTTATATATAATGCCTCTAATCGGATGAGATTTTGCAATCTTTTCAGAAACACTATTAAATAGTAGTCCATGCCAAAAAAGGGAATAGAGCAAGGTTTACTGTCACGCCCCGAATTTCCACAAACCTGGGGAGTGAGTGAAAAGGAAGAAGAAAAGTAAATGAAAGGTCATTAAGTTAGATAAATTGATTTTTCATTCATTTCTCACGTTTTCCCATTTTTTTCCCAAAGTTTTTCAAGCCACTTTCCTTCCATTTTTAGTCTATTTCTTCCAGGTTTCTTAACCCCCCCCCTCCCTTTGACATCATTCCCACCTATTTAAAAGGTGTTTTACACACTTAACAAGTCTTTTAATTTTTCATAAAATTTCAAAATAACCTCTTTTGTTTTCCAAGCCTTTTTTCCCACCTAATATTTACAATACTTCATATGTATAAGTATATCACAACCCACCCTCACTCGGTGGCCACAATCCATGGAAATTAAACATACATCCCTTGTTTTCAACATACACATCTAGTTGTCTTAATATACACATATAATACTCATTAAATAAAGATATCCTACATATTAATTGGGTTTACACTCTTACACTATAAAATGACCCAAGGCCTATAATCCACTACTTTTCCAAACTGAAATACAAGTCATTTGGGCTTATGCCCATACATACAAAATATGCCCCAAGGGCCAAATGTTCATTCAAGTCTATTTCCTCTCCTTCCTTTAAGACTTCCTCAAGTCTCAAGTACCGGGAGTCTCATCTGTAATATGATATCCCACGAATGGGTCAGATCAACTAATGGTATGATAAAATGCTAATACTAGGAACAAATTTAAGGCATGGCATGTGCAAGTGTTGTAAACCCCGGCATGTTTATAATTATATAGTAAAGTATTTTTTTAGTGATTCATATATATAGATAATGATGTAAGAATAAATCATATGGATGTATTGGAAGTTAGGAAGTGTCCTGGAGTTAAAATACACCTTAGAGAGAATTTGGGAAAAAATGGGTATTGAATACTTCTTAGTACTTTGGACATAACTTTTTAGTCTTAATTCCAAAAGACCTGAAATTTTGACAGTAGATAGTAGACATCTAGAGCTACAAAAGTGTATCTAATGGAAATTTTCCAATTCGACCTCTAAATGGGTCAAAAATGCATTGGAAGTGAAAGTAGAAAAATCTGGGTAGTGACTACCGGTAGCCAAATTCAGCTACCGGTAGCCAATGGTCCAGTACAAATCAGCTACCGGTAGTGTAAAACCCGGGAAAATTTGAACTTTTTCTGAAAAACGGACCCGAAAGTCGAAAATATGCGGTGCGATGTGGACCGCTCATTTGCGACTATAAATGGGGAACAAATATCTGATTTTATTCAGATTCTTCAGCTAAAAAAATAGTATACACGTTTTTGGAGAGAGGAGAGAAAGTGGGTTTTTAAATTTTCTTTCGCCGATTCCGGGAGTTCCGTCCGTCGGAATTCGTCGATTCAAAAGGCAAAGTTGATCTACGCGACAAGGGCTACGCGTGGGTACCAAAAACAACAAGTTTCACCGAAGGTAAACGGGTGGGGGTGTACGAAAATCAAGATTCGAGTTGTATTTCTTTGCTCGGATTCCGTCGAGCTAGAAGGGAGAAGTGATCACGTCGACGAGGGCTACGTGTGGGTACCAAAAATGAAGATTTTCACCGAAGGTGAAAAATCGGGATTTGGAAAAATCAAGCTTCAAGTTGGATTTTCAGGTCTTGGGAGCTTCCTACGGGATTCTCACGCTACAAGAGGTAGGGGTTCTCCTACTTGGGTTGATTTCTTACCTAGAAATGCCTATGATAAATGGGCTGGATATATATATATATATATATATATATATATATATATATATATATATATATATATATATATATATATATATATATATATATATATATATATATATATGTGGAATAATGAAGATGGTGGGTAGGTTGTTAGAAAATTACACTTGCCTATTGGTGGAATTTAGGTAAAATAATTTTATCCTAAATTGGTATGTAGAAATTGCCTATTGGAATTTCTTGAATTATGTGGAAATTGGGCATGATATGTGTTACCATGTTGTTTGCCTTGAAGGTGTTTGACAAAATACCTAAATAGATTGAAATTGTTATATGATAAATAACATGTTATGCCTTATGTGGTAAATGAAAATCATATGTGTACGATATGATTTATGTTGAAATTGTGAATGTCAGATATATATTTTGATATATCAATTGTTGTGATGAAGCATGGAATTTATACGTTTATAATGTAAATTGACATGGAATGGAATTGATTATGTTAATTTAGTCCATATGGCATGCATTACATATGTGACATAATTTTATTGCAATGATACATCGCATTGCATATGCACGGGGAATTCACATCATGAGTGGTGTGTGTGTGTGCATGGTTGTTGTTAATACCATATGTTGGAATGTGGTAGAGACAGTTCATATGGCATTCATTACATATGAACCTTGCATGAGAGAAGCAATGGGTCATTACATTGCATATGTACGGGAACATCACATACATGGACATTGTGTCATAATAATGTTGTGCATGGGTGTTTGTACCACAAGTTATGTGGTATTATGGGAGTCTAATATGGAGATAAATTGCTCATTGACATTCATGACATATTGGGCATAAGGTGATGTCACATTCATGGGAAACTTGCATGAGTGTGGGGGGGTAGTTGCATATATCAATCATCATGCTTGGTGGTTGGTGGATGGGCTCGGGAAAGTTGGATTGATTATTCAACTGAGTCGCATGGTTGCATGAAAAAGAAGAAAAAGATTGGGTCGGGGTTAGCAAGAAGGGGCAAGACGACCTCTCGGGTGCAAGGCCCGGTGTTTCGGATACGCACTTCCGTTGGTATAAGAGCCCATAAAGTGTGTCGGTGTACGCGGAACCGTTGGTGGAAGTCCATGAATTCCGTGTCGGTTGGGTGCCGTTGGTGTAAGTCCATAAACGCCCACCCCAAAGAAAGACCCGGAGATTTTCTTAAATTAGTTATTGGGTGAGTAATACCAATGGTGGAGGCTCGGGTTGTGTTATATGATTGAGTCTCATCTCACTCATGGCATGTTATACACATTGACATTACATTGTGTTGTCGAGCCGGGAAGGGCTCGGGGTGAGTGCATAAATGAGTCACATCTCATTTCATGATACATCAAACACGTTGGCATTAGCATTGTGTTGAGGAGCCAGAGAGGGCTCGGGTTGAGTACATGAGTCTCATCTCATTTCATGGGGCGTAGGTAGCCCGGTTTAACATACATGGCATTGACATGTAAAGGGAGTCAGAGTGGACTCGGGTTGAGTGCACATGGGTGGGTCTCACCTCATTCATGGCATGACATTATAGCATTACATCATTTAATTGTATATTATTTGATGGAATGGTTACGGATTTATGGATGTTGCATGTGAACATTTCATATGCATATAGGTTGAGGAGTAGCCTCTGTAGGAAATACTCTACTGGGCGTTGGCTCACCCTATACGGGAACACATTTCAGGTGGGAGATATACACCGGCGGATGGCTCCATTTTGGACCCTCATGCTTGAAGAAAGCCGCATGTGGCTTTACTTAATGTTTTGTGTAATTACATGTTAGAAACTATATTTTGGGGCATGTAATGCGTAAAATAATTGTAATAGAACTTATAAAGACTATTGTTAGATTAGCCTTTCATGTTTTGATTTAAGTATGGTTAATTGGACCCAGTGTGGCCAATGTTTACTTATACATGGACCCGGTGCGGCCATTGCTTTATATTTGACCTCGGATGGGTCTGGTAATTGTGTATTGCACAGGTTGGGTATTGGGTAGAGCTCCCCATACAAAGGAGACTCTGCCCAAATTTCGTTAAGTTATGGACCCCGGTAAATGGGGCATAACAGTGTGATATCGAGATACTAGGTATCTACAGGTATTCCGCGGGTTGATGGGGGTAATCAACGGACCCCCGGATTTTGGGGTGTCACAGGTAGCCAACCGGTAGCCGATGGTCCAGTAAAAATCAGCTACCGGTAGCCAACCGGTAGTCGAGGGTCCTGTGTGTCCGAGCTACCGGTAGTCATTGTAAAAATCCGAATTTTCTGTTCGCGAACCCTTGAGTTTTCCTCCACTATAAATACATTTTGTCACCTCCTTAGCCTTCATTACCCCACTCCAAACCCTAGATAGCTTGAGAGGAGAAGAGAGGAAGAGAAAAACACATCCAAGAGAGAGATTTACATCATTTGTGAAGATCAAAACCCTCAATTCCTCAAGATTCCACTTCTATACCTATTTCCTTTTCTTCCCTTCTTCACCCAATCTCACCCAAATCTCTTGAAACCCTAGGAGGAGGAAATTAAGAGGAAAAGGAAGGAGAATAAAAAGGTTTTGAAGGTTGGGTCTTGTATTTAAAGCTACAACTAAGAGGTAGGGGTTTTTCTCTCATTTCTCACACATTGAGGCTAGGGTTGTATATTTATGTATGTCTCTCACTTGTCTTCTCATATATATGATATGTAGTACATGATTCTTGATATTATTGGAATAAAGGGGCATGTTTCAAACATTTTGGTGGTTGGGTAACCATGGAACCATTCTTTTCACCATCCAACCCGAGTTTTGAAGAAAATGGGATTTTTTCCTAATTTATTCTTTGTCTTTGATTTCAAAATTTTAGTGTTGAATATTGTATAACAAAATGATATAGATTACGATCTCTTGCATATTTTCTTGGATTGTTCGATTATATGACAAATGTGAAAAATTGGGGATTTTTACTATATTTGGGAAATTGTTGTGAATTGTGAATATTCTTGGTTTCCTCATTGTATGGTTGTTGTGATGGACTTGGATTACCTTCGAGAGATGCCGTAGAGTGTTAGAGGTTAGTCTATCCCAGTGGGGGTGAGATGGTTGCCTAATGCTCGTAGTAGATCGTTGTTGTGACCGCGATCACTATCGTTCACATATATATATATCGAGGAAAAGGGTTAGTATACTAGACACCTTGGGAGGATTTCGTCAATGCCGTAGGAGACGGTATACGCCCTTCCTAAAGAGATTTGTGATTGTTGGTTGGAATTGGTGGACTAGGTATGATCGTTGGGTAGATTCACGGGAAGCAATCAACATACATGGTACGGGGATGAACCAAAAATACATGAAATCAGAAGTTGGGTCGTTCTTGCCGATGCATTGGTATGTGACAATGCATGGGGAGAAGTCCTTCTTAAATAGCTTAAATTGGAATTTTTGTTTATCGATGCTAAACTCACTCTATTCTTTTAATGGATTATTGCTACTGTTTAAACTTGAGATCTCTTTTAAAATGTCACTATTTTCATTCAAAATCTTTATGTATGATATTTGTGAAAGGAGACCGACCGTTTTGAATGCTTTTCTAAACCTTGTATGGGTTTGAGAGAATTGTTCTACAGAGCTTTGTGCTCACCCCCTACCGCTAACATTTTTCAGATTTTCTACAAGAGGAGGACGTAGGGGTCGAGGAGCCCGCTACTTGGGAAACTCCACTGGACGGGAGTGTGGATCCCGAGGTGGACGCCTAGAGCGACATTTTCTTTTGTTCTAGACTAGGATATTCCTTTTGAACATTGTGAAGCCTAGTTTTCTTTTGTTATTTCTGCTGTGCTACATTAGTTGATTTTGGAATGTAAAGGCCAAAATGGGCCTATTCTTTTGGGTTAATGCTGTAAATTTTATGGATGACTTTATGAAGTCTTATTTATTGATGGATTATTTTAGTGCTCTCATGATGTGAATGTTTTAGAATGTAATGCCGTCCAGGGTGTGTTTTGGGGCGTTACAAGTGTACATTTTAAAAGCTACAACCCCGTAATCCCTCAATGCTATGCAATGTCAATATACATGACACACACATGCAACTCTATGCCACCCATGTCTCGCTTCACGGTTCGCTCCCGTCAGCCCGCGAGTACTGTCATTGGCTAGATTTTGGGTTTTTCACCACATGATCTACACCCTCATAATGGATAGCACCAAGTGCTCAACCCATGCCATGTTTCCAAGGATTCATGTATGTCAAGATGCCTTGATTTTTCTCAATGTAAATTTTATGGAATATTTCATCAACACATGGCGTATAACTTAAAATATGCCTCATTCATAAAGTAAAACGTAACTTCAAATTCACAACACTTTGTCTACATGAATGTGAGACACAATTCAATGAATTAAACATATGATCAAGTTTCATTTTCATTATTTTCACAATTTCTCAAAGAAAATACAAATACACAAACTACCAACTCATGGAATAAATCATAACTCTCAAACTTCAAGAGTTTCTCTACATTAACATAAGATAGAATATAATAATCCAACACATATGCAAGGTAAACCTTTATCATAGTAACAAATTGTCAAGAAACTCAAAGAACACAAAAGCACCTAAACTACTAACTCTAAGTTTTCAAAGCAACTACCACCTAAGTGATTTTCTAACATCAAGTAAACACCTAAATCATTCAATCAACACACAGAAAGGCAAGGAAACTTAAATCTTTTCCTAACTTAGCAAAATATCATACCTAAAATAGTTTTTCTCAAACCGAGGGAGTTGTGTTCGCTGTGTAGCCGAAACGATCGGTGAGAATATAGTCGTTGTTGAGAGGAACAACTTTCTAGAAGGAAGTCTTGCAAGAATCATGGCCTAGGAGTGTGTTTTGATGGCTTAAAGCTTGAAGAACCTAGGGTTTTTCTTCACTTTCTCTCCATGAACGTGTTCTGCTCTTTCTCCAAACCAAAAAATGATATTTTTACACTAAGGTGACTATATTTATAGTGGAGGGGCAACGGTGCAAAAAGAACCTTTTGCCCTTATGAATCCGGGACCCTGTTACACTACAACCCGTCCTGAAACGCTTCAATTCGACATTTTGCTTTAACCAAAGTTCTTAAAATTATTTTAAATGAAAATTTAAAAAAAAAATAGATTTTCGCTTGTGGCCGAGTTTGGCCGGTTCCACCCAGGATGCCCTTTTCGTCCAAATTTTGAAACTATTTTTATTTAGGCTCAAATTCACAGTAGGTGTATTTTAACATTCTAAGCATGTTTCTCCTCTATGGAATACTCAAATTATGCTCCTAAACAAGACTTATGACTAAATGATGCATATGTAATGTCTTACCGCAAATGGTGCATGAATAGTGCCCTAGCGGTAAAATGAAAAATTTATCCTTATTTTTCAGATCTCTACATTTACTTTTTAAGAGCCACAAAATAAGTTCATGATGTCAATGTTATATGCTGATTTTGCACCTCAATGAATGTATCATAAATATGAAAACAACACAATAGAAATTAAGAAAAAAATACGAAACTTATGCAATTTTTTTCACGAATACAATATAATTACAATATGAAGCAAAATGATACGATCTGAACATGTCCTAACATGGCCCTTTGCGACTCCTAATGAAAACCACAAGTTTATAATAAGTGAAAAACTTGCAAGTCCAATGTTTAGATTGCATAACCCACCAATTTATAATGATACATGACTTATATATTGCAATTTGTTACAACCAACAAATGAGTAACCATAATGAATTTCAGTTGTACTTGATCACTACACATCTCATTCACCTATAAATTACAACGGTTAAAACCCTTGGCTATATCATAAGAGACATGGATTTGGAAAACAACCTTATGAAAACCATATCCATGGTGAAGGCAAGAATTAAGAAGCATGAGAAGGAGAATCGAGTGTGTGAGTTGGAATTGACTTTGAGAAAAGTAATAATTAATAAGAAAATGCTTAAATCTAACAAGGTCAGCATGAAAAACTACGTAAGGAACTTTGCTTAGATATTTTGCGAGACTTGCAGGAGCTTGTGTGCAACAAAATGAAATAACTTTACCAGATGCATGGAGCTCTTAAGGATAACAACTCGGAAGAAACTTGGGGAGAAAAAAGTTAAAAATAAAGTATGAGTAATTATACTACTTTTGTTAGGCAATAATAAAAGCATTTGTGCTTCAACAATTTTATGTTAAGATGTTTTGCAAATTGAGTAAGAATTTTTAGGATACTCTCAAACTTTGATCTAATCATACTAATTTAATTTTAACTCAACTTAATTCACGTGCAACACACGTGCATTGCACGCACTTGATGCAAAGATGACTAGTATAAATGTAATCACCGTTTGAGTTACGGAGAATGTTCGCAAGAAGGAAAAAATTTAAAGATTAAAAAAAAAGAAACATTAATTTAAAAAGCACTTTAAAAAACTTATGAAAAAACATTATCAAAAATAGCTTAATAAAATTATTTTCCATGTAAATGACGCATGCTAATCCAAATTGCATTTAAAATAGAATGTCTAAGAATTATTTATATATAATGCCTCTAATTGGATGAGATTTTGCAATCTTTTCGGAAACACTATTAAATAGTAGTCCATACCAAAAAATAGAATAGAGCAAGGTTTACTTTTTAAGAGCCACAAAATAAGTTCATGATCTGAATGTTATATGTTGATTTTGCACCTCAATGACTGTGTCATAAATATGAAAATAGCACAATAGAAATTAAGAAAAAAAATATAAAACTTATGCAATTTTTTTCACGAATACAATATAATTACAATATGAAGCAAAATTATACGATCCGAACATGGGCCAACACAACCCTTTGCGACTCCTAATGATAACCACAAGTTTATAATAAGTGACAAACTTGCAAGTCCAATGTTTAGATGGCATAACCCACCAATTTATAGTGATATATGACTTATGTATAGCAATTTGTTACAAAAAATAAATGAGTAACCATAATGGATTTCAGGTGTACTTGATCTCTACATATCTCATCACCTATAAATTACAACAGTTAAAACCATTGGCCATAGCCTAAGAGGCATAGATTTGGAAAACAACCTTACGAAAACCATATCCATGGTGAAGGCAAGAATTAAGAAGCATGAGAAGGAGAATCGAGTGGGTCAGTTGGAATTGATTTTGGGAAAAGTAATGGTTAATAAGAAACTGCTTAAAGCAAACAAGGTCAGCATGAGAAACTACTTAAGCAACTTAGCCTAGATGATATGCGAGACTTGCGGGGGCTTGTGGGTAACAAAATGAAAGAACTTTACCAAGTGCATGGAGTTCTTAAGGATAACAACTCGCGAGAACCTAGTTGAGAGAAAAGTTAAAAATAAACTATTAGTAATTGTACTACCTTTGTTAGGCAATAATAAAACCTTTGTCCTTGAACAATTTTTTGTTTAGATGCTTTGTAAATTGGGTAGGAATTTTTAGGTTAAATATCAAGAATACCTTTGAATTTTGATGCTAATTTTAAACTGCCCTGTAATTTAATGTTTTTTCTTGTCATCTTTGATTATATTTAACCTCAAACTTTGATCTAATCACACTAATTTTGTAACACCCCGCATTTTATTTTATATATGCATATAGATTTATAGTAAATAATTGTTATAAAAATGGGGATATGTGTAGTAATGTGTGTTTGAATTTGGTAGATTGAAAAAGTAGAGATTTAAAATATTAGTGGAAATAATAGTTGAAATTTAGTTTTAATAAGTGAAAATATGAAATTTTAGGTCCTAGAACTTGTATTAAATAGGTTTGGTGTAAAAATATGTGTTGGAGAGGTTTGGGATGGATTTGGTTGGCTTAGGAATGGATTGGAAATGGAAAAGGGATGAAACAGTGAACAGTGCACGTGAACAGTGCACTGGCTGCAACTTCAAGCCCAATTTAGACCTTGATGCAATCAATATCTTTCAAAACTCAAAACATGAACGTTTTAGAGCTCTTTCTTAGCATTCCATAGCATCTTGAATCATCTCAATCGGAGCTCGGATGAGAGATTTATGCCCCGATAACGAAGTGATGTCGAAACAGCACATGAACAGTAAAAAAAAAAAACGGGACTGCTGTGTTTAAAAACACAGATTTCAGCCCTTTACTCTCATTTCTCTCATTCCACTCTCAACCCACTTCTCTTAGGACTCTAGAGGAAGATCAAGAAGGGAGAAAAGGGAAGGAGGAGATCACAAGAACTTGGGTTCTAAGTTCAAAGTCTTGATTTAAGGTAGGGGATTTTCTCTCAATCTCTCACATTGAGGCTAGGTATATATATATATATGTTTCTTCACTCTCCTTCTCATATATATAATATGAAATACATGATTCTTGTTCTATTTGTAATAAATGCCATGTTTTGAACAATATGAAGGGTGGGTAACCACCAAAGCTCTATTTTTTTTTATCTTCAAAACCCTAGTTTTCAAGAAAAGGGGATTTTCTCCTAATTTCTTCTTTGTCTTTGATTTCAAAACTTTAGTGTTGAATATTTTATAACAAAATGATATAGATTACGATCTCTTGCATATTTTCTTGGATTATTCGATTATATGACAAATGTGAAAAATTGGGGATTTTTACTATACTTGGGAAATTGTTGTGAATGGTGAATATTCTTGGTTTCCTCATTGTATGGTTGTTGTGATGGACTTGGATTACCTTCGAGAGATGCCGTAGAGTGTTAGAGGTTAGTCTATCCCAGTGGGGGTGAGATGGTTGCCTAATGCTCGTAGTGGATCATTGTTGTGACCGCGATCACTATTGTTCACATATATATCGAGGAAAATGGTTAGTATACTAGACACCTTGGGAGGATTTTTTCAATGCCATAGGAGACGGTACACGCCCTTCCTAAAGAGATTTGTGATTGTTGGTTGGAATTGGTGGACTAGGTATGATCGTTGGGTAGATTCACGGGAAGCAATCAACATACATGGTACGGGGATG
Organism: Ilex aquifolium; assembly: GCA_951799425.1. NCBI lineage: Eukaryota > Viridiplantae > Streptophyta > Magnoliopsida > Aquifoliales > Aquifoliaceae > Ilex > Ilex aquifolium. The sequence continues at coordinate 15,132,456 of OX637397.1, read as the reverse complement.
AACCAAAAATACATGGAATCAGGAGTTGGGTCGTTCTTGCCGATGCATTGGTATGGGACAATGCATGGGGAGAAGTCCTTCTTAAATAGCTTAAATTGGAATTTTGTTTATCGATGCTAAACTCACTTTATTCTTTTAATTGATTATTGCTAATGTTTAAACTTGAGATCTCTTTTAAAATGTCACTGTTTTTATTCCAAATCTATATATATGTTAGTTGTGAAATGAGACCGACCGTTTTCTATGTTTTCCAAACCTTGTTTGAGTTGAGAAGATTTTGCTACAGAGCTTCGTGCTCACCCCCTTCAAATAACATTTTCAGATTTCACACTTGAGGAGGAGCTAGGAGCCGAGGAGCCCGCCCGTTGTTCTAGACTAGATTATGCTTAGAATATCCTTTTGAAGTCTAGTTCTTTTTTGTTATTTCCGCTGCGTTATATTATTACATTTTGGAGATGTAAAGGCCAAGATTGGGCCTATTCTTTTGGGATGATAGTGTGAATATGATATCTGGTGAATGAAAGTTTATTTTATGATGGATAAATGGACCCGGTGTGGTCAATAGTTATGCATATGTGGACCCGGTGTGGTCAATTGTAATATAATTGTACAGGTTGTGTTTTGGGTAGAGTTCCCCGTACAAGGGAGACTCTGCCCAAATTTTGTTAAAATATGAATGGTTGATGAATGAAACTTTCGTCGTGATGGATTTACTTAGTGCTCTCATGCAGTGAATGGTTTTTAGAATGTAATGTCACCCAAGGGGGTTTTTGGGGCGTTACAAATTTGGTATCAGAGCCTAGGCTTTAGGTCTTACATGGGAGCTGTAGGTTATGGATTACCACTAGGGAAGTAGGATTAGGTTGAAGGAAATTGTTGGTCTAATTTTAAATGAACCTTATGCTTTAGATTAAAGTGATATTTAGGATGTCTTGTACATCAATGAAACTAAATTGTGAATTGATGTGCAGGATGGACGGTAAACGGGTACGTGGACGTGGACGTGGACGTGGACGTGGGCGTGGTCGTGGTCGTGGTCGTGGAGGTCAAGCAAATCCACCACCTCCCGACGCCATACAGGGTATTTACCAATGCTTAAGGGAACTCACCACCCTAGTGCAACAACCAGGTGGGAACAACCACCACAACGGTGGAGTTCGTCCTTTAGTCCAAGTACCGGGCAACGGCGATGAGAACCGAAGGATGGTGGCTCTTCGAGAATTTCTACGGCAACACTCACCCACCTTCCAAGGGAGCTCCAATCCCTTAGATGCGGATAGATGGATCCGCCAGGTGAAAAAAATTTGTGATGGTATGGGGATCGCCGGGGACCTTCGGGTTGGCTTGGCTACCTACTTGTTGGAAGGGGAGGCCGATTACTGGTGGGAGTTAGTGAAGAAGAGGAGGGACACTGATACGCTCACTTGGGAGGAGTTTGAGCAAAGTTTCAACGACAAGTATTTTCCAGAGTCTGTCAGAGATAAGATGAGTGCAGACTTTCTAGCCTTGCGGCAGGGTAGTATGACCGTGGCTAAGTATGAGAGGAGGTTCGATGAGATATCCCGTTATGCTTCAGAGTTCATATCCACCGAGGATAGGAGGGCCAAGCGCTTCGAGCAGGGTTTGAGACCGACCATCAGAGAGAAGCTTGTGGCACTCAGAATCCGGGATTACAGAGATTTGGTTGACAGAGCGGCATTGGTGGAGAGAGACATTGATGACTCTCAGAGGAGACAGAGCTATGCTAGAGGAGGCCCGATCCGTACAGGTGCTAGTAGCAGTGGAGCACCGAGGGCGTTACCATACCGTCGCCCCGATCAGGCGGTGGGGCAGAGACCTCCTACAGTCCGAGGAGAAGGGCATGCCCCGACTAGACCAAGCACTGACCCTCGTCAATGCTTTGCATGTGGAGGTGTAGGGCACTTCCGAAACAACTGCCCATCGTTTCCACCCAAGACCAATCAATCAGTCGGGCCATCAAATGCAAATAGGCCCCCTCCACCACCAAGACCATTGAGAGCTCAAGCCCCCGGTGATGCCAATCCGGGGAGGGTATTTGCCTTAACCCACCGGATGAGGATGCCTCCAATGCCGTTGTGGAAGGTATCATTCTTCTCTACAATTCTTGGGCCCGAATCTTATTCGATCCCGGTGCTACTCATTCTTTTATACGTACTGCATATGCTATGAATTTGGGATTGGGTTTCGAGAAGTTAGAACATGCCTTGACTGTTGACTTGACTACGGGAGAACAGTTGGGTACTAGCCGAGTCTGCAAGGGTTGTGTGCTTCGTATTGGGGAGCACGAATTGATTGTGGATTTGATTGCTTTAGAGATGAAGGGGTATGACGTGATTTTTGGGATGAACTTGTTATCCGCTTTTCGGGTGGTAATGGATTGTTTCCGCAAGCGGATTACATTTCAATTGCTGGGAGGAGTCATTTTCAATTTTGTGAATAACCGAGATTCTTTCCATCCATTTCCTACTACGGGAAGTAAATTCTTAAAAGCTAAGGCAGGGAGCCACTTGAGTTTCTTGGCTAGCTTGATGGGAGATGATCGGGATAGATCCCAATCGGGTATGGTGTTGATTGTATCGGATTTTCTGGATGTCTTCCCAGATGAATTACCCGGGTTACCGCCACAGAGAGAGATTGAGTTCGCAATCGATCTTTATCCGGGAACCGAACCTATTTCTATTGCTCCTTATCGGATGGCGCCTTTGGAGTTGAAGGAGCTAAGGAAGCAATTGGACCACTTGCTGGCAATTGGATTCATCCGTCTGAGCACTTCACCTTGGGGAGCCCCGGTCCTCTTTGTGAAGAAGACGGATGAAACACTTCGGTTATGCACAGATTACCGACGGTTGAATCGGGTGACGATGAAGAACAAGTATCCCTTGCCGCGCATTGATGATTTATTTGATCAGTTGAGGGGTTCTAAGTTCTACTCCAAGATTGATCTCCGCACCGGGTACCATCAACTGCGTATCAAGGAGGATATTCCTAAGACTGCTTTTCGTACTCGGTATGGTCACTTCGAGTATACGGTGATGCCGTTCGGATTGACTAATGCTCCAGCAGCCTTCATGGATTTGATGCACAGGGTATTCCGGCCATATCTAGATCAATTTGTCATAGTGTTTATTGATGACATATTGATTTATTCCTGGACCGGACACAAGAAGAACATGCACATCATCTCTCGGTTGTGCTACAAACATTGAGAGAACATAAGTTATATGCGAAGAGGAGCAAGTGTGAGTTTTGGATGAAGGAAGTGAAGTTCCTTGGCCATGTTGTGTCCGAGCAAGGGGTAGCGGTTGATTCCTCGAAGATTGAGGCCGTGACGCAATGGGAACCACCAAAGAACGTGACAGAAATACGTAGTTTCTTGGGGTTAGCCAGCTACTATCGTAGGTTTGTGGAAGGTTTTTCCAAGCTTGCGATGCCGATGACTCGCCTTACCAAGAAGGGGGAGAAATTTGTGTGGACTCAAGCGTGTGAATTAGTTTTTCGCACCTTGAAGGAAAAGTTGACGATGGCACCGATCCTCCTTATTCCAAACAGTGGGGAAGGTTACGATGTTTACACTGATGCTTCACTACGAGGTTTGGGATGTGTGTTGATGCAAGGAGGCAAGGTGGTTGCTTATGGCTCGAGACAACTCAAGATTCATGAGCAGAACTATCACTCAAGATTCATGAGCAGAACTATCTCACTCACGACTTGGAGCTAGCCGCTGTGGTTTTTGCTCTTAAGTTGTGGAGGTGTTACTTGTATGGAGAGAAATTTCAAGTGTTCTCGGATCATAAAAGCCTCAAGTATATGTTCACACAGAAAGAATTGAATCTCCGGCAGAGAAGGTGGATTGAGTACTTAGAAGATTACGACTTCACTCTCAACTATCATCCGGGGAAGGCTAATGTAGTAGCGGATGCATTGAGTAGGAAGTCTCAGGGTGAAATCAATGTTCTTGCGGCTCAACGGTGGAAAATGATTGATACGTTAGAGGAGTTTGATCTATGGGTCGATGGACCGGAGGATCGACCATGTTTGTTTAACCTAGTAGCTCAACCAATTCTCCGACAAAGGATTGTGGAGTTGCAACGGTTAGATCCCGAGTTGACAGAAATTTGGGATAAATTGGAGAGGAATGAGATTGTTGAGGATTGGTCTATAAAGAATGAGAAGTTACAATTTCGGGGAAGATTATGCGTGCCAAACGACGACCAAGTGAGGGAAGAAGTGTTGGGAGAGTGCCACCGATCAAAGTTCTCTATACATCCGGGGAGTACAAAAATGTATAGAGATATGAAACGACAATATTGGTGGAGGGGAATGAAGAAGGATGTAGCAAAGTTCATTTCAAGGTGTGCCATATGTCAGCAAGTGAAGATTGAGCACCAACGACCTGGAGGATTATTACAGTCTCTGCCTATCCCTGAGTGGAAGTGGGATCATATCACCATGGACTTCGTGTCGGGTTTTCCACGGACTTCAAGAGGGCATAACGCCGTATGGGTTATCGTAGATCGACTCACCAAGTCAGCTCACTTTTTGGGGATGAAGACCACAGACTCATTAGAGACCTTGAGCAGACTGTACATTCGAGAGATTTTTCGATTGCATGGAGTTCCACTTTCTATCGTGTCGGATCGCGATTCTCGTTTTGTGGCTCGTTTTTGGCAAAGTCTACAACAAGCTATGGGGACAGAATTACATTTCAGCACAGCCTTTCACCCTCAAACAGATGGTCAATCCGAGAGAGTGATACAGATTTTGAAAGACGTGTTACGGGCTTGCGCGTTGGACTTCAAAGGGAGCTGGAGCGATCACTTACCGTTGGTGGAATTTGCGTACAACAACAGCTACCAAGCAAGTATCGGGATGGCACCGTATGAAGCTTTGTATGGAAGACCATGTAGATCCCCGACGTGTTGGTTGGAAGCCGGAGAGAGTAGTATGTTTGGGCCCGAGATTGTGCGGGAGACAACGGAGAAGATTCAGCTCATTCGGGAAAGATTACGCACAGCACAGAGTCGAAAAAAGAGCTATGCGGATAGGAGAAGAAGGCCTTTGGAATTCAAGGAGGGAGATTTTGTATTTCTCAAAGTGTCACCCAAGAAGGGCGTACTTAGATTCGGCAAGAAAGGAAAACTCGCTCCAAGGTACATCGGTCCATTTGAAGTGATCAAGACAGTGGGCAAAGTAGCATACCAACTTCGGCTACCAGCACCGTTGTCAGGAGTTCATGACGTGTTCCACGTTTCGATGTTGAGGAAGTGTCAACCAGATATGTCACATGTCGTGGATTTGGAGGATATTGAAGTGCAAGATGGAGTCACCTATGAAGAGCATCCGGTGAAGATTCTTGATATCAAGGAGAAAGTGCTTCGCAACAAGGTAATCCAGCTGGTGAAAGTCCTGTGGCAACACCATGGCGTGGAAGAAGCAACTTGGGAACCAGAGTGGGAGATGCGAGAGAAATATCCATATTTGTTCGCTACTTGAGGTAAGTTTCGAGGACGAAACTTTCTTTAAGGGGGGTGGATTGTAACACCCCGCATTTTATTTTATATATGCATATAGATTTATAGTAAATAATTGTTGTAAAAATGGGGATATGTGTAGTGATGTGTGTTTGAATTTGGTAGATTGGAAAAGTAGAGATTTAAAATATTAGTGGAAATAATAGTTGAAATTTAGTTTTAATAAGTGAAAATATGAAATTTTAGGTCCTAGAACTTGTATTAAATAGGTTTTGTGTAAAAATATGTGTTGGAGAGGTTTGGGATGGATTTGGTTGGCTTAGGAATGGATTGGAAATGGAAAAGGGATGAAACAGTGAACAGTACACTGGCTGCAACTTCAAGCCCAATTTAGACCTTGATGCATTCAATATCTTTCAAAACTCAAAACATCAAAGTTGTAGAGCTCTTTCTTAGCATTCCATAGCATCTTGAATCATCTCAATCGGAGATTTATGCCCCGATAACGAAGTGATGTCGAAACAGCCCATGAACAGTAAAAAAAAAAAACGGGACTGATGTGTTTAAAAACACAGATTTGAGCCCTTTACTCTCATTTCTCTCATTCCACTCTCAACCCACTTCTCTTAGGACTCTAGAGGAAGATCAAGAAGGGAGAAAAGGGAAGGAGGAGATCACAAGAACTTGGGTTCTAAGTTCAAAGTCTTGATTTAAGGTAGGGGATTTTCTCTCAATCTCTCACATTGAGGCTAGGTATATATATATATATATGTTTCTTCAGTCTCTTTCTCATATATATAATATGAAATACATGATTCTTGTTCTATTTGTAATAAATGTCATGTTTTGAATAATATGAAGGGTGGGTAACCACCAAAGCTCTATTTTTTTTTATCTTCAAAACCCTAGTTTTCAAGAAAAGGGGATTTTCTCCTAATTTCTTCTTTGTCTTTGATTTCAAAACTTTAGTGTTGAATATTGTATAACAAAATGATATAGATTACGATCTCTTGCATATTTTCTTGGATTATTCGATTATATGACAAATGTGAAAAATTGGGGATTTTTACTATACTTGGGAAATTGTTGTGAATGGTGAATATTCTTGGTTTCCTCATTGTATGGTTGTTGTGATGGACTTGGATTACCTTCAAGAGATGTCGTAGAGTGTTAGAGGTTAGTCTATCCCAGTGGAGGTGAGATGGTTGCCTAATGCTCGTAGTGGATCGTTGTTGTGACCGCGATCACTATTGTTCACATATATATCGAGGAAAATGGTTAGTATACTAGACACCTTGGGAGGATTTCGTCAATGCCGTAGGAGACGGTACACGCCCTTCCTAAAGAGATTTGTGATTGTTGGTTGGAATTGGTGGACTAGGTATGATCGTTGGGTAGATTCACGGGAAGTAATCAACATACATGGTACGGGGATGAACCAAAAATACATGGAATCAGGAGTTGGGTCGTTCTTGCCGATGCATTGGTATGGGACAATGCATGGGGAGAAGTCCTTCTTAAATAGCTTAAATTGGAATTTTGTTTATCGATGCTAAACTCACTTTATTCTTTTAATTGATTATTGCTACTGTTTAAACTTGAGATCTCTTTTAAAATGTCACTGTTTTTATTCCAAATCTATATATATGTTAGTTGTGAAATGAGACCGACCATTTTCTACGTTTTCCAAACCTTGTTTGAGTTGAGAGGATTTTGCTACAGAGCTTTGTGCTCACCCCCTTCAAATAACATTTTCAGATTTCACACTTGAGGAGGAGCTAGGAGCCGAGGAGCCCGCCCATTGGGAAACTCCGCTTAACGGGAGTGTGGATCCCGAGGTGGACGCTTAGAGCGACACTTTTATTTTGTTCTAGACTAGATTATGCTTAGAATATCTTTTTGAAGTCTAGTTCCTTTTTGTTATTTCCGCTGCGTTATATTATTACATTTTGGAGATGTAAAGGCCAAGATTGGGCCTATTCTTTTGGGATGATAGTGTGGATATGATATATAGTGAATGAAAGTTTATTTTATGATGGATAAATGGACCCGGTGTGGTCAATAGTTATGCATATGTGGACCCGGTGTGGTCAATTGTAATATAATTGTACAGGTTGTGTTTTGGGTAGAGTTCCCCGTACAAAGGAGACTCTGCCCAAATTTTGTTAAAATATGAATGGTTGATGAATGAAACTTTCGTCGTGATGGATTTACTTAGTGCTTTCATGCGGTGAATGATTTTTAGAATGTAATGTCACCCAAGGAGGTTTTTGGGGCGTTACATATTTCATTTTAACTCAACTTAATTCACGTGCAACATACGTGCATTGCACACACTTGATGCATTGACGGCTAGTATAAATGTAATCAACGTTGGAGTCAGGGAGGAAGTTCGCAAGAAGGAAAAAATTTAAAAGATAAAAATAAAAAGAAGACTTAATTTAAAAAGCACTTTAAAAAAATAATGAAAAAATGTTACGAAAAATAGCTTAGTATAATTAATTTTCATGTAAATGATGAATAGTGATCCCAATTGCATTTAAAATAGAATGTCTAACATTCGTTTATATTTAACACCTATAATAGGATGAGATTTTGCAATCTTTTCCGAGACACTATTAAATAGTAGTCCACGCCCTAAAGGGAATAGAGCAAGGTTAACTTCATAAGCGCCACAAAATTAGTCCATGATCTCACTGTTATATGGTGAATTTTCACCTTAATGAATGCGTCATAAATAAGAAAATAACACGATTGAAATTAAGAAAAAAAATATAAAACTTGCGCAATTATTTTCAGGAATACATTATAATTACAATATGAAGCAGAATGATTGTGACGCCCCAAAATCCGGGGGTCCATTGATAAACCCATCAACCCGCGGAAATACCCATGAATGTCGCTTAACCCGAGACCACCTCACCACATTCCCTTTATCGGGATTTATATATATATATAAAAGAAATACAAGTTCAATTTCTTCTTGGTTAGTTGACCCGTCCGAGGTCCAATATACCACCATTGGTATTCCATTATTGTCCCTTTATAACATTTAAAGGAAGGAACAATGGCCCAAAAGTTTGGCAAACAATAACAAAATTTCAGAAAAATTATGGAGGGCGTACCGGTACGCGTACCGGTACGGTGTACCCACTGGACATCGACGTACAGGTACGCGTACTGGTACACTCTGCCTTCTGTCTGTCACCGTACCGGTACGCGTACCAGTACGGTTTTGCCAGTTTTGCATTTTTTCCTTTGTTTTTCACTTCCAATCCATTCTAATACATTCCAAACTCACCCAACCCATGCATAATGAGGATTCTCATATAAAACATGATTTGTACAAATTCCATTGCAATTAATTCCATATATTTACACATCAAAATGGAATTTTGACAGAAGCTTTACAAAATAAACCATAAAAGCCACAAGTCGGCTTTCTTCAACTTTGGGGCTCGAAATGGGAGCCGTCCGCTGGTGTAAACCCCGCACCTGAAAATGTTTTTCCCACGAAGGGTGAGCCACGCTCAATAGGGTATCTCCTAATGAGGCTACTCTCCAACCTAAATGCATATGAAATGTTCACATGCCACAAATCAACAATTCATAACATTCTAAGCAAGAAAGTACATTCAATGTTGGAATTTGCAATGCCATGCTATGTAATGAGGTGAGACTCACTCATGCATATCAACCGAGCCCTTCCCGACTCCTCCATACATGCAAGTGTCAATGTGTACAAATCCGTCATTTATGTTGCACATCAAATGACATTCATCAATCTAGGGTCTTTTATAGGGGTGGATGTTCATGGACTCACACCAAAGGTCACCCAACCTACACGGAATTTACAGACTTCCACCGAAGGTTCCGCGTACACCTACACACTTCATGGGCCGAGCCAAATGAGTGCGTATCCTATCACTGGACCTTGCACCCGAGGGATCTTCTAGCCCTTCTTGCTAACCTCAACCATGCAAACCGTGCGACTCGGCTAAGTCATTGACCAAGCTCACTCGAGCCCACCCGTTATCCACCAAATGTGGTGTTGACAACAACCATGCACACACACCCACATATGCGATATTTTCGTGCATAATGCAAGGTAATGTCTCATTGCAACAATGGCAAAATGTCCAATATGTTAAGAATGACATATGAGCTAATTCAAGCATTCCACATATCCTATGACAAAATTATATCATAAGCATATAATTCACATACTTCATCACAAGTCAATATATCATAAGCATGCATATATATCAACAATTCACGTAACTCAACTTCCAAGCATGTTATCAACACACTAGATTTTCAAGGCATATGTAAACACATAAACATGCCCACAATTCACATAACCCCAGAGTCACATTGGGTCAATTTCACATACTCAATTCTAGAAATCACATTTAGAAACTTCTAATTACCAATCCAACTAGAATTGATCTCTACCCATTTCACCCAATTAACACAATAGGCAATGATACATGTATCTATCCATTCACCCATTTCACCTAAGCATTCTAGGTTTGGAATAAACCTTAGTAGGAGGAAACCCTACCTCTTGAAGCGTAAGGAACGACCGTAGGAAGCTTTCAAGACCCGATTCTAGCCCAAAGCCCTAGCTTCCAAAAATCTCATCCTTGGAATTTCGCCCAAACCCGACCTTGTTGGTATGGTTTTGTAGCCCTTGGCGAGAAGAACAACTTTCCCTCTTGGCTCGAGTGGATTTGAGCTCTCAATCTTCGTAGATCGTAAAGAGAAGGTGCAGAATCCTAGCTCTTTCCCTCTCTTCTTTTCACGATGAACGGCTGAAGCAAAATGGGGAGAAAAATCTGATTTTCTCCCCTATTTATACTCTCTAAATACTTGGCCCATAATGCGCCACACGACCCTTCTTTCCCGGGTCCGTTTTCGCCCCTAAACGATTAAATTTCGCTCCGGTTTAAGTTCAAAATATTTTTATTTTCACTTGCCTTTATTCATCTTCCAAACTTTAAAATTTTATTAAAGATCTAGCTTTTTGGTCACCTGGGGCCCGATCACCTCGTAAAACGTGAAAAATTCGACTATCTCGGAATTCAACGAAATTTGACAGGGTAACTAGATTTCGCGAAACGAATCCAACGGTGAGGTCCGTTTCGTCATCCGAGATCTAGAAAATTTTCAAGTTTGCAACCTATACCGTAGTGGCAAATTATTGTTTTGCCATTTTTCACAAAAGTTCAAATTTACCCGGTTTTTACATTCTTCCCCCCTTAAAAAGAATTTCGCCCCCGAAATTCACACACCCATGCACATACAATCACATGCATATGTAACAGTGATAATATATTTAAAATTATAACATGTACCTCCTTTCTCGAACAAGAACGGATAATTGGCACGTATGACGTCCTCACGCTCCCATGTTGCCTCCTCCACTCCTCAGTGCTGCCACAGCACTTTCACTAGCCTCACGGTCTTGCCTCGCAAAACCTGCTCCCGGCTATCCATGACACGTACTGGTCCCTCCTCAAAGGTCCCATCCGCATCAACCGTCAGCTCGCCCCAATCCACCACATGAGTCGGATCAAGAGTATACTTCTCGAGCATAGAGACGTGGAATACCGCGTGGACACCCTGTAACACCCCAAAACACACCCTGGACGGCATTACATTCTAAAACATTCATATCATGAGAGCACTAATATAATTCCATCAATAAGAAAATTTTTCCATTCATCATCCATAGAATTTACAATATCATCCCAAAAGAATAAGCCAAGCTATGGCATTTACATCTCAAAGGATCAAACGTAACTTAGCAGCGGAATAACAAAAGAAACTAGACTGCACAATGTTCCAAAAGAATGTCCTAGTCTAGTACAAAAGGAAATGAGGTCGCTCTATGCGTCCACCTCAGGATCCACACTCCCGTCAAGTGGAGTCTCCCAAGTAGCGGGCTCATCAACCCTTACGTCCTCCTCAAGCAGGTAATCTGAAAAATGTTAGCGGTAGGGGGTGAGCACGAAGCTCTGTAGAAAAATTCTCTCAAACCCATACAAGGTTTAGAAAAGCATTTAAAACAGCCAGTCTCATTTCACAAATAGCATATATGATCTTTAAAGTAAAACCATGACATTTTACAACGGATCTCAAGTTTAAGTAGCAATAGTACTAGAAATGAACAATAATAACCAATTCTAATAAACATCCATTTTCAAAAGATAAACCATTTCCCACACATTATATAATATTGTTCTTTATGGCATGAGCATCCTTATAAGGAACCTCTCACCCCCAAGGTTTGGTTTCTCAAGTATCCTTATAAGGAACCTCTTGAGGGAAATCACATACTGTCCTCTTTTGGCATGAGCATCCTTATAAGGAACCTCTCACCCTCAAGGCTTGGTTTCTCAAGCATCCTTATAAGGAACCTCTTGAGGGAAATCGCATACTGTCCTCTTTTGGCATGAGCATCCTTATAAGGAACCTCTCACCCTCAAGGCTTGGTTTCTCAAGCATCCTTATAAGGAACCTCTTGAGGGAAATCACATACTGTCCTCTTTTGGCATGAGCATCCTTATAAGGAACCTCTCACCCTCAAGGCTTGGTTTCTCAAGCATCCTTATAAGGAACCTCTTGAGGGAAATCGCATACTGTCCTCTTTTGGCATGAGCATCCTTATAAGGAACCTCTCACCCTCAAGGCATCACAAACAACCCAACCAAGCATACAATTCCAATATTTTTATCAATTTACAAGCATCTATCCAACATCCCCAAAATATATTATGTAACAATTCCCCAACCAACCAAGAAAAATACATGAGATCACAATAACATCATTTTTTCTACCCAACACAACAACTACGGTTTTCAAAGTTCAAAATGAAGAAAGCATTCAAGAAGAACTACATCACTCTCCCAAAAACTAGGGTTTTAAAACTAGAAAAGATATTTAATGGGTATTAAACCCTAACTTTGTTCAAAACATGTAATCTTTGCCAAAAGCCTAAGAGATGATGATTTCATAGCATATATATACCATTGATAGCCAAAACATACATATATAAATACCCTAGCCTCAATGTAAGAGAGTGAGAGAAAACCCCTACCTTTCTTCTTCCTATGTGTTCTTGAAAACTTGAAGTTTTAATCTTCTTCAAGGTGCAAATCCTCCTTTGATCTTGTGTTTTCCCTTTCTTTCCTCCTCTCTAAGTCTTCCTAGGGTTTGAAATGTTGAAATGGGACTAATGGAGATGTCCTTATGTATTTATAGTGGAAGAAATGACCTCCTGTGCGCGATTCTGAAGTTCAGAATTCGTAACTCACGTTCGAACGTCATTGGCGTTCGAACGTCACTAGTGCAAATTATTGATTCACGTTCGAACGTCACTTTGGCTTTCGAACGTTGGTTGCTCCCAGTGCTTTTTCATTTCCATCAGAGCTCTGCGGATACCAAAGTACTGGGACTCCCTCACATTCGAACGTCGATTCACGTTCGAACGTCATCCCAGTTTCTGCTGAATCTTCCAGTGAAGTTTTGGCCTATTTAAAAATTGATTTGGAAAATTTTCGTGCAATACTCTTTTGTAGCCCTGGAAGTATGATATCTACTGTCAAAATTTCAGAGCCAACGGACAATAGAATAAAAAGTTATGATCAAAATACTAGGAAGTGTCCAAAATCCTTTCTACCCAAGTTTTCTCTTAAATGTGTCTTTACTCTAAAATACTTCCTAACTTTCAATACACCTCCTATTACCTCTCCCAAGGTTGTTCGACCTTCCGGATTCAATGGACACCTTATTTGGACCTAAAAATATTTAGAAATTCATCTAATCACCCTTTCCAAGTTTAAACGTCTGGGAAACTCCAACTTCCCAATCAATATGCATCTCTAGCATTTCTCCTACTATTACAATCTATATAGTTCATTCTTACATCATTCCACATATCCACATTTTTACAACAATTATTTACTATATATCTATATACATATATATAAAAGAAAATGCGAGGTGTTACACACCCGATAAATTTGGTGGTAACGCCAACCTGTAAGCCACAGTACCAACCCTCTCAAGTATCTCGAAGAGTCTGATATACCTCGGCGACAGCTTTCCCCGCTTGCCGAACCTGACCACTCCTCTCTTAGGCATCACCTTCAAGAAGACATGATCCCCCGCATCAAACTGAGGAGGTCGCCGCCGTCTATCGGCGTAGCTCTTATGTCGGCTCTGTGCCGTGAGAAGACGCTTTCTTACCAAGTCTACCTTCTCCGAGGTGTCTCTAATCAAATCTGGACCCGTAGAGGGCCTCTCTCCAACCTCCGTCCAACAGACCGGAGAACGGCAAGGCCTCCCATAAAGTGTCTCATAGGGTGTCATCTGTATGCTCGCCTGATAACTGTTGTTATAGGCGAACTCCACTAAGTGTAAATGCTCTTCCCAGCTACCCTTGAAGTCTAGGACGCATGCCCGCAGCATGTCCTCTAATATCTAGATGGTATTCTCCAACTGACCGTCTGTCTGGGGATGAAAGGTTATGCTCATCATCAATTGCGTCCCCAGGGCCCGTTGGAAACTCTCCCAAAAATGGGCCGTGAACCTAGGATCCCGATCCGATACTATAGATACGGGTACCCCATGCAACCGGACTATCTCTCGTATGTACAATCGACAGAATTCCTCCAGTGTGAAGGTCATCCGCACTGCCAAAAAGTGTGCCGACTTCGTAAGCCGATCCACTATCACCCACACCGCGTCATGTCCCCACGATGTCCGTGGCAAGTGGGTCACAAAGTCTATCGTGACGTGCTCCCACTTCCACTCAGCCACTTCCAACAGCTGGAGCAAATCTGCTGGTCTCTAGTGCTCCGCCTTAACCTGCTGACACGTGAGGCATCTACTGACAAAGTCGCCAATCTGCCTCTTCATCCCGCTCCAATAATACTGGCGACGAAGATCATGATACATCTTCGTGCCACCTGGATGCACAGCAAAACAGGAGCAATGGAACTCCCTGAGGATCTCCTCTCTCAGATCTGCCTACTGGGGAACCACAACTCTTCCCCTAAATCGAAGACTGCCATCTGAGTGAATGGCCCAGCCCTCGTCACCGGTACCCATCTGCACCCGGCCCCTGATGGATGATAACTCTGGGTCTTGCCCCTGGGACTCGATCACTCTGCTCAATAGGGAAGGCGTAGCCACCAGACTTCCCAAAGTTCCCTGAGCCTGACCTATGTAGCGTAGCCCGAACTGTCCCACAGTCTCGAGCATCTGTCACTCCCGGGAAGTCACACTAGCCAAGACTCCCCGTGACTTCCAGCTGAGTGCATCAGCCACCATATTTGCCTTACCAGGGTGGTAATGCAAAGTGAAGTCATAATCCTCCAAATACTCCATCCACCTGCGTTGCCTCATGTTGAAGTCCCGCTGTGTAAAGATGTACTTCAGACTTTTGTGGTCAGAAAACACCTCAAATTGTTCACCGTATAGATAGTGGCGTCAAGCCTTCAAGGCAAAGACAATGGCCGCCAACTCCATATCATACGTAGGATAGTTCTGCTCGTGATTCTTTAGTTGTCGAGAACCATAAGCCACCACCCTCCCGGACTGCATCAAAACACAACCAAGTCCATCCTTGGAGGCATCGCAATACACCGTGTACCTATGTCCCCTCTCCAGAACAATCAAAATAGGAGCTGAAGTAAGCCTCCTCTTTAACTCTTGGAATGTCTTCTCACACGAATCATTCCACTCAAACTTGACCTCCTTCCGGGTCAATCTAGTCATAGGCGCGGCTAGTCGGGAGAAGTCCTCGATGAACCTCCGATAGTACCCTGCCAATCCCAAGAAACTACGTATCTCGAAGACTGACTTCGGCCTCTCCCAATTCATTACCGCCTCTACCTTCTCCGGGTCAACTAACACACCCGAAGCCGACACCACGTGTCCCAAAAATTTCACTTCCTTCAGCCAAAATTCACACTTGCTGAACTTGGCGTACAATTGGTGGTCCCTCAAGGTCTGAAGAACAATCCTTAAGTGGCCCTCATGCTCCTCTTCAGATTTGGAGTAAATCAGGATGTCATCAACAAACACCACGACGAATTGATCTAAATAGGGTTGGAACACCCTATGCATGAGATCCATGAATGCCGCCGGAGCATTCGTCAATCCAAATGGCATCACTGTGAACTCGAAATCCCTGTACCGCGTTCTGAACGCCGTTTTAGGGATATCAGTCTCCCTGATCCTCAACTGATGGTAGCCCGTGCAAAGATCTATCTTGGAGTAGACCCGCGCTCCTCTCAGCTGATCAAACAGATCATCAATCATGGGCAAAGGGTACATATTCTTGATGGTGACCCTATTAAACTGTCGGTAGTCTATACACAACCGAAGGGTCTTGTCCTTTTTCTTGGCAAACAATACCGGAGCGCCCCAAGGTGAAGTGCTCGGTCTTTTAAAACCCTTGTCCAACAATTCTTGCAATTGGACCTTGAGTTCTTGCAACTCGACAGGTGTCATTCTGTGCGAAGTCATAGAAATGGGAGAAGTACCAGGATGCAACTCAATGGTAAAGTCCACATCTCTATGCGGAGGTAATCCCGGAAGTTCGTTTGGAAAAACGTCCTCAAACTCACAAACCACCCGAGGTAGACCCAACTTCTGTCTCACCTCGTCCTCCAGGGTAAGGCTCGCAAGTCAACCCATCAACTGTCCGTGCCATCTAGAGTCGTACACGGCTTGGGGTAAGGCGTCATGCTTTTCCCCCTAAAACTTAAAACAAACACCGTCCGGTGTATAGGCAGTGACCCTCTTTCGATCACAATCAATGACGACTCGGTGTGCCGCCAACCAGTCCATTCCTAGGATGACATCGAATTTTGACATATCCATGACCTTAAGGTCCACGGTGAGTAGAATCCCCGAGATCTCTAACTCACAACCCCGACATATTTGATCGACACACACTTTAGCTCCTAGGGGTGAATTTACATACAACGGCTCTTCCAAGGTATCAACCTCTAAGCCCAACTCCCTCACACATGATGCAGAAATGAATGAGTGTGATGCACCAGAGTCAAATAACACCCTAGTCCATAAGCAAGAGAATAGAAATGTACCCTGAATGATCGACTGATCCACTGGCTCAGTCTGAGGTGTGATGGCGTAGACAAGCCCCTGGGTCCCCGAAGTCCCGGCCTGCATGCCCTGTCCTCGGCCTCGACCTATGCCCTGGCCCATCTGGCCTGATTGCGAAGTCCCCGCTCAAAAAGTGGTAAGGGCCTGAGTAGTGCCCTGGAACTGATACTGGCTTCCCTGGCCCATGGTGGGGTAGGGAGGAACAAAGTGTGTCTGTGGCTGTCCCACTGATGACTGGGACTGAGACACACCATAACTCTGGGATCCTTGCCTCTGAGGACAATCCCGTTTCACATGATCGGGCTGATGGCAATGATAGCAAGTCTTCTGACCTGCCTGATATGTTGTCCTGAAGTTTCCCCCGACTTGGAGGATCGACCTTGACCTTGGCCCTGATACCCGCGGCCTTGTCCCTGAAGTCCTTGTGGAGTAGTAGTCCTCTGCTTCTTCCCCGAACTAGAAGAAGAGGATTGACCCTCCTTCTTCTTATCCTTAGAACCCGCCTCCCGGATGCTTCGTGCGTCATCAACCTCTCTCTCAATGGCCATAGCTGTCTCGACCATCTAATCCAAGTCTTGTAGGCGAAGGCCCACAATCTTTCCCCGGATGGATAATTTCAAACCATCCTCAAACCTTCTTACCTTGGTCATATCTGTGGCCACATAATCATCGGCGAAATGGGCTAATTCGGTGAACTTAGCCACCACATACTCCATCACTGTCATTGTCCCTTGCTTCAAATCTTGGAATTCCTGGGACTTTGCATGTCGAACGGCCATTGGGAAGTATTTACCCATGAAGAGCTCCCGAAACTCTCCCCATGTCATGGTCTCTAAGTTCTTTGAGGGTGCCACCCAATCCCACCACAATTGAGCTTCCCCTTCTAGCTGGAATGCAGCTAGTCTTATCTTAGTGGCATCTGAGGTGACCTCCATTGCCCCTATGATCTTATTCACTTGTCGGAACCAATGGTCGGCCACCATCGGATCCGCCCCTCCCATAAAAACTGGAGGTTTGTGTGATTTAAACTGTTGGAGGTTGCTCGTGCCTCCATGCCCGGCATTTGCACTAGCTTGTGCAACAGTAGCCGCCATCATACTCATGGTTTCCGTAAACGCTTGTTGATCGAAGACCGGTGGTGGTTGATTATTGTTCCGCCCACCGCCTCGACGTCCCCTTCTTCCACTTGCCATTTACACACAATGTCAAGTGGCAATGGCACACTAACTTAGCATCCCGAGATAGAGATCAAGTTGTAACGTTATATAATTTTCTCATTGTCTCACTAGTAGCGCATATGCCACCACTAGTAGACATCTGCGCTTTGAACTTCCCCGTTCATTTGCTTTCCCACTCCCAAGGTTAAGTTCTCTAATCCTAGTGTGTCCATATCCATACACATTTTACCATGCATATAATTTACACAACACTTACCACATAACATGTAACAATTTAAGCACATAACGTGTAATGCACAATGAATGCAATGGTCTAGACCCATGCCCCACCAAGCCCTAGGTAAATCGCACACCTACGCTCTGATACCAAGCTGTGACGCTCCAAAATCCGGGGGTCCATTGATAAACCCATCAACCCGCGAAAATACCCGTGAATGTCGCTTAACCCGAGACCACCTCACCACATTCCCTTTATCAGGATTTATATATATATATAAAAGAAATACAAGTTCAATTTCTTCTTGGTTAGTTGACCCATCCGAGGTCCAATATACCACCATTGGTATTCCATTATTGTCCCTTTATAACATTTAAAGGAATGAAACAATGGCCCAAAAGTTTGGCAAACAATAAAAAAATTTCAGATGCCCCACCAAGCCCTAGGTAAATCGCACACCTACGCTCTGATACCAAGCTGTGACGCTCCAAAATCCGGGGGTCCATTGATAAACCCATCAACCCGCGAAAATACCCGTGAATGTCACTTAACCCGAGACCACCTCACCACATTCCCTTTATCAGGATTTATATATATATATAAAAGAAATACAAGTTCAATTTCTTCTTGGTTAGTTGACCCATCCGAGGTCCAATATACCACCATTGGTATTCCATTATTGTCCCTTTATAACATTTAAAGGAATGAAACAATGGCCCAAAAGTTTGGCAAACAATAATAAAATTTCAGAAAAATTTTGGAAGGCGTACCAGTACGCGTACCGGTACGGTGTACCCACTGGACATTGACGTACCGGTACATGTACCGGTACGCTCTACCTTTTGTCTGTCGTCGTACCGGTACGCGTACCGGTACGGTTTTGCCAGTTTTGCATTTTTTCCTTTGTTTTTCATTTCCAATCCATTCTAATACATTCCAAACTCACCCAACCCATGCATAATGAGGATTCCCATATAAAACATGATTTGTACAAATTCCATTGCAATTAATTCCATATATTTACACATCAAAATGGAATTTTGACAGAAGCTTTACAAAATAAACCATAAAAGCCACAAGTCGGCTTTCTTCAACTTTGGGGCTCGAAATGGGAGCCGTCCGCAGGTGTAAACCCCGCACCTGAAAATGTTTTTCCCACGAAGGGTGAGCCACGCTCAATAGGGTATCTCCTAATGAGGCTACTCCCCAACCTAAATGCATATAAAATGTTCACATGCCACAAATCAACAATTCATAATATTCCAAGCAAGAAAGTACATTCAATGTTGGAATTTGCAATGCCATGCTATGTAATGAGGTGAGACTCACTCATGCATATCAACCGAGCCCTTCCCGACTCCTCCACACATGCAAGTGCCAATGTGTACAAATCTGTCATTTATGTTGCACATCAAATGACATTCATCAATCTAGGGTCTTTTATAGGGGTGGATGTTCATGGACTCACACCAAAGGTCACCCAACCAACACGGAATTTACGGACTTCCACCGAAGGTTCCGCGTACACCTACACACTTCATGGGCCGAGCCAAATGAGTGCGTATCCTATCACTGGGCCTTGCACCCAAGGGATCTTCTAGCCCTTCTTGTTAACCTCAACCCTATCAACCATGCAAACCGTGCGACTCGGCTAAGTCATCGACCAAGCTCACTCGAGCCCACCTGTCATCCACCAAATGTGGTGTTGACAACAACCATGCACACACACCCACATATGCGATGTTTTCGTGCATAATGCAAGGTAATGTCTCATTGCAACAATGGCAAAATGTCCAATATGTTAAGAATGACATATGAGCTAATTCAAGCATTCCACATATCCTATGATAAAATTATATCATAAGCATATAATTCACATACTTCATCACAAGTCAATATATCATAAGCATGCATATATATCAACAATTCACGTAACTCAACTTCCAAGCATGTTATCAACACACTAGATTTTCAAGGCATATGTAAACACATAAACATGCCCACAATTCACATAACCCCAGAGTCACATTGGGTCAATTTCACATACTCAATTCTAGAAATCACATTTAGAAACTTCTAATTACCAATCCAACTAGAATTGATCTCTACCCATTTCACCCAATTAACACAATAGGCAATGATACATGAATCTATCCATTCACCCATTTCACCTAAGCATTCTAGGTTTGGAATAAACCTTAGTAGGAGGAAACCCTACCTCTTGAAGCGTAAGGAACGACCGTAGGAAGCTTTCAAGACCCGATTCTAGCCCAAAGCCTTAGCTTCCAAAAATACCGTCCTTGGAATTTCGCCCAAACCCGACCTCCTTGGTATGGTTTTGTAGCCCTTGGCGAGGAGAACAACTTTCCTTCTTGGCTCGAGTGGATTTGAGCTCTCAATTTCCGTAGATCGTAGAGAGAAGGTGGAAAATCCTAGCTCTTTCCCTCTCTTCTTTTCACGTTGAACGGTTGAAGCAAAATGGGGAGAAAAATCTGATTTTCTCCCCTATTTATACTCTCTAAATACTTGGCCCACAATGCGTCACACGTCCCTTCTTTCCGGGGTCCGTTTTCGCCCCTAAACGATTAAATTTCGCTCCGGTTTAAGTTCAAAATATTTTTATTTTCGCTTGCCTTTATTCATCTTCCAAACTTTAAAATTTTATTAAAGATCTCGCTTTTTGGTCACCCGGGGCCTGATCACCTCGTAAAACGTGAAAAATTTGACTATCTCGGAATTCAACGAAATTTGACAGGGTAACTAAATTTCGCGAGACAAATCCAACGATGAGGTCCGTTTCGTCATCCGAGATCTAGAAAATTTTCAGGTTTGCAACCTATACCGTAGTGTCAAATTACTGTTTTGCCCTTTTTCACAAAAGTTCAAATTTACCTGGTTTTTACAATGATACAATCCGAACATGACCTAACACGACCCTCTACAACTACTAATGATAACCACAAGTTTAAAATAAGTGACAAACTTGCAAGTCCAATGTTTAGATGGCATAAACCACCAATTAATAATGATATATGACTTATATATAGCAATTTGTTACAACAAATAAATAAGTAACCATAATGGATTTCAGTTGTACTCGATCCCTACACATCTCATTCACTTATAAATTACAACAATTAGAACCCCTGACCTTATCCTAAGAGACAACGATTTGCAAAACAACCTTATGAAAACCATATTCATGGGGAAGACAAGAATTAAGAAGCGTGAGAAGGAGAATCGAGTGCATGAGTTGGAATTGATTTTAAGAAAAATAATGGTTAATAAGAAACTGCTTAAAGCAAATAAGGTCAGCGTGACAAACTACTTAAGGAACTTAGCCTAGATGATCTGTGAGTCTTTCGTGGGCTTGTGGGTAACAAAATGAAAGAACTTTACCAGGTGCATGGACTCTAGTCATGTAGCACTTAACCAAAAATTTGGATCATTTCTTGATTTGTGTGTGTCATCCTTGCGCAAGGGTCATGTTAATTTTTTCTGTATCATTCCAATTT
Organism: Ilex aquifolium; assembly: GCA_951799425.1. NCBI lineage: Eukaryota > Viridiplantae > Streptophyta > Magnoliopsida > Aquifoliales > Aquifoliaceae > Ilex > Ilex aquifolium. The sequence goes on along the minus strand of OX637397.1, from coordinate 15,110,912 downwards.
TATTGAACGCACCCTAATCTCAATGTTATATGGTGATTTTACACATCAATGAATGTGTCATAAATATAAAAATAGCATGGCAGAAATTCAGAAAAAAGTGTAAAACTTACACCATTTTTTTTCACGAGTACAATATACTTCCAATATGAAGCAATATGATTCAAACATGACATGAAACGACTTTTTGTGACTCCTAATGATAACCACAAGTTTTTAATAAGTGACAAACTTGCAAGTCCAATGTCTAGATGGTATAACCCACCAATTTATAATAATATATGACTAATATATAGGAATTTGTTACAACAAATAAATGAGTAACCAAAATGGATTTCAGTTGTACTAGATTGCAACCCATCTCATTTATCTATAAATTAAAATAGTTAGAATCCTTAGTTGTATCCTGAGTGACATGGATTTGGAAAACAACCTTGTGAAAACCTTGTCCATGGTGAAGGTAGGAATTAAAAAACATGAGAAGGAGAATCGAGTGTGTGATTTGGAATTGATTCTAAGAGAAGCAATGGTTAAAAATAAGAAACTACTTAAAGCAAGCAAATTCAGCATGAGAAAATACTTAAGGAACTTAGCCTAGATGATCTGCGAGACTTGAGGGGGTTTTGGGTAACAAAATGAAAGAACTTTAACAGGTGCATGGAGTTCTTAAGGATAACAACTCGGGAGAAGCTAGTGGACAGAAGAGTTAAAAATAAACTATGAGTAATTATACTACCTTTATTAGCCAACAATAAAAGCCTTTGTGCTTGAACAATTTTATGTTAAGATGTTTTTCAATTGAGTAAGAATTTTTAGGCTAAATATCATGAATACCTTTGAATTTTGATGCTAATTTTAAACTGCCCTATAATTTAATTTTTTTTTTGACATCCTCAATTATATTTAATCTCATACTTTTATCTAATCACACCAATTTTTATCAAGCCCCAATTTTCATTTGTAAACCCAGGTAAATTTGAATTGTTTTGAAAAAGGGTAAAATGGTAATTTGTCACTACGATACGGGTTGAAAACCCAAATTTTTCTAAAACTCGGATGACGAAACGGACATTAGCGTTTGATTCGTCTCACAAATTCTAGTTACCCAGTCAATTTTCGTTGAATTCTGAGACAGTCGGATTTTTTGCGTTTTACGAGGCGATCGGGTGTCGCATGACCTAAAAACAAGACATAGAATTAAATTTCAAAAATTAGAAAATAATTTAAAGAAATTTCATATAAAAAATATTTTGAACTTGAACTGAAACGAAATTTAATCGTTTCGGGACAAAACCGGATCCGGGAATGGAGGACGTGTGGCACGACAAGAGCCAAACATTCCAAGGGGAATAAATAGGAGAGAAAATCAGATTTTATCCCCATTTCTGCTGGTTTTTTACGTTGGAGAGGGAAGAGAGGAAAAAAGAGAGAGTTTCAACATCTCTCTACGATCTATGGCGTTCCTTTGGTCTAATCGACTTGGGCCAAGAATTAAAGTGTTCCTCAACGCGACGAAGGCTACGACTACATACCAAAAATCGTTGATTTCACCGAAGATTCAAGGTTTGAGCTTGGCTTGTGTTCTTGAAGGTTTCTACAACTTGTTTTTATGCTTCAAGAGGTAGGGTTGCTATATGGAATGGATAAGGTGTTAGAGGTGTAATTGCTTGTGTGACACTTACCTATGATGGTCGAAATGTGGAAAGTGTGTATAGAAATGGGTAAAATTAATTCTAACTTGAATTGGGTATGTAGAAATTACTTGATGTGTATTCTTGAGAAATGTGATATATGTGGGTGTTTGATAAAATACCTTGAATGATATATGTGGGTGTTGATAAAATGCCTTGAATGATTGAAGTATGTTGTTTTGATGAAATTGGAATAACATGTTTGGATGATGTTGTAAATTGTAATTATATGCTTAGGATATAATTGGCAATTGAGAATGTTGAATGAGATAGAATGTTGTTCATTATATGCACTTGACATATGAAACATAATGTTGAAATTGCAAGTGAGATCTTAGGTTCATAATGATATAAAATGCAATTGTACATTTACATTGCATATGCATGGGTAGCATCACATTTGTGAGCATTGACATGAGTGTGGGTGTGTGTGCATGGTTTGATCAAACACCATTCTTGGTGGATGATACGTGGGTTCGGGATAGTTGGGCCGATGGTTCAACTGAGTCACACGATTTGCATTGAAAATAGGGTCGGGATTAGCAAGAAGGACTAGATTGTCCCTCGGGTGTAAGACCCGGTGATTGGATATGCACTCCGTTGGTATGGAGACCATAAAGTGTGTCGGCGTACGCGTAACCGTTGGTGGATGTCCATTAATGTTGTGTCGGTTGGGTGCCCGTTGGTGTGAGCCCATAAATACCCACCCCAAGAAAGACCCGGGATTTAAATTGGTCATTGGATGTGTAACATCAATGGCGGGGGCTTGGAATGCCCGGATACGTACGCATGGCATTGCATGTGTTGAGGGAGCCGATAAATGCTTGGGTTGAGTTACATGTGTAAGTCTCATCTCATAACATGGCATGACATAAATGATCCATTATGAATTGCATATTCTTGAATGGATTAATCGTTGCTTGTGAATTGCATGTGAACATTTTATATGCATCTAGGTTGGAGAGTAGCCTCTTTAGGAGATACCCTATTGAGTGTGGCTCACCCTTTTATGGGGACAACATTTCAAGTGAGGGATATGTGGCGGTGGACGGCTCTCAATCGGGCCCTCATTGTTGAAGAAAAGTTGAGTTATGGCTTTTGAAACATGTTTTGTAAAAACTATTATGTTATTTAGTTTTGGACATGTAATATTGTAAAGTGAATTCATATGAATTGTATTTTGCTTAAAATTGATTTTATATGAGTTTGGGTTAGTGTTGTAAAGGGTTGGAATGGATTGGAATTGAAAAATGATGGAAACAGGGGAAAACTGGTAAGACCTACCGGTAGAACGATGAGCACTTCTACCAGTAGAACTTTTCCAATAGGCTTTTCCTACTGGCAGAACGCCAAGTTTTGCGGTAGAACTTTTTTAGTAGCCTTTTTTCTACCGCTAGAACTTGTACATCTTCTACCAGTAGCTTTTGTTAAAATTTCAAATTTTGAAATGCTTTTGTTAGGCCTTTGGATTTTCGGTTCTTTTGTTTAAATGATATAAATGGACAATAAATGAGAGTAAATTGATGTATATTACACCTCGGATAGGTCATGTGATTAAATGGTATATTGGTTACACGTTTGGGAGTGCCTAGTACAAGGAAGACTCTACCCAAACTTTGTATTGTTGCGATCCCTGTACAGGGGATGTTGTGCCATGGTTTCTGGTTCTGCGGCACTCACGGGTAATTCTGCGGGTTGATGGGTGATCAACGGGTTGACAAAGGACCCCCGGTTTAAGGGGCGTCACTGTAAAACTAGGGTAAATTTAAACTTTTTATGAAAAATGGACAAAACGGTAATTTATCGCTACTATACAGATTGAAATCCCGTATTTTTCTAGAGCTCAGATGACAAAACAGACATCACTGTTGGATTCGTCTCGCGAAATCTAGTTATCCTGTCAAATTTCATCGAATTTCGAGATAGACGATTTTTTTGCGTTTTACGAGGCGGTCATGTCTCGGGTGACCCAAAAACGAAATTTTTAATAAAATTTTCAAATTTAGAAAATAATTTAAAACAAGTTGAAATAAAAATATTTTAAACTTGAACCGGGGCGAAATTTAATCGTTTCAGGGCGAAAACGGACCAGGAAAAAAAGGGTCGTGTGGCACGTTGTGGACCAAGTGTTTAGGGGGTATAAAAAGGGGAAGAAAATCAGACTTCTTCCCCACAAGTCTGCTGATCTTTAACATTGGAGAGGAAGAGAGGGAAAAAGAGAGATTTCAAACTTCTCTTTACGATCTACGTTTCTCCCTCACTCAAATCAACTTGAGCCGAGAATTAAAGTTGATCTCCTTGTCGAGGGCTACGCGGCTATACCAAAAACGAAGGATTCCACTAAAGATTCAAAAACGAAAATTTGGAGAAATCAAGGTAGATCTTGGGTGGTGTTCTTGAGGTGTTCTACAACTTGTGTTTACACTTCAAGAGGTAGGGTTTTCTTCCTACTTAGGTTTATTCCTAACTTATGTTTGAAATATGGAATGGGTAGGTTGATAGAAGTTGTATCACTTGCCTATTGTTGTGAAAATTGAGGAAATGGGTATTGATATTAGGTAGAATAAATTCTATCTTGAATTGATGTGTGGAAATTGATAGTTTGTGATTTCTTAGAAAAATTATATTATGTGGGCATGCTATGTGTTTATTTCGTGTCTTGTGAATTAAGTGTGTTATTGGCATAGATTATGTGCTAACATGCTCAGGATTTGTTGTTGGGTATAATGTTAATATATGCTTTATGATAGGTTAGCATTATGATAAGTGTGAAAATTATATGCTTTTGATAAAATTGGCAATAGAATGGTGGAAATTGCTCATTTGGCATTCATTGAATATTGGGCATAATGTTAACGTCACATTCATGGGCATTGGGCATGAGTGTGGGTGTGTGTGTGCATGGTTCAATCAAACATCATACTTGGTGGATGATGGGGTGGGCTCGGGAATAGTTGGAACGAAGTTCCGACTGAGTCGCACGGTTGCATGAAAAACTTGTGTCGGGTATAGCAAGAAGGGCTAGACTCTCCCTCGGGTACAAGAGCCGGCTATTAGTTTATACACTTCCGACGGTGCAAGTCCAAAAAAGTGTATCAGTGTGTGAAGCCGGCGATGCAACACCAAAAGTCCGCTATCCAACAAAGACACGTGATTTTGTTTTATAAAATAGTCATTCGATGTGTAAAATCCAACAAAGATACATGATTTTGTTTTATAATAAAGACATATGATTTTTATTTCAAAAATATCATTGGATGTATTTCATCAATGGCGGATTTATACACATTGGCATTGCATTGTGTTGTGGGAGCCGGAGTGAGCTCGAGTTAAAGTGCATGAGTGAGTCTCATCCCATTTCATGGCATGACATAGTGATTTTCAACATTGAATTGCATATTCTTGTTTGGAATGTATGTTACTTGTTGAAATTGCATGTGACATTTCATATGCATCTAGGTCGGGGAATAGCCTCTTTAGGAAATACCCTATTGAGCGTGGCTCACCCTATATGAGAAAACATTTCAGGTGCGGGATATGCGCCGGCGGACGACTCTTAATCGGGCCCCTATGGTTGAAGAAAAGTCGACATGTGGTTTTTAAATCTTATTTTTGTAAAACTTCATGTAAATTCATTTTGGACATGTAATGTATGTAAAAGAATTGTAATTTGAACTTGTATTAACTAGGTTTGATGCATAAATTCAATGGATTTATAAGTAGTTGCGGTACATGTCACATTGGCACAATGGCACATGACAATGTCACAGTGATACACGACTATGTCACAGTGGTACACGACAATATCACACTAATATAAGCCAATGTCACACTGATACCAGCTAATGTCACACTGCTACAAACCAATGTCACACTACTACAAGTCAATGTAACACTGCATACATTTACATAGGACCCCCGATTTTAGGAGAGTCACAAGTATGGATAAATGGACCCGGTGTGGTCAATGTTATATAATGGACCTCGGATAGGTCATGTGATTATATGATTGCACATATTGTGTTTTTGGTAGAGCTCCCCGTACAAAGGAGACTTTGCCCGAATTTTGTTAAATTATAGATCCCGATAAATGAGGTATAATGGCGTGATATCGAGTTACACGATATCCACGGGTGTTCCGCAGGTTGATGGGTGATCAACGGGTTGACAAAGGACCCCAGAGTTTTTGGGGTGTCACAGCTTGGCATCAGAGTCTAGGCATACGATTTACCTAGGGCTTGAGGGCATGGGTCTAGACCATTGCATTCATTGTGCATTTCATATTATGTGCTTTAATTGCTACACGTTATGTGCTATGTGTTATGTGAATTATATGCATGTTGAAATGTATGTGGAAAAAGAGACACTATGGTTAGAGAACATAACCTTGGGGTCAGAAAGAGAATGAACGGGATGGTTCAGGGTGCCAATGTCTACTAGTGGTAACACAAATGAGATAACGAGAGAAATCTCAAATGTTCAACTTTGATCCCTACTTTGGGATACTAAGTAAATGCTCTATTGCTATTTAACCTATGTGTAGATGGCAAATAGAGGAAGAGGATGCGGCCGAGGCGGTGGGCGGAACAACAACCAACCATCATCGAATTTTGACCAACAAGCCTTCATGGAGGCTATTGGCACGATGACAGCCACCATTGCACAGGCTAGTGCAAATGTGGGGCAAGGAGGCTCAAGTAACCTCCAAAGGTTCAAGACACACAAACCTCCAACTTTCTTGGGAGGGGCGGATCTGATGGTGGTCGACCGTTGGTTCCAACAAGTCGACAAGATTTTAGAGGCTATGGAGATCACCTCCGATGCCACGAAGATAAGGCTAGCATCATTCCAGCTAGATGGAGAAGCCCATCTGTGGTGGGATTGGGCAAAGGCCTCGAAGAACTTAGAGGCAATGACGTGGGGAGAGTTGCGGGGGCTCTTCATAGGCAAGTACTTCCCAGCGGTCGTTCAACATGTGAAGGCCCGGGAATTCTTAGACTTGAAACAAGGGACTATGACGGTGATGGAGTATGTGGCTAAGTTCACCGAATTAGCCTGCTTTGCCGACGATTATGTGGCCACCGACTTGGCCAAAGTGAGAAGGTTTGAGGATGGGTTGAAGTTGTCCATCTGGGGTAAAATTATGGGCCACTGCCTACAAGATTTGGGCTCAATGGTCGAGACGGCAATGGCCATTGAGAGAGAGGTTGATGACGCACGAAGCATCCGGGAGGCGGGTGCTAAGGATAAGAAGAAGGAGGGCCAATCCTCTTCTTCTAGTTCGGGGAAGAAGCAATGAACTTCTACTCCACAGGGACACCAGGGACAGGGCCACGGCTATCAAGGTCAATCCTCCCAAGGCGGGAGACACTTCAGGGCTTCTAGCCAGGCAGGCTCACAGACATGTTTTCATTGCAACCAACTGAGCCACATGAAGCGGGATTGTCCCCAGAGACAGGGATCCCAGGGTTATGGGACACCTCAGTCCTAGTCATCAGTGGGGAATCCACAGACATACTTTGTTCCTTCCTACCCCACCACAGGCCAGGGAAGTCAGTATCAGTTCCAGGGTGCCACTCAAGCCCCTACCACTTTCCGAGCGGGGACCCCACAGTCAGGCTAGATGGGCCAAGGCATGGGCCGAGGTCGGGGACAAGGCATGCAGGCCGGGACACAGGGGCGTGTCTACGCCATCACACCTCAAACTGAGCCAATGCATCAATCAGTCATTCAGGGTACATTTTTACTCTCTCGCTTATGGGCTAGGGTATTATTTGACTCTGGTGCATCTCATTTATTAATTTATGCATCATGTGTGAGAGATTTGGGCTTAGAGGTTGATACCTTGGAAGAGCCGTTGTATATGAATTCACCCCTAGGAGTCAGAGTGTGTGTTTATCAGATATGTCGAGGTTGTGATTTAGAGATCTCGGGGGTTATACTCACCGTGGACCTTAGGGTCATGGATATATCGGAGTTTGATGACATCCTTGGGATGGACTGTTTGGCGGCACATCGGGTCGTCATTGATTGTGATCGGAAAAGAGTAACTGCCTACACACCGGACGGTGTTTATTTCAAGTTTCAGGGGAAAAAGCACTATGCTTTGCCCCAAGCCGTGTATGAATCTCGATGGCACGGGCAGTTGATGGGTTGGCTTGCGAGCCTTACTCTGAAGGACGAGGCGAGACAGGAGTTGGGTCTACCTCGAGTGGTTTGTGAGTTTGAGGACATTTTTTTGGATGAACTACCGGGATTACCTCCACATAGGAATGTCCACTTTACCATTGAGTTACATCCCGGTACATCTCCCATTTCTATAACTCCACATCGGATGGCACCAGCGGAGTTGCAAGAACTCAAAGTCTAACTGCAAGAGTTGTTGGACAGAGGCTTTATTAGATTGAGCACTTCACCTTGGGGCGCTCCGGTGTTGTTCGGCAAGAGAAAGGACAAGACCCTTCGGCTATGCGTAGACTACCGGCAGTTAAATCGGGTTACTATCAAGAATAGACACCCTTTGTCGAGGATTAATGATCTGTTTGATCAGTTGAGGGGAGCGCGGGTCTACTCCAAGATAGATCTTCGCACTGGCTACCATCAGTTGAGGATTAGGGACGCAGATATCCTTAAGACGGCGTTCAGAACACGGTATGCGCATTTTGAGTTCACCGTGATGCCCTTCGGATTGACAAATGCCCCGGCGGCATTCATAGATCTCATGCATAGGGTGTTCCAGCCCTACCTAGATCAGTTCTTCATGGCCTTTATTGACGACATCTTGATCTACTCCAAGACCGAGGAGGAGCATGAGGATCACTTAAGGGTTGTTCTCCAAACGTTGAGAGACCACCAGTTGTACACCAAGTTCAGCAAGTGTGAATTTTGGCTTATGGAGGTCAAGTTTTTGGGACACGTGGTATCGGCTTCGGGGGTGTCGGTTGACCCGGAGAAGGTTGAGGCAGTTATGAGTTGGGAGAGGCCGAAGTCAGTCTTCGAGAGACGCAATTTTTTGGGATTGGCAGGGTACTACCGGAGGTTCGTCGAGGACTTTTCCCGACTAGCCGCACCTATGAACAGGTTGACCTAGAAAGAGGTCAAGTTCCAGTGGGATGAATCGTGTGAGAAGGCATTCCAAGAGTTGAAGAGGAGGCTTACTTTAGCTCCTATTTTGATAGTCCCGGAGAGGGGACAGATGTACACAGTGTACTGTGATGCTTCCAGAGACGAACTTGGTTGTGTTTTGATGCAGTTCGGGAGGATGGTGGCTTATAGTTCTCAACAATTAAAGAACCACGAGCAGAATTTCCCCACGCATGATATGGAGTTGGCGGCTATAGTCTTTGCCTTGAAGGCTTGGCGCCACTATCTATATGGTGAGCAGTTCGAGGTGTTTTCAGACCACAAAAGTCTGAAATACATCTTTACTCAGCGGGACCTCAACATGAGGCAGCGTAGGTGGATGGAGTACCTGGAGGACTATGACTTCACCTTGCATTACCATCCCGGTAAGGCAAATGTGGTGGTTGATGCACTTAGCCGGAAGTTACGGGGAGTTGTGGCTAAGTGTGGCTTCCCGAGAGTGGCGGATGCTCGAGACTGTGGGACAGTTTGGGCTACATTATCGGGGTCAAACTCAGGATGTTTTAGGGAGCTTGGTGGCTACGCCTTCCCTACTAAGCAGGGTGATTGAGTCCCAGGGGTAGGACCCAGAGTTATCATTCATCAGGGACCAAGTGCAGGCGGGTACCAATGACGAGGGCTGGGCCATTCACTCAGATTGAAGTCTTCGATACAAGGGAAGAGTTGTGGTTCCCCAGTCTGCGGGTTTGAGAGAAGAGATCCTTAGGGAGTTCAATTGCTCCCTTTTTGATGTGCATCCAGGTGGCACTAAGATGTATCATGATCTTCACCGCCAGTATTATTGGAGCAGGATGAAGAAGCACGTCAGAGATTTCGTTAGTCGATGTCTCACGTGTCAACATGTCAAGGCTGAGCACCAGAGACCAGCAGGATTGCTCCAGCCTTTGGAGGTGGCTGAGTGGAAGTGGGAGCACATCACGATGGATTTTGTGACCCACTTACCACGGACATTACGAGAGCATGATGCGGTGTGGGTGATAGTGGACCGGCTTACAAAGTCGGCACACTTTTTGGCGGTGCGGATGACCTTCACATTGGAGAAATTCTGTAGGCTGTATATACGAGAGATTGTCCGGCTACATAGGGTACCCGTATCTATAGTATCGGATCGGGATTCTAGGTTCATGGCTCATTTTTGGGAGAGTTTCCAGCGAGTCATGGGGACACAATTGATGATGAGCATAACTTTTCATCCCCAGACGAACGGTTAGTCGGAGAGGACGATCCAGACATTAGAGGACATGCTACGGGTATGCGTCTTAGATCTCAATGGTAGCTGGGAATAGCACTTACCCTTAGTGGAGTTCACCTACAACAATAGTTATCAGGCGAGCATTCAGATGGCACCCTATGAGGCACTATATGGGAGGCCTTGTCGTTCTTCGGTGTGTTGGACGGAGGTAGGAGAGAGACCCTCTACGGGTCTGGAATTGATTAGAGACACCTCGGAGAAGGTGGATCTGATACGGAAATGTCTTCTTACGGCTCAGAGGCGATAGAAGAGCTATGCTGACAGACGGCGGCGACCTCTAGAGTTTGAGGTTGGTGATCATGTCTTCTTTAAAGTGATGCCTAATAGGGGAGTGGTCAGGTTTGAAAAGCAGGGAAAGTTGTCACCGAGGTCTATCGGGCCCTTTGAGGTACTCGAGAGGGTGGGTACAATGGCTTACCGGTTGGCGTTGCCGCTGAATCTATCAGGTGTTCACGCAGTGTTCCATGTCTCTATGCTCAGGAAGTATACTCCAAATCCGACACATGTGGTGGATTGGGGTGATTTGATTGTTGATGCGGATGGGACCTTCGAGGAGGAACCAGTACGTATCATGGATAGCCGGGAACAAGTTTTGCGAGGCAAAACTGTAAGGCTAGTGAAGGTGCTATGGCAGCACTGAGGTGTGGAGAAAACGACATGGGAGCGCGAGGTCACTATACGTACCAACTATCCGTTTTTGTTCGAGGATGAAGGTACATTCCTATGGTCAATAATCATTACATGACTGTTGCATATGCATGTGAATGTATGTGCATGTGTGTGATAATTTCAGGGACGAAATTCTTTTAAGGGGTGGAGAATGTAAAACCCGGGTAAATTTAAACTTTTTTATGAAAAAGGGGCAAAATGGTAATTTGTTGCTACTGTGCGGGTTGAAAACCCATATTTTTCTAGAGCTCGGATGACAAAACGGACCTCACTGTTGGATTCGTCTCGCTAAATCTAGTTACCCTGTCAAATTTCTTCGAATTTTGAGAGAGTCGGATTTTTTGCATTTTACGAGACGGTCGGGTATCGGGTAACCCAAAAATGAAATTTTTAATAAAATTTTGAAATTTAGAAAATAATTTAAAACAATTTGAAATAAAAATATTTTAAACTTGAATCGAGGCAAAATTTAATCGTTTCGGGGAAAAAACGAACCCAAGAAAATAGGGTCGAGTGGCGCGTTGTGGACCAAGTGTTTAGGGGGTATAAAAAGGGTCCACAAGTCTGTTGGTCTTTATCGTTGGAGAGGAAAAGAGGGAAAAAGAGAGATTTCAAACTTCTCTCTATGATCTACGCTTCTCCGTCGCTCAAATCAACTCGAGCTAAGAATTAAAGTTGATCTCCTCGTCGAGGGCTACGCGGCTATACCAAAAAAAGAAGGATTGCACCGAAGATTCAAAAACGAAAATTTGGGAAAATCAAGGTAGAGCTTGGGTGGTGTTCTTGAGGTGTTCTACAACTCGTGTTTACGCTTCAAGAGGTAGGGTTTTCTTCCTACTTAGATTTATTCCCAACTTAGGTTTGAAATATGGAATGGGTAAGTTGATAGAAGTTGTATCACTTGTCTATTGTTGTGAAAATTGAGGAAATGAGTATTGATATTAGGTAGAATAAATTCTATCTTGAATTAATGTGTGGAAATTGATAGTTTGTGATTTCTTAGAAAAATTGAATTATGTGGGCATACTATGTGGTTATTTCATGCCTTGTGAATTAAGTGTGTTATTGGCATAGATTATGTGCTAACATGCTCGGGATTTGTTGTTGGGTATAATGTTAATATATGCTTTATGATAGGTTAGCATTATGATATGTGTGGAAATTATATGCTTTTGATATAATTGGAAATCAAATAGTGGAAATTGCTCATTTGGCATTCATTGCATATTGGGCATAATGTTGGTGTCACATTCATAGGCATTGGGCATGAGTGTGGGTGTGTGTGTGCATGGTTCAATCAAACACCATACTTGGTGGATGATGGGGTGGGCTCGGGAAAAGTTGGAATGAAGTTCCAACTGAGTCGTACGGTTGCATGAAAAACTTGTGTCGGGTATTGCAAGAAGGGCTAGACTCTCCCTCGGGTGCAAGACTCGGCTACTAGTTTATACACTTCCAACGGTGCAAGTCCAAAAAAGTGTATCGGTGTGCGGAGCCGGCGATGCGACACCAAAAGTCCGCTACCCAACAAAGACACATGATTTTGTTTTATAAAATAGTCATTCAATGTGTAACATCTAACAAAGATACATGATTTTGTTTTATAATAAATATATATGATTTTTATTTCAAAAAGATCATTGGATGTATTTCATCAATGGCGAATTTATACACATTGGCATTGCATTGTGTTGTGGGAGCCGGAGTGGGCTCGGGTTAAAGTGCATGAGTGAGTCTTATCTCATTTCATGGCATGACATAGTGATTTCCAACATTGAATTGCTTGCATATTCTTGTTTGGAATGTATGTTACTTGTTGAAATTGCATGTGACATTTCATATGCATCGAGGTTGGGGAGTAGCTTCTTTAGGAGATACCCTATTGAGCATGGCTCACCCTATATGGGAAAACATTTCAAGTGCGGGATATGCGTCGGCGGACGGCTCTCAATCGGGCCCCCATGATTGAAGAAAAGCCGACATGTGGCTTTTAAATCTTATTTTTGTAAAACTTCATGTAAATTCGTTTTGGACATGTAATGTATGTAAAAGAATTGTAATTTGAACTTGTATTAACTAGGTTTGATGCATAAATTCAATGAGTTTATAAGTAGTTGCGGTACATGTCACATTGGCACAATGTCACAATGTCACAGTGATACACGACAATGTCACAGTGATACACGACAATGTCACACTAATATAAGCCAATGTCACACTGATACTAGCCAATGTCACATTGCTGCAAACCAATGTCACACTACTACAAGTCAATGTCACACTGATACCAGTCAATGTCACACTTCTACAAACCAATGTCACACTACTACAAGTCAATGTCACACTTCATACATTTACATAGGATAAATGGACCCGGTGTGGTCAATATTGTATATTGGACCTCGGATGGGTCATGTGATTGTATGATTGCACAGGTTGTGTTTTGGGTAGTGCTCTTCGTACAAAGGAGACTCTGTCCGAATTTTGTTAAATTATAGATCCCGGTAAATGTGGTACAATGACGTAATATCGAGTTACACGATATCCACGGGTGTTCCGCGAGTTGATGGGTGATCAACGGGTTGACAAAGGACCCCCGAGTTTTTGGGGCATCACAGTTAGAGCTTAGTATCATAGCCTATGTTTTCGATTTACCAAGGGCTTGCGGGGCATGGGTTTAGACCCTAGCATCCATTGTGCATTACATGTTATGTGTTTTAAATGCTATATTTTATGTGAACAATATGCATGATTAAATATATATAGAAAAAAGACACTAGGGTTAGAGAACATAACTTTGAGGGGCGAAAAAAGAATGAACGGGATGGTTCAAGGTATAGATGTCTACTAGTGGTGGCACATGCTCTACTAATGAGACAATGAGAGAAATCTCAAAGTTTGAACTTGATCCCTATCTTGGGATACTAAGTTAGTGCTCTACTTCTATTTGACATGTGTGTAGATGGCAAATAGAGGAAGAGGACGCGGTCGAGGAGGTAGGCGAAACAACAACCAGCCACCACCGGCCTTTGACCAACAAGCCTTTATGGAGGCTATTGACACTATGGAGGTTGCCTTGGCACTAGCTAGCTCTAATGTGGGTCAAGGAGGCTCAAGTAACCTCCAAAAGTTCAAGGTACACAAGCCTCCGACTTTTATGAGAGGGGCGGATCCGACGGTGGCCGACCATTGATTCCAGCAAGTTGACAAGATCTTAGAGGCTATGGACATCACCTCTGATGCCACTAAGATAAAACTAGTTGCATTCCAGCCAGAAGGAGAGGCCAATCTATGGTGGGATTGGGCGAAGGCCTCGAAGAACTTAGAGGCGATGACATGGGGAGAGTTCTGGGAACTCTTCATGGGCAAGTACTTCCCATCGGCTGTTCGACATGAGAAAGACCGGGAGTTCTTGGATTTGAAAAAAGGGACTATGAAGGTGATGAAATACGTGGCTAGGTTCATTGAGTTAGCTCGTTTCACCGATGATTACGTGGCCACAGACATGCCTAAAGTGAGAAGGTTTGAGGATGGTTTGAAATTATCCATCCGGGGGAATATTATGGGCCACTACTTACAGGATTTGGACGAGACGGCTATGGCCATTGAGAGAGAGGTCGTGACGCAAGAAGCATCTAGGAGGCGGGTGCTAAGGACAAGAAGAATGAGGGTCAATCCTCTTCTTCTAGTTAGAGGAAAAAGGGAAAGACTTCTACCCACAAGGGTCTCAAGGACAGGGCCGCAGCTATCAAGGCCAAGGTCAATCCTCCCAAGGCAGGAGAAGCTTCAGGACTACATATCAGGCAGGCTAGAGGACTTGTTACATATGCCACCAACCAGGTCACATGAAGCGGGATTGTCCTCAGAGGTAGGGATCCCAAAGTTATGGGGCATCTCAGTCCCAATCATCGGTGGGGCATACACAAACTTATTTCATTCCTCCCTACCCCCATCATGGGCCAGGGAAGCCAGTATCAGTTCTAGGGTGTTGCACAGGCCCTTGCTACTTCATGTGCGGGGACACCGCAATCAGGTCAGATGGGCCAGGGCATGGGCCGAGGCCGAGGACTGGGCTTACAAGCCAGGACTTTAGGGATCTAGGGGCGTGTCTATGCCTTCACACCTAACACTGAGCCAACGGATCAGTCGGTTATTTATGGTACATTTCTACTATCCCGCTTATGAGCAAGGGTATTATTTGACTCTGGTGCATCGCATTCATTTATTTCTGCATCATGTGTGATGGATTTGGGCTTAGAGGTTAAGACCTTAGAAGAGCTATTGCATGTGAGCTCTCCCATAGGAGCTAGGGTAAGTGTTGATCAGATATGTGGAGGTTGTGAGTTAAAGATCTCGGGGATTTTACTCACCGTGGACCTTAGGGTCATGGATATGTTGGAGTTTGATGTCATCCTTGGGATGGATTGGTTGACGGCACACCAAGTTGTCATCGATTTTTATCGGAAGGGGCTCATTGCCTACCCACCGGAGGGTGTTTGTTTCAAGTTTCGAGGGGAGAAACATGATGTTTTACCCCAATTATTGTATTATTCCCATTGGCACGAGCAATTGATGGGCTGGCTTACGAGCCTTACCCTAAAGGACGAGGCGAGACAGGAGTTGGGTCTACCTCGGGTGGTTTGTGAGTATAAGGATGTCTTTTAGGACAAACTACTCGGATTACCACCACATAGGGATGTAGACTTCACTATTGAGTTGCACCCTGAAACATCGCCCATTTTTATGACACCGCATAGAATGGCACCTACAGAGTTGCAAGAACTAAAGGTCCAATTGCAAGAATTATTGAACAAGGGTTTTATTAGACGGAGTACCTCACCTTAGGGCGTTCCGATGTTGTTTTCCAAGAAGAAGGAATAGACTCTTTGGCTATGTATAGACTATCGGCAGTTGAATCGGGTTACTATCAGGAATAGGTACCCTTTGCCGAGGATTGATGATTTGTTTGATCAGCTGAGAGGGGCGCGGGTCTACTCCAAGATAGATCTATGCACAGGTTACCATCAGTTGAGGATTAGGGAGGCGGATATCCCTTAGACGGCATTTAGGATGCAGTATGGGCATTTTGAGTTCACAGTTAT
Organism: Ilex aquifolium; assembly: GCA_951799425.1. NCBI lineage: Eukaryota > Viridiplantae > Streptophyta > Magnoliopsida > Aquifoliales > Aquifoliaceae > Ilex > Ilex aquifolium. The sequence goes on along the minus strand of OX637397.1, from coordinate 15,095,058 downwards.
GTCGTTTGGATTAACGAATGCCCTGGCGGCATTCATAGATCTCATGCATAAAGTGTTCCAACCCTACCTAGATCAGTTTGTCGTGGTCTTTGTTGACGACATTTTGATCTACTCCAAGTCTGAGGAGGAGTATGAGGGTCACCTGAAGGTTATTCTCCAGACCTTGAGAGACCACCGATTGTACGCCAAGTTCAGCAAGTGTGAATTTTGGCTGATGGAGGTAAAATTCTTGGGACTCGTGGTGTCGGCTTCGGGTGTATCCATGGAGCCAGAGAAGGTTAAGGCAGTTATGAGTTCAAAGAAGCCGAAGTCAGTCTTCGATATATACAGTTTCTTGGGATTGGCGGGGTATTACAGAACGTTCATTGAGGACTTCTCCCGACTAGTTGCACCTATGACTAGACTAACCTAGAAGAAGGTCATGTGAGATCCTGTATTTCATATAAATATAAATTATATTAATTGGATAGTATTTTTAAAATGATTAAAATGATGAAAGAAAAATTTCGAATCGTTGTTAAATGAATAGTCGCATAAATTTGAGCTACATGCGTATTGACTTTTGGGTCAAATTTAATTTTTGAGTTTTTTAATGTTGATAAGGGTAATTAAGTACATTTATTAACTTTTTTATGTCAAAATAACATTACCATTGAATTCGGGAGGTCCGAAAATATTGGAATAGTCATTTAGCACATATAGTGGTTCGGAGGGATACAATTGTAATTTTAGTGTTTCGGGTGTAAATTAACATTTAATTTTGAGATAAATCATAAAACTAAAAGTTTTTAGGTTAAAATAACATTAAAAATGAATCCGGAACGTCAAAAAACCTTAGGATAGTCATATGGATCAAATTTGGAATGTTTAGTAGCAAAACCGTAATTTTGGAGAAAACCCAAATTTCAGCCCATGAACAATAAAATTCAGGACTGCTGGGTTTAAAACCCAAATTTCAGCCCCTTTTCTTCCATTTTTTCTCACATCTCTCACCCAAAACTCCTTCACCCATCTTAGAATTAGAGAGAGAAAGAGAGGGGAAGAGAGAAGAATGTCATTAGAGCTTGGGTTTTTATTGAAAACTTAAGAACATTATTTGTGATTCTTGAATTCACTTGAAGATTTGAAATGGGAGCTTGGGTTCTTGGGTTTTGAGGTAGGGTTTTCCTTTCTTTTGCATATACATTGATGCATCTCATGTATGTTCTATATCTATTTGTTTAGTATGAGCTAAATACATGCTATGAGTCTTAATTAAATGATGAGTTTACTATGAATTTCTAAACCTACATGTATTAAATGAATTTGGGTATTGTGGGTTTGAAACTCTAACTTGATTTTTGTTATGGGTGTTTGATTGAACTTAAGATTTTGGATTCTTTAGAATATATGTGATTTTGTATATAATGAATTTGATTTGTCTCTTAAGAATGAGTATGTTACTTTGTAAATGTGTATTTTGAAAATGTTATGTCTATCATGTGTTTGATAAAAGGCCAAAGTGACTATAAGTATTAAAATAATAAATTGTGGAAAGCGGTATTATTTTTATGATATGATTGAGTATGTTTTACCATGATATTGAGTATCGTTAAGTTATTTTAAAGTATGGAAAGGGTGGTGTTGATGTACATAACTTCTCAATCATTTAATTTGTGAAATTTGCCATAAAAATGGTATGGATTGTATTTTTGGTGTGTGTGTGAGTTATTTTGAAAATGTGTTATGTTGGAAATAAAAAGGTGAGATTTTGTAAAACTATGTATTTTTTAAAAGTGGCGAAGTTGTGGTTGGTGTTGGGAATGGAAGGTGATCATGAAATTATGGTTTGAAACTTGTATGCTCGGTACCGACAGGCAGAGGGTTAGTAGACGGTTTGGGGCCTTTGAGGAGGGTTACCAAGGTGGCTACTAGTCCTAGGGAGGGATTGGTGATGGTAATGGTTTTCGGTGACAGCCTGTGTGGCATCACAAGTTGTGCCCTACACATCCCCCATAAAAAGCAAGAAGGGCGATGAGACCCTAGGGTGCAAGACCCCAAAAGGTTCCCCGGGGATGGTTCATTCGTAAACCGGTGTTGGTTTGATGATATCTGTCCGTATGGGTAGCATACATGAATTTTGGGTGCCAATAAACCAATAACCAATATTCCAACAAATCTCTTGAGTGGGATGAGGTAAGGTGAGGTTGAGGCGAAAGTACCTGGAGTTAATATTTTTGAAAAATACCCTAGAAAGAACAAGTTTATGGAATTGTGTTCAAAATAAGAAATGATTACTTTACTAGATTTATTATACATATATTTGTATAAATATTTCTCTCTTCGTACTTTATAAAATCAATGGTGTTGCATTATGTTTTAAGAAGAAATGTTTTATAGGGTACCTTGAGATTTGATTTTGATGTGGTAAATTCTTTGATGTTTCACTAATGTATTTCAAATGATAGTACGTAGTGTGCTTTCAAAAATGCTTACTACTTATCGTGTACCTAGACTTATTGATAAATGATTTCATTACCTATCATTATGATTGTGAACTGTTGGTATTTAAAACCTTGTATATGCCTGAGAAAAGGATTATTCTACTGAGCGTGTGGTTACTCACCCCTATCATTTAACATTTTCAGTTATGGGCATATGTTGGTGGACTGCATAGTGGGAGTATCGAGACAGAAGATAGTTGTTATGATTTAGTTAGAGTATGTAAAGCACAATGTAGGATGATGTATATTATTGAGGATTTGTAAATGATTTATATGTTGGTTAATTTGAGGGAATATGAATAGATTGGGACTTTTTAAATGGTTTACTTATAAAGATTTTAGATATTCTGTATATTATGTTCATGATGAAGAATTTTGGATAATTAGAGTGTAACCCAGGTTTGGGAGGACTTCGTGGGCCTCCATTTGCCACCCCGGTATTGAACGGTAATGACTTATTTGTGGATATCATGAGAAGGGATGTATATGATTGATATGACGTGAATGACTAGTTAGGTATAATTATTATGTTTAATGTTCTCACAGGTATCTCTCACCAATTATCTGGATGCCCGATTTTCAAAGGAAACTCTGCCGAAATTTTCTAAAAAAAGAAAATGATTTATTTAAACTAAAAAAATACTTTTCTAGATGTTTTTACAACAAATCGACATATGTTTTTGAATAAACTAAGTAATTTTTTTTTTAATCACGCTTTTATGAAATTTGGGGCGTGACAGGTCAAATTTCAGTGGGATGACTCGTGTGAGAGAGCATTCCAAGAGTTGAAGAAGAGGCTTACTTCAGCTCCGATTTTGACAGTTTCGGAGAGGGGACAGAGGTACATAGTGTATTGTGATGCCTCCAAGGACAGACTTGGGTGTGTTTTGATGCATTCTGAGAGGGTGGTAGCTTATGGTTCTCTGCAGTTAAATAACCACAAGCAGAACTACCCTACGCACGACATGGAGTTGGCGGCCATTGTCTTTGCCTTGAAGACTTGGCATATTCAAATCACAAGATTCTGAAGTACATCTTTACACAACAAGACTTCAATATGAGGCAGCGCAGGTGGATGGAATATTTGGAGGACTACGACTTCACTTTGCATTACCATCCTAGTAAGGCAAACATGTTGGCTAATGCACTCAGTCGAAAGTCACGGGGAGTCTTGGCTAGTGTGGCTTTCCGGGAGTGGCAGATGCTCTAGACTGTGGGACAGTTTGGGTTGCACTACAGGGGTCTGACCTAGGGTACTTTGGGGAGTTTGGTGGCTACGCCTTCCCTAATAAGCAGGGTTATCGAGTCCTAGGGGCATAACACAGAGATACTATCCATAGGGACCAGGTACATACAGGTACAGGTGACGAGGGTTAGGCCATTCACTAAGATGGTAGTCTTCAATTTTAGGGAAGGGTTGTAGTTCCCCAGTCTACGGATTTGAGAGAGGAGATTCTTAGGGAGTTCCATTGCTCCCGTTTTGTTGTACATCCAGGTGGCACGAAGATGTACCATGATCTTCGTCGCCAGTACTACTGGAGTGGGATGAAGAGGCACGTTAGAGATTTTGTTGGCCGATGTCTCACGTGTCAGCAGGTCAAGGCTGAGCACTAGAGACCAACAGGATTGCTCCAGCCTTTGGACATGGCTGAGTGAAAATAGGAGCACGTCACGAGGGATTTTGTGACCCACTTGCCACGGACATCGCGGGGACATGACGCAGTGTGGATGATAGTGGACCAGCTTACGAAGTCGGCACACTTTTTGGCAATGCGAATGACCTTCACACTGGAGAAATTCTACAGGCTGTACATACGAGAGATAGTCTGGTTACATGGGGTGCCCGTATCTATAGTGTCGAATCGGGATCCCAGGTTCACGGCCCATTTTTGGGAGTGTTTTCAACAGGCCATGGGGACACAGTTGATGATGAGCATAACTTTTCATCCCCAGACGGACAGTCAGTCAATAGGAGATGACCATCCAGACTTTAGAGAACATGCTACGAGCATGCATTCTAGATCTCCAGGGTAGTTGGGAAGAGCATTTACCCTTAGTGGAGTTCGCCTACAACAACAGTTATTAGGCGAGCATACAGATGGCACCCTATGAAGTATTTTATAGGAGGCTGTGTCGTTCTCCAGTTTGTTGGACGAAGGTTGGAGAGAGACCCTCTACGGGTCTAGATTTGGTTAGAGATACCTCAGAGAAGGTGGACTTCATACGGAAGTGTCTTCTCGCGGGTCAAAGCTGGCAGAAAAGCTACGCTAACAGGCGGCTGCGACCTCTAGAGTTTGAGGTTGGAGATCACGTCTTCTTAAAGGTGATGCCTAAGAGGGGAGTGGTCAAGTTCGGGAAACAGGGAAAGCTGTCGCCGAAGTATATTCGGTCCTTCGAGGTACTCGAGAGGGTTGGTACAGTTGTTTACCGGTTGGCATTACCGCCACATTTATCGGGTGTTCACGCGATATTTCATGTCTCCATGCTCCAGAAGTACACCCCAGATCCGACACATGTGGTGGATTGGGGCGAGTTGATTATTGATGTGGATGGGACCTTCGAGGAGGGACCGGTGCATATCATGGATAGCCGAGAGTAGGTTTTGCGAGGCAACACTATGAGGCTGGTGAAGGTGTTGTGGCAACACCGAGGTGTGGAGGAGGCGACATAGGAACGTGAGGACACTATACGTACCACTTATCCGTTTTTGTTTGAGCATGGGGGTACATTCTTGTAGTCTTTCAGTATTATATGACCGTTGCATATGCATGTGGTTGAATGTGCATGTGTGTGTGAATTTCGAGGACAAAATTTTTTTAAGGGGGAAAGAATGTAAAACCCGCGTAAATTTGAATTTTTATGAAAAATAGCAAAACAGTAATTACACCAGTACGGCTTGAAAACAAAAATTTTTCTAGCACTCGGATTACAAAATGGACCTCACCGTTGAATTCGTCTCGCGAAATCTAGTTACCCAATTAATTTTTTTTGAATTCCGAGACAGTCAGATTTTTTACGTTTTACGAGGCGATCAGATGTCGCGTGACCTAAAAACGAGACATAAAATTAAATTTCAAAAATTAGAAAATAATTTAAAGGAAGTTCATATAAAAATATTTTGAAATATTGTGTTCTTAAAAGTTTTACAACTTGTTTTTACGCTTCAAGAGGTATGGTTCTTTCCTAACTAGGTTTATTTCTAACCTAGGGTTGTTATATGGAATGGGTTGGGTGTTTGATGTGTAATCTCTTGTGTGACACTTACCTATGATGGTTGAAATGTGGAAAGTGGGTATAGAAATGGGTAAAATCAATTCTAGATTGAATTGGGTATGTAGAAATTACTTGATGTGATTTCTTGAGAAATGTGATATATCTGGGTGTTTGATAAAATTCCTTAATTAAATATATGTCGATGTTTGATAAAATGTCTTGAATGATATATGTGGGTGTTGATAAAATGTCTTGAATGATTGAAGTATGTTTTTTTGATGAAATTGGAATAACATGTTTGGATGATGTTTTAAATTGTAATTATATGCTTAGGATATAATTGGCAATTGGGAATGTTGAATGAGATAAAATGTTGTTCATTGTGTGCACATGATGTTGAAATTGCAATTGAGATCTTAGTTGCATAATGATATGAAATGCAATTGTACATTTACATTGCATATACACGGGTAGCATCACATTCGTGGGCATTGGCATGAGTGTGGGTGTGTATACATGGTTTGATCAAACACCATTCTTGGTGGATGATGCGTGGGGTTGGGATAGTTGGGCCGATGGTTCGACTGAGTCACATGGTTTGCATTGAAAATAGGGTCGGGGTTAGCAAGAAGGGCTAGATTGTCTCTCGGGTGCATGACCCGGTGATTGGTTTCTCCTTTCTTTTGTCTAGAGTTCATAAAGTGTGTCGGCGTACGTAAAACCGTTGGTAGAAGTCCATTAATGTCGTGTCGGTTGGGTGCCTGTTGGTGTGAGTCCATAAATACCCACCCCAAGAAATTGGTCATTGGATGTGTAACATCAATGGCGGGGGCTTGGAACGCCCGGATACATACGCATGGTATTGCATGTGTTGAGGGAGCCGGTAAAGGCTCAGGTTGAGTTACATGTGTGAGTCTCATCTCATAACATGGCATGACATAGAGAATCCATTATGAATTGCATATTCTTGAATGGATTAATCGTTGCTTGTGAATTGCATGTGAACATTTTATATGTATCTAGGTTTAGGAGTAGCCTCTTTAGGAGATATCTTATTAAGCATGGTTCACCCTTTATAGGAACAACATTTCAGGTGCAGGACATGCGTCAATGAACGGCTCTCAATCGGGCCCTCATTGTTGAAGAAAAGCCGAGTTGTGGCTTTTGAAACATGTTTTGTAAAAACTATTATGTTATTTAGTTTTGGACATGTAATATTGTAAAGGATTGTAAAGTGAACACATATGAAATTTATTTTGCTTAAAATTGATGTTATATGAGTTTGGGTTGATGTTGTAAAGGGTTGGAATGAATTGGAATTGAAAAATGATGAAAACGGGGGAAAACTGGTACAACCTACCGGTAGAACAATGAGCTCTTCTACCGATAGAACTTTTCCAGTAGGCTTTTCCTACCAATAGAACGTCAAGTTTTGCAGTAGAACTTTTCCAGTAGCCTTTTTCTACTGGTAGAACTTGTACATCTTCTACCGGTAGGTTTTGTTAAAATCTCAAATTTTGAAATGCTTTTGCTAGGCCTTTGGGTATTGGGTTCTTTTGTTCAAATGATATAAATAGACAATAAATGAGAATAAATAGATGTATATTAGAACTCGGATGGGTCATGTGATTAAATGGTATACAGGTTACACGTTTGGGAGTGTCTGGTACAAGGGAGACTCTGCCCAAACTTTGTGTTGTTGTGATCCTAGTAAAGGGAATGTTGTGTCGTGGTGTCAGGTTATGCGGCATTTGCAGGTAATTCAGCAGGTTGATGGGTGATCAACGGGTTGACAAAGGACCCCTAGTTTTAGGGACGTCACATCATTAGAGCATAATTTAATAAAAAATGATATTTACCCCAAATTATCTTACCGGTTTACAATAATAATTGCATGAAATGAAACATTTAGTTTTATCAAAACATTTTTTTTTTTTTAAATTTTGGCAGAGTTTCATTTGAAAATCGGGCTTCCAACCAGCTAGTAAAAACATTCCTGTGAGAGCATAACATAATTTAAACTAACTAAACATCCACAATATGCCTCCATCAAAAATATAATTCAACTAAATCCAGGGTGGCAATTAGAGGCCCACGAAGTCCTACCAAACCCGAATACATCCAATACAAATATACGCCACAACTTAATACTCAAAGTCATTACTTTACATTACAATACCCAAAATAATAATGTTTGTATGGAATGATGAAGTGTACACCACAAACGTCTCACGAAAACCTTTTCAAACACAATGTTTGTGTGCTATCATTTTAACATAAGTTCTAAATATAAATACAAAAATATTCCAAATAGAGATTCTTCCTAATCTAGGCTTTCACAAGCATTCTATCACCTATGCCACAGGATGCATGCTAGTAAGAGATGTGCAACCACAGCTCAGTAGGATAATTTGTTTCTCAAGCATTTACAAAATTTTAAATGCCAACATTCTACTAACTATACAAATAAGTAATGAAATCTTTCAATAATTAAGTATAGGTGCAAGATAATAAGTAAAACATTTATAAAAATCTTTCAACACCTCAACATTAGAAATATACAAGGTATAAATTGAAGGTTTATATATTTAAAGTCAAACCATCATAGCAAATACAATGCATTCCTCGCATACGGACAATATAATCAATCACACCAATTCACGCATGAACCATCTACGAGGAACCTTTTGGGTCTCATCGCCCTTCTTGTTTTTCAAGGGGAACTTGTAGGGCACAACTTGTGATGCCACATAGGTCATCACCGAAAACCACTACCATAACCATTCTCCCTTAGGACTAGTACCCGCTTTGGACCCACTTAATAGGCCACAACCATCTACTAACCCTCTGTCTGTCAGTATCAAGCATACACTTTCCAAAAATCATTATTTTCTATATCCATAAACCCTTTTGAAAACAAATGTCATAACCTTGACATTTTACCAAACATGTAGTAGGCCCAAAATCTCAAAATTTGCATTTTCAAAGCAACACAACCATTTCTAAAAGAATAAGTCATATATATTATATACAAGATCATAGCATACTTCAAAACTCCCAAATCATAGGTTTAATCAAATACCAATAACTAAAATCAAACTAGGGTTTCAAACCCACAGTACTAAAATTATTTTTGTACATGTAGGTTCACAATTCATGGCATACTGAACCCTAAATCAAGATTTATAACAAGTATTTTGTCATCAAACACATAGTAAGCTTTAGCTAAAGAAAATATATGAGATGCACAACATATATGCAAGAGAGAGGAAAACCCCAACTAAGAATCAAGAATTCCAAGCCAAGTTCCTAGGATTCCCAAGCAAAACCCAAGCTTTAGAGACCTTCTTCTCTTTTCTCTTTCCCTCTATCTTCTCCTATAGTTCTAAGAGGTATTGAGTGAGAGTGGAATGAAATAATTGGGGAAATGAGGCCGTAATTGGGGTTTTAAACCCAGCAATCCCGAATTTTACTGTTCATGGGGCAAAAAAAATGTGTTTTTCTCTGAAATTACGGTTTTACCACTACATATCTCCAATTTGATACATATGACTACCATAAGGTTTTTCGACATTACGAATGTATTTTTAATGTTATTTTAACTTAAAAACATTTAGTTTTATGATTTATCTCAATACTAAAGTCAATTTACACCTGAAACACTAAAATTACTATTTTACCTCTCTGAACCACTATATGAACAAAACGTCGATTCCAAGGTTTTCGGACCTCCCGGATTCAATGGTATTGTTATTTTGAACTAAAAAAATTAATATATTTACTTAGTTACCCTTATCAACCTTAAACACCTCCAAAAATTAAATTTTACCCAAAAATCAATAACCCGTAACTTAAACTTACGCGACTATTCCTTTAACAACGATTCAAAATTTCTCTCATCATTTTAATCATTTTAAAAATACTAGAAATTTAATATCATTTATATTTATATAACATAGGGGATCTCACAATCCACCTCCCTTAAAATAAGTTTCGTCCCCGAAACTTGTTACTAACCTCCAAGGTCGAAAAGATATTGATATCGTTCTTGCATATCGATCTCCAATTCTCAAGTAGCTTCTTCAACGCCATGGTGTTGCCATGACACCTTCAGAAGAGATATAACTTTGTTGTGTAGAACTTGTTCCCTCCTATCAAGAATTTGTATTTGCACTTCATTGTAGCTCACGTCCTCTTGTATTTGGATGTCTTATCAATCAAGAATATGTGATGTGTTGAGCTCACATTTCCGTAGCATGGAAACATGGAACACGTCATGAACTCCCGAAAGTTGGGGTGGTAAAGCAAGCTTGTATGTAACCATCCCTATCGTTTCACTATCTCAAAAGGCCCAATTGGAGCCAACTTCCCCTTTTCTCCAAAATGAAGTACTCTTTTTCAGGGCGACACCTTCAAGAACACATAGTCACCCTTTTTAAACTCCAATGGCCTCCTCCTTCTATCCACATAACTCTCTTGTTGGCTTTGAGTTGTACGTAGTCATTTCTGAATTAATTGTACCTTTTCAGTAGTCTCCCTCACTATCTCTGGACCAAATAAACTATTCTCCCCCACTTCTGCCCAACACTAGGGTAATCTACAAGGTCTCCCATATAATACTTCGTAAGGTGTCATGACAATGCTAGATTAAAAACTATTGCTATATGCAAATTTCACCAATGGAAAATGATCACTCCAACTTCCTTTGAAGTCTAACACACAAGCTTGTAACATGTCCTCCAAAATTTGTATCACCCTCTTAGATTGACCATCCGTTTGAGGATGAAAGGCAGTGCTAAAGTGTAACTCTATCCCCATAGCTAGTTGCAGACTTTGCCAAAATTGCGCCACAAAACGAGAATCACTATTTGACACAATAGAGAGTGAAACTAAATGTAATCTAACAATCTCACAAATATAAAGCTTGCTCAAGGTCTCTAAAGTGTCAATGGTCTTCATACTCAAGAATGAGCGGACTTGGTGAGTCTATCTACAATGACCTATACAGCATTATACCCTCGCGATGTCCTCGAAAAAATAGACACGAAATTCATAGTGATATAATCTCACTTCCACTCTGGGATAGGTAAGGACTGTAGTAATCCTCCAGGTTTTTTATGCTCACCTTCATCTGCTGAGACACTGCACATCATGCTATGAACTTTGCCACATCCTTCTTCATTCCCTTCCACCAATATTCATGCTTCATGTCTCTATACATCTTTGTGCCACCGGGGTGGATAGCAAACTTAGAACGATGACACTCTCCAAGTATCTCCTTCTTTAGGGATGAATCATCTGGTACACATAGCTTTTCCCCATATCTCAGTTCTCCATTCCTCAAAGACCAACCTTCAACTACTTCCCCATTTTTCAATTGAGCTCGAATCGACTCTAAGTAAGGATCCAAACATTGCAACTCAACAACCCTATGTTGGAGGGTAGGTTGAGCCACAATGTTAAACAGGCATGTCCAGGATCCATCTCCTCCAACCCATAGATCATAGTCTCCAAGTGCATTCATCATCTTCCATTTACTTGCCGACATACCACTAACTTCACCACACGACTTTCTACTCAAAGCATTTGCAACCACATTGGCCTTCCCAGGATGATAGTTAAGGGTAAAGTCATAATCTTCTAGATACTCCATCCAACATCGTTGGCGAACATTCAGATCCTTTTGTGTGAAGATGTACTTCAAACTCTTGTGGTCGGAGTATACTTGAAACCGCTCTCCATACAAGTAACAACGCCATAATTTGAGAGCAAATACAATAGTGGCAAGTTTCAAATCATGAGTAGGATAATTTTGCTCATGGATCTTCAATTTCTTGAACCATACGCAATGACATTCTCATGTTGCATCAACACACACCTAAGTCCCGTAATAAAGCATCTGTATAAAGGTCATAGCCCTCACCACTAGCAGGTATAATGAGAATAGGTGTTGTGGTCAACCTCCTCTTCAAAATCTCAAAAGATTGCTCACAATCTTCATTCCACTCAAACTTTTTCCCCTTTCAAGTAAGTTGCATCAATGGCATAGATATATGAGAGAATCCCTCTACGAACCTCTGATACTAACCTGCTAGTCCCAAGAATCTTCGGACCTCGATCACATTCTTAGGTCAATCCCATTTCAAAATCGCTTCTATCTTGGATGGATCCACCGACACTCCTTCCTCGGATACTACATGTCCCAAAAACATGACTTCTCTTATCCAAAACTCACATTTTCTCTTCTTAGCATACAACTTGTGTTCCCTCCATGTTTGAAAAACTAGCTTGAGGTGCATTGCATGCTCCTCATGTGTCTTGGAATGGATGAGGATGTCGTCAATGAAGACAATGACGAATTGGTCAAGGAAGGGCCGAAACACACGATGCATTGAGTCCATAAAATTCGTTGGTGCATTCTTGAGTCCAAACAGCATCACCACAAACTCAAAGTGCCCAGACCTTTTTTGGAAAGCGGTCTTAGGAATATCCTCCTCTCTAATCCTCAATTGATGGTACCCCATGCAGAGATCAATCTTTGTATAGTAGCCAGAACCCTTCAATTGATCAAAGAGGTCATCGATGCGGGGTAGAGGATACTTGTTCTTTATTGTCACTCGGTTCAACTTCCTATAGTCCACACACAATCTAAGGGTTTCATCTTTTTTCTTCACAAAGAGGACGGGAGCACCCCAAGGTGAAGTACTCAACCGTATAAACCCAATGATAAGAAGCTCATCTAATTGTTTCCTTAACTCCTTCAACTCCAACGGTGCCGTACGATAAGGAGCAATGGATATCAGTTCCATGCTAGGGTAAAGGTCAATAGAAATCTCCACTTCTCTCAATGGAGGTAATCAAGGCAACTCGTCAAGAAAAACATTAGGAAAGTCGGATACTACAAGAATAAAAGTGGACTCCACATCAACCCGTTCCTCTCCAAAAATGTGGACTAAGAAACTTAGGCTACTCCCAATATCAACCTTCAGAACATGTTTCCCCATCGTATGGAAATGTTGAGGGATACTATTTTTGCCCATGAAATAGAAAAGTATATCCCCCAGCGCATGAAATACCACTTTTTCCAGTAGCAATCCATAGTAGCAGGTAGGAAGAGAGTAAATCCATTCCGAAAATAACATCATACCCCATCATCTCCAAGGCAATTAAATCTACCCTCAAATCTTTCTCTCCAAACCAAAATATACAATTTCTACACACTATAGCTGTCTCCAAACAATCCACGGTGGGTAGATCTACATAGAGCATATAACCTAAAGGCTCAAACTCCAACTCCAATGCAATGGCATATGATGTACAAATAAAAGAATAGGTTACCCCGAGATCAAACAAGATACGAGCCCATGAATTATAGAGAAGAATCATACCCTCCACTACTGCATTAGAAGCACTCCCATCAGGCTGAACTAAACCATAAATGTAAGTTAAGGCATCAGTGCCCTGATTCTGGTCTCCTATTTCTTCTGTTCAGCTTGTTGTTATGGCTGAGATTTGAATTGAGTGGTCTCGGTCTATTATGGTACTCTCTGTGTAAAATCGGAAAAAAATTGAATTTTTATGAAAAATGGCAAAACGGTAATTTTCCACTACAGTACGGGTTGAAAACTCGAATTTTTCTAGAAATCAGATGACAAAATGACCTCACCATTCGATTCTTCTCACGAAATCTAGTTACCATGTCAGATTTTCTGCCTTTTACGAGACAATCGAGTGTCGCGTGACCAAAATAAATGAGACCGGGAATTAAATTATGAAAATTAAAAAATAATTTAAAGCTAGTTCAAATAAAAATATTTTGAGCTTGAACCAGGACAAAATTTAATTGTTTCAGGACGAAATCGGACTAGGGAATGGAGGACGTGTGGTGCAACGAGGGCCAAGTGTTTGGAGAGTATAAATAGGAGAGAAAATTAGATTTTCTCCCCATTTTCTCAGCTCGGTTTTAAGTTGGAAGGAAGATAGGGAAAAAGAGAGAGTTCTCCAACTTCTTTCTATGATCTACGGCTCTCTGTTGGTCGAAATTCTTCGAGCTAAGAATCAAAGTTGATCTGCGCGACGAGGGCTATGACTACGTACCAAAAATCACGGATTTCACTGAAGTTTCAAAGAAGAAACTGTTGAAAATCAAGGGTTAGAGCTTGGTTTGGGTATTTTGGAGTTTTCTACAACTTGTGTTACGCTTCAAGAGGTAAAGTTCCTTTCCTAAGTAGGTTTATTTCCAACCTAGGATTGATATATAGAATGGATAGGGTGTTAGAAATGTAATTTCATGTATTGCACTTGTGAAACCCGGGAAAATTTGAAATTTTTCTGAAAAAGGGCAAAATGGTAATTTGCCATTACTGCACGTATTTGAAATACATATGTTCTAGACCTCGGATGAGGAAACGGAGTGCGTCGTTGGATTCGCAACGCGAAATCTAGTGACCACCAGAAAATTCGTTGAATTCCGAGATAGTCGGATTTTGCACGTAGTTCGAGACGACTGCGTGGCGATTGACCTTTTAAAGGTCCCCAAAAACGAGAAATATTAAATTTCCTTATAATTGGATTAATGTGCCAATAAAATTTATTTGGACTTAATCCGGGACTTAATGAGTCGTTTCGGGACGAAAAACGGACCCGAAAGTAATAAACGAGCGGTGCGATGTAGACCACACATTTAAAAAAATATAAATAAGGACTTAAAAATCAGATTTTGGGATATTTTCACTCCCACTTGCCCTTGGTTCAGCCGTTCAAAGAGAGAAAGAGGGAGAAGAGAAAAAAAAAGAATTCTTAAGCCTTTCTCCGGCGATTTCTCCGCCTTCCGTCACTCGGATTCCGTCGAGCTAGAAGGGAGAAGTAATCTACTCGTCGAGGGCTTCGTCTACGTACCAAAAATAAGGCGTTTCACCGAAGATCCAAAGGTGGAGTTTGGGGAAAGTCTTGGATTTTGGGTGATTTTGGTGTATAGAGATTGCCTACATCTCTATTGAGGTAGGGGTAAATCCTATCTTGGATCATTCTACTCTAGGTGTAGCTAGAATAAGGGTATACATAAATATATGCATGAGTAATAATGTATATATGTGATTTATGGTTTGTGCCTACAAGGTGTTTGTTTAAATGCCTTAGTTGATAAATGGGTGTTATTTCAATTATATTGTGATAACATATTTGTGTGTATAGAGATAATTGAAATTTATGCTCTATGTTGTCAAGATATGACTTTGATATGTTGATATGAATATGTGGTTTGGTAGTTATATGCACTTGATATAATTGCCATGAAGTTATGACATGTTGAACATGTGGATACATTGCTCATGTGGTAGATGTTGCATTATGAGCATTTTCATGGCATCACATTCATGGGACTATTGCATGAGTGTTGGTGTGTGGGAGATGCATGGATATAATCAACACCTTGTTTGGTGGTTGATATGTGGGCTTGGAAATGTGGACCGATGGTCACATGGAGTCACATGATTGCATTGCATAAGGAAAAACTTGTGTTGGGTATAGCAAGAAGGGGCATGACGACTTCCTTGGGTGCAAAACCCTAAACCACTTGGTTGAGTCACTTGGCCGGCGGTGAGATTCCAGAAAAGTGACACGGTGCACGGAACCGGCGGTGTGATTCCGAAAATCCGTTGCCCAAAGAAAACACAAGGGTTTTGGTTATAAAAACACCCATTCAATGGGTAGATTCCAATGATGATCGGATTTCATAACGATCATTGGAAGGGTTTTTCCGTCAATAGACGGGGTGCATTACACTTTGGCGTTGCATTGTGTTGCGTGAGTCGGTGGGGACTCGGGTTGAAATGCATGGGTGAGTGTCACTTCATTCCATGGCATGGCATTGTTGCATTCCATCATAGAATGCATAAGTATGTGAAATGTTAAGTGATATGTTTATGTTATGATTACATGAGCATGTGCATCTAGGGGGAGAGTAACCTCTATAGGTTTATCTCTACTGGGCGTTGTGCTCACCCTATACGGGAAACCATTTTCAGGTGTCGGGTTTACACCGGCGATTGGCTCCCATGGAGAGCATCAAGCATGAAGGGGGCCGGCTTGTGGCCTTAGTTTAAGTTTTGTAAAACCTTTAACAAAATTCCATTTTGATGTATATATTATGGAATGAATTGTAATAGAGATTGTATGAGTTGGGTATTATATGGAAAATCTCATTAAACATGTATTGAATGAGTTTGGAGTGTATGGGGTAGCTTTAAGGATGGTTTGGAGGGGGAAGAAATCCATTTTTATGCTCACAGTCTGAAAACCTACCGGAAGGTGTGTGTCGGACTTCCGGAAGGTTTTGCTAAAAACCCCAGCTTGCCTTGCTCACAGCTAATACCTTCCGGAAGGTTTTGCCCACTGGAATGTACCTTCCGGAAGATTTTAGCTACTGGAGTAAAACCTACCGGAAGGACCTGTCTACTGGAGTGGACCTTCCGGAAGGTTTTGCCTTGGGTTTCTTTTTGACTGCCGAGTTCTTCCGGAAGGTTTTGTTTTCTGGAATGAACCTTCCGGAAGGTTTTGGCTACTGGAATGGACCTTCCGGAAGGTTTTTGCTACTGATGTCGACCTTCCGGAAATTCTTGAAATTGATCTTTTTCATGTAACAGTTCCTTCAGTGACCTTCCGGTAGGTGTATGCCGACCTTCCGGAAGGTTTTTCCAAAAACTTGAAATTTTCAAAATGCTTAACCATGCTTTTGGGCTTTGTTTTCTTTGACTTCTATGACATAAATGGAGGTATAATTGACCTTGTGGATGGTAAATCTGATTAAAAGCATGTGAGTGACGTGGTGTCGGGTTATACGACTATCACGAGTATTTCCGCGGGTTGATGGGTTATCAACGGGACCCCCGGATTTTGGGGCGTCACAGCTTGGTATCAGAGCATAGGTTTACGATAAACCTAGGGCTTGATGGGCATGGGTTTAGACCATTACATTCCATGTGCATACATGTTAATTGTTGTTTGCTATATGTTATGTGCTACATGACATGTGAATTATATACATGGTAGAATGTATATGTAAAGGAACACATTAGGTTAGAAAACATAACCTTGGGTTCGGAATAAGGGATGAACGGAGTGGTTCATGGTATAAATGTCTACTAGTGGGTGGCATAAGCATTACTAGTGAGACAATGAGAGGAATTCTCAAAGTTTCAATCTTGATCCCTATTTTCGGGATACCTTGTGAGACTTGTTTGCTATCTGACAAATATAGATGGCTAGTCGAGGAAGGGGACGCCGAGGCGGTGGGAGAACTAATCAACAACCACCGGCCTTCGATCAACAGGCCTTTAATGAGACTATGGGCATGATGGCAGCTACGGTTGCACACCGGGGAGGTATGAGTAACCTCCAACAGTTCAAGGCACATAAACCTCCAGTTTTTACGGGAGGGGCGGATCCTATGGTGGCTGACCATTGGTTCCGGCAAGTAACAAAGATCTTGAAGGCAATGGGAATCACTTCCGACGCCAGTAAGATAACACTAGCTGCATTCCAGCTAGAAGGAGAATCCCAAGTGTGGTGGGATTGGGTCTCGGGCACAAAGGATCTTGAGACTATGACATGGGAAGAGTTCAAGGAGCTCTTCATGGGCAAGTATTTCCCACCGGCCATGCGACATGCAAAGGCCCGGGAGTTTCTGGAATTGAAACAAGGAAACATGACGGTGATGGAATACGTGGCGAAGTTCACAGAACTAGCACGTTTCGCCGATGATTACGTAGCCACAGCTGTGGCTAAGGTAAGAAGGTTTGAGGAAGGCTTGAAGCTTTCCATTCGAGGGAAAATTGTAGGTCTTCTCCTACAAGATCTGGATTTAATGATCACGACGGCCATGGCTATTGAACGAGAGGTGGATGACGCGAGGAATATTCGCGAGGGTGGTACTAAGGACAAGAAGAAGGAGGGACCATACTCTTCTTCTAGTGCGGGAAAGAGGCAGAGAACTTTTACTCCGCAGGGACAGCAAGGGCAGAGCCGCGGCTATCAAAGCCAAGGCCAGGGTCAATCCTCCCAAGGTGGGAGAAATCAGAGGCCTTCCTACCCGGCAGGCCAACGGACTTGCTATCATTGCCACCAACCGGGGCACATGAAGCGGGATTGTCCTCAGAGGCAGGGATCCCAGAGTTATGGGGCATCCCAGTCCCAGTCTTCAGTGGGGCACACACAGACACCTTATGTTCCTCCCTACCCCACTACAGGCCAGGGAAGCCAGTACCAGTTCCAGGGTGCTGCACAGACCCCTACTACATCACGTGCGAGTGCCACGCAATCAGGCCAGATGGGCCAGAGTTTGGGTCGAGGCCGAGGACAGGGCTTACAAGCCGGTACTTCAGGGACCCAGGGGCGTGTCTACGCCATGACGCCACAGACTGAACCGGCAGATTTGTCGGTGATACAGGGTACATTCTTACTCTCTCGTTTATGGGCTAGGGTATTATTTGATTCTGGTGCATCACATTCATTTATTGCTGCATCTTGTGTGAAAGACTTGGGCTTAGAGGTTGAGACCTTGGAGGAGCCATTGCATGTGAGTTCTCCCCTAGGTGCTAGGGTGAGGGTTGGTCAGATATGTCGGGGTTGTGAGTTAGAGATCTCTGGGATTCTACTCACCGTTGACCTTAGGGTCATGGACATGTCGGAGTTTGATGTCATCCTAGGGATGGATTGGTTGACGGCACACCGTGTTGTGATAGACTGTGATCGGAAGAGGGTCACTGCTTATACGCCTGAGGGTGTTTGTTTCAAGTTCCAGGGGGACAAGCATGGTGCTTTACCCCAAGGGGTGTATGACTCCCGATGGCACGGGCAGTTGATGGGTTGGCTAGCAAGCCTTACCCTAGAGAACGAGGAGAGGCAGGAGTTGGGTCTACCTCGAGTGGTTTGTGAATACGAGGATGTTTTTCCGGATGAACTACCGGGATTACCTCCACATAGGGATGTAGACTTTACCATTGAGTTACATCCTGGCACTTCGCCCATTTCTATGACTCCACATAGGATGGCGCCTGCTGAGTTGCAAGAACTCAAGGTCCAATTGCAGGAATTGTTGGACAGGGGATTCATTAGACCGAGTACCTCACCATGGGGCGCTCCGGTGTTATTTGCAAAGAAGAAGGACAACACCCTTCGACTCTGCATAGATTACCGGCAGTTAAATAGGGTTACTATCAAGAACAGGTACCCTTTGCCGAGGATTGATGACTTGTTTGATCAACTGAGAGGGGCGCGGGTCTACTCCAAAATAGATCTACGTACCGGTTACCATCAGTTGAGGGTTAGGGAGGCAGATATCCCTAAGACGGCGTTCAGAACGCGGTATGGGCATTACGAGTTTACTGTCATGCCTTTCGGATTGACGAATGCCCCGGCGGCATTCATGGATCTCATGCATAGGGTGTTCCAACCCTACCTTGATCAATTTGTCGTAGTCTTTGTTGACGACATCTTGATCTATTCCAAGTCTGAGGAGGAGCATGAGGGTCACTTGAGGATCGTTCTTCAGATCTTGAGAGACCATCAGTTGTATGCCAAGTTCAGCAAGTGTGAGTTTTGGCTGACTGAGGTGAAGTTTTTGGGACATGTAGTGTCGGCTTCGGGTGTATCCGTAGACCCGGAGAAGGTCGAGGCGGTGATGAATTGGGAGAGGCCGAAGTCAGTTTTCGAGATACGCAGTTTCTTGGGATTGGCTGGGTATTATCGGCGGTTTATCGAGGACTTCTCTAGGTTAGCTGCACCTATGACGAAGTTGACTCGGAAGGAGGTTAAGTTTGAGTGGAATGATTCTTGCGAGAAGGCATTCCAGGAGTTGAAGAGGAGGCTTACTTCAGCTCCTATATTGATAGTCCCAGAAAGGGGACAGAGGTACACAGTCTATTGTGATGCCTCTAAGGACGGGCTCGGATGTGTGTTGATGCAGTCCGGGAGGGTCGTGGCTTATGGTTCTCGACAGTTAAAGAACCACGAGCAGAATTACCCTACGCATGATATGGAGTTGGCGGCTATTGTCTTTGCCTTGAAGGCTTGGCGCCACTACCTGTATGGTGAGCAGTTTGAGGTGTTTTCAGACCACAAGAGTCTGAAGTACATCTTTACACAGCGGGACCTCAACATGAGGCAACGCAGATGGATGGAGTTTCTGGAAGATTACGACTTCACGTTGCATTACCATCCTGGTAAGGCAAATGTGGTGGCTGACGCACTTAGCCGAAAGTCGAGGGGAGTCTTGGCTAGTATGGCTTCCCGGGAGTGGGAAATGCTCGAAACTGTGGGACAGTTTGGGCTACATTACATGGGGCAGGCTCAGGGTACCCTGGGAAGTTTGGTGGCTACGCCTTCCCTACTGAGCAGAGTGATTGAGTCTCAGGGGCAAGACCCAGAGATAGTGTCCATTAAGGACCGGGTGCAGTCGGGTACAGGTGACGAGGGCTGGGCCATTCATTTGGATGGTAGTCTTCGGTATAGGGGAAGGATTGTGGTTCCCCAATCTCCAGATCTAAGGGAGGAGATTCTTAGGGAATTTCATTGTTCCCGTTTTGCAGTTCATCCAGGGGGCACGAAGATGTATCATGATCTTCGTCGCCAGTATTATTGGAATGGGATGAAGAGACAAGTTGGTGAATTTGTTGGGAGATGTCTCACATGTCAGCAAGTGAAGGCTGAACACCAGAGACCAGCGGGATTACTCCAGCCTTTGGAGGTAGCTGAGTGGAAGTGGGAGCATGTCACGATGGATTTTGTGACTCACTTGCCACGGACATCGCGGGGACATGATGCGGTGTGGGTGATAGTGGACCGGCTTACGAAGTCGGCACACTTCTTGGCTGTGCGGATGACCTTCACATTGGAGGAATTCTGTAGGTTATATATACGGGAGATTGTCCGATTGCATGGGGTGCCCGTATCTATAGTATCGGATCGGGATCCCAGATTCACATCTCATTTTTGGGAGAGTTTCCAGCGAACCATGGGGACTCAGTTGATGATGAGCACTGCTTTTCATCCCCAGACGGACGGTCAGTCTGAGAGGACCATCCAGACACTAGAGGACATGCTGCGGGCATGCGTCCTAGACCTCAAGGGAAGCTGGGAAGATCACTTACCCTTGGTAGAGTTTGCCTATAACAATAGTTATCAGGCGAGCATACAGATGGCACCCTATGAGGCATTATATGGGAGGCCTTGTAGATCTCCGGTTTGTTGGACGGAGGTTGGAGAGAGACCCTCTACGGGTCCTGAGTTGATTAGAGACACCTCAGAGAAGGTGAACTTGATACGGAAGCGTCTTCTCACGGCTCAGAGCCGGCAGAAGAGCTACGCCGACAGACGGCGGAGACCTCTAGAGTTTGAGGTGGGTGATCATGTATTCTTGAAGGTTATGCCTACGAGAGGAGTGGTCAGGTTCGGCAAGCGGGGAAAACTGTCGCCGAGATATATCGGGCCCTTCGAGGTACTCGAGAGGGTTGGTGCAGTTGCTTACCGGTTGGCGTTACCGCCTGATTTAGCAAGTGTTCACGCAGTATTCCATGTCTCTATGCTCCGGAAATACACACCAGATCCGACTCATGTGGTGGATTGGGGCGAGCTTGTTGTTGATACAGATGGGACCTTCGAGGAGGGACCGGTACGTATCATGGATAGCCGGGAACAGGTTTTGCGAGGCAAGACCGTGAGGTTAGTGAAGGTGCTTTGGCAGCACCGGGGAGTAGAGGAGGCAACATGGGAGCGTGAGGACACTATACGTGCCAATTACCCTTTCCTGTTTGAGGATAGAGGTACATTTTCATACTTACGGCTTGGTATTGAGAGTATATTACTTGTTGCATATGCATGCTATTAAATGTATATGTGTATGTGAATTTCAGGGACGAAATTCTTTTAAGGGGGGGAGAATGTGAAACCCGGGAAAATTTGAAATTTTTCTGAAAAAGGGCAAAATGGTAATTTGCCATTACTGCACGTATTTGAAATACATATGTTCTAGACCTCGGATGAGGAAACGGAGTGCGTCGTTGGATTCGCAACGCGAAATCTAGTGACCACCAGAAAATTCGTTGAATTCCGAGATAGTCGGATTTTGCACGTAGTTCGAGACGACTGCGTGGCGATTGACCTTTTAAAGGTCCCCAAAAACGAGAAATATTAAATTTCCTTATAATTGGATTAATGTGCCAATAAAATTTATTTGGACTTAATCCGGGACTTAATGAGTCGTTTCGGGACGAAAAACGGACCCGAAAGTAATAAACGAGCGGTGCGATGTAGACCACACATTTAAAAAAATATAAATAAGGACTTAAAAATCAGATTTTGGGATATTTTCACTCCCACTTGCCCTTGGTTCAGCCGTTCAAAGAGAGAAAGAGGGAGAAGAGAAAAAAAAAGAATTCTTAAGCCTTTCTCCGGCGATTTCTCCGCCTTCCGTCACTCGGATTCCGTCGAGCTAGAAGGGAGAAGTAATCTACTCGTCGAGGGCTTCGTCTACGTACCAAAAATAAGGCGTTTCACCGAAGATCCAAAGGTGGAGTTTGGGGAAAGTCTTGGATTTTGGGTGATTTTGGTGTATAGAGATTGCCTACATCTCTATTGAGGTAGGGGTAAATCCTATCTTGGATCATTCTACTCTAGGTGTAGCTAGAATAAGGGTATACATAAATATATGCATGAGTAATAATGTATATATGTGATTTATGGTTTGTGCCTACAAGGTGTTTGTTTAAATGCCTTAGTTGATAAATGGGTGTTATTTCAATTATATTGTGATAACATATTTGTGTGTATAGAGATAATTGAAATTTATGCTCTATGTTGTCAAGATATGACTTTGATATGTTGATATGAATATGTGGTTTGGTAGTTATATGCACTTGATATAATTGCCATGAAGTTATGACATGTTGAACATGTGGATACATTGCTCATGTGGTAGATGTTGCATTATGAGCATTTTCATGGCATCACATTCATGGGACTATTGCATGAGTGTTGGTGTGTGGGAGATGCATGGATATAATCAACACCTTGTTTGGTGGTTGATATGTGGGCTTGGAAATGTGGACCGATGGTCACATGGAGTCACATGATTGCATTGCATAAGGAAAAACTTGTGTTGGGTATAGCAAGAAGGGGCATGACGACTTCCTTGGGTGCAAAACCCTAAACCACTTGGTTGAGTCACTTGGCCGGCGGTGAGATTCCAGAAAAGTGACACGGTGCACGGAACCGGCGGTGTGATTCCGAAAATCCGTTGCCCAAAGAAAACACAAGGGTTTTGGTTATAAAAACACCCATTCAATGGGTAGATTCCAATGATGATCGGATTTCATAACGATCATTGGAAGGGTTTTTCCGTCAATAGACGGGGTGCATTACACTTTGGCGTTGCATTGTGTTGCGTGAGTCGGTGGGGACTCGGGTTGAAATGCATGGGTGAGTGTCACTTCATTCCATGGCATGGCATTGTTGCATTCCATCATAGAATGCATAAGTATGTGAAATGTTAAGTGATATGTTTATGTTATGATTACATGAGCATGTGCATCTAGGGGGAGAGTAACCTCTATAGGTTTATCTCTACTGGGCGTTGTGCTCACCCTATACGGGAAACCATTTTCAGGTGTCGGGTTTACACCGGCGATTGGCTCCCATGGAGAGCATCAAGCATGAAGGGGGCCGGCTTGTGGCCTTAGTTTAAGTTTTGTAAAACCTTTAACAAAATTCCATTTTGATGTATATATTATGGAATGAATTGTAATAGAGATTGTATGAGTTGGGTATTATATGGAAAATCTCATTAAACATGTATTGAATGAGTTTGGAGTGTATGGGGTAGCTTTAAGGATGGTTTGGAGGGGGAAGAAATCCATTTTTATGCTCACAGTCTGAAAACCTACCGGAAGGTGTGTGTCGGACTTCCGGAAGGTTTTGCTAAAAACCCCAGCTTGCCTTGCTCACAGCTAATACCTTCCGGAAGGTTTTGCCCACTGGAATGTACCTTCCGGAAGATTTTAGCTACTGGAGTAAAACCTACCGGAAGGACCTGTCTACTGGAGTGGACCTTCCGGAAGGTTTTGCCTTGGGTTTCTTTTTGACTGCCGAGTTCTTCCGGAAGGTTTTGTTTTCTGGAATGAACCTTCCGGAAGGTTTTGGCTACTGGAATGGACCTTCCGGAAGGTTTTTGCTACTGATGTCGACCTTCCGGAAATTCTTGAAATTGATCTTTTTCATGTAACAGTTCCTTCAGTGACCTTCCGGTAGGTGTATGCCGACCTTCCGGAAGGTTTTTCCAAAAACTTGAAATTTTCAAAATGCTTAACCATGCTTTTGGGCTTTGTTTTCTTTGACTTCTATGACATAAATGGAGGTATAATTGACCTTGTGGATGGTAAATCTGATTAAAAGCATGTGAGTGACGTGGTGTCGGGTTATACGACTATCACGAGTATTTCCGCGGGTTGATGGGTTATCAACGGGACCCCCGGATTTTGGGGCGTCACAGCACTTACCTATGGTATTTGAAATGAGGGAAATAGATATAAGAATGGTTAAAATCAATTCTAGCATGAACTGGGTATGTAGAAATTATTTGTTTGTGATTTCTTGAGAAATTTGATGATTTGGGGCATATTATGTGACACATGATTTTCTTGTCTTAAAGGTGTTTGATTAAATACCTATGTGGATTAAGTGTGTTATTTGCATTGATTATGTTATAATATGTTTGTGACTTGATGTTGGTAGATGTTAGTATATGCATATGATATATTGACATTGAGATTGTTGATGGATATTGAAATGTTCATAATGTGCTCATGACTTATTGAACATGGTTGAAAATTGCAATTGTACATTTACATTGCATATGCACGGGAAACATCACATTCGTGACCATTCTTAGTGATTGATAAGTGGAATCGGGAAGGTTAGACCTAGGTCCGACTGAGTTACACGATTGCATGAAAAACTTGTGTCGGGTATAGCAAGTAGGGCTAGATTCTCCCTCAGGTGTAAGACCCGGTTACTGGTTTATACACTTCCACTGGTGAAAGTCCAAAAACGTATAACGGTGTAAAGAACCGACGGTGAGATTTTGAAATTCGATTACCCAATAAAGACACATGGTTTATTTTTAAAAGGTCATTGGATGTGTAACATCAATGGCGAGGGTTTGGAATGCCCAAATTCATACGCATTGGCATTGCATGTGTTGAGGAAGCCAATAAAGGCGCGGGGTTGAGTTGCATGTGTGAGTCTCATCTCACGTAATGGCATGGCATAGAAGATTCCATTGTTGAATTGCATATTCTTGAATGGAGTGATTGTTGATTGTGAATTGCATGTGAACATTTCATATGCATCTAGGTTGGGGAGTAGCCTTTTTAGGAGATACCCTATTGAGCGTGGCTCACCCTTTATAGGGACAACATTTCAGGTGCGGGACATATGCCGGTGAACGGCTCTCATTCGGGCCATCATTGATGAAGAAGAGCCGAAATGTAGCTTTTAAATCATGTTTTGTAAAAACTATTATGCTATTTTATTTTGGACATGTAATTGTATATAAGGGATTGTCATTGAACTCGTATGGACTATGTTTTATGTAAAATTGCTTGTTGTATGAGTTTGGTTTGATGATGTATAAGGTTGGAATGAAAAGGAAGTGCCCAGTACAAAGGAGACTCTGCCCAAACTCTGTGTTGTTTGTGATCCTAGTAGAGGGGATGTTGTGTCGTGGTTTCGGGTTATGCTGTCACGCCCCATCCCGGTCTCCCAATGATGAGACGCGACTAGATTTTTGACACACCTGTTTACATATATGTATAATCTGGACTAATTAAACATTAAATAATCCCACAGGTGCAACAACACCGCCCATCACCTTAGTCATTAAGCATGATGGTAAAACCTGTCTCGTAACTTGTACCATATATAAAACACCTGTACCAATTATTTGTTTCCCAGGTTATAGACATATACAAAATCCCACACCCACATAGCATACATCACAAAATATGCTTGTTGAGTCTATATACAAATATATACTATTAACCTCCCATAATAATCTCTCATAAATATAATACATAACCCAGCAATTAGTCATACAAACACTCAACCTGAGTGATATCACACTAACGTTGTATAGAATTCAATCGATTGGACAGTGGACTAGTCTGCATCTTCCTCTACAGTATCTGAAAAGGAGAAACTATAGGGGTGTGAGCTAAACCATGCGCTCAGTGAGTATATGAAATGGAAATTATAGTAATACACTGAAGTAGGTAGATACTACGTAGATACACGTATCAAACAACAACATCATTCCAATTCCAAAGAATTCACCAGTCACATCACATCCATACTACCCCTCATTGGGTAATCGATCCCACATGGATCCGTGTCTCCTGAACCTCCCGAGAACACCACAGTGCTAGCACACCACTGCACGCCCAGTGATCAGGCATCGACTTCCCTGTCTCAAACAGTGCGCCACATTCCGCAATACACTATACACAATACAAAGCATCATTCAATCACATAAACATGTAGCACTTTATCCTGAAGAATTGCTATTAAATTCTATCATTTACTATCATCTTATAATAGCATTTCTAAAACATATAAAGATATACACCCACCTTAAATATACAGATCTACGATCTTTCGGTCCTATCGATGGATCCTTCCGGTGTTATCTTATATGTTCCAACACCGACTGTCTCACCCATTCCACCTAACACATTTGTAATTACAATATCAATACGTTTATCACATTTAATAGTTAATCATGCACTAATGCATACAAAATGATGCACCCCAAAGTCCCCCGGTAACTCCAGTTACCGCACTATCCACTCACACACTAACACTTTTGTTCTAGGGATCATATTTTCTCCCCAAATCTCCAAAATCACTTACATTAATCACAATTAAGATTATGTAGGTCAAACACATTGATCGAGGGCCCATTTTCTCACATTTCGACCCCGAATCCTAAAAACTGCACTTCCGGCATTCCATACATTTCGTACCGGATATCATATTCATTTGCATTTGAAATTCACATTACCACATCAAGCATCATTTAAAAATGCAGCATGCAAAATTTCAGGTCATTCGGATTAAAATTTACACATATGATAATAACATTTAGAAATCAGGGTTTCGGCATTATCGGCACCCATTTCCAACCTCTATCGTTCTTTTCTTTTAAGACCGCTACACTTAAATTCACATACACATTTAATCAATGTAAACAGCCCCTAATTGAACCTTTAAACCACCCATTTCACTCCCATAATTTTGGTTTCAACCAAGCCCACTAAAAGCTTCCCGAATATCTCAAATGGTCATTTTCACACTTTTCGCACACTAGGTTGAATACCCATTTAACACCCATTCTTAACAGCCCCTAAATTTTGTTTAACACCCTTAATAAAATATGTTTTAAACTTAAAATAAAACAGCCCATTAATTTAAAACAAAACAGCCCACTAATTTATGTTTAATTCACTTAATTTAAACTCACAAAAATATGTTTTGAAATTAAACTAAAACAGCCCATTAAAATTAACCAAAACAGTCCATGATTTAAATTAAAATAGCCACTAATTTAAAACATGTTAAAACAGTCCACACATATACAAATACATATATACTAAAATTAATCATTACTCATGCTTAAATTGAATCCCACATACCTTCCTTGCTCACGGTACAAATGGACACACACATATTTGTTTTTTCCTTTCTCTTTTACTCTCCCTCACTCTCGGTTTCCAGCAAGCAAGAACACTCGCACACACACTATTTTATAAATTAAACACACACAGACCCCTTTAAACCTTAAAGTGCACACACACACACACCCTACACTTTATACACACGCACACACACAAGGCATACACAGCCCACCACCACCAAACATAACAATGACTCAGCAACTTCTTTTTTAAACATGTGTAACGTTAATTGAATAATTATGCTTGCTTCCCCCCAAGTTTTTAAGTGATTTCGAAATCGACCCACTAGTATTTTCACACATGAAATTCTATAAATAGGTCTCACTAATACATTACTAACAGAGTCCACATACCCAATGCATGCTCACACACATCATGACTATGAAAGATTTAATTTAATTAACCCTTTAATAATTTCACATAATTACAATTTAGCCCACAAAATTATGCTAATATGCATGCAATGCATGATTGGGTCTCACAACTCTCCCCCACTAATAAAAATTTCGTCCTCGAAATTACTTACCTGCACCAAACAAATGAGGATATTGAGCCCGCATACTCTCCTCAGTCTCCCAGGTTGCTTCCTCTACTGAATGACTGGGCCATAAAAATTTTACCAATGGTATCGTCTTCGTGCGTAATTTTTTCTCCTTCCTACCCAAACTCTGAATCGGTTGCTCTACATCAGTCAAATCCTCTGCTAACTCCATCGGTTCTGAAGTTAACACGTGTGATGGGTCAGGCAAGTACTTCTATAGCATAAACACATGAAATATATTATGCAACCTAGACAACTCTACTGGTAATTTCAACCGGTATGCAACTGCTCCAATCCGCTCTACAATGCTGTACGGACCAATATACCTTGGAGCCAACTTCTCTTTCCTGCCAAAACGAATGACCCTTTTCCAAGGTGATGCCCGTAGGAATACTCGATCACCCATCTCAAATTCCAAGTCACGTCGGCGATTGTCAACATAACTTTTCTGCCTGCTTTGTGCACTCCGTAATCTCTCATGTATGAATTTAATATGATCAGCAGTCATCTGCACAATCTCTAGACCCAATAACTTCCTCTCACCCACTTCACTCCAGCACACTGGGGTCCTACACTTCCTCCAATACAAAGCTTCATATGGTGCCATTTCAATTGAACTCTGGTAACTGTTATTATAAGCAAACTCAATCAGAGGCAAATAATCATCTCAATTACCTCTAAGGTCCATGACACAAGCTCTCAGCATGTCCTCCAATGTTTGAATAGTACACTCTGTCTGTCCATCTGTTTGTGGGTGAAATGTTGTACTAAACTTCAAAGTAGTGTCTAGCGCAGTCTGTAAGCTTGGCCAAAACCTCGAAGTAAAACGTGGATCCCTGTCAGAGACAATAGATATAGGTACACCATACAATCTCGCAATCTCATCAATGTACAATCTAGCTAGCATGTCAAGATCATAGGACATCTTAATAGCTAGAAAATGAGCAAACTTCGTCAACCTATCAACTATCACCCAAATGGCTTCATGTCCTTTCTGCGTACGGGGCAAATTACTCACAAAATCTATCGTGATATGCTCCCACTTCCATTCTGGAATTGGTAGAGACTGTAATAACCCAACTGGTCTTTGATGCTCAGCCTCACCTACTGACATACCAAACATTGAGCCACAAACTCAATTATTTCCCGTTTCATCCCAGGCCACCAATAATGCTCTCTCAGGTCACAATACAATTTTGTACTACCTGGATGCATAGTATATGTTGAACTGTGTGCTTCCTCCAGAATCTCTCTTTTTAACCCTGCATTATTTGGTACACATAACCGAGAACCAAATAACAAAACATCAGCATTATCAACAATAAAATCAGTCTTCACCTCTTTCTTCAATTTCTCAATCTGGAGATCAAACTGTTGTGCCTCTCTGATCCTGTCCACCAGCACTGGTCTCAAAGTTAGTGTAGCAAGTAAAGCTGCAGTCTCTCCTATCCCCAACTGCACTCTCAAAGATTTCAAATCTACAAATAGACCTCTCCGAATCACTCGCAAACTAGCCAATCTATCTGATAATTTTCGGCTCAAAGCATCTACCACAACATTTGTTTTTCCCGGCTGGTAATGAATAGTGCAGTCATAATCCTTAATAAACTCAATCCTGAGCCGTTGCCTCGGGTTCAACTCTTTCTGGGTAAACAGATATTTCAAACTCTGGTGATCTGTATAAATCTCACATGTAACCCCATATAGAAAATGTCTCCATAACCTCAGTGCAAATACAATAGCAGTAAGCTCCAAATCGTGGGTAGGATAATTGCACTCATGTGGTTTCAGTTGCCTGGAGGCATAAGCTACCATTCTACCATGCTACATCAACACACAACCCAAACCTTGATGTGAGGCATCGTTATAAACCACGAACCCGTCACTACCTGACGAAATGGTCAATACTGGTGCAGTCGTCAATCTGGTCTTTAGCTCCTGGAAACTCTGCTCACATCTATCAGACCACTCAAACTTCACCCCCTTCCGAGTCAATCTAGTCAGAGGCATAGCTATAATGGAGAAATTTTGTACAAACCTCCGATAGTAACTTGCCAAACCCAAAAAACTCCGAATCTTTGTCAATGTCATCGGTCTCTCCCAGTTAACTATAGTATCAATCTTAGCTGGATCAACACATACACCATCACCAGAAACTACATGCCCTAAAAACACAATCCTGTTCAACCAAAACTCACATTTACTAAATTTGGCAAATAATTGCCTATCTCTCAATGTTTGCAGTACCACCCTCAAATGCTGCATATGTTCCTCTATACTACGGGAGTATATCAATATATCATCAATGAACACTATCACAAATGAATCAAGATATGGCTGGAATATTCGATTCATCAAATCCATAAATACAGCAGGAGCATTAGTCACACCAAATGGCATCACCAGAAACTCATAGTGCCCATACCTGGTCCAAAAAGCAGTCTTCGATATATCACTATCCCTTACTTTCAACTGATGATATCCTGACCGAAGATCAATCTTTGAAAATACTCGGGCACCCTATAGCTGGTCCAGCAAATCATCGATACGTGGCAATGGATACTTGTTCCGAATAGTCACCCTATTCAACTGTCTGTAATCAATGCATAACCTCATAGTGACATCCTTTTTTTTTACAAATAATACTGGTGCACCCCAAGGAGATACACTAGGCCGTATAAATACCCAATCTAACAAATCCTACAACTGCACTTTAAGTTCCTTCAATTCAGTTGGAGCCATCCTGTATGGAGTAATGGATATGGGACTAGTTCCTGACACAAGCTCAATAGCAAATTCCACCTCCCGATCAACTGGTAACCCTGGTAACTCTTCAGGAAACACATTAGTGAATTCATTAACCACATGAATATTCTTCAATTCAGGAGTAACTCTCTGAGTATCTTTCACATAAGCCAAGTACCCATAGCATCCTTTCCTGAGTAATTTCCTAGCTTTAATTGCTGATATCAAATTCCTCGGCTCAGGGCGTCGCTCTCCAAAGAACCGAAACAAAGGAACATGTGGAATTCTAAATACTACTTCTTTACGAAAACAATCAATAGTAGCATGATATGCAGACAACCAATCCATTCATAAAATCAAATCAAAATCCTGGAAGTCAAAAGGTAACAGATCTGCAGGTAATTCTCTATTACCCACCTGAACTAGGCACTCCTTATATACTACCCTGGTTGTTACACAATCACCCGTGGGAGTAGCTATAGTCAATCCACAGTCTAACGGAGTAGGTGGTCTATTAACATGCATGGAGAATGGCAGTGATATAAATGAACGTGTGGCACCTGAATCTATAAGTACTCGTGCATGTCGACCAAAAATAGATTTCATACCTGTGACCACATTCAGGGTCGCCTGAGCATCCCGCTGGGTAAGTACAAAAACATGACCTCCAGCCTCAAGTCCACTCGGTCCACTGCCACCAGCACCGCTACCTTCAGTGCCACCTCCAATACTGCCTCCTCGTGCTCAACCTCTGCCACTCGCTGCTCCTCGGGACACCGTAGATGCACTGCCCATCGATGAACTCTGGGTAGAGTACTGTGGACAATCCCCTCTGCATATGTCCCTCCTAGCCACATAAAAAGCAACGTCGTGATATAGTGTGTCCTGGTCCTCCCATAGGACAGTTTCGTACAATGTGTCCAATCTGCCCGCAACAGTAACAAGTAACTGTACTCCCCCGAGACTGTCCCATCTCTCGACCCGATGCAAATGAAGATGATCCACTCATTCTCTGTCCTCGACTCTGGAATGGGACTCCTGATTTCTTCTTACTTGCACCCTTCGGAAACATTCCTCTCCAAGATATGCTAAAGAAACTTCCCTTGGAACCCTGTCCACTTGACTCATATCTTCCCATTTTTTCCTGCTCAATTGCACTTTCCATCTCTTTCAGATCAGCTTCCACAATCAAGGCTTTGTTGTATAAGTCTGAAAATGTTGTTAATTCCAACATCGAAACGCAGGATCTAATATTGCAATTTTGCCCCATCTGGAATCTTCTGCATCTTTCCCCCTCGTCTGCTATAACATAAGGCATAAATCTAGACAAAGTACTAAATTTGCCCTCGTATTCCATCACTGACTGATTCCCCTGCTGCAGATGAAAAAATTCATTCTGTTTCTGGTATCGATAACTCGAGGGAAAATACTTCTTGTCAAAGGCATCTGTAAACTGCCGCAATGTGAGAACTCTAGGAACTGAGCTGGCCTCCCCCTCAGTGCACACTGGCAGCAATGTTCTTTCCTTTGCCTCCCACCAATACTAGGCCTCCTCCGCTAACATAAAAGTGGCCAACAGTAATTTATCTTCCTCGTCAATTCCCATTACTCTGAATATCTTCTCAATGCGTCGTAACCAGTTCTCTACTTCCAATGGACCTGCAGTTCTCGTAAATAGTGGTGGATCAAGCTTTTTAAATTTTTTGTACAATGTACCCCTGGGCTTTACTGCTTCCACTCGCGTTGTATGTTGCTCAAAGTACTTAGCTGCTGCTTCCCACAGTTGCCTAGCCTCCCAATCACCTGGTTCCTCCTCCACCTGGGGTCTTTTTCCCCTATCTCCAGCCTTAGCAGAGGACCTTTCTCCCTCCATGTATCACTGTAACAAATGTGAGTATCGCGTATGGGTCATGATAGCATGCAGTATATATTCCACACACCCACACGGACCTCTAACACCCCACCTAAACAGACTAATCCCTATGTCCACTGTCACACTGGACTCAACTCGACTACTGAACTATAAACTTTAGCTCTGATACCAACTAAATTGTCACGCCCCATCCCGGTCTCCCAAGGATGAGACGCGACTAGGTTTTTGATACACCTGTTTACATATATGTAAAATCTGGACTAATCAAACATTAAATAATCCCACAGGTGCAACAACACTACCCATCACCTTAGTCATTAAGCATAATGGGAAAGCTTGTCTTGTAACCTGTGTCATATATAAAACACATGTACCAATTGTTTGTTACCCAGGTTATAGACATATAGAAAACCCCACACCCACATAGCATACATCACAAAGTATGCTTGTTGAGTCTATATACAAATATATACTATTAACCTTCCATAATAATCTCTCATAAATATAATACACAACCCAGCAATTAGTCATATAGACACTCAACCTGAGTGATATCACACTAACGTTGTGAAAAATTCAATCGACTGGACAGTGGACTGGTCTGCATCTTCCTCTACAGTACCTGAAAAGGAGAAACTATAGGAGTGTGAGTTAAACCACGCGCTCAGTTAGTATACATGTTGTACATGAAATGGAAATGATAGTAATACACTGAAGTAGGTAGATACTACGTAGATACACGTATCAAACAACAACATCATTCCAATTCCAAAGAATTCACAAGTCACATCACATACATACTACCCCTCATCGGGTAATCCATCCCACATGGATCCGTGTCTCCCGAACCTCCCGGGAACACCACAGTGCAAGCACACCACTGCACGCCCAGTGATCAGGCATCGATGCGCCTGTCTCAAACAGTGCGCCACATTCCACAATACACGATACACAATACAAAGCACCATTCAATCACATAAACATGTAGCACATTATCCTGAAGAATTGCTATTAAATTCTATCATTTACTATCATATTATAATAGCATTTCTAAAACATATAAAGATATACACCCACCTCAAATATACAGATCTACAACCTTTCAGTCTTATTGGTGGATCCTTTCGGTGTTACCGTATCTGTTCCAACACCGACTGTCTCACCCGTTCCACCTAACACATTTGTAATTACAATATCAATACGTTTATCACATTTAATAGTTAATCATGCACTAATGCATGCAAAATGACACACCTCAAAGTCCCCCGGTTACCGCACTATTTACTCACACACTAGCACTTTTGTTCTAGGGATCATATTTTTCTACCCAAATCTCTAAAATCAATCACATTAATCACAATTATGATTACTTAGTTCAAACACATTGACCGGGGACCCATTTTCTCACATTTCGACCCTGAATCCTAAAAACTACACTTCCGGCATTCCATACATTTCGTACCGGATATCATATTCATTTACATTCGAAATTCACATTACCACATCAAGCATCATTTAAAAATGTAGCATGCAAAATTTCAGGTCATTCGCATTAAAATTTACACATGTGATAATAACATTTAGAAATCAAGGTTTCGGCATTACCGGCACCCATTTCCAACCTCTATCGCTCTTTTCTTTTAAGACCGCTACACTTAAATTCACATACACATTTAATCAATGTAAAACAGCCCCTAATTGAACCTTTAAACCACCCATTTCACTCCCATAATTTCGGTTTCAACCTAGCCCACTAAAAGCTTCCCGAATATCTCAAATGGTCATTTTCACACTTTTCGCACACTCGGTTGAATACCCATTTAACACCCATTCTTAACAGCCCCTAAATAATTTTTAACACCCTTAATAAAATCTGTTTTAAACTTAAAATAAAAAAGCCCATTAATTTAAAGCAAAACAGCCCACTAATTTATGTTTAATTCACTTAATTTAAACTCACAAAAATATGTTTTGAAATTAAACTAAAACAGCCCATTAAAATTAACCAAAACAGTCCATGATTTAAATTAAAATAGCCACTAATTTAAAACATGTTAAAACATCCCACACATATACAAATACATATATACTAAAATTAATCACAACTCATGCTTAAATTGAATCCCACATACCCTCCTTGCTCACAGTTCAAAAGGACACACACATATATATTTTTTCCTTTCTCTTTTACTCTCCCTCACTCTCGGTTTCCAGCAGGCAAGAACACACACACACACTGTTTTATAAATTAAACACACATACACACACCCTACACTTTATACACACACACACAAGGCATTCACAACCCACCACCACCTAACATAACAATGACTAAGCAACTTCTTTTTTAAACATGTGTAATGTTAATTGAATAATTACGCTTGCTTCCCCCTAAGTTTTTAAGTGATTTTGAAATTGACCCACTAATATTTTCACACATGAAATTCTATATATAGGTCTCACTAATACATTACTAACGGGGTCCACATACCCAATGCATGCTCACACGCATCATGGCTATGAAAGATTTAATTTAATTAACCCATTAATAATTTCACATAATTATAATTTAGCCCACAAAATTATGTTAATATGCATGCAATGCATGATTGGGTCTCACATATGCAGCATTCACGGGTATTTTCACAGGTTGATGGGTAATCAACGTGTTGTCAAAGGGCCCCCGCTTTTAGGGGCGTCACAGCTTGCTATCCAAGCTTAGGTTCTCAATTTACCTGGGCTTGCGGGGCATGGGTTTAGACCATTGCATCCATTGTGCATTACATGTTTTGTGTTTTAAATGTTACATGTTATGTGTTAAGTGAACAATATGCATGATTAAATGTATATAAAAAAAGAGACACTAGGGTTAGAGAACATAACATTGGGGGTCGAAAAGAGAAGTAACGGGACGTTCATGGTGTAGATGTCTACTAGTGGTGGCACACGCTCTACTAGTGAGACAAGGAGAGAAATCTCAAAGTTTCGACTCAATCCCTACCTTGAGATACTAAGTTAGTACTCTATTGTAATTTGACATGTGTGTAGATGGCTAATAGAGGAAAATGACACCGGATTGGCCGAGGAGGTGGGCAAAACAATAGCTAACCACCACCGGCCTTTGACCAACAAGCCTTTATGGAAGCTATTGGCACGATGGCGGCTACCTTTGCACAAGCTAGCGCCAATGTGGTTCAAGGAGGCTTAAGTAACCTCCAAAATTTTAAGGCACACAAGCCACCGACTTTTATGGGAGGGCGGACCCAATGGTGGCCGACCATTAGTTCCAACAAGTTGAAAAGATCTTAAAGGCTATAGAGATCACCTCCGATGCCACTAAGATAAGGCCAGCTGCATTCAAGCTTGAAGGAGAGGCCCATATGTGGTGGGATTGGCAAAAGGCCTCGAAGAACCTAGAGGCGATGACATGGGAATAGTTCTGGGAGCTCTTCATGGGCAAGTATTTCCCGTCGGCTGTTCAACATGCGAAAGTCCAGGAATTCTTGGATTTGAAGCAAGTGACTATTACGGTGATGGAATACGTGGCTAATTTCACTGATTTAGCTCGTTTCGCCGATGATTACGTGGCCATAGACATGGCCAAAGTGAGGAGGTTCGAGTATAGTTTGAGGTTGTCCATCTAGGGGAAGATTGTGGGTCACCGCCTACAAGATTTAGCCTCGATGGTCCAGATGACTATGGCCATTGAGAGGGAGGTCGATGACGCAAGGAGCATCCGGGAGGCAGGTGCTAAGGACAAGAAGAAGGTGGGTCAATCCTCTTCTTCTAGTTCGAGGAAGAAGCAAAAGAATTCCACCTCATAAGGGTTTTAAGGACAGGACCGAGGCTATCAAGGCCAAGGCCAAGGTCAATCCTCCCAAGGTGGGAGAAACTACAGGCCTTCCTACCAGGCAGGCCAAAGGACATGTTTCATTTGCCACCAACCGGGTCACATGAAGTGGGATTATCCTCAGAGACAAGAATCCCAGAGCTATGGGGCATCTTAGTCCTAGTCATCGGTGGGGCATCCACAGAATTTTTTCATTCCTCCCTATCCCACCATAGTCCAGGGAAACCAGTTTTAGTTCCAGGGTGCTACACAGGCCCCTACTACTTCACGAGCGGGGACTCAGTAATCAAGCCAGATGGACCAAGGCATGGGCCAAAGCTAAGGAAAGAGCTTACAAGCCGGGACTTCAAGGACCCAGGGGTGAGTCTACGCCATCACACCTCAGACTGAGCCAGTGGATCAGTCGATTATTCAAGGTACATTTCTACTCTCTCGCTTATGGGCAAGGGTATTATTTGACTCTAGTGCATCACATTCATTTATTTCTACATCATGTGTGAGGGATTTGGGCTTAGAGGTTAAGACCTTGGAAGAGCCATTACATGTGAGTTCTCCCCTAAGAGCTAGGGTATACATTGATCAAATATGTCGGGGGTGTGAGCTAGAGATCTCAGGGATTCTACTCACTGTAGACCTTAGGGTCATGGACATGTCAAAGTTTGACGTCATCCTCGGGATGGACTGGTTGGTGGCGCACCGAGTCGTAATTGATTGTGATCGAAAGAGGGTCACTGCTTGTATACCGGAGGGTGTTTGTTTCAAGTTTCAGAGGGAAAACACGATACTTTATCCCAAGTCATGTATGACTCTCTATGGCTCGAGGAGTTGATGGTTTGGCTACCAAGCCTCACCCTAGAGGACGAGGCAAGACAGGAGTTGGGTCTACCTCGGGTGGTTTGTGAGTATGAGGATATTTTTTCAGATGAACTATCAGAATTACCTCCACATAGGGATGTATACTTCACCATTGAGTTGCACCCCGGTACATCGCCCATTTCTATGACTCCGCATAGAATGGAACTTGCAGAGTTGCAAGAATTCAAGGTCCAATTGTAAGAATTGATGGACAAGGGCTTCATAAGACCGAGTACCTTACCTTGGGGCATTTCGGTGTTGTTTGCCAAGAAGAAGGATAAGATCCTACGGCTATGTATAGATTACCGGCAGTTGAATCGGGTTACCATCAAGAATAGATACCTTTTGCCACGGACTGATAACTTGTGTGATCAACTGAGAGGGGCACGGGTCTACTCCAAGATAGATCTACGCACGGGTTACCATCAATTGAGGATTAGGGAGATGGATATCCATAAGACGGCGTTTAGGATGCGGTATGGGCATTTCGAGTTCACAGTTATGCCTTTTGGATTGACGAATGCCCTGGCGGCATTCATGGATCTCATGCATAAGGTGTTACAACCCTATCTAGATCAGTTTGATGATGACATCCTGATCTACTCTAAGTCTGAGGAGGAGCATGAGGGTCACTTGAGGGTTGTTCTCCAGACCTTGAAGGACCATCAGTTGTACGCTAAGTTCATCAAGTGTGAATTTTGACTGACGGAGGTAAAATTTTTGAAATACGTAGTGTCGGCTTCGGGTGTCTCCGTGGACCCGGAGAAAGTTGAGGCGGTTATGAGTTGGGAGAGGCCGAAGTCAGTTTCGAGATATGCAGTTTCTTGGGATTGGTGGGGTATTATAGGAGATTCATTGAGGACTTCTCCTGACTAGCCACACCTATGACTAGATTGACCTGAAAAGAGGTCAAGTTTCACTAGGATGACTCATGTCAGAGGGCATTCAAAGAGTTGAAGGGGAGACTTACTTCAGCTCCTATTTTGATAGTTCTGGAGAGGGGACAGAGGTACACAGGGTATTGTGATGCCTCCAAGGACGGACTTGGATGTGTATTGATGCAGTCCGAGAGGGTGGTGGCTTATGGTTCTCGGCAGTTAAAGAATCACGAGTAGAACTACCCCATGCACGACATGGAGTTGGCGGCCATTATCTTTGCCTTGAAGGCTTGGTGCCACTATTTGTATGGTGAGCAGTTTGAGGTATTTTTGGATCCCAAAAGTCTGAAGTACATCTTCACGCAGTGGGACCTCAATATGAGGCAACGCATGTGGATGGAATATTTGGAAGACTATGATTTCACTTTACATTACCATCCCGGTAAGGCAAACGTGGTGGCTAATGCACTCAACCGAAAGTCACGGGAAGTCTTGGCTAGTGTGGCTTCCCGAGAATGGAAGATGCTTGAGATTGTGGGATAGTTCAGATTTCACTACAAGGGTCAGGCTCATAGCACTTTGGGGAGTTTGGTGGCTACGCCTTCACTACTGAGTAGGGTGATTGAGTCCTAAGGGCAGGACACATAGATATTATCTATTAGGGATCGGGTATAATTTGGTACAAGTGACAAGGGCTGGGTCATTCACGCAGATGGTAGTCTTTAGTTTAGGAGAAGGATTGTAGTTCCCCAGTCTGCGGATCTGAGATAGGAGATCCTTAGGGAGTTCCATTGCTCATGTTTTGCTGTGCATCCAGGTGGCACGAAGATGTACTATGATCTTCGTCTCCAGTACTACTGGAGTGGGATGAAGAGGCACGTCAGAGATTTCATTAGTCGATGTCTCACGTGTCAGCAGGTTAAGGCTGAGCACTAGAGACCACTAGGGTTGCTCCAGCCTTTGGAGGTGGCGGAGTAGAAATGGGAGCACGTCATGATGAATTTTGTGACCCACTTGCCATGGAAATCGCAGGGGTATGAAGCGGTGTGGGTGATAGTGGACTGGCTTACAAAGTCGACACACTTTTTGGCAGTGCGGATGACCTTCACACTGGAGGAATTCTGCAGGCTATACATACGAGAGATTGTCCGGCTACATGGAGTGCCCGTATCTATAGTATCGGATCGGGATCCCAAGTTCACGGCCCATTTTTGCCAACGGTCCATGGGGACACAGTTGATGATGGGCACAACTTTTCATCCCCAAATGTCCGGTCAGTCAGAGAGGACTATCCAGACTTTAGAGGACATGCTACGGACATGCTTTCTTGATCTCAAGGGTAGTTGGGAATAGCACTTACCCTTAGTAGAGTTCGCTTACAACAATAGTTATCAGGCGAGAATACAAATGGCACCCTATGAGGCACTTTATGGGAGGTCGTGCCGTTCTCCGGTTTATTTGACAGAGGTTAGAGAAAGACCCTCTATGAGTCCGAATTTAGTTAGAGACACCTCAAAGAATGTGGACTTGATACGGAAGCATCTTCTCACGGCTCAGAGTCGGCAGAAGAGCTACGCCGACAGACGGCAACGACCTCTAGAGTTTGAGGTGGGTGATCACGTCTTCTTGAAGGTGATGCCTAAGAGAGGAGTGGTTAGATTCGGAAAGCGGGAAAATTTGTCACCGAGGTATATCAGGCCCTTCGAGGTACTCGAGAGGGTTGGTACAGTTGCTTACCGGTTGGCGTTACCGCCAAATTTATCTGGTGTTTATGCGGTATTCAATGTCTCCATGCTCCGTAAGTACACTCCAGATTCGACACATGTGATGGATTGGGGTGAGTTGATTGTTGATGCGGATGGGACCTTCGATGAGGGACCGGTGCGTATCATAGATAGCCAATAGCAGGTTTTATGAGACAAGACCGTGAGGCTGGTGAAGGTGTTGTGACAGCACCAAGGTGTAGAGGAGGCGACATGGGAGCGTGAGAACACTATACGTACCAGTTATCCGTTCTTATTTGAGGATGGAGGTACATTCTTGTAGTCATAAGTATTAGATGACTTGTTGCATATGCATGTCGTTAAGTGTGCATGTGTGTGTAAATTTCGGAGATGAAATTTCTTTTAAAGGGGGAAGAATATAAAACCCGAGAAAATTTAAATTTTTATGAAAAATGGTAAAATGGTAATTTGTTACTACGGTACGGGATAAAAATTTAAAATTTTCTAGAACTCGGATGATGAAGTGGACCTCATCGTTGGATTCGTCTTGCGAAATCTAGTTAGCATGTCAATTTTCGTTGAATTCTGAGATAGTCGAATATTTCACGTTTTACGAGCCGATTGAGTGTCACGTGACAAAAATAAACGAGACCGGGAATTAAATTACAAAAAGTGGAAAATAATTTAAAGCTAGTTCAAATAAAAACATTTTGAACTTGAACCGGGACGAAATTTAATTGTTTCGGGATGAAATCGGACCCAGGAATAGAGGACGTGTGGCACAACGAGGGCCAAGTGTTTGGTCTCAGCTGGGTTTTACGTTGGAAGGAAGAGAGGGAAAAAGAGAGAGTTATCCAACTTCTCTCTACGATCTACGGCTCTAGGTTGGTCGAAATTATTCGGGCCAAAAACCAAAGTTGATTTACGCGACGAGGGCTATGACTACGTACCAAAAATCACGAATTTCACCGAAGTTTCAAAGACGGAATTTTTGGAAATCAAGGGTTAGAGCTTGGTTTGGGTATTTTGGAGCTTTCTACAACTTGTATTATGCTTCAAGAGGTAGGGTTCCTTTTCTAATTAGGTTTATTTCCAAGTTATGGTTGATATACGGAATGAGTAGGGTGTTAGAGATGTAATCTCATGTATAGCACTTACCTATGGTATTTGAAATGTGAGAAATGAGTATAAGAATGGTTAAAATCAATTCTAGCATGAACTGGGTATATAGAAATTACTTGTTTGTAATTTCTTGAGAAATGTGATGATTTGGAGCATATTATGTGACACATGATTTTCTTGCCTTGAATGTGTTTGATTAAATACCTATGTGGATTAAGTGTGTTATTTGTATTTATTATGTTATAAGATGATTGGGACTTGATGTTGGTAGATGTTAGTATATGCATATGATATAATGACATTGAGATTGTTGATGGATATTGAAATGTTCATAATGTGCTCATAACTTATTGAACATGGTTGAAAATTATAATTGTATATTTACATTTCATATGCACGGAAAACAGCACATTCGTGGGCATTGACAGGAGTGTGGGTGTGTGTGCATGTTGTTGGATCAAACACCATTCTTGGTGGTTGATAAGTGAACTCAGGAAGGTTGGACCTAGGTCCGGTTGAGTTACACGGTTGCATGAAAAACTTGTGTCGGGTATAGCAAGCAGGGCTAGATTCTCCCTCGGGGTGCAAGACCCGGTCACTGGTTTATGCACTTCCGCCGGTGAATGTCAAAAAAAGTGTAACGATGTACGGAATCAGTGGTGAGATTTCGTAATCCGATTATCCAACAAAAACACATGGTTTATTTTAAAAAGATCATTGGATGTGTAACATCAATGGCGATGGTTTGGAATGTCTGGATTCATATGCATTGGCATTGCATGTGTTGAGGGAGCCAGTAAATGCTCGGGTTGAGTTACATGTGTGAGTCTCATCTCACATCATGGCATGGCATAGAGGATTCCATTGTTGAACTGCATATTCTTGAATGGAGTGATTGCTGATTGTGAATTGCATGTGAAAATTTCATATGCATCTAGTTGGGGAGTAACCTCTTTAGGAGATACCCTATTGAGCGTGGCTCACCCTTTATGGGAACAACATTTCATGTACGGGACATGCGCCGGTGGACGGCTCTCATTCGGGCCCTCATTGATGAAGAAGAGCCAAAATGTGGCTTTTAAATCATGTTTTGTAAAAACTATTATGTTATTTAGTTTTGGACATGTAATTGTATATAAGGTATTGTAATCGAACTCTTATGGACTATGTTTTATGTAAAATTGCATATTTTATGAGTTTGAGTTGATGATGTATAAGGTTGGAATGAATAGGAATTGAAAAAGAATAGAAATAGGGGAAAACTGGGAAGACCTACCAGTAGAACGATGAGCTCTTCTACCGGTAGAACATTTTTAGTAGGCTTTTTCTACCGGTAGAACGTCGGGTTTTGCCAGTAGAACAATTCCAGTGAGTTTTCTTACTGCTAGAACGATGAGAAACCTACAGGTAGAACTCTTCCAGAAGGTTTTCCTACCATTAGAACATGGACATGTTCTACCGGTAGGTTTTCTTCAAATGCTAAAATTTAAATGCTTTTGCTATGCTTCCGGGCCTTGAGTCCTTTTACTTCAAGGGGGTAAATGGTGTTATATTAAGTATAAATTGTGGTATATTGAACCTTGTAAAGGTCATGTGGTTGGATGGTACACAGGTTATGCGTTTGGAAGTGTCCAGTATAAGGGAGACTCTGCCTAAACTCCGTGTTGTTTGTGATCCTCGTAGAGGGGATGCTGTGCCGTGGTGCCAAGTTATGCAGCATTCACGAGTATTTCTCCAACTTGATGGGTGATCAACGGGTTGAAAAAGGGCCCCCGATTTTAGGGGCGTCACAGTCTGTACATGAGCATAAGAAATCTGCTGATATGGTAGCTTTGTGGACTGCAAATAAAATCCCCTACTACTCTGCCTTTGTGGTGCAGAAGCTACTAAAGGGCAGTGACTCTTGAGGTGACCTGTGCCACCTCACCCATAACACAGCTTCAAGTGTGTCGGCACTCTCTCAACGTGGCCTCCTGGTCTCGAACTTTGTGCATAGCTTCGGTCACTTCCTTAACCTATACTACGTTCTGAATGCTAGTATGGAGTATCCCTATGACGTTTACCACTACCACTGCCAGTCTTAGATTGACTCTTTCTATGTTGGCAGCGTTCTTAAATGAATTGAGTTTCCTCCCAATCTCTTTCCACTAGGGCAGCCCGCTCAACTAATTCCCCAAAGTCATGAAT
This sequence comes from Ilex aquifolium, assembly GCA_951799425.1. NCBI lineage: Eukaryota > Viridiplantae > Streptophyta > Magnoliopsida > Aquifoliales > Aquifoliaceae > Ilex > Ilex aquifolium. The sequence goes on along the minus strand of OX637397.1, from coordinate 15,051,805 downwards.
GCGAAGAGCTACCAATTTCTCCCGAATAGATGGCTTCAAACCTTTCTTAAACCATTTGGCCGTCTTGGCCTCAGTCGATACATACTCTGTAGCAAAGTTGGAGAGCTCCACGAACTTTGACTCATATTAAGTGACAATCATGTTACGTTGTTGAAGTGTCATGAAGTCGGATGCCATCTTATCCCTCACTGATTCGGAAAAATACTTCCCATTGAAAATCTCTTCAAAAAATTTCCAAGTCATTTGTTCCACGTTTCTCCTTCTTTTTATCAACTCCCACTGATGAGTGGGTTTTATACCTACGAATTGAGTACTTTCGGCTTGAAGAATTTGCAAGTTTTCAATTATTTTATGTTCCTTTTTATTTGTTTTGTGTGTTTTAATGTTATTTGATAGGAATCATCATTTGGAAGCAAACAAGATCATTTGGAAGGAAACAAGGTCAATTTGGAGCTTAAATCATGGATTTTTGAAGGCTAGGCAACAAAGGGAGCTGAAGGCTAAAACATACCAGCGCTGTTTCAGCGCCCCAGCGCCCATTTACTGCCCATATAGCGCTGTTCCAGCGCTGTCCCAGCGCCCAAGCGCGCCCCCACGAAAGTTGGACGCGATTTCTGACTTGTTTGACTCGAAATTGGACTCCAATGCCTCTTATGTGCTAGGGTTTGAGAGGAATATAAATATAATGACTTTGGGGGCTGAAAAGGTAGGGAGAGATATAGAGAAGAAGACCAAGGATTAAAGAAAAATTGAAGGCAAGAATCGAAGAAACCGACACGAAGAAAATCGGACTTGAAGGCTAGAGAAGGATTGAAGATTGCAACTAAGTTTTCATTCTTTTCCCTTACTTTTTCTTCTTGATTTTCTAAGATGTTGTTTAATTTGAGAAGGATGTTTTTCAATTAAATTATGAACTAAATTTTTATTAAGATTGCAATGGAACCTAATGTCTAGTTAAATTTATCTACTCTCGTTTCTAGTTCTTGTTGATCATATATGAGTTGTTTGTCATATTTTGTGTTTAATATATAATTGTTTGGCCATCAATTAATTTGATAACCTAGATGAAATTGGGAGATGAATTCTAGGTTTAGATCTGAATATAATGACATGCGTCTAGTTTATTCTTCTTCGGATTGAATAGCTGGGTTTGTGTATAGGATAGGAATATACCTATACGCCGTGTGTAACTTTTATGAGAGTTTGAACTTAATGAATCTATTCCAACTTATTTTGCATAGGAATATAGCAATTTAATTGGGATAGATATGCTTATCTTACTATCGGAAGAGGTTTGATAAATAATTTTGAAGTCTCAGTTAACAATTTATTTTGATCAATTAACTGGAAAGAGGGTGGAGAGATTTATACGAAGCATTAGGGGAAGTTGTAATCTTAACTCTTCTATCCGTTAAATTCAATCTTTGATTATTAAATTTAGGTTTATTCTTAAATTAGTGAATTCATAGTTGATTGCAATTGTTTAAATAAAATTGAATTGATATAAAGTTAGTACTTGAAATTTATTATTAATAATTCTCCGTGGGAACGATACTCTACTTATCACTTTATTACTTGTTGATCGTGTATACTTGCACGTTAATTGTCAATACCAAATTCGGACAACAAGTATAGTCAGCTTCCCCTTCCATAAGATATGCAACTAGACCAACTTTCAAGTCGTTGGCAATATCCATGCCATCCATCACTTTCTTCACTTGTTGGAGCCACTTCTCTACCTCAAGTGGATTCGGGCCTCCTTGGAAGGTAGGAGGGTGTTTTCGTAGAAATTCTTTAAGAACCATCATCCTTCTACCTTCACCTCCAACTTGTTGCCCTTTAGCTTGAGCTTGAGCATGGACTTGGGTGGCAGTAGTATGGTTGTTGTTGTTCTTGGCTTGTTGTTGTACCAATGTAGTGAGCACCCTCAAACATTGGTAGATACCATTCATAGTGTCTTGGCGTGACGGTACTTGATTTTCCCCTTTTCGGGGGGGGGGGGGGGGGGTCTCCCATGTCCTCTTCTTGCTTCCATCCTACACATGCAACTAGGCTTTAGATCATCATTTCAAACATATACATTCTAGACAAGTAGTCGAGTTCAAGAGATACGTTGGTTCCTACAATTAACCTCATAATCCTAATGACTCTAAAAAAATTTATTTGCTAGGACCATATTTGGATAATCCAATTACCTACAACTCCCATATAAGTTCAAATACCTAAGCTCTGATACCGACTTGTCACACCCCAATTTTCATTAAACCATGATTTAATAAAAAGTGACATTTACCCCAAATTCTCTTGCCGGTTTACAATAATAATTGAATGAAATGAAACATTTGGTTTTATCAAAACATTTTTTTTTTCAAAAATATTGGTAGAGTTTCATTTGAAAATCAGGCTTCCAACTAGCTAGTAAGAGCATCCATGTGAGAGCATAACATAATTTAAATTAACTAAACATCCACAACATGCCTCCATCAAAAATATAATTCAACTAAATTTGGGGTGGCAATTAGAGGCCCACGAAGTCTTTTCAAAACCGGATACATCCAAAATAAATATACACCACAACTTAATACATAAAGTCATAACTTTACATTACAATACCCAAAATAATAATCCTTGTATGGGATGATCAAGTGTACACCACAAACGTCTCAAGAAAACCTTTCCAAACACAATGTTTGTGTGCTAACATTTCCACATAAGTTCTAAAGGTAACTACAAAAAAACTCCAAAAATATACTCTTCCTAGTCCAGGCTCCCACAAGCCTTCTATCACCTATGCCCCAGGATGTATGCTAGTCTCTGAAAATATTAGTAAGGGATGAGCAACCACAGTTCATTTTTTTCTCAAGCATTTACAAAGTTTTAAATACCAACATTCCACAAACCATACAAATAAGTAATGAAAGATTTCTATAATTAAGTATAGGTGCAAGATAATAAGTAAAGCATTTATAAAAATCTCTCAACACCTCATCATTAGAAATATACAAGGTATAAATTAAAGGTTTATATATTTAAAGTCAAACCATCATAGCAAATGTCATGCGTGCCTCGCATGAACCATCCCTGGGGAATATTTTGGGTCTTCCACCCTAGGGTCTTATCACATTTCTTGCTTTTCAAGGGGAACATGTAGTGCACAAATTGTGACACCACATAGGTCATTACCGAAAATCACTACCATAACCAATCCTGCTTAGGACTAGTAGCTGCCTTGGCAACCCACTTAATAGGGCTCAACCGTCTACTAATCGTTTGCCTATCAATATCGAACATACACTTTCTAAAAATTATTATTTTCTATATCCACTCTCAAACCCGGATATATCTAATACAAATATACACCATAACTTAATACACAAAGTCATAACTTTACATTACAATACCCAAAATAATAATCCATGTATGGGATGATCAAGTGTACACCACAAATGTCTCAAGACAACTTTTTCAAACACAATGTTTGTGTTTTAACATTTCTACATAAGTTCTAAAAGTAAATACAAAAAGACTCCAAAGAGATTCTTCCTAGTTATGACTTTATAATCAAGCACACCGGTTCACACAAGAACCATTTCCGGGGAACCTTTTGGTTCTTGCACCCTAGGGTCTCATAACCCTTCTTGCTTTTCAAGGAGAACGTGTAGGGCACAACTTGTGATGCCACATAAGCCATCACCAAAAATCATTGTCATAACCAATCCCTCTTAGGACTAGTAGCCGCATTGGCAACCCACTCAATAGGCCCCACCCGTCTACTAACCCTCTGCTTGTCAGTATCGAGCATACATTTTCCAAAAATCATTATTTTCTATATCCATAAATCGTTTTGAAATCACATGTCATAATCTTGACATTTTATCAAACATGTAGTGGGCTCAAAATCTCAAAATTTGCATTTTCAAAGCAACACAACTATTTCCAAGAGAATAAGTCATATATATTATGTAAAAGATCATAGCGTACTTTAAAACCCCCAAATCATAGGTTTAATTAAATACTCATAACTAAAATCAAACTAGGGTTTCAAACCCACAACACTAAAATCATTTTCATTTCCAAGAGAATAAGTCATATATATTATGTACAAGATCATAACATACTTCAAAGCCCCCAAATCATAGGTTTAATCAAATACCCATAACTAAAATCAAACTAGGGTTTCAAACCCACAATACTAAAATCATTTCTATGCATGTAGGTTCACAATTCATAGCATACTCAATACTAAATCAAGGTTTATAACAAGTATTTTGCCATCAAACACATAGTAAGCTTTAACTAAAGAAAATACATGAGATGCACAATGTAAATACAAGAGAGAGGAAAACTCCACCTAAGAATCAAGAATTCCAAGTCAAGTTCCTAGGATTCCCAAGCAAAACTCAAAGCTTTAGAGACATTCTTCTTCCCTTTTCTCTTTCCCTTTTATCTTCTTCTAGGGTTCTAAGAGGTATTGGGTGAGAGTGAATGAAATAATGTGAGAAATGGGGCTGAAATTGGGGTTTTAAACCCAGTTTTACTGTTGCAAAAAAATGTATTTCCCTTCGAAATTACGGTTTTGTCACTAAACATCTCCAATTTGATCTCTATGACTATCTAAAGGTTTTTCGACGTTCTGGATTCATTTTTAATATTATTTTTACCTAAAAACTTATTTTTATGATTTATCTCAAAATTAAAGTCAATTTACACCCAAAATACTAAAATTACTATTTTACCCTTTCGAACCGCTATATGAGCTAAACGTCTATTTCAAGGTTTTCGGACCTTCCGAATTCAATGGTAATGTTATTTTGGACTAAAAAAAATAATATATTTACTTAGTTACCCTTATCAACCTTAAACACCTTCAAAAATTAAATTTAACCCAAAATTCAATACATCTGTACCTCAAACTTACGTGACTATTCCTTTAACAACGATTCGAAGTTTCTCTCATCATTTTAATCATTTTAAAAATACTAGTAAGTTAATATAATTTATATTTAGACCACACACAGGATCTCACATATATCCTGAGAGACATGGATTTTGAAAACAACCTTATTAAAACCATATCCATGGTGAAGGAAGGAATTGAGAAGCATGAGAAGGAGAATTGAGTGCGTGAGTTGGAAATGATTCTGAGAAAAGTAATGGTTAACGAGAAACTCCTTAAGGAAGCAAGGTCAGGATGAGAAATTGCTTAAGGAACTTAGCCTAGATGATATGTGAGACTTGCAGGGGCTTGTGGGTAACAAAATGAGAAAACTTCTCCAGGTGCATGAAGTTCTTGAGGATTACAACTCGGGTGAAGCTAGTGGAGAGAGGAATTTAAAATAAACTGTGACTAATTGTACTTCCTTTTGTTTAGCCAATAATAAAAGTCCTTATGCTTGAACAATTTTATGTTAAGATGTTTTGCAAATTGAGTAAGAAATTTTAGACTAAATATCATGAATACCTTTGGATTTTGATGAAAATTTTAAACTGCCCTGTATTTTAATTTTTTCTTGTAATCCTTGATTATATTTAATTTCAAACTTTGATCTAATCATACCAATTTAATTATAACTCAACTTAATTCACGTGCAACACACGTGCATTGCACGCACTAGATGCATTGCTAGCTAGTATAAATGTAATTAGCGTTGGAGCCAGGGAGAAAATTTGCAGAAGGAAAAAATTTAAAATATAAAAATAAAAAGAAACCTTAATTTAGAAAGCACTTTAAAAAAAAAGTGCAAAAAAATGTTACCAAAAATAGCTTAATAAAATTATTTTCCATGTAAATGAAGAATAGTGTTCCCAATTGAATTTAAAATAGAATGTCTAAAGATTCATTTATGTATAACGCCTATAATAGGATGGGTTTTTGGAAATCTTTTTCCAAATTCTATTAAAAAGTAGTCCACACCCTAAAGGGAATAGAGCAAGGTTTACTTCATAAGCACTGCAAAATTAGTCCCTGGTCTTAATGTTATATGGTGATTTTACACATCAATACGAATGTGACATAAATCTAAAAATAGCACGGATAGAAACTGAGAAAAATATAGAATTTACACATTTTCTTTTTCACGAATACGGTATAAATACAATATGAAACAAAATGACATAATTTGAACATGACATGACACGACTCTTTGTAACTCTTCATGATAACCACAAGTTTATAATAAGTGACAAACTTGCAAGTCCAATGTCTAGATGGCATAACCTACCAATTTATAATCATATATGACTTTTATATAACAATTTGTTCTAACAAATAAATGAGAAGCCATAATGCATTTTCAGCTTTAGTTGACCGCAACACATCTCATTCACCTATAAATTGCAAGAGTTCTCACTTTTGTTTATAGCCTCAGAGACATGGATTTGGTAAGCAAACTTATGAAAACCATATCCATGGTGAAGGCAGAAATCAAGAAATAGAAGAAGGAGAACCGAGTCCGTGAGTTGAAACTGATTCTAAGAGAAGTAATTGTTAATAACAAACTTTTTAAGCAGCTTAGCTTAGATGATTAGCGAGACCTACGGGGCTTTGTGGAATGACAAAATCAAAGAAATTCAAAAGATGCTTGAGGATAACAACTTTGGAGAAGCTAATGCAGAGAAGAACTAAAAATAAACTGAGCATTTATACTACCTTTTTTTAGCTAATAATAAAAGTATTTTGTGCTTTAAGTATTCTATGTCGAGATGTTTCGCAAATTGAGTATAAGTTCTTAGGCTAAATATCATGAGTGCCCTTTGATTTTGACGCAAGTTTTTAATTAGCCCATGAATTTATTTTCTTTTTTTGTTATCCTTGTACTCTTAAAATCACACTAATAAGCTTCTATGTCCTATTCTCTGTAAAAATAAAGGGTAAAAATAATTTTGTCCCTAAAACGTTTTTATGGTTCAGTTTAGTTTTGTAACTTTGTAAACAATGTTCCACCAAGACTATTCTTCACGTTTGATATTCTTTTATTATTGGATTTTCTTTTTTAAAAAAGTATGCTATCCTTTAACTCTTTCTGATAGGGGAACCGAAGCGACACCTTCGAGTTGGAGTATTTATTTGTCCAATAATACAAAAAATAAGCGATAATATCCAATTTATTAGTTATTTATGAGTCATACATTTTGTTCTTCTATGTTTGCTTAATCTTCCCAAAGTATTTCTTGTTTTTCAATTAATAAGTAGTACAACATATATTTTATCATAAAAAAATATAAAACCAAAATTCGTTTTTAAAATAATTTACGTGCAACACTCGTGTGCACCAACTAGTATAACTAAAAGCTATCTATGCCCAGTTTGGCCTTCCAACACCATTGATTATTGAGAACCAAATTGACCATTCCACATAATAAAGCATCTATGTATAACTTATATTTGTCTCCTTAAATGTACAGGAGATTTCTTGTACAATATTTAAGATAATAGAAGCATGGCTTGCACTCGGAAGAAGACTCTGGATTCTTGGTTCCAATGATCTGTCACTCATAAAGAAAAGTTAGAAGGGATGCTCGAGTGTCTCCGGCGATTCTCCTCTGATGCTAAAGTCAGTTTCTGAGAAGGAAAGTGAAACAAGACTACTGTTGGTCTCAAATTGCGTACCTTATCTTCTTGGATTAATCTTCTATTTATTCCTTCAAGGGGTGACCACTAAGTTAGGCTAGGTCATTCAATTCTCAATATTGGCAAGAAAGCTTCCGATAGGTCTGTACCCCAGACAACTTGAATATCTCTTTGACTTGATCAGGTGAACAGCTCTCAAATAGAACACCTGCTTCACCTCGATCCTTGACATTCCGCATGTATGACCTTATGAGAATGCATTAATGGCATTCAATGCTCGGTGTCCTGACTGTCATCGAGCATTTATTATGCATTTAATGTTCTTGGCCTCTGCCTTCCTAAGGATTAACTGTTTTCTTGATACATGCATATACTTATGAGGAACTTTTAATGATTAGTAAAATCTCGGGACCGGGCGTTCACTGAGCATTCAATAATACCCCTTATGATTGGTCATAGTGTATTTTTCTAAACATTTTGACCTCCTGGGGGATGGAACCACGTGTGTTGGTCTTAAGTAGGAATTGTCAGCTGACATTCATTCGATTACTCCCAGGTAGACACACCTACCAAGGTCACTTCGATGGTCGAGCCTCTAAGTAGTTATAAGCCGAGGGTGTCTCCCCGGCTCTTTGTTGTTGATGTTCCCCCGACATCCTCGTAGTTGGGGCCTGAGTCACACCAAGCTGTAAATGCTGAGTCGACCCATGGGTCATCGTCGTTGATATGTCGAGGGGTGTCGACTCGACCTCTACTCGGTGCAAATAGGCTCCTGTGAGTAGTCAAAGCTTCTGGAATCCCCTTTCGCGATCGAGTGTAGTGACTTATGCAACTATCATTCCCCTGACGGAATGGGACAATAGATACCACGTGTTTGTGACTGATTGGTTCTAATAGATCACGTCCCATTACTAAATCTACCAGTTGTGTGGTAGTTGTGAAATTATCGTTCTTCTTGGTCACAAGATAAAATATACATTGATTAGTGAATTCCCCCCTTTATCCCAGTTCTTGAATTAAGGAATTTTGAAAAGTCATACAGGTTTTTTTTTTTTTTGTCGTTCCAATAATTTTTTTTACTTTTATGAGAACCTCGGGATAATCAGAGTTAATAATTCAACTATGGTTCTTTTGAAACTTATTTAACCCAATAGCATAATTTTAAACTTATTTGTCAAATTACCGTTGTTTCCAAAAACAAGTGTTTTTAAAGCATGCTTTTTAATGCAAAACTTGTTTTGAAAGCACACTTTTAATGAAAACCTTTACAAATGCTTTTGAATTTTTTTTTTTTTTTTTTGCATCGAACACACATTTGAAGGAAACAAGTGCTATCGAGGCATTATTCTGAACATGTTGTGTTATATTCCAAACCTAAGCCTGGATATGGGACATGAATGTTTTAAATTGTTCTCAGACATCTCCGTTTACTAGCACATTCACTGTTTTGGTGTTCTTTATTTTTTTTCTTCCTCTTTCTTTTTAAGAATCTTAATAGAGTTAAATATAGTAGAAATTCCTAACACATGTAATTCGTATCACTTTGATCCCCAATCTTTCAATTGTATCAATTTGATCTCTCAAGTTTTTAATCTGTGACAATTTGGTCCAATCGAAAAATGACAATTTTAAATTGACTAATAGAGGAATTCATGCATGGCTCACATGACCACACTTAAGCGGTCACTTCGGTCCCTAAAATTTGCATTTTGTATTATTTTGATCATTCATGTTTACAACTTGTGTCCCTGCAATCCCTTACGTTTCCAAAAAAAGCCCCTCGAGTGTAGTCACGTGAAATGCACGTGACCATATGCATTAGTCAATTTAAATTGGCATTTTCACTTGCTCCAAAGTTACACAATTATATAATCGTGGGACCAAATTGACACAAAGTATTGCTTTTGTTCGGAAGTCTTCTCCTCTTTGTGGTGTTACAAATCCACCAACAACCTAAAAATCAAAGCAACTTGAGCAAGGAAAAGCATTCAAATTTGCATGGTAAACTGCCCAAGGGGAGGAAAAAATATGGGACCATGCTCTAATGGTGTTTGTGAACTAAAGTGGTAGATGAATCTTAATACACGTGCATATTATATCCATATATATATTGATATAATAAAGTAGCTTACAATTCAAATTTCAAAAGATAAATAAAATGACTTTTGCTTTTCGCGGTTCAGATCAGTTTAAATTTTACTTTAAAGTTAATCTAACGGCTAATATTAACACACTAAATTTAATAGGAAAAATAGGCCCCTAAGGGTGTATTTGGAGTAACTTTTTAAAAGTACTTCTAAAAATTATTTCTCATTATTTCCCACCACCACTACCTCTACCACCACCGCCATCGCCACCACCACCGTCGCCCCCACCACCACCACCGTCGCCGTCACCGCCGCCATCGCCGCCACCACCACCACCATTACCATTGCCGCCACCGTCGTCGCCGCCGCCACACCACCACCATTATCGTCGTCGTCGCCACCGCCACCACCGTCGATGTCATCACCGTCGCCGCCACCGATGCCATCGCCGCCGCCATCACGGTCATTGCCACCCACCACAACCATCACCGTCTCCTACCACCACCACCTTTCACCCCCACTACAACTGATGTTTAAATTCATTTATCTCTCTTCTATATTTATGATTTGATTTTGGATATGAATACAAATATGTTTATTGTTTACCATTTTTTATTACTTTGTGCCTTCAGGCACAGGCAATAACTAGTATATATCTATATAATAAAGTAGCTAGATTTGTTTGTCTTGAGCTTTTCGCGGCTCAGATTATTTTTAGGTTTTTGATCCAACGATCCTAATTAATCTACATTCCTAGAGGACTCCACTACATTCCTTTTATCTCTCCTCATCCTCATTCAAACCATTGGAGAGATATCTACATCCTTACAAGACTCTACCACATTCTTTTTTATCTCTCCTCATTCTCATTCAAACCATAGGAGAGATTGACTTGGACGGTTATATCTATATAATAAAGTAGCTAGATTTTTTTGTCTTGAGCTTTTCGCAGCTCAGATTATTTTTAGGTTTTTGATCCAACGATCCTAATTAATCTACATTCCTAGAGGATTCCACTACATTCCTTTTATCTCTCTTCATCCTCATTCAAACCATTGGAGAGATATCTACATCCTTACAAGACTCTACCACATTCTTTTTTATCTCTCCTCATTCTCATTCAAACCATGGGAGAGATTGACTTGGACGGTTATATACATATATATATATATATAATAAAAATAAAATATATCTAAAATCTATTAAAACTCTAATAATAAGGATTATCTCTAATAAAATATAAGTTCATTAACATATGCCATTTTATTTATCTATCTATATTGATATCTATATCTATTTATATAATCCAATCTATATAATAAGCAGTTCAAACACGTAATTTAAAAGTAACAAAATAATAATACAATAACAAGGATTATCACTAACAAAATATAGGTTTATTAGCATATGTCATCCTATATCTATCTATATCTATATATAATCTATAATATAAAACAATAGATCTATCAAAATTTGAGACGACGCGATTAACTGATACGAATTAAATGGGTTTGGGTGGTAAACGGGTTGACCCGTCAGACACGTTTAATAAACGGGTCGTGTTCGGGTGAGACCTGTCAACCTGTTTAAATAAATTTAATATAATAATAAATTTTATATAATGAATGAGTAAAGAAAAAAAATAAAGAAAACATTTCAAAAAAATAAAGTAAGGACATCAGTAGTAGGAAAGTGAAGTTTTGAGCCTTGAGGCATTGAATTGCCTTTTGGCCCTTTTCTTTGAATCCCACATCGACAAGGAGTGGAGAGGGGAGACTTTGGTTACCTATAAAAAAGGTAGTGGATTTCTCATTTTAACCAACATTTGTGGTGTGATTTTCATGTGAGCTGTTGGCCGGAATTCCTTCAATTGAGGAAAGTACAGTTGGAAGCAAAGAAATAGAGTGTAAAAATTTATTAAAATAATATTTTTTTTGTTTTTTTTTAAATGGGTTAAACGAGTCGTGTCGTGTTTCCTGTTTATTAAACGGTTCGTGTTAAAAATTTTTACCCGTGTATTAAACGTGTCGTGTATGAGATTATATGTTTTTCACCCGACACGATTGACACCCCTATAAAATAGCACAGACTTCAATAAGCTCATCCGACAGTCTTAAATAAACTTATCCAGCAGCCACCATTATCCCTCTCAAAACCATTCACATTAAATCCTCCCTCTCCAATTTCATCACTTCTCACTTACGTTGTGGCGCATATCGCTTAACGATTATTGATCCGACGGTCCTAATACTAAATTCTCTCTCCCAATTTTTGAACAAGACTTTTATTCATTCCACAATTTTAAGACTTCGATATCTCTTATAAGTCTCTCTCTCTATCTTATACTACACATTAATTAGGTCATTAATTATGACTCTATATAATTATAGATTATTTTTAAAATTTTTAAATAAACAAATGGACCTTTAAATATAGATTCTTTGCATCAAAACAAGTTGAATGACTATAATATAGGTCATTAGGATTCAAATTGAGCTAAATTTGATTGTCGAGTATAAAGTATATATATTTTTGTTTAAACTTAATTTTGCTTGAATTTTACGAGTATTCAAAATTGAAGTCAATTTGAAATTGATTGTAAAAATAATGAAGAATAATTAAATTAAAAAAAAATTGTGGTGTCACTGTGAACGGGAATAGATAAGAATTAGTTTGTAGGTTTAAGATAGAAGAGTTAATTGAGTCGAACTTAAATTCAATTCTAAATTTGACGTAATTATGGTATAATAAGCGAATAATATATATATAATTTGTGATATATCTATATATTAAGGGAGTTATCATTGTTTGTCTTGAGTTTTTGTGGGTCAAATTGTTTTAAGATTATTGATCAAATGATCAAAACTACTCCTCCAAATTTTTTTCCCGCGCAAAAATTATAAGAATTCTTTCATTTTACTCGATTATTGGTTCGAAGTAATTATGATTAGGATTCGAATTGAGTTGAATTTGATTATCGAGTATAAAATATATTTTTTTCTTTAAACTTAACTTTGTTTGAATTTTACGAATATATTACTAGAATTCACGTGAAACTTTTGAATATTTTCCTCACACAAGTTACACAAACTCACATTGGAAAAATAGTGCAGAGATAATGTTATAAACTTTATGTAAAAACCTGCAGAAACACAAATAGTTATAATTTTTTCAAATTTGAGATAAAGGTTATTAAAAATGTTAAAATCATAGATGTTTGATCAATAATAATTATATTTTCTCAGATTTTTGAATTAATATGTTACAGTAGTTGTAGCGTGACTTTCGTTATATAAAAGTTTAATTATATATGTTCTGCATATAGATTAAACAATATCAATTTGATCGTTGTATTGTTCAAATTATATTTGACATTGTCTTTATTTATGAACAAATATTTGTAATTTTTTACAAGTAATATAGTGCCTTCAGGCACGGGCAATTACTAGTATATAATAAAGTAGCTTACAATTCAAATCTCAAAAGATAAACAAAATGACTTAACACCCTAAATTTAATAGGAAAAATAGGCCTCTAAGGGTGTGTTTGGATTAATTTTTTAAAAGTACTTCTAGAAATTATTTATCCTAAGTACTTTAAAAAAAATAATAGTATTTGAAACCGCCCTACAATTACCTCTACCACCCCTACTCCCACCACCACCACCACCACCACTACCTTTACCACCACCGCTGTCGCCACCACCACCGCCATCACCCCCATGGCCACGGCCACCCCCACCACCACCGCCACCGCCACCGCCACCACAGTCACCATCACCACCGCCGCCACCACTACGGTCATTGCCACCTACCACAAACCATCACCGTCTCCTACCACCACAACTGCTGCCCACCACCTCTCACCCCCACTACAAACCGATGCTTAAATTCATTTATCTCTTCTCTATGTTTATGATTTGATTTTGGATATGAATACAAATATGTTTATTGTTTACCATTTTTTATTACACTGTGCCTTCAGGCACAGGTAATAACTAGTATATATATAAAACGTCAACATGCATGAAAACTTGTTGAATTTTTAATTTATCCCTAAACAAATTCCAAAAGGAAAGATTGCCTACCCTTTAATGACTCTTCCAATGGTATGCATTACTTTTGTAATATACTCTCACTTTTTTATGTTTCCAAGAAATGGATCCAGTTTCAATGGTTGGTTTGAGAGTTATTAGCTTGTCATATAATATTGAACTGATAATCTATAAGTGTCTAAAAAACCTATTTTTCTATTTAAGTAATCAATCTGACACTAAACCCTATTTTGGTTGATTTAGACACCAGAGAAAAAGTTTGGTTGGTTATCATATTTCAATAACAAATTTTAATCTTACCACATCAATATAACTATAACTTAAAATGATTCACGTGCAAGACTCGTGCGTTGCACGCACTTGATGCATTGCTAGCAAATATAAATGTAATCAATGTTGGAGTCAGGGAGCAAGTTCGGATAAGGAAAAAAATAAAAAACAATTAAAAAAGCACTTAAAATGGAAAAAATAATAAAGTACAAAAAAACATTACCAAAAACTAGCTTGCAAAAAGATTTTCCATGTAAATAAGAAATGGTAAACTCTATATAGTATTTAAAATCAAATGTGTAAGATTCATTTATGCAAAATGCGTATATGGCTATAAGGATGGATTTTTTAAATGTCTAAGAGTCAAACACTATTAAATTGTAGTCCATACCCTATAGGGAATAAATCAAGGCTAACATCATAATCGCCACAAAATTAGTCCCTAATCTTAATATTATATAGTGATCAATTTTACACATTAGTATGAATGCAATAAAAACCAGAAAATAGGATGAGTAATTCAGAGGAATGATAAATAGGTCAGATTAATGTAGACACGAACAACCTATCTATTGGTATTTAAGAATAGAATGTATAAGTTTTATATGTTTTTCTTAATTTTTTGTTATAGTACTGTATGAATTATTTTGAAATTACATGATAAGTTATTATTACGAATCCAATATAAATACAATATAAAACAAAAATACACGATCCGAACATGACACTACAAGGCTCAATTGCAACCCCTAATGATAACCATCAGTTTATAGTAAGTGACAAGCTTGCAAGTCCAATGTCTAGATGGAATAACCTACCAATTTATAATCATATATGACTTATATATAACAATTTGTTCCAACAAATAAATGAGTAATCATAACGCATTTTAGTAGTAGTTGACCGCAACACATCTCATTCATCTATAAATTGCAATAGTTAGAAGAACCCTTGTCTGTGGCATCAAATACATGAATTTGAAAAGCAACCTTATGAAAATCACTTTCATGGTGAAGATAGGAATTGAGGAGTAAAAGAAGGAGAATCGAGTGTGAGTCAGAACCAGGAACGAAACCATCTATATAATAAAGTAACTAGATTGATTTGTCTTGAGCTTTTCGCGGCTCAGATCATTTTCAGGTTTTTGATCCAACGATCCTAATTAATCTACATTCCTACAGGACTCTACTACATTCATTTTATCTCTCATCATCACCATTCAAACCATTGGATAAATATCTACATCCTTACAGGACTCTACTACATTCTTTTTTATCTCTCCTCATTCTCATTCAAACCATGGGAGAGATTGACTTGGATGGTTATATATATATATATATAAAATAAAAACAAAATATATCTAAAATCTATTAAAACTCTAATAATAAGGATTATCTCTAAAAAAATATAAGTTCATTAACATATACCGGCCTATTTATCTATCTATATATATATCTATATTAATAAACGAGTCGTGTTCGGGTGAGACCTGTCAACCCGTTTACCTGTTTAAATAAATTTAATATAATAATAAATTATATATATATATATAATAATGAATGAGTAAAGAAAAAAAAATAAAGAAAACATTTCAAAAAAAAAAGTAAAGATATCAGTAGTATGAAAGTGAAGCTTTGAGCCTTGTTTGAATCCCACATCGACAAGGAATGGAGAGTGGAGACTTCAGTTGCTTATAAAAAAAGGTAGTGGACTTCTCATTTTAACCAACCTTTGTGGTGTGATTTTCACGTGAGCTGTTGGCTGTAATTCCTTCAATTGAGGAAAGTATAGTTGGAAGCACATAAATGGAGTGTAAAAATTTATTAAAATAATTTTTTTTTTTGTTTTTTTTTAAATGGGTTAAACGAATCATGTCGTGTTACCTGTTTATTAAACGGTTCGTGTTCGTGTTAATTTTTTTTACCTGTTTATTAAACGTATAATATATGAGTTTATATGTTTTTCACCCATTACCCGTTTAACCCGACACGTAACCGGTTAACCCGACACGATTGACACCTCTATAAAACATCATAGATTTCAATAAGTCCATCCGACAGTCTTAACTAGACTTATCCAGCAGCCACCATTATCCCTCTTAAAACCATTCACATTGAATTCTCCCCCTCCAATTCCATCACTTCTCACTTACGTTGTGGCTCAGATCGCTTGACGATTATTGATCCGACGGTCCTAATGCTAAATTCTCTCTCCCAATTTTTGAACAAGACTTTTATTCCTTCCACAATTCTAAGATTTCGATATCTCTTATAAGTCTCTCTCTCTCTATCTCATACTACACATTAATTAGGTCGTTAATTATTACTCTATATAATTACAGATTATTTTTAAAATTTTTAAATAAACAAATGGACCTTAAATACATATTTTTTGCATCAAAACAAGTTGAATGACTATAATATATGTCATATTTTGTATTGAAATAAAAATACTATAATATTCGAATGGTATAATAAGCGAATAATATATATATATATAATTTGTGATATATCTATATATTAAGGGAGCTACCATTGTTTGTCTTGAGTTTTTTGTGGGTCAGATTGTTTTAAGATTATCGATCACGTTTAATAAACGGGTCGTGTTTGGGTGAGACCTGTCAAACCGTTTATCACACGTTTACCCGTTTAAATAAAATTAATATAATAATAAATTAATAATTATTTTAAAAAAATTAACAAGAAAAAAGAAGTAAAGAAATCAATGCAACAAAAAAAAGTAAAGTAGTAGTTTAAAGACAAAGGAGGAGAGATGTGGAACACTTCAAAGACAAAGACAAACCAATGCCTTTTGTTTTTGTCCCACATTGAAAAATGAGAGGAGAGGGGGAGGGTTGAGTTGCTTATAAAAAGGCAATGGCCTCTTGTCTTTTTTTTTAAGCCTTCAAGTCTAATTTTTTATGAGATTTGACTAAAAATTCCTCTTTTTTGAGGTAAGTACAATTGGAAGTAAAAAAAAAAAAATGGAGTATTAAAATTTGTTGATATAATTATTTTGAAATTAAATGGGTTAAACGAGTCGTGTCGTGTTATCCGTTTATCAAAAGGGTCGTGTTCGACGTTTGACACCCCTAATTTTAAGGAGTCATCAATGTTCAAACTCAAAGACGTTTGAGTTTGGATTTATAGGATTCGAACTCGACCAATATCTGTAATATAAAAATAAATAAATTTATTTGATGGCCACCAATATCTTCTCAAAATTATTTATATTATACCATACATTCAAATACGAGTTACCCATAGATTGTAAAGATGGCAGTATATTTCATTTTATTTTCAAATTAATTTCATTTCCACCTCAAAACATTGTTGGGGGAGGATCCAAATTCACAAAGCAAGTTGAACCGAAAAAAAAAATCACAAAGCGAGAGAGAGAGAGTATGCAGCCATCGGTGTTAGGCATAGAGTGCTGCAGTAACTTCTCTCTTCCATTCCACAACCAAACTCACCCATCAAAAGCATGGCCAGTACCAATCTTCAAAGCTCAGTTTTTCCATCAACCATCACAAAAAATCAGTGTTAATAGTGATAACCCCTTCAATACCAAACGAGTCAATCTTCGCACCGTTGTAGCTTGCTATGGAGCAGAGAGAAATTCAACCCCCGGTGACTCGCCGGCAAAATCGCTTCGCCGGATTCTTGAATTGCCGGGAATCCACCAGGGCCCAGCTTGTTTTGATGCTCTCAGTGCAAAACTTGTTGAGAGAGCTGGCTTTGATTTCGGCTTTACAACTGGTATTTGTTCAACTTATATTCGTAGTTTTGCTAATTATCGTTGAACTATAATTTTGTGATGTGGGTTTTGAAGGTTTGAATTCCACATGAATTGATCACAAATAATCTACTTGATTCCGTCTCTTTTTTCCGTTACTCTTTTCTGTTGTGAACTATTGTATGTTGTAGTGGTAAAAGCGAGACAAACACTGTGAAGTTGTGAGTTTGAATTTGAATTTGAGGTGGTGCAAATGGCCAGTACTATGTATAACTTGACTGTTCCTCATTGTAAAGCATCTATGTATAACTTGTGTATCTCTGCCTATATTTATTGGTTGTGTGTGGTGACTCTTGATCACAAACTCAAATATAAAATGATTATTGAATTCCTTCCTCGAGACCCCAGTACTTGAATTAAGGGACTTTGGAATGCCGTGTATGTTATGTTTTTTCGTCATTCTTTATGAGAACCCCTTGGGATAAGCAAAGAGCAACAAGAAGTTCAATTTGTTCTTAAACACCAAATTCTGAGACATTGAATGTTTGAATTGACGTCGTTCGTTCTTTACTAATAAGTGTTCTCGAGGCACGATTCTGAAAACGGTGTATTACATTCCCAACCAGTTGCAGGGTGGACCCGAAGGGCCTGAATATCAGAGAGGACTGTTTTCAATTGTTCTAAAAATCTCCATTTAATTTATCCACTGTTCTTGTGTCCTTTTATCTCTTTTTTTCGTAGAATGATGATATGCTGGCAAATGTAAACAGAATTTCATGTTTAGTTATGCTTCTCACTCTTCATAATCATTTAGGTTTGGATGTACATATACTGGTGCTGCTATATTTTCTTTATTGGGAAGTCTTCCCCTCGGTGTGGTATTAATAATCCACCAACTGCCTGAAAACGAAACCAACTTGAGCAAGGAAGAGCATACAAATTTAAGAGAAAAACCGCCCAAAGAGGAGGTAATATATACGGGACCACAGCACCATTTAGGAAGCACTGATACAGATATGTAATACGGGTCGGTATGATATGGATACGGCGCTTAAAAAAACAAGATATGGATATAGCTAGATACATCTATAATAAAATATATTTTATATTTTACTATTATTTAATGACTAAAAAATTATAATTTTTATTAATTCTTCAACAATGACTCTTTTGAGATGTAATAGTAGATAATACTTCAAAAATACTCATATCTTCAAAATCAAATGGAATTTTTTTGATATTTTGTATTGTATATGAACTCGACAGGAGAGAGTATAAATTAAAATTAAAAATTGT
This sequence comes from Ilex aquifolium, assembly GCA_951799425.1. NCBI lineage: Eukaryota > Viridiplantae > Streptophyta > Magnoliopsida > Aquifoliales > Aquifoliaceae > Ilex > Ilex aquifolium. Next base: position 15,032,793 of record OX637397.1, on the reverse strand, counting down.
ATATCTTGCTCTATGTTTAAAAATATCCGGAAAGTATCTACATATTTTATTAATTAGCAGTACGTATGATGCGTATACGATACGTATCTTCGAGTATTCGACGAGTATCGTATTTGATACAGGTACATCGACCTTGATGAAGTATCTGTGTTTTATTGGGCACTGTGCTCCAATAGCATTTGCAAAGTAATACGATAATAGTAGTTTCTCTTTGGCTGGGAGCAGAGGTTATGCTCACCATATGGAAATTCATTGCTCTTGATTTTAGCATATACAAGCTCTAAACTTGCTGTCCGATGGGACCAGAAGAAAAGTCAGAACTCCCTTACTAATGGGAACTTTCAATGTTTAACAAAGGAATGGCCCAAAGCTGTGGGTTGATAGTCAAATGCCCAGATGTTAAAATTCCCATTGCTGCACAACACATTTTCTTCAACCTCTCTACGAATTTACCTAAAAAGGGGCGGGCAAACCATAGCAAATCCAACTATCATGTATGCGTAGGTTAAATGAAAACGTGTTCCTATAGAGAGTTCTGTTATAAATAGAATTTGCCATAAAAATGGGACTCAGGTGGATCTTGAAATTTATGCAAAAGTATATTTCGTAGGAATTTTGCTGATCAACAAAAAAGAAAAATCATCAGAATTTTCCTATCAAAAGTTATTTCGTAAAGAGATTTTTGTCATTTCGTTTTCCTTCCTTATTTGTGAGGAAGAAAAGTTAAGCATTATTAAAAGAAATAAGACTATAAGTGCTAGAAAGCTCCATTTGTTTATTGAAACATTAGCAATGAGAGATTATTAAAATCATTGAAATAAAGTCGAAGTTGCTTTTTGTAATTTTGTGGATTCCTATATTCTCATGTGAACTTTTAAGTTAATTTTCCCCAGACATCTGGCTTAATGCTTTTTCATGTAGAAGGGTAAACTTATTAATGCATTTCATGCTTTCATAAGGATTTGGAGTATCAGCTTCTAGGTTGGGGTTGCCAGATACTGGACTTATTTCTTATGGAGAAATGGTGGACCAAGGGCTACAGATTACCCAAGCTGTGTCCATTCCCATCATTGGTGATGCTGATAATGGATATGGTAATGCTATGAATGTCAAGAGAACTGTCAAGGGATTTATAAGGGCTGGCTTTGCAGGACTTATTCTTGAAGACCAGGTTTGTATTATCTGATGACTTTTTTTAGCATATAATGCTTTTTGCATTAATTTACTGTGACATTTTTTCTGTTCTCCCCCTTTTTCCCTCTGCCCCCTCTATCTGGTTAAATGTGGGTCAAGTGCTTCTTGAATCAAATTTGCCTAAGGGATTTTTTCAGGGTTGCTCAATTTGTGATCATTTGAATCTAGGACTCAGAGAACAATGAAAATCTCCTTTATGGAGCATTAAAAAATTGATTTACGGTTATCATTTTGGTTCATGAATTCTTTGTCCGGTGGAGCTAGAATTTCTTGTGTGTGTGTGTGTGCGTGCGCGTGCGTGTGTGTGTGCGTGTGTGTGGTGTGGGGGGTTCATGCTGCTCCTCTATTTGTTGCTTCGGGGCCAGCATCATTTACTGGAGTGAGTTGATGTTGGATTTGATGAATCCACTTGTCAAAGAGTGGGGAATTTGGCCCACAATGTGTGTTAAGTATGGGTACTTGACTTGCCAATATCAAACCTTAAAAATTATGATCTATGCTCAGCAAACAAACTCTTCGTACTCCACATGAAATCTATTGCGTATTCAGCAAATACAGCATTTAACTTCTGGCTAGGGTGATAAACTTTAGTGGCTGTAGAATATAATATGGGAACTGTGGAACCATCTGAATTTTTCCTCTTTCTGCTGCTATGTCATGTCAACCTGACACATATGGCTGGGAATTTCAAGGGTTCAGGCAATAGCAGATGTAGTCCTTCCACGTCTCATGCTTACTTAAATAGTGTAGAAATTCAATTGAGGAACAATGAATACTGAGTAGCAATCACTACCCTTAGCATAGGTTTTGATAGCGTTCATAGCCTAGTTGTGTATATCCGGTTGCTTCTGTTGGCTCTATATCAGTTTGTAAAGGATTTACCTGAATTTATATGCAAAATTTCCTTGCAGTATTCTTACAGATTAGTTGACAGTTTGTCATTGTCATTGCAATCTCCTTTTGTTCTCCTTTTTGGTTGCCCTATTATTCATAATTCTCTAACTGCAAGGTGTCTCCCAAAGCTTGTGGTCATACACATGGCCGGAAAGTAGTATCTAGAGAGGACGCAGTGATGAGGATTAGAGCAGCTGTTGACGCTCGGAAAGAGAGTGGCTCTGACATTGTTATAGTGGCTCGCACTGATTCTCGTCAAGCAGTGTCATTAGATGAATCACTGTGGAGGTCACGGGCCCTTGCTGATGCTGGAGCTGATGTTCTCTTCATAGATGCACTTGCTTCAAAAGAAGAAATGAAAGCCTTCTGTGAAATTTCTCCTCTAGTTCCAAAAATGGTATGTATTTTTTGTATTTGGATTTTGGTGCAAATACTAAGTAATATTCTATTGGAATACAGTGTTCTTGTTTTTCTCTCCCTCTACTCATAAGAGGCAAGTTTGAATTGCTGCATAATAAAATGCTTTTCACTTCTTATTTTCTCCAGTTGCAAGATAACTTCTCATTCTAAACACCGACATATGAGCCACAGCATATGTTCTATTCTAAGCTTGTCCATCTTCTTTACTTTTTTCTTTTTGGCACACTATCCAAGTGGAAATATTCTTTCTTACACTGTAGCTTGTTTATATTTATGTTTTTATATTTGTACTTGCCCAGACTTTGTTCTTACGCCTTTATTGATAGTAAAAAACTCTATCAGGCTTATTTATTCACCTGGATTTTTTTTTATTTTCATGTAGTATTAATGATTTCCTCATGATAATAAGTAAACTCTACCCTTTGATATATCTCTTTAATTCCTGTCTAGGCCAATATGCTTGAGGGAGGAGGGAAAACCCCAATACTGAATCCAATTGAACTTGAGGATGTTGGATACAAACTTGTTGTCTATCCGTTGTCTTTGATGGGTGTTTCCATTCGTGCAATGCAGGTCAGATTTTCCTCTTTTCTTTTGGACGCAAGGGTATGCATCAAGTTTAGTTAATTTTCCTGATTTGCATGGACTTTTATAATTGCAAAATAGTTGAAATTATTAATGATAGTGAATCTCTCTGACCTGCAATGTGGCAAACTTCTCTTAGTGTCTGTTTTGCTACATATTAATAACTGTGTAAGTTGATGACTTTCATGTGCTGATTTGAGTATAAAAAGTTTTGTGAAGTATCTATATCTTAATGCATAAACTTGTAATTTGTTGGGATATGGGATTTGACATCGAGATTGGCTTCAGACCCTCAAAGCTAAAAACCTGACCAGATTACAAAAATGGCCAATGAAGATTGGTTTGAAGCAAAAATTACCATTATATTGGCGCTAATGCTTTCCTCCATTTTTTGTAATTACCTGTAAACTCATTACTTCAAACAGCCAAGGGGGAATAAAGAAAAAGAAGAAGAAGAAGAATATCGAGGGTAAAGAAAATGAAGGAGATGAGAGTGTTGGAATAAATAGTATTGAAGTATAAATACTTAAGTTATACCCTCTCCAACAGCATAAGTTTTTGGAATAGATGGTTGTTTAACATGGTATCAGAACAGGTCTTGTACTCAAATCTCACTGTCACCCTAATTATAAAAAAGATTTCCGTGTGTTAGGCCTAAAATTTAGCCTGCACGTGAGGGGGAGTGTTGAAATATAAATACTTAAGTTACACCATCTCCAACAGCTTAAACTTTTGGAGTAGATGGTTGTTTAATATATAGTTTAGGTTCTATCTTCTCTAACAACTTGAGTTTTTAGTTGATTACGAATCAACATAATATCAGAGTAGGAGGTTTGAGTTCGAAACTCGCTTAATCTAGCCCACAAGTGGGTGGATGTGTTGGAGTATATAAATACTAAAATTCTATCCTCCTCTCAAATAGCTTAAACTTTTGATGAAATGTGAATCAATAGAGAAACACTTTGAATGTGCTAACCAGTATTTGGCCGTTGAGAGGGGATCTACAAAAGGGCACTCATCCAGGCATGTCATGATTAAATGGGTACATAAGTCTTATAATCCAAAGTGTTTGGTGACTTCTGTCCTCTGTGTTTTTTACGTCAATATATTTATATTATATTTGAGAATGAAGCAATAAAAACTGCATGATGCTTATGTCCCCTTGATACAAGTCCCCAAAGTAAAAAGTAGATATAAAATGGGGTTAAATTTCAAGATTACCGTTGTTTTTCAAACGGGAACTCCGGGAAGACAGATGTTTTTCACTGAAATGTTAGTTTGTCAAAGTAAGATACTCTATGCATGCAACATTAGGGAAACATGCTTAGGAAGTAAATTGCACTGTGTCAGGGAGAATATGCTAGATTCTATATCATGCATTTTGGTCAAGGGAAACAAACAATGTTGCTTGAATTTAATTGATTCAATTTTTCAGACTCATTACTAAGTAAGAAATTTGATGACTAGCATTCAACAGACGACATATCTTGAGCTAAACATTTAAAGAGCACCGACATATTGTCTCACAATCTACACTATAAATTACTAATAAGAGGTTGGCGCACGCCATGCAAGAAGAAGGCCTTTTATGCTGGAAAGGGTTGGCCCTTATATTACCAAAAATAGACGGGCATCAATATACGTAATATAATTTTTGCCCTAATAGCTCGTGATTAACATTCCAACTATCATTTTCCTCTGGCTGGTAGTCGTAGATATTTCTCATGCCAAGATGGCAAGCCTTGCAAAATTAAAACTTTATAGTCACGTGACCTGCTGGTCAACATAGGTTTTGATTATATTCTTCCTCATCACCTGATCTTGCATAAAGTGACAATCTTTTACATGTTTGTCTCCTGAAGGGAGGAAAAACATGAAACATGAATAAGCCAGTTGCCTTGGGAAGGGTTGGCCCTTCTGATACAAAATATCCCTTGCTACATCACAGTACTTAATGTTTACAATGAATAAAGTATGTTACTAGTATACCCTTGCATAAGAGGGGGCATTACCAGCCAGTGGAGCAGTGGTCAAAATTCAACCCAAAATTGAGGCAGTGGGATCAAAACATGAGGGTAGTCACTTTGTGCAAATAATGTTAAAGGTAGTATTTGTATCCAATCCACATTGCACACCACCCCAATTATTGGAGACTATACGGGGGAGAAATTTCATACCTCTATTATAGTGCAAAAGATTTGAATGACTGACCACGCAAGTGAAGGTGCACCTTCCCTCTAGCAAAGCAAACAAACTACCACAAATCAGGGTTTGACTGGTTAGAGGCACTCCGATGCGTAAGTCATCCAAAGTTAAGCTATCAATTGGCAGTGAAAGAAGTGCACCTTTGACCTAAGCTCATTTGATATTTATGTAAATTATGATCAAAGAGACAAAGAAGAAGAGATAGGACAGAGTACAAAAGAAATAATATTATTCAGTACCTCATGTCTGTGAAACAATCTTAACCTAAATTACACAATAAAAGTCCTTATATAGTAAGGCAACATAGAATAAACTACTCCTAATATTACTCCTCTAACACCCCATCAAACTCATGATATGGTGGAAAACATCAAGAGTTTGCCAAGAAGCAAACGAAAACGTGTGATGGCGTGAGATTTCATAAAGAAATCTGTTATCTGTATAGTGGAAGGACGAAAGGGGAGAGTGATGGTGTCTAGCTGAAAATGATGACGCACAAAGTGGCAATCAGTTTCAATGTGCTTTGTACGCTCATGGAAGACCGAGCTGTGAGCAATTTGAATAGCATTGGTGTTGTCACAATACATAAGAGTAGGAGAAGGAGTAGATTAAATGCCAAGATCAACAAATAGGCCATCGTAATCACACTATCTCAGCTGTGGTAGATGTCACAGCACAGTACTCAACTTCAGCAGAAGAACGAGCAACGATAGTCTGTTTCTAGCTTTTTCAAGAAATAAGAGAATCACCAAGAAAAAAATTGAAATCAGTGGTGGACTTACGATCCATAGAATCACCAGCTCAATAAGCATATGAGTAAGTCCTAAGTTTCATAGAAGAGGAGTAAGAAAATAATAAACTCTAATATAGAGTACCACAAAGATATCGAATAATGCAAAGAATAGCAACCTAGTGAACAGTGATAGGTGAGGCAACAAGACTAACAACATGAATAGCACGAGAGATATCTCGGTGAGTAACTGTAAGATATACTAGACTCCCCACAATAGTGCGATAGATGGTAGGATTAGGTGAAGGAGCACCATCTGAGGAGGAATACCGAACATTGAGTTCTAAGGGAGTCAATTGTCTGATTATCTGATAACGAGCTTGCTGAATAACATCCAATGCATACTTGGATTGAGAGAGAAGATAACATTTGGGATAGGAAGCAACCTCAATATCCAAGAAATATTGAAGTTAACCCAAATCTTTCATCTCAAAGTGATCTTGCAATTAAGTTTTTAATAGTCTGATTCCAATGATATCATCACCGGCAATTGGTTCTATTTATCTCTTGCTTTATATCATCAACATAAAGAGAATAATAGAACCAGAGGAAGTGGACTGTAGAAGGAGAGTAGAGTCATGATCACTAGCACGGAAATTTAAGTCACAAATGACTTAGGAGAACTTGACAAACCATGCCCTAAGAGCCTGTTTAATTCCATATAATGCCTTATGAAGTCTATATACTTTGCCGAAACTGTGGGTTAAGTCGTCATAAAAACCTCTTCAGACAAGTCTCCATGGAGAAAAGTATTTTTCACATCTAATTGAGACAATAACCATTGACGAACGACAGCTATAGCAATCACAGTGCAAACAATGGTCATCTTGGCGACTGTAGCAAAAGTTTCGTCATAGTCTAACCCATAATCATGAGCAAATTTCTTGGCTACTAATTGAGCCTTATACCTTTCCAACAAACCATCCGATTTGATTTTGATCTTATAAACCCACTTATAGCCAATAGTGCGTTTGTCAGGAGGTAAAGAAACTATGTCTCAAACATGGGTCTTATGTAAGGCAAATAGCTCCTCATCCATACCTCATTGCCAAAGTGGATCAAGTATAGCCTTCTTATTGGAGGTGGACTCAAATAGAGAGTGAATAAAAGCGAGAAAAAAACAAAAATCAGAAAAATAACAAGAGTTAGAGAAACCAAACATATCAGGACATTTCTACAGTGTCAGAACCTGATTGAGTGACAAGAGGAGAAGAACGAGACACGGCATTCGTGGAAGAGACAGCAGGAATCTTGCAGACATAAGTATGTACAATAGAGGGACGAGTAACAGACAAATTAGAAGAAGAAGATGATGGCAAATCAGACACAGTTATATCACTAACATATGTATCACGGGGAACATCAACAGGAAATGGATCAATGTAAATAAAATTAGATTTATGCGCAGATGAAGAACAAAATGGAATAAAAAAAAAAAGGAATATGCTCCATAAAAATAACATGGTGAGAGTCAAAGTTTATGGGTAACAGGATCATAGCAACAATATCATTTTTTACCCTCAACATAACCAAGAAAAATTCATAAGATTGATTGAGAAAAAATTAGGTGGTTTACCATATAATTTTTCAAATGGGGAGACATTAGAAGTAAGAATAATAAGAATGCAATTAATCAAATGAATTGTTGTGAGAACTACGTCACCCTAAAAGGGGCTGGGGATATCTGCTGACAGTAAAAGAGAGCAGATTGTCTCTATAATGTGTTGGTGTTTGCGCTTAGCAACACCATTCTGTTTAGGTGTATCACTACAAGAAGATTAATAAGTAGTACCATCAGATTTGAACAAATCCTGAAAGGAGGTAAGATAATATTCACCTCCTTGATCACAACGAAAGCATTTGATGACAAAAGAATACTAAGTGCGTACCATAGCACGAAAAATAATGAATATAGAAAAGAATTCAGAATGTCGTGTCATCAAATATACCAAACAGTACCTGGTATAATCATCAATGAAAGAAACGTAATATCTGGACCCTCCTTGTGTAAGAATGGGAATAGATCCCCATATATCAGAATGAATAAGATCAAATGGTGGAAGGGAACTATTGATACTTTTATTGAAAGGTAATGCAGTAGATTTAGCTAACTTGCATCCATTACAATCAGAAATGTCACGACAATTCAAATTACCCAAACTGCTAGTAGGAACTAGAAACTTCAAATAAAAACTAGATGACTCTAACTCAAATGAAAAGAAGATAAATTAACAGTACAGGCAACAATATTGAGAATATGAAGCTTCTTCAATACATATAGTCTTCCCTTTCTACGACCGGTCCCAATTAACTTCTTGGATCGTGGATACTGTACAATACAACCAGAGGAAGAGATATGAACCAAATATCTAGAATCAAATAGTTAACTAATTGAAATGAAATTTGAAGTAAGTTAAGGAATGTAATAGACATCTAAAAGTGTAAGGTGGGAAGATATAATTGCTCTGACACCAGTTAAAGACATTTGAGTGTTATTAGGAGCAAGTACAAATACAGATGGAGGAGAGACAATGATGTAAATAAAGAAGAATTACCAATCATGTGATGTGTGGCACCCGAGTCAAGATCCAAGCGGTTCGAGATATACCTGAAGGACCTGAAGTGAATGAACTTCTGAGAGAGAAACTGTGAGAGCTCTAGGTTGATGGAGATAGAGAAGCTTCTGCAACTGGATTGTAATCATAGTCAAGTTGGGAGCTAATGAGACTGACTCATCCACAGTAGGTGCAAAACAGTTGTATGATGTTCTTTGGGCTTAAATGACTGATATTAGAGTAGTAATATTAGGAGTAGTTTAGTCTTTTAGTTTATTCTATGTTGCTCTACTATATAAGGGTTTTTATTCTATAATTTAGGTTGAGGTTGTTTTCACAGACATAAGGTACTGAATAATATTATTTCTTTTGTACGTTGTCCTTTCTATTCTTCTTTTTCTCTTTAATCATAGTTTATATGGTATCAAAACGTGTTACGATTCCTAATACAAAAATACATCATAAAAGCCAATAGAAAATTTTTGAGTGAGAGAACCGAGGCTGACATCAACATTGGTTGCGATGGCATCATGATGACATCATCAATCCAGAGAAAGAACCTTAACCTAAATTACACAATAAAGGCCCTTATATTAGGGCAACATAGAATAAACTACAGGACTAAACTACTCCTAATATTACTACTCTAACAATTTATAGGAGTATATTTTAATTTTGGGAGAATTACACCTAAACTTCCTAAGGTTTGTTACTTAATCACTCAGATTCCCTAACATTTGAAATATTATAGACAAACCCCCTAAAATTTGTACGTGCATAATATTTAGACCCCTGCCGTCAATGTTTGTTAGTATATCCTTTAGTAAATTACGCTCAGACCCCCTGAAGTTTTTAGACGTATAATATTTAGATCCCTCAAGCTTAAAATGTTATATTTAGACTAAAAATACTCCAATCAAAGATAAAATATCAAAAAATTTATTTTATAACCAAAATTTATGTTCTATTATATCATTTATTGAAATAAAATCAAAAATAAAAAATTAATTTTTTCTTAAAAAATCGTAATTAGTATACAATTATACTATCTATTAATAAACTAAAAAATCAAATAAGGGGTTTAAGTCATTCATAATAGAATATGAATTTTACAATTAAAATTCGTGTTCTATTATGTCATTTATTGAAATAAAATCAAAAATAAAAAACTCATTTTTTCTTAAAAAATCATAATTAATATACAATTATAGTATCTATTGGAATAAAACTAAAAAATCAAACAAGGTGTCAAACTGTAATGGACACAATATCTTCTAGCTTTAATTGGGGTAATTTGGTCGTTATTCCAATAGATAGTATAATTGTATACTAATTATGATTTTTTAAGAAATATTAGATTTTTATTTTTGATTTTATTTCAATAAATGTCATAATAGAACATGAATTTTGATTGTAAAATTTAAAATATTTGATGTTCTATTTTTTATTGGAGTATTTTTAATCTAAGTATTACACGCTTACAAACTTTAGGGAGTCTGAGTGTAATTTACTAACGAAAATTGACTGCAGGGGTCTAAGTATTATATGCGTACAAACCTCAAGGGGTTTGTGTGTAATATTTCAAATGTCAGGGGGTCTGAGTGATTAAGTGACAAACCTCAAGGAGTCTGAGTGTAATACTCCCTTCAATTGTTTAGGATATAGGATCATGACTAAAATAGAGTGACACCTATTGTTTACCCAGTTTTTTTCCAAATTCATGATTGAAACTTTCTAGGTTTCCTTTCCCATTAGTTGATTTTTTAGGTCACATATTTATAATGTGCACCTTCAAAATAAGTAGTTTCCTTACTAGTTGAATACATAGTTATTAGTATCATATGATACGCGATACGTATCGTACGATACGTCACGATACACCTGAAAAACGATACGTATCGTGTCTCTGTATCGTTTTTGCACCGTATTATACGATACATGATACGATACGATACGTGACGATTCTTTTTTTTTTTTTTTGGCTGAAATGATATTATTTTACCCTAAGACTTATTTTTAAATTACTAGCCAGTGAAAAAACGTCGTTTTAGTGGTTGTGGTTTAAAAAAATAAAAAAAAAATGTTGTTAATGTTATTCAATTGAGTTCAAAATTCCTGATTAATATTAAAGTTGTTCAGACAGTTGATGTTAGAAGTTTGAATTAGAGGTCTTTGCATTTTGATATTACTAAACTATGTTGGGAACTTGAATAGTTTGTGGAATATTAATGAAATGTTATATTATTATGAGTTTATATTTTTTTTACAAAGGTATATATATATATATATTTTATTAATAATTATTTAAAAATTAAATTGCGCGTATCTTACGATACACGATACGATACACTATTTTTTAAAAACGATACGCCTTCCGATACACGATTTGACAACTATGGTTGAATATGATTGCCTTTGGTCATTAACAATAGCTTAGCTATCCTTTGCTCGGATGGACCTAGTTGTTAGCCATGGAATTGCGGAATCAAAGTTACACTCGAGCACTAATTCATTCAAGTCTCTCCCTTGCACTTGCTCAGTTTGTAATAACTACTTGAGCGCTTTGTAGACCGAACCGTCTAGTGCGGGCAATTCCAATTCTGGTTGACTGACTCCCATGTCTGTTCAATTGGACCACATTTGTTTGGTTGGACCTTCTTTGGCTCGGCTAGGAATCTGCTTTTACCAGATTGTCCCTCCTCATTTTTTATCACGCGTCTCATACCACATGCCCTGATTAAATGGTTCAATCATGCAATCAATCATGCACAGAGATATTGTGAACCCCTTCAAAGTCTAAAGTGATAAAATTCTTTAAACATAATGCCTTCCAGATTGTCCCTCCTCATTTTTGTCACGCGTCCCATACCGCGTGTCCTGATTAAATGGTTCAATCATGCACAAAGATATTCTGAAGTCAAATTGGGATGTACTACAGTATAAATAGGAATTGTTTAATTATCTGAAGTCAAAAAATCTGCATTTGCATGATCTAGTAAGTCAGATTGGTAATGTCATCCTCTGAGTAATGTCCATATTCAATCATATATAGGTTGTGAAGTGTTCTTTGACTCAACTCACCTATGCTGGCGTCTGCTGATTTTGGTCTTTTCAAGAGTGTTACTCTTGTTGTGCAACTTATATATTCTGAAATATTATTTCAAAGAGCTGGTGAGTAACATTATTAATTATCTGCAGGATGCATTGACAGCCATTAGAGGAGGTCGTATACCGCCTCCTGGAAGCATGCCATCTTTCGAAGAAATTAAAGAAATTTTAGGTTTCAACACCTATTATGAAGAAGAGAAGTTGTACGCTACTAGGACCAGTCAACAATCTTCGCAGAGAGGTTGGTAAAATTTAGGCCATTTTATTGCGAGGCAATTCCATCTTTCATACATAATGTTTTCATTACTGAGGTTTCCACCTAAGTAAGTTTGGTTTCAGTGGGGCTGCTAATATTGAGGCCATCGTTGAATGCTGTATCAAATTGTTATACCAGTAATTATCTCACGAATTTTCTTTAATTTATATTATTCTATGGCCAAGGAACTAAATTTGTTTTGAAGATCAAAAGTTTCTGTTTGCATGAGACCGAAACAAATTAGTGATTAAATATCCAAATTCCTATGTTTTGAGGTGTTTCGATCAATGTTTTGGAAATACGTTTCTAAATTTTCTTTCTTTGTTTCCATCCCTTTTCCGAATTGTTTTTGGAACATTCTTGAACCGTTTCTGTTTGTGAATTGATCAAAACTATGTACCGAAATAAAATTTTGCACCTTGCTTATGGCTCTGATCTAGATTTTGTGTTGCACACAAGTCTTTCTTAAGCCGAACCAATACAGTACCATGACAAAACAAAGTGTAGAAATGGAGCTATTTCCTGGCTTCTTTTTGGGCTTTGGTGACTAAGGAATTTGAGAATATTCTCTCTTTTTTTCATTACATTAAGTTGGACGACATCTTGTGGAAGATAATTTTGAATTCTTGGTGGTCCCTTCTATTGTTTTTTGTATTAAATGTAATAGGGTTGACTACTTGTCACCTTTGATCAAATAATATTAATTTCGGCTATCAATGAAACGTTTTGTTTCTTATAAATTGAAAAAAAAAAATAAGGTACTCTTTGGAGAGTACATGTTGGTAACAAACATGTCAGCATTCTATAATATGTTTTTCTGTAAAGCCTGAATGGTAAAGAATATCTGAATCTGCACTATTCTCCAATGATATGAAACTATGAAAGAGGGTTATGTTGGTCTGCATTGAGGTCAAGATGTGGTCAGATTGAATTTTGAAGTTTCTCTTTGTATATTAACCCAACTTTATTTGAGCATAGGCCTCTATAGGCATCCAGTCCCCTTTCTTAATTTCTGTAAATATTAGGTTATTTCTCTGGAAGCAGCAATATATACAGTATTCAACAGGGGGCCCAAGATGATGCAGAGCAAAGAGGTCAAAGTCCACAAGAGCCTGTGATTGAAGTGATAACTCCTGACGTGTACAATAACTATGGTGCAGATGGTCCAAAGTTTCCTTTTTCAGGGATATGGTCTCGGACATTGAGAGTAAAGATTACTGGACGAGATGGATTTGAAAGACTCGATGTCCGGATTCCTGTAAGTCGTCTATCCTCTTTCAAATTACCACACTTCTGATTTAACCATTTGCCTGGAATAACTGTGTGCCGAGCTCCAAAATGATCCACTCAATTTTGGATTTGACAATAGTTTTCACTGCAAGTAGCAGCCATAATTTTCTCTGATCAACCAACGAAAATTTTGTATCTATTCAATATATTTTTCTGTATATTATTTTTTGGAGAAAATATTTTGAACGTGGACAAGTCATGAGATGCATTGACACTTTTTTGAACACAAATCAGTTCAAAAAAGCCCTTGTCCCAACAGCTTAGGGATGGTTATGCGATTCACTTTTATTCTCTGTCTAATGGCCATTGACTTTTCTTCTTTAAATAAGTTAATCCACTTCTTTTGGGCATGATAATATGTTAGCAATTTATTCAAGATGTTTGGCCGAACCACTATCTCTTTCTTGATCTAATTAGATGCTTGCTTTTTCCCAACAGCTTGATAAAACTTAAAATGATTTTCAATCTCGTGAAAATCTTGGAAAATAATATGATCTACAACATTTCTTTCTTTCATTCTTTCCTTTTCCCTTTTTCCTATTTATTTTCTTTTGGTTTTACATTTGGGTTGGAGGGAAGTGGTTGCAGTGTTGTAAGCCACGATACTATTTGTATAATGCATTACAATCGTTCTTTGGATAAGTTTCCCCTCTTAATTGTGTCATGTTTTGCCATGTTGTTTAACCTTAACTGGCTTCTTAACTTTCCTTTTGCTTTCCTTTGTATCATTGATGTGGATACAAGACACATTTATGTGCTGAGATGTAGTAAATTCTTAACCTAAGGAATATACATGTCTAAAGCATGGCAACTTACACATGTATATGTCACATGTATTTTTGCATATATCTTTTCCCCTGATCTGTGGACATTTATACAAGTTTACATTCCATACACAATACCCTTCCCAATGCTAGTTTTGTCAGAGTCAAGCTGAAAAACTCTTGAAGTACTCGTGAATTGCTAAGACTCAGCTTGTTTAGGCTTGTTCACTTAGCCAAACAGGTAAGGTCAAGCCTTTTCAAACTTTAGTTTTGTCGAAGTCAACCTTGAACATACCTAAGCTTGTCTTGGTTTAGCCCGTAATCAGGTATAATAACTACTTATGATTTTCCCTTTCCTCATTCTTTTAAACTCACGGAGTCTTGGCATATGTGGTCAAAATATGTGTACTACTGTAGACAAAATATAGTTTATTGCAATCTAAGTACTTTATATGACACACACTGATATACTGATGTCATGTCTGGCAACCTTTTACTTGAGATAGATGTGAGTGAAAAGGGATACAAACTAAGTGTAGAGCCCCCATATATATAGTCAAATAATAAAGGTACAATAAGTATAAATTAGGAAAAGGAAAACCCTAATAAACTAGGAAACGGTAAAACCCTAATAAATTAGGAAATAACTCCAACACTCCCCCTCAAGTTAGGCGCAAAAATATCAACTAAGCCAAGCTTGACAACCGAGTCCTGAAGAATGGATAGAGTGACAGGTTTTGTGAAAACATCCGCAACCTGATCACTGGTCCCCATAAACAACGGAGTGACAATACCACAGCGAACCTTCTCCCGAAGAAAGTGAACATCAATCTCTATATGCTTCGTTCTCTCGTGTAGTACAGAGTCAGAAGCGAGCTGAATAGCAGATCGATTATCACAATATAATGTGGATGGAGAAGTCACTAAAAATCCCAACTCGCCAAGAATCGATCATAACCAGATAATCTCACACGTGCCAAGTGCCAGTGCCCGATACTCTGCCTCTGCTGACGAGCGGGAGACAACTGTCTGTTTCTTGCTCTTCCAAGAGATAAGATGAGTCCCTCGAAAAGCACAGAAGCCCGTAGTAGATCGACCGTCACACGCTCCCCCATAATCTGAATCTGAATAACAAGCTAGAGAACCAGTCTGAGATCCTGATGCATAGAACAACCCAAGTCCAGGACAAGACTTGAGGTACCGAAGAATATGATAAACTGCATCAAGATGAGGCTGACACGGCCTGTGCATGAACTGACTAACTCGGCTGACAGCGAATGAAATGTCTGGTCTAGTGTTGGCTAGGTAGATAAGTCTACCTACCAACCTTTGATAAACAGTCGGATCTCTCAACTCCTTACCTTCAGCAGTAAGCTTCAGGTTTGGAATCATGGGTGATGATGCCGGTTTGCACCCCAGCATCCCAGTGTCTGAGAGAAGATCCAGAACATACTTTCTCTGAGAAAGAACAATACCCCTGCTGCTACGGGCAACCTCAATCCCAAGAAAGTATCGCAGAAATTCAAGGTCCTTCACATCGAAGGCCTTCCCAAGGTCTACCTTGACCTGCGCAGTCCCAGAAATATCATCCCCAGTAATAATAATATCATCAACATATACCAAAAGGATGACACACTGTCCAGAAATATTCCGTCGAATAAAGCAGGTATGATCAGAATGACATCTGGTGAACCCCAAACGTACGACTACATCACTAAAACGAGAGAACCAGGCTCGTGGTGACTGTTTCAGTCCATAAAGAGACTTACGCAGTCGACATACCTTTCCATCATACTCCCCCTCACCACGAAAGCCCGGTGGTGCATCCATATAAATAATCTCATCCAGATCACCGTGAAGAAACGCATTCTTCACATCTAACTGATGAAGAGACCAAGAGTTCTCCGCAGCTAGAGAAATAATCAACCGAACAGTAGTCAATTTTGCCACGGGGGCAAATGTAGCACCAAAATCACGACTTGGTACCTGAGTAAAGCCTTTCGCCACAAGTCTAGCCTTGTGACGATCAATAGTACCATCCGCAAGAAACTTCAGGGTGTAAACCCATCGACAGCCAACAGGCTTCACCCCTAAAGGTAAGGAGACAAGGTCCCATGTATGATTACGCTGAAGAGCGTCCATCTCCGTCTGCATGGCAAGAACCCACTGGGGCTCCCGCATAGCCTCTGAAACAGAGCGAGGAACCGGCGTATCTGATAAGGCCATGCTATAAGCTCGAAATGTAGGAGACAGATCACCATAAGAAACATAAGCAGAGATCGGATATAAACTCTTGGCGGTCCAACCATAACGAACAACTGGACGGCGATCACGCCGCGGATAACGGTGTCCTAAATCATCATCCTCCACTGACAATGTCTCATCAGGCAAAGTAACTGGCTCAGTACCTGCAATCTCATTAGTACTAACAACAGGTGTATCAATATGCTCAACGAACTGAGAAGTATTACCTGCATCGCCTGAGGTAGAGGGGACATCAGCAGGGGGATGAGAGCGAGGGCGACGAACATAAACCTGCAAAGGAAGAGAGGTGGGTAACTCTGTACTATCAGAGATAAGTGGTGCTGGAGGAGGAGAGACTGATGACTCTGTAGTGATACTGACCAATGGCTCTGACTCCTGTGGTAATGGAAAATCAAAGGGAGTATCATCAACTGGAGGGGAAGACACAGGAATGGAAGAAAAATAAGGAATATGCTCAAGAAAGGTAACATCTAGACTATGATACATACGGCGCCTGATAGGATCATAACACCGATACCCCTTAGACTGATGACAATAGCCCACAAAGACACAACGAATCGCTTTATCATCAAGCTTATGGCGAGTAGGAGACCGATCCTGAACAAAACATGTGTAGCCAAAAACACGAGGGGGGACCGGAAAAAGTGTCCGTTCAGGGAATAAGACCTGTAAGGGAGCCCTATGCTGAAGAACACGACTCGGTGTACGATTACACAAAAAAGTAGAAGTCAAAACAGTAAAATGCCAATAAGATTTTGGTACCCCCATACCTCTAAGCATACAACGTACCATCCCTATCAAACTCCTATTTTTCCTTTCAGCAACTCCATTTTGCTCAGGAGTATATGGACAAGTGAGCTGCTGAAGGATACCCTGAGAAGAAAGGTGAGAGACACTAAGGCATCAGACACATATTCTTTGGCATTATCCGAACGAAGAGCACGAACAATGACATCGAATTGTGTTTTAATCATCTGGAGAAATTGAGTGATGACAGGGAGTACATCAGACTTCCTATGTAAAAGGTAGACCCAAGTACAACGGGTGTGGTCATCTATAAATGTTACATAGTATCGAGCACCTGACAGAGCAGTAACAGGAGAGGGTCCCCAAATATCAGAGTGTATTAGGTCAAATGGTTTGGGTGACTGGTGCATGCGAGGAATATAACTGGTCCGAACATGTTTTGATAGGGAACATATAACACAGTCAAGTTTACCACTAACACAAGCTTTGCTCAAATCAGGAAATAACATACATAAATATTTAAAATTTGTATGCCCAAAACGGTCATGCCACAACTGAACAGTTTGTGATGAAAAATCATAACGACAAGTACTAGGTAAAATACTAGCATGCAAGGTAGGAACAGATAAAGACAAAGCAGGTGATGGAGGAGGTGGAGAAATTGTTGAAACCGGAGGTGGATCGCCTAGATAATACAATCCATCTCTCTCATGTCCCCTGATAATAATCCTCCTGGTACTCAGGTCCTGCAAATAACACGAATCAGATAAGAACACAACCGCACAGTGAAAATCTCTGGCTAACTGATGTACAGATAAAAGATTCATGGCCAGCTTTGGCGCATGAAACACCGAACGTAATGTAAAACCATTTGGGAGACGAACTGTACCCCTACTAACAATAGGAGCATGTGTACCATCTGCTAACTGAACTTGAGTATGTAACTGCTCGTCAAAAGAGGCGAAATGATGGGCCTCACCTGTCATATGACCATTAGCACCCGAGTCCAGCATCCAAAGGGGAGACGGACTGGCGCAAGTATGAAATGCACGAGGTATACCTGTACTAGTCGCAGCAGTAGTAGTCGAACCTTGAGAAGTCAAGGCTGACATAAGTGTGTCCAATCGAGAAGTGATAGCATCCATATCACTCTGCCAAGGAGGAGCAGTAACAATAGTAGCAGGAGCAATGACTGTAGGTGGTGGTGCCTCAACAATGGCAGCAGTACGGCTGCGAGGAGGAGGCTTAAGCTCCGGATGGAGCTTCCAGCAGGTAGCCCTCAGATGTCCTAATCGGCCACAATAATAACACTGACGAGAATCCCCATGTCTACGCTGATGTGGGGTACCCTGACAGCACTGGATCGAATGCTGTCGATCCCTATATCCAGTATAAGTACTAGCAGATGTCTCAACAGTAGGGGTCTCAACTCCCTCAGTAGTAGTCATATCATTAATAATACTAGGGCACCCGTGACAGAAAAACAACTCTAAAATAAATAGAGGGATAAAATAAGGGAGAACAATATACCTCCAGTCGAACAATAGCGACAGATAAAGAAGGTCCAGAAAGCTCCCAAATAATCAGGTCACGGTGCCCAAAAATCCAGTAAATATAAAAAAAATGGATCTACTGCATCAAGAGCAGATTAACGGAGGAGAGGATCCGCTCCCTCCTAAAAACGTCCTAGGACAAAGCCACAACGAAGAACGCAATTCGGCAGTGGGCTGTACAATTATCCAGCAGTAGGAGTCCGATTTAATAAGACTTTCGGTTTAATATGTCTACTGTTATTATTTTATGGGCAGTGGGCATAGACTTTCGGTTGTGTATTTGGAAGTTTCGGTTGTATAGAGGCAGTCGGTTTCTTGGTTTCTCGGTTTGATTGGGCACCGTGGGCTGTCGGTTTGCAGCTGAAGGTGGGTTCGGTTTTTGCTGGTTCTGTTAGTTTGCTGGGCAGTCGGTGATGTTGATTTAATATGGGCTGTTCGCTTCGGCTGTTCGGTTTTGCTGGTTCTGCTGGTTTGCTGGTCAGTCGGTGCTGTGGGTGGGCAGTCGGTGGATGCTTGTTTGATTTATGTTGGTCGGTGCTGGGTATGCTGGTCGGTGGTTTAAGGCTAGGCAGTGAGGTGCTGGTTTGCTGGTCGGTGATTTATGTTGGGGGTTATGGCAGTACGCTGGTCGGTTTGTGGAAGATGATGGAGAAAGTTAAGGTTAGGGTTTGGGTTTGGGTTTGGGTATGATGGCTCTGATACCAACTTGAGATAGATGTGAGTGAAAAGGGATACAAACTAAGTGTAGAGCCCCCATATATATAGTCAAATAATAAAGGTACAATAAGTATAAATTAGGAAAAGGAAAACCATAATAAACTAGGAAACGGTAAAACCCTAATAAATTAGGAAATAACTCCAACACTTTTCATATTACATCTTTTGACTCTTTAAATTTTGGTTTCATATTTGAAATTCTGAAAACATGGTATGACAGGCAGTTGGTTGAGATTAAAGTTCCTGAATGTTATACGCGTAACGACGAAGTTCAACGTTGATTAGGAATTTTTAATTTAGTTGAAGCTCGGTTGATCAAGCTTCGTATATGTTACTTCAGTTTCTTGAAGTTACAGAGTGCTGATATTGTTATATTAAAACAATGCATAAGCCATGTGTATATGATTACCATGATGTTCAGGTGTTTGACAGGTCGGATATTTATGTGGCTCCTCTAGGAGCATCCACGTTCTTAGTTCTTTACATTGTTTGAGATTATCTATTGAGTTCCCAATTTTTTGTACCACCAAATTTTTGGCATATCCATATTCATCCTTCTGGTTTTGTAGAGTGTATGCAAGTTATTGTTCTTATAAAACCTATAAAAAATCTTGCATGCCTGCAAATGATTATTATGGTAATCTGTAGCACACATTACCCTTGTGCAATACATGTATTCAAACAACTAGAGTTGCAAATTTGATGGGGTTTGTGTGCATAATTTATCCACCTCGATGATCAGCTGCTTGTAAACTGGAAAATTCCAAAGATGTGTAATCTATGTCGGTCCCCTTTCTGTTATGTCAGATCTTCTTCTCTACATAACATCTTATTGTCAAGTGTATTGAACATAAATTTGAGGTCTCCCAATGATGTTCTTGTCATCCATATGCAATGCATTGATGGACGTGTGTGATAAATTCAATCAAGATGGAGATACTGGAACTTTGTTGGAACGTGTTCATATAAATGTTGCTTACCTTGCACGAATATTGTTATGGTACTAAAATTTATTTAAAAAAATGACCACCTTGTTTTTCAGGCTGGATTTTTGGAAGGAATCACAAATATAGTTCCAGGTATTATGTCTTTTTATTAAACCCGATGGAAAGCATGTGTTTGTAAATAATTATCTTGGTTGGATGGCAGAAGAATGATGCATGTTTTTTGTACACAGCTTTGGGTGGTGTGAACCTCAAGGCACTGTTGGATGATGCTGCTTTAGAAACAGGAGGGAAGGTGCTGTTAGATTTTAATGACACAATGGGTGACAGAATCCAAGTCTTTCTGGAGTAGCTGATGGACTTCACAGACTCATATTTAAGGTACCATTGTTTCGAAAACTGTTTAGTCCTTCATATAATACAAAATTAATTGATGAATGCTAACTTCTACGCGGAATACGTAAATAGGGCACCGTACAAATTCCTCAAAAAGCTTTGATATTTCTTGTTGAAATGAATATCCTGAACCAACTTTTTGGTTAGGTGTTTTAAGGCCAATTGTTAAAGTCAATGGATGCCTTGCAGAGAGTGAGGGGGATCTAAACCCCCCCCCCCCCCCCCCCCCCCCAAAAAAAAAAAACCAAAGAAACCAAAAGACAGTCAAAAGAGGGAGGGGGCCCTCCTTTCGTTATGGTTTTGATCGTTTTTGTATGTTTATTTACTTCTTTTAAATATTTATGTTGACAGTTACACACTGCAATCTCTTACTGCAATTATGTTCAATCATGTTGGGATCGATCTTATATTATAAAGCATCCACAAGTGGTAGTGGGTTATGAAAATAAGTCATCTAACTTCAGCCGCTGTTGGCATTTAAAATTGATCAACTCAAAACAAAGAGTTATCCCAAGACTCCCACCTCGGTTACTAGTTTTGACGTATTTCAAATTGATCAAATTCTAGAAAGCATGGTCCCCAGTTACATATATGAAAAATATGACTGTGTCATAGGCAACACAAGGTACTCAGAAGTAAGCTCATGTTGCTTATAAGGGCATCTCCAATGTTGACCCAAACTTAAACTCAAATTTGAGTAAAAATGTGTAAAAAGCTTGATTTGGTATGGCCTTGTCCAATGGGTAAAACCAAATTTGTACTCAAACCTTTTTTTAAATTCTCATATTGTCTCAAAACTCATTTCTTTAATTTTTTTTCTGTTGAAATGGTGCCCTCTGGTTTCACGGGAATAAGCAGATCTTCAACTTCCATGGCGAAGATCTGGTTCATTTCTTTAAACAAGATTCTCATTTTTTGAAGATGGAGGAGAATGAGTTTTTGATTGAATGGATTAAAACTCTTATCTTCTGTTAGAAAGGGAAAACAAAAGTGAAAAAAAAAAAGATGGCAGTATCTTATCAGATCTGAAGGGGAGTTTTCCCAATCCCTCTGTCTTGTAGAGCACCGCCCGAAGTTGAAATCGGCTTCAAGCCCCGAATCCAGAGAGGCAGTGGGGGTCGGGTGAGTGGGTGGATGGATTTAAAGCAAGAGTGAGATATAGAGGCAGTGGGCTGGGTGGGTTATGGCAAACGGTGATTGGTGGGCGAGAACAGGGATGGGAGAGAGAGAACAGGGATGGAAGAGGGCTTTTTTTTAGTAAAAGATTTGGTTCTCCCTCAATTTGAGTTAAGAAATGAGTTTCTTTTGTTTTGGTATTAGTTTGAATCAAAGGTTGGATAGAGTTTTTGGGGTTTTTTTACCCAAATTTAAATTTGAGTTTGGTTTTGAGTAAGGAGTGGAGATGCCCCTAACTATAGCAATTCTAAGGAAAACATTGATCTAAGTACTTTGATATTATATTGTTTAAAAGAGTAGGACATCATACCTTCTACTGGTTTAAAGCATCACACTTTCTTTAGAAAATGGGGTATTGACCACACTTTCTACTGGTATAAACGCATTTTTTAAAAATCTTGATTGCTGGGAAAAAGTTATTAAAAACCATGCTTTCTAACAAAAGTAGGGCTGTTAGCCATACTTTCAATAAGTGTCATAGTTTGATAAATAAGTTTAAAAGTG
This sequence comes from Ilex aquifolium, assembly GCA_951799425.1. Taxonomy (NCBI): domain Eukaryota; kingdom Viridiplantae; phylum Streptophyta; class Magnoliopsida; order Aquifoliales; family Aquifoliaceae; genus Ilex; species Ilex aquifolium. The sequence goes on along the minus strand of OX637397.1, from coordinate 15,010,430 downwards.
TCGTACTTTGGTTATTTTGTTTGAAAAGTCCTGTAGATTGATACTTAATTCGTATTTCCTCACTGTTCAGAACATTTCAGCCATTACATCTTTTCTACTTACAACTAAATGGATCCATTTTTTTTAAGAGCTAAAATCTAGATTGTGCCTGTACTGGCCTGTTTTCACTTGCAGTGAATGAGTGGGGGGACTATAGCAGCGCTTTCTCACAATTGGAAGGAGCTAGCAGTGTGTAACAGGTGATTTTCATCCCGGTGGCCCGATCACTTTAAGCTTCCTCCCTTCTGTCTTGGAGATTCAGATCAAAATTACATGTTTGATGTTGTTGTGAACGACTTACAAATTATTATTTGAAATCCATCGTATCGCTAGATTCCTATATAAGGTTCCGACTCCTATCACTTCTATACAGGCAATTTAGGTACCAAGGTTTTGTACGACAGAATCCGAATGTGTGTATTGTACTGACTCTTAACTTGGTCCAAAGTTTGGGGTGTAGATTGCCAGAAAAGATTAGGATATCAAAAGTCTTTGATTCGTGTATAGGATGAAATGAGATTAAACAATTAATGTTAATCTATTTTATAATGGTAATAGTAATTAATTATTTATTTATTTTATCCTATTAATCAGTGCATAACTCTCTAGTTTATAAATGTACTCTTGTTATTTCAAATATCAATACTAGCAATGGCTTATTTAATATTACTATTACTATTAAAGGGAGAGACACAACGAAGTTCGAACCACCAATCTTAAAAGACTAGCAATGGTGGCGATAACCATTAGATCAGCCACTAACCTCATTGGTTTCTAAGTGGCAAGAAGCATGACCTAATGGTGTAGTGCATAGTCCAAGCCTCTAAACTGCAAAAAAAAAAAAAAAAAAGAAAAAAAAAAAAAAAAAAAAAAAAGCATATGTAGAAGTAAAAAGCACATAACAAAATTCTATTATAATATACCTTAATATTTGAAACATGACAGAGTCCAAAAACTCGTGTCAACTTTTCAAATACTCTCGAACTACAAATATAACAGTTTTTCGACATAGGTAGGAGGTTTTATTAATAAACAGCAGGCCATAGCAATGGATCTTTAGTCTAATGGTATTCCTTACCTTGAAAAAGTTTTATCTTCTTGAAGTCAAGAGTTCATGCTCCTTTTTCCCCTCCCCTCCCTCTCCCAAAAAAAAAAAAAAAATGAACAGCAGGCCATGCCTTGATTCAAGCTTTCCAGGAGGACAAAGGTGGGGTGTCGGAATGTATCCAAGTACTTCCCATGTACATATGCCTGTCACCCTTGACCACATCAGCTGAAGCATAGGATTCAAGTTCGGCCATCTCTTCCGGTGTTAGTTTTACTGATAAAGCTCCAATATTCTGCTTGAAATTCTCCAATTTGGTGGTACCGGGTATGGGAGACACATCTTCTCCTTGGTGATGGATCCAGGCCAATGCTAGCTGTGCCGGGGTGCATCCTTTTCTTGATGCCATTTTACTAAGCTGCTCATATACGTGCACATTATGCTCAAGATTCTCAGGTTGAAACCTTGGCATACCCTACAAATCACAACACACTTTTCAGCACCAAGACTTCAAAACAACAATAGATAGACAAAATTACAAGAAATTCACCATGCATAAGCACAATTGGACGGTTTTGAAAAGCTAGGGCTGCTGGCTTATCGAAAAGTGCAATTCGCAAATGTACTTCTTTCTCAGAAGTGAATTAGTGTAGTTCCTTCCACCAAACAACAGGGGCTTTTAGAAATGGACTGTTATCCCCAAAAGTCAATCTAGGTGTATCACCAAACACATTACCTAAAGTTGGGCATTGCCATTTTGGAGTTCTTATACAGAATTGCAAAGCTAGATTGGAGTTTTGAGGAGGCACTGTGTGAATACGGTTGGGTCAATGAATTACCCAGTACAAGAAGAAAGGGATAGGGTATGGGAATGGGTTCATAAGCAGTTCAAGGCTACAGTGGCAGTAAAGGTGGTTCATAGGATTGGCGCTTATTTCTTTTCTTGTTTTCCATCTCAAGAAATGTGAGGTTGGAGATACCATCAAAGGAGGGTTTCTCATGGAAATAGCGTTTTACATGGAGGGGTAAGGAGAACCATCTATGGATTACATTACGAGTTATATTAATTGAGGGTATGATGAAATTGTTTCCTGCATAATAAGCTACAAGTTCACAGAAAAACAGAAAATTTAGGGCATCAAATATAGAAAAGAATGATAGTACTAAGCATAAGTTTACTGCCCAAGTAATATCAGATTTATTATAAAAATATAAAATACAGATCGTACAGGAACAAACCTTTCGGACATCATTTTGTGCCATGTTCTCAAACATTTTGGGACCTGCTGCAAAGAATCCCCTGCCCATTGGACTGTATGGGACAATCCCAATGCCAAGTTCTCTGAATTGTAAGAAGCAATAAATCAGACTCAGAATTCCTTGATACTGCCTAAAAGATTTATAAAGCACAACCAACACCTCACCTGCACACAGGAACAATTTCTTCCTCAAGATCTCGTGACCACAAGGACCACTCCATCTGCACAGCTGTTAATGGATGAACAGCATGAGCCCTTCTGATTGTTGATGCATTCGCCTCTGATAGACCTACATATTTTACTTTACCCTCTTCAACCAGTTTCTTCAATTCCCCCATCTTCCAAAACATATCACAAAAGAATTTAGGGGAAAGCTCAGCCAGAAGTTTGTTCCAAAGAGATGCAAATAAAGAGAAATTCAAACACACTTCAATCTTTTCACTTGGAGCCTTTGATAATCATCATACATCAAGACACCATATTTTTGAGAAATGCTGTGTACATGTGTCGCGTTGTATCCGTGTCCATGCTCCTTATATATAATCATGAAATGTAGTCTAACACTTCATAAATGGTAAAAACAAACTAGAAAATAGGATTGCACATAATGAAGAGCAGACTTAAACGACACTTTGATGGTTAATGCTTAATGGTTTGACAATTTTCCTTAGCAAGCTATGTTACCAACCACTGGGACAAACAGAATATATCACGTATGTTCATCTTCAGTTTCTACTTTCTACTATGGCCTCCTTACTTGTTTTGCATATCACATCATGCACATTCGCAATCAAGTCATGCAGATTGTAGATTTTGGATGTCACTCATACACTTCTTAAGAGATTATCAAACGCAAGAAAAAGAAAAGTAAATTTTAAAATTGTAGAGAGAATCAATTTTTCGTATATGTTGGTGAAATTAAGAGAAAATAATTGGGGATAATATAAGACCCTTACTGAGAATTATTATTCGATTAACGCAAAGTTAGAAGTCTCCAACATTTTTTAAATAGTTCCGAAAAGAAAGCAAAGAAGTATAACAATAAATAGGGGCAACTACTTCCATTCTAAGAAATACAACAAATGGAGGCAAATACTTACATTCTCATAAAAAAGAAACATGCAATTGTAATAAGTCTCACTTTATTCCCTCTTTAGAGATCTGATTTTTTTATATTTTTTAAGTAGATAAACTCTCCAGAGTCGAAATTTATTCCGGTATGCACTTGAATCCCAACCTTTCAACTGTGTCAATCTCAACCTCAAACTTTCCAAATCAAATTTTAAGAGTCCATACTGAGGACCATATCGATGACCATAATCTCAAATCAGAAGGTTTAAGGACCAACTTGACACAATTGAGAAGTCGAGAACAATCCATGGAAACTTCATGAGAAAAAAGTGCAATTAACATTGTTTCTTCTCTCCGAAACAATTTTAATATCCCGTGTTTTCCCTTCCTATAAGTTTCTTATTTACTCCCTTCTTACCCTTCTTTGAAAATTCATTCCATAATTTCTTCCAAAGAAATACCAATTAAAATCTCAAACCGGGTACTTCAGAAAATTAGATAAATATAAAGTCGTATGCCAACCTTGACATATTAGCTGCAATATAAACACAGACACACACACAAAAGAAGAGGGGCAAAGAGGGTCAACCGTGACTTCAATGGGCACCCGAGTGTCAATCCGATGAGCATAATAGAGATCAATACAATCCATATCAAGCCGCTTCAAGCTAGCCTCACATGCAGCCCTCACGTACGCTGGATCTCCCCGCACTTGCATTTTCCCATCCTGCCATGAGATCCCAAACTTCGAAGCTACTTGCACTTTCTCTCTCAACCCTCCCTTCAAAGCCTACATGATCATCCCATCAAACTTCATCAAAAACAAGCCCAACTAAAAACAACCTACTATCAGAAATCACACACACGCACGCACACACACATATACATGTAAGTATATAGAAAATTTTAAGAAGTTCAGGAAGGAACGACCCCCATAAAATTGTGAGAATTTATTTATAACCCAAGAAGGGTCCTAAATTTAGAGTGACGAAATCATAAATTTCATATCAATTTGAGAGGTTTTTCGAAAGGGGTCCATAGACTCATCACCATATCCATATGTACCTTTCCATAAGGATTTCATTGGAACCCAAGAAGGATACAAGATTTAGGGTGACAAATTCATACATAGCAATGCTAGGGAACTGATTTGGGATCTAATATGGGCTTGATCCCATCGCCGTCATCGAAGTAGTCGTGAGTTCTAATGTTACCACCAGCGCAATTGATTGATTAGGTTCTTAAGTCCAAATGGCATTTTTTCCATTCATAAATTTCATATCAATCTAAGAGTTTTTCAAAATGGGTGGATCGGCAACTACAAACAACGCACTATTAGAAATGAAATTAAATCCATATATTTCACATCAAGCTAACAGTTAGAATGTACCTTTCCAATAAGGACTTCGTTGGTATGTGGACCATAGACATCGGAGGTGTCGAGAAAAGTAACGCCGGTGTTAATGGCGTGGTGGATGAGTTTGATCATGTCTTCTTCAGGCTTTGGAGGGCCGTAGTTGGAGGACATGCTCATGCAACCCAGTCCTTGCTTCGATACTTCCAGACCTTGAGAACCAAGTTTGATTCTGGGCACCGTAGTTTCTGCCATTGTTCTTTGCTTGTTGGTTTTCTATCTCTCTCTAGTGTTGACTGTTGAGACTGATGAGAGGTTTATTGGAGGAGATTTATAAGACTGTAGCAATCGAAGTCCAGTGACATACCCACTTCCCATATATATAGAAAGGAATAATGGGATTTCTCTTCTCAATTATTGGGCCTGCTGCGTAATGATGAAGCAGCTCCTTGTCCAAATGGATAATCAACTAGCACTCATTATATGTAAGAGTATTAATTGAGAATAACTGGTTCGAAGGATTCGGCTCGACTTATGTTTAAACGAACTAATATTGAATAAATTTTTAAGCTCGTTTGAAAAAACGAGTTTACAAAATTTGACTCGTTTATATATAAAATAATTGAATTACTCGGGTTCTGTCCAAATTCGAACTTGGGTCATTTTTTAAACAAATAAAGTTTGAACAATTTTTAAAACTTGTTAAAAAAAACAAGCTCGACAACTCGGGCCGAAGCTCGTAAAATTCAGGTTGACTAAGATACCTAGTTATATGTAAGGTTTTCTTCACTAATATTTGGGGATAATTTTATATTATCCATATATGACTTGTGTGCATACGTCAGCACCATGTAATTAGGACTGCCATGGGTTATCCATATATGGCGTGTGTGCTTAGGTCAGCACTATGTAATTAGGACTGCCATGGATCAAAAGTGGGCCCACATAATAAAGTATAGAGCCAAGTATGTGTGGCTATGCATCGGCAACACGTGTCTTTTAAAAAAAGGGAACACGTATACTCAGGTTATCATTCTACTCCAAATTCAAATAGTTGAATATGAATTGATTTTAAATTTGATATCTTATATTACTCGAATTTAAATTTAGAGGTACCTATGTTAGATTTAATTATGATTCGATCTAAATTATTTATATATTTTTATATAAATATTAAATAAATTAATTGATTATTTTAAAAAATTAGTTCAAATTTAGTTATAATTTATTAAAATTTAGTTAATTAAGTTATTCACATAGTATTTCAGATTGTTAATGAATTTAAATATGGACCGATGATGCACAAAATTGTCTTTAACAAGATCAACAGTCAAGAATATGAATGGAGGCAATCAATGAGCAATAAACAGACAATTAATGGTAAAACAGTGAATAATGAGTCAACACAGGGATATGAGACAATTAAGGCCACCTTATCATCCGGCTCCTCAATCTGGAAGACCTCCTCGTTGAAGCGGGCAAGGTAGCCCCTGAGGCTTTCATCTCTGTCCTGCTTGATAGTGAGCAGGTGGGTTACTGGTTTCTGATGGCGGCGTCCCCCAATGAAGTGGGAGACGAAGGACCTACTCAACTCTGCAAAATAGTGAATGGAGGAAGGCTTGATCTTGGAGAACCACTGGCGAGCAGACCCCTTCAAGGTGGTAGGGAAAGCTCTGCACATAATCTCCTCAGGCACGTTGTGGAGTTGCATGAGGGATTTGTAGGTGTCCAAGTGGTCGAGGGGGTCTTTGGTGCCGTCGAAGATCTCGATACTGGGCATCTTGAACTTCAAGGACAAAGGATAATTGACAATATCAGCAATAAAAGGCGTATCTGTACGTCTTACCAGGTAGTCTACGGCTTCAGGCACTTGTGCCTTGATGGCGTTGAGGGCATCACCGAGTTGGTTCTGCACCTCTCTAATCTTCTCGTCCCACTGGTTGGGGACATCTTCAGTCGGATGATGGTACTGGCTTTGATGGTCACCGTATTGACTCTCACCGTCTTCATCCTTCTGCGCAGGTACGTATGAGAGAGGAGGAACACGCGAACTGCCTGCACGTTGAGGAGGGACTACTGGGCGAGGGACGCCCTGTGGCCTCGGGGCGTTCTGGCGGAGGACCCCATGGTGATGGGCTGCCTGGTGCCCAGAATGAAGGGGTTGCTGCTCCTTCCCTGTTGGAGGGAGTGGTGCTTCTCCTGCAGGGTGAGGGGGCGACGCCTCCTTGAGTGAGCATAAGTTGGATGATTTGCTGGTTCTGTTCCACCAGTAGCTGCATGGTCTGCAAAAGTTGTTGCTGTCCGACGACGGGAGTCGCCGTGACAGAAGGTCTCGAAGGTGCGGGGGGAGGTGGAACCTCCTCCCGATGAGCAAAGAAGTAGAGTAATAGAAACTTGGACGGCGCCAAACTGATGATGCACAAAATTGTATTTGGCAAGATCAACAGTCAAGAATATGAATGGAGGCAATCAATGAGCAATAAACAGACAATTAATGGTAAAGCAGTAAATAATGAGTCAACACAGGGATATATAGTGATTCGGTCCAGGTGACCTACTCCACTCTTGGGAACGGCGACGGTGACCGGAGATCTTTATTGATGAACAAGGCAACCGGAAGAGTAACTCTGGGAGTATTACAGTGCTTCAAGAGAGAGAGGCAATGTGTGTAGGAAGGTGTAGTGTGTGTAGGGATTATAACTTGTAGATGTCTCAAGCTCTCAAAAAGGTGATGTCATCTATGTGAAGTACTGGAGGTGTAGGAGATATTGTGAGCGTGTCTTTACCCTTGAGAGGGCCTACATTATATAGCTATGGTGAGGCGGTGCTGTGAAGAAGAGGTCTTCCACTATTTTGGTAAGTGCAATCATGGTAAGAGTGAACCTCTTTGGCAAGCACAATTAAGGTAGGAGTTGATCTTCGTATCCCGTTATTCTCTCCCTCGTGCTCCTATTTAGTCGGAGGAGAGTCCTGATTGGATTGGACTTTAGGCTGGACCTTGAGTTGGAGTGGACGTACCGGAGTGCCAATGCAAGAGGAGCACCAAAGGGGTAGGCGCCCAATGGTTGGTGCCCATGGGTGGTCATCCCCTCTGGGTGTTTTCCTTGGGCTTAGGTGTAGGCTTCTGGTGTCTTCCTTCTTGGACTTGAAGCATCATGACATGAGGTGAAAATAAGTGAGAGGTTGAGGAGGAGTGAGGAGCTCAACCATTGGGCGGCGCCCATATGGCTTGGGTGCCTCTCATGTGGCGCCCCTTGGTCTTCCTTGGTCCCTTCACCTCTTCTCCGCTCTTTTTAGGTGGTTTGACCCGACTGAATGGGTCTTAGCGACTTGGACTATTCCTTGGGCCTTTTAGTATTCGGGCTTTTCTCGATTTATTTTTATCGAGCTTGGCCCAGTCAAATTTGGGCTTGTCATGGACCATAAAAAAAAATTCATCGATTTATTATATCAGATTCGAGTCAGACTTTTGAAATCGAATTTGAATTTGAATTAATCAAAAATCAATCCAAACCCAATCCGTTTTCAGGCCTACAACGTGATAGTTTTGTCGAATGCAGTTAGTGAAGAAAAAGTGACAAGTGTTTTACATTTGGGGTGAATGGCACTTTACATTCCCAAACAACTTTGAAATTTTTTAGTTTTACTCTCAAAGATTAATGTTTTTACTTTATACCCTCAACGTTATAAAATAATCGTAATATGTCCCTCAACAAGTCACATGAAAAGGCAGGTTTTTCGTTTGTTTTCATGGATGAAAGCAGACGCGGGGAGGGGGGGGGGGGGTGTGAATTAAAACTAATTAATAGTTTAAAGATTCAATTGAGACAAAATTTAATTTAAGGGCTTAATTCAAAGTGGAGACAAAATTCAGGGGCGATTTGTGTTTTTCACTCTAGAGAATTCAAGTATGAATTTTCTTCCTTGGCTTGTGAAAAGAAAATAGTGGGGCTTGTTAGTATGAAAAGCTACAACATAAAGAATTCAAGTTTGTAGCTCTTGCTTTTGAGTAGGGAAATAGGGTGATATGATGATACCTCCTTTAATATTTTTTTAATATTTTTTTTTCAAAGACAAATCATCCGCTACCTGAATTGATAGTGGGCAAAAACCCTTCAAGAACGTTGAAGGAAAAAAATATTAAAAATAATTTGAATTTAAAACTAATTACCTTATTCTCTTTAAAATTAATCGATTTTGGACTTGTTGCATGTATTGGATTCTTGTAGTTGAATCTTTGTATTCTCATCTTAAATGTATGTGGGGTGGTATTCAATGGAAAGTATTGGATATGACCTATGCGGACCAAAAGTTTTTACTAAGGGTCAGTTTGTTTAGCGAAAAAATGATAGAAAATGCAAGAAATTTTATGTGTTTGGTTAGCATGAAATGAAAAATGATAGAAAAAATAATTTTTTTTTCATGCTTGAATTTTCTCACAACTAACCAACTTTTTTTTCTTATAAAAAGCACAAGGAAGTGCAAGAAAGTTGTGATTTATAACTAACTTCTCATTTTACCCTTATTTTTCTTAAAATATTTTATTGGTTATTAATTTAAAAAAAAAATGATATAGATTTGATTAACCATATAATTTGGTCCAAAGACCTTCGTGCTGGTGCTTGTCCTAGAATTAGGTTACGAGCCACTTTTTTAAATATTTTAACTTTTAATTATAATACATATTTTTTTCTTCTTTAGGCCGATTTAATATAATTAAGAATAATTTAGACAATTAGAAAAATTTTATTGTAACTTTACTTTCTTTCAAACAATAGAATGAAAATTTTTTAAACCTTTCTTGCAATTTTTTCATCCTAACCAAATACATGCATGAAAATATATTTTTTATCATTTTCTTTTCTTTCACTTCACTTTCTATCTTTTTTACTTTCCATCATTCTTTTCTTTCTAATCAAACGGACCCTAAGTGTTTCATCCAAAATGATGTAACACAGTTTTCACCATCAAATAAATGAGTATCATTAATATTCAATGATAGAGATTATGTCACATCACTTAAATTAGAAAACTTAGTAAACATAATATTAGTCGTTATGCTTTCATAAGAATTTGAGCTTATGGACCATGTTTGAGTATATCATATAGCTTTGAAGTTTGAGGGTGATTTGGGGTACATCAAAGAAAGAAAAAAAAGTTGAAATTCTGGTGTTAACAAGTTGGACTGTTCCAGAAATTCAAGGGGGTCAAACAATAATTTCATAAAATAAAGGGCATGTCAGTATAATTCCTTAAACTCTTTTATGTCAACTATTAAATTCATTTTCGGAGTTTCCACAGACTTTGCTATACGAATTTAAGCCGACTATTCCAGATGTCTTCGATAAGACTCGGATCTCCTTCCATACATATTTTCTTCAATTTTTTTGGCGAATTATTTATTATCAATAAGCAAGGAACTCACGTGTATACAATGAATCCTATGGTAGGTAAAAATGTTAAAACGGAATAGAGTTCTAAATTTCCAAGTTGAAAGCATATTTAAACGGTGTGAGTTTCGAATTCCTTAGTTGAAATTTGAAACTACACCTAAAACATGGATTAGACTACTTGTTGAAATTGTTCTCAGCCAAAAATTTAGATGATTTATAACTATTTATTTAATAATTATAAAATAATAAAAAATGTTAAAAGAAAATAAAAAATTGTACATATCACTATTTTATTGGATGAAAAAAGTTTATATATTATATTTTTTTTGTGACTGGGGAATTTCTGGTTTGTCCCTGGCGAGTAGAAGCACACTTATATCGCTCAGGCTCGTGAGTTCGAATAAAATCGATGACAAACTCTAGATGCATGAACTAGTTTCTCAATCCATTCACTAGTTAAACCAAGACTTGCGTTTCCACTCAACTTATACATCAACTAAATAGAGAGTTTTGGGATTCCTTTTTTTTTTTTAATGGACCACGCTACATTACAAGGGAGGGGGATTCGAGCTTCCCACCTAAAAAGTATCATGTTTAATATTTTTCATACCTTTTAAGAGTCGGTCGTTCTTATTCTCGGGGACATGTTCTAAATTTACTCAAACTACAGTGATCAATATCCAAACTCGAGGTAATAGTCAGCATAAATCTGAACATCGTGTAATTAAAAAAAAAAAAAAGGAACATAATTTTTCCTATCTATATTCTTGTTACACGCGAATTTTTATATAACCACTCAAAACGGAAGTAACCTTTCCCCTGTTTGGCTGTAACTTCACCGCATTATACTCTACTGTTTTTCCATTTGCTTCTATATTAACCCCACTGGGTAGTAACCTTCGTCTGTTTTTTGTTATTATGACTAAAGTTGTTAATCAAACTAAGTTATTAGAACTTGGTTTGGGTTCGGCTCAAATTTGACTTGTTTAGACTCGGTTTGTTTTCTAAACGAGCCCGAATTTGAACAAGTTTTTAGACTCATTTAAAAAACAAGCCCTACAAACTTGACTCAAACACGACAGACTCGACTCGTTTATATACAAATATTCGAACTCGGCTCGGGCTCGACTTGTTTTGGGCTCGTTCAAGTTCGGCTCGTTTTCTAAACAAGTCAAACTTGAACAATTTTCTAGACTCGATTAAGAAATAAGTTTTTCAAGATCGACTCGAGAGTTCGTTCGACCAATAGCGCTAATTATAACCTTATCCCATTTGCTTCTACACTCATCTTAACTGGTGCTAACTTTCACCCCCATGTGGTTTTAACACCCGCTCATTATGATGCAACTTAGTCTAAATTGCTTGTACACTCACCCCAATAGGTAATAAGCCTTCACACTTTCAGATTAATGTGGTTTTAGCACCATGCCCGTCTGTTAGAGCGAATTGGATGATCGGGGCAAGGGTTGCACCAGACAGATTCCAATTTTAGCAACGTACACTGAAATCAGTTCCGTCCTTTTTTTACTCGTTTTCTGGTTGGCTCGTCCTAAAAAGAATAGAAGCTTGCTGACACCGTTCGGACTTCAAAAAAAAAAAAGGCAATCCCTTTGCTACTCCGAAAAAGGCCTAACCCAATAAAAATACATGTTACTGAGGTGTAAAGGGGGGGTTTATACAAGCCACTGGTCACTATATTTTTGCATGGTTATAACACTTCTGTGGGCTAGAGAGAGAGAGAGAGAGAGAGAGAGAGAGAGAAGAGGTTGACAATTACACACTCAATGAAGAAATGTATTAATGGCACATTTTTCAGCAGTTTAACGACATATTCTGTGGCAATCACCAACAGCATGAGTATGTATATACCTTAAATGAGCTTGGAGCAAGATAGGGGCGGACACAAGCTGATCAAATTTGTATGCTCAACTTATATGAGAAAATTACAATACAATTAAACTCTTGATTTAATCCAAAATGTAATCATCATAATCTATGACAATTGCTAGTTCAGTGCTTGAATTTCAATGCAAACAAACAATTTTTCAGATTTAAAAACTCAACATGCAATTAAAATTAGCATTCAGTTATCAGTGCGCTTAATTTTAAATATTTTCATCAAAATCTTAATGTATGATTTGCTGTAAATTTCAACTGTTTAAAAAAAAAATACCAAAGGATAAAGTAAACAACAATACAAACCTAAAGACTGAAATCTTCCTCCTCCTATTACGGGGACTTGACTACAAATGAAACTTCTTTGTGAACTTCAACTTCCAGAAAACCATGTATGCCATTTAATTAACAAAAACATTAATAGGGCACCCGTCAATTTTCCTGCAGAGCTTTCATTAAATAAAGTCGGCTGAAACTCTGACCCGCAACCCTGCATGTCACAGTTGAGATATATATTACCTTCAAACAACTCAATGGCGCAGACACAAATTTGTATAAGGAAAAAAAAAAAGTCAACAGTCGAAGGACAGAGACTTGCTACCAGTTTTCTTTACAGAGTCTTCACATTCTTATCCACACTGAAGTGGAAATGGTAAAGAAGAGGGAAATACAACAAACCCACAAATTGATATGAACAAATTGACATATTATCAGTCATGTTTGCACAAGTGTATAGGTAAAAAGACATTTGTGCATGTACTTATTTGTACAATGTTCAAAAAGGGCACAAATAGGAAAGACAAAGAATTCAATTATGTGTTGGAGAGAGAAGTAACCTTTTAATTGTCATGGGTTCTTTTGATATAATCCATACCACCAAATAAGTCAACCTCACGACATAAATAAAATATGAAAAGACATTATCCCTAACTGTATTTAAGAATTGTAACTTACCCGTTAATTTGGTTGCAGTAGGTAGAAATTTGATTTGTTATCAGAAAGCTATCCAATCTAGATGGCTCAGGGATTGGCTTAAATACGACGTTTGACGGATCCTCCTCAGGCAATGCTTCTTCTCCTGTAGCTTTGCGAGCCATGTTCTCTGCCCTAAGGAACACAAAACAAAAGCCAATGTATACACAAATGAATATACTACACAGCAAAATTAGAAAGAAAACATATGGGCCAACCATGCTCCAAATTTTACAGAGAGGAACAACAAATACTAACACATTTCGAATTAGCAGCACACCATGACAATACTGGGAATTAGAATTTATAAAGAAAAAACTGGGAGGTTCTAGATATTATATGAGAATTCGTGTGCCCGAAAAGAGAGTGGATACTGTAATGCTAAAATCCCCCTTTAGTTTTATATATTGAGAAGAGAAACCACATTGCAGCATCCTGGGCATCCTTTCATTTTATTCAATAAGAGGTAAAAGTATCAAATAAAATATAAAAGAAAAAAGGAGGAGGTTCCATGGTGCCTAATGCAGTTCATGTACAGTGCCAACCCCCTGCATAAGCTATAGAGATCATGCATTTCAGCCTATTTCATCCCCAATACTAGGTTACCTAGTCATAGCATGATATTTAATCCTTGCTTATTTCTTCATTCTTTTAAATCTTTTTGCATTGTTGGATCCACACGAAAGCTAAATCCTCAATGCAAGTCCCTTTAACCCTTCAAGTTGAAGGACACAAGCTTCTTAACCAGTGTATAGAAGTTTTTACCTCAACCTAGTTAGCATGATGGGTACAGATACAAGCTGAGTACGATATGATATGGACAAAATGACAAAACAAAACCAGAAAACAAATGATACGGATACGGCCAAAATACGTCCATAAATACATATATTTTATATTTTTTATCTGATGAGTCGAGCATTATAATTTTTAGAGGTCGCTTCATTGTATCCACAAAGTGTACGTGGTGAACCAAAGTAATCATAACCAGAATTTAATTAGTTGATTTACTTGTCATTTTATGTTCTTTTGACACGTGACAGTAGATATTACTTGAGAAACATCCTTGTGTCTTCAAAGGGTGCATGAGAATTCGATAATAAAGGGTTAAAACTTAGAAGTAAATACGGATACTTTGACCAAAACAGAGTATTCGTGCTTCATCATCCTCAACTAACCAAGGCACTACAACATGCTTTAATCCCCCGACTGGTAGTAGTGCGCAAGTGCTTACAAGGCACCAACTAATAAAGGAAAAAATGTATAACCACCATGCATTGACTAGCTAAACAAGTCCTTAAACAAATTGATTAATATTTGGATCATTAAAATGGCGCAAAAGAACAATCAGATGGTCCATGGCTTATTTTATACCCTGGGGAAACATGTTTGGGATGATATCAGTCCAAATTTGCATAAGCAATTGCACAGAATTTTTAACCATTTGAACTTTACTTAGCATATAGAGTGTCATAATACACTAAAAAGATGAAGTAAGATTGCATACCTAAAACTACTTTTTTAAGCACTGATCGTAATTTTAAAAAAGCCAAGGCACTGCTATCCACAAAAAATCAGAAAATTTGAAAAAATATTAAGGCACCAAGCATTGCTCTTTCAACATCAATCCAGAATATTACATCTGTAAGAATTGTTAAGCTTGGCTGACAAAAAAATTTCTTCTTTTACAAGATAGTTTATTCAAAGCTTCCAAAAAGTTTACAAATAAAGCAAGAGAAAAAAATTCTACTCTAAAAAATTAATGTATTAGTAGCAAATAAAGCAGACAGGAGTTTTTGCTGTGCCCCAATTTCAATCTTTCTCCTGATTACATCAGCGGAGGAACAGTGCAAAGCATCAGAGCATGACAAGGGACAATATCAAGATTTCCACATACAATCTACTTTGGACCTCAGTAATCAAGTTTTATGTTGAACAAAAACAAATCTGCTGGTTCTATTTATTTTTTGCTATGTTGTAGAAGTAAATGGTATTTTAACAATTAAAAGATTTATTAGGTATGGGCTTTAGTTGTGGTTCATGTGTTTAGTCTGGATGAAACTATGTAAATAGCTAATTTTATGTAGCTTAAAATAGAGCCATAATTTCTTATTCAGTCAGAGTTTGAAACCTTACCAAATTGGAGTCCTAGTTCTGTGTAAGGAAGTCCAACGGACTACATAATCATCAAATTAGGGAAGGAATGTACAGGAAAAAAATTTAGCCGATTTGCATGATGTATTAAGCAATCTAAAGCTTATACGAGAAGCATAAGATAAAGAACTATAGGTGAGATTCTTCTTTGCTATCTAATTTATAACCACATCATCACTTATAAGTTCCAGTTCAAATCCCAATAATAACTCATTTCATTTACAGAACTCTACCATACCAACCCCTAATCAAACCTACTAAGGAGTTTTACATTATCATCAATCTGGCAAATTGCTTTTTCCTTCTCTAAATTGTTTACTAGAAAATTGTGGACTTTCAGTAACAAGTTTAGCAACACCACTTGTTTGAAATCAATCTAAAAAATATAGCAGTGACAAATAAGGGTTTATGGTGATAAAATCACAATATATGGGAATGATTGCTGAAATTCATAGCAGCCAAAATCCTAAAAAACAAGACATAAACGTGGCAAGGCAAGACAAGAATGTAGTTATTAAGAAATGTCCCATAAATATTTGACTAGATTATTTGCAAAACTGGATGCATTCTGTTACATTTTTCAATTGGGAAAGTATACAGTATATGGTAGTTCATACTGACCAATTTCACAACCAAAATTAACGAACATTTTTTGAACATATATTATTGTCACTTCTACATCAACGAATATTATTCTTCAAACAAACCTCCGATACACCAGCCTGCCACTTTTTTCATCACTGATTCACTATTCACTATTCAACCTTGAAATCATCAACAACAAAGCTATATTCTTTACTTTTTGGGATGGCAGGCCTGAGATTTGGGAGTAACTTAAACAACATTAAATGCTTATAAACCCATAAATGCTGCAAAGAGCATTTGTCTTTCCTGGATTTGTTTTCTCAACCAAAGAAAGAATTCAAATTCCATATATACCTGCCTGACTTTTGCATTAAGCTCCTATAAATTATTCATCTGATCTATTCTATAAGATATATGCAACACAAGTGGACTAATATGACCAAACAAACAATGCAAAGTTATTCTACAAGCTTTTGTGAATGAGCTTTAGAGGTTAGCTGTTCAGAACTTCTCATCAAAAAGCATAGATCAAAATTTTGTTTTGGTGCATTGTTTCGGTCACATAGGAAATATAAACGTTTCGAACATAACATAAAAACGAATAAAAAATTTAATACTTTATTTCCACAACATTCTGAAACATGATTTAAAATATATTGAAACATCTTAAAACACCTCGAAACATTTCAAAACAATGTTGAAAACATGCCGTAATATCTCGAAACCCTTTGAAACATTCTAAACCATCTCAAAATTTTAGAATTTCGATTTTATCACTGATTTGTTTCAGTCTCTGTTGTTTCGACGAAATTTTAATCCTTGTCCGAAAGTACTAGGATCTTCAGTAATATAACCATTAAAAACAAAATAAACTTCCCAAATGATTTTTCATTTAAAAAAAATTCAAATATACAAGAAGACATGCCAAAGCAAAAGTCACATTAGTACAAACAAGTTCGTGATCAATGTACCAACCCAACATTCAAAGGCTCATTCTTTAATACAAAATAGTCAAGATTAGCCAATTCACATCAAAGTGTTCACTTGCATGACATATTTGATGCCCACATAACAAGGCAACCTAATCTAGCTAGCCAACCCATGCAACCCCCACTAGTAGTTTTGCATACATTAACATCATAGACATAAGTTGGCTTGGTAATGCACATACTACTACTATTCCGAGCACCACGTACTGAAACAAACATGAATTGATGTTAAAAGATACTTATAAGGAACAGGAGAAGGTCATTGTTAGGTCCAAAGAAGGTGTTGAACAAAATTCCCTCTTTGGTCATATTGTGATGTATTTCCAACATGGATTCAGGCAGATCCCGCATAAATTTCGGTCTAGCAGTCAGAACTTAATAAAAGATATAAGCAAAAACAATGATATTACTATGATCAATAAACAAAAATCACAAACATATACAGAAAGATTACTAACAAGGCAGACATGGCTTGATAAAAATATATTGCTAGATATTAACAAGCTTACTAATATACCAATGTTACTCCCATTCCAGCCTACAACATAGAAAACTTAAACATAGTTGGTCCCTTGAACCTTCAAGAAAAATCATACAAAACATAACCTTCACAGATTAACGCTTAAAAGGGGCAACACCGACCAAGATCAACTCAAAAGGCTGATACTGATCAAACATTTCCTTATTCCTTCAAGGTAAAAGACATGATACAAAGGTAATGCCTCAAGGCCAACTTCATGTTGTGGATACTTTCAAAATATGCATACATCCATACAACTAACACAATGGAATCATAAAAAATTATTTACTTCGTGAACCACTCTATCTGTCAAGCATAGAATCCATCCAAGTTTCTTACCAAGATTTCATCTTTTTGAAAGGAGAAACGCCACCAAGGGATATCTCATTGATCTCAAATAAAATGATGTGGATAAACACCAGAGTTTCTCAAATTAACAACTAAATATGTCACAAAGAAGACCCATACATTCAAAAATCAAGTTACCTTCTCTTTTGAAGCCATGCTTGCTGCTGGGCCTGCTGGCGTGACAGATTCCGATAGTAGAATTGGAACTAAAACAGAAAACTCTCTTGTCAGGTAAACAACTAAAAATGCATATCAAGTTCCAAAGAAGAGAAAAGAGAAGTATTGAACCAAGAAAAAAAAATAACCTTTTGCTGTTCCATTGATAAATCGTCCATGCATTCGATCAAAAATTCTACATTCCTCTCCAAAAATGGATTGGTTGATAATTGTAGCCGATCATAATCACACTAGCAGAAGAAAGAAAAATGGCATTACAGCTTATCATAGATTTAAGGGCAATGTTATACCCCGTGGTTACCTCTACACATCACATCCTCAACTTTAAAAATAGCCGCACAACCCAATAGACCAAAGTTCAAAATTAACTTCCCTCAAAGTACTTGTAACACTATCTTAGTACACCTCATGAAACAAATCAGTCAATTTCCCACCACCCTAGGCAGAATTACACTGCCATTGCCAGAGGTGGAGGAGGTAGTGACAGCATCACTGACGAGACTCAATTGGTTAATTTGATACAGCAACATTGGTAGAGTGTCGATACAGAGATACAAAAACAGAGCAAGATTTCAGAGAGCCACAACCATCAACACAAATCACAAATCTCTCCCTTCTGTACTTCCTTCTCTCCTCGCTATCTATAGGACAATTATACAACACCGCCATCCCACCACAGGAACCCATACACAGAAAAAATTATAATTACTTCACACTTAATTGTCTTTTGTAGTTATGAGTGTTGCTACTACATTGCCAATTTTGGTGGTTACATTATAGCCATTCAAGTATGGTTGTATTCAGATGAGACAAAGCTCCCAGTGGTGTTGGGTGTGATCAATGAAGGCAGAGACTGCCACACAACTCACCCAACTGTTTCCAAACAACCCGCCATGATTGTTCTCGACTGAAGACCGGCAAAGTGCGAGATTGTGTGATGGAGTGAACAAACAATGAGGAGAGAATCGTACTTTGCCAGATAGCAACTGAGCATGATTTTGCCATTAATCCACACAAAACCACCAATCCTTCCCTCTAGTAAAGACACAACCCGAAGCACAAGATCCAACATCAAATTATGGAGCTTTAGGTTTGTTAATGGTAGTTCTATTCATGTCGTGAGCTAAATCGACGAGAGGGAACAGGGAGCTAGGGGTAGACACCAGAATGGGGGTTAGTTGTCAAGAGATAAAGAGAGGGGAGGAGGAAGATCAGTGGTAGGTCAGGTTTGGGTCGGGATTCAAGAATTGCAACGGAGTTTCTCTTCTAAAAAGGTATTTCTACATTCCAAGGCTCCAAACAAACGTGTGACTGACACATCCAGTTGAGCTGAACGGAAAGTGTACCAGTGCACTTTAGTGCATAAACCGCCTGAGGTTTATGGGGTTGTTTTTTAAGGTGAGGGGGTGCTGTGCAGAGGAGCCTAACCATAAGAGAGAGAGAGAGAGAGTGTGTGTGTGTGGTTGGTTGGGGGGGGGGGGAGTGAAATTACCCTAGAACCAATGTCAATGAAAAGTCCCTTATGTGCAGATTGAAGACTACCTGGGTGACAGGTGTGTCGGCTTCGAGCTCAGTCATGAAAGCGCTGATAAGAGCAGAATTTGAAACCTTTATCTGTTAAAGACAAGAAGCATCATTAAACCCCATGAAAATCAATAAACATGATTTCAAAATGTATTATTTTTTAAGTTCAGAAGCATTATATCCCAGACAGTTAAACTAGCATTCATGAATGCCTTGGGAGTCTTGAAGTCGCAATCCACAACAACACTGAAGCCAATGTTTCCATAAATCATCATAATAGATTCTTTAACATGCAGCTAAGCAAATTTAAGCTTTACATTGATTAGAATCCACCATCATCAAAAAAACTGACCACAAGAACACCTAAGCAACATGGTTAAGCATGCGAATGGATGCCAGCCAGACAATCGCGCATCATGAATCACAACTCACAAGAATTAATGGCCATGGAATATCTAATGATAACATTTTTAGATGTCAAGACATGAACATATACTAGATAGTGCAAAGAAGAAACAAAAAAGCATCAATAGCATACCGGTATCTCTTCAAAGATATCAACCCATGACAGATTTTTCTCTCTTAACCTAAGGATCAAAATACCAAAAAATAAAAATAAAGAATGACTGAATATAGTTCATTTCCATCATATATTTTTCCATAAAATAAAAAGCCCATACTTCTCCCCCGTAAAATTATTATTTCGGTAAAGTTCCATGAAAGAATCAGAAAGCTTCAAGGCCTTCAGAGCTAAGACACCTTGGCTGGACCTTGAGGGATCATAGATAACACACACACATCTTTTTATGTTCTCCTGCAACCACAAATATAGTCGAATCAACCACATGATACAGAAAAACACATATGGCAAAATAGAAAGACTAAAACACGTCTTGCACCAGAGAAGTATCCATATTCTACACACCAATTTATCCTAAATATGGTTTCTCGGTGTACATGTGCAAAAAATGTGTCCACATTTTACATCATCAATTTATTTTTGAATATTCTCAATGATGGTATGAGCACGCGGTTGCGTGTAAATCAGTAGCAAGGGTAGCGAGAACGCCAAGAAGTATAACAAGTCCAAAAAAGCCTGGATAATGTCTTGACGACATGACAAATAGGTGGGATATGATTAAGTAATATCAAAACAGAGCCAAATCTACATACTCGTTTGTCTCTTTCCTGGAAATAATTTTTTTCTTCATTATAAAGAATGGAAAAGGTGAAAGATCAATCAACCAAAGCGCTTCTATAAAATGTTTTCCAAGTTGGGATAAAATAAAAGTATCCTCTGGAAACACCAACTTCATGTTCTAGAACACGTTCTGTGCTTTGTCTCTCTCTCTCTCTCTCTCACACGCGCGCGTCCACAGAGCGAGGGGGGGGGGGTGGAGAGAGAGAGAGAACACAAAAAAATGCGTTTCAAAATTTCAAATAATTTCAGGAAAAGAATCAGTAGTGTGTGGAAGAACTGAGACATGGGAGAGTAGTTCTCTCTCGCATTCCTCTCTTGCGCCTCTCAATTTTTCTCCTCCTCGCTCTTGCGTCCTTGTCCATATGCTTTTTCTTCTTCTTTGATCCCTTTTTTTTTTTCTCATATACTTCATCTTTTAGCGACTGAACCAGAGGATACTCTTGCTCTAGAGATTTCAATAGACAATATTAAAACTAATCAGTTGATGAGTTAACAAGAAGTATGAGGGATTGATGGATTGATTCTTTTCTTTGGGAAACTCAGTGGAAAATTCCTCCATTGTTTCATGGTTTTTTTACTAGGTAAAATTTTCACGATAATCTGGTATAAGTTAATTTTTTCTGAAAAGCAAACGTGACTCTTAAGCTGACCTATTCTCTTGGACCATTGCTCAAAAGAGACTTCATACTAGTAATTTGTTTCCAAGGAGAAGACCCCATCATTTTTTGCTTGCATAGTGAGGTATTATGCATAACAGGAGCAAGGAGAATATTGATCATCTTTTTTACATTATCCAGCTGCTTTGTAGTTAAAGAGAAGATTACGTGTTGGTAGAGTGGTGTTAGATTTCATTTCACCACCAGCTTAGAACAATGCAAATTTGAGATGAAATTTTGGGGGGTTTTGAAAAGAAAGAAAAATGTGTAGTGCTGTTGTTTTATTGGGTCTTATGGTTAGAGAGGAACATAAAAATAATGTTTGAGAATAACTATGAGGAGACGAATACCTTGTGGGAAAGAATTTGCTAGTTTTTTTTTTTTTTTTTTTTTTTTGGGGGGGGGGGGGGGGGGGGGGGGGGGTGTGTGTGTGTGTGTGCTTGGCTAAGCACCCCGTTGTACAAGTTAGCCTCCGAAAGACTTGGTTGTGTGTCGGACTTGGTGGCAAAGTGTTGAAAATACCAAGTGTTGTGTGTGGTACTTTGGTAAATAGAGCACTATGACTCCTTAACCAAATGATGTATGTTACTGTCACTTTGGAAAAGCTTCATAACACTATATTAAGGAAAGGAGGGTGGGTGTTCTGTGTAATAGAGATCGAAAAGTAATTGGATGAGCTTAAATTGAAGAATTAAATTTTATTATTTGTTTTAGCATTATTATATTAGTTAAAAAATATTTGTTTAACTAGGGGTATTAATTAGAATTTAACTAAGAAATTATTATACAATTTTAGTATAATAGAGATTTGAGAGTTTGGTTACAAAACTATTCTAGGATTTTATTAGGATAGTAGTTTTTATTTTAGTAACAGACTTAAGCCTATAATTATTGATATATCCCTACTAGTTTCATTAGAGAGAGATTATGAATAAAAATTAAGTATTCTCTGCAAAAATTTGTGTATTTCTTGACCGATTCCTTGCGAGGATGACGTAAATCCCTTCCACCCCTCTTCTTTCTTCTTCTTTTTTTATTCTCTGATTTCTAGTCCTTCTCGTCCTATATCTGTTTGGTATCAAAACCCAACTTCGATCATTCTTAATAGTCGTTGTGCTCATCCTCAAGTTTCAGCCCCTTGCTGCTATTGCCTACTGAGAAGATTAGGTGAAGGTCCCAATTGTTGACTGTTACGGTTCCTATTGGAGAGCTATTCATGGAGCAAACATTATTACCTTGCTGGGTATTGAAGTTTGGGAACATCCTTGACACCAATATCCCTTTACCTTAATTCTTTTTCCTAGTCGGTCTCTTGACCTAATAAATTTTTATCCGTTTTGTCTTCCCTAAATAAATCTTAACCCCAAACTCAATCCAACCAAAAGAAAAACTCAAGCCCATATTATTAGTCCAACATTAACCATCCCCCAAAAAAACAAGAGAAAAAAAAAATAGCCCAATTCCATATTAACCGGCCCAATACTACCTAAATCCAGAAAACTTAAGATCTACCCTCCAACACCTCTGAAATTATACAAACACTCCCCAAGACTTTCCAAAATTACATATCCAACCCCCTATAGTTTCTGAAATTACACTTGGGTCCCCAAAAGTTTTAGGAATTATAGATTTGATCCCTGGGCTTTTTGAAATTACAAATTGACCCCAAAATTTTCATAAATTTCTTAAAACTCTCTTCTAATCAATATGGTTACCAATGTCAAATTACTTGTCACATTTGAAGAACATGATACTAAGCTCGATTCACTCCAAGTATCAATGGGTTATCTCCACACATTAATGGAATATATACATGAAGGTGTACACAAGTTGGCTGCCATGTTTGGAG
Organism: Ilex aquifolium; assembly: GCA_951799425.1. NCBI lineage: Eukaryota > Viridiplantae > Streptophyta > Magnoliopsida > Aquifoliales > Aquifoliaceae > Ilex > Ilex aquifolium. The sequence continues at coordinate 14,987,398 of OX637397.1, read as the reverse complement.
TTAAGCTCCCAAATAAGAACCTTGCTAGCAAGGTAGATATTGATTCATCTTCATCAATTAATCATCAACAACTACAAGTGATTGATCAAACTTTACCATCATCATCAGTTACGACCCAGTTCGATGGTAAATCAAAATTGTTTGATATTGATGAACATAAAAGTTCTCCTTCTCATCCTATTGTTTTTGATAAGCCAATTTCAAAAGGTGTTCCTATAGATTAAGTTAAGCAAGTTTCAAATGTGATTTTTTTAGATGTGCCAACTACTTTTTCGTCAACATCATCACCATCCTTTTATCTGGAACAAAGTGTGAAGGTTATGAAGATTCGAGATATAGATTCCTCTCATTGTGATATCATATATTATGTCATTCAAGAGAGATCTTACTTCTATGCTATCAGGTTTGAAGATGTGTCTCACCGTCTGATGTCAATTCTCTTCGAGTATTCTTGCTACAACTCTTCGGAGAAGAGTTTTTTTCAGCCATAGAGAATTGATAGAAATCAAAAAGAGATTGGATATGCTTAAATTGAAGAATTGAATTTTATTATTTGTTTTAATATTATTATATTAGTTAGGAAATATTTGTTTGACTAGGAGTATTAATTAGAGTGTGACTAGAAAACTATTACAGAGTTTTAATATGATAGGAATTTGAGAGTTTCATTACGAAACTATTTTAGAATTTTATTAGGATAGTAGTTTTTATTTTAGTAGGAAACTTAGCCTATAAATATTGATGTATCCCCACTAGTTTCATTAGAGAGAGATTATGAATAAAAATTGAGTATTCTCCACGGAGATTTGTGTATTTCTTGACCGATTCCTTGCAAGGATAAAGTAAATCCCTTCCACGCCCTCTTATTTCTTCTTCTCTTTCTATTCTCTAATTTCTAGTCCTTCCCATCCTACATTAGGGTGTCTAGCCTGCAACCTTTATGCCCCCTAGTCTTGACACGTCAAAGTAAGGCACAACCCCAAGAATGCATGTCATGCTACACAAGGCATGCAAAAGTCTGAGACCCGAGAAATGTGGGACCAAGATACCGGTGGTACCCGTCGTTGTTGGAAGCCCCATGTGTGGCTAAGTGAGGTAGTACATCATGGACACATTGGGGACAACAAAGCAAGCAAGACATTATTGTGTGGGCTATTTGAGGTGCATTACATGCTTGAAAGACCAAACCATAGGCTGAGTATGGCTTGCCATGTTGGGAAGGACAACTCAAATGTTGTGGGTTGACAAGGAATGCATGTGTTGATTGTGCGGACAGTTCAGAGCAGTTCATGGCTGAGTCATGGGGCAGTTACGAAAGGCAACAACTACTCCAACCATGCAAGACATTTCTGATTGATTCAAAACCATTGTGGTTTGTGGGAAAACCGCCCCAGATCCTTGAGGGTGAATCTAATTGGTGCCAACATGTCCTAGCAGTTGACCCCAACTGCACTGACTGATCTAGTCAAAGCTGGTTGGTGTTAGCAATGCCTAGGCAGTTGGGTTATAACTGTCATTGTAAGTTTAAATACACATGCTAGTGTTTGTAGTACCCTAAAAAAGGGAGTGGGGACGTTTTGTAAAGGCCCTTAGTCGGACTCTCTGTACTTGCTGAGAAGTAAAAGTTGGGACATTGTCATATAAACTTTTGTGCTTTTTTCATGTTCAATAAATTGGTTCTGCGAGCCCCCTTGTGTGCGTTTGGCTAGGACTGAGCGTTGGATCTCAGTGCCATCACAAGACAAAAATTTGTGTATAATTTGACCCCTATAACACTAGCCATGTTTGAAGGATGTACTAGTAATGTTTGTTATCTTGAGTGTTAGGGTTGACAACAGATGATAAGGCAAAATGGGCTAATTAAAATAGGATATTAGTATTCACAACTTGTGGTTTACAAGTCTAATTGTCGATATGATGCACCAAAAAATACGAAAAGAAAAGAAAGGATCGAAAGAAAAAAAAAAATCTCAATCAATCCTCATAAGGCCAAAAAAAACCTAAACATAACCTTAATTGTTATGAATCAATTGTATTGAATTAAAAAGAAGACTCTTAGGCCTTTAGACTTGCTTCGGCAACTTCACCCTTTTGTCGCCAAAGGAAAATAATATAAGGAGTAGAGTGAGAGAGTAACTCAGTTGAGGTCACCTTATTCATTCTATGGGTTTGGGGCAAAATTATAAACTCTTGGATGGCTTACAAACATTTTTTGTCATGCTAGGTCTCTCCCTCCCGACATTATCAATCCATTAATCACAATAAAAAGGTAGAAACTACAATGTCATCTAAAGTTCCATCCTTATAGTTATTATTTTAATAATTTGGTTCTACCGGTGCAAGTGTTGAATCTGTAAGCTTGAGGGTGCAGAAGTACGTACCTATTTGTTCCACAATTTTTCTGTTATCTGTGGTAGTCTCCAATACGCAAGTCCCATACGACAATGGGAATTTTCCACTACTCTGTTTGGGTCATATTTTTATCCTACAGATCTTACTTTTAGGAATCAAAACAGAGATATGATTCCTCTCCAATAGGAAAAGCCAAAAAGGAGAAATAAGGGGGAGACAATACTCAAAAGCTATCAAAATGGTGTTTTTCACAAAGAATTTTATGGACTCAAAAAAAATCAAGAAAGAAAATGAAATCACGCTTCTTAGTCAGATAATTTTACAAGTCGGTCAATTTAACCTCAGTGTTGACTGCTCTACAGTACACATCAACTAAACAATTCAAGTAGAAAATCTTAGATTAAAAACAACTACATAGGTGTACATGATCACATTACCATATATACAGCATTACACCTCAATGGTACTAGACCAAAAAATAGAAATATAGCCACCCACAAAAGAAAATACACAAATGTAGAAAGGTGTTACCTGGTAATTCATAAAGGTCTCAATCAGTTCCACCGTCTGATAAGAACCTAATAAGGTTGACTGATACCTGGAGAATGTTCCAGATAAATTTTAACATCCATTGGAAAATTAACATCAAAAACCTCAATCAAAGTACATTTGTGTTTTATGATGCATCTCTGATGTGAACTTTTCCAAGTTTAAAAAACCCCAAGCAACACCCTACTTTCATATGACAAGAGTAGGACAAATAACTTGTTTTTTACATAAATAAATTGGTAATACCTAAAACCAAACTCACCATCCAACAGTGTTATTGTCAACATTAACCTCTCTCAAGCATCTCATCATTTCAAGCTGATAATTAGCACCGTCTGCTTCGACCTCCTCGTCTTCCTCTCGGACCTGTCAGTTTTTATGTGTGTTTTTTAGAATTAGAGACATCCTAAGAACAAAAACTTTTTTCGACAATTCAGAAGAACAGAAACTTAAATTAAGGGAATGGTTTGTTCCTCAATTGGTTAGATTAAAAAATAAACATGGTACAAAGAAAAAGAAGAAGAAAGGCCACAGCTTGACTTACCGGGAAGGGGAAACAATTCGTAACTTCCAGAACACTGCCAACATCTAACCCAAGAAGTTGCCCTGTAACCAGAGCTGGCGAAAACTCCTTGCAATGCTTGATTATCTTTAATATTACCTGTTTTTATTTAATTTAAATAGTTAGTGAACTATTAAAAAAGAACCCATTGCTACCCCACCCCCCCAAAAAATAGAGAAATAGTAAAATTAAAAAAAAGTAGTAAATTTGTACTAAACCTAGAGTTAGGGTTTACAAAACACGGAGACAAATACAACACAGAAACCCAAGTATGTACTCTTTAGTTTTCACTGTTTTTGTTTAACTTAATTGATTATCGAAATATTTTACAAGAACCCATCAATCTACCGTTGCCCACAAAAAACACACTGAAATAAAAAAATTAAATAAATGTATTAGATTTGTCCTTTGAGGGGTTATACCTAGAGTTAGAGTTAATAACACATACACAAATACAACACAGAAACCCAATATATAATGAAAAAATCCAGCACATAGACAAGGCAAAAGGCCACAAAACAAACACAGTACCAGTCCCTCGATCTGAACGACTCTGAGAGGAGAAGCAACTTCCTCTGTAACTGCCACTTGTAGAAACGACCGAGCCGTTGCTGCAATTTTAAACCACAAATTCAATCCATAGATGTTCGACATATATAAATCTAGAGAGAGAGAGAGGAAAAAGAAGGTTTACGGACAATTTGCCATGGCGTTCTGTTGTCTCTGAAGGAAAGAAGGGGAAGAGTGCTGAAACAAAGAGTGGGTTTCAGACTGCTTTCTGTGCCCAAAGAAGCAGCCTACCCTGTATTGAATGTGTCTTAGACAGAAACCCTAGCTTATGGTATAAGAGAAAAGTGCATTGGAAAATTTTGGACGGTACATGTTAACACAGTACCGTAAGAATTTGGATGTGGCAAACGGGCCGGTGTGGATCGATGACGGGTCGAATGTGAACCCGGTTTTAATTCACTAGAGATCTTGCACATGGTTATCCATGTGTTAAAATTTGGGAGAATTATACCTAGATTCTTTGTATTTTGTCACTTAAATACTTAGATTCTTACCTTCCGTAAATACTTAGATTCTTTGACATTTAAAATATTACACACAAACTCTTTAAGGTTTATACGCACGTAACACTTAGACTCATATTTTCAATGTCCGTTAATAATTTACATCCAGACCCTTTGAAATTTGTAGGCGTAATACTTAGATCCTTCAAATTTAAAATATTATACTTAGACCAAAAACACTCCAATCAAAGATAGAATATCAAATATTTAAAATTTTACAATCAAAATTCATATTCTATTGCATCATTTATTGAAATAAAATCAAAAATAAAAATCTAATTTTTTTAAAAAAAATCGTAATTAGTATATAATCATACTATCTATTAGAATAAAACTAAAAAATCACACAAGGGGTCTAAGTCATTCATAATAGAACATGAGTTTTACAACTAAAATTCATGTTCTATTATGTCATTTATTGAAATAAAATTAAAAATAAAAATATTATTTTTTCTTAAAAAATCATGAGATAAAACTGAAAAATCAAACAAGATATCAAATTGTAATGAATACAATATCACCTAACTTTAATTGGAGTAATTTGGTAGTTTAATTTGGTCGTTTAAACGACCAAATTATATTTCAATAGATAATATAATTGTATACTAATTATAATTTTTTAATAAAAAATTAGAATTTTATTTTTGATTTTATTTCAATAAATGTCATAATATAACATGAATTTTGGTTGTAAAATTTAAAATATTTGATATTCTATCTTTGATTGGGGTATTTTTTGTCTAAGTATAACATTTTAAACTTGAGTAGTCTAAGTATTACACGCCTATAAACTTCAGGGGATCTAGGTATAATTTACTAACGGATATACTAATTGACATTGACGGTAGGGGTCTAAGTGTCACGCGCGTACAAACTTTAGGGAATTTGTATGTAATATTTTAAATATTAGGAGATCTGAATGATTAAGTGACAAATCTCAGACGGTGTGGTTGTAATTTTCCCTTAAATTTTTTATATATTGAGAGAGATACAAAAGTTTCTAAAGATAAATTATAAGGAATTATAAGTAATTATGGGTGGTTAACATAAGAAAAGATGAGGTGTATTATAGGTGTTTCGAAGGTGGACACCAAATCTCTCTCACTTGATTAATAGTATAAATTAAACAGGTCTTATGAAATTGGATCATGACGGATTTAGTTTAATTTATTAACTTGTGAATAAAAATTAAAAACAAGAAATTAATAACACTACTCCACTATTAAAGCCCCCACAAACACCATCATACATTCCCATCATCGCTCCATCACCATTGTTATAGTCATTGCCACCATCAACATTACAATCGTTCTAACAACTCAACTCAACTCAACTCAAAAAAATTAAATCTCATCCAAAAATAATCAACATGTCTCTACTACAACATGGTTTAAATATAGGTGCGACCCTATATAGTTAAGTTTAAAAAATTCAAGTTTCTAAATTAGATTTGTTAATGAATTGAATATTCGTATGAATTCAATCGGTATGGATTCATTTTTTTAAGGGTTAATTGTAAGAGTGGTTCCTAAAGTTTGTATTTTATCTCATTTTAATCCCCTAATATTATAATTGTTTTGCATTAGTCTCTAAAGTATGCAATTTGTTTTTAAGCGATCCCCACACATGATGTCGCCCAGATTTTTAACGGTTTTTTCTCATGTGCTTCCCATGTGCTACCAAATAAAGGGCATCTTGAACAAATAACTATTTTTAATCCAAAAATTACAACAGTGGTCCTCAAAGTATGCGTTTTGTCTCGTTTTGGTCCCCAAAGTCACAATTTTATTCCATTAGTCTCTAATGTATTCAATTTGTTTCTAAGTGGTTCTCACGCATGACACTTTCTAGATTTGTAATGATTTTCGCCCATGTACTATCCACGTGCCCCAAAATGAAGGGCATATTGGACAAATCATTTTCCACTTCACTCAAAAAGAAAAATATTGTTCTTGGAAAGAAACATTCCCACCAAGGTCCAATTGTTTTGGGATTGTGTTATTCCCTCCTTTCAATCGTAGGTGGTGAGTAACAAGAAGAGGACAGTACAAGAAATGGAATTTATAGCCATCTTGTACTAATAGAAGGGAATAAATGCCCCTACTTGTACTGTCCCTTCTTACAACTCAGCATTGCAACTGGCAAGAGAGAATAACATAAACCCTGCGACAATTGGCCCTTAATAGGACTATTTTTCTCTAGGAACAACACTTTTTCTTTGGGTCAAGTGGATGGTGATTTGTCTAATATGCTATTCATTTGGGAGCACGCAACTAGCACATTGGGCACAAACTATTGAAAATCTGGACAGCATCATGAGTGAGGACCACTTAAAAATTTCATGTGTATAATCGCGAGGGAAGATCAACTCAAATCTCCCCCTGAGTTCTCCCATTTGGTATCAGAGCATGGTTGGTATCAGATCAACTCAAACTATTAAAAATCTTGTTTTTGCCTATTTAACCTAGTTTGTGTTGATTTGAGAATTATTGTGATTACGAGTTAGTCTCTAATGGATTCTCAAAAAATAAGGAGGGTCAGGTACAAGACAACCACTCTTCGATGGTTCTAATTATGCTTATTGGATGGCTCGGATGAGAGCTTTTCTTAGGTTGATCAATGAGAGAGTGTGGTTGTTGGTGTTAAAGGTGGACCCTCTAACAGTGATGACTATCAAGGGGACCGACACTATAACTACTAAGCACTTGGACCAAGACTAAATATGAGTCTGCGATTGAAACTTAAAAGGCTTAAATGTGATATTTAATGTCATCTCTCCAAACTAGTTCTAGAGAATCTCCAATTGTGAGATCTCCAAAAAGGCATGAAAAATTCTTGAAGCCTCCCACGAAGGTACACTCTTAGTGAAGATGTCCATGTTTCAACTATATACCTCCCAAATCAAGACCTTAAAGGTGTAAGGGGATGAAACCTTTTGTTGACTTTTATGCTAAACTTAGTGACATTGTTGTTAGATCATATTTTGTAATTGGCTAATTTTGTGGAGTCCATTGTAAATCTCAACTTTTTTTATGGTCATGATGCTATCAAGTTGAAGATTTGAAAGCTTCATTTAAGGGAGGAGATCAAGCGTTAAAGCAACATCATTCAACCTTCGTATGCACCTTCATACTTGGGACAAAGATAATGACCTATATACCTAAGATGAACCCTTAGTTATGTTTAACTTAGATTGATTAGGATGAGAATGAAAATGAAAGCAATCCATGTATGGCTCTTAGGTGATTTCAAAAGAAAAGATTTTTTAAACAATTTTGTGTTTTGAAAATATAGTTTGAGTCATTATCAGATCTCACTTGAGCAACACCCTTTAGTGCTCAAGTGGACTAGTTTTTGTTTGATTTTGTACTTCAAAAATTGGTAGGGACCGAGCTATGCTCACTAACATTGGCTAGATCAGTCTCTTGATTACTTATGGAATTAGTTGGGAAAAAGCCACGGGGGAACAACACAGAGCTCACTCTATGAGCTCGCTCGAGCGGTCCTTCATGGTTGCTCGAGATATGTTGCTCCTTGATAGGATGGAAACATGATTTTCATTATAGTATCAACTGCCCTCCCACCAATCAAGCATTCGTTCGCGAATCTGAGTTTTATTATTTACTAAGACTACCCTTATTTTGAACATATAAATAGAGAGATTTTTTTCCTATAGTTAAGTTAAGCCTCTTGTGAGATTTCTAAGAAAGAAAACACTTCTTCTACCTTGAGAGGTTCCACCACTAACCTAGATCCCTAAATTCAAAGGCTACCACTAGAGATTCTACCCAACCTCACAAATTAAAGTTGAAGATATTGATGGTTTGACAAAATACTTTGCTTTGGAAGTTGCAAACCCAAATGTAGGTGTCAAACAAGTAGCAATTTCTTGGTAGAGTCCAAGGTCGATCCATAGGGAAATGAGAATTTTGGAGTGAAAAAGGATTAACAAAAAGAAAATATGTTGTGTGTTTGAGAGAGTGATTTGATAATTGGAATTTAATACAAATAAACAAAAATGTTTAAGAAAAGTAATGTGGAGAAATACTAAGGCATTGGGTACTATTTTAATATCACTTGGGTAGTAAATTAATCCTAATTTTCAAGCTCAATTGAGAATCAATTAGGAAGTGAACTCAATTGGAGAATTTAACAATAATTACTTAGGAAATTCTCATAAAGTATAATCAATGAGGTAATCTAAATGAATTCAAATATTCAATTGTTAATTACAAGTATTTAACATGCCCAAAGTCAATGATAAATCAAACAATTAACCAATCAAACATCCAAATTCATAAAAACCAATAGATCAATTAATTAGATGAAAACTCTAACAATTCGACCCAAGGATGTACATCTAGTTATTCAACTCATTGGGAATCTCAAACATTCATCACAATTAGCATAATAATTCAAGAGATTATATAGAGAGAAAGCTTTACAAAAATAGGATGAATTGAATTAATAAAGAAGTCATCAATTAAAGAACATAGAATTAACTTACAACCCAATTGAAAAGAAATCTCCCCTATCCTTAGTATAAATGCTTAGCCAACCATAAATGAAGTGTTAATCACAAAATTAAAGAAGAAAAATTAACAGTAAGTGTACTTTTGCCAAAATGGGGAAGATGATATCTTCTCACTTCATCAGGTTCTCCGATTGGTTGGGAGTAAAGGCATGCATCTAAACGTAAATCAAATGACATCCGGACATGGCAGACGATTAAACACCCACCCGAATGTGGATTAATGACGTTTGGACGTGGCCTTCTGGGAGCTTAGCCTGTTTCTACCTCTAGACATGGATAAATTTTGTCCAGGCGTGGCTTTCTAGACTTCAATTTTCAATCTTCTCTTTTCCTTTGTGCAGTCAACTCCCATGTTTGCCTATTTGCCTCCTAATTCACCATTTTTCTTTCAAAATAGACAAACACCAATTAAATCATGATAAAATCAAATATTATATTAAGTATATGCAATTAAGTTCAAACCTATGACAATTAGCCCACAAAAGATAGAATAAATATGCAATATTTAGGGCTAATCACAAAACTCATTGGTGTGTGCATACTAGGAATCGTTGGCGTGCCCATGATTGCTAGAGGCCTAGACGAACCGTGCAGCGGGGAGGTTCAGGTGAAGCTACACTAGACATTGAAGGAAGGCCTTTGACCGAGAGACAACAAGGAAATGAGTATCTAACTATGGTATTGGTTGAGGTATAAGACTCGGGTACTTATATGTTGACTTAGCGAGTAGTAGATTAGCCTTTGGTGAACTGAGAAGTTTCACATGGTTTTTCCCAAGGAGGATTTCCCACATCAACAAATCACTTGTGTTAATCTGGCATAATTCATATACACTTGTGATTGTGAGCACACATGCACACTATGTGTTTGTTGGAATAATTGTTTGAATATCTATCTATACATTGATGTGCATTGGGTTTGGAATTTGGAATCGTCGTGAGATTGATTGTGAGCAAATTAATTGAAGATTAATTAAAATCAATCGCATGGTTAATTTGGGTTATGGTGACTAAAAGGGTTCTCACATTAATTATTATATCTTTGTGAGATGAGGTAATTGTGGTGATTTAGGTTTTTATTAGTAATCAATTGGGCTAACATTGAAAAACTTATTCACCTGCTTTAAGTAAAGTGTCTATTGCTTCACGTGTATAATCGTGAAGGAAGATCCACATCCGGTTCCCCCTCTCAGAACAACAATTGTCAATTCATTCTTTGTCATTGGTTTTAAGTACGAAGACTCTATGATTAAATGAAAGATATTCAAATATCTACCAGAGAGGTTTCAAACTAAGGTAACGGTCTTAAAAACTAGAGTTAACAAGGAGGGGGTGTTCGTAGAAGACCTTTTAGGGTCTATTTCGAGTTTCGCGATGAATCTCCAACTGCTAGTTTCGAGATGAATATCCAACTGCCCAATAAGCCGAAGGGTGTGACTTTGAGCTTGATTAGAGAAGAGAGAAATGAATCTGAGTCAACTCACTTGGGACAAGAGGACCTAACCTTTCTTACTAAAAAGTTCAAAAAATATTTTAAGGCTAGAGGTATTAAGTCCTCCAGGTCTAAGGGTAAGTCAAGTAGACCTAGGAATCCCAAGGAAGGAAGAGAGAACAAAAGGGAAAGAAAATTTCAGCAAGGAGCTGAGTGTCACACCCCATCCAGGAAGAGAGATAGAGTGTGGATAATTCTAACCTATTAACCTTTATCCACAATTAAAAAAGAGTAGTTAACCTGCGCAATAATTTTCAGGCCATTACTTAATATGAAAATATGACATTTACAAAGTACAATGTTATAACACAACTAGGGCACCACATCCTTTAACAAATCAACAAAATCTATGTATAACTATGTTACATGACATTTTGTACATTCTGAAGATAACCTCTCTACGTCAAGCTAGACTATCCAATGGACCATTTTCTACTTCTCATGTTCTTAAAAATAAGCAACTATGGAGGGGTGTGCAAAATTACACGTTCAGTGAGTATATTTGAGATATATAGAAGAGAAATACCCAGGCACAACACAATAATAACACATTCCACATAATAGGATTTAATTTTATTATCCGACCAACCAACAATAATTAGCACTACCCGCTTCCACCTGGGTGTCTCGGCAATCACATCGCTGCTGTTTGCGCCCAGTAGTCTCAGTAATTTCATCGCTACCGTCAATGTCCAATAGTCTCAGCTATTATATCGTTACTGTTTATGCCCAGTAGTCTCAGCAATTATAATCACAGAAAACACATAGTCCTACTGTTCATAACTCAACTCACAGCCAAACATCGGTACACAACACAAAATTCACCAACCCATAATTCAATATAATCACATAAGTATATCTAATAAATATTAATACACTTTTTCAATCAATACAAATCAATATACTCACTTCGGGTTCAATTCCAAACCCAAACTCAGTCCCTTTATGTAGTTTTAGGTGAATCCGATGCTGACGTTGTTGTCTCCGCACCTAATATACACCGTCATAAATCACATAAATATAATTTATTATAAAAAATTTACACTACACATGCATAAATGTTATTCGGGTTTAACTCGATAGCTTCCCAATACTATATTCCATTTATTTAATGCACTCAAAATCTTAGGTTTAGTGACATGCTTGTAGATAAATAAAATCTATTAGCATCAATTAGAACCCTCTAGGATGCTTAGGAATGTTTAGAAGTTAAATGGATAACGACCCCGAAACGATACAAGAAGAACAGAAGAAAAGCCTACTTGAACTAGTTCAAGTTCAACCGGTTCTATAAATAAAATTTCCCCTTCAACAGGTTCAACATTTGTTGAACCTGTTCATTGCAATACTGAAACTCGATGAACGAGTTCATTGAGGTTGAACCGGTTCATCCCTGTCCTGTTTCCCATTTCTACCGGTTCTATAGACAAAATTTCCCCTTCAATCGGTTCAATATTTGTTAAACCGATTCATCGCAATACCGTGACCCGATGAATGGGTTCATTGAGGTTAAACCGGTTCATTCCTGTCCTATTTCTCATTTTTGTTCCATCTTCTTCCCCAACCTTCCTCCTTCAACCCCACAACCCCTTACATACATACCATCAATTTTAAACTCATATTCACATGAAAACATATCCTAATAACGTACCCAATATCAGAATTCGTAAAACCAAACCAAAACCGAAGCTGAAACCATCCTTCACAACCAAAACCCAACTCTTTTCTTATACTATAAAACAATGAAAAAACATAGAGTTTTAGAAAAGCTCCTTACTGAAAGGAGTCACTCTCCTACAATTCTTTAAGAAGACTTGTTTTGAATTAAAGAATCTGAGGAAAAAGGTTTCATTCCATGTCGATTTCGAACCGGAAGACCGAAGCTCCTCCGCCGAGTTATTTCTCTTCCAACTCCTCTTTTTCTTATTCCTCTCTTTTTTTCAATCCCTGTGTGAAAACCCGATCATGCATATCATAATATTTTCCATAATATTGTGAGTTAAAGTGCAATTTATTAATATTCGCATGTGGTTAAAATTATGATAATTAAACCCTAAAAAGTTAAGTTTGCTTTTAATTAAAGAATTGTATTGAAGAATTACATGATAATAGAATCTTTAAATGAGATTTTAGAAGTGTTGGAAAAATTTGTGGTTAAAAGTAAGAATAGAGAAACAAAAAGGTATTTTGGTGCAAATAGGGGAAAAAGTGGTGAGTTAGGAGGGACACACGGCTTCTTGGGGTTTCTCTAGCCTTTGAGCTCAGTGAGTATATAAGAGTTCTTTTGGCATAAACTGGTTGAAGAAGAGGAGAGAGGGGAAAATTGATGGGCTTTAAAACAAGTCGTGAATTCCTTTTACCAAAAACGAAGGTGGAAAAGAATTTATTGTTTCCTTGAGTTTGAATGTAATTCTTTCTTTGTAGTTAGCATAATCCTTGCTTGTGTACAAGGAGTTGAGTTGCGGTTGTGAATGGAAGAATTAAGGAACCCTAGGTTCTTGGGTGTGAGTTTGGAGGAGTTCAAAGGATATTGAGGCACAACAAAGGTAAATGAATTTTTGTTAATTAATGTGTTTTTCAATTTTTAGATGTATCCTTGTAGTATGGCTAATGGTTGGGTAGTGTTAGAATTGAGTTTTGATTATGGAAGATAGAGTTTGAACTGTACTTTAAGCTTCAGTTCAAGGCTGAACCGGTTGAAACATGTGTTGAACCAGTTGAATGGGGATTCTGGTTAGGTTTGAACCGGTTGAAGAGCAGTTTGAACCGGTTAAATGAGGTTCTGAACAGGTTGAACCTATTGGACTCAAACCAGTTGAACTACATTTTGCACGGGTGTCATGCATGAGAATCACTTAAAAACAAATTAAATATATTAGGGATTAATGTGCTAGAATTGTAACGTAGGGGACTAAAATGAGACAAAACGCAAACTTTGGGGACCACTACTGCAATTACTCTTTTTTTTAAGATTATTCTTATCCAAATTCAAATGCATTGTATCGTATTTAAGGGATTCAAATTTGGATTAACAAATTTTGATTTGATTGTGACTTGATTTGAATTTTATATAAATATATTCAAATATGTGATGAGATGTAGTAATTAGTTGTGAAATAGAGTTGAATTAGATATCTATCTAATAATATAGTTAGGAAGTTGAATTCTTAACTTATAAAAGCACAACAATGGTGAAGATTGATCAAATTGTCATCTACTTTGATCCAATGGTACAAACTTCATTCTCAATTTTTTTCCCACTCAAAAATAATATTTTCTCTACACGACCTCAATGTCAGACAACTCAACCAACACACTTCCTAATGCCAAACAACCCCTTAATCCATACCTACTTCTATCTTATTTTTCTATATTCACTTTAATTTTAAATTGAGTAGTTAAATAAAATAAAAAGAAAAATAAACTACTATTGAAAATATAAATAGTTGTACGATTAATATTTAATTTTTTTATTGTAGAGTATCTTCAGGCACGGAGTATTGCTAGTCATTTGATAAAACTAGACTTTATTTATGTAGTATGTGAAAACATCTATGGTTTGATGCTTCCAAACCTGGTTGTCACACACTTGAAGGGAAATCAATTCTATTATCAAGCAACTTCAACTACACTTATTTGGATCGGATCTGAATTTGAATTCATATTTCATTTTGCAAATTGGATACATAATTATACTAGATGAGTAAATACTATTCAGAACTAATAATTTGGCCAAAATATTCTAACCTAATGATGTCAACAGTGCATGCATACACAAATTACATGACATCATACCTCAGATGTTTGAGTTCAACATTTCTAGTCAGTTTGGGTGACTTGGCTATAGGAACCCATCAAATTGGTTAAATACTGCTTACATTGCATTTGGTACGTAAGAATAGAATTAAGAATGAAATGAGTGTTACCGGTAATGAAAATTCATTCCCATTCCATGGAATGATAAATCCCATGAACGAGATGGTAATTTTCTCTCGATCAATCCTCTCGTATTCACTGTTCACTCTCTGTTACCCCTCTTCAAACCTTTTTTTTGTCACCTCTTTGTTCACTCTCTGTCAGGGTCGGCCCAATCATTAGACTAATAAAGTTTGAGTTTTAGGCTCCACTTTAAGGAAGACTCCATAATTTAAAGGTGTGTAATAATAGCTCTGTCCTACCCTTTCTCCAACGGTGTCTGCTATCTCACCATCACTCTTTCAGACATCCTTTAGCTTCTCTGCCCCTAAAGCAATTTTTGACTCATCCTCTGCGACCTCTCCCTTACTCTCTCTTAGTATATGCTTCAAATTTTCCTGAATCTCCCCAACGCTAGTATCATATTCATCTTCTACAATCTCTCCCTGACCGTTTCTTGGTTGCTGCTTCAATTTTTCCCTTTCAGATGTGTCAAACCCATCCATATATCTCTCACAAGCAATACCTACGCAATGAACCAGTTGGATATTGGGAGGTTTTGGGTTTCTGATGTAAGATTGATGAAGATTATGATATTGTGCAGGGGTCATTGTGGAGAAAGTGGCTCAAGTCAACAATGGTTGCCAACAAAATGAGTGACCACCTAAAGCATCCAAAACCATCTGCACCAATTCTTCGCCATCTCGTAGACATAGACGCATCTATTATGTGGTCACAGGTGAAGAATATTTTGCCAGGTGCAATTCGGGCGAGTCAGGCGGGTTGAGGGGTCAACCCTAACCTAACCCTAGGTATATAATTCTCAAGTCTAACCCTAACCCTAACTCAACCCGAGATACTCAACTTGAGTATTGCCCGAGTTTAATTCGGGCTTACTCATGTTTAATTTGGGTTACGTAATTCGGGCAAATTTCGGGTTAGAATTTGGGTTGGGTTGGGTTTGGTTTACATAATTCAGGCTGATTTCGGGATAGAATTCGAGTTTGGTTCATTCAATCCCAATATCAGCCTGTTGTTCCAAACTTGGTACATACTACATAATATTCATCTAAAGTAACATCCAACAATTTCAATCAAATGTTTAACATAAAGACCATAGTATTTAAAGTATAAAAATAATGTTTAACATAAAGATATAATAGTGAAATGTTTAACATAAGATTGAACCAGAAGACTAATCCCTAGTATTTTAATTTGTAAGTTATATTACTATATTGATTTTTAAATATGTTAAAGTTGAACCCGATTTAGAATTCGGGTTGAGTCCGATTAATATATTCGAGTTGAACCCAGTAACTTGAATTCGGGTTGGTGTTTTTCTGTTCAGGCCCAACTCAAGTATTAAAAATCTCAACCCAAGCCTTGTTTTTCTCGGGTTGGGTTCGTGTTGAATTCAGGTTGGCTCGCCCAAGTTGCGCCCCTACCATCACTTATCTCTCTCTCCCGTAATAATTACACACACAAATATACTCATCCACACACCTTGCTACCGGACAGATTGAAGAATCTGATATTTTTCTTCAAGAGTTAATTGCATTGGAGGTCCCCAAAATATGGAGTTTGTATTATTTTGATCCCCAATATTTTAATTACATTATTTTGATCCTTGAAATATTGAATATATTTCTATGTGGTCCCTCAAGCAGACAACTTCCAAATTAGTAACAGTTTTTAATCATAAATTTGTCACGTAATACCTAACTATGAACAAAAAATACTTTGGGTAGCTTTTGACCAAAATTTGGATAACTCTTGACAAAAAATGTGTAATATTTGTAGCTCTTCACCAAAATTTGGATAATTCATGATTAAAATTGTATAATTTGAGTAGCTCTTTGACTAAAATTTGGGAAAAAAATTGGTCAAGACTCGAGAGTTATCCAAACTATTTTTTGTTTGCCCATATTTAGGTATTACGTGACAAGTTATAATAAAAAATTGTTAAAAATCTAGACGTTGTCTGCTTGACAAATCACATACAAATATATTTAATATTTTAAAGACTAAAATGATACAATTGAAATATTAGAGATTAAAATAAAATAAATCTCATACTTTAAGAATCTCAAGTGCAATTACCCCTTTTTTCAAATATTAGCAGCTTCTTCAGTCCCCTTCTAATTTTTTGTGAAACATTAGGTGAAAAAATTAATGAATTATTTTTCCACACCCCACATAAAATCACACTCTTAAGTAATTGAAGGTGATGAAAATGGAAGGAGTGGAACTGTGGAAGGGTTTGTTTGTTGGATCCATCTATAAGTGCAGTGGTGGAGGTGGATCCGGGATGGGCAAGGTGTTGAAGAGTACTGCTTTTGGTGACAGGTGATTGTGAAATTTATATATTCGCCCTTCACCCTTCACCCTTCACCCTTCACCCTTGTGTAAAGAGCCTTGGTGGCCGATTGATCTTCAGAACCTAATATGTTGATATTTAGAGTAGTTTTAACAAAGTTTTTGATATTTCTTCTAGTGATCAATGTATATTTTTTTTTTTTGATACATTTTCATGATTTTATTCATAGATAGTAATGTTTAAGTTGGTGACATACACATTCTGGTAGGTTGTGTAGCTTTCAAGTACCTGTTATGGTACCAAAGGGCCAGAGCCTCACCTCAACCATAATCTTGTTCCTCTAGTGCAAAATTGTTAGTTCTGCACTTTGTGTTCATTGGAGTCCAAGAGGTATGGATTACGTTTCTATCTTGCAGTTCTTCGACTTTCTTACTTGACATATATTTTCATCTTCACTTCTTAGTTTGCTCTCTATTGTCTTAGTTGATGACCTAGTACTATATTGAGTGTCAATTGTAATATTTTCTTCCCGTTGCCCCACCGCAAAGACGATCTCAATTTTTATTTTTGTTTTGCTCATTAAAATTGAGATAACAAAGTGGGATAACACAAAGTAAAAATAAGACTTAAAACAGAAACATAAACATAAACATAAAGTTAAATTCCTATAGCTACTATGTCTCTGCCTTTGCCTCCATAGCCACACTATATCTGACTTTTCCAGGTAAGTCTGTTAGTGGTAATACTCCAGCATACTTCATGTTCAATCCCCATTTGGCCAAGGCATGTGCTGTGTTGTTTGCACCTCTATATACATGATTCATCCCCCAGTCCATATGCTCTTTCAGCAGGTGTTTCAGATCATTGGTGATGGCTACTATAGCCCAATTTGGCTTTATATGGTTAAGCAAAGCTGTGTGGATAACCATATGGGAGTTACCCTCAAAGGTTATGTAGGTGGGGGGTTAAAAAAGGTTGACACACGTGTCTATGCCAAGGGTAATCGAAGGGGGTGAGTAGAATAAATGGATGGGATGGAAGGAACCCAAGCAGCCTGTTAACGAAGGGACGAACCAGTTGGGCAAAGGGTAGGTGAAAAATGCTCTCACCAGCCAGAAAATCATCTGCTGTCGTGGGCAAGTAATGTGGGTATTTATAGCATAGTGGTCGGGCAGGTCGGGCTGCCTAAAGGGCTGCTTGCCACGACCCCTACCAATCGCGCTAACCCACAACTGTCTCGACCACGACGATACCAGTGGCCGTTAACGGCGAGCCATGTGTCCTAACATTAACTAGACAGATGTGATGTTTCCCCAAATGCAATCTGGACGTGGCCCCGAGGAGGGTGTGACAGCCAAGGTGAGAGATGGCTCCCAAGGTCCATGACTGGTCACCGTGGGACCATGACCTCGAGAGGACCATGCCCCCGACGCCCCCGACGCACTTCTACCCGGGGGTCCTTCTTTCCCTCTCTAGACCCTTCCTCGAGGCTTATGGCGAGGAGCCCGATAGAGGAAACCCACATAGTTTCGATCCTTCAACCACCAATCCACATGTCTCATCATCTCATATGCTAATCCGGGCCAATACCCCAGTTACCTTAGGAGTCTCTCCGGATCTCAGTCAAGCACATCCCAGTGGGCAGTGAGCCATACACTAGGAGGCCTGCTCGAGCAGACTAAACCTTCAAGACCTTGTCCCAGGTTGAGGCTGACAATCGTGTTCATCTGCCCCTATTGCTTAATTCTCCCCTAAGGAGGGCCATGCTTCCCTGTCCCTAGGTGGGGACACCTCTTAGTCTAGTGGGCCCGTCGAGCAACGACATTCAGTAGATTGAGGATACCATTCCCGCAGTGGGGGATGCGAGTCTCACCGAGGTTGCCCCTACACTTCTACGATTCCATTTCTGCCCGACCTTGGTGAAAGGTCCATCTTGCCACTTCCAATGCGATGGAGATGTATCTTATCCTGATGTAGTATTGTGCTTGAGGGCTTTGCGTCCAGGGATGTCGCACTGGTCATTGTTATCTATACCAGTCCAGCTGAACTCTGTCGGGCCCCATTTCCATGTCAACTGATAATTGTTGCCACTTATCCTATTAAGGTGGAGACATGTGTCTTGATGTTTTTCGAGTACTACATTTGCCCCCTACGGGCGCCAGGTAGCGGGAAGTGTCTTGCACGCGCACACCATTTTATGTCCGCACTTGTCGTTTGACTGTAACTGTCGTTTGTGAGCCGACCGTGGCGCTGATAAAAAACTAAAATTTTTTCGTAAAATTGGCCCAAGTCATTTGTCGTCACTTTTCTATTGCCAAAAATATTGTCGTGGTTAGTTGCCCCCTGCATGCATGGACCTTATTTTGATGGGCTTTGCACACATAATGGCCGCGAAGACTTATATATTTTTGTCTTTGTGTAATTTTGGAATAGGCCTCCGCATCCCTTAGTGTACCATTGCAAATCCACTTGAATGACCCATCACAAGAAAATATATTTGAACTTTAAAAGGTGGTGGACCCTCCTATTTAGACCTCATGAGTCTTTACATAACAAGGCTTAATAAAATACACTTTGAACTTCCAAAGTGGTAGACCCCACCTTTTTAATATTTATAGCCTCCAATCATTAAATAAAAAATGTAGGTCCCACCAATAACTTATCCATTTTTCATACTTTTCTATCACCACCGGCTTCACTCTTTTATTTTTATTTTTTTTCCACCTTTTGCCATCTTTCTCTTAAATTTCCATGGGACCCACCACTTGGAGAGGCTTGAAAAGATGCAGCAAACTTCTTACAACTTTCTGACAACCCACTTTTTGAAAAAGCAATAGTCATGAAATAGGACAAAACCCCTTTGCACGTTGATTAGCACATAACAATGACATGTATGGTGTGCTAATGTGCTTTTGTTTCACCTTTTTTGTCAATAAATGGGAGTGTTTTGGTTTTGATTGTGGCTTGATGGAATTTTGGGTGAATGCATGTAAAATGATGTAAATGACATGATTTAAACCCCCATGGTGTTATATGAGGCTAATGGAGTGTATGGGGTAGCTTTAAGGATGGTTTGGAGGGGAAAGAAATCCAATTTTTGCTCACAGTCTGAAAACCTTCCGGAAGGTGTATGTCGGCCTTCCGGAAGGTTTTGCTAAAAACCCTGGATGCCTTGTTCACAGCTAATACCTTCCGGAAGGTTTTGTCCACTGGAATGAACCTTCCGGAAGATTTTAGCTACTGGAGTAAAACCTTCCGGAAGGACTTGTTTACTGGAATGGACCTTCCGGAAGGTTTTGCCTTGGGTTTCTTTTTGACTGCCAAAATCTTCTGAAAGGTTTTGTTTTCTGGAATGAACCTTCCGGAAGATTTTTGCTACTGATGTCGACCTTCCGGAAGTTCTTGCATTTGATTCTTTTCATTTAGCTGTTCTTTCAGCGACCTTCCGGTAGGTGTATGTCGACCTTCCGGAAGGTTTTTGCACTTTTCTCCAGACAGCCTGTAACTCAACTTTGCGGCTTGGAGGGTCCCACATGCACTTCTCCTACATGCTTCCTGACATCCCTTACACATCCTGGAGCCTCCCTCACCCCTGCATTGATTTGGATGAGTCTTGATAATTAATGAAGAGAGAGAAGAAGAAGGAAGCTGGGTGGGCAGACAGCTCTGCCTCACCCCCTGTCCAGCCCATGTTGTTGCACCCCTAGTGATGGAGATCAACTCTGTAGACCTCCCTCTCTCTCCAGGCACGTTTTGGGGGGAAAGCAAGAGTCTCCTTGGGGGGGTATTCATTCATTATGTAGGAGGGGATATAGTTTTAGGGAGAGGAGATATAGAAAGCTCCAAGGGGGAAGATGATGAATAGTGCTCAAAGTGACGTTTTTGCATTTTTCTTCCACTCTTTCACTTGTAGTTTAATGTAAGAACCTTGTAAGCTTCATTTATTGTCTTTAATGTCATTCCTTTCAAGTTTATTGCAAGTTTACTTTCATGTTCTTCATTTCACCATTGTTATTTAAGTTTTCTTCATTTCAAGCTTTTATATTGGGTATTGTATATTTTTCCTTCATAGTTTTAGATTTCTTGTTGTAAGTTAAGTTCCATGCTCCATTTCCCTTCCATGTCCATTTCCTTTATGCTTGTCTTGCATTGTTAATATGAGTAGTTAGGATTTAAGTTGGTTAATCCAAGGGAAAATTCCTCTTGGGAATACCATTTTCAACTCTTCTTCATTCCTCCCTTTAGAGTCAAATGGTTCGGTTTGACGGGGTTGAGAGTGGATGAGTTGGTGAGCCTTTGATATTCCGTAGGCCTAGTCATGGTTTATGCTTAGATACTCACCAATCTCGTCCCTAGCTTCCCCCGAATCAATCGTTCATTCATGCTCAATCGGAGGAAGGCTTTGAGTTGATTTGGTATTCCCATTGGAATGAACCCTTTGGATTAGCCAACACTTGCTTTATTTGCATTTTCATTTACAAACCAAACACAAAACTCAAACAAAAGATTTTACATTTTCTTTTCACTTTTGCAAAATCACTTTCACAAAACTCCCTTTCTTTCCCTGAGGAGAAGACCTTGGAATACTCTTCCAAGTAAAACACTGACAACGAAAGACTCCTTGCGATTGGGGAGCACTTTTGTTCACCACACATTCCATTTCATTTCATATATTTTGTTCATTCCATTTTCCACCAATCCGTTGTTGCCCTATCTCCCATATCATTCCGAGGGAGAGTGACACTCCCTTCACACATACACCATATACACATTAAAGGGATGATATTAAGGGGTTAGGAAACAACAACGTTTCCAATCAATCACACGTCTTTTCTGTGCATTGCGCCTCCCTTTTTTTTTCTTTTCAATTGAGCAAAGCCTCTGATGGGTTCTCCTGATATGAACTCTTACGACTGTCAGCCGAACAAACCCATTTGATCTCTTACGACTGTCAGCCGAAAATGTGGCCTGTTCTCCTGATATAGACAAAACGAAAGTGTGGCACTTTGACCAAGTCATGGATTTAATGTTTACTGCAGGCTAGTTTTAGCTTGCTAAAAATGAAAAGCTTTTTAATGCTACTGTCCTCAATACTGGCGTGACTTGTCCACTGGTGGGTCCAACTTCAGGGAAACTACTGTTCAAAATATTGGGGTATAGGGGCTGTTGTGTTGACCGAAGTTATTTTGCTAAGTGATGCGACTACGAAGGTGGGAGATTTTATGTGGATTGCAGCTGAACTCACCACTGTCTCTTTTGCCTATAAATTAAGGCCTTCACTTTCTTTTACCTCATCCCATTTTTCGTTCATGTCTTCAAATTTCTTGACACTTTCTTCCCTTTCTCCTCACTGTAAATTTTCTAAGTCACTTTGCCTCTTTATTTTCCAAGTCTTTGCACTTCACCTTTTTATATTCTCCAAATTTCTCAAGTGTTCTAGCCTTATACACATATATACATTTTCACGCCCTATATATATATATATATATATATATATATATATATATTCATCCATGGGCCGACCATCGTCATATTCGTGCAGGTCCAGTGCCTTCGTCTGAGGAGTGGTATTGCGCTCCCTTTCTCGGTAGTGATGTTGATCTATTTTTTGATTACCTTCGTAGTTATATGCCCGAGGGAGAGGTGTCAGCCCATCCATTATTTTAGGATCCCCCTGCGCACCTTTATAGGACCCCTTGTATCGATCCCGAGTTTGTGTTTCGGATGCCATTGGAGATAGGAGACTACCCTTATTCTTTTATTGACTTTGAGACCTCATCTACTCCTTCTGCCGGCTGGCGCAAGTGGTCTGACCACATTCTTCCAGATGTGGCATTTTGTGAAACTTTAGAGTCTGCCGGTATTATTTCTGCTATAAAGTTATGCCGTAAGATTAGCGTCAATCGACGTAAAGCCAGTCTATTTTTTTTGATTTCTCGCTGGTGCCGTGAGACTCATACATTCGTCACCGCTTGGGGTGAGTTTACCCCCACTTTGGAGGATGTCTTGGTATTGATGCAACTGCCCATTTTTAGAGATTCCATTTACCCCTCTAGAGATTCTACTCCTGCCGAGGCGGCCGCATTATCTTACTTATCTGACTGTTTTACCGATGCCGCAAGGCTTCCTTCATCTTTTGGTGTTTGAGGTAGTGCCGACAGACACAAGTGTATTTACACATCTTGGGTGAGGTTCTTTTTTAGGGATATCGAGCCTGCGAAGAGCAGAGGTTCCGAGCGTGTTGGCCAAGATGGCCCTGGATCCCAGAGTGAGCATGTATTGGCTGCTTTATCGCAATGTGGTTGCGCGATACGTTACACTGGAGCTCCCTTCTGATGGTATCAGCAATGGTATTTTTCCTATGGCTGCTAGGTTGGCTCGTGGCTACGCCGTCCCTTTGGCTCCCTTATTTCTCGAGAACCTGTACCTTCGCCTTAATGAATTATAGGAGGCGACCTCTGTTTCGATGGGGCGTTACGGCATTAGTAGATACGTCTCTACCCTCTTCTTACAGCTCTTCCTACTTGAACGTTTCCCAGCATCCGCCCTTGAGGCCAAACGACCTACTGATGGTAGTTCTTCTCCTTAGGGACTACGGTGGTCTGAATGCCCCATATCTAGATCGGTGGACCCCTTTCTCGATAATGAGTCACATTTCATCTTCCGCCCTTATGCGGTTTATCACCCTATGGTCGAGTCACCTTCCTATTACCGCGCCAAGCCCGTGGCTATTACTGCTGATGCCATTGAGACCATGACCGACTGCTATTTTGATTTTATTGCTTGCTCCACTAAGGGATACCTTCCCTTTGCTGGAGACCGGGGCACCGGGCTTGTGGCTTATAACCCACATCGGGTGGCTCTATAGTTCGGGTTTGACCAAGGTGTTCCCTTTGCTTTAGGGGACGCCCCGAGTTACATTGACATCGTGCGCTGCTATTTATTTGCCGACAGAGTCAGGCTACTTGAGGATAGTACAGTCATTATTCCTTCAGCATCCAGAGCTGGTGTTTTTACGCCAGATTATCGAATTTATTGGGCTGCTATGGCGTCTTCAATATTATATTTTCCTGAGACTAAGGCTTGTGTATTGCCTCGAGATACGAATATCCAGGGTTTTTCCTACTTGAGGAGTTTCAAGTCCAAGGTGAGGACCAGAGGGTGTTTGAGCAATTTTTCCCCGATCGACCATCCACTTAATCAAGGAGGTGTTATGGGAGAGGACCCCTTGGGGATTCAGCCACGATGAGACCTCCTCATTTGTGCTGAGGAACACCTCACAAAGAAATCTCGACCAGTTACCTTAGGGAAGTATAGTGATGTTAGGTCTGTTAGCACCTCTCACTATGGTTGTCTGGCACACAAGACCCGGTCGCGGCAGCTAGTCCCCGCACAGTCCCTCCCTCCTGTTTCAAACTCTCTTTTTTGTCGTTTGCGGAAGGTAAAACCCCCCATTCTATAGCTTGGTGTTTAGCCCTTAGAATTTTTTGATACTTTCCCCCCTTTTTTTTCTTAACCATGTACATGCACCTATATATTCTTTCACCAGGGTCTTCCTGCACGAGAGGTCACTAGAGACATAGTTTGTTGTCTCAGGACACCCCTTGGCACAGAGGTCACAACAGGTGAACTTCCCGTGACCTCTGTTGCGACGTTGCCTCCCCGGAGGGTCTACATTGGTTGTGATTCTGATGACGACGATGACTTATGTACTATCAACACTATTTTTCCTGGGAGGTAGCCTTCCATCCCCGCTGCTTCGCAAGAAGATGATGATGCTCAGTCTCTAGCTTCTAGCATTGCTGAGGGGTTAAGACCTCTTTCCCCTAACGTCGTGCGACGCATGGAAGAGCATCAGGAGGCTATTGTCTCTTCCGCGGTACACACTTAGACTGTTCCTTTTGTCATTTGTTATGTTTCCCCTCATCACAGACTAACCCTTTTTTTTTTCGCTCTAAGGTTGTGACGTCGGCATGACTTTTTTCGAGGGTTGGTTTTCTGATTCCGTACTTGACGTTAACCTTGCGGGACAGTTTGACTATAATGGCGCCGATAGGGCGGGTATTCTAGAACCAGCTCTCTCCTCTGGGGGAGGGGAAGCCAATGACGAGCCTACTCGTTCTGGCCCTATGACTCATGAGGGTGGCCTTGGGAATCTCGATCAGGTAAGCCCCTTCCCCTTTTGCCTGGACTTCTTAGATGCGGACTTTTCTGGTCTTTCGCTTAGTGACATTATACTTTTTCAGAATGACTTTGGTGATAACTTTTTTTGCGGGTATTGCTTCTCCAAGCTTGAGTGACTTGACTTTACCTCTTTCGGCACATTCCTTGTCCCCTTGTTCGGATCTTCCAAGCACTACCCCGCTACAGGTCCTTCCGTCACCCCCATCTTAGACACTACCTCCATCGCCTCTGCTAATTGTTCCTATTTTTTATATTGTCTCCTCATATGTTCCTCTGGCGCCTATTCAGACCATTCCCTCTCATGGCAGTGTTTTCTTTCCCTTGCCCCGGAGGGACTTGCCTCTTATCACTTGGCATCCCCAGGCCGAGCGCCCGACTCCTGCTGCTGCCGCATGTGCCTTTGCATCCCAGCCGACTATGAGCACTTCCACCACCGCTAGCCGCGTTACCGAGGAGCGTGGTCCTGCGTAACCTTCTAGAACTGTTATGCTTCTCTTTCCCTTACAGTATGATGGTCCGGGCTGTTGCGAGGATACTGTTTCATGGTGCGGCGAATACTTCACCACTCGATGGAGTATCCCTCTCTTGGATAGTTTGTTGCAGCGTTTCCCCATGATACTTCACTGTTTACCCACGCAGCATGAGCGTATGTAGTCTTTTATCTTGGACCTGCTGGCATCCTTAGTGTATACCTGTCAGCACCGATCAGCGAGAGATATTGGCCCTCGCGACCTTTTCCATTTGGAGTGTGCAGTCCGGGACTTGCGGTGTGTTGGGATTACTGTTTCGATCATTGGAGACTGCATCGCTCATGCTCATATTTTGTATGACATGGAACATTCACAGAGGCTAGCTGATCATTTACGCACTGAACTTGATGACATGCAACAAATACTTGAGGCGCTGCGTGATACCTTGGGGACCCACGAGTGGCTACATATGGACCGCTTGCAGGCTGCGTAAGCCCTTGGGGATTTTGACACAGCGGCACCATTTGCTTATGGATTATTGTAGCTTGTTCCATGCATATGTTTCTTTTTTTTTTTGCACCAAATGTAACCAAAAGACAAGCTTCATATATATATATATATATATATATATATATATATATATCAACTAATGTTTACATTTCTGTCTTCCAAAATCCATTTACATGTTTTCTATGGATATTTACATTTCTATCCCTCAAGAGTAGTATAGCTTCAACCATTTGACATTAAACTTCTCCATTATTTTCTCTGACTTGATGCGCCTGATTTCACAATATCCGTTGTCCTCAACCTTCCGGACTTCGAAAGGTCCTTCCCACTTGGCGGAGAACTTAAGAGTGGCCAGGCAGTGCATAACAGTTGGGATTATTTTTAGCATCAAATCATCCTCTTGGAAGGTCCTTGGCTTTACCGTAAAGTTGTAAGCCTTAGACATTCTCCGGTGATATTTTTTCAAGTGTTCCCTTGCCTCGTCTCGGTGCTCATCAAGTGCTTCTAACGCTGCGTGTCTCACATCTGAGGTCACCTCGGCTCTGGCTGCCAACCTCGCGGAGGGTACCATTATCTCTGTAGGGAGTACCACTTCCTCACCATAGACCAGCGAATAGGGCGTTGCGTCAGTGAGCTTTCTTTTTGAGGTTTTATAGGTCCATAGCGCTATTGGCAGCTGTTCAGCCCAATCTTTCCCATCCTCGATGGTCCTGCTCAAGATCTATATCAATGTCTTATTAGTGGCCTCAGCTTGACCATTTCCTTGTGGGTAGTATGGTGTGGAGGTATGGTGGATCACCCCATATTGCTGTAACGTTGCAGCAACGCCTCTATTAACGAAGGGGGTGCCATTATCCGACAACAAGTGTTTAGGGAAGCCAAACCTGTAAATTATATTTTCCTTTAGAAAGCCGGACACGACCTTCCTTGTCGTCCTTTTTAGGGGCACAACCTCCACCCATTTTGTAAACAACTCTATTGCGGCCATTATCCATATATTTTCGCGAGATGGAGGATTGATGGGTCCCATGAGGTCCGTGGCCCAAGTATGAAAGGGTCATGGGGTGGCTAAAGTCCTTAAGTTTACGACAGATGCATGAATGAGATCCCCGTGCTTCTGACAGACATCACACCTTCGTACGTGCTCTATGCATTCCCCTTTCATCTTCGGCCAGTAATACCCCAAGTCCAACATCTGGGTGTACAGTTTCGCCCCCCTTGGTGTTTTTGCGGCATGTAACATTTTTAGCACCTCCAAAACTTCATTTCCCGCAAGGCACCTTAGGCTTTTTCCATTGAACCCCCTTCTATATAGTTCATTGTTATTCAAAAAGAACCTAGGGGCTATTCTTTTGACCATTGTCGCGGCACTCTTGTCTGCCGGAAGTGACCCTTCACGAAGAAAGTTGATCTATAGTTGGCGCCAGTACCCTACTTCTTCTACGATGATGCACTCCTTGGAATCGGGGTGCTCCTGGCACCGGAGGCAATTTCGCTGTACCTCCCTGGCATCATTGGCCATTTTCGGCCAATAGTACCCTCTCCAATGGAGTCTCCTATAAAGACTGATGTCTGCGTCCCCACAGGTGTCTTGGTGGACTTGGACCAATCTGTCGCGTGATTATTGCTGTGAAAGACATCTTAGGAGAACTCCCTCAGGGCCGCAAAAGTGTAGCATCCCGCCTATCATAGTGAATTGGCTTAGTTTTTTAACCGGGATTTCTCTTGTCCTTTTTTTCAACTGTTCCACTATAGGGGTTCTCCAATCTTCGTAGTTTGTGGCGGGAAAAATTTCAGTAATAGGACTCGGCAGTGTCTGCCTTTTTACTTGGATGGTCGCCTCTTCCTCTACCATGTCTAATTTTGATGCCAAAGTAGTCAGCGTGTCGGGGAACCTATTCTCTGTTCGCGGGGCATGCTCAATGGTGGCCTCCTCGAATTCCTCTAGCAACTGATGTACCAATGCCTTGTAGCTGACAAGTGTTGACTCATTCACACCACATTCCCTAATTACTTGTTTAATGATAAGTTTTGAGTCCCCCCTAATTTGGATGTTTCGTATGCCTAACTTTCGTGTCGTGAGTAACTCTAGAACTAGTGCTTCATATTTTGCCTCATTGTTGTTGCATCGAAATCTAATTTGTATGACAAAGTTATTTTCTCCTCGCTTTCAGGTCTAGTCAGCACTATTCCCTTCCCCCCCCCCACTTAGGGTAGATGAGCCGTCGAATACTAAGTGCCACTTGGGTGGGGGTATGACATCCATTGTAGTAAGTATTTTCGCGATGGATGCGGGTTCCACAGTTGTGGAGGGTCCCGTGGTCTTTGAGGGTATCGTGACTGCGGGAAGCCCTTGCTATGGTTCTCCTCCTAGCAACTCTTTTTTGAGTGGTTCATACTCATTATCTGGGAAATAGGCCAATAAGTCGGCCAGAGCCTGACTTTTTATCGCTTTCAGAGCTACACGTTCAATGTCGAATTTCGATAGAGTGAGGAGCCATCGCGCTGCCCTTCCTGTTAGGGCGGGGCGTGTCAACAGATACTTGAGAGGGTCACACTTGGTTATCAGCTTGACCTCGTGAGTAAGAAAGTAGTGTCGCAACTTCTGTGCTGCAAATACCAAGGCCAGACAATGCCTTTCCACCCTGGGATACCTCGTTTCTGCATCTTTTATAATGCAATTGAAGTAATAGATGAGCCTTTCCAGACCCTCCACCTCTTGTGCTATTAATCCTCCTACATCCTTTCCAGTGGAGGTAAGATACAATAACAAGGGTTGGCCTTTTCGCGGTGCAACCATAGTTTGGGTGGAGCCGAGGGCCTTCTTGATTGTGTTGAGAGCTTACTGTTGCTCCACATTCCAACTGAATGGTTCCTTTTCCTTGAGTAAAGGGGTGAACGGCATGGTTACCTCAGAAAGGGCTAGAATGAATCGCCGTAAGTAGGACACCTTCCTGAGGAAACTTTTCAATTGCTTCTAGGCTCGGGCATGTTCTGGATAGCCTTTATCTTTCCCGCATCCGGATCTATGCCATGCCGATGTACCAAGAAGCCGAGAAATTTCCTTGCTGTTACTTAGAAGGCACATTTTAGGGGGTTCATGCATAGGTTATACTTTCGGCACCTTTCGAACACTCTTCGCAAGTCCGTCATATGGTCCTCCTCCTTTCGCGATTTTACAATAAGGTTATCGACATAGTCTTCCACAATATCGTGCATCATATCATGAAAAATCGCGACCATAACACGTTGATAGGTTGCGCCTACGTTTTTCAGCCCAAAAGGCATTACTGTATAGTAAAAGTTGCCAAATGGGGTCCTGAAAGCAGTTTTTTCTGCATCTTCCTCGGCCATCTTGATTTGATTGTACCCCACAAACCCATGCATGAAAGACATCATCTCGTGCCCCAAAGGTAACGTCGATGAGAATGTCAACATTTGGCAACAGAAACTCGTCTTTCGGGCACGCCATGTTCAAGTCCCTGAAATCTACACATATCATGATGACCCCATTTTTTTTTTTGACGGGCACTATGTTTAACAGCCACACAGGGTGTTAAATAGGCTTGATGAAGGTAACTGTGACGCCCCAAAATTCAGGAGTCCGTTGATCACCCATCCACCCGCGGAATTCCTATGGATATCGTGTAACTCGATATCACACCGTTGTGTTCCATTTACTGGGATCCATAATTTAACAAAATCGGACAGAGTCTCCTTTGTACGGGGAGCTCTACCCAAAACCCAACCTGTACAATATACATTAACATGACCCATCTAAGGTCCATTATAACACAATGACCTCACCGGGTCCATTTATGAGTAAAAATTGACCACACCGGGTCCATTTATCCATACTCATATAAAAACATGCAAGGTTATATTAAAAACATTCCATATGAGTTCCATTACAACTCTCTTACATAAAATTACATGTCAAAACTAATTTGCTCCAAAAGTTTTACAAAAAGAGTTATAAAAGCAACATGTCGGCTTTCTTCACCCTTGAGGCCCCGAATGAGAACCGTCCACCGGCGTATATCCCGCACCTGAAATATTTCCCCGTATAGGGTGAGCCACGCCCAGTAGAGTAATTCCTATAGAGGTTACTCCCCACCTAAGTGTACATGCAATGTTCACATTCAACAATCTATATTCACATCAACATTCCAATTAAGAATATGCAATTCTAGGTTGGAATTCTACATGTCATGCTATGAAATGAGATGAAACTCACTCATGCATCATAACCCGAGTCTTCACCAACTCCCACCACACAATGCAATGCCAATGTATAATAAAATTCGTCATTGATGAATTACATCCAATGATCACTTTGAAATAAAAGTCATGTGTTTATAAACCAAAACTTGTTGGATGTTACACATCGAATGATCATTTCAGAAACAAAACCATGAGTCTTTATGGGTAGCGGATTTTAGAATCACACCGCCGGCTCTGCAAGCCTATCTACACTTTTTGGACTTTCACCGTCGGAGTGTATGAACCAGTAACCGGGTTTTTCACCCGAGGGAGTGTCTAGCCCTTCTTGCTATACCCGACACAAGTTTTCCATGTCATGCGACCGTGCGACTCTGTTGAACCTTGGTCCAACGGTACCGAGCCCACTTATCAATCACCAAATGTGGTGTTTGCTTTCAACCATGCACTCACACCCATGGAATGCGATGTCCCCGTGCATATGCAATGTAATGTACCATTGCATGTCAATGTCATGTCTCATATGTAGTTAATGTCACATGGACAACTTAAATCACATATTTCATCATGTATCATGGACAATCATATCATATACATATAACCTCCAAAAACTCATCCCAATGTCAATATATTAATACACATATATCAACATTTTATCTAACAACAACAACCAAGCATGTCATCACATAATCAAACAATAACACCTTTAATCCTCAAGGCATAATGTAAACATATAATATGCCCACAAAACAGCCCACATAATAGCCCCTAAACAAGCCATATAACGGCCCCAAAACAAGCCACAAAACAGCCCACAATTTCAACCCAAAACAGTCCCTAAAATAGTCCAAAATTTTAACCCAAAACAGCCGCAATTTCAGCCCCTTAACAGGCCATAAAACAGCCCCTAAACAAGCCATAAAATAGCCCATAGACAAGCCATAAAACAGCCCACAATTTCAACCCAAAACAGTCCAAAATTTTAACCCAAAACAGCCGCAATTTCAGCCCCTTAACAGACCATAAAACAGCCCCTAGACAACCACATAACAACCCCTTAAATCAGCCCAAAAGGTAGGAATAAAACCAAAGTAGGAAGAACCCTACCTCTTGGTGTGTAAATTGAAAGGTAGAACTTCCAAGAACACCTCTCAAGCTCCCAAAACTCTTGATTTCTCCAAAGTCTCCTCTTGGATCTTCGGTGAAATCACTCGTTCTTGGTGTGGTTGCGTAGCCCTTGTCGCGGTGATCGACTTTAACTCTTGGTCCGAGTCGATCCGAGTGACGGAACTTCGAGAATCGCCGAAGGAAGTCTTGGATTTCTCTCTTTCTCTCCAACGTTCAAACCAGCTGATTCCAGCAGATTTTTATGCCAAAATATCTAATTTTAGCCCTATTTATAATTTCCAAGACTTGGCTCAGATCGCGCCACACGCCCCTCACTTGTTCGGGTCCGTTTTCGCCCCGAAACGATTTATTTGATCTCGGTTTAAGTTCAAATTTATTTGTGGGGACCTTTGCGAGGTCATTCGCCACCCAGCCACCTCGAACCACGTGCAAAAATTTGACTATCTCAGAATTCGACGAAATTTGGCAGGGTAATTGGATTTCGTGATACGAATCCAATGGTGAAGTCCGTTTACTCATCCAAGGTCTAGAGAAATACTTATTTCAAATCCGCATAGCGGTGGTAAATTACTATTTTGCCCTTTTTCAGAAAAAAGTTCAAATTCACCCGGGTTTTATAGTAACCCTCAATAGCTTTTCCAACTCCTCCTTGATTTTTATCATTACCTCAGGGGCGTAGTTTCGCGAATTCTATTTGACAGGCTTGTCTGAGGGGCAGATGTTTAGCTTGTGGCAGACTAGACTTGGGTCCAATCCGGGCATCTCCTCATATCTCTATGCAAAAATATCAGCATATTCGATCATTAGTACCAAGAACGCCTGCCTCTTTTTTGGGGATAGCCCCTTGCAGATGAAGACTGGCCACGATGATTCCCCAAGTGGGGCGAGGTTTACTTCCTAGAGCCCCTACTCATGCGGCTTAGGGCGATCCTCCATGCATTCTAGCGCAGGGACCACGTTAGTGGGCGTCGCGGTGATGTTGGCTCTGCTTCATGCATCTCGTCTCGGGGACTCACCCTCCCGGCCTCGTGAGTGGTCCCCCCACACCATCATAACTGGTAAGTGACTCGCCCATCAGGTAGGACATGACATATACATCTCTTTAGAGCCACCTCTCGCGAGGACTCTTCAACTTGCCTTTTTCTTCGAGCCTGTTCTCCGAGCCTTTCTTTCACACTAACCCTTCGCGGTGTTACATAGACTTCTCGCTGAACCTCATCTCAGGAAGGAATAGGGAAGGACAAGGGCTGTTGTAGCGGACTAGCGACTTCGTCGTCTTCGGCCACTTCATCGTATAGTGCTTCCTCCGTCAAGTGTGCCTCATTGCCTCTAAAAGGGTCCTCGGTCGCAGGTATCATCACTTCTTTTCCATTCCAAATCATCTTCATGCACTGGTGGTACGTAGAAGGGATTGCTCCTAGATCATTCATCCAGGTGCGCCCTAGGAGCGCATGATAACTCATAGGAGCATCGATCACATGGAAGGTCGTAGGTACCCTCACCTTCCCCATGACCAAAGAGACAGCGACATACCCGAGGGTCCTTCTCTTGTCGCTGGTAAATTTGGCGATGATAGTCATTTTTCTGAAAAACTTGAGTCGCAAAGTCCAAGCTGCTCATATGTGGACAAAGGCATGACATTGACTGAGGCCCCATTGTCCAGAAAGTCCTTTTCAACTATACCCCATTGATCTTGGTGGTGACGTAGAGCGGGCGATTGTGTTTCCAGGGTACTTGGCGATCCCGCTCCGTGAAGCTGATGGCATTAGACCTTTCCTTAATACTGCGGGACACCGAGCCTTTCGCAACCATGCACTTCTCGGGGCTTGAGGGCCTATCAGCGCACAAGTCTATGATGACCTTGGTGGCTTCCAATCTGGTACCATCAGTAAGTCCCAACTGATTAAAGAAAATTTTGAACTCGACTGTTGATGAGTGGGTTTTATACCTACGAATTGAGTACTTTCGGCTTGAGGAATTTGCAAGTTTTCAATTATTTTATGTTCTTTTTTATTTGTTTTGTGTGTGTTGATGTTATTTTGTAGGAATCATTATTTGGAAGGAAACAAGGATGTGGAGGCCTAAAAGTGAAAGAAATCAAGGAGGTATTGGTGTTTGGTAACAAAGGCACCTCGGTTTTCCTCCATTTTGACCATGATCAACTCAGAATCTGGAAAAGTGAAAAACATGAAAGTTGTAGATCTGGATGTCTTCTGTATTGTGTCAAAATTTCAGCTCAATCCAACGGTTGGATCAAAAGTTATGACGATTTTATGAAAACTGGTCCAAGGCTGAAGAAAAAGGGAGGCGCGCCTAGGCGCCAAAACCAGCGCCCCTGCGCCAACATGCTGCCTTACCAGCGCCCCAGCGCTGTCCCAGCTCCCCATCGCTGTCCCAGCGCCCCAGCGCGCCCCCACTGACGTTGGACGCGAATTATGACTCCTTTTTGACCTGAAATTAGACTCTAATGACTCCTATGTGCCTAGGGTTTGATGGGGATATAAATATAATGACTTTGGGGGCTGAAAAGGGATATAGACATATAGAGAAGAAGACCAATGATTGATAGAAAATTGAAGGCAAGAATCGAAGAAACCGACACGAAGAAAATCGGACTTGAAGGCTAGAGAGGGATTGAAGCTTGCAACTAAGTTTTCATTCTTTTCCCTTACTTTTACTTCTTGATTTTCTAAGATGTTGTTTAATTTGAGAAGGATGTTTTTCAATTACATTATGAACTAAATTTTTATTAAGATTGCAACAGAACCTAATGTCTAGTTAAATTTATCTACTCTCGTTTCTAGTTCTTGTTGATCATATATGAGTTGTTTGTCATATTTTGTGTTTAATATATAATTGTTTGGCCATCAATTAATTTGATAACCTAGATGAAATTGGGAGATGAATTCTAGGTTTAGATCTGAATATGATGACATGCGTCTGGTTAATTCTTCTTCGGATTGAATTGCTGGGTTTGTGTATAGGATAGGAATATACCTATATGCCGTGTGTAACTTGTATGAGAGTTTGAACTTAATGAATCTATTCCAACTTATTTTGCATAGGAATATAGCAATTTAATTGGGAGAGATATGCTTATCATACTATCGGAAGAGGTTTGATAAATACTTTTGAAGTCTCAGTTAACAATTCAATTTGATCAATTAACTGGAAAGAGAGTGGAGAGATTTATACGAAGCATTAGGGGAAGTTGTAATCTTAACTTCTTCTATCCGTTAAATTCAATCTTTGATTATTAAATTTAGGTTTCTTCTTAAATTAGTAAATTCATAGTTGATTGCAATTGTTTAAATAAAATTGAATTGATATAAAGTTAGTACTTGAAAGTTATTAGCAATAATTCTCCGTGAGAACGATATTCTACTTATCACTTTATTACTTGTTGATCGTGTATACTTGCACGTAAATTGTCAATACCAAATTCGGACAACAACATTTTCCTTCAAGATACTTGTACTCGCGTAGGGGTCAATCTCTGGCACAACGTGGCAATCTTCTAAGGTCTCTCGATTTAACTGAATTCCAGGCCACTCTTCGAAGTTACCTTCCGCTATATCCTCGATTTGGTCGTAGAACGACACCATGTGCACCTCCTTACCTTCTTCGTGGTCTATGAGGGGTCGATCATGGACATTGCCCCCGGCGCTCGTTAGTACCAACTCTCCACTCTTTAAGCGCTTCTGAAATAGTCGGTGCATGGTTCAACAATCCTTAAGGTTGTGCTTGGTGTGGCGATGAAATTCACAGAAGGTCGGACTATTTTTTTCTTCTCTAGTTGGCTCATTTTCCACTGGTGGTAGCTCGATATCATCGTTCTTAATCCATTCCATGAGAATTTGTTGGACTTCTTTCATACCACAAGGATACGGAGGTGGCTCCTCGGGCTTGGAGGCTTTCCCTCACTTCTTTGGACGCTGACCCCCCTTCGGGACATCCTCAACAACTACAATAGTTGCTCATTTCCTCTTATCCTTCCAACCGACTATCTTCAGGGAGGGTTGGACCACCTCCGAAAGCCTTTGAGCAGATTCACATAACCTAGTAAAGGTTTTAAAGTCACTGTTCACCAAGTATGCCTTGTATTTGTTGTGCATTCCGTCGATGCAGATCCAGACAAGGGCCTCTTCGGTGACATTTTCTTGGCGCTCGATGGCTTTGTCACGGAACTTGTCATTAGGGCTTCTCCGTCATCCTTAGTCTTCTTCAGGGAAAGTATTGTAGTGCGCTGCTCGACATGGAAAAACTTTGCGTAGAATTGTGCGACCAAGTCTTCCCAATCCCTCACTGATTCTACCGGGAGGTTAGCATACCAGGTGAAGGCCCTATCCTTGAGGGACTTGGAAAATTACCTCATCTGAAGAGGCTCGTGGAGCACATAGTTGCCAAGGCTATCAAGATAACGGGTAATGTGCTCCTTGGGATTGCCATTTTTTCCATCTAACTTCTTGAACTTCGGCGATGAGTACCCTGATGGATACATTACTTACTGCACAGTCTGGGTAAACTTGGACCTTATGTCCATGGTTGTTTGCATGGGCTCCTTCTGTCTATCCAGTACGACCTGTACTTTGGCTAGCGTGATAAACCCAGCACTAGGCACTAGCCGTTCTGTGCTGGCCGAGTACGGCGTCCAAGCGGCTGCTGATCGAAACGAGGTGGCGGTGATGGGGGCCGAAAATGCTGAAGGCATGGTTGCAGGGATAGTGGAAAAAATAGTTTGACCCCACACTTGGGTAGTTATCGGTACTGTTGTAAAGATGGTGAGATGAGCCATTTAGGAAGCAGCGAGGCCAGGCGATGCAGGTAATACTTCTCAGTTCGTTGAGCATATTGATACACCTATTGTTAGTACTGATGAGATTGCAGGTACTGAGCCAGTTACTTTCCCTGATGAGATATTGTCAGTGGAGGATGATAATTTAGGGCGTCGTTATCCGCAGCGTGATCGTCGTCCAATTGTTCGTTATGGTTGGACTGCCAAGACTTTATATCCGATCTCTGCTTATGTTTCTTATGGTGATCTGTCTCCTACATTTCGAGCTTATAGTATGGTCTTATCAGATACTTCGGTTCCTCGCTCTGTTTCAGAGGCTATGCGGGAGCCCCAATGGATTCTTATCATAAAAATGGAGATGGACGTTCTTCAGCGTAATCATACGTGAAATCTTGTCTCTTTACCTTCAGGGGTGAAGCCTGTTGGCTGTCGCTGGGTTTACACCCTGAAGTTTCTTGCAGATGGTATTATTAATCGTCACAAGGCCAAGCTTGTGGCGAAAGGCTTTACTCAGGTACTAAGTCGCGATTTTGGTGCTACATTTGCCCCCGTGGCAAAATTGACTATTGTTCGGTTGATTATTTCTCTGGCTGCGGAGTACTCTTGGCCTCTTCATCAGTTAGATGTGAAGAATGCGTTTCTTCACGGTGATCTAGATGAGATTATTTATATGGATGCACCACCAGGCTTTCGTGGTGAGGGGGAGTATGTTGGGAAGGTGTGTCGACTGCGTAAGTCTCTGTATGGACTGAAACAGTCACCACGAGTTTGGTTCTCTCGGTTTAGTGGTGTGGTTGTACGTTTAGGGTTCACCAGATGTCATTTTGATCATACCTGCTTCATTCAACGGAATACTTCTGGACAATGTGTCATCCTTTTGGTATATGTTGATGATATTATTATTACTAGAGATGATGTTTCTGGGACTGCGCAGGTCAAGGTAGACCTTGGGAAGGCCTTCGATGTGAAAGACCTTGAATTTCTACGATACTTTCTTAGGATTGAGGTTGCCCGTAGTAGCAGAGGTATTGTTCTTTCGCAAAGAAAGTATGTTCTGGATCTTCTCTCAGACACTAGGATGTTGGGGTGCAAACCGGCATCATCACCCATGATTTCAAACCTGAAGCTTATTGTTGAAGATAAGGAGTTGAAAGATCCGACTGTTTATCAAAGGTTGGTAGGTAGACTTATCTACCTAACCAACACTAGGCCAGACATATCATTCGCTGTCAGCCAAGTTAGTCAGTTCATACACAGGCCGTGTCAGCCTCATCTTGATGCAGTTTATCATATCCTTCGGTACCTCAAGTCTTGTCCTGAACTTGGGTTGTTCTATGCATCAGGATCTCAGATTAGTTCTCTAGCCTGTTATTCAGATTCAGATTATGGGGCAGCGTGTGACGGTCGATCTACTACGGACTTCTGTGCTTTTCGAGGGACTCATCTTATCTCTTGGAAGAGCAAGACGCAGACAGTTGTCTCCCGCTCGTCAGTAGAGGCAGAGTATCGGGCACTGACACTTGGCACGTGCGAGATTATCTGGCTACAATCGATTCTTGACGAGTTGAGATTTCCAGTGACTTCTTCATCTACATTATATTGTGATAATCGATATGTTATTCAGCTCACTTCTGACTCTGTACTACACGAGAGGACGAAGCATATAGAGATTGATGTTCACTTTCTTCGGGAGAAGGTTAGTTATGGTATTGTTACTCCATTGTTTGTGGGGGACCAGTGATCAGGTTGCGGATGTGTTCACCAAACCTATCACTCTATTCATTCTTCAGGACTCCGTTGTCAAGCTTAACTTAGTTGATAGTTTTGCGCCTAGCTTGAGGGGAAGTGTTGGAGATTAGAGTTTTTTTCCCCTTTTTACCCTTACTATGTTTTTTATATTTTGCCTAGACCACAAGGGTGTTTAGGTCAATTTGTACTATTATTTGGCTATATATACGGGGCTCTACTCTTAGTTTGAGTATCTATTTTCACTCACATTTATTCCAAGTGATACAACTATTGGAAGTTCAGGATCTTGCATTGCAACATTAGCTAGGAATGAACAAGGAGAAGTCATAGCAGCACAAGTGGCACTTGTAGCAGACACAAAACCACTAGTAGCTGAAGTTCTACCAGCAAGAATGGCTATGACTTGGGTGCATGAATAGAGATGGAATTGTGTAACCTGTAGTACTCAAAAAACTTCAAGACACGTGTCTCCACCATAACAGGACAAGTGGTAACAATTATCAGTTAACGTGGAAATGGGACTCGATAGAGTTCAGCTGGACTGGTATAGATAACAGTGACAAGTGTGACATTCCTGGGCGCGACGCCCTCAAGCACAATACCGTATCAGGGCGAGATACATCTCCATCGCATTAGAAGTGGCAAGATGGACCTTTCACCAAGGTCGGGCAAAAATGGAATCGCAGAAGTGTGGGGGCAACCTCGGCGAGACTCGCATCCCCCGCCGCAGGAATGGTATTCTCAACCTACTGAATGTCGTTGCTCGACAGGCCCACTGGACTAAGAGGCGTCCCCACCTAGGGACAGGGGAACATGGCCCTTCTCAAGAGAGAATTAAGCAATAGGGGTGGATGAGCACGATTGTCAACCTCGGCCTGGGGCAAGGTCTTGAAGGTTTAGTTTGCTCGAGCAGGCTTCCCAATGTATGACTCACTGCCCACTGGGATGTGCTTGACTGGGATCCGGAGAGACTCCTAAGGTAACTGGGGTTATTGACCCGGATCAGCATATGGGATGATGGGACATATGAATTGGTGGCTGAAAGACCGAAACTATGTGGATTTCTTTTATCGGACACCTCGCCAAAAGTCTCGAGGAAGGGTCTAGAGAGGGAAAAAAGAACCCCAGGTAGGAGCGCGTTAGGGGCATCGCAGGCACCTCTCAAGGTCATGGTCCCACGGTGACCAGTTGTGGTCATGGACCTTGGGAGCCCTCTCTCACCTTGGCTGTCACACCCTCCTCGGGGCCACGTCCAGGTTGCGTTTGGGAAAACATCACATCTGCCTAGTTAATGTTGGGATGCATGTCTCGCCGTTAACGACCACTAGTATCGTCGCAGTCGAGACAGTTGTGGGTTAGCGCGAGTGGTAGGGGGTCGCGGCGGGAAGCCCTTTGGGCAGCCCGACCTGCCCGACCACTGTGCTATAAATACCCATATTACTTGTCCACGACGACAGATGATTTTCTACTGGTGAGAGCATTTTTCACCTACACTCTGCCTAACTGGTTCGTCCCTTCGTTAAGAGGCTGCTTGAGTTCCTTCCATCTCATCCACTTATCCTACTCACCCCCTTCGATTACCCTTGACATAGACACGTGTGTCAACCTCTTTTAACCCCCCACCTACATTCTTTTGGCGATTCCACTGGGGAGGTTTGGCCTCGCTAGCCTATGTTTATTACAACTCGAAGTGGAAGAGTATTGTCTAATACGATGACTGAAAACAACAACGACAAGGAAGGTGAGCAGCAAAAAAACACACCCCAGCGTGAGGATAGCCATGGTTCCTTTACGAGCTGAAGGGCTCCGGAGGTGCCAGGGCCCTCTGCAATGGCACATGCTCTACACGATATGCAAACTCTGCAACAACAAATGGCTGCGGTAATGCAGATGATTCAAGCTCAGATGTATTTCCGACCACCTGGCCTATCACCTGGCTTGCAGAATCCACCGATGTTCTTGCCATTGCTCCCACAGTACCTGGTGCCACCACCTTCGACTTTGTCGGCATCTCCTCCAATGGCACTGTCGGGCGATAATGGTGCATCACGGAAGTCAAGACCTTATGGTTTAACTTTGCAAAATCCTACCAGTGAACCCCTACCACTTCTGCTGCAAATTGATGCAACTAACCCCTTAGGTAGAGGGGACATCAGTAGGGGGATGAGAGCGAGGGCGACGAACATAAACCGGCAAAGGAAGAGAGAACTGGTAACTCCGTACTGACAGGGACGAGTGGCTCTGGAGGAGGAGAAACTGATAACTCTGTAGTGATAGTGACTAATGGCTCTGTCTCCTGTGGTAACGGAAAATCAAAGGGAGTATCATCAACTGGAGGGGCAGACACAGGACTGGAAGAAAAATAAGGAATGTGCTAAAAAAAGGTAACATCTAGACTGTGATACATACGACACCTGATAGAATCATAACACCGATACCCCTTAGACTGATGACAATAGCCCACAAAGACACAACAAATCGCTTTATCATCAAGCTTATGACGAGTAAGAGACCGATCCTAAACAAAACACGTGCAGCCAAAAACACGAGAAGGGACCGAAAAAAGTGTCCGCTCAGGGAATAAGACCTGTAAGGGAGCTCTATGCTGAAGAACACGACTCGGTGTACGATTACACAGAAAGGTAGAAGTCAAAACAACAAAATGCCAATAAGATTTTGGTACCCCCATACCTCTAAGCATACAACGTACCATCCCTATTAGACTCCTATTTTTCCTTTCAACAACTCTATTTTACTCAGGAGTATATGGACAAGTGAGCTGTTGAAGGATACCCTGAGAGGAAAGGTGAGACACTAAGGCATCAGACACATATTCTTTGGCATTATCCGAATGAAGAACACGAACAATGACATCGAATTGTGTCTTAATCATCTAGAGAAACTAATTGATGACAGTGAGTACATCAGACTTCCTATGCAAAAGGTAGACCCAAGTACAACGGGTATGGTCATCTATAAATGTCACATAGTATCGAGCACCTGATAGAGCAGTAACAGGAGAAGGTCCCTAAATATCAGAGTGTATTAGGTCAAATGGCTTCGGCGACTGGTGCATACAAGGAATATAACTGGTTCGAACATGTTTCGATAGGGAACATATAACACAGTCAAGTTTACCACCAATACAAGCATTGCTCAAATCAGGAAATAACATACATAAATATTTAAAATTTGTATGTTCAAAACGGTCATGCCACAAATTGAACACTTTGTGATGAAAAATCATAACGACAAGTACTAGGCAAAATACTAGCATGCAAGCTAGGAATAGATAAAGACAAAGTAAGTGCAGGTGATGGAGGTGGAGGAACTGGTGAAACTAGAGGTGGATCGCCTAGATAATACAGTCCATCTCTCTCATGTCCCTTGATAATAATCCTCCTAGTACTCAGGTCCTGCAAATAAAATGAATGAGATAAAAACACAACCACATTGTGAAAATCTATAGCTAATTGATGTACGGATAATAGATTCATGGCCAGTTTTGGCGCATGAAAAACCGAATGTAATGTAAAGCTATCTAGAGGTGGACTGTACCCCTACTAACAATAGGGGCATGTGTCCCATCTGCTAGCTGAACCTGTGTATGTAATTGCTCGTCAAAAGTGGTGAAGTGATGGGCCTCACCTGTCATATGACCATTCGCACCCGAGTCCAGCATCCAAAGGGGAGACGGACTGGCGCAAACATGAAAGGCACGAGGTATTCTTGTAGTGGTGGCAGCAGTAGTAGTCGGACCCTGAGAAGTCAGGGCGGACATAAGTATATCCAATCGGGAAGTGATAACATCCATATCACTCTGCCAAGGAGGAGGAGCAGCGACAGTAGGTGGTGGTACCTCAACAATAGTAGCAGTACGGCTGCGAGGAGGTGGCTTAAGCTTCGGATAGAGCTTGCAGCAAGTAGCCTTGTGATGTCCTGGTCGGCCACAATAATCACACTGGCGAGAACCAGGAGGTACATTCCAGGTGGAAGTACTAACAACAGAAGTCTCAACAGTAGTAGCCATAGCAATAACAATACGTGGGCACCCGTGACAGAAAAAACTCTAAGATAAATAAAGGGACAAAATAAGGGAGAATAATATACCTCCAGTCGAACAGTAGCAACAGATAAAGAAGGTCTGGGAAGCTCCCAAATAATCAAGATCACGGTGCCCAAAAATCCAATAAAGATAAATAAGTGATCTACTGCATCAAAAGCAGATCAACGGAGAAGAGGATCCGACCCCTCTTAAAAAAGTCCTAGATACTGCAACCTGGCAGCACTGTGACGAAGAGTACGAAGGACGAAACTACAACAAAAAATAGGACCCGATAATGTACTGATTAGAGACCCAGCAGTAGGCTAGGCACTTGGGTGGACAGTGGGCTGGTCTGGGTTGGGTTCGGTTTATTGGGTTGCTGGGCAGGTGGACTTGGGTTGATTTAATATGACTTGGGTTTATTGGGTTTGCTAGGCAGGTTGTCTGTGGGCTGGACAGTGGATTTATTGGTTGGGTAGTTGACTTGGGTAGGAGTTGTTTGCTGCCGGTGGGTTCTGCTGTGTTGCTGTTGGTGGGTATTTGTTTGGTGTTGTTGTCGGTGGGTATTTGGTTGCAGATGGGTATTTGTTTGCTATGGCTTTGGTACTGCTGCTGGTTTGTTGAGGTAGTATTTTATGTCGCTGACTAGGCGGTGGGTTGAGGTAGTATTAGTTGTTGGTTGTCGGTGCTTGGGTTGATGTTGGCAGTCGGTGTGGCCTGGGCAGTCGGTGTAGGCTGTCGGTTATGCTGGTTTATTGGTTTGTGGTTTGTGTTTGCTGGTTCGCTGGGAGTTTGGTATGCTGGTCGGTGATTGTGGATGGTGGAGAGGTGGCTATTAATCGCCAGTGAGGATGATGGAAAAGGGTAGGGTTAGGGTATGACTCTAATTCCAACTTGGAATAAACGTGAGTGAAAATGATACTCAAACTAATGCTCCGTTTGGTAGGAAGGATGGAAAGTAGGAGGGATACATTTTCTATCCTTCAAGAAAGGAAAGTAGCAATGATATACTTTCCTTATTTTGTGTTTGGTTGGATAGATGAAAAATAAAAATGACTAATTTTTTTTTTTTTTTTGTGCTGACTAAAATTAAGGGTGACAATAGAGTCGTGTCGTGTCAGATTCGTGTTGAGGTATTACGGGTTTCTGTTGAACATTAGTCAAACCTAACTCAACTCATTTAACCAATTGTGTCGTATTGAGTTGCGAGTTGACCTGTTTATTTTTATTTTTTAATTTTAATTTTTAATTTTTTAATTTTTTAAAAAAATATATATATATAAATACATATTTTATCATTGTATTTTTATATGAAATTAATGTATATATAGATAAATAAGATACATTTTAACACAAATAATTAACTTTCCATCTACTTTTCTTCCGATTTTGGAGGGATTGATTTTGGTGAGTTGGAAAGAAAGTTAATTCATTCACTTTTTCATCCTTACTACTTTCTTTCCTTACCAAACATGATGTTTTATCTATTCCTCCCACTTTCTATCCTTCCAACTTTCCATCCTTCTATTTTTTCATCGTACCAAACGGAACATAAGGGTAGAGCCCCATATATATAGCCAAATAATAGTACAAAGTGACCTAAACACTCTTGTGGTCTAGACAAAATATAAAAAACATAGTAATGGTAAAAAGGGGAAAAGGAACTCTAATCTCCAACAGTATCAAAGTTAATCTTGATTCCCCTTATTTATGGAGAAGTCCAATATTGACTGCATTTTCAGGCCTTCTTCACCTTGAGGGTTCTCTGCAGGTGGCCTCCGTTTGATTTCAATAAAATCATTAAAGGACTGTGAGACTTCCTTCAGAATTTCCTGTGGGTCCATTCTGGCTTTTTGGAATTGGATTTTATTCCTCCATTTCCAAATGGTTGTGGTTAGTACCGCAGTAAAGATTGTAAGCTGGGTGCTGGTGGGCTGTTCGAGCCAAAGAGTAAACTTGGGTTTAGGATATTGTGGATCCTTTCTTGCATTGTGAAATGTAAAAACGCATCAAATCTAAAACCCCATTTAGCAAACCACAACATTCTTGTAAGGGGGCATAGGAAGAAGATGTGAGTATCTGTTTCTGCTGATTGCCCACATAATGGACAAAAAATATCAGGGATAGGGAATCTGGTAGCTAGGAGACCTTTGGTAGGAATGCTCTCAGTTGCCATTCTCCAAAGCATCATTTTGTGTCTCTCATGCAAGGGTGAATGCCATAGCTTTCCCGATCAGCCTTGTCTAAGTACTGGCTTGTTTGATCTCTTTCCTCTCTTTGGAGTGTTTATGCAGTTTTGGTTTGAAAGAGGCCAGATGTGGAAGGAATCCATGTCATTTGATCATCTCTTGGGTAGATAGGGAACTTGATTCTGTGAATGGCTTCCATAATTTGTTGGTTAAAGAGTGAGTGCAGCAACTCCATATTCCATGTATGTGTTTCCTGGTGGATCAACCCAGCCACTGTTGTTGGACGACAATCTACATCTTGATCAAGTTGCACTCTAAAGGAGGTGAGATTGGGGACCCATGGCTCAGTCCAAATATTAATTGAATGTCCATTCCCCACTAAATAGCATGCTCCCTTCTTGATGATGTCTCCGCATTCCAAAATTTGTTTCCAAATGTTGGAGTCATGGGTTTGTTTCTGAACATGAAGAAAGGACATTCTGGAGCAATATTTCCTACTGAGAAGTGTCGTCCACTGTCTTGGGTGTTTTGAAAGTAGCTGTCATCCTAATTTTGCCAAGAATGAGAGGTTAATATCATGTATTTTCCTGAAACCCAGTCCTCCTACCAGTTTGGATATGCAAATATAGTCCCATGAC
The DNA here is from genome assembly GCA_951799425.1 of Ilex aquifolium. Taxonomy (NCBI): domain Eukaryota; kingdom Viridiplantae; phylum Streptophyta; class Magnoliopsida; order Aquifoliales; family Aquifoliaceae; genus Ilex; species Ilex aquifolium. Next base: position 14,942,676 of record OX637397.1, on the reverse strand, counting down.
TTGATGTGCATTGCCTTTTTTTCCTCTGTATGTCTCCACTAGAATTTTCTTATCTTTGCATCCATTTGTTAACAGATATTCTTGGGTAACAAATGGGATTGCATTGCATAAATGGGCATTGCAAGGGCTGTGGATTTGATGAGAGTTGCTCTTCCAGCATATGAGAATAGTTTCGACTTCCATCCTTGAAGTTTCGTCTCAAGTCTATGCAAGATGGGATGGAATGCTCTGTTCCTAGATCTGTTAATAAAGAGTGGGAGTCTTAGATAGGTTGCATCAGTGGTGCCTTTCTTCAGACCCAAAATGCATTTTAGCTCTCTGATAGTTGCAGCCTGGGCATGTTTACTGTACTACATCCTTGACTTTTCCTTATTAATTTGTTGGCCTGACCATTCTTCAAACAACTCAAGGCATTCTGAGATAGCCTTTGCCTCAGTGCCATTTGCATGTCCACAGATTAGGAGATCATCAGCAAACAATATGTGGTTGATTGCTTCACAGTTCCTGGCCAGTTTGGTTCCTTTTAATTTGCCTTGCATTGCTTTCCTATGTATCATTCTAGACAGAATTTCAGTGCAGATAACAAAGAGTGGGGGTGATAGGGGATCCCCCTGCCTATGTCCTCTTTGTGACTTGAATCTGCCCATTGGAGCATCATTAACAAGAACAGAAAAAGATGCGGTGGTGACGCATTGTTGAATAAGGCTTATGAAGTGAAGTAGGAAGCCAAGGAGCGTGAGGATATGCAATAGGAATGGCCACTCAACTCTATCAAAGGCTTTTGACATGTCTACTTTGAGTAACATTAAAGCTCCTTTGCCTTTTTTCTTTTTCAGCTGATGGACTATTTCCTGTGCTAGGACAGTGTTTTCAGCTATGTGTTTACCAGGTATGAAGGCAGTCTGGTTTGGAGCAATTAGTTGATCAAGATGTGGTCTGAGCCTATTAGCAAGGATCTTTGAGATAATTTTATATGCGACATTGCATAAACTAATGGGCCTGAAATGGTGGACAGAAGTTGCTTTGGCAGTTTTTGGGATCAAGCAAATGTTTGTTCTATTAAGTTCAGTGAGCATATGTCCTCCAGCAAAAAAAACTCCTTACCAAGTCTATTAGGTCCCCACCTATTGTTTGCCCCGTATGTTTTATAAAAGATGGTGGACATGCCATCAGGGCAGGTGCTTTGAATGAGGGCATGGCAAACACTGGCTTTAATTTCTTCTGGGCTTGGGATGGCACACAGATCTGAGTGGTGTTCTGGGGTGATAATTGGTGCTATGAGATTCTCAAGGTCAGTTGGGAATTGTGGATTTGATGAGTTGAAAATTGTTTGAAAGTGAAGTGAAATTGGTTACCTATGTCCTGTCTGTCTGTGATCCATGTTCCATCCACAAGCTTCAGGCAGAGTCTATTGCATTTCTCCTCCCTCTAATGACTATGGTTGAATGAAAAAAATTTGTATGAGCATCCCCTTCCTTCATCCATTGGATTCTAGACCTTTGTCTCCATAAGATGTCTTCTGTCTTTTGTTGTTCTGCAAGTTCTGTGGATAGGATTCTTTCCTCCAATAGGTTATCTGGTGTTGGATCAGCTTGCTGCAACCATTCGATTCTTGTCTTTAGCTCCCTTTCTCTCTTGATGCAATTTCCAAAATGGTTTCTATTCCACTCCTTTAAGGCATCTTTGGTTGATTGGAGTTTCCTGCAGAATCTGTAGACAATGGATCCCCTAAGAGTTGTGTGCCATGCATTTTTGATATGACTGTTTGTGTCCCTAGTCCACATGGCCTCAAACTTAAAAGGTTTTGCAAAGTTGGTTTTCTCCCCCATAAGTATTTAGCAAGAGAGGGCAATGGTCTGAGGTAATAGCTGGGAGATGTCTTATTGTGGCTCTGGGAAACAACATTTTCCAATCAAGATTAACTAAGCATCTGTCCAATCTTTCTTTTATGTTGGCCATTCCTTCTCTTTTGTTAGACCAAGTGAACTGGTTTCCTGCAAATCCAAGATCCACTAATCCCTGGTCTTTAATGAATGCTGCAAAGCCTCCATTAGATGAGTTAGCAACAGGTTTCCCTCCACGTTTTTCAGCTTGGCCTGTGACATTATTAAAATCTCCAATGAAGATGATAGGGTTAGGTGAACCATTCATAATCATATTCATCATATTCCAAAGTTGTGCTTGTTGGCTTCTTTTGGTATGATGGATGTATCACTAATTAACTCATAACCAGCATAATCAATCTCTTCTTCCTTATCATTTTCCATTGTACTAAAGTTAACGAACCATAATTGTCACATTACAAAAGAAAGAGATGATGAGCAAATATTTTTGACATGACCATCTCACGTCTTAAGTAAGAAATGTGGAACTTTGTGTGTGTTACATTAAGGCGTTATAATTTTCATGAATAATTGTAGTTTCATATTATTATTGCTGATATTCAATTAATTATAAAATAATTTAGTTAAGGTTTGTATACCGACCCCCCAAGTCCATAGCCATGACAATGCTTCAATGCAACTACTCATGCTTCAATCCTAGTATTCAATGCAACTAATAACCATGTGATGGCATAGGAATTTTCAGTGGGGCCCACAAGTGACGAGGTTATTATTTAAGGCAGAAGACCTTATGATGATTCATGGGAAGACACTACTGCTAGCTCTCCTGTTAATAACCCCAAGGTCAGATGAACCCAAATAATTTTTTGATGATATTAAGGAGTGGTTTATGAGATATATGTTTAGATGTTGAATTTATACGTATTATGTAGGATGATGTATGGTAAATGACCATGTTTTTAGATTTCTTTTGTCTACGAACAATATACAAGTAGTATTATGTATGACGATTAAACTTATGTATTTGTATTACTCTTATCCGTTATGCTGTTTGTTATTGAATTTGATTATGTTTTCCCATAAAAAAAGGTTATGTGGTTATTTGTGAGCGTGGATTTTGTATTTCATCTTATTTGTCAAATTTAAAAAAAAATTACGATGGAAAAATGTTTATTTTGGTCAAGTTTTATATCATTTGGATAAAAAGTGTTTCAGGGGTGGCTTTAAGCAATTGGAGACTTAAAGCGAAAACACTAAATGATGTCTTTTTTTATTTTTAATATTAGTTTTTTAAAAAATTAATTTATTTTCAATTTATTATATGAGAGAGATTTAAGAAGGTCGTGCTAGTGTTACTGAAAAAAATATTTTAATTTTTAATTTTGTTTTTTATCAGAAAGAGAGTTTAATTTTAATTTTTTTTAATGTTTTGTACTAATTTTTACGCAGAGAGAGAGAGAGAGAATGGGTAAATATGAGTTGACTTTTGAGTATTTTTTATTTTTTCAACTTATGATTTTTAGATTTCTAATGTTATGAATTGAATTATGGACCCAAATTATTATAATAAAAATGTTGATTGTACTTAATATTTTGGGGCCTTTTTTTAGGATTTAAAATTTAAAAGATTTAATTTTTTATGGGTTAGTAATGTACCTAAAAATTTAGGGCCTTCTAAAAATTTGGGGTCTAAAGCCCATTCTTTTTTTTTAATGCTGTTGAGCCGGCCCTGAAGTGTTTTATCCAAATGTAGAAATGAAGTGTGTATTCCATTCCAGGACCTAATAATTCTAAATAATTATCAAACATTAGAATGATAATGTACATTTCATTTCATTATTGAGTTCGTTTGATTCTCATGTCTATTCCATTTCATTTTTGTCTAAAAATATTATCGCATACCAAATGCAGTGTTATAGTATTTGATCTATTTGCATGCATGAAGATAAGAATAAGTGGGGTCCCCATGAAGACTTTTTTTGGTGAATGTATAGTGTTTATTTAATAATATATTCATAAATGAATCAAATGTTTGTATAGAGAACCACCATTGGAGAGAAAATCCGTAAAGATTAAATCCAACTCCTCGGTATTCATATGAAAAAAAAGAGTTTCTAACTCTCCAAATTTACATTTGGAAAAAGAAAAAACCTCTCCAAATACTGGCTCTCCATTCATCAATTTGATTACTTTGTTTTGATTTCTTTCAATTCGATTGTAGTCAATATTGTTTTTTTTTTTTTGGTTTGTGTTTATATTTTGTGTGTTATGCCAGCCTAAGAAGCTTGTTGGAGACCATGGCTCAATAACTAGAGGTCCTAGATGTGATGTCGATTGAGGTGTATTAGACCTAATTTGTTGTAGCAATTAGATCAGTACTACAATCTCAATATTGGATGTGACCCATTTTCCGTCCTACAGTTATAATGAATTAGACCTCTACATTAGATACAAATAACATTTCTTTCTCGAAACCTTGGCGGAAGTTGGTGTTGGGGACATCCAATATAAAAAAAATATTTTTTTTCTTATCCTTTTTTTATCGAAAATTGCCTTGATGAATAATAGTACTTGTATATCATATGTAAAAACCTAATGTAGAGATTCAAATGCATTGCTAAAATTGGATTGGTAATGGACGTCATTCAATAATGAGATTGATTGCTATTCCAATAATGACATTGCATCATATCCTCTCGAATAGCGTATTAGGATCTAAGAAATTGACATAATGATGTTCAATTACATTGCTATGAAGATCTTTTCTCTTGTTCTTTTAATTTGTAATTAATTTGTTATTTTTTTCAACTTATATTTTTCCTTGGTACAGAAAATATCAATGAAGGCATCGGTTTATAAAATGAATCGAAAAAAAAAATAAAAATAAAAAATGAAGAAGTAAGGGCCAGCAAAGAAGCCTATGACTATTTGAAATGATCAGCAATTGTATATTTGTAGGGTATTTTTTTATATCAGAGGGTGCATAATATAAAGCAAGTACCTTCATATACTTGTATACCAAAAGATCGAAATTATACAAGACAACTACAACTCTTTCATTAATGTAAGATTGATGGTACATCCAAAATAGTTCCGAAATACACCTAACACTTTTATAGACTGAACTCGTTATGAACCTTTTTGATTATTAGTAGCGGCTCGTGAACTAGTCCTTCATGTTAGGCAAACCAAGCTCTAAAAATCTGGCTAGCATATATTGCTGATCAGATATCTGATCAAGTTGAGTGAGCTCTTTGCACAAGCAACTTGAAAGACGAAATGGTTCCGCTTATCCCGAGAACCAACCCGAGCGCAACAAGAACAAGGTTGAGAATCACAAGGGGTTTTGATATCTGAGTCCAAAAAATCTTGGTGTAGAAAGCACAAGGGAAAATAATGCAAATTCCCACACTCACAAGTGAGCCAGTGAGGCTGAGAACATACTCAAAGTAGGGCACAGAAAGAGCTAGGGCTAGTATTGCAAGGAGAAGAAATGAACCCACAGAGCCTCTTATGATCATCTTGGTACTGGGTTTCATTGAAGGAGGAAGGCTGTGCTCAAGCTGCATTGCAAATGGTGCAAACTCCAGGGCATATTTTGTCATTGGTGTAAGTACTGTGGCCCATAATGCAATTTTGGTAAAAATTAGATTTGGAGGCATGCTGAGGGTAATTTGGGAATTTACTTCTGGTCCAAACATTTTGGCACCCATGAATGCTAGAGCTGTGTAGAGCATTGTGACTAGAGAGAAGCTAACAATAGATACCTGAAAAAAGATAAAAGATAGTTTAGTTCTACATATTGTGAGCATTATAGTTGAAAATTTTCATATATATCGAATAATTACGTTGGGTCATATAGAAATAGGATGTGCTCTGTTCCGAGAGATAATTCTTATTCGGAGAGTGTCGCACGCACTGGTCTTTAAACACAAGCAACGGTCAATCACTACTCGCATATCTGGCTGGGAATCGAACTCACACCCAAAGCTTGGATACAGTTCGTCTAGTCAATGGAGGCCCCTACTAACCAAACTGTGTGCTAACACCAAGGAGATTGGTCCTAAGGAGTCGTTAAATTTTAGACTCAGGACATTTGGTTCATATATATACTAAGAAATGCACAATTTGGTAACGTTTTTTAAGTTCCTTTTGTAACCAAAATAAAACAATTTTGTCACAAAACCAAATACATGATAAGAAACAAAAAATAATTCAAAAGATACTCAGAAAAGAAAAAAAAGGCAAAAAAAAAAAAAAAAAGTACTTAAAAACCCTGCTATTAAACAGTATCAAAAATCACAGCAAACATAGATAGGAAACAAGTAAATATATTCGTCAATACTGATAGGTGAGCCAAAAAAAGGAGAGATGCTAAAGTCGTGGAAGAGGTTAGTTAGCATCAGAATCTGAAGCTCTCAATCCAGAAATATAAGTGGATCGTATATAATTATTTATGTTACATCTCTCTAACAGTTCAAATTTTTAGATGATACAGTGATTTATTTATATTACGTCTCTCTAACAGTTCAAACTTTTAGATGATAATTGAGAAGAACGGTATGATTTAACCTCTTTAACAACTTAAATTTTTAGATGATATGATGATTTATCATATATATATATATACGCGCAGACACTTGAGTACATTAATTAAAACCGAAATAGCGAAAACAAATATTGCAAATTGATAGGAATTTCTCACCTTTGTGAACTTGGAAGGATCTTTCATGGATTTATGTATCTCAGGAAACACAATATGCCCAGCATAACTGAAGATAAAAAGCCCAGAAATGGCAGGAATTTTTCTTATGTTAAGGACTGGAATCCTCTGATTAGTTCTTAAGCCTCCGAAAATGGCAGTACATGCCACTGTTATAAAAATCACAAGTGACATGATAATTCCACCAGTTGAAAGGAAAGAAATTGAAGAAAGATCTCTCAGCCACAGACTAGGAAGTGCAACCAAGACGGCCATCACAGTCAGAAGCTCAGATGAAGATAAGAAATGAGTCCAATTCAAAGAAACCCGAGCTGCCGAAAACACTGTGGATAAGTTGTCGTGCAGAGAGATTGTGTAGGAAACAAGGGCCATGAAGATTTCAAGATATATGAATGTTGCAGCTAGGATTCTTCCTTTCTTTCCGAACGCGTGCTGTCCAATGTCTGTGTAGTTTCTTGACTTGGGGTTCTTGTCTAGGCATTTTCCAAGAAGATGTGAAGCATAAGCACAAATCACTCCAAGTCCTATGAGGAGGAAAGAGGAAGCCCATCCTCCATTTTCTAGAGCATATGGAGTTGATAGTTGACCTAAACCTGTTATAAAGTGTGGAAAAGATGTCAAAACTTAAAACATATATATATATATATATATATATATATATATATATATATATATATAGGGGCTCATATGCATGCATCCGGATATAATATTCGGTGTTCAACCGTGACAATGTCATGTAGTGTATACTCACAATCATGTTGCTGCAACTAGTGAAGGCACCAATTTTTTTTTTTTGAAAAAACCAATTTGTGATCTAACAAAAAGGTTTTGTGACAATTTTTTTATTGAGTGTAGACAGTACCCGGTCCATAGTGTTTATAAAATTTTCTCATCGTTATGACATAAACACAAGGGGATACTGTATGTAGATGGTGAAATTTGAATCTATGACCACTTGGAGTAGAAGCCAGATACCACCGAGTGGGGTACTAGCTTAGTTAGGTTTGTTCTCGAGAGGTGTAACGGGCGCGATCAGGGGTTTCATGATCCTACTAGTGGGGGCTTATCGGAGTAGTTTCTAAGCACTCTCATTTGCCTCCACCCTTTTTTTGCTTATAAAAAAACAAAAATACCACGTGGGATAATTTTATAACACATTTAAAAATAAAAAAAAATGAGCCAAACAATGTCTTGTTTAACTCTTAGGCTCATAAACAAGAAGTGGCGTACATTAAAGGGACTCCATCTAACTTTTTTATTTAGTCATTGCACATGAGAAGCTATCGGATTCAACTTGGCTGCTATTTGAAGCGAGCCAAACTATAGGAAATGAATGTATTCTTTGACGATCGTCATGATCAAAAGTTGAGTTTGAGCAATGAGCATCTCTAACACTCAGACGAATCGACCTCAAAAAGTGTAGTGCTCAGTTCAGTTCGACTCGTTTATTGCCCCTACTTGACATATATGAAATATGAAGAAGAAGAAGAAGATTGAAAAAGTGAGATACAGACAAACAACGGAAAGAAATTAAAAGGATTACCTATAAGCATTCCAATCATGTTGATGACTGCATGCATGAAAGAACAATTGGGTTTTTCATGGTCATGGTGCTCAACATCTTTGTCATTGCACTTACAAATCTTGTTTTCTTCTACACAAAGGTCACAGCCCACCCATTGCGTCATTTCGCTTGCTACTTGGATGCGATGAGGCAAACAATCTGAGTCTAGGCATGGGAACTTTTCACAAGATTGAGAGTTCTTGCTCTTACCCCACATTCTCTTTCTATGTATGTTGTTCCACCAAGCTGGGATCGATGGGACTCTTGGTACCAAAGTGAAAGGTTGGCCATAAATTTATAGCAGCCAGATGTTGATAGACACAGTGGATCTAGCCACTATTTCTACGAATCTAACTGTTATATATGCTCGTGTGTGCGTGTGCGTGTGTGTGTGTGTGTGAGAGGGAGAGAGAGAGAGGAAGTGGCATCCACCACCAAGTGACTAGTGTGGACAGAGGAGATCTTCATGGAGTTGCCAAATTGAACAAATTGAGTTGATGCTAGTGCTAAGATACTGATTCTATTGAAATGCAAGCAAAAGAACCTGTTGCATATAGACAGGTGTTTCTCTGTGATCGCTGTGAATCATAATTATAACTAAGTATTTTTTTTTCGCAAACCTAAAATACTTAAAAAGAAGTTTAGAAAATATTATGTGGACCTAATCTGGTGACCGAATTCAACGCAACTATTGGATTTGTTGGGAGTTTTAATGCAGTTTAATCGAATTGAAAAATGCTATTAAGACCTAATTTGAGGACTTAATTTGGGGACTTAATCAAATGTATCTATTAGATTAGAAGTGAGTTTCATCTAACATTGAAACTCATAACTAATCCAAAAGTTGTATTGAATTAAGTTCTTGAATAGGTTCCCAAATTAGGTCCTTGGAATGACCACCCCAATTATTATATATATATATATATATCTTATTAACTACATAGTCCGGAAAAAAGTAGCAGGGACTAAATTGTAAAAATTAGATTAAGGCACTCATTAGGATTGACACCGTATAAGTAAATAGTTAGTCAGGTATTTTTTCCCACAGTTATATTCTCAACAGGAGAAAGGGAGAGGGGCTAGGGGTGCAACTCGGGTGGGTTGGGCAAGTTGGACAGTCAACCCTAGCTCAACCCTAAATATATAATCTTCAACTTTAACCCTACCTCAGGTTGAGAAACTCAACCCGAACACTACCCGATTTTAATTCGAACGAGCTCGGGTTGAATTCGGGTTAATGATTTCGGGTTACTTTACAGGCTGATTTCAGGTTACTTCAATCAAGTTTTTAACATAAAAACAATAATATTAAGAACTCAATGTTTGAGATAATGCAACCACAACCATACAAAACACAAATAAACACAACCAGAATCATTGCACAAACATAGAGTTCACTGCTTAAACAAAATCCTTGCACAACCAGAATCCTTGAGAGAGACTGAGAGTGAGTGAGGGTCTGAGGGAGGCTTGAGATTAACCCTAGGATAAAATTGTATTTATATAGTATTAATTTGGGTTGAACCCGATGGCTCAACCCTAGGCCCTCCTAAATTGAATTCGGATTGAGATTTTTTGACCCAAGCTCAACCCAAATATTAAAAATCCTAGTCAAAACCCTAATTTTTTCGGGTTGAAATTGAATTAGCCCGCCCAAATTGCACCTCTGAGAGGGGCGGCTGAGTTCTTGAAGTTGAAGGGACAGAGAGAACAAGGGAAAAGGGTACTACAAGGTAAATATCAAACCTATTTATCCATTGGGTACACATGTTTAGTAGATACATTGATATACATACACACACATACACATATATATATTCATAGAATGGTAACCGTGAGAGGGTGGGCTGCAATGCCAAGGAGTAGGTTATTTTATGAATTGATACCTTCAACTTTTTCATGTGGTCTGCATGTTGGAAGTCTAAGTGAAAGAATGACAGGCTTTTCTTGTCATAAAGGACAAAATCTAATGTGAAAGGAAACATCTATTGGGCTAGTTTGCCTAGTCATCTCTAATTAACGCAACTTGTACATTAGAAAGGTAAGTTGGATGCTAGTGCATGATACCCACTGTGCTTCACGAATTGGGTAAGAATTATTATGGTTAGGTGTCTCTTGCTCAAATTAATTTAGTTAGTTATAATTTGTATTATTATTATAGGACTTGTAAAGGAAGTGTAGCAGGAGAGTTGTGTTTCTTTTCTTTTTTGATTGGAAAGATTGTAAGTAATTTTCTACATTCTCTAGTGTTTTTTTACTAAATGTATTTTTGGTGTTTAAATGTATGGTGCAATTTGATTGAAAATGTGAACTAATTTCTAATATAGTCGCAACATATTTTATTAAATGATTTTCTGAAAAATGCGGACTTGACATGCTAATTGGCATATGCCATGCAATAATTCTTTTTGAGATAAACTATAATTTTCTATTATAGATGGCATGACATATGATTTTCAAATGGATTGTGAAATTGTTTGTGAAATGATGTTTTGATTTGATTCTCATTCTGGCTATGATCGAACCCATCCCAATGGGTGATTTTGTATGGGAATATGTGGATGTCATGACCATGATGGAGAAATTAACTATTATCCGACCCGATGTCACATGGGTTAAGGTGACGAGTGGACCCAATAGCCAATGGGAGAGATACATTGGTTAGAATCTAGTTTTGACTTGAGACCTGATCTCACACTTGTTAATGTGACATTTGGACCCAACGGCCAATGGGGGAGATACATGTCACATTAAGAACCTGGTCACGGATGAATGTGGCCATTGCCGTTAAAGAATGTTGACTGTCGATTTAATTGTGGAATTGTTATGATATTATTTACTATTAAACTACTGAATTTGTATGAGGTTTGAAAATTTATTCCAGTATTATTTGTGAAGGTTTTGAATACATGTTTGAAGTGCATGCTTAGTCCAACTGGTAGAGGTAGACTATTACTTATTAGTTATTCGGTTCACCCAATCCTATTCCATTTTTTTTTTTTTTAAATTTTGGGGAATAGAAACTGATGATAATTGGGAAATGGATGTGAGCAGGATTTGAAGACTCTATTTATTAACATTATCTTAGAAAGACCGTGTAGTACTTTATATATTTATGTTGGGATCTAGATGGAGATTTGGTTTGTTAGATTTTATTTCTAGAGATGTGCATTTGAGATTAATTGTTTTTATTTTTTGCTCTATTAATTATATGATCAGAGAATTGTTGGATATGGCCTTGGGAAAGAGTATTGAGCTAATTTGTGGGTCGAAGCCTGGCATACCCGTAGGACTTAGTTCCATGGGTGTGCGGCATTTGTCACGTCATTAGGCTCGTATATTGAGTTTGGGGCGTGACAATCCCTATAACATTACTCTTAAAAGTTACAGCAACAACAACATTATTGAACTATGCCGCTGTCACATTATTAAGTCAACTAATTAAATCAATTTTCTAAGTCTCAATAATATTAATCTTTCCTCTTTTCCTTATCAAATATGAACACTCATATATAGTTAGACTAAAACTTAACCCCAAAAGTTGAAGGGGCTTTTTGTACTTTGCACCTTAAAAAATATCTCGATTCTAACTTTATATTCCAAAAGATTATTTTTTCCACATTACACTGAATGTCATAAATTGGTTCCAATGTGACCCTCAGACTAACATCCACTCAAATTTTGTTAAAAATTGATGCACATGCAACTCAAGGATATGAATGGTGAGTTTATATTTTTGCTCAAAAGCAGCACACGTAAGTGACAAGTGAGTCAATTTTTAGTGGAATTTGAAACGGATGTTAGTCGAAGGGCCACATTGAAGCTATTTTATGACATTCAGGATACAATGTGAAAAAAATAATCTTTCGAGGTATAATGTGAAAATTGAGACATCTTTTTAAGGTGCAAAGTGCCCAAGTTTAAGCTTCAACATAATATTGTTCTCTCCATATTCTATGTACCTCTCCACCTAACCTGTTGCTGCTCTCTATTTGCTTTTAGTTTCGGGTTATATGCATTTAGATTTAAACTTTACCCAATGGACACCACCACTACCATACCAAAAAGTTTACACTTCACAAATGATAACTTACAACTCTTTATGATCAATCACAACATTATGATCGATCACAATTGTGAATAATTTCTATCAGTTGTAACTTAATTTTTAAAAGTTATAATTTGCGTAATTAATCATAACTTTTTATGATCGACCATAACTTTTTGAGTGATAATTTATACCCTCAAAAATTTACAACTTAAATTGTAAATATTATAAGTCTCGGTAAGGTATCGACAGAGATAACGTAATGGTTACTTTAACCTGGAACTTTAGCCTAAGTTCAGTAACTTTTAGTGCAATCTTTGTATGTGAACTAATGTTATTTTATTCGGTTGTCCAATGTGAAATGAGTTATTCTTTCTGTTTTTGACGTATGGGTTGTAACATCTCTCTTAGGTACTTGGATTCCATCTAGAATGCATGGCTGCGAAGCCCCATACGAATCCATTTTACTCTCTTATTCTCCATGATAGTAGTATATATAATTCGGTTTCATACTTTGGAACTTCCATTGAGAATGTTAGGGAAGAGAATGATGCCAAACGAATCATATCAAAATATTCGGGCATGAGTAGACATTTTTAGTATTATTATATGTTGGTTATCTACAGAACAATCAAGAAATTATATTTTATACCGTTTAAGTTTGCACTTGATTTGTATATGACCCATGAACTATCAATTGAAACAAAAAGTTTTAATGTGCGTTTCAATCATGTCATTCTATTTAAATTTAGGGTTAATCTCAAATTGCAATCTGAAAGATTGTTCGCATTTTAATTTGCACCCTCAAAGATAAAAAATCTCAATTTATACCATAAAAGATAGAAATTTGTATCAATGCGCACCTCAAGCTAAGAGCCGTGAGTTTGCTGTTTAAAACTAAATGGATAAATTACACCTAGACCCTCTCATGTTTGTTACTTAATCACGTAGACCCCTCACATTTGAAATATTAATTACACCTTCATCCCTTGAGAATCCAAATATGACTAAAAATGTTCCCCCTATTGGGCATTCAAAAAATTCTGTTTAAGTGATGTATTGCATTGGATATAAAGAACATTATATAAATACCTGCATTATATTGAGAATTCAAATAGTAAGCTTGATTTTGAACTTTAGAATATAACGGGCCCACAAAATAAAAAGTAGTATGAAATTATAATTTTTTATTAGGATGAAATTATCTTTTTTAACATTTATATTAAAAGATATCAACGATTAGGAGTTATGTGTTACACGTGCACAAACGTCAGGAGGTGTAGGAATAATATTCTAAATGTGAGGGGGTCCAAAAGATTAAGTGACAAGCATGAGGAGATCTAGGTGTAATTTATCCATTTAGTTTTAGACGGCAAACTCAGGCTGTTAGTTTCAAATACGTATTAATACAAATTTTTATTTTTGAGGGTACAAATTAAAGTTCGGACGATCTTTCGAGGTATAATTTGCAATTAACCCTTAAATTTATCAGCAATTGTGACGGGAAAGCATCAAGTAAACGTCAAATGCCACAATATATAATAAGGGTTTATTAAAACACGACTCAAGGCCTAACGTCTCAATTGTTTCAATTGATAGTTTAAAGATCAAATAAAGATTACGGAAAACTTTAGAATATAAAATATAATTAATTAATAGAACAAATATTTATATGTGAAACGACATTCTTTCTTTATCCATGGAATGCACAGCTGCTGAGGCCCCACACCAGGGTGGTGAGGTGGGGGTGTATTCCAACTTTCTTTTATCTGATTCTCCATGAGATTGGCATGTATTTTGGTTGTATTAGTTGAACTTCCATTAAGAGAATCCCTACTGGGTTTTTTATGCCTCTTCAATTCTTATTTAATCACTAAAAAATAATTTATAATGCGCTCATTGTTATACAAGTTGAAGAAAAATGTTATTTGAACTTAATTTGGAGAAAAATGTTATTATCATTGAATGAAAAACGGTATTAACATAACAAAAATTAGAGAAAAAAAAAATCAATTACTCAAGTTAGGTTAGAACATAGAAAAAAAATGTTAACCCCCCCCCCCCCCCCCCAAAAAAAAAAAAAACAATGATTCCACCACACGGGGATTGGAGATGCTCAAATATACGCATCATTAATATTATATACAAAAAAAATATTTTTGTAGTTCAAACCTGTGATATCGATCTTTCAGAAAAGACGTTTATTTTAAAAAAAAAATATTATTAAAGATGTTCTAACCGTGTATTTGGGGAAAAAAATGATGCCAATCCAACTATGCATATCAAAATTCGAGAATCAGCTGACGTTTTGTAGTATGATATGTTGGCTACCAATGGAGCAAATATTGTGAAATGATCTTTTAAGAACAAACAAGATGCATTTCACAATGACAGGAATGTGTCACGGAAAAAGATAGATTCTATAAACCACTAGCACAAAACACCCACGATATGCACCAGCTCAATTAATCCTTTAATGAGAAAACAAAAAATAATAATAATATTGAGCTTTTGCTGCCGCAAATCCACTTAAGTTTGCTTCACATCATGAAAAGACAATTTTACTATTAATCGTTGACTACAATATTTTATGATCAATTATAAATAATTTCACTTATAAAAAGTGTAACTTAATTTTTAAAAATTAATTTTTTTATGATCGAAGACAACACTTTTTGGTCAATCATGACTTTTTTAATTGTAACTTAGACCCTCAAAAGATTGTAACTCCATCTTAAAATGTTATAATTTTCGTCCCTCCTTTGCTAGTACCGCAGTTGTCCACTCACATGATTTGTGTTACTGCAATATGTCGAATTATGTTATTGTCCCAAAGTAGAGGGTACAAAGTGTATTTAACCATTGTAGATAGAGAGTTGAAGAGGTTGACACATGTATCTGATGTCAATGTACTCAAAAGGATGTGTAGGATGAGCAGATGGGATGAAAGGACTCGAGTAACCTATTAACTACTGGGTGGACAAAAAGTTTTTCGAGTAGGTAGAGATAGTGAGTGCACACAAAAGTCGAAATATCTATTTCAAACCAGGTTATTGTGTGTACTATATGGGTAAGTGATGAAGGTATTTATAACACAAGTACTTGAGCAAGCAGAGCTGCCCTACCTCTGTGTATGGGTCAATGTTGTACATAACAGTTGTGTCAACCTGTAATAGTCTCAACTATAGCTATGTCGATGGTCATTCATTGCATGTCGAGTGTTCCAAACATTTAATTAGACAGATATAATGTTTTCTCGGAAATAGCCTGGACTCGACCATCGAGGAAAAGGTACATCCTCCGAGGCAAGTCCCAACTAGCCACCGCGGGAGCATGACCATGGGATAGTCATGTCTGCAATGCCCCCAATGAACGCGTACTCAGGGTCTTCCTTTTCCCTTTGGAACCATTTCTAAGACCTCTATCAAGGTGTCCAATCAAGGATACTCATATAGTTTCGGTCCTTTGACCACCAATTCACTTGTCTCATCATCTCATCTGTTAATCTGGGCTATTAACTCCTTGTACCTTAGGAGCCCCTCCAGATCCCAATCAAGCACAACCTAGTGGGCAATGATTCATACACTAAGTGTGAGACCCATACATGCATTGCATGACATTTATTAAATGTTAGGATCTAATTTATAATTTATGACAATTAATTTGGGGGTTAAATTATAGTAATTAAAATTATGGGTGTTGGGTAATATTTTTAAATATTAACCCTGTGGGTTGAGTTATTTGATTTCGAAATGTTTTGAATTATAGTAAATGAAAGAAATTATGTGGTTTGTACATGATTAAATCATAAAGTGGGAAAAAATGGTTTGGGTACAATGTATAAAGTAATTGCAAATTGTGTGGTGTGTGCGTGATTGGATGAAATTAAAGAGGACCCAAGTGGATTTTGAGAAAAATGAGTGAGTCACAAGAGACACGTGTCTCTCAGCCACCTATATACATATATGGGTGTGTGTGTGTGTGTGCGCGCGCGCGCTTGTGTGTAACATGATTTACAAAGAAAGGAGAGATAGAGAAAGAGAGACCGGAAAAAGGAACAAAGGAATTGGGAGGAAAATTATCCGGCAGAGGAGCTTCGGTTTTTCGGGTCGAAAACGGCACATAACAGGATAGTTTTTCTTGAGTCTTGAATTCAAAACAAGTTGTTGTTGGAGAATTCAAAGAGAGTAACCTCTTTCAGTAAGACTTTCCTCAAATAATTCAATGTGTTTAGTTGTTTAGAACATAGGAAGTAGCTTCAGTTTTGGTGTTTGTAAATCTTGGCTATGGGTATGGTTTTGATTGAATTGTGTATCGGCTATGGTTATAGATATGAAATAACATGTATGTGGGGTTTATAATGGATGTGTAAATGTTTGAGAGTTTGGGGGTGTTGGGGATTGAGAGAGGAGGTTGAAGATGACTTTTGTAATTGATATGTAACAAAAACCTAGGGATGAACTGGCACAACGTTGGAAAACTGGTACATCGAGGTTCTGATGAGATACTATAAGTTGATGAACTGGTACAACATCAATGAACCGATTCATTAGGACTTTGTTGCGATAAACTGGTTCAACCAAAGTTGAACCAGTTCAAGGGCAAAATTGGTCTGTAGAACCAGTAGGACTTGTACTAGTTTAAGCAGGTTTTCTTCCATTTTTTCTGAAATGCTTCGGGTTTCTTTATCCATTCAACCTCAAACCTTCTCTAAATACTTTAATGGATTCAAATCAATTTTAGTTGATTTTATTAATTTACAAACACCTAACTAAATATAAAGGTTGGATACATCATAATAAATGAAGGGGATATTAGGAAGGCATCGGGTTAAGCTCGATTAATCACTTATATATATATAACATAATATCATGTGTTTGTAAATGATATTTATGTGGTTTGTGGCGATGTATGTTAGGTGTAGAGACGATGACATCAGCGTCGGATTCACCTAAGACAACATAAAGGGATTGAATTTGGGTTTGGAACTCAACCCAAGGTGAGTATATTGATTCATATTGATTGATAAAGAGGCTATATGTTTATTAGCTATACTTATGTGAAATAGCTAGAAAATAATTTGATAGGTTGTGATTTAATGACTTATGAATTGTGAATTGGTGTTGGGTGTGGTTTCATATATTGATATTGATTATGAGTGATGTCGAGACTACTAGACATAAATGGTAGCGATATGATTGTCATGACTCCTGGGCGAAAACAGGTAGCGTTAACTGTTATTGGATAATGGATATTGGATATTGGATATTGGATATTAGATGTTGGGTATTGGATGTTGGCTATTGGTTGTTGGATATTTGATGTTGAATTTCATTTTTAATGTGTATGTGTGATATGATTATAATTGTTTTGTGCTTATATGTTTTCTTTTTATATGTCTCAATTATACTCAGTGAGCGTGTGTTTTGCCCATCCCCCAATAGTAATTTTGTTTTCAAGTTCTTGGAATTTAGATGGTGGCCCACTGAACAGTCTAGTTTGACTTGGAGGCGTTGACATCAGTTTGTACACTTTGTCTTATGTCGTTGTTGTACACATGTAGTAAAGACACGTAAGGGTATGATGCCCTAGTTGTTGTGACACCGTGTTGAGTTGTATATTTATAGGAAAAAAATGATTGAGCATATGAGTTTGACGAATAAAACACAAGTTATGATAATTTCCCACACCCTAACTCTTTTTAGGATGGGGAATGACAAATTTTGGTATCAAAGCTAGTGTTTGCTTTGTAAACTTGTCGAGTCTAGCTGTCATAGTGGACCGTTAGGGGTGTGTCTGTCAAGTGGATAGGATGACTATGTGTATTGAATAATTTGGGGTGTTTGTGTGGTTATCTATATTGATTGGTAGTTTTATAACATAATGAATTATGGATCTTCCAAATGATTAAGCCTTGGAAGAGGAAGAAGGGTTTGCATGCCCTTGATATGGTTAAGTAAAATGGTAAACAACAACCATAAGGTTGAAATGGTGGGTGTGCTATTTTATATAATTGGTAATGGTTATAGGATGCTTATGCATTACTAATGTACGGCTGAGTGGGTTATTGTTTTATAATTGATATTGTGAGTATGATGAATAGTATTTTATTGTCAAATATAGCCTTAAAGACAGATGTATGACCTTGGTGGCAGGTATTTTTTAAATAATAAGGAGGTAGCCTTTATGGCGAATTGCCTGAATGACATAAATGTGGCTATGTGGTGGATATTTGTAGCCCATGTGATGCAAATTATGATCATAATGATTTCCACTGGGTTATTTTTGTTATGTACAATACTTTTGTGGCAAAATAGCCATGACAATTGTTATGTGGTGTTAGTGATGGGATATATCACCTTAGTGGTAATTTGTGTTGCAACAATGGCGGATGCGTATCTATATTGTCTTAATGGTAAATATATAGCATATCTTGCAAGCAACACATAATTCATATGTTTATTTAAGAATGAACATATGATTATCTTAATTTTGAAGTTGTTTATGTGTACGACAGTTTGCATGTACAATAACGTAAATTCTTAAAGCTTGAGTAAAGGAATAAGAAATAAAAGCGGTGGTAATACGATTAAAACTAATTATAGAAGGTTATGTTATGGTTTGGTTGTACTATGTTATAAGTTACATTCGAAGTGAATTATTGAAATCAATGTGGTGGTTAATTGTGATTATTATATTATCCACTAGTGTGGAGATCATGATATTATATAAAATTTAAATGTTGTGATTAATGAGAGTAGATGAATTTTGGGTTGTGATATTTATCTCTGAGATTATTTTACAGGTGTAAGTATCTGTAATTGTGGAAACCCATGTATAGGTTTCACTGTAATAAAAAGTTTTATGGATTGAATTTATTATCTTCTAATACAAATATGAATTTAAGGAATTGAGGTAATTGGAACAAAAATTATATGAGGGAAGAAAAGAAAATGTTTTGTGGAATGTTGGATAACTTGTGTTTGATATGTATATAAGTGGTTATACATAGGCCTGTCAACGGATCGGATATGGACCGGATTGGCCTATATCCGAATCCGAATTCAATTAAGTTTTTCCCAATCCGATTATCCGATGGATTTGAAAAATTCAATCCATATCTGAATCCATTAATTTTTGGATATCTGATCCGAAAATTTAATTCGATCCGATTATCACAAAAAACACATGTACACCAAAAAATTAAAAATAAGAATTTGGATAATGAACTAAAAAAAGGAGGAAAAATGAAATTAAAGTAAAAGCAAGAGGGAAAATCAAACAAAAGAGGGGAAAAAAAATTAAAAAAAAATGTGTCATACATTGTGATATTCACTCTATTTTTATTTATTTTCTAGTATAAGTATAATATATGTGTGATATTTATTTACATAATATTTTTTTTATTCGAATTGGATTATTATAAATTCATATCCGAATCCATTTAGACAACTCTTATCCAATCAGATCGGAAGGAATTAATGGATTGAAAATTTGATCCATATCTACTTAAACAACTTTGGGTTCAGGTTGAAATCTGATCCATTGCCAGGCCTAGACATACATATATATGGACATCTAAGGTGGAAATTAATGAGAAGGAAATGATATTAACTATTGAGTGACAAATTTTGAGTTGATATATATAAGTGGATAAATGTGTTGAAATTTGATTTGCTAGTGTGGAGATGTTTAATGAGTAAGTAAGAACAAAATGAATAATACATGTGTAGGTGAAGTGAAGTGTATAGATACTCTTAATAGGGGTTGTGTTGTTTATATGGATACTTGCGAATTATTAGTAGATTTGATTCCTCTTGATATGTAAGATTTTGATTTGACATTGAGAATGGTTCGATTAATTGTATATTAAGCTTTTGTAAATTGTTCCATGACAAAGGTTGTTTTTCAAATGTCAAATTAGCCCGAATTTAGATTTCAATGTGATCAAAAATGATAACTCTTCATTGTTTAATATTTGCAATCAAGCTTTGAAATTACTCAAAAAAAAAAAAAGATTGTTCGAATTACTTGGTGTATGTGTGAATGATAAACAGAGAAAGATATAAATTTGAGCGGGATAATAAATAAGAACAGAGTTATTATGAATTAGTTTCAACTTCGATGTTAAGTATTTCTTTTAGAAGGATTGGCTTTATGATTTATGGTGACGTTTCATATTAAAGGTTGTGTTGTGTGTTGATGTAACATGGGAAAGTAATTGTGAATACTTTTGAATAAACAAAGACTATGGGTGTACCATACACTAATGTTTAGGTAAGGTAAATAAAGTTATGGATGTTTTAAATTGTAAAACATTGGGGTTACTAGGTTGTGTATAATGTACTTATGTTGATATTTTGTTGTGATGGAATATCTAGGTGTGGAGTTGCCTTTGATTGAAGCTGATGTATTGTCAGCACAATTTAAGGTGAGATTAATGTTGGTAAATTGTACATAAGATGTATAGACTTAGAATCATCATTTAAAGTTTATAAAGAAACTAGAAATGGGCTTTGGACTGATTTTGGTAATACGAAAAGATGATACGTTATTATTTAATTCTTACATTTATATATTAAGTGACTCAATGTCAAAAACAAGAGAGTATAGAGGAAGTATATAGTGTAGCTTAAGCTATGCACTTTGACAACATTAAGTTATATTAGGAATCTGTAGAAATATTATTGATGGATGGTAAACGAAAAGTTATTAAATTTATAGTTAAGTGTTTGGTATACTAGTGAATTTGCTACAACCACTCCCTATTCCAAGATGGGGATGAGAGCACATTATAATGAATGTTGGTAATAAATTTTATGTATATGAGATTGTGTATTTTTGTAGAGTGTCAGTATCTGTTGTTGTTAAAGGTTGTGTATAATAATAGTATCAAACGAGTGTCAGTATGACTTTACAAAAATTTTATGGTAAGTTGTTATGCATAATGTACGTGGATAGTAGTATCGTCTAATTTCAAGATATGATATGTTATCTTGTTTAAACATTGGAATTTTGATGTTTCAGTCGTATTTCTCATTTAACGTTAGTTGTTGTGATACTTGTTTGGTGAAATATTTGTGAATTTATTGACACATGTGTGAGGCATACTTGGTGTATGGTTGTGGTTATGATACATGTTAGTGGCCCAAAGGGGCATATGTGAACGAATGAAATTCTCTAAATGATGATGTATTGTTAATACGGATCCAAGAATAATTAAATATGTGAATTAATTGACAAGTTCTATGTCTTTATGCTCTATAAATATTTGTTTTATATAGTCTTATTTGGTTATTGTGGTGTAGCATTTGAGTTGAGTAAACATTTATTATATGTTAAGCAGTTAATAGAAATCTTGTGTTGTAAAAAAAAAGTGTTACGCACAAGGACTATTTCGTTAGTGAAAGTTTTGTGGCGTAATCATTCGGTAGAAAAGGTGACATGAAGAGTGAAGAGCTTATGCGAGTTCAATATTCTCATTTGTTTCTTGATAGTAAGTAAATTTTGAGGTCGAATTTTTTTTAAATAGGGGATAATTGTGAGACTCATATATGCATTGCATGACATTTATTAAATGTTAGGGTCTAATTATAGTAATTAAAATTATAGGTGTTGGGTAATATTTTTAAATATTAACCTTTGGGGGTTGATTTATTTGATGACGGAATATTTTGAGTTAAATTGTTTGATGACAAAAAGGTTTTGGGTGTAATCTAGTAAATAAAGGAAATTATGTGGTTTTTATGTGATTAAATCATAAAGTGGGAAAAATGTTTTGGGTACAATTTATAAAATAATTGCAAATTACGTGGTGTGTGCGTGATTGGATGGAACTAAAGGAGACCCAAGTGGGTTTTGAGGAAAAGAGTTCAGTCATAAGAGACGGGTGTCTCTCAACCCACCCCCTTATGTGTCTTTGATATAAATATATATATATTGTCATCCATATTATATATTCATTTTCCAAAATTATAATACTGCTATAAGTAGGCAGAGTATTTAACTCTGTATAATTTAATTTTGGTTTGGCTATTAAGGCTTCCTTCATTGATTTCTTACTTCTTACAACAATATAACCGTCATCATCAGACATATATGTCTTTGTGTGTGTATTATTTAACATTTACAGAGGGATAGAGAAAGAGAGACAGGAAGAATAAAGAGAGGAGTTGGGAGGAAAATTATCCGGCGGAGGATCTTCGATTTTTTGGTTTGGAAATGGCATGGAATGAGATTGTTTTTCTCGAGTCTTGAATTCAAAACAAGTTGTTCTTGGAGAATTCAAAGAGAGTAACCTCTTTCAATAAGAGTTTTCTCAAATAATTCTGTGTTTACTTGTTTAAAACATAGGAAGTAGCTTGAGTTTTAGTGTTTGTAAATCTTGGCTATGGGTATGAAATAACATGTATGTGGGGCTTATAATGGATGTGTAAATGTTTGAGAGTTTGGAGGTGTTGGGTTTCAGAGAGTAGGTTAAAGATGAAGTTTGTAACTGATACATAGCAAAAACTTAGTGATGAATCGGTACAACATTGAAGAACCGGTACATCGAAGTTCTGATGAGATAATGTAAGTTGATGAACCAGTACAACATCAATGAACCAGTCATTAGGACTTTGTTGCGATGAATTGGTTCAACCAAAGATGAACCCATTCGAGGGAAAAATTGGTCCGTAAAATCGGTAGAACTTGTACTGGTTCAAGCAGGTTTTCTTCCATTTTTGTCGAAATGCTTCGGGTTCATTATCCATTCAACCTCAAACTTTCTCTAAACATTTTAATGGGTTCAAATCAATTTTAGTTGATTTTATTTATCTGCAAACACCTCACTAAATCTAAGGGTTGGACACATCATAATAAATGAAGGGGATTGGAAAGGCATCGGGTTAAGCTCGATTAATCAGTTATACATGTGTAGCAAAATATCATGTGTTTGTAAATGATATTTATGTGGTTTGTTACAACGATGTCAGCGTCGAATTCACCTAACACTACATAAAGGGTTTGAATTTGGGTTTGGAACTGAACCCGAGGTAAGTGTATTGATTCATATTAATTGATAAAGAAGTTATATGTTTATTAGCTATACTTATGTGAAATAGCTTAAAAGTAATTTGGTAGGGTGTGAAATGATGATTGTTTTGTTGCTAACTATGTTTATTTGCAAATGGCTAGGTTGTAATTTAATGACTTATGGATTGTGAATTGGTGTTAGGTGTACTTTCAAGCAATGTTATTATAACCGGACCGGTCATCGAACCGACAAGGAGACCAGGTCAATGGTTCACTGGTTCAACCGTCGGGTCAACTGGTCGGACCGGTCATCTAATAAAAAAATAATAATAAAATAAAAAAAATAAAAATAAAATATATATATATATAATAATTATAAAACATAATAAGTTAGCCAAAAAATATAAAATGTGTCTAAAATGCATAGAATTTGCCATAAAATTAATGAAGTTAAGTAAAAGAAAAAATCCACAATGACAACAAAAATTCCAATTCACAATCCTACAATCTCAATTCATAAAATCCACAAACAGACAATAATAGCACAGTAACATCAATAATAGACCATTTTAATTGCATCAACCTATGTCAACTCAGTCCACATAATTCACTGATGCATCAACCTAATACTTCTGAGGCAACATAACAAACTAGCTACCATGATGCATTTTTATTGTAAACCCACTCCATTTTGTTTTTTTTTTTGTCATTAATCAGTACTTTTTGTTTTATTGGCAGATTTGCAACAGGATCTGAAGATTATTCTTAGGAAAATTGAAGTACAACTCCAGGAGAAAGGAGAAATGAGAAAGGAGGAGAGGACAACCATTTTACCTTAACGATCTGGAGCAGTCGCCTGAGTTGTCGCCTCCTTTAGCTGTTGTTCATCGTCGGAGAGGTCACCTGAGTTGTCGCCTCTGCCTGAGTGTCGCGCAGAGCAGTAATCGCCTGAGTTGTCACCTTCGCCTGAGTGTCGCACAGAACAATGTCGTTGGAGAGAGAAGAAGCTGCCTCCCTGTCGGTGTGTCGCGCAGAGCAGTGTTTCCTTCTTCGCTGCTTCCCTATCACTGGAGAGAGAAAAGAAGTTGTTGCCTTCTACTTCTGCGAGATTTAGGGCAAAATCAAAAAAATGGCCCAAATAAAAATTGAACCGTTCAAAATTTTTTTTTAGTTTTATTGACTTCAAACCGTCCTGTTTTAAAAAATCGTCCGGTTCACGATTTTCTCCAAAAACCATCCGATTTGGTGGTTTTCATCCGGTTCCCATCCTTATCCAATTTAACTAGTCAACCGGACTGATCAAGGTCCCGGTTCACGATTGAACCGGCCAGTCCGGTCCGATTCTGATAACAATGCTTTCAAGTATTGAAATTGATTATGGGTGCCTATCAATATGTGGATGTCGAGACTACTGGGCATAAAAGGTAGAAATATAATAGCTGAAATTGCCGAACGTAGACGATAGCGATGGGATTGTTGAGACTGCTGGGCATAAGCAACAGTAATATGATTGTCGTGACTCCTAGGCAGAAACGTGTAGCATTAGTTGTTATTGGATATTGATATTGGATAATGGATATTGGATGTTGGCTATTGGTTGTTGGATGTTTAATGTTGAATTTCATTTTTAATGTGTATGTGTGATATGATTATAATTGTTTTGTGCTTATGTGTTTTCTTTTAATATGTCTCAAATATACTTACTGAGCGTATAGTTTGGTCTCCCCCAGTAGTTATTTTGTTTTTAGGTTCTTGGAATTTAGATAGTGGTCCATTGAACAATCTAGTTTGACATGAAAGCATTGACATCAGTTTATACACTGTCTTATGTCATTGTTGAACACATGTAGTAAAGACACTTAAGGGTATGGTGCCCTAGTTGTTGTGACATCGCGTTGAGTTGTATATTTACAAAAAAAAAAATGATTATGTAGCGGATGAGTTTGATTAATGAAGCACAGGTTATGATATCGTGGTTTAAATAATGTTTTAAGAATTAACAAGCTAGGATTACCTACACTCTAACTCTTTTTCGTTATAGGGTGTGACACTAGGAGACTTGTTCAAGCAGACTAAACCTTCGAAAACCTGCTCAAGGTCGAAGTTGGCAACCATGTCTGGCCACCTCTATTTCATAGTTCTCCCTTCTCTTAGTCCCTCAGGCTACTTAAGCAACAGTACACCCTTTGTTGACTTTACCACCATAGGCATCAAATGGGTGACAAGTTCTCTTGAAAAGGTCTTGTTCCAAGGGTATCCCTTGTGGATTTGCCAGGTATACCACACTCCCGCCAATCACAATTTGAGTTATCGAAGTCCTTTTGCAACACATTGATTTAAAAATATTGTACATAACAGTTTACCGTGCATATGTTGTCAAATAATGTTAGTCTTTTGAATACATTTAATAACAAACGCAAATAAAATCACTCCCCTGAATTTGAGTTAGCAAAATACATTATACTAATCGCATATCCTTTCGTCTTAAGTGTCCATTAATGCATTTTCTTATTCCAAACAAAGTTTTAGGTGTACATTCCTCCAATTGAAATCCGACATTGTGACTAATATAACAACTTCAAATTTTTTGCTAATTACTACACATTTGAATTCATCATTTTTATTTACTACCTTACGTTTAAATTTCTATTAATAATGTTAGGATGGTTGCTTCGTTATGTAAGGGCTTAAAGTAAAGACAAAAAATATTGAGAAAGCACTATCTCGAAAGGTTCTATACATTTGCCTTTCTCAACACATTTGTTGCGACAGACTCACATTAGAGCGAGAGAGAGCCCAGAAAGATCAATCCAAAACAAAATCCAATCAAATACTCATTAATACACATGCAAAGAATAAATAGTTGTTTTACATTCAGCACCAAGCTACTCTTTGCAAGGTCTCCGCCACGACTCAGGACTCCCAACCCCAAATTAACCAATGATGTAACATATATGTAGACTATAACCCCTGATGGAGGAATAAAAAGAATTGTGAACCATTTCTCATCAAACATTTAACAATAAAGCCAACCAACACTGCACATGATACCTAACCAAAACAATGACAAATGCATAAGATAAACCCCGTATGCATGACGCCCTCCCAGTTGCACCAGATTCTAGGGGTTTCTAATTAAAAAACCCTGCACTGGGATTTATGTCTCTATAAAATTGTGACTAAAAATGGACTAAACTACAGACAACAAATAGTGACACGGTGTGGAAACCGGCATCTTCTACCATCGAATAGCCGACTCACCTGATGATAACTTACCCAACCCACACAGGGAAGAAACTGGTGCAATGGCCGAGTTCCCTAGCACTTTCCTCGTCTCTGGGAACTGGGACATGCATTTTAAAGCTGAAGACCCTTTGTGCCTCACTGATCACCATGGGCGGTGAACCAACACAAACTCCATCTGCCAACTCTTATGATTCCCGGAAGGATTTCCTAGATAAATGGAATAACCAAAAAAGGGGTAGCAAAGCAAAATTTGCACAACATTCCCCGCCAACAAAACTCATGAGCCTGCTGCAGCTGAAGCCGATGCTTTCTCCATTTTTTCCTTCTCAATCTCTAGTCTTCTCTGCTCAGCATGCTGCGCAATACCACTAGCAAGTGCTTGATAATGGAAGTCAAGCATTTGTGTGAGGTTCTGAAACCTCAATGGATCAGATGCTTGCAAAGCTAGATTCATAAAAATTGGAAACAACAGAAAAGAGAAAAAAAAAAAATTCCAAATCAGCAAATAGCTCAATACCACTACAAAAGGCACTCATTACTTTGACTACGAGTAGAGAAAAAGGCATTTATAGTTTACCTTTCACAGTATCCACAAAGAAAATAAAAGGGTCAACCTCATCAATGGGCGATTGCAATTCTTCATCGTCACTGAAGTCATCATCCGATTCATCGTCGTCCTCGTCATTCGGGCGGAAAGCCTTTGCCTGTTACCCATGTCAGGTTATGATCAGGTAGAAGATGTCAGATGATATACAAGTGTAGACTTCAAGAAAAATGGTAGGTCAACTGACCAAATGGATGCTCGGGGGACAGGCTAGGTTTTTTTTTTTTTTTTTTTTGGGGGGGGGGGGAGTATCTTTGAGGCTCAAAGGGGAATGTAAAGGTTTACAAATAAAAATTCTAAACAGGGACGAATATTGAGGTTCAAAAAGGTAACCCTCCAGAAAGCACGGTTTGCTGCTTGTTTAACATATTCACCACACTTTTCTAGACTCTAAGAAGTAGAAGCTTAAGAAGCAATTCAAAAACCTAGTTCAATCCATTAGCATTTCAATTTCAGATTTCATTCTTGGGTCTTAATTTTTTTAAGTGCCATATCCAGGGGGACTCGCCCCATATGACAAACATAAGGCCTCCTTTTCTGTCAATTTCTGACTTATTATTTTGATAGACCCCAGTGAAGTTGTGAAAGATGTTATTACCACTCAACCTAAAAACCTTGGGCTGACCAGACTTGTACAAAAAAGGTTTTGAGTCGGGTTGGAATCTTCTTAGCCACTCTTAAAATGGATTTAGAAAAAAAAAAAACACATCAATGCGTTAGTACTTGAATTACCTGTCTAATATAATTATTGTGGTAGTATAAACAAACGGCTGAAAACAACAGTGAACGATCCCTATTTTAGTTAAACTGCAGGCCTAAACATTTACTGAAGTATTCCACACCTGTGCAGCCAATTTTTGAAATCTAATGCTGTCAGCTTCGTCCCCATCCTCTGCATCAACTCCCATTTCTTTGTCAGACCCATCACCATTATCATCCTCGTCATCAGTTTGCAAGCCGTCCATATCATCATCATCTTCAGCCTCTTCTTCCTTTGCAGCTTCTGTGCATGTTATACAGGATGTAAAATAAGATAAAACATGAAAAACTAAGAAATTGGCCTAGCTTTCCTCAATATTGAAGGAAGAAAGAGAAGACAAGGAAGAAAGAGAAATTTCGGGAGCAACCTGCTACTTGATCCTTGTAGGCTACAAGTAGATCAAGATTAGCCTTGAAAACACGCTCTAAAGCCTCCACTGGTAATTGACTCACCGGAAGTGGAAACAATGACGTCAACCCCAAACAGCAAACTTTCTTATCGTGTTCCCTGCAGCAATAACATGACATTCATTCCAAATGGCAAACCTTCTGAGACAGAGATGATAAAAAGGTGCAAGGTTTGGTTTCAGAGAAGGGGGAGACAGGGAGGGATGTCAACATAAAACTGACAGGAACAAGAATAGTCGATCACCTTTTAAAATTAACGCGCACCCCACTCTTTTTAGTTTGTTGTAGCATCTGGAACCAAAGGTTAAAGATATCCGTAGCAACAGCAAGCTTTTGCAGTATATTGAGTGTCAAAGATGCATTATAATAAAGAGCATCAGCAATCTGCAGAAAAACATCATTTCTCAGGATCATCAAATATTCACCTCCCCAAAAACAGTTATGCATAAACAGAAAATTTCCAACACATATCCTCAGAAACTCTTTATAAAATTTATAATCACGGCACCCCCCCCCCCCCCCCAAAAAAAAACAAATAAATAAATAAAAGAGAGAAAGCAAGACGCATGTGTGAACAGACATAAAGACACAGAAACATCCGTAAGCTACAAACAAAAACAACAATGGTAACTGCCATTACAACTTACCTACACACGCAAGCCAGTTTAAAGGACTGCACCAACTCTATCCTTCCCCTATAATGAGCGCATGAGTTTAGATGATGAGATCCCTAGGTCTCGGTCCGTATTTTAAAGTTTCAAGTTTTTGCCAGAAATGACAGCGAGATATTGAATGTTAGACAAGAAAACATTTTTTTCTTTTATGATTTCCAAATACACAAATACAGCAAATAATCACAAGAGAGTAGCCTCAATGCATAACTTAAGGATAATTATAGCTTTCTTTGGACTTGGAAAAATAATTGCTTGACCAATATAGATTGGTGCTCCCAAGCCAGAAAAATCTTTGGGTGGACACTTAACAAGTTTTATCTTAATCGATAAAGGTAAGATACTGTGTTAATGTTTATTTATCTCATGAATGATACTTAAAAATCTATTCAACAAAAATAGACAAAAAACTGGAATACAATGTGTACACAAAAAAAAGATTGACCATAACATTTTACAAACAATAAGGTTAGGTATAACTTATAACTATTTACAATAGACCCTGACAAATTTCCACAAGTTGATAGCCTTGTATGGTAGCTTCACTATCAATACCATCGAAAAACATTTTTTTTTATACATGCAAGTACGCTATCAGTCATATTTTTATTACCCATTCGATTAAAATAACCGAATTTTCACAATCTTTATAGCTGAAATTGGTAGTGCAGTCGCAACTAGTAAATCAATGTCAAAGTTACAAGTATGTAAATGAAAGGATATACTTCCTCTTTTCTTGTCTTAAATTTTTTTTGAGTAAGACCACAAATCTCTGTTAGGTATGAAAACTTAATGCTAGATCACACATCAATAATACGTCCAAACTTATCCGAATGTTTTTGTAGTGTGTCCAAAAATTAATCATCATTTAGGAGCGGCTTTATATTAATTGATATGATAAAAATATAGGGTGGGCATAATTGGACATACTAAAAAAAATGAATACAAATTATATGCGTAATGGTAAGAAAAAAAATTGAGGGTGGGCAATAGTCCTTATGTGGCTCGCCACGGAGTCTGACATTTTGCGAGGAATAAGCAAACTTGTTCCTCAAGCAACCAACTGTCAAGCAGTGCGGTCTCCATCAACACTCAGTAACTAATCACAAGGGACAAACCCAATCAGAGAACCAGAATACTAGACAAATGTTGTCGTTTGAGCATGCAAGGATGGATCGATTGTTTTTACAAAAAAAGGGAAGCTCTGTTCAAGTTACTTACCACTTGCATCAAAAGGCATTTTAGAGATTGTTTCTCAGTTTTACGCAACCGCTCAACTGTAATTCTTATATATGGTTCAACCCAATGATCCACCTGCCCCCTGCAATTCTGGAACACTACTTCAATAAGCTTAGGTGCAGGCTCAATGTCGCCATCCTCCAAATTTTTATCTTCCATGATCTGCACAAAAAAATACACTAATAAAACATGAAAGTAATTGTTGGAAAATCGCAATATCACCATACCCAGTCGTCCATTATTTTATTGGATACAATAAAGAAACGATTTACTAAAAGTGAAAGTAACCCACAGATGAAATCATCTTCCAAAGGCTCTGCTGGTAGTCTGGTTCCTTGCATGTGAGGAAGTGCACCGTACTCCTGGATATGTAGTTGTCCAATGGAACCAGAATATCTACACAAAAATGGAAAGCAGCGACACATAAAGGACAAGGGAAGTACTTAAAGCTGCTTCCACAAAGAATAAACAAACTTAAAGGCATAAAAAAAAAAAAGGGAAAAATAATACTCTCCAATAGAAAATGTACCCTATTGTTTCATACAGTAATGAAGATAAGCATAAGCAGGAATGGTAAGAAAAAACTCAGGATATATCAATCAGGCTCATCCTATTCTTGGAATTTGCAACTTATCAACAAGAATATTAAATTTTCCAATTATAGTAAATGATACTTACCAACCATACTTCGAGTGAGGCTCTAAATCTCATAAATGAAGGAAAATGACAAGTGAGCTAATCACCACGTAAGGCTTAGAAAGTTTTCTGGAAATTTGAAACATAACTCAAGCCTGTAATGATATTTTCTGCTTAATCATTCGCCCATCCCAATGTCTCTTAGACGGCAGTGGACTAGCGATTAGAAGGTAACCAATTATCACAAGCTCAGGCCATAGAATAGGTGTCTATTATGAACTGCATAAATTGGCTGGCTCAGAAGAAGAGCTGCCTTCCAACGATCCGAAAAATGCCTAAGTAATTAGGGGTTCAGTAGGAACCTCTTACTAGTCCAACAGTTTGTGGCCCATTGCAGAATAGAAGGAAAGAAAGATCCAAAAAAAAAAAATGAAAATTTGGCTTTTTGAAAATGCAGATTAACACTAACAAAAAAAAAATGCAGATAAATGGAAGGGTCTATGCCCAACACACTTATAAATTCCCAAATGGTCCCCATAAACTAAGAACTCACATTGCATTAACAAACAGATGACAAAATTAATGATGAAGACTAGTGAGCAAGGAATTTATTTGTTATTGGCAGTGACATAGCAATAAAATGCATATAAAACATACTTGGAAAGAAATCAATAGCCCAATCAGCCAAAGCTTCCATCATCAATGGCCAAAGAGACCACATATCCAGGGATATTGTGGGTGCAAAAAAGGTCATATATGACACAATTTCCAAAACTTCTTCAAAAACCTCTGCAGAAAGAAATATTAATTAGAAAAGGATAGATGAACTACTATCCAGCAAAATACAAAGCGATAAATAATCATCTAATGAGAGACTGGACTAAGAAACAAGAGAAGAAACAAAATATCTTATCATTCAATAACCAATAATCTACTTCTAAATAGCACCTAAGAAAAAACAAATAAGAACCTACAACAAAGATTTTATAAATTTTCATATTATGGCTTATGAGACAGGAGCTTAACAGCTAACCTAAATGCCAAGATCATCAGTCAAGACAAAATTAACACTCATTCGAACATTGTTTTTCCAAGAAAGGTATATCTGTCTTTTAGACCTATTACATACATAAGCTTCAATAAATCCAGCTTAGCTGATATCTTTTTTCTTTTTTTTTTTTAAGAAAAACATAAATGATAACGGCAATCCACAGAACATGATAACAGTGACTCTTAAGATAATTTGAAACAGAAGCCACTCTCTTTGTCCAAGTTACCTCGCTCATGGATAAGAGTAGAGACTGGATTAGCAGCATCCCACAATTTTTCAAAGATATATATTTCGCACGGTAGCATGGCATGCACTAATTTGGTGTCCATGTAATCCTTGTAAGTTATCAAGGATGTAAACAATAAATTTGTCCAACCACATAGGAAAACCAAGGCAAAGCATCAAACAGATGCATCAATTCGTTTAACTTAACTAAACTCAACTCAACAAAGCCTTGACCCAACATATTTTGGGCCAGCTACATGAATCCTCTTTCATCATTGTGCTCTATTAAGGGTACCATTGTCTGTTAAACGGTAAGTTATCATATATTTCTTTGTTATTTCATTTAAAGTTAATTTTGGTCTTCCTCTACTCCTACTCTTACCGTCAATAATAATCATATCACTCTTTCTCACCGGTGTTGTAGAAGGTCATCTACAAATAAGTCTAAACCACCTAAGTCGATTCTTCCTTACTTTTTTTCACGGACATAATCGTTCTTAATTCTATCCTTCCTAGTTTTACCACACATAAATTTTAACATTCTCATTTTTGCCATACTTAATTTTTGAATGTGTTGTTTCTTAGTTGAAATGCATCAATTCATTGAACGGAAAATTATTTGTGAAGATACCATTATGAAAAAAATGGATTTTTTAATAGGAACCAACAATTTTAAGAGAGATTAAAAAGTCATTCCCCAGGATGAAGCCCCAGCTGTTTGACAAAAAACACTCAGCTAGACAAGCTTGCAAGGTCATCATTTCTTTTGCCTCAGCCCAGGTTATCTACGTTAAAAAATAACAATGATGGCAACAGTTTTCGAGTTAAAGATAAATCAGTTGGAAGTAAATGGAAACTCAGGCTTCAAAGTTCACACATGAAACTAAACATATCAATCAGGAAAACCCAAAATTGGTTGCCCCGAAAAAAAAAATAAAAAGAACCAGTAGAATGTACTTTTCGCCAAGGACAAACTTCCACACTAATATGGTATCAACTTAATCCAAATTCCAAATTGCAATTAGGAACAATCCTTTACCAACACCCATTTTTTAAGCACTCAAGGAGGGTAGACATGACCTTTTCATCACAAGTGAACTTCAAGGACACATCTAATGATAAGATGGATCGCTACAAGGGCATTCTTTACGGTTACAAACAGATAATAAGCTACTATGGTTACTCCTGTTTATTTTTTCCATACCTATCTCCAAATCAGAGTCCTTGTAAATTACATAGATGATAATCAGCTTTCCTCTTTTCTCAAGACCAAAAATTAGTAGAACTTCACTAAATAATGGCAATCTCCAAAATTTCGGTTGATCACTGACTCAAATCACAACGTGTAGTTTTCATAAGAACCAAAAATTCCAAGGACAAAACCGTTAGGTCCACAACTTGCCCAACTGAAACATATAATAGTGGTTTTTATGAGTATGATTCTGGTTTCAATCTTAGGGAGAATCTCGTGAAAACAAAATAGTATTTCTGGCCATTGTTCATTCCAATGTTCGAGGACCACCTCCCAGGTTATCCACATACTGACGATAGTAATGCTAATGCTGTTGATGACCACTCTCGCATGACTAGAGTGCATGAGAATCTTTGGAAGTATCATTAGAGGAATTCCACAAAGATCACATCAAAATTCACACGAAGTTTCAAAATGTTTGGCAAACAAGTTGATTAGCATCAGATTATACAACTGCAGTATATTATAAATCAAATTACTATGCAAGAAAGTATTTGCAGCAAAATTCCAGCAATAATCAAAGCTAGCTCAAAGAAGCATAAATGACCTTGCCCATCTGTAGTAAGCATCCTGCGCATTATTGGAAGCAGAGTTGGCTCAATGTGGACGAAAAGGTCAGGAAGCCTGCTCACTGATTCAAGAATTGTGCTTATGGCACGCAAACAGCCAACTGCTGCCAACGCACCTGGATCATCAACTTCATCATCAGCTTCAGCAGTGTTCATACACTTCCAAAACGCAGCAGCCTGAAATAAAAACGTAAAAAAGAGTTACCAAAGCGACAGGATTGAATGTGCAGATTTAATAGTATCCAAGACTGATAATGCAGGTGTCACCAGATTCTGGCATAATCCAAGAGCATATGGTGCCATCTCCTCCCCAAATTTGTCCACAATAGTCTCAAGAGTGAACACAAGATCCTCATTTTCAACTTCATGCATAAGTTTGAAGAACTCTGAAAATAAAATTTGACAAAACAAATTCAATCACAAATTAGAATCTCATGAATGAAGAACAATGCAGACCAAAGTTTCATTAATCACATACCATCAAGCAGTCCTGGAAGAATTGGTCGTATTTCACTCAAATCTGCAAAACAAAGAACATGATCCAGTCCTTGAAAAGCATCAAATCATTGAAATAGAAAAAGATGCCGTAAAACAGGAGATCACATAGATATGTCACCTTTGCAGGCTTCAACAAAGGAACGCAATGCAAAAACAGAATCAACACGAACTGGAAGCTCTGGATCACGCATCCCAGCAACAACGCTTTGCAATGCTTTGCGAAAATTATTTGGGTCTGAGAAGTTAATATGGGCATACTGCCCTGCAACCCATGCTGCCTGATATTCCAGAGAATTTAAAAGGAGAAAAGGGAAGAGAAAAAGAAAAAGAAAAAGGGAAAAAGGGGGGGGAAGGGGGGGGAGCTAAAAATTATCAACAAAACATTAAGAACTTCCAAAATAAATTGTGCAAATCTAGCATGACTACAAACTTATGAGATCCAAGACAGCCAAGGAATAACAAGGATAAGGCAGGGAACACTGTTTCAGATAGGTCATCCACATATCTATCCTCATAGATGAGACAGAGGGGCCCATACCACAGCCATCTTCATAAATAATTTTTGTAGTATCACGAACAGTAAGGCTATGAAGCACTAATTGAACGGCCCATAAACTTAATATGCCCATACACTACACTGTTTTCACATCACATTACCACCAAAGGGTGCAACGTTGTGTTGTTTGTTGATTTTAGGGAAAAGATAAATCATGCATCCAGGTTGATCAACCAAAAGTTTAGATTACTCTTCAGGTATACATACAAATTTCAAGAATAGGTTTAATCATAGAAACTTCAAGCTTTATCAGAAGACATAACTACAAGTATATGACTTACTAGACTAAATCCCACGCAACTCAACCGAGTGTTACTCCAACTATAAGAGCAGCTCAAATCATACACAATTAAATTACAACTCTGCCGAATAGGCAGTACGTAAAGTGAAGATGAAAAGAAATAAATAATTATATCAAGAGATGGTAATCACGTAACATTTGTTTCACTAAAGAACATCCTCTTTTTTATTGTTTGCGAAAATTAATAGTTTGCGTAGATCCACTGATTCGAGGGTCCAAACTACAGCTTAAGAGAATACCAAGGCCACAGTGACATACAAATCCAAACACTCCCACTCTCTCTCTCTCTCTCTCTCTCTCTCTCTCTCTCCCCTTATATATATACATACATATATACACACATATATATACATACACACACGTATATATATAGATATAATTATGTATATATAACAGGCACACGCACACATACACATATACAGATACATGTGTGAGAGACGGAGGAAAACAAGCATTTTAAAATTTAAACTTGGAGGAACTTAATTTTCTGCACACCACCACACTTCCTGGCACATATGTTGCACCATCAATCACTTTGGATGGAAAATCCAACAGTTTCACTTTGGTCCAAAAACAAAAGGGAGTTGTGTCATACATTTAGGAGGTAGAATGTATTACAAGGCTCTACAGTAGGGAGGTAACAAAGTAAACTATAAGTTCACAACAAAATGTTGTGTGTGAATTACGTAATATGTAGTTATACATAACAGGGGAAGAGAAACAAAGGAAATGCAAAGCAATGCACCTTGGCTCTAAGATGTCCCACAGGACTACTGAACTCAGGGAAAACATGTTGCACTAACATACGCTCAAGCTCAGACTTGTAAGGTTCTGTTTGTTTCAATTTATCACATAGTGCTCCAATAGCAAGAAGGGCACCATCTTTCTGTCGAAAGGGCTTACATTCCACTGATGCCTCATCGTATCTGGATTAGGACATAAAAAAATGATAGTTTTAATTCTTTTACCATGGATAGTGCACCACACCCACATTAAAAAAATTGACCACTTCTACCTTTTAAAGATCTCCACAATGAATAGTATAAACTTTTGAAGGTTCTCTTTTCCACGCTTTCTCACTAACTCACTCACGAAATCCATTGCAGCAGTCCTAGGACTATACAAATCTTCAATTATATCTGCATCAAATAAAGGATTGCATGAAGCAAATCCAGATTAAGATAAAAAAGCAACTAACATTTG
Organism: Ilex aquifolium; assembly: GCA_951799425.1. Taxonomy (NCBI): domain Eukaryota; kingdom Viridiplantae; phylum Streptophyta; class Magnoliopsida; order Aquifoliales; family Aquifoliaceae; genus Ilex; species Ilex aquifolium. The sequence goes on along the minus strand of OX637397.1, from coordinate 14,906,263 downwards.
CTTATAAGGGGACAAAACCAGTATGATGATTCACCATAACCCTTCCTCACGTATTCATGTGGGTCTTCATCCCAAAGCTTTTGATCATTGTCATTGAAACACATTAGTGGAAAGATTATCTCAAAAAGAAGAATATCTATTCTTGGTTGCAGCAGATTGTACATATTATTCTTTGAAATACTGCAAAAAAAATATAATTCGAATCAGGTGAATGACAAAATGTCTATTGTGAGTTACAGCCACAATCCAAGGCATATACATGACAAAACAATGACAAGAAAGTGAATGTGTAACTCATGGGGAAAAACAAAAAGAAAACGAAGGAAAGATGAGAAAAAACAAGCCAAAAAAATGAAAGGGAAAGATCTCCAATGCAGCATTGAGAGAACACCATGTACCAATGGTTTAAGAGTCAAAGCAAACCTAATTCCTATATCGTCCTTGCCATTGCTTAAGCCAAATTGGCAATTATAAAACTGGATATTCTGCCTAATTAGGATTTATGGATTATAAGTTGGCATACCAAAGATTTTACCTTACTCCCCTGCTTTGGTAGTATGATATATCAAAATACTAGGTTTTCCCACCCAAAATTGACAAAACAGATGGATATTGGTGCAAGAAATTTGGAAAATACAAAGGGTTATGTTGGTCACAAATTGGAAGACATCCATTATTAAGCATAGAGACCCCACCCGAATTCTCACTAGCAGAAAAATAGGGCCTGCTACTGCAGGGATTCCAAAAGACAAATAGTTAACCCTTTAATTTGGATTAATAACCATAATCAAGATTAGTCAGCTCAAGGCCTACCTCTCTCCCACCCCCAAAATGAGAAGTCATGGGGATGAAAAAAAGTCGAGACATTAAGACCTTGTTTAAAACAAATCACAAATACCCTCCATGCATGCAGATGATGTATAATTAAGAGATTATGTAATGCAAAGGAATGCACTATGTATACATGCACACACACACACTACGAACCTGTTGCTCAGGTATTGCAAAATAAGGTTCGTAACCCTGTCAGGCAAATAGCCACCAGTGCGAATCACATTCAATAAATTTAAATGGCATTCCAAGATTTTCCCTGCAAAATTCTTTTGGAACATTTGGGCAAAAGCTCTGTTTTCTGGATTTTGAAGTTTCAAATCTCCAAACCTGTGAGGGAGCCAAAATGGTGGAAAATCAGAATCAGTTTTTAAGCCTGATGTTGCTTAGATATTTGCTCAGCTATGAACTCACCGGGTGTACAGGCGGTTCAATATGTGTACTGTCCACTTTTTTACCTTCCACCATCCCCAAGACTTCCTGATCTCGGGGTCAGCAGGTTGGCCTTCTAATGGGACAGGCCTCTCCAACATATTTAAGAACAGAACCATCCAAGCATGGAACACATTTGGATCAAACAACTGCTTTGGGATCTCCAACTGAAAAGATCAAAAAAAAGGATTTTGACATGGAGAAGAATCAATTGAACAAAATAAGATCAGCACACAACTAAAAAAAGGCAAAAGAGTAAAAGGATACCCTGAGGAGTTGCCTAGATCAATTATCTTTTCCTACTTATCATTCATCAGACCAAGACATGGACCAAGATAAGTTATGCTTCTCCTATGTTAGGATTGAGGACAAAAGACTACAACAGGCATATCTCAATAAAAGGTATGGACCACATATTTTTACATTGTCCCTTTGTCTCTAAATTGTGGAATAGGCTTTTGGGTACAGTTGGAGTCCTCGGGTGAACCCTAGAGATTGTGCTTTGGTCTTTGTGACTCATTTTGATGGCTTTGGTTCAAGTAACAAAGATAAGACTTTAAGGAGTTGCGTGGGTTGGAATTGTTTAGGGTGGCTTAGTTGGAAAGAAATCAGCTGATATTTGATGAAAGAGAGACTCCTTGGGAACATTTCGGGGACAAAATTATATTTGTGGCTTCTCTTTGGGCTTCCACAACCAAAGATTTTGAAAGAATTCCATTCTTTTTTATTAAAGATCATTGCATTCAACTGCATGAAGATTATTGAGGCTTAAGTGTCCTTTTTCTAGTCATGTTCTTTATTTTTAAACTTATAGCTTCTCCATTTCTATTTTCCCTCCTTTTCTCATATAGAGGACTCCTCAATCCTCAATCCTCATCCTCTCATGTACTTGTCCATGTCTATTATTAATAAAATTCTCCTGTTTCCTATAAAAGAAGCAAACAAAAAAAACTTGGGGGTTTCACAAGAAGAGAAAAACTTTGCAACACACTATCTATAATGGTTTACCAAGCATAAAAGGTGGTAATAGAGTCCAAAAGTTTTTTAAGAAAACATGATCACATGCCTTCAGTGAAAAGCATTTTGACAAAGACTTATTAATGCTCTCTAGAACATTATATGAACACCACCAAGGAAAGGCATCCTGATACTTACATATATGGATGACCAGAATATTTTGCAGATGAGCTTGATCAAGTCTGCTACTTCTATTGAAGGATTGGCAATCTGAACTAGTCTATTAAATATACTGAGCAGATGCGGAAATGTGTCCTCAACAATGAGATAAACTGGTGTTCTCTCCTCATCTGACTTGAACCTGTAAAAAGAAAACAAAAGAAGTTCAGTGAGAGAATACAATAAGATAGCACGAGAGAGAAGATTTTTCATAGGAGTTCTTCACATCTAATGGAATTCTCGATCAGAGACAAGTCAATATCTTTCAAGCCAAACTCTGAGATTTAGAAGTTAATTAAAGTTTCCCACTATTATCAAATGCTATTTAGAGCTGATTCAAGCTATAAATCTTGTTTCAAAAACCCAATGAGTGGCTGTGTTCACATATGCTTTTCCAGGCACATTTTCGTCAGAGAAAAAGAACAAACACACATGCATCAGCCTATGATGCATCACTTAATTATAGTTGACAAAGCAATCATTGCGACTCAGAATTAAGAAATTTAAATGAGCCTCAGATATGAAACAATGATGCAGGAGAAATACTGACAGCATTCTCCTACTAGCTGCAATACAAAGTTGTTGGAGAGCATTTGAATTCCAACCATCACTTAATTGGTGAACCAACACTTGGAATTGCTCATAGTTTAGGGTCTGTGAAGGTAGAAGGAATACAGAGTGCCGTACGTGGAAACATGTTACTTTGAGGAGGTCTGACAGCTAAAGTTGTTTATTTCTTGTTGGAATTTGTGGATGGCAGTACGGGTGTAAGCAAAATAAAAAACAGAAGAAAATAAATGTAGCAGTGAAATATCACGTAATCTTGCATGCTCTATGCCAGATAATGTAACCTTTAGGGAGACCATTAAATGAGAAGGCCACCAAACACCTAGAAAAATCAGATGCTGATATTTCTTTCAGTCCTATAGGTGTTCAGCAGTTTTTTTTCCAGTAATTGTAGTTGATCAGCAGTGACGAAAATAGAAACATGTTCGTCTCTTAAGAGCAGTCCATGAGCTAGAGGGATGGCCAAATACCATAGTTTATCACTCCAAGAAACTTTAGCAATGACACGGGCATGGCCAAGATCCATCAACATACGCACAAATACACATATATATGCACTGCTAGTGTATTCAATTATAATCCTAACACTATCCATCTACTTGCAATAGTCTTCCACCAATTGCATTATCAGAATCAAACTAAGCAGTGTACCCTGATCTTTCTTCACATTAAATATTTTCATCCTTTCTATTTTATTCGCAAGGAGCTGTTGTGCACTCACCTGTCAATTTTAAGGAATTCTCTGACCAGGGCATTGTGCTTGATAGATGAATTATCCAATAAGAGGACCAGACATACGCAGTGAGAGCCCTAAAAATAAATTCCTGTCGAGCAATACTACGACATTCTGGAATAAAAAATTGCTATAATCCTTCCTATTTCAATTGTCAGATACCCTAATTATTTCTACCGAAAATACCATTAATCTAATAGTCCTGGTACACTTCACGGCATAAATTCAGAAGCTTTAAGTGTACAACCGGGGGCGACCCAACACAAATGAGGGTCTTGGGCGAAAATTTTAGAGGCCCCAGTACTACATAGTATAATAATATAGACAACTAAAAAATTATTATATATTAATATATATTTATTCAATAATTATTTTTCTTTTTTTTTTTTGAGATGCAAAAATACTAATTTGGTTTCTGCATTCAAATTTTGCGTATAAAAACTCCATTAATTGATAAATTGAACATGAATTCAGCGACCAAAATACAATAAAGCCTACTATTAGTTGAAAAAGTAGAGAAAGAGAATTAAAATTTGTCAGTGCAGTAAAATTAGTATCCAAAGAATGAATGTCAGTAGGAAATTTGAATAGTAAGTTACTTCTACTTTGTTTTCTAGTCCTTTTTGTGCGTGTTTCTTGTGTATTGTAATAATTAAGTAAAAAAATTCAACCCAAATGGAAAGGGCCTAAGATAAAAAGTGCCTAAAATTAAAGCTAAGAAAAAAAAACTACAATTTATGAAAATTAGGTAAGAGATAATTAATCAATCAATCAATTTTAATTGTACTACATCAAACATATTATGTGTGGAGATAACCCATCTTTTCAGTAGTTGCATAAAATTAGGTAAGACTTAATAAACAAATGTAATATAAAGGCAATCATTCGATCGTGTCATGATAGAATTTGCTCAACATCTACCTGCCCCATTTATAATCCTATATAGTCAGGTTTGTATTGTATATATGTCGTATTTAGAGGGTTTATGTCGGGCATAGCTGGGTACATGTTGACCAATTTATTTGAAGGGCCAAACAAATTCACCCGTTTATCACCCAAATCTTTTAAGAATACCCTCAAACCAGTTAATTCCAAGTAAATCGTACCTAAAATTACCTAGCCTAGTTAAAATAGGGGCCCTAAATTTTTTTAAGAGATTTTAAAAAAATCTTTAGGGGCCCCAAATTCTACTATTTATTTGGGAGCCCTAGGAGGTAGCCTTAAAGGCTAGGGGCACTCTGGTACAACTCCCGAAATTGATTCCCCCAACATGGAGGAAAAGGAATTTCTCGTATTAGGTTATCATTTGCAGTTGGCCTGTTTTTTCCAAAGGTCCTATCATAGGAATTTGCAATATCAAGAGACATGATCCTGGAAAAAAAAAAAGGTGTACTCCCCTTGGAGAAGTAGAGAACTTTGACCTTGGCAAAAAATTGTTTATCTTCAGCGCAAAAAATTTGCAATATCATCAATGAAATTCAAATGCTTGGAGAAGAAGTCTTTACGACAGCCCAAAATAATGCGCCTAGCTGATAATGAGTGTCTAAATAATAAAAGAATGATTCGCAGCAAGAAGTTTTGTCATTAACTGCAACAACAATAGAGAACCATAATATAGCACAACAAGAGAAAAGTTGATGAGTATGTCATCATGCACCCATAACAAATACCCCCCTATTTCACAAACTAGGTGCAATTATACCATCATACCAAAAAATACACAAAAAGCACCAGCAAAAAATTCATATACGAAATAGATGTGTAGCATTAATAGTTCGACATAGACCACCCATATCATATGCATCATGCACTTACTCATATTTCCTAGAAAGAATCCGGAGCACAAACAAAGCTCCATAAACTTGCTGGTCTTGCAAATTATGCTTCACCCAATTCAAAAGACTTGGCCATTGCTCTGGGTAGTCTGCGTGTATTATTGTCTTGAGGCACTCACCCAGTTGTACCCTGTTAAGCAAAGTACAAGAAAAGGTTCAGAATTAATATGTAAGCAACAAAGTAATCCCATAATATATGGTAAGGGAGAGCAAGAGGTTGTCTGCACTTGGTGTCTCCCTCTCTCAACCGCAAACTAACACAAGATTTCCACTTTGGTCTTTCTCATACTAAGACTCGTACAAATTTAGAACTTAAACGTCTCTCTTCCACTCTGACAAAAACAAAACTTGCTGATTAAAAAATGTTGAAAACCCTAAGAATTATCTCATTATTTATGAAGTATTTTAAAAATGCATTGCATGTGCCAAAGGAAAGAAAAATGTCATATCTAAAACAGAGTACCTCAATAATGAGGGAACTTGGGCAATAAACACAAGGATGTTCTGTCTGACCATGTCTTTATCACTGGACGAGATCTTTGATTGCTCACCTACATTGATACAGCAATAGACAATAGGCATAAAAAATTTAAAACATGAGTTCAACTGTAACCCACATAAAATCTCATTACAGTGGCTATACCCGGATCATGAGGGGACCAGTTCTTGGCAATGAAGTTCTTGAAATGAATACTCGCGACCTGCCGTACTGCCATGTCACAGCTGCCGTCTACAATGATCTGCAACAGCCTCACCAAATGCTGAGGCGTATACTGAAACTGCAAAACAATACAATTTCAATGATCCCACGTAAACTGAGGTATCCGAGGAAGTAAATAGAACAATTCAAAATCTTTTAAGTATGTGAAACTTCAATTCTACAATCCTCGCCCAATAGCCTAACAAAAAATTGAATTTTGTTTAGCGGATTCAACAATTACATAACAACAAAATTGTATTAAAAACCAGATGACCTACTATGATCAAGTATGAATTGCGATTCTTAGTCATACAATATATTAAATTTTCGATCAATAAACAATCAAAAATAACAATAAATAACACGATGAAGCGAATTCTAAACAAAAGAAAAGAAAAAAAAAAAAAAGAATCTGGAGTGGGGAGGACCTGATTAAGGCTCTCCTCGGCGGCTTTTCGTTCATCGGGATTGGGGCTGAGCGCACCTTGTAGGATGATGGCCAGACTATGAAGATCCATTTGGATATCTCTATATTTGTCAAGAGAGAGATGAGAGAGAGAAAACAATTGTGTGAGAAAGTGCAGAGCAATAGAGAGAGGGGAGGAGTGAAGGAGATTGCGGAGAGAGACAGCGAAGAATTGAGTGCGAGTAGTATAAAGTATTTAAATCATTAGGGTTTGGGAGAGGAAGAGAGGTTTGTGGGTTGGTTGTTTAACTACTATTGGTTGACTCTCACCGTGACTTCACGCGCTGTTTAGTTCCCATTTTCACGGCGGCGGCTTCTCATTTTATTACAAAACTGAGTCATTGTGGAGGGCTTGAGCAGAAAAAAAAAATAAGGGGTTAATTACACTTTGTCCCCCCAAATTAGATTTGTATCACTCTGCTTCCTCAATTAAATTTTTTATATTGCTCCCGTTACTTATATGAATTGGTTTCACACTGCACAAAACCCAATAATCTGGTTTTTTTTTGATAGAATTTGGGGCAAAGTCAAACAACTTCTTGTCAAATTTTTAACTGATGTTTTGTGAAAAATATAATAATTGAAGGGGATAAAAAATACTAACTATTTAAGGTTAAGGGTTAATTGTATTGTAAGTCTTCAAAGTATAAGATTTGTCTCATTTTAGTTCCTAATATTTTAATTGTATCATTTTGGTCCTTAAAATATTGAATATATTTTTATATAGTCCTTCAAGTAGATATCGTCTAGATTGTTGACGATTTTTTATTATAAATTTGTCATGTGATACCTAAATATGGGTAAAAAAATAATTTAGATAACTATTGACAAAGTTTCAACGCAAATTTTGATCAAATAGCTATCCAAAATTATACAATTTTGATCGTGATATATTCAAATTTTGGTTAAAAGTGACCCATATTATACATTTTTTGTCAACAGTGACCCAAATTTTTATCAAAAGTTACCTAAATTATTTATTGTTTATATTTAAGTATTACGTGACAAGTTTATGATCAAAAATTATTAGCAATTTAGATGTTGTCTGCTTGAGATACCACATAGAAACATATTTAACACTTTAAGGACCAAAAATGATATAATTAAAATATTAGGGATTAAAATGTGATAAACTTTATACTTTAAGGAGTGCAATTAACCCTAAGATCAATTATATAATCTTATTTTGTTATTATGTTGTATATGACAAAAAACAAATGCCCGAGAGGACGACCCGTTTGAACCTAAAAAACAAACAAACTGCCGTGGTGAGTTGTCTAACTGCAATCAAATCTATGAGGTAGGGATACAAATAACATCTAGGATATGATATAGATATGACGATACGATAAAAACTAAAAAAGAGATATGGATATGATCAGGATATGTTTAAAATAAAATATATTTTGTATTTTATATTTTATTATTATTTAATGGCTTAAAAATTATAATTTTTAATAATTTTTTAACAACAATAAGTAAAATTAACAATTTTTACCTTGAAAAATATATAATATTATCTCATTATAATATATCCATAAAATGCACGTGACCAATTAAAAGAATCAAAAATAATATTTAAGAACTAACTACCCTTAAGGGCTAGACTCAATCGTTGGACCACTCCTAATGTTCCATTTGGTATGATGGAAAAATAAAAAGATGGAAAGTTAAAAGGATGAAAAGTTTGAGGGATAGATAAAATATCATGTTTGGTAAGGAAAGAAAATAGGATGATGAAAAAGTGGATGGATGAGTTTTCCTTCCAACTCACTAAAATCAATCCCTCTAAAATTGGAAAAAAAAAAGTGGATAGAAATTTAATTATTTGTGTTGAAATGTATCTTATTTGTCTATATATCATTTGATATATACATATATTATGTATACATTAATTTTATATATAAATACAATGATAAAATATGTATTTATACTTTTTTTTTTTAAATTTAAAAAATAAAAAATAAAAAATATATTTTCTTCACCTTACCTAACACCAAAAAAAAAAATTAATCGTTTTTATTTTTCATCCATCGTACCAAACATAAATGAAGAAAAATGTATCATTCCTACTTTCCTTCTTTAGAGGATAGAAAGTGCACCCCTTCTACTTTCCATCCCTCTTACTTTCCATACCTCCTACTTTATATCCTTCCTACCAAACGGAGCATAAGGGTTAGTCACTTTTGTCTCTTTAGAAATATGCTCTAACTTAACTCAAGTCATGGTGGCCGGTCGCTGAGTTCGAGGAAGGAGTCAGCACAAGCCCTTTAGCAAAAAAGAAAAAATTAGTTGATTTGCTTACAAATATTTGTTTTTAAGATTATAGTGTAACTAACTCATTTTGTATTTTCTTTTGACATGTAATAGTAGATAATACTTAAAAAATATTCGTATCATAAAAATTAAATAGAATTTTATTAATATTTCGTATTATATTTGAACTCAAAATAAGAGGATATAGATTAAAATTAAAGATTGTACATTTTGCTCCACGTGTACATTTTGTTCCGCGTGTATCCAACGAGTATCTTATCCGATATAATATCTGATATGGGTATGTCAACTTTAACGAAATATTCGATATTTATAGAATCCGAATTTTTTTTTTTTGAACAAGAAATCCGATGTTGAAGTCTGTAAGAATTTTAAGAAAATGAAATAAAAGTAAAGAGTAGAATGTGTGTACTTGTGTACCCACTGATGTAAAAAAGGAAAGGATTTGTTGAGGTGTCTAAATAGGTAAAGGAAGTTAGTTTCAATTCTCGAGTTAGGGAAGTGTGGACTAGACAAGACTTTATCACTATTACAATTAACCGGCTTGAAAATCCAGTCATTGGCTGACCTTGCTGTTCAAATGCCTCCATTGGCTTTTGGACTGAATCTTGCCATGTGTCATGATAATCGAATTATTTTTAGGAACAAATAAGTGTTTTCCTAATCTAGGGAATGCCACTGATCTCCAATGAAATATGTGAGTTTGTTCTTTTTTTACATTCTATCAATCAATAAAAAGTTAGATGTCTTATAGGAACTTAACTTATACGTAAATCGACCAGAAAGTTTAAAAGTCAAGTGTTTCATTATTATTCTGTTAAGGTCAAATTATCACCCGACTAAATTCTAAGGTCGATATACTCTCATGCTCATACGTCGATCTTAAATACGTGATCTTCACATTCTTTGAACATTTTTTGGAAGAGCAATGTTATAAAACTCGAATGAAGTCTAAAAAATTGCAAACTCAAATGCATATTATCTCTTGGATGAGTGGGTCCCATCAATTTTTTCAGTAGGGTCCACTCATCTCACGCTCATCTAAGAGATGATATGTATTTGAGCTTTAATTTTTGAATTTTATTTGAGTTATGTAGTATTTTTCTTTTTGAAATACTAGTGCGTTTATTTGTTCAAATTACACTCCTCATTTGCCCCTAGCGTTTGCCCTCACTTGTATTGACGGGTCAACATATTAGGGGGGGTTGATAAAAAAAAAAACCATATTAGGGGGGCAAATACAGTATTTCAAATTTTGGCTCTTAGCATTACATTTATTAAGTGTACCTTCAGAAACTTGGTGCACGTTGCTTCTCCCAGTGATGGTTACTTTTTTTTTTTGAATCTTTGGTGATGGTTACTTCAAACGCCACATCATTTATGAGCATTTGTAGCACGTGAGAAGTGTTGGATCAAAACAGTTTCTTAAGTGTAAAAATTAATTTTTTTTTATCAATTTTGAGCCTAAATTTAGATGAGACCCGTTTGTTGTTTCGAGTAAATTTTCGTGGGTTCGTATTCTACTCCGTGAGGAGAATAATATAGTATATTCACTTGTTCAAATCGAGTAAGAAATTATTGAGAAAATTGGCTCCAAAGTGACCATCTTGAAATGTGAAAATAGAGGTTGTGCAATGTGCGATTTGACACTAATCCCACATTGATTGAGGAAGAAGTTCTAGATGAGTATATATAAGTCAAATTTGCTCTATGAGATTGGGCCCTAAGGGGTACCACAATTTTATGAACGGCGCAAGCACCTACATGTCTTTGATTCTACCACACGCGCGTTGCCCGCCACGACCCGGTCGGGTCGGATACGACTTTTTGGAGAAAATTCATTTAATTAATTGAGCGTGAATTTCTTAATCCGGAATTTAATTTTCGGTATACGTTGGATTTGAACTGGTTTGTATTTTTTTCTTTCCGCCAGTCTGAAATCTGAGTTGTGTCTGTTCATAGAGAATAGTTATACAAGTGGTGCAGTTACACAAGTGGTGTCTTCTGACTATTGCATTTGTCTTCTGGGTTGTCTTTTTGTATGGTGGCTGTCCGAAACAGTCACCAGACTGTCTACAGATACCCAAGCTCTTATTATCATTCTGCATCAATTCATCAATCTAATACATTCGTAGTCATTTAAGGCAGTCTTATACATCATTAAGACAATCTTCATTTGGAGAATGCACAACATAATTTCTGATTCGCTGGACGAGTAGATTAGAGTGCTACTTCTACTTGTGTGAAGATCATTGTATTCTGGGAGGCAGACGATTTATATTCCATAAGCACCATGTGTGTGGGCGAAATCTGTCTTAAGGACACAATGTTAAATACTAGTCTTGATCTACTTAAAATTCAATAACCGTTCCTGTTTTGCAAACGGGTCAGTATTTATATTGGTTAAACAAACAGTTAAATAGAACTGTTTTATTAAGACTACTGTAACTATTTCGTTAATTCTTCTATAACTGTTTCAGTATTTTGTGTTACTGTTTCGCACTTGACTATTACTATTTTATTCTAAGTTACACAACATCATAAATTTCAATAAGTGATTTTACTATATTTGGAATACCTCAAACAACAAGAAGTCATAAGATTATGAAAAAATCTACGGTATCGAAAAAAAAATTGATACCGTATCGTCGATTACCATTTTTATGATAAAGTTATAACTTTAAAAAGAAAAGTTAGAATTATTCAAGGGAAGATCATGATCGATCACAAACACCTATGATCGATCATGAACTTTCGGTATCAATTTCAACCTTCCATGATTGATCATGTTCTTTAAAATTGCAACTTACACCTTAAAAAAAATTATTTGGAATCTTAAGAGTTTGTTCCTCAAAATTCTCTACCCTTTGCTATTTTAGTTGCTTTTGATTATCTTTACTGACGGGAAAAATGAAGATAAGAAACATAGAGAGATACTCTTGAGAGGATGGCAATAGTTAAGGTTCAATGCTGCATCCATAATGACATAGATGTTAGGCCTTTGAAGAACAAGGACACCATAATTGTTATACCCCAGATCACTTAGGATATAACGTATAGTGCCCCTGAATCGCATGAGTACTTTATAACCCATAGAACATTAAAGCATGTTACAAACTCGGCCCAAACCCACACAAAATCATAAATGAGAAAGTAAAACTCGAAAAGATACAAAGCAACTTTTTCCCAGTCATGGTCATCGTTACAAAGGAAGTATAAAATTTAAGCGTATTGCAATGTACATGTTCTTTATAAATGTTCAAAGCACAAAGTAAAACATGAACTGACAGTTCAGCTATACACAATATCTACACCTGTCTGAGCCATTTGAAAAGAGAGGAAATAATGTGGAGTAAGCATCAACAGCTCAATGGAATAACTCAATTTCAAGACACACGTGTTTGAAAATAGGTAATTTGATATGATTGGGCATAAAAAAGAATAATTAGTCCATATGTAAGTATAAGCAAAGTGTTAAACCGAAGCAATCTAAGTAAGAGAACATTTAAGCAAAGCAGTATAGTGTCACATCGGAGAGCTAATCTTAATGAATCACTCAGGGTCGGTATGAACCATAAACCTTTTAGGGGATTTATACCCCAAGGATGATATGCTCCCTAAATCACAATTCGACACCCAAATCTGAAGACTAGTTGGGTAGCCCAAGCATTTGCGAAATCAATGAAATCATCTACGGTCTTAACCTGGAATGTAAAACATCTGCCATTTACATTCCATATAAAAGGATCTCAAAGTTCTGTGTTTATCAAACAGTTCAAAAGATCGCCCAACGCGTATTTCAAAACCCTAACCGGGTTCTGAATTCCAGTTCAAAACGAACCGCGCAATCATGAGTTCATTAGAATTTAAACATCATAACTGTTTACACCTATAATATTAAGATATGAGAATAACACGTGGCAAGGATCCAATGGTCAAGAGAAAGTTAGCGAGAGTCCAAGTATAATAGTATGGTTAAGGAAATAAGGCTCTTAGAATCCCAAAAAACAAGGAAACGTGATATTATGAGCCGCTAGTTAGAGACAGTTCAGCGCACGTCTAAAGAGTATCAAGAAAAGAGGTCATAATTGCAATCATGGTCGCAAAAAGATGGCTTAGGCGGTTGATGTCATCTCTTATAAATATAGAAGGCAGGGCTATAGAGAAGAGATCCGTCGATCAACACAACTACACAGAGTCACACATATCGCATGAGAATATCTCCTCCGATTACGCTAGAATTAAACTACCCACACATATCGCTTGTAGAATTGAAAGCAATTATGAAAGACATAAATTTGAATGAAAAAAAAAATATATTAAAAAAAATTAAATCCAAGACTTTATATCTAAAACAAGAACGAAAGATTAATGCAAAAACAAGAAATCAAAAGTACATTGTATTTAAACTAAAGAAGAAAACAAAACAAAGGATGAAACTACTCTATGCTTCGCTGAAAAAAAAATGGTGAAGAAACCCTAGAAGAAAAACCAATGCTGAAGAAGAGGTCCTAGAAAAAAACGTTAAAAGAAGAGTTCGCCAAAAAATGTTGAAGAAGGAAGATATATATCTATTCGAAGTCGATCTAAATCCAACGCTAAAGAAGACGTATCACAATCCTCTAATGTTTCCAGTTTTTAAGAGGAGGAAATGGCTGATGATAGAGATCCTCTCCATCCTTCTTTATGTCTCTCATTCTTAGAAATCTCTGAAAATATCTCAAAGATTTGGCCAATCGAAATTTCCCTACCATTTTTATTGTTTTTACCGCTTGTACTAGTACAACTCATGAATGATGAACCAATAGAAAACTTTATATTCACGATGAACCAGTTGGAAGTAGGAAAGATGAACCAGCAGAAAAATTTATGTTCACGATGAACCGGTAGGAAACATGAAATACGAACCGGTACAACCTGTTTCTTTAGCATGATGAACCGATTCAAGTCCTACCAGTACAACTACTGTTTTTTTGCTGCGATGCTCCTGGTTCAGTGTCTGGCTTGTCCAACTTATTCCTGAAACTCCCCAAATCATTCAAATGAATTAAAACTTTCTTCTTACACCGGATTACCTGCAAACACATGATTTCTTAATAAAACACAAACTCAACTAAAATGAAACATATAACTAATGAAGAAAGCTAAAATGATTGGTTTAAGATATACAATCATGCAAAATCGTGCATTCAACACCCCTCAGTTGGACCTTTCCTTCATGATGCAAAATCGTGCACTTAACACCCCTCAATTGGACCTTTCTGTAATGTCCTCGGACCATCTGTTGTTGGTTGGATGTCATCCTTATGGCTGCTAGTTCCTTTTTCTCCTCTATTAGGCCCAAATATTTGGTGATCAACTCCTCGTTTCTTCTAGTATCGACGAGTTTGGATCTGATGGTCGGGACTCCAATCTCTAAGGGGATGACTACTTCCATCCCATAAGCTAATGCATATGTAGTTTCCCCTGTTGTTTGGCGTGGTGTGGTTCGGTTCGCCTTCTACTTGTCCATTACACTATCCTTCAAAAGTCTGCTCTCAAACTGAGTCCGATGTCAGAAATCAATGGTCTTTGGGATGCCAAATCAGGTATAATGTTTCTCCAAATGAACCTCTTTGTATCTGTGTCTCGAATACTTTCTAGGGGCTCGCCCTCTTCCCATTTGTAAAATAATCAGTTGTGACAAGGAGGAACCTTTTATTTCCAAGTGCACTAGGCATTGGTCCCACAATATGAAGTCCCAATTGCTTAAAGGACCATGGGCTTGTTAGGGGATTCAGATCTTGGGTTGGCTGCCTCGGGATGTAGGAGTACTTTTGGCATTTCTCACACTTTCTCACATATTGCTGAGCATCCTTTTTGCACAAAAGGCCACAAATAGCCTAGTGAAATTTCTAGGTGAGCAAGTGATCTTCCTCTTGAATGTGCTCCACCACTTCATTCATGGATTCCGAATAGAAAATCATGTATTCTGCTTGGGTGGACACAGTAAGTATGGCCTGGTGAATAACCGTCTGTAAAGTTCTTCGCTAGGTGACAACTAGAACCTACCGGACTTGAGTCTTTGTGAGCCTTTTTCTTATCTTCGGGGAGCTTTCTCTCTTTGAGGAAGTTCATGATCGGGTCAATCCAACTTCGACTTTATTTAGCTGAGAATGCTTCCCTTGCGGCTTTGGACTTAATGGTCGGTTGTTCTTGGCTTTCCACAAAGATAGTTCTGGTAGGGTTGGCCTTAAATGCTAATGCTAGGGTAGCCAAAGCAACAACATGAGCATTCTTGCCCCTAGAGACTTGTTGTATTGTTACCTTTGGGATCTTGCCTAGCTTCATAGTTGCCAATTGGTGGTATGCCACAATCCTTTTATCTTTTGCTAGGTATTCACCAGAAAGCTGGCTTACAAAAAGTTATGAGTGAGAATAAAAGTTCAACCATTTAGCTCAATGTCTTGCGCCAACCTTACTCCTGTGAGCAAGGCCTCGTATTCAGCTTTATTGCTAGATGCACCAAATTCTAGCCTTACTGCTTTTTCTAGCCTATTGCCTTATAAGAATTCTAGTATTATCCTGACTCCTGCTCCTTTATGGTTTAAGGAACCATCCACAAATAGGTTCCAAGCATTTTGTACAGTGTTTTAAAACCCGGATCGGCTTGGTGGGTTGACCCGGTAAACCAGTGAACCGATAACTAAACCGGGCTAGAAAGTGTATTAGATTGTCTGAGCAAAAAACTCGTTGAACCAGACAGTTCTTGCCCAAACCTACAAAATCGAACAATTTGTGATAAACCAGGCGGGTCAATTAAAAGAGTATAAAAGCCATGGTTTTGGCCCTTTTGGTCATTTTTCCCTAAACCTAATCCTTATGTGCCTCTGCCTCTTTGTCCAGTTCGATGAGTCCATAATTCTCACTCATCTCTCTCTCTCACACCGTCAAACGAATTAGATCAGCCTCTCTCTCTCTCTCTCTCTTTCACAGTTGAACTCGAACGAATCACCTCTCAGTCGAACGAATTAGCTTCTATCAGTTGAAGGTTGTGTTTGTTGCTGCTGCTCAGTATGCTTGTTTTATTTTCTGAGGCATTAAATGTTTAAGTTGAAGGCTTGCAGTTGGATTTTCTACATGTCTTTTGAGCTAAACTACTTGATTTTGTGACTGTAAGTGATATAGTTAGGCATTTTCTTGTAAGTGATATACTTGATTTTGTATTTGACTAATCTATTTTTCTTCATTTGAATCATGGGAAACTAAATCTATTGAGTTTTTGTTAGGGATATGGTTGAAGTATGGGTCGTTTCTCTCTCTCTCTCTCTCTCTCTCTCTCTCTCTCTCTCTCTCTCTCTCTCTCTCTCTCTCTCTCTCTCTCTCGGTTTGTTGATATTGCATAGGACATATGCAATTAGAGCATCTCCAAGGCTGCTCGCCACTTTAGCCTGTTAGCTAGTTTGGCGAGCAAAATTCCAAAGTTGGTGCTCCAATCCACTCGCTGCTCTCCTCGCCAAAATAGCTGGAGGCTTCATCCTCGCCAGATCTGGCGAGGGATTATCCACTCGCCACTTGCTCCTTCCTTCCATTTCTGCACAAGCCCGATCTCGAAATCGCAGGAGGTTTCTTCTTCTTCTCAAAATCGCCAGATCTCGAAATCGCATGAGGCTTCGAATTGGATTGAGTTTCTTCTTCTTCTATACCTGTAAGATTATCTAAATTCGATTGTTAAAATTTTGTATTGCTTTACAGTTCAGCTTGTTGAATTTAGGGTTTCAAAAGTCATAGATCTCCTCTCGTCACTTTGAGAAGTTCAAGGTTTTTGATTCATTTTGTATTGCTTTACGGTTCAACTCGTTGAATTTGCTTTATGACTATGTTTAATGGAATTGCGTGAACCCTAGAAGATTTTGCGTGTTCAGCTGAAATTAGGATTCTTCTCTACCCTATGTTTAATGGATTTTGGTTTTGGAAGCTGCTATGTTTTGGAAGTTGCTATGTTTAATTAGGATTTTGGTTAAAATTAGGATCACAAAAAAAAAAAAAAAAAAACTGCAAAATGCCTGCTTTGGATTTGGTATTTAGTAACCCATTGAAAACAAGTAACAAAATCCCTTTAAAAGAGATTGCTCACAGTTAAGATTTGTTAGACTTCTCCAAATCTGAGTTTATAATTCCATATATCTCTCACTGAGTCCGTGTTTCTATCCTTGTTTGTGAGAACATTTTGAAGGTTTCTTCATTTGTTGTAAGCCTTGAAGATCTGACCATATTGAACTTCAAACTGGTGGTGTGATTAGCATGTGATATATCATGGAAATGACTCAATTGCTCTGCCCTTTGGCCTGTTAAAGCATGTGATTTACTTGGTCTTCTATCATGGTACCAAAACTTGTTCTATTGTTGCCCTTGTATGATTTGCTCCTCCAGATTTATGCTCTGTAGCTTGAACTGTATTTTTTTTTTACTTTGTTATGTTGTTTTAGCTTGCATGTAGAACACAATTATAAGATCATTTTTACTTAAATTCTGGAGGTTGACAGAGTTCTTGGTTTTTTTTTACATGTTTTCTGCAAGCATATTTACTTGTTTTAATTGATTTTTAGTTGAATTTTTGCAACCATATTTACTTCTTTTGGACTTTTTCATCAACAATGTAGGTTGTTGAGTTTAGTTTTCTGATGGATGAACATAAATATTACTTCACCAATCTCTTGAACGACGGAACAAATGTAGATGAGTTTAACACTCAATCAGTAGACCAAATAAGTCATTCTTCACCAATATCACCTCAAATAGAATCCACCACCAAAAGGTTCGAGGCGGCAACTTTACAGTTGAGGAGGACTTAGTTTTAATCTCGGGTTGGCTTAATATTAACGTGGATGCCGTGCATGGGAATGAGCAAAAATCTAAAAGGTATTGGCAAATGGCTTGGGAGTATTTCAACAAATACAAACCCCAGTCAGATTGTAATCGCAATCAGGTTTCTTTGATAAATCGTTGGTCGACAATTCAACTAGCCACCAATAAATTTTGTGGTTGCTTTGACCAAATTGAAAGGTTGAATCAAAGTGGTGTGATTGAGAAAGACAATGTATGAGTGTATTTTAATTACAAGTGTGAAAATAGGGCATTTTTCTTTTATGATACATAGTATTATTGTACAATTTTCAGGTCCGTGATGTAAAGAAGGTGTACAAGGAACTTCATAAATGCTCTTTTCCATTTGAACATTGTTGGAATGAGTTACGGTATCAACCAAAATGGATGGAGAATTCTCAGTCTAAAAAGCAAAAAACAAAAGGTGGTGCAACTCCTAGCAGCTCTAATCCTTCAACACCAGAATCGGTAAACATAGGAGACGACAGGGGGCTTGGAGAGGCCAACTAGAAGGAAGGCTGCGAAAGAGCGAGCAAGAAAGTCAAAGAGCAAACTCTCTGAAGGCGATAATTCAAGTTCAACCTATTTCGTGAAACTGTTTGAAGAAATGAAGGAGGAGAAAAAGATGTTGGCGGAGAAGAAAGTCGAATTCATGGAAAAAAATTTGGCTGTTGAACAAGAGAAGGTATAACTCGAGCAAATGAACAATTCTTCCATCTCTGATGCATGTAGTCAATGCTACCTAGCATCCCAGGAAACCCACGTCTCTCATCAATTGCTAATAATCTAGCAATGTCTACGCTGTTTGGTGACCTGAGGTACTTATAAAAATAAATTGTTACTATGGCCGATACAAATCTTTGCAGACTTTCTATTGTGGTGTTTTCGCCGATCCTCACATAATCATCAACATCATCTACTGCAACTCCATAAGCAAACATTCTTATAGCAGTAGTCATCTTTTAAAGGGGAGACAAGCCAATATTCCCAACAACATCCCTTTTTTGGACAAAGTATGGATCATATACTTCCACCATGGATAAAATACGAATGAAAAGAGATCGATTCATTCGAAATCTCCGTCAAAATAAATTTGGGGGATAGGTAGGCGATTCAGCAAAATAATCGCGATAAAGTCTCTCATGCCCTTCAACTCGATTGCGAAAAATAACAGAATGACCTTGAATAGAACCACGACGTATTGCGGAGCTGTTCTCAGTATTGAGTTTCTCCATTGTCATAGCAGCAACGACTAACATCTCCAACTCATCATCGGAGTCAAAATCATTAAGAATCATCATCCATTTACCATCACAAGCCATAGCAAAGAAATATGAGTTCAATACTAGTAAAATAAATTTGAGATATATGCCAATGAGAAGGGGGAGATCTTATTTATACATTTTCAAAAATATGACCGTTGTTAAATTTAAAATTTGAAAATTTGATGACATGACACAACACATCATCATGCTCCGTCATCATTATGACGCTTACGTGTTATGCCACGTGGCATTTTTGAATTATATTATTGAAAGTTATTTAAAGTTAGTTGAAGTAGTTAGCTAAAATAGAGAGCGTGGTTGAAGTGAATTTTAAAAAGTAGCTAGCTAAAGTAGAGAATTCAATATTTAAATATATTTTGAGTAGCTATTTTGCTGAGTGTGGTTGGAGATGCTCGTAAGAGCATTTGCTTATGAGTTATAGCAGATTAAGAGCATTTCTTTATCTTACCGAAAAAAAGAGGATTTCTTTATTGCAATTTCAAAAATTATGCCATTAACAGTAGATTATTTAATTAATATTTAATATTTATTATATTACCCGTCGGACCAGTAACCCAACGATTGAACAAATGACCCATTGACTCGGTCCTTTCTCGGGTTGATGTCTAGGCCGGGTTTTAAACTTATGATTATGTAGCTTTGGGGTCTTTTCCCCAACTTCAGGTTCCAAGACACTTGGGACCTTCTAAAGCTCGCCATGGATTTCTTGAACTCTAGGAGCGAGATCGACAGGGAAATTCGCAATTACGTGTCCCTTAATTGTAGTTCTAGGTTCGAAAGGGATGTCATATTCTCCGAGCTCCACTTCGATATTCTTCCAAACAGGTCGACCCTACTGAATAGGGATTTCAGAGGTTGGTCGGTCAAGATCTTCACTGGGTGTGCTTGGAAATAATGTCTTAGCTTCCCTACTGAACTTACCAAGGCCAAGGCTAATTTTTCCAAGGATGGGTATCTGGTCTCTACATCAAAGAGTGTCTTCCTGACATAGTAGACTAAGTTTCGTATCCCTTTCAGATTTCTTCATCAATTACCTACTCACCGCATGCTCTGAGACTACCAAGTACATGTACAATAGCTCGACCTGCACGTTGTTAAGAGTGGGGGCTCTACTAGGTACGACTTCAAGTCTTTAAATATCTCATCACATTTCTTTGTTCAGATGTTTCCTCCCTTTTGTTTCAAGGCCTGAGAGAATGGTCTACACTTACTAGTGATCTAGATATAAGTCGAAGCCAATCCTAGTTAACCTATGCATCTCATTCATATCGATGGATGGGCGTCTAGTCAAAGACTTGTATGATGGGTTATCTTTTGGTAACCTGGTCTTGAATAAATCAAATGCAATTTTCAAATTACAACTTTCTATCTTGTTTATCATCTCCCAATAATAATGAGCATACTCCCGCACAGTTTCATCATGTTTCTTCTTCAAGGAAAGTAGTGCCACGATATCCTCGAGATGCCTATTGCTATTGATGAACTGAGTTGTGAACTGCTCGGCCAATTGTACCCATCTTTCACTCGAGTTCCTCTGGAGATGATCATACCACTTCATGACCGACTCCCCTAAGCTGCAAGAGAATATCGTGCACTTCAGTGCCTTATTTTTCCTGTGAATCGCCATAAGCTATCTGTAGTGGTGGATATGGGCGGTTGGATCTGTCCTTCCATCGTAGAGTTTAAAGTTTGACACCACGAAATTGTTAGGTATCCTCTATTCTTCTATCCATCTGGTAAAAAGGAACCATTCTAATCCCCATGAATATTCTCATGTGGTTCTTCTAGAAGTTCCCTAGCTGATTTCTGTGCAGGGTGCTTGAAAAGACTGTCAAGTTTCTTCGTTATAAAAAGCCTCCGACTATCTTCCTGGTCCTATACCCAAGTAAACCTCCTTCTCCTGTGTCTGTCGCTTGTGTCGTACCTGTGCCTGCCCCTATGCTCAATAGGGCTATTACTACGATTGGCGTGGTGGAATTCTCCTTTAATGTTAGTCACCTAATTGTCAGACTTCTTAGGGACCTTGAGGTCATGCGATCTGCTCAAGCCTTCTTTTAGTGCATCATTCTCCTATCTCAACCTTTTCTTATCCTCTTGAGACCTCTACAACATGGTCTCATGCACGTCTAACTGGTCCTAGAAAAACTTCATCATATTCATGAGGGTCGAGACTTCCCCATTTGCTCAGGGAACATTATCTTTAGGGTTTGCATCATCTCGAGGATCATATCTACCATGCGAGACATTTTCGCGACCTTCATGTTCTTCTTTTGAACTACGTGCAATACTTTCCATTATTTCGTTATTTGAGGGCAAAGATACTCGGTAGTTACGCACAAGATCATACTCATCAAAATGCTGGTCCTTCTGTGATGAACCTAGTGTGCTCTGCAAGTTCAACATGGATGGATTTTTTGCTTCGTTTCCCACAGATGGCGCCAATTGTACGAGGAAAAAAACCGTGCACCTAGAATTGATGGTAACGTAGAGTTTGAATAGGTCTTTTGAGAGAAATGAACAAATTGGCAAGGACTGAGGGTTGATTGGTCGGAGGCACTCTAATATTTAAGTTAGTACACCTCTTAGAATAAGCAAGCAAATTTGTAGGGAAAGAAATGTGTACTTTAGACTTAAGCTTTACCCGGTATTTATAGTGGTTTGTACCCCTCTTCTAGGGTTTCATCATTGGTTGTACTAGGTGGCACACCTATTTTTTTAGCCAAAGCTTCCTTAATTCGTGTAGGAATCTTTTTCAACTTCATTTCTTATTGATTGACCATTTAGGTCACATGTTTATAATGTTCGCCTATGATTAAGGCAACCTCCAATTAATCAAGATAGACTACCTATCTCTTGGTTCGGTCTTGTCCCTTACAGAAGTTGTATCTTACATAGATTCCAACTCTTTTGTTTTGCTTAGCTCTTATTGCTCGGTTCCTTAGTCGACCAAACCATTTTCTACTTGATTGGCTGGGGCCAGAATCTGTCAAATTAGTTAAGCTAAAGTAGAGGCACTCTATTTTTGCCTATTGACGATTTTTGTCATGCGGTATTTGCACAAGGGAAGAGGAAGCAAGGGGCCAGGGGGCCTATGCCCACGCTGAAGAAAAAAAATTAGGGACCTTCGGAAATTGTCAAAAAATACATAGGAAAAAATATTTTGTAAAAAAATCCACTTAAGACATAGAAAGACTTGAATACCCTTTTATTGTAAATAAGTTTCCTAAAAAAGATTTTGAAACTCCCCTCCCCCCCCCCCCCCCCCCCCCACACACACACACACACACATATATATATATATATATATATATAATAAAGTAGCTTACAATTCAAATTTCAAAAGATAAACAAAATGACTTTTGCTATTCGCGATTGAGATCACTTTAAATTTTACTTTAAAGTTAATCTAACGGCTAATATTAACACCTTAAATTTAATAGGAAAAATAGACCCCTAAGGGTGTGTTTGGAGTGACTTTTTAAAAGTACTTCTAAAAATTATTTCTCATAAGTACTTTAAAAAAAAAATATTGTTTGAAACCGCCCCACCACTACCTCTACCACCACCGCCGCCACCGCCGCCGTCGCCGCCACCACCACCATCGTCTCCGCCACCACCACCACTACCACCACCACCACCATCCCCACCACTTTCATTGTCATCCACCACAACCATCACCTTCTCCTACCACCACCACCTCTCACCTCCACTACAACCGATGTTTAAATTTATTTATGTCTCCTCTATGTTTGTAATTTGATTTTGGATATGAATAAAAATATGTTTATTGTTTGCCATTTTTTATTACTCTGTGCCTTCAGGCACAGACAATAACTAGTATATATATATAGGAGTTCTAACAAAACAAAAACCTAAAATTTAGGAAAATCATAACCATAATAAATCATTTCTATTTTTTTTTTGGGATATGTTTCGAATTTTTTGGAAACTTTTGAAATTTAACAACTAAAATTAAGAAATTTTAATTATCTTATCTTATAAAGTACTAACTAAAATTAAAAAAAAAATTGATTTTAAATTTAATTTGATCACACATATATATATGTTAATAATATATACACACATATAATACTACGAAGTCCCACTATGAAATCTAATTGCTATTAATCTTACACTGTATTGATACACTTTAAAGGATTTATGAAATTAAAGTGTATCAATATAGTGTATCAAAATAGTATAGGAGTAATAGAAACTATGGTTTAAGAATTACATCAGGCTTGTATTTTGATACACTATATTGATATATATACATCACCAAATTAAATCTAATGTAAAATCAAAATTCTTTGATCATATTACTTTCTAAGATAAGATAATTAAAATTCCTTAATTTTAGTTGTCAAATTTCAAAAGTTTCCAAAAACTTTGAAACATATCCCTAAAAAATGGAGAAGATTTATTATGGGTTTTGATTTTCTTAAATTTTAGGTTTTTGTTTTATTAGAACTCCTATATATATATATATATATATATATATATATATAGAGAGAGAGAGAGAGAGAGAGAGAGAGAGAGTAGCGCGATTATAGAAGCTTCACACCATAGCCTTAGATAGGTACTTTTGATGCGAACCATTAGATCATGATCTAACGTTCACTAATTAAAGATGCTAAATATTAAATATCAAAACTTACCAAATTTCATTGTGAAGTATAGTTTCTTTTTTAGTTCACAACAGAATTTGGTAAGTTTTGATATTTAATATTAAGTATCTTCTATTAGTGAACGTTGGATCATTATCTAATGGTCCGCATCAAAAGTACCTACCTAAGGTTATGGTGGGAAACTTCCATGATCGCGCTACTCTCTCTCTCTCTATATATATATATATTAACACATATATTCAACGAGAGAGAGATGAACAGTTTTTGCACCATCTCTTTTGAAGATGAAGGGACATGGGAGACGAATACACCGGGTACTGTGGAGATAATTAAAGGTGGAGAAAATCAAATTAATTGCCAAAAGAAATGTGCATGATTTAAGGGAGGACAAATATGTCAAAGAAAAATCACAAAAAGTCAAATTATGTACTTGGACACAATTAAGTTCTAAAAATAAGGACTTAATGACCTAACATTAAGAGTTGTGTACTATTTTACAATTAAGTCTAATTTTGTGTACCCCTTACAATTTCCCTAAAAAATTACCTATGTATATTTTGTATATTTTTTTGGATACCTTCAATTAGGCTCACCCTAATCTATTTCTATCTATATATATATCTATGTAATAAAATAGCTAGATTTTTTTGCCTTTAACTTTTCGTGGCTCAAATCGTTGACAATTATTAATCCGACGATCCTCATGCCAAATTTTTTTAAGACTCCTATCTCTTATATAACTCTCTCTCCCTATCTCATACTATCTAATACAAAGATTTCTATCTCTCATGTAACTCTATCTCCTTATCCCATACTGATGATGCACAAAATCGTATGGTGCGAGATCAACAGTCACAAGAGTGATTAATGAGCAATCAATGGCAATTAGTGGCAAAACAGTAAAATATAGGTCAACACTGGAGATTTATAGTGGTTCGGTCTCGGATGACCTACGTCCACTCTTCGAATGGCGACGGTGGCCTGAGGTGTTTTATTGATGAGCGGTGGTACTCCGGAGAGTTTACAATGCTTTTTGAGAGAGAGAGAGAGAGTCGTTAGAGACTCGTGAGTGTCATGCCCTTTATACAGTGAGGGCTTACATTATATAGGCTCACCAAGGCGGTGAGGCGGTGACGTGAGGAAGAAGTCTCCCGTGAATTTGGTAAGTACAAATATGGTAGGAGTGGACTTCTTTGGTAAGTAGAGTTATGGTAAGAGTAGATTTTCATATCCCGCCTTTCTCTCCCTCGTGCTCCTATTCAATCAGAGGAAGACTCCCAACGAGGTAGGACTTCAATCCTTGTCTTGACCTTAGGCTTGCTTCGGAGTAGGCTTGGATGTGCATTAGTCTTGAGGTTGCACTAAGGCATGAAGAGGAGCAATGGGGAGAAGCCAAGGGAGCAAGAGGTGGGCGGCGCCCACTTAGAGGAGGCATGGGCGGCGCCCTAGGTGCCTTGCCTTCTCCTTTGGTGTTCGGCCTTGAGTTGGTGCAGCTTGGTACTTGAGCTTGTGAGGCATCGGAGTCAAGGGTCCGTAGGAGGACTTTGGAGGACCTCGGAGTCAAGGGTCCGAAGGAGGAGACCATGGCAAGCCCATAGGGCTGCCATGGGCGGCGCCCAAGGGGGCCGGCCTAGGCGGCGCCCAAGGGCTCCAACCCTCGATCCTTCGGTGTCCGCTCCTTGGTCCTTTGTTCAATGGGCTGATCCGGCTTCGATCTGGACTTTCCTTTGGGCTTTCGGCTTTATTTGGATTGGGCCTAGCCCAGTAAAATCCGGACTCATCACATACTATAACTCTCTCTCCCTATCTCATCCTAACTCTCTCCTTGCTACCTCACCCGATGTACTCTCCATACCTCTCTCCCATTGTTAAAAGCAAGTTATCTCTAAGTCTCTACCCTATCTCATACTAATTGCTACCTCACCCAACACATCTCTCTTCCTTATCTCTCATCTAACTCTCTCCTTACCTCCTCATGTCAAATTTTTGACTCGTACCTCTCGCCTAACTCTCTCACTCGATATCTCATACTAACTTCTCATACTAATTCTTACCTCACCCGTCACCTCTCTCTCTATTCCTTATCTCTCATCTAACTCTCTCTCCTTACCTCACCCAGCAACAACGCCTCAGCCTCCCTTCCTCATCCACCCCCAACTGCGAACAATCCCCCATCTCATACTAACTCTGACGATGGACATACCTACTTCGACGACGCATGACCCAATCTGGAGATGGTTCGTCCACGAACTCAAGCCCCCAAAGGAAGATAAATTAACTCTTTGTTGTTCTAAGACTTTGTGTAATTTTTTTTTGGAATGTAATTATTTGTGTACCTTTATTCATGGTCTAGGATTTTTTTAGCACACTCTGTTTTGTTGCACATAATTTTTGATTTAATTTGTTCTTTTCATTATTTTCTCATTCCCAGTATCATCATTATTTGACTCAATGATTACCGGTTCTACTTGCCAGGATCATCCACAGGGTATTCCATCATTAAGAGTAAAACATTATTTCCCAATTTATTTCTCTCTATTACAACAAATGTTTGCCGGTTTGTGTGGTTGAGTTTTTGGTAGTTCAAAACAGTTGGTAAACATATATCTTTTGGGTTGTTTTTATGTGTTTATGTTTGTTTTTCATTGTCATGGTTTAATCATGTCTATTGAATCACAACTATAATAGTGTTTGATGTACTGTTTTAAAGCAAAACAATCAATTTTAATTTTTTTTGGGTCAACAGGTATGTATAGGTATTTTTGTTTTGGGGAGGGAGGAGAGAATCATGCACTGTTTGTGTGGGTTATGCACTCTAATGCATTTGTTGACAGGTTTAAGGGTATGGAGATCTTTTTGAATTTCATTTTCCCAGTGAATGTGTGTGGTTTAGTGGTGGTGGAAAATACAAAAGAAGGGTAATCATGTTGGTGAATTAAGTGGCTTAACATGAAGGGG
The DNA here is from genome assembly GCA_951799425.1 of Ilex aquifolium. Classification (NCBI taxonomy): domain Eukaryota; kingdom Viridiplantae; phylum Streptophyta; class Magnoliopsida; order Aquifoliales; family Aquifoliaceae; genus Ilex; species Ilex aquifolium. The sequence continues at coordinate 14,879,509 of OX637397.1, read as the reverse complement.
GATTCTTTTGTCTATCTACATCTTTGTTTCACCAGTAGTTGGTAATTCAAGTTGCCTCTTCCCATAGGAGTTTTTCAAAGTTTTAAGGAATGGATTTTGGCAAATCCCTGTTTCCATGGCATAAGTAGTTCTGCGGTTCTACCCTTATTTGCCGTAGTTTTGTTTGATATGAAATTAGTAGCTTGGACACGGACATTAGCTCATATCCAAGTTATTTCTCTGTTAGTTTTTTTTTTCTTAAATTTGTGCTTAAATTTTATGATTGGATGATTTTCATGTTAAATATCTTTTTTGTTAGTATTATTCTAAACTAGCAAATTTTATGGATTTATGTTAGGTTTAATCCATGTAATAACCATGGTCTGGGTATACCTTTATTGGGTCTATAGTTGAGTTTTTCTATTTTTTTTTCTTCTTTTTTTTTTTTTTTGTTTGAATTCAGTGGATGCTTGATTAGTTTAGAGGTTGGTGCTACGTGGTTGGTGGCGATTATGGTGTTGGGTAGTGTTATTGTTGGTCCTGTTGGATTTAAATTTGTGGTTATTAGCATATTATTATATAGATGGTTTAGTGTTTCTAGCAATACTTGATAGATCAGATTGTTATTTTTGGTTTTATTTTCTTTTTAATTTTTCAATTCTTTCTTTTTTTTTTTTGTAATAAAATCTTAACAAACAGTTATAGAATGACCCAGATGAATTCTGTACATGCTCTTTGATATGATCTTTGTGCTATTGTGTTCTTTTTTCAATCAATTAGTTATATTGTAATTTATTTTGATTGAATTTCACCCAATTTAATAACCACCCATGCAACTTTGTGTATATGAAGATTTGAGCGTCATTTGATTTTGATATGTTTGCTCTTTTTTGGTTTTGTTTGATGTTAGACAAAGTATTAGGTTCAATTGAATCATAGAAGAAGCTCACTGCCTTGAGATTGTTGGTATGTACAATACGTTACACCAATGTGGTCTTTACACTATTGGGATTTTGAAAGGAAGTGAATTTGATGTTGTGATGCTTCTTTTGAGGAAGAGGGTGGTTGTGAAATAACAATAATAGAGATAGGTTGGCAGCATTTTCATTCTACTAGCTGAGGTAATGCTTTCATGTTGAGAAATTGATTACTCTCATTTTATGGCATTTGAAGGATAAAAGGAAGGATCAATCTGATTATAGATGCAACAGGCAAGAAACACACGAGTGTGTTTTGGAAACACACGGTGCTTAGTGAATCTTGTTGATTGGCTATTTGTAGCGGAATGTGATCAATTAGGATATTTTCTTTTTTTGTTTCAAATTTGGGAAAAAGAGAGCATCTCATATTCAATGTGGCCAATGCGGTAAACAGATTGGCTCGAATTTATAAGAAGTTGAGTGCCCAATTTTGTTTTCATTGTGTAAATGTCTATCTTTACAATATACATCAGATGGGGAATGAGAAAAAAACACAGCAGTGGGTAATTATATGTAGTCGGTGAAATTATAGTAGGCATTTTTTAAATAAAAAAAATTGTCAGAATATGTTGTGGGAATCTTTCTTTTTGTACATTATTTCTTGAAGGTTGCACAATTGCTTGATTTATATAAAGCAGTTGTTCTGCCTAAAAGAGCAATCCCGATATATCTTTTTCTTTTGTTATTTTTTGTGATTTTATATCCACATATTTTCCTTCAACAAAATAGTTACATAAGAAAAAAATGCCCATTTTGACTGTTTAGGTAGTTTCATTTTCATATTCATAGAATGTCATATTTAACTTTCATCTTGCTTCCATGATAGCAATTATCATAGTAATACCACTTCGTGTGAGACTGTCATTGGGTGACAATGGGGCGGATGGTAGCAATACCTATATGTATGATTTAATTTACACCTCATTTTGCATTGAGATTCTTTTAATGAACTTTAATTGCGATAAGATAATCAAATTGCTTATAACTAATTCTATTACCAATGTTGTATCCAACCGATTATGTTGCCATAACCAATGCTATTGGATTCTTTGCTTATAGGTCCTCTCAAGAATCCAGGAAAAAAAAAAAACAAGGGAACTTCCTCAATTCAAAGGGCAAAAATCCACCAATTTTTGTGTCTTTTTCATTTTTTTTATTGAGTAATGTATTGTTTCATAATATATAGAAAATGGAAATGCTTAGTCATTTGGTTCTGTCTTTTTCATTTATTGTCACTGATAATTTTTCTGTTATATAAAGCTTTCATGTACGGGTGATTGCTTGCTTGTGATTTTTTGTTTGTTATATAGTGCCTTCAGGCACGCGCAATGACTAGTAGTACTATAAAATGTCAACAAATGTGAAAAAATTTTATTTTCCTTTTTTACCCTCAAACAATAGTATTAGGACCATTTTATCATAGCAAAAATACATAATGACAGCATTGAATTATTCAACTTCTCACATTCTGCCTTCAATGACAATGGCACATAGTATGCATCGGTTCAGTAAACAAGACAACAGTTAGCCTTCTAAAATTAAGTTTTCTTTAAGGCCATTGTAACTCATTGTTTTCTCTTCTTCCTTTATGATAACGCATTGTCCACCAATAAAAAAAAATCTGCTAATGCATCTATGTTTTGGGTTGATTGAAGTCCTCTGTATGATTAGAGACTAGGTGCTTGATTCACAGGATTTATGTTACATAACGTACACTACTGATGCTTTTTAGTCATTATATTTTGTTAGAAAAGTGGATCCAAATAAAGTGAACGGCAGGGTGAGGCGCGGACGAGGTCGCTCTCTTAAGACGATTCGCGAATATGACTACTCCTCCGCTAGTCCCCCCCTGCGCACGTGAGAGTCCCAAGACCTCTATTTGATTCAAATGCTAGATAACATTAGTCTATATATATACTCAAGTATTTTTGGTCTTTTAGTCGATGTGGGATTGAGTTCCCACACAAGACAAAACACTCTTTTAGTTAAAATATTCTAACATATTTTATGTAAAGTGGTCTATTCTATATTACCACTGCAGCCATTTTCTTTTAGGTTTTGCTACGGTGTGTTTTGAGTTAGTTGGTTTATCATTAATTTGTGCTTTCTGAACTTGTTGTCTCCCGAGGTTTAGGTACAATAAGGGGCTAATCTTTTTGTGTATTCACCACTCTTGTAATGTTCAGTACTATATTTGATGATTGTTTCTACATTTGGAGATTTGTGAGGGGATGTGTGTCCTTTATCTACATTCTTGTTTTAGTGAAAAATCTTTGCTCCCTTCCTCTCCCTATCACCTCTCATGAGGTTTTTATGTTAGTTTGCTGTATTTTAATTTCCTTTTTAACCTACTTATATCTTGTGCAGAATGGAATCTCAGATCAAACTGTGCGCGGTGGCTTTCGCACAATAGTTGAAAAAAACAGATCTCTCCCTTGGTGAGCTCGTATTTGCCTCGAGTGTCCAAGGTCCCGTGTCAAGGAAAGGGTTGAGAGGGTTAAAGGGGGCCTAAGGAGTGGTGATGAATTGCTTCAGAGGCTGTCCGATCGATTTCGGAGGTAAAAAGGGGGTCCCTAGTACACAGAAAAACGGGTTAGAAGGGCGCCGGAGTGTTTTCCGGCGTATCCCCTCCAGGGGCGGGCCGACAAATCTGGAGGCCCTAGGCAAGAATATTAAGTGGGGCCTATTAATAGGCAATAATTATTAAAATATATTCATTTAAAAGCTATTTTTTCTAACTTTTTGAGATGCAAAAATATTAATTAAATTTGTATATTCAAGTTTTGTTAATATATCTTTTTCAAATGGATAATAGAGCTAATCCATTTAATATTTCTTGTGACATAGTTGATCGGAGATAAGATTTTATTAATTTAAGTTTTGAAAAACTTCTCTCTACCAAAGCAACTGTTACCGGTAGCTATACATGCATTCGGAAAAGAATCTAATCGTTTTATATAAGTTAGGGTTTTAGCTAGAGTGTTAATTTCAGATTGTAGTACTTTTCTTAATACAGTCAATTCTTGAAATAAATCTAAACCATCAATATCATAAAATAAATCATACTTCAAAAAAATTTCAAGGTTAAGACAATAACTTTTCAAACTATCATCATCTAAGGATTTTAATTTTTTAAAACAAAATAAAAAACCAAAAATAATTTCATATATTTTGAATTGTTCAAATCTACTCTTGATCGAAGAAATAGATAGATCAACTATAAATAAAATATACTCAATTCTAAAAGATTCTTCAGTCAATAGTGTTACTACATTCTCAATTGTAGACGAGATGTTAAGAGATAGACGTTAAGAGAGAGAAAGAGACGTTAAGAGAGAGAAATGTTAAGAGATAGACGTTACTAGTCATATCTATCTTCCTTGTTGCAAAAGTCTATCAGCCTTCTATAGCTGGCAAGAAGAATAGCAGTCTACAATAGCTGGCAAGTGGAACAATTTTCTAGGTAAGTAAAATTTGGGCCCTCTCAAATCAACTCATCCAAAATATATTTACCCAAAACTAAAACTCTTACTTGGGGGCCCCAAAATTTTGCAAATATTGGGGGCCCTAGGCCGCCAACTAAGTGGCCTAGGCCTAGGGCTGGCCCTGATCCCCTCCGACGATCAAGTCAGTTCTCTGAGTGAGGGGAAGACGAAAACACTGTTTTGTATTCTTGAGAGGTGATTTTGAGTACTTTTGCATTGTATTTTTGGGAGCTATTTATACTACCAGAGACTCATCATTACTGATGATCTAGACAGTAGATAGCGTCTAGGCATGGGGCAGTGCACCCCCTATTTTGCAGGGGGAAGACCCCGTTATTAATCGCTCGAGCCCCCCGAGTAGTTAATGCTCTTTCTTCAATGTTGAAGCACTAAATGCTCGGGTCCTGGAGCATTTAATGCTCCTTCTTCTCGGCTTTCCTAGCCATTAAGAGTGTCCCATCATATGAGAATTCATTAAATGCTTGCCTGGGATAGCCGTACGTCAGCAGGACATTCATGTCTTTTTGCCCCTCACATTGCACTTTATGCCACGTGTCTAGTTCCCCTTGGTTGAGTGTCTTGCTTACCCTGCCATCCTGGCCTCATCGTGCAGAGCACCCTCATGATCCCTAGTCTAGTTGAGACTGACCAACTGTCAATCAGTAGCCTTTCTAGAAGCTGGAGACACGTGGCCAAGCCAGAGTCTCAGTAGGTACTCCTGCAGCCGAGGACACGTGGCCGCCTCGGGGTGGAGGTATCTTCGGTGCCGAGGACACGTGGCTACCAAGTGAATGGGAGATGCCTTGGCCCCGAGGAGGGGTGCCACTATCAGGGAGGAGACATGTGCCTCGGTGCCGAGGACACATGGTATCGCCAAAGACAAGGATGTGCCTCGGTGCCGAGGACACGTGTCGGCAATCCCCCCTTCCAAGAAGTGTCCCATCACAAACATACCATTGTGATGAAAGTAATGGGTCACATAGGATCCAGGGGAAGTTGACTCTGGTGAGAGTCAAGTTCATTGATGACCAGAACTAGTCTATCATGAGAAATGTGAAGGGACTAGGGGGAAGACCCCGTTATTAATCGCTCGGGCCCCCGAGCAGTTAATGTTCTTTCTTTAATGTTGAAACACTAAATGATTGGGTCCTAGAGCATTTAATGCTCCTTCTTCTCGGCTTTCCTAGCCATTAAGAGTGTCCCATTATATGAGAATTCATTAAATGCTTGTCTGGGATAGCCGTACGTCAGCAGGGACATTCATGTCTTTTTGCCCCTCACACTGCACTTTAGGCCCACGTGTCTAGTTCCCTTTGGTTGAGTGTCTTGCTTACTCTGCCATCCTGGCCTCATCGTGCAGAGCACCCTCATGATCCCTAGTCTAGTTGAAACTAATCAGCTGTCAATCAGTAGCCTTTTTGATAGTCGGAGACACGTGGCCGCCTCGGGGTGGAGGTATCTTCGGTGCCAAGGACACGTGGCTGCCAAGTGAATAGGAGATGCCTTGGCCCCGAGGAGGGGTGCCACTATTAGGGAGGAGACATGTGCCTTGGTGCCGAGGACACGTGGTATCGCCAAAGACAAGGATGTGCCTCGGTGCCGAGGACACGTGTCGGCGATCCCCCATTCCAAGAAGTGTCCCATCACAAACATACCATTGTGATGAAAGTAATGGGTCGCATAGGATCCAGGGGCAGTTGACTCTGGTGAGAGTCAAGTTCATTGATGACCAGAACCAGTCTATCATGAGAAATGTGAAGGGACTAGGGAGGGTGATGTGTTTCTCTCTTTACTGAGTTTGAGAGGGAGGCAAAAAGGTTGTGGTGATGGCTCTATGTTTTCTTATGTCTACATAGGGGTTGTTTGGTAAGGGGGTAGGGGGGGCTTGACAATATGAGTTTGGGAAAAATAGTCCAAAGGATCCCCAAATTTCATGTTTGGATTGAAAATTCAATCATGGGTTCCCAAACCCAACCCGTAGTTGGCCCGAATATTAAACTCATGATCATGAGTTTCGTCAAACCTAGGGGGAAGTGAGTTTGAGAAGATGGGTTAAGGATGTAAAAGACAATAGTATCTCTTAACATGTGTATAAATTAGATTAATCAAGGGTAAAATAGTTATTTATAGGACAAATAGTTATTAATAATTATGATATATCCGTGGGTCCTACATATGTATGTGTTACATACCAAATGAGTATGAACTAGATTTAATGTTGAATCCCATTTTTGTAAAGAATGGTTTGGATTTGGAAGAATTTAGGAAAACCAATCAAAACACTCCCTAAAAATCCACCCAAACAAGCCCTTAAGGTTTTGAATGGCTAGCTATGGTATCATATTGTTTCGTCATAAACCTTTTATCTTTTTTTTTTTGTTTTTTGAACTGGAATAGTAAATTTATATATTCAAGTAATAGAGTCAAAATTACAATCTGAAAGTCAAATAAGTCTTAACTCACTAGGTGGGCAACAAACCCAATTACTAGAGAGATTTAGACGTCTATAGTTTGCTGTCAGCCAATGGACACTCCTATTGCAAAGTCTAGGAGTGTGACAAAACTGAATATCTAAATTTTTTGCCATGGCTCTTATATCTTCCACAATCGCATCCATTTTCCAAGGTGGTGCATCTTTTCTTGAGCATAGATGAATTGCTTCTGAGTTGTCACTCTCTTCTTGCAAATTCAAAGCAGAGGCCATCTTGCACACCTCACGAATCGCAGCAACCTCCGAATAAAGACTGGACACTACTTTGATTGATTTTGCTCTGCCTTCAACCATTTTTCCTTTATGATTTCTGATGATGATTCCTATCGATGCACTTTGCTGACCTTTGTAAAATGCTCCATCACAATTGAATTTAAGTTTATCTCTTGCAGGAGGGGACCAAGATTGTAAAGTATCCACTCTATCTCTGTCGAGCTCATGCTCTGTCATAAATGTGTGTTTTTGAGATATTCACACAAGGTTGCTTTGAGTATGGACATGTATGAAATGCTTTTAGGATTTGAATTAAATTGAATGATTCGACTCCTTATATGTTTCAAAATTAGCAATAATGTTGTTTGATTATTTTTTTCAGTTTTTAATGATTAATTTTTCAGTTTTTTGATAATTAAACTTTTCTCACAAGCAATGGACAATCGACACATCATCGTGTGAACCTTACTCTTCCAAGAAGTTGAGCAACTCTCTTTTCGAAGTAACATTTGTTATTTTTCTCTAAATATAGGTGTAATTGGTTTTTCATTGGCCACGACAAAAATAAATTCACGTCCCTGCTTCAACTTCAACTTTCTCCCTTTTATTTTCTCTATTGTCTTGTTGATCAAACGGAACAGTACCATCACGTTGTTTTTGTTTTTGGTCAATGTGTGAAGGTTAAAAATTGAAAGCAATTTACTTCGTTTTTCATATTTCAATTGTTTATATTTCTCTATAAAGACAATTTTGAGAATGGTGGAGATTTAGAACATTTTTTTCCGTGTTACTATAAAGAAAATTTTCTATTTGAAAAGTTTGTGGTATTTATCATCTTAGATTGACATAAATGAGGGGTTGAGGATGTCGTTGGAGTTTCTGGTAAATTTGACAGCAGTGAGGATGACAATTTTTGTGTATTTTTTTTATCTTTTAACTGTAGAATAGTTGATTTTATTGGTCTAACCCTGATCTTTCCTTATCCATATGAGAAGCCAATTCACGTAATACATAAATTTCTTTTTCTTTCAATTATTTTGTATTATATATTTTATCCTTTCAAAATAATTTACGTGCAACGTACGTGAGTATCAACTAGTGACTTAAAAAAATAAAAATGGGTCCGTTCTTTGGCCAATGATGGAGAGGAGAACAAATCTGATGGATAGTAGGAATAAAAAAGAATATGAGTTATATCAAATCTCTTGGAATCGACGACACAAAAAAGTGCAATGCTACTTGGATTTAATTTATTAACCTAATTTGCTGATTTAATCATTAATAATCATTAGATTGATAGTAGACTCCAATATTTGTTAGGACCCACAACCAATTAAATGGTTGTGATGAATTATGTCAACAAATTAGGCTCAAATATCATTATTGATAAAAATAAAAAGTTTAGAGTAAAAAACCCTTGGCCACTCCATTGTCATTTTCAATGGCATTGATAATGAAGTTATCATGAAACGCTTTCAAAGTATGAAGACTCGTCGGAATCAGTTGTAAACGACTATAATTACAAGAGAAAACAAGTAAAATTGCTTAGCTTTTTCTAGTTTTGAACGTTGGTGATATGCTTCATAATATAATGCAGGCCCGCCCTTTCCTTGACAGGAATCCATGTATGTGAAATCAGAAAGGCTCACATAAGGCATAAAGACTCAATGGAAGTGCAACTGGCCAAAGTTGAAAGCAATACCATTACCAGCATGCCATTGCCACATATTTCCACTACAAACTATAACCATGTTCGGCAGAGGTAAGAACTCTCAAACACTTGAACTGAACAAGCTTAATTAGTTCCTCCTTGGCCTAGATACTTGAAAAAATGGAGGAACAACGCAAGTGATGAATCACTTCTCTCAAATGATCAAGTAATGTGTCAGACCGAATCATTTTCCTTATTCGATGATGCAAGAGGATCCGAGTCAGATGATGCTGAGTTATCAGATGACACGTTGATGGCGCTGAAATACGTTGAGTTAGCAGATCAGCGCAATCAGAAATCCAAATCTAAGAAGGGTTGACACTGTTTTGACCATAACTTTTGATCTGTTTGGAGTTTCGGGGACCATAATATATTAAATCGAAGCTCTCGATGAGCCCTACAAGACTAATTGTCTTCGGCCGTGACAGACACTGTTTAAAGCCCAAAACAGGCCTGGAAACGTGTGCTTGAGCCTTCCGAAGTTTTTCCCAGTTTTGAGTTTATTTTGATTTTTTCGTAATTTAATTATTCCTTGCGTAATTAGGGTTTCCAGCTTATTGTTTAGTATTTAAAGGATGTTTTCATGTGTTTTAGGGTTAACTCTCATTATTCTGATTTTATAAAGATTGTGGCTGCTTAGTCAGTTTTTTTGGGCGATTCTCTTGTGTTCTTCTCTGTGAATTATCTGTTGAAATTAGCCAGCAGAATAATCGCTATTCTGTCCGGCGTCATTCGACCATCTCCACAGCTCGCCATACTGTTTCACTCTTCCAAGTCCATTCACAAGTCCTCAAAACTAATTATGAGAACTTACCTTCAGTGAGAATTAAACTAATTAAAGAGAAGGGCATCGTTGCATTCTATGCAATGCAAGGTGGGTATACCCAAATAAGAGACACCAAGGGTTAAGAGTTTTTGGCAATGAAAAAGAGGGGGGCTAGGCCAAATAAGTTTACCTTCTCTAGCATCAATGCATGTGTTACTCCCACTACAACGGTGGATCATGGGAAACAGTTTCATGCAAGCTCAATCGAATAATGCTTACACGTAAGTAAGCAGTGCTCTTTGCCAAGTTTCTTCTCCAACTACTTTTTGTGTGATGTAATAAACAGATAAACAAAATTACACTACCTAGTAAAAAAGAAATCAGTAGGCTTACAAAAGGGCTATCAAATTCTATGGAAGCTCAAAACTGGTGAACTAAATAATTTTCATCCTCTTCAATGATCACTAAATGATGTTGAAATCCAAGGTTAAACCCTCAATTGTGAAGTTAAAGAAATCAAATCAAAACAATTAATGACAAAACCAATGAAAATGTAAACTATGCATGTGCATGTGTGTTATGTATCATCAATTATAATATTTCACAATGATAATGTAAGTCTTTCATCTTTAACGATTTGATGAATGGAAGCACAACCCATTCACAATTTGATCATGATGATTGTAAATCATCTTTTCTTTTTTTTTTTTAAAAAAAATTCCCTCGTGAAATATGTTTTAGCTTAAAAATGAAAATATGTGATCAGGGCCGGCCCTAGGCCTAGGCCACTTAGTTGGCCGCCTAGGACCCCCAATTTTTACAAAATTTTGGGGCCTCTGTTAAGAATTTTAGTTATGAGTATATATATTAAAATATTACAGCATTGAATTATTTGTTGTCAACACAGTTAGTAAAAATTTACAATCCAAAGACATGCATATTGATATTGCTATTGATCAATTAAAAAGACTTATTTCTTTTTTGGAATCATATAGAGAAAATGGATTTTACTCTGCTTTGATTTCATAAAAAGATATTGCACTTGAAATGGAAATAGAACTAGTATTTCGAAAAAAACGTAAAATTTTTAGGAAAAAATAATTTGGTGATACAATTGAGAATGCAGTAACACTTCCAGTTGAAGAGTCTTTTAGAATTGAGTATTTCTTATTTATAGTTGATCTAGTTATTTCTTCGATCAAGAGTAGATTTGAACAATTTAAAATATATGAAAATATTTTTGGATTTTTATTTTGTTTTAAAAAATTAAAATCCTTAGATGATGATAGTTTGAAAAGTTATTGTCTTAACCTTGAAACTTTTTTGAAGCATGACTTATTTTCTGATATTAATGGTTTAGATTTATTTCAAGAATTGATTATATTAAGAAAAGTTCTACAATCTGAAATTAATACTCCAGTTGAAACCCTAACTTATATAAAACAATTAGATTGTTTTCCAAATGCATGTATAGCTTTTAGAATATTGTTAACAATACCAATAACAGTTGCTTCAGCGGAGAGAAGTTTTTCGAAACTTAAATTAATAAAATCTTATCTCCGATCAACTATGTCACAAGAAAAATTAAATGGATTAGCTATATTATCTATTGAAAAAGATATATTAACGAAACTTGAATATAAAAATTTAATCAATATTTTTGCATCTCAAAAAGCTAGAAAAATATCTTTTAAATGAATATATTTTAATAATTATTATCTATTAATAGGGCCCACTTTCATATCCTCGCCTAGGGCCTCCGGATTTGTTGGGCCGCCCCTGTATGTGATATTAAATGGAAAAATATATAACATTCAATGTAGGCCCAAAAAATAATATAATCAAGCAATCAAATATCTCATACAATCAAAGGGAAATACTAAATGATACTAATCAAAGGGAAAATTTTCCCTATAAAGGATTTTTTTTTTTTTTCGTTTACTCATACTTACAAAATCTGCCCAAGTCCCCAAAGCCAAATGAAGGAAGTTTCTTGAGGACTTGTATGACCAAAGAAAAAAAAAAGAAAAGTCGTGAAGAATGAAACCCCACATTCAGATGTAAGGCTAATAATTTGATCTAAAATGAGACTATCTTCTATTAGATGCAGCCTAATGTGTTGTTCTATTAAGGACTCTTGAGATTTTGTTAAAAAAAAATATAGCTTATTGTGATTGGTTAAAAACGATAAACCTATTGACTCATGTGGTGAACCCATGACTTTTTCCTCTTATCCAAATTGTCGATGGTGATTGACATAGAAGGTTAGCATGGGTATAATAATAATTAATTCGAAAAAAAAATATTAAGTTGAATATTTTTGGGTTAGAAATCCTAAATTTTTTAAAGACTGATTTTTTAGGATCTTAGTTTAGTTATCAAACATACGTAATACAAATAGGCAAAACGACATACATTAAAGAGAAAAAGAAAGCAAATGGATGCAAAAGAATCAAAAGCCCACGACTTCCTAGATTATAAAAATATTTACGAAGAGAGTGATTTAGAGCAGTTCCTTTATAGGAAACTGACTTTTGAGCATTTTGCTCTGAAGTATTTAACACTTATTACAAATAAAACAAAAAGTGAAATTCAATTGAATATATTGTAAAAAACAGAGTTTTACCTCATGCAAATACCTTTCATAAAAATATCGTTCCACCATATCACTAAAAATACTTAACATGCAACGCTGAAAGGTAGCTAGAGCATTACATGATCCAAAAGACATCCTTTTATAAGCAAAAGTATCAAAAGGACATGTAAATGTAGTTTTTTCTTAATCATCTATTACAATTTCAATCTGATTATAATCAGAATATCCATCTAAAAACAATAATATGCATGACCAGCTATTTTTTCTAAAACTTGATCGAGAAAAGGTAATGAAAAATGATCTTTTCTAGTGAGGGAATTTAGCTTTCGATAATCAATACACATACGCCAACCAATTTCTAAGCAACAAAGAATTTGTGAGATTTACCTTTAAAATCCCCTGATTATTCACCTCCAGTTTTCTGTTCATCGCAAAAAAATGCAAAACCAAGAAGAAATTGCGTATAGGACAATATATTGTTCAACAAGTGAGAGAGTGATTACATGTTGAGGCTTTTGCAATGCAAACAGAGGGACGAAGAGATAGATGCTCGTACTGTATAGCAGTATGTGAAACAAGTGGAAAAGGAAGAGACATGGAATCGTTCAACTTCTAACTTACTGTGATATTCATTGCAAATTGAAGATATGCTCATTATACAATGGGAAATACTATGTATCACAAATCTCTAACCCAAATTTTCATCACAAATGAAGGGAGACCATTGGATGAGTGGGTCCTATCAACTTTTTTAAATGGGACCCACTGATCCAATGGTCTCCCTTGATTTGGGATGAAAATTTGGGTTGAAAATTTAGGATACATGTTGAAGCTGTCAATAAATTGAAGCCGCAATAAAATTGGTTTTATAGCGGCAATTAATGTAAAACTACTATTTGAGGAGAATTACAGAAGTCATGTAAAAGGGCAATATTTTCTTTTCGAATTATGTGGGGAGCATTATAGAAATTCAAAAAATGATTGAAATTTAGTGGGTGGGGACAATTGAAAAATTAAAAAAAATAAAATAAAAGTTTTGAAGAATAACTAACATTTTATAGTAGCTAGATTGCATTACGTGCGTTACACATGAATAGTTTGTGTACACAAAAAATAATGAAAAATATTAGGTATATGTGTGTCTAAATTAAATATCATCTCAAGTTTACCAAATTTATTATTTTATTGCTCAAATTGTATTATAGAACTATGAAAACTTTGTCTATTCCAACGATTCGTTGGTCTCTATAAGAAAATTGATTAAAAAAATAATTAAAGTTCTATTTGTTAGAATTTTGGGATTGAGTTTGATTTTTTAGTAATGTTTGAAAAGTTAATTTTTTTTAAATTCATTTGATTAGGATTGTACTCATAATTCATGATTAAAATAAAAAAAAATTATCAATATCCTAATCATATTGAAACCTTACTATAATTAAGAATTAGTTAGGTCAATTAAGATAAAATATACTATTGACTATAATGATGCATATACTTTTTAAGGGTAATATAGTTAATTTAAATTTTTTTTTACAGATATTGATATTTACACATAGAAAATAAATTATTAGAATAGATATTAGAGGATAATTTGGAGATTTAAACACGTAAGGATATAACTGTAGTTTAGATATTTAACTATGCAATGATAGAATGATCTTTATATTTTTTTATAAAGGTAAAATAGTGAATTAAAAAATTTCATGTTAAGTTATTTTTATTAGTAGTGTGTGTGTGTGTGTGTGTGTATATATATATATATGACGCGGATAACGAAACAGACCTCACAATTAGATTTGTCTTGCAAAATCTAGTTACTAGTCAATTTTCATTGAATTCCGAGTCAGTCGAATTTTTCACATGTTACGAAGCGATCGGGTATCGCGTGACTAAAATTATTGTAATCAAATTTTATTCGCAAGACCCAAAAAATAATAATTTAAAATTAGTTGAATAAAATATACTAAACTTTACACATGACTAGATTTAATTGATTCGTAATAAAATTGAACGTGTGGTGTGATGTGGGATAAGCATTCAGAGGTATATAAAGTGAAAGAACTTTTTTCTTGACACCAAAGGATCAGCCGAGAGAGAAAAGTTATTCTTTGAATCTTCTTGTCGCGATCTAGCAAAATTTGAGCAACGACTCAACAAAAATCAAGTATTAAAGTTACTCACAACGGCGAGGGCTACACGTGGATACCAACCTTGTCAAATTGCGGTATCTTTCGAGAATCGGAGTTTTGGTCTAAGATTAAATCAAGGCTTGAGAAAGTAAAATTCGGGTTTTCTTTGGAGTTCTATTATATGGACTCACGTTACAAGAGGTATGGTTTATCCTATTTAAATGTAATTTCAACCTAAAAGATGGCATATGAAATGGATAGGTTAAGGGTGTATATCACATGTTCTCTCTTGACTAGTGTAACTAGTGGATCAAATATATGATTTATAATTAATCTTTTAATTGGTGAAATTCTATTATAATTAACTTGATATAAGCTAATGTTAGTGGTTTAAAGCATGTTAGTTGTACATTAACATGACTTGATGTTTTAATGATATATCAAGTTTAATATAATTGTTAGCTTGTTATGTGATTATGAGATAATATGTATGTTAAATGATCATTTAGCATATAATTAGTGTGGTGGACTTGTGTTCATATTTATAAAATTAATAAATATGTTGTCATGTTGAAAGTAATGAGCATGCTAGTTGTGTAAATTGGTGTGCCCTCTAGATGATTGTTTAAATGTCTAGGTGAATACAAGTATGTTGGTTGAGTTTATTATCTTACATAACCTACTTGGGATGGTGTTGAAAATGTCATTATATTTCATTCATTATATAATTGACATTGTCAATGGTATCAAAGGCAATTGCACATTGCATTGCATTATGCATGGGTGCATTGACATGGGTGGGAGTATGTGCATGGTATGAAATCAATTACCACATAGGTGGGTTGATCATGGGCTCGGGAAAGTCGCACCAAGGTCCAGCTGAGTTGTACGAAAAATTAAATGGATAAATGTGTCGGGGTATAACAAGAAGGGTTAGATTCTCCCTCGGATGCAAGACCCGATTACTTGGTTTATACACTTCCCGGCGGTAAAATTTAATAAAAGTGTAATGGCCAAAACGGAGCTGCATGTGGGATGTCCTGAAAATCCGTTGATGGTGTGGTGTCCCATTGGTGAAATACCATAAATCATTGCCCCACAAAGACACAAAAAATGAATTAATTAGTCATTTGGTGTACATAACACCAATGACGGGAGCTTAGAATGTGCAGATACATACATGTCACTAAATGTATTGTGGGAGCCTAGGATAAGGCTCGGTGTTGGTGTTGTATGCGTGAGTCTCATCTCATAGCATGTCATGATTTATGGCATTGGTTCATGATAGATATATTTGAATGAATGCATGAAATGCTTGCTCCATGTGACATTTTGTATACATTTGGGTTGAGAGGTATTCTCTATAGGAGTTACCCTATTGAGAGTTGACTCACCCTTTATGAGAACATTTTTTAGGTATCTCATGGGCTTCTGCCGAAGGCCCTCCTATGGACCCGCTTTGATGGCAAAGCCGGACTATAGCTCTTATTTTAGTGTTGTAGTCCCTTGTATATGTTTACTTTTGGCCTTGTATAATTTTTGTAAACAAAAACTTGTTTTATATTAAAAAAACATGTATTTGAGACTCTTTTGAGACATTTATTCTTTTATGAATGAATGTTCGTAGAGATGATGATTATGGTAGTATCCGATACTATGCGATTGAGTATGGATGAATGAACCCAATGTGGTCAATGTTGTACGATTACACAAATTGTGTTTTCGGTATAACTCCATGTACAAAGGAGACTCTACCCGAAATTTGTTAAGTTATGGATTCCGATAAATAAGACGTAACGGCGTGGTATCAAGTTACACGATATCTATGGGTATTCAGCAGGTTGATGGGTGATTCATGGGTTAATTACGGACACCCGAATTTTGGGGTGTCAAAGCTTGGTATCAGAACGTATTGATATCATGACTTAATTCATGTTAATCATGGGTTAATTACGGACACCCGGATTTTGGGATGTCACCACTTGGTATTAGAGCCTCGGTTCTCGATTTACTTAGTGCTTGCGGAGCATGGGTCTAAGCCATTGCATCAATTATGCATTACATGTTACATGTATTAAATGTACGTGTTATGTGTTATGAGATTATATGCACAATTAAATGTATATACGAATGAGGCACTAGAGTTAGAAAATATAACCTTAGAGTCAGGAAATGAATGTGTAGGAAAACCTACTGTTTTGGGCACCTACCGGTAGGTAGTGTATCTCCTACCAGTATGACAAGAATAAATTTTTCAAAATTTTTCTATAGTTTTAAATTTTAATCCCTAACTTTAAAATACTAAGTTATTGGTCTATTGTTATCGTATGTGTATGTAGATGGCAACTAGAGGAAGGGGATGTCGGGGTGGACGGAACAATCAACCACAACCATCAACTTTTGATCAACAAGCCTTCATGGAGGCTATGGGTATTGTGGCTGCAAACCTAACTCAGGCAAGTGCCAACGCGGGACAAGGAGGCTCAAGCAACCTCCAAAAGTTTAAGTCCCACAAGCCCCCAACTTTTGTGGGAGGAGGGGATTCAATGGCACCCGACCATTGGTTCCAGCAGGTGGATAAGATCTTTACGGCAATGGAGATCACATCCGACGCCACCAAAATATGGCTGGCCACTTTCCAACTTAAGGGAGAGGCCCATCAATGGTGGACACAGGTAAGGACCCCGAGAGACATCGAAATGATGACATGGGAAGAGTTCCAATAGCTCTTCATGAACAAGTATTTCTTGTTGGCTCTTTGGCAAGTGAAAGGCCGAGAATTCCTAGACTTGAATCAAGGGACGATGGTTGTCATGCTGTACGTGATCAAGTTCACAGAGTTGGCATGTTTTGCGGATGACTACATGGCCATAGATTTGGCCAAGGTGTGGAGGCTTGGGGATAACCTAAAATCATCCATCCATGGGAAGATTGTTGGCCACAGGTTGCAGTCCTTGACGAGATGGTCGAGACTGCCATGACTATCGAGAGAGAGGTTGAAGACGCCAAGAGTATCCGGGAGGTCAGATCAAAGGACATGAAGAAGAAGAGACAGTCCTCCACTACTAGCTCGGGGAAGAAACAAAGGACTTCGACCCCACAAGGATCACAGGGACAGAGCCGAGGCTATCAGGGGCAAGGCCAAGGGCAGGGCCAATCTTCCCAAGACGAGAAGAACTCTAAGGGCACATCACAGGGAGGCCCACGAACATGTTTCTATTACCACCAGCGGGGCCACTTGAAGAGAGAGTGTCTGCAGAGACAAGGAGCATAGAGCTATGGGGCATCTCAGTCTCAACCATCAATGGGACCATCCCAGACCTTCTATGTTCCTTATTTCCCCACCATGGGTCAAGGGAGCCAGTACCAATATCAGACTACAGGGCAGACCTCCACAGTTTCACATCCGAGGACACCCCAACAAGGTTAGACGAGTCAGGGAGCAAGCCGAGGCCGGGGACAGGGCTTTCAGGCAGGGACTTCAAGGACCCAGTGGTGAGTCTTCGCCATCACACCACAGACTTTGCCAATAGATCAATTGGTCATTCAATGTACATATCTTCTCTCTAGATTGTGGACTAGAGTATTATTTAATTCTGGTGTATCACACTATTTTATTGCTACATCATGCGTACGAGACTTGAGCTTAGAGGTCGAGACTCTAGAGGAGCCCATGTATGTGAGTTCACCACTAGGAGACATGGTTTGTATTGAAAAAATATGTCGAGGTTGAGAATTGGAGATCGGAGGGAGCCAACTCACCGTTGACCTTAGGGTCATGGAGATGACAGAGTTTGATGTCATACTTAAGATGGATTGGTTGGCGACACACATGGTCATCATTGATTACGAGCGCAAGAATGTTGCAATCTACATTTTA
Source organism: Ilex aquifolium (assembly GCA_951799425.1). Lineage (NCBI taxonomy): Eukaryota > Viridiplantae > Streptophyta > Magnoliopsida > Aquifoliales > Aquifoliaceae > Ilex > Ilex aquifolium. The sequence continues at coordinate 14,861,279 of OX637397.1, read as the reverse complement.
GACGGGGTTTGTTTCAAGTTTCAGGGGGGAAAAGCATCATGATTTACCCCCATGTTGTATATGACTCCTGATGGCATAGACAGTTGATGACTTAGCTTGCTAGCTTTACAGGAGTTGGGTCTGCCTCGAGTCGTGTGTGACTATATGGATGTCTTTCCAGACGAGTTATTGGGGTTGCCACCGCATCGGGATGTAGACTTCAACATAGAGTTATAGCCTGGTGCATCCTCTATTTATATGACAAAGCATAGGATGGCATCAACAGAGTTGTAGGAGCTTAAAGTCCAATTACAAGAGCTATTGGATAGAGGTTTTATAGGCCGAGTACCTCACCTTGGGATGTTCCGGTGCTATTTGCCAAGATGAAAGATAGGACACGTAGGCTCTGCATTGACTATCGGTAGTTGAACATGATCACTATCAAGAACAAGTGCCCACTACCGAGGATCGATGACCTTTTTGACCAGCTGAGAGGGGCACGGGTCTACTTCAAGATAGATTTGCACACGTGGTACCATCAGTTGAAGATTAGGGAGGCTGACATTCTAAAGATGGCTTTTTGGACACATTATGGGAATTTTGAGTTTACAGTATGCCCTTCGGATTGATGAATGCTCCAGCAGCATTCGTGGATCATGCATATGGTGTTCTAGGCCTACCTAGATCAGTTCGTCATGGTCTTTGTTGATGACATTCTGATCTACTCCAAGTCTGAGAATGAGCATAATAGTCATTTGAGGATCGTTCTCCAGACCTTGAAAGACCATCAATTGTATGTCAAGCTCAGCAAATGTGAATTTTGACTGATAGAGATGAAGTTTTTGAGTCACGTAGTATCTACTTCGGGTGTATCTATTGACTCGGAGAAGGTGGAGGCAGTCATGAGTTGGGAGAGGCCGAAATCAATCTTCGAGATATGAAATTTCTTAGGATTGGCAGGGTACTACATGAGGTTCATTGAGGACTTCTCCCACCTAGCTACTCTGATGACACGGTTGACTAGGAAAGATGTTAGATTTCAGTGGGATGACTCATGTGAGAATGCATTCTAGGAATTGAAGAGGAGGCTGAGTTCAGCACCTATTTTGGTTGTGCCCAAAAGAGGGCAGAGGTACACAACCTATTGTGATGCCTCGAAAGACGGACTAAGTTGTGTTTTGATGCAGTCTCGAAGGGTGGTAGGTTATGGTTTACGGCAGTTAAAGAATCAAGAGCAAAATTATCCTATACACGACATGGAATTGGTGGTCGTTGCCTTTACCCTGAAGGCATGACACCACTATTTGTACGGAGAATAGTTTGAGGTGTTTTCAAACCATAAGAGTCTGAAATACATCTTCACACAGCGAGACCTCAACATAAGGCAGCACAGGTGGATGGACTATTTGGGGGATTACGACTTCACTTTACATTATCACCCTAGTAAGGCAAATGTGGTGGCTGACGCACTCAGCCAGAAGTCGCGGAGGATTTTAGCTAGTATAACTTCCCGAGAGTGGCAGATGCTCGAGATTATGGGGCAGTTTGGGCTACACTATAGGGGTCAGGCTCAGTGTATTTTAGGCTGTTTGGTGGCTACGCCTTCTTTACTGAGCAGGGTGAGTTCTAGGGGCAGGACACAGAAATATTATCCATCAGCGACTAGGTACAATCGAGTACAAGTGACAAAAGTTGGGCCATTCATGTTGATTGTAGTCTTCGATTTAGGGGCAGGTTGTGGTTCCCTAGTCTACGGGTCTGATATAGGAGATTCTCAAAGAGTTTCATTGCTCATGTTTTGCTATACATCCTGGTGGTACAAATATGTACCATGATCTTTGGCATCAGTATTACTAGAGTGGGATGAAGAGACACGTCGGAGACTTTGTTAGTAGATGTCTCACGTGTCAGCAGGTCAAGGCTGAGCACCAGAGACCAGCAGAGTTACTCCAGCCTTTGGAGATGGCTGAGTGGAAATGGAAACACGTCACTATGATTTTTGTGACCCACTTATCACGAACTTAGTGTGGGCACGATGCGGTATGGGTGATAGTGAACCGACTTACGAAATCTGCAAGCGATGTGAATAACCTTCAAATTGGAGAAGTTTTATAGGTTGTACATACGGGAGATAGCCCGGCTACATGGAGTTCCCGTATCTATAGTATCGGATCGGGATCTCAGATTCACGACTCATTTCTAGGAGAGCTTTCAACGAGTTATAGGGACTCAGTTGATGATGAACACAACCTTTCATCCCTAGACGGATAGTCTGTCCTCCCAAATTTTGGAAGACATGCTTCGAGCGTGCATCCTTGACCTTAAGGGTAATTGGGAGGATCACTTATCCTTGGTGGAGTTTGTCTATAACAATAGTTATCAAGCAAGTATTCAGATGACACTCTATAAGGCATTATATGGGAGGTCGTGTTGTTCTCCGATGTGTTGGACAGAGGTTGGAGAGGGACCTTCCACAGGCCCAGACTTGATCAGGGACACCTCGAAAAAGGTGGACATTATAAGAAACATATACTCACGGCTTAGAGCCGGTAGAAGATCTACGCCAACAGGCGGTAGAGACCTCTGAAGTTCGAGGTTGGAGATCACGTCTTCTTGAAGGTCATGCCTAAGAGGTGAGTGGTCAAGTTTGGGAAGCAGGGAAAGCTTTCGCCGAGGTATATCGGGCCCTTTGAGATACTCGAGAGGGTTGATACAATTGCTTACTGATTAGCATTACCGCCAAATCTATCGGGTGTTCATACGGTGTTTCATGTCTCCACGCTTCGAAAGTACACCCTAAATCCTACGCATGTAGTGGACTGTGAGGAGTTTATTGTTGACATGGATGAGACCTTCAAGGAGGAACTAGTTCGTATTATGGATAGTAGAAACCAAGTTTTGTGTAGCAAGACTGTGAGACTAGTAAAGGTGTTGTGGTAGCACCGGGGTATTGAAGAGGCAACATGGGATCTCGAGCAACTTATCCGTTCCTGTTTGAGGATGGAGGTACCTTTCTTTTAGTCATAGTGTATTATTTGGCATGTTGCATATACATCCATATTGCATGTGTGAAATTTTGAGAACAAAATTCCCTTAAGGGGGAAAAATGTAATACTCGAGAAATTAAAATCTTAATTAAAAGGATAAAACAATAATTAGCCGTTAAAGTACGGATCAAAAATTCAAAAATTTATATGACTCGAATAACAAAACGGGCCTCACCATTGGATTTGTCTCGCCAAATCAAATTACTCAGCCAATTTTCATTGAATTTCGAGACAGTCAGATTTTTCGCGTGTTACGAAACGATCGAATATCACGCGACTAAAATTATTACAATCAGATTTTATTCGCGGGAACCAAAAAAAAATAATTTAAATTTAGTTGAATAAAAATATACTAAACTTAACACAGGGCGAGATTTAATTAATTCGAAATAAAATTGGGCCAAACATTCAAAGGTATATAAAGTGGAAGACTAAAAGTCTTCCATCGTTCTCGACACCAAAGGATTCGCCGAGAGAGAGAGAGAGAGAGCAACATGTGGGTACTAACCTTTGAATCTTCTTGTTGCTATCTAGCAAAATTCAAGCAACCACTAAACTCGAATCAAGTATTAAAGTTGCTCACAACGGCGAGGGCTACATATGGGTACTAACCTTGTAAAATTACAGTATCTTTTGAGAATCGAAGTTTTGGTCTAGGATTAAATCAAGGCTTGGGAAGCTAAATTCGAATTTTCTTTGGAGTTCTACTATGTGAACTCACACTACAAGAGGTAGGGTTTCTCTTATTTAAATGTAATTTCAACCTAAAAGATGGCATATGAAATGGGTAAGCTAAGGGTGTATATCACATGTTAGCTCTTGACTACTGTAACTAGTGGATCAAATATAAGATTTATAGTTAATCTTTTAATTAGTGAAATTCTATTATAATTAACTTGGTATAAGTTAATGTTAGTGGTTTAAAGCATGTTAGTTGTATATTAGCATGACTTGATGTTTTAATGATATATCAAGTTTAATAGAATTGTTAGCTTGTTATGTAATTATGTATGTTAAATGATAATTTAGTATGTGATTAGTATAGTGAACTTGTGTTTTTGTTTATAGAATTAAAAAATATGTTGTCATGTTGGAAGTAATGGGCATGCTAGTTGTGTAAATTGATATGTCATTTAGGTGTTTGTTTAAATGCCTAGGTGAATATAAATATATTAGTTTAGGTGATTATCTTACATAACATACTTGAGATGGTGTTAAAAATGTCATTATATTGCATTCATTATATAATTGACATTGTAAATGGTATCGAAGGCAATTGCACATTCAATTGCATTATGCATTGGGTTACACTACATTCATGGGTATTGACATGAGTGGGAGTGTGTGTATGGCATGAAATCAATCACCAAATAGGTGGGTTAATCGTGGGCTCGGAAAAGTCGCACCAAGGTTCGGCTGAGTCGTACGGGAAATTAAATGAATAAATGTGTCAGGGTGTAGTAAGAAGAGTTAAATTTTTCCTCGGATGCAAGACCTGTTTACTTGGTTTATACGCTTCCTGGTGGTGAAATTCTAGAAAAATATAACGACGAAAATGGAGCCGCATGTGGGATGTCCTGAAAATTCGTTGATGGTGTGGTGTATCATTGGTGAAATACCATAAATCATCGCACTACAAAGACACGAAAAATTAATTAATTAGTCATTAAGTGTACATAACACCAATGGCTAGGGCTTGGAATACTTGGATACATACGCATGACATTGCATGGGTTGTGGGAGATCGAGATGGAGCTCGGTGTTGGTATTGCATGCGTGAGTCTCATCTCATAGCATGGTATGATTTATGGCATTGGTTCATGATAGATATATTTGAATGAATGCATGAAATGATTGTTATATGTGACATTTCGTATGCATTTAGGTTGAGAGATATTCTCTATAGGAGTTACTCTATTAAGCGTTGGCTCACCCTTTATGTAAACATTTTTCAGGTATCGCACGGGCTTCCGCCAAAGGCCCTCTTACGGGCTCGTTTTGAGGGCAAAGTCGGACTGTGGGTCTTATTTTGGTGTTGTAGTACATTGTATATATTTACTTTTGACCTTGTATAATTTTTGTAAACAAAAACTTGTTTTATATAAAAAATGCATGTATATGAGAATCTTTTGGGACATTTATTCTTTTATGAATAAATGTACGTAGAGATGATGATTATGGTAGTATCCGAAACTATGCGATTGAGTATAGATGAATAGACCCAGTGTGATCAATGTTGTACGATTGCACATGTTGTATTTTAAGTAAAACTCTCTGTACAAAGGAGACTCTGTCCGGATTTTGTTAAGTTATGGATCCCGGAAAATGGAGCGTAACGGCGTGGTATCGAGTTACACGATATCCATGGGTATTCTGCGGATTGATGGATAATCTATGGGTTAATTCCGGACACCCAAATTTTGGGGTGTCACAGCTTGGTATCAAAACGTATTGATATCATGACATAATTCGTATTAATCGTGGGTTAATTACGAACAGTCGAATTTTGAGATGTCAACTTGGTATCAAAGCATATTAATATCATGGCTTAATTCGTGTTAATCAAGGGTTACTTACGGACACCTGAATTTTGGGATATGTGTGTAAAATTAAATGTTGGTTTTCATGAGTTCGAATGTTCTACTTATATCTGGGTACTAGATTTTGTGTGAATGTTTTTCATCAAAAAGAAAAAAGAAAAAAGAAAAAAAAAATTGGGTACTCCGTACGGATATTTACTATATTTTTTGTTATTTCTAAATTTGTTGTAAGTATTTTTACTACAATTATAGTACCAAAAAAAAATGATAAAAACATTCACAAATATGATAAATTATTCACAAAAATAATAATTTTTTTTATACCAAAGAAAATTAGTAAAAATAGTTACCACAATAATAATAAAAATATCTGTAAAAATTATAATTTTTTTTTGTTGAAAAATGATTCACAAAAATTATAAAAGTGCATATTAAAATATACGTGAATTTTTTTTATCGATTCCATAGCCAAGTCCAAAAAAATCGAAGCCTTCATAATCATGCGTTTTTTACACACATTAAAGACTGACATAATGAATAATTTCCTTAAAGCATTTCTAACCTTAATTAAAATTTAGATTCTAATTTAAATTTGAGTAAAAAAGATTAAAAAATTTGTCCCAACCTTTGACTCAAATTTATACCAAATCAAGAGAGACTCAATTTTTTACTCAAATCAAGGGAAACTCAAATTCTTATCCAAATCTTTAATGGTAAGATTTCACCCTCTTTTAAAGATCTAATAGTCATTTTTACCCTCTTTTAAATATGAATTGTCCTCATTTGAATTTGAATTTCTCCTTCTTTAAATTTGAATTTATCCATTAAAGTTCTTTGTATCAAATCAAATTTTTTACTCAAATGTTAATTTAAATTTGAGTAAAATTTTGAGTGGTTGTTTGAAATAGGCTTGTAATGTAGTTGCTCCGCCAATTAGGTACAAATCACACATTTTCTACTAGTCATTTATTTTGAGAGGTAAATTACAAAACAAAACAAAAACGAAAGGAAAGAATTAAAAATTCAAGGATAAATTTCATTGACCTCCTTTAGATTTAAGTTATATTTTATTGACACCCCCGCTTATTTTTAAAATATCACTACACACTCCTATAATTTATATACATGTTCCACAAATTACCCGTACTGTCTAATGCCATTACTGATAAGCAAAAAATGTGTGATTTGATGGATTATTTTCTTATGAGTTACCAAATTTACCCTTGGTCATATAAAATAAATTTAAAGTAGTATTAATTAAGTTAAATTAAATGCTAATTAGATTAAACAAAATATTTTCTATTAAAAAAATTGGATTACTCAAAACTTTAATTTGGTGTTAATTTTAAAAATAATATTAATTTGATAAATCTAAATAATAAATTCAAAAAAATTGAATGTTAATTTTATAAAATTGAATAATCATTTGATATTAATTTGATGAAATTGCATGTTAATTTAAAATTCAATCAAAAATGATGTTAATTTGATAACTTAAATGTTAAATTGATGAAATTAAATATTAATTTAGGGTTAATTTAATGAAATTAAATTTTAAATTTGATGAAATTGAATATTGATTTGATGTTAATTTTATAAAATTGAATATCGATTTGATGATAATTTTATAAAATTTAAGATTTTTTTTTTTGAAAGGAATAAAATTTAAGATCAATTTCACGTTAATTTGATAAAATCTTGTATTAATTTAATAAAATTGATAGTTAATTTAATGTTAATTCAAATTGAATATTAATTTGGTAGTAAATTTGATGAAGTTTAATGTGATTTTGATAAAATTGAATGTTACTTGATTGTTAATTTTATGAAATTGAATATTAATTTAGTATTAGTTTAATAAAATTGAATGTTAATTGGATAAATTAAATGCTAATTTGATGAATGTAAATATTAATTTGGCAAAATTTAATGTTAGTTTGATAATATTTAATATTAATTTTAACTTAAATAAAATTAAATCTTAATCAAATAAAATTAAAGGTCAATTTAATATTAATTTGATAAAATTATAGATTAATATTGTATTAATTTGATATAATTATGTTAATAATGGTAATATATGAAATAATCATTTAAACTCCTCCCATAAAAAAAAGTTTGTGACCATGGTTAAGTTAGGTCATAACATGGGATAAAACGAAAAACAAAATAAAAATATAAGGGTAAAATCAAATAATACTCCTATAAAATGGCAATTCTAATAAGGGTAATTAAATACAATTACATTCTCTGTTAGATCTATTAACCGACAAAAACTAACAAGAATATGCAGTGATATTTCAAAAACTAGAGTGTTAATGAAATATGACTTAAATCTAAAACGCATAAGTGAAATTTACCCAAAATTCAGACAAACTATCAAACAAGTAAACTAGCATCTAGAGCCAACCAACATAGCTAGCCTTTACCGTTCACAAGAATAAGAAGCATAAGTAGTGCATAACTCTCATAGAGACTTTCATAGTTAGCCTTGGAACCATGTTTACTACTAAAAATAACAACAGGCTTTCATGAAATAGGGAGACATTAATGAATGAGAAATTAATAATTATACGAAACTACGAACACTTAATTCCCTATGATACGAAGATAATTTTCTAGAAAACTAATAACTACAGTTTTTCCTTTTAGAAAAAAAAGGGTCAATGAAGAACGCATATTTGTTCCTTCATGAGTCAACAATTACTTATCCCAATAAATTGAAGTCGTCGTATAACAATGGGTGGGAAATGATATCCCAAGAAAACTATCATTGAACCTTCAATGCCGTTACGAGGCCGGTCATCATTAACACCCATCTTTAACATCTGTGGCCGGTAAATTAACTGGAGCTTTCGGCCCAGGAAGAACTTGCACCGGAACAGAGTCCAAGTATTAGCTTCCAAGAGATATATACTGCAACATAGAATTGGGCAGGGAGTTCCAGATCTGCAAGTTTATTCATGATCCATGTGATCACCAGAAAGGCAGACAGCTTGATTTGGTTCGGAATTACTCTCCTTGCGTAGAATTCTCCTGCCAAACTTCTCTCATGTCCTCCGAACAAATTGATGCTGTAAACTACATCAGAAGTTCTTTGCAGCAAAGCTACATGATTTCAGATAGAAACTGGTGCAGGAGTCACTTTGCAAACCTCTGTATTAAAGCCACAATCCATTAGAAACAGTAACCACGCACGCTGCTGCTCAGAAAGCCGATCCCTGGGGCCCTTAACTTCAACAAGCTTGGCTTCACCCCTATAATCTCCATGGAAGCGCCATAGCAATAAATCAGGCATCCCACTAGACCAGCTCCGATAATCTTGTGCCAAGTGCCGGCACAATGAGGCCAGACAAGGTCCCCCAATGCATGTAACAGCTGCACGAAGCTCAAACAGGGAATGCTTCTCCCAATTGACTCCCCTACATGCTGTTCCTTCATGTGATTCCCATGAAGTTATGAGGATCTCCTCAGCCATGCCATCATGAATCTTTTGTAGGAGAGGTTCTGTAAGGCTCTTTCTGGCTTCATAAAAGCCGTCAGTCTCCATATCCAAGGGTGCAGTCTGCAAAAGGAAAGTTATGCTTAGGAAAAAGAGGGCAGCAGAAACTTAGGATAACAAGTAACTGAAATCATAAATCAGACAAATATATCATATCTTAAATAATAACTTGGAACACGGAATAACTTATACAGGTAATGTCCAAAACAAAAATCACTCATAATCACATAAAGCTTTCCACAACATTTACATCAGAAACTTTCCCTCTTTTTCCCCCATTTTATCTTATCTTCACATTCTCAATGCAACCAAGCATAAAACTGGCATCTTAAACCAATATTTAAGATAATTTCCTTCTATTTAAAATACCTATGCTAAATACAGAAGTTGGCAATGCAAATCTCAACTCTGCATTGTGCCAGAGCCATGAAGCTGGCAATTGAATGTCTGGCAACAGTGCAAAATGACTACTAAACTGAATTCAATTTACCTAATTTTGGATCGCCATTGTACTCTATTAAGTGCAATATTTAATGTTTAACGGCACATTATCTGAATCAAAATTAATTTAAGTGTATCTCTACCTCTCATATTACCATTGACAACTATTACATCACTTTTTTCCACTGATATATTATTGAGGTCTCGACGTCTCATTTAATTTATCTTATATTGATATTACTTTTCTAGTTCTTGAGCATGCTACTTCTTAACTGTCCAACATTCTACACCGTAAAAAATTGCTCACCTAAAGATCGTCTTGTAGAACTTACCATTCAGCTTAAGTGCTATATGTCGATCACGTACACCTGATACATTCTACTTTTCTTAAGAGTGTTTCCTTGTATTCTATTTTATATCTGGTCATATTACATTCTCCCAATTTTAAGAATTTCTCTCCAAACTTCTAAATTGTTTTCAATTACTAATGTACTTTCTGTTAAGTTAGAGAGTTAACACAATACTAAAGAAAGACGGAGAGTGGTCAAAACTTAACCTACCTCTCACAAACCACTTGTATTTATAGTTGTAACCATACAAAAAACGTGTATACCCTCTAGTGGTATACTTATTACAACTAATATTTACATAATACTCTTAACACTCCCCCTCGAGCTGAACTATATATATTATGTAATTCAAATTTAGAACAAATAGTTGTAAGACGCGTATGACTCGATAAACATATCTGCAAATTGATCCTCAAATCTCACAAATGGAGTCGTAATATCTCCAACTATTATTTTGTCTCGAATAAAGTGACAATCAACCTCAATATGTTTGGTTCTCTCATGAAATACTGAATTGACAACATTACCTCCTAAGAAAGTACAATAACTAGTGGTTGATCTCCGATCAAAAAGAGAGTCAACCCAATCAACATCTGAAAAACCTTTTGATGTAAATCGTAATAGCTCTGATACTAAATTGATGTAGATCGTAATAGCTCTGATACCAAATTGATGTAAATCGTAATAAAGAAGAATTAGGGATGAGAAAGGAAGAATAAAAAGGGGATGAGAACAGAGAGAGAATTTGAGGAAGAAACAAATATCAGGATTCAATATCAATAATAATCAAAGTCTAGTCTCACAACAAATATGTATCCCCTATATATATAAGGAGTTCACAAATCCTATATATATAAGAAAATCACAAACCCTAAAATAAATAAATAATTAAAATGACAACTAAACCCTTAAAAGTTAAAAGAAAATACTTAAAAAATAAATATTAAATTACTCTCATGATTAATCTAAAATATCTATCCAATTCCTACACAATCCCCATCATTCTCCTCCGGTTGAAAAAAACTCTCATCCGGAGAATCTTCAAAGCAGAAGTACCCTAAGAGAGCAGCATGAAGATGACAAAACGCCTTATCTAAAATGAAAGAACCATCAACATCTTTCCATCGATAAAGATAAATGTAAGAATCTCCATCTGTAGCAATGTAAATCTGGTCACGTAACACATCATCTATTTGTTCAGAAATACACGATGGAAGTGGAAAGATAAGAACTGGAGCTAGTGTTAATTTAAAATATATATCTAATTCCTACACAATCCCCACCACCTTTCACTCTAAAATGTTCATTAGCTAGATATAACAACCCAAGACAAGGAGCACGTTTGAAATATCGCATAATACGAGTGACTACCTCTCAATGTGGTACTCTAGGGCATCTCATAAACTAATTTACTACACTAACTGCATAGAAAATATCCAGTCGGGTAATAGTGAGATAATTGAGTTTCCCAACTATCCTGCGATACTGACCCAAATTCTCACACAGTGCACCATCATCCATCAATAATTTTTAATTCAGATCCATAAGAACATCAATTGGTCTGCCACCCAGCAAACCTACTTCTTCTATAATGTCAAGTATATATTTCCTTTGGAATAAACAAATACCTTATTTAGATCTACCAACCTCAATATCCAAGAAATACCCGAGTCTTCCTAAGTCCTTAGTGTGAAATCGGTCTTACAAGAAGGTTTTTAACTTAGTAAACCCCTCAGAATCATTTCCAGTAATTACAATATCCTCTACGTAAACCACTAATAGAATATATCTGACATCCGTCTGTCTATAAAACACAGAGTGGTCTATCTAACATCAAAAAAGACTAAACTCTAAAACTGCATTTGAAAACTTACCAATCTATACTCTCGATAACTACTTCAAACCATATAGAAATTTCTTTAACCAACACACTCTTACAACATTCCCTCTGAGCAGTAAACCCACGTGACTACTTTATGTAGACCTCTTCAATCAAATCATCATGTAAGAGTATATTTTTAACATCTAACTGAAACAAAAACCAATCAAGATTAACAGCCAAATAAATCAATATATGAACATAAGAGATTTTGGCAGCACGAGAGAAAGTTTCGTCATAATTAACACCATAGATTTGAGTAAAACCCTAGCAATAAGATGAGCTTTGAGACGCCCCACAGAACCATCCGGATTAAATTTAACAGTGTACACTCAGTGACAACCAACAATCTGTTCACCAAGAGATAAAAGAACAAGATCCCAAGTCCCATTATGATATAAGACATCCATCTCCACTTCCATAATTTTCCTCTAACCCGAGTCAAACAACGCTCCATGTAAGTTCTTAAGAACAGAGATAGTAAACAGTTGAGAGGTAAAACAAAAAAAAGTAGGAAACAACGCATCATATGAAACAAAATGAGCAATGAGATGGTTAGTAACACACAATCGAGTACGTTTTCTAAGAGCAATAAGTAAACAGTCAAAATTACCTAAGGAACAAGGATTAAGAGACGGTACAAGCACCTCGATGGTCAAGGACGACGAGAGTATACACAAAGTGAAGAAATAGATGGTACCATAGTAAGCTGTTAAGAATATTAGGGTAGTATATGTAAATTGTTAATAGTAAGAGGATGTATGTGTAATTCTTATTACTGTGAGTTAACTATAAATACAAGTGATGTATGAGGGCTAGGTTAAGCTTTTAACCTCTCTCTGTTTCCCTCTGAATATTGTCTCTCATATTATGTTGATCCTTCAAACTTAACATGGTATCAGAGCAAGTAAAATCCTAAATATATTTTTTTGAATAAATTAATTCGATTGGGGGTGGTGTTGTTCGTATATGTGCTACAGTGGTGTTGTTCGTATATGTGATACAGTGGTGGTGGTCTGTGTTGATCATTGGTGGTTGTCTGTGTTGATCGTTGGTGGTGGTTGGTGGTGGTCTGTGTTGTTGTCTTGTGCTAGTCGACTGGTGTAGTCGACTGTTGTTGTGGTTGTCTGTGGTGGTGGTTGTCGGGGCAGTCGAAAACCCTGCGGCTCGCGATCGCCTGTGGTGATCGAGTGTGGTGTGCTGTGGTCGTGTGGTGGTGGTGTGCTGTGGTCGTGAGGCTGTGCTGCCTTGCGCCGTCGAAGACCAGAGGGGTCCTGTGGAACCCTAAGTGAAGAAGACGAAGTCCGGATCAGATCGGGTCAAGCCCGAAACCCTAAATTAATTTATTTCGGTTCAGCCGGTTCGGTTTAGGGTTTTAATCCGGTTTTTTTCAGACCGGTTCAGCGGTCCAGAAGATTCAGCGGTCCGGTTCAGTGATCCAGAAGCCAAAACCGGTCCGGTTCAGTGATCCAGAAGCCCAAACCGGTCCGGTTCAGTGCTTCAGCCGGGTTTTTGAGCCCGGTTCCGTGTCCCAGCAGCCCTTGTGGGCCGGTTCAGTGCTCCAGCAGCCCCTTGTGGGCCGGTTCAGTGTCCAGCAGGCCCTTGTGGGCCGGTTCAGTGCTTCAGCAGGCCCTTTGTGGGCCGGTTCAGTGTCCAGCAGGCCCTTGTGGGCCGGTTCAGTGTTGGTTCAGTGGTCCAGCAGTTTTTTAGTTGCTATTTCTTGAACTATAATGGATCCTAAGCAAGATAGTGGATCCCTTACTCCATTTGTGCCACCTACTTCTACTCCGACTATTATTAATGGTCCTCTGACCTCTGTTAAACTCAATGGGACCAATTATACTTTATGGTCTCGATCCGCTCAAGTCTTTCTTCGAGGCAAAGGATTTAAGAAGTATCTGGTGGACCCAAAACCCAAGGAAGATACTCCTGGGTATGATCAGTGGGAACAAGAGGATGCGCAAATCATTTCTTTACTATTGAATAGTATTGAGCCTAGTATTTGTTCTACTTTGCTCTATCTTGACACTGCTAAGGAGGTTTGGGATCACTTGGCTACTATGTATTCTGGTACGGGTAATTTTACCCGAGCTTATGAGGTGTGCCAGGAGTACTTTCGGCTGGAACAAAGTACTCTAAGTGTTGAGGATTATTACTCTCAGATTCGGGGAGTCTGTGAGGAGATGAAGACCTATCATCCGTTTACTACTGATGCAGCAGTTTGGAAGAAGCAGCATGAGGACATGAGTGTTGTTAGGTTTCTAGTAGGGTTGAAACCCGAATATGAGGCTATTCGTTCTCAGATTTTGGGTGGCTCTAGTCTTCCCTCACTACTTGAGGTGTTCTCTCGTGTACAGCGTGCTACGTTGTCTACTTCAGGCAACCATCATGGTACCTCCACTGATCGCTCAGCTCTTGTTGTTCCTGGTAGCCACAGTGATGGTCATCGAGGTGGTCGTGGTGGTCGTGGTAGTCGAGGACGTACAGGAGGTCGTACGGGTGGTCGTGGGGGCCGTAGTGGACCTCGTTCCTGTACTCATTGTGGCCGTGGAGGGCACACTGTTGATTTTTGTTGGGATTTACATGGAAAGCCATCTGGTGCTGCTAATCAGGCTTCCTATCAGGACGACACCTCAGTTGTTGCTTCTATAGCTCGGTCAGCTCCACCAGATACTGGGTCGGTTACTGTTACACTGGGTCGAGAGGAGTATGCCCAGTTTTTATCCCAGCAACAGGCTGTTCCATCTCCCTCCACTGCTACTTTTGCCCAGTCAGGTATTGCTCCCACTTGTTTATTGTCCTCCACTCGCAGTCCCTGGATCATAGACTCTGGCGCTTCTGACCACATGACTGGTGCGTCTGATGTTTTTTCTACTTATCAGTCTGCTACTTCCACTCGTAGTGTTACTCTTGCTAATGGTACTTGTTCTAAAGTTTCAGGTTCGGGGACTACTCACTTGAGTACTGATATGTCCCTATCTTCTGTCTTATTTGTCCCTCAATTTCCGTTTAGTTTACTTTCCATTAGTAAGATTACTCGGTCACTCAATTGTTCTGTAACCTTTTATCCTTCTTATTGTGTCTTTCAGGATTTCAAGACGAAGAGGAAGATTGGTACGGGGCATGAAGCTGGTGGCTTATACTACTTTGATTTTGACTCACCTACTCGGGCTCTGCAGACCTCGTTGTCCCCCTTTCAGTGGCATTGTCGTCTTGGACATCCCTCTCTCCAGAATCTGAAGCGTCAAGTTCCTGGTCTTCGTTGTGTGTCGTCTGTATCTTGTGAAGCTTGTCAACTTAGTAAGCATCACCGAGTGTCATTTCAGTCTAGAGTCAATAATCGTGTGTCCAGTCCATTTGAGTTGGTCCATTCTGATGTATGGGGTCCAATAAAGAATATTTCATCTAATAAATATCCTTATTTTGTCTCATTTGTAGATGACTATTCTCGTGTGACTTGGTTGTTTTTGATGAAAGCTCGGTCTGAATTATTCTCTATATTTGAAACCTTTCGTAAGGAAATAAAAACTCAGTATGGTTGTCGTATACGTATTTTACGTTCTGATAATGCTCGGGAATATGAATCTGATCCTTTTTCAGCTTATCTTAGTAAAGCTGGCATTATTCATCAGACTTCTTGTGCTTACACATCTCCACAGAACGGTGTTGCCGAACGCAAAAACCGTCATTTGTTGGAAGTCACACGTGCCCTGTTATTTCAGATGAATATTCCCCGATATTTTTGGAGTGATGCTGTTCTTACTGCCTGTCACCTTATAAATCGTATGCCATCCTCTGTGTTAAATGGGCAAAGTCCATATTCTGTCCTCTTTCCTGGTAAGCCCTTATTTTCACTCCCTCCTAAAGTTTTTGGATGTGTCTGTTATGTTCACAATTTAGGTCCTGGGTTTGACAAACTTGACCCTCGAGCTACCAAATGTGTATTTCTTGGTTATTCCCGCACGCAGAAGGGGTATCGTTGTTATAGTCCTTCTCTGCGCCGTTACTTTACTAGTGCCGATGTCACATTTGAGGAATCTGTTCCATATTTTTCAGTACCTTCTCAGCCTTTGGATCTGGACTTTGGGTCATCTCATGGCATTGATTATGGCATTGATTATGAGGAGACTTTCTCTCCTGTTGCCAAAATTTCCTCTGTTCGTATCTTGATTTCTTTGGCTGCTAATCTTGATTGACCCCTGTTTCAGTTAGACGTCAAGAATGTCTTCCTACATGGTGACTTGGTTGAAGAGGTGTATATGGAGCAGCCACCTGGGTTTACTGCTCAGGGGGAGTATGGTAAAAGTGTATGTCGGTTAAAGAAATCTTTGTATGGTTTGAAGCAGTCACCGAGGGCATGGTTTGGTAAGTTTTCAGATGCAGTTTTAGAGTTTGGTCTTCGTCGATGTCAGACAGATCATTCTGTGTTTCATAGACAGACAGATGCTAGTTATGTTCTATTGGTGGTCTATGTAGATGATATTGTGATTACTGGAAATGATTCTGAGGGGATTGCCAAGTTAAAAATATTCTTGCAGGATCGATTTCATACTAAGGATTTGGGAAAACTCAGGTATTTCTTGGGTATTGAAGTGGCTCGATCTAAACAGGGTATTTGCTTATCCCAGAGGAAATATGTACTTGACATGCTAGAGGAAGCAGGTTTGTTGGGTGGTAGACCTATTGATGTTCCTATGGATCCGAATCAGAAACTTCTGATGGATGATGGTGCACTATTTGAGAATCCGGGTCGGTATCGCAGATTGGTTGGGAAGCTCAATTATCTCACTATTACTCGACCGGATATTTCCTATGCAGTCAGTATAGTAAGTCAGTTCATGGGGTGTCCTAGAGTACCACATTGGGAGGCAGTTACTCGTATTCTGCGGTATCTCAAACGTGCTCCTGGACTTGGACTGTTATATCGAGCCAATGGACATCTTAGAGTGGAAGGTTTCTCAGATGCTGATTGCGCTGGCTCTCCTTCTGATCGGAGATCAACCACTGGTTATTGTACTTTCTTAGGAGGTAACGTTGTCTCATGGAAAAGTAAGAAACAATCCGTGGTAGCAAGATCCAGTGCTGAGGCTGAGTATAGGGCAATGGCGCATACGACGAGTGAGTTGACTTGGCTACTACACTTCCTCCAAGAAATTGGGTTTCCAGTTCAACTTCCTTTACAGTTGTTTTGTGACAACCAGGCAGCTATCCATATCGCTGCCAATCCGGTGTTTCACGAGAGAACCAAACATATTGAGGTTGATTGTCACTTTATAAGGGACAAGATAGTAGCTGGGGAAATTACAACTCCATTTGTGAAATCTGAAGATCAGCTTGCAGATATGTTTACCAAAGCATTGAGTCGTACATGTCTTGCAGGGATTTGTTCCAAGCTTGGATTATATGATATATATAGTCCAGCTTGAGGGGGAGTGTTAAGAATATTAGGGTAGTATATGTAAATTGTTAATAGTAAGAGGATGTATGTGTAATTCTTATTACTGTGAGTTAACTATAAATACAAGTGATGTATGAGGGCTAGGTTAAGCTTTTAACCTCTCTCTGTTTCCCTCTGAATATTGTCTCTCATATTATGTTGATCCTTCAAACTTAACATAAGCAACATAATATCCGATGGTAAGGGACAGTGTTTTGAAAAGCTCGCCCAGGCAAACGCCTAGGCGAGAAGCGAAGCGAAGCAAGGGTCTCTCGCCTTAAGCACCCCAGGTGAAGCGAATGTGACTAAAGCGAGAAAAGCGAGCGCCTTGCGCGTGAGCTAAAGGCGAGAAAGCGAATGCCTTAATCATGCGAGACGAAGTTGTCTTTGACTGTTTTATTTTTATTATAGACCGCTGGATTGGGTAATTAGAAAAAAAATTATAAGATGCCCATACACTGAATTATTCCCTTATCCCATAAATACAACCCCCAAATCCTAATTTTGCTCAAATGATCAGACACAATTGCTGGCTTATGCTACTCCTTTATCGTTGGACACAGACGACGACGACAACTGTTGGTGGTCAGACACACTGGGTTAGTCTCCTTCTCTTTTTTTTCTCTGGTTCTTCTTCTTTGGTTCTTCTTCTTTTCTGTTTCTTCTCTCTTATGTTTCTCTGCTTCTTTTTCTCTCTTCTGGTTCTTTTTTTTTCTGCTTCTACTGATTGTCTGATGCTGAAATTTTTTTTTCTGCTTCTATTTTTTTTTTGATTCTATTTCTATTTTTTTTTTTATTCTACCTGCTTTTTTTTATTCTGTTTTTTTTTCTACTTCTGCTTTTTTTTTTTTTTTGATTCTTCTTCTGTTTTTTTTTCTGCTTCTGCCAGTGTTATCAGAACCGGACCGGTCATCGAACCGGCAAGGGAACCGAGTCAATGGTTCACTGGTTTAACCGTTGGATCAACTGATCGAACCGATCATATAATAAAAAAATAAAAAATATATATATAATAATTATAAAACATAATAATTTAGCTAAAAAATATAAAATATGCCTAAAACGCATACAATTTGCCATAAAATTAATGAAGTTAAGTAAAAAAAAGAGTTGTGCCAAATATCAAACTTCAACTTTAAAGTTCTAATCCAATGACATAAAAGAAAAAAATCACTCCCCCCTCCAGACTCAGTTGAACTCTCTCTCTTTCTCTAACATTCACATTAATTCTTTGCTGCACTCTTTTAAATCACAAGATCCCCATCTATTTCTCTCTTTCTCTCCCCTTCTCTATCTCTGCATGTTTCTTCAAGACCTCTCTCTCTCTCTATTTCTCACTCTATTGTATCACAAATTGGTGTTGGACCTGTAGGTCCATGGACAGACGATGCTGAGATAGTGGGAGAAAGGGAGAGAACACAGAGACCTTGCGAGAGAAACTGAGAAATATACAAACCCGTATACATTCATAGAGAGAGGACAGAGAGAGAGAGAGAGAGAGAGTTTAGGCCTGTGTTTGGGTTGGAAAATGTCGCATTCTGGGAAATCCCAATCGGAACTGGGGTTTGATACACTCGTCGATCGGGTTTCGAAAATCACTTAGGTACGACGATGACCACAAAGACAATGCCGATAACACTAACAACCCCAAGCACTGATCGCTAGTGAGGCAGACCAGTGCTCTTCACTTATCAAAATGGCCTAAAACAGCAAGTTCAAATTTCATTTTTTCTTTTATGGACTTCAAACCGGTCCGGTTTTTAAAAATCGTCCGGTTTGACGATTTTTACCCGGTTCCTTTCCTTATGCGGTTTAACTAGTTAACCGGACCGATTGGGGTCCCGAGTCACGATTGACCCGATCCGACCGGCCGGTCCGATTCAAATAACACTGACTTATGTTGTTTTGCTGTTCTGCTTCTGTTGTTCTCATAGTGCTGATTTTGTTGTTATGCTTCTGTTGTTTTGTCATATAGTCACTCTTTGTTTTGATGATCCAAGCTTGAACACCAGTCAATATGAAATTGTTTACAACTCTGTTATGAAATGTGATTCAATACATGTGTACAAGCCCACGACTGTACATAAAAATATATTTACAAAAACAGTTGTTGTTGATATACTTTAACAATAACACAACACCTTCTTACTGGGGTGTTGGTGGGAGGGGTTGCCATCCTACCATGAACACATTGACTGAGCGACTTCATAATCTAAACTTACTTTTTTTTTTGTTTCTGTAGCATTGGCCTTCACCTCTCTGGTCCACCCTAGTACTGATTCTGCTTCTGTTTTTGAGATGGTTTTTTTAGTTGCTTGAATTGTGTGTCTTATATTTTTAAATATTAAGATTTGGGATATTATTAGTGTTTGTTTGAATTTAAATGTTTAAGCTATGAATGCTATTAAGATTTGAGATATTATTAGTGTTTGTTTTAATTTAAATGTTTATGGTTTTACTTACATTTAAATATTTAGTGTATATAAAATTAGAACTTAGATGTTTAGAAGTAATTAAACTAAAATATTTACTTTTTTTTTTAACTGTTCGCTTCGTTTCTCGCCTAGGCTTTAGGAGTCTTGGTCGCTTCGGTTCGCTTTACGCCTTAAATAACACTGGCAAGGGAAAAGGTGGTGGTGTAAGGGAATACTCAAAATCCAGATCCTGAGGCTGAACAGGTGCTAGAAAATGCAGAACAAATTCATCAAAAGTGATATCAGCACTAGTGAAGTACCGACGAAAGAGAGGACTACAACAACGATACCCTTCGATGTGCGAGAGGATCCAAGAAAGACACATTTGATAACACGAAGATCAAGTTTATCAAACTCAGGACTCAAGTTGTGAACATTGCAGACACACGCAAAAACTTTAAGGGTTAAGGAAAATAAAGGCTTACTAGGAAAAATAACAGAATATGGACTTTGCCCATTTAACACAAAAGATGGCATACGATTTATGAGGTGACAAGCAGTGAGAACAGCATCACTCCAAAAACAACCATAATAAAAGTATATGTGCACAATGAAAATGGTTCCTTCTTTAGTGAGAAACTATGAACTACTACCAAGACGTCTACGAAAACCAAAATCTCAAGAGCACAAGAGGCGCAATATAGACGAGGAAACATTCATGACACAAGACTCTACACACCAAAATCTATCTCAATTTCCCACAACCAACTTTGCATAGCATATGAATCAAGGTAATTGATAGACAAATTTCCAAGGCATCAAAATCTCCCCCTCTTAACCCAATTGACATCATAACCATTGCCTTGCAATCCATAGTTTCTCTTGATAACCAAATGCCGCAATGCATTATGTTCCAAGGAAAACTTCCAAAGCCCTTCCTAATTAAAGCAACATTCCTTGCCGTCAAATATCAATCCGAAAGACCACCTCTAGATCTTTCTAGTTTTAGTTACCACCTTCCAAATAATCAAATGATCATTCTTTCCCTCATAACTTTTCAATCCTCACTACAAAGATTTTGGATAGAGATTGCACAAATAATGATCTGGGATAGAACTTTAGAAGGTCGAGGAAAGCCATAATAAATGAGATTTACTCTCAATAAAATCAAAACATGATACTAATCAAAAGTTATCATTGAGTCTATATTTCCACAAAGTCAACAACTATAAAAAAAAAAAAATTAATATAAAAAGTGCCTATATGAGACAAGACACATCTTCCTGCTTATTTTGTTATTTCAATAACAATATAATTTTGCATCATTTTCATAAATCCAGCAAACCCAAACGAATACAAGTGTGTGGCAACTTTCCAATTCCCACTTGAGAAATGTTAGTTTTTTTCAAACCCAAACCTTAAACATCCAACAAACACACATGATCCATGAAAGTGCGACCAATAGAAGATGAATACACAAGTAACCTTCCAAATCAAGAACCATTCCACTCCACGCAAATATATGGTGCGAGGCAAACCCATAAGATGGTATGTGTTCTATGGTTAAGAAATCTCATGGAGCAAACTTAGATTGTACAACTGCATTGTAGCTTGTAATTCAATATCAACTCATCTACCATAAATATAATGACAAAAAGCAAGCACAACAGTCGATCAACTCTTCGTTCAACTAACACTCAATACTTTCAATTCCTTAGGCCAATTCAATTGACATAACTCTGCTTAACAAACTAAACTCAACTCTGTCATAATGTTCGAGAGAGTCAAAATACCTTCTATACACACCCACCTAAAGGAACTTTGGACATGCAAATGTAAAAGACATTTTAACTTTTATCAGAATAGTACAATTCCATTCTTCCTCTACTTTTTCAAGTAAATCGATTATATGCTTCAACACTAAGAACTTACATTCCTGAATCCAACCATGCTTGAAAATAAACATCTAAACATATCTCCTTTCTACCTCCTAGGTGTCTACATATCAAAGCCAACAAACAGCAATAATTATGGATGGTCTAGTGTGTTAAAGTATAAATACTTAAACTTTTGGAGCAAATAGTTGTTTATGATATTAGACTAGGAGGTCTTGTATTCGAATCTCGTTGTCCATCTAACTTTTAACAAATTTTCACGTGATAGGTCCAAAATGTAGCTTGCACATGAGGGGGCGTGTTGAAGCATAAATACTTAAGTTAAACCCTCACTAACAGCTTAAGCTTTTGCAGTGGATGATTATTCTACATTGTACAGCTATTGAGACTTACTAGTTCATATTACATATTTGTCAATGTCGAAGCACAGTACCATGTTTCCATAGGCATGCAACCCAATGTGCATCCACAGAAGGTAACATACATGTAGACCCGAGCACATACGTGCATGGCAAAGTTATGGACCATCTGACCATGGTGATACCTTCCAACCTAGTACCAGGACTATGAAATAATGATAGCTGTATGTGTTTTGCTTTCTGACAGTACCTGAAATCTGGTGCGAAAGACATTTGGTACATCAGCGAAAATAATTTCCCACATCAGCAAACCAAAAATAGTTAACCAAATGCCACTCTCTGTGTGAACACCGTGCCAGCCACCGCCTTCTCCAGAATAATACTGCAAAGCAAGCTGCTCCACTCCACATTGTTCTCCATCTTGACCATAAAATCTACTCTTCATCCCTGTTTCACAGTTCAATGGTCTACCTTGAACATGAACCTAACTCGTCATTAGCCAAGAGAAAAAAATAATGTCACTTGGGCAATAGCATAACCCTGGCATTAAGAGGATGAAACTAATGAAATGATTGGCACCTCAAAATTTAACTGGCACGATGGAGTCTAAAGTCAACATCCAAAGAAATATCACACAAGCAGTTACCTCAGCAATCTTCCTCTTGACAGAGTCTGAATAACTAGGAGTTTTCCAGCGTCTTGGAGGTTTCCCCAAGCGCAGAACCCGCATTTGCAGTGCAACTCTAGAACCAGCACGAACCCATGGATCTAGTATCCCATCTTCAGCAACTGAAAGACTCTCATCAAGACGGCCCACATGCTCCAAATCAATTGACAGCCTGAGAGTCCAATATCCTCTTCTTCGATCAGAAGAAAAATTAGTAAGCAGCCTCCGGAGTAAATTAATAGCATCATTATACCTGGGAAGATCAAACAAGCTCATAAGGGATACTAAATGGAAAAACAGGTTGCACAACAAAGTAAAGACCCAGCGTCTCTATCACAGCAGGTTTTCAAATAAGGATTATGGTTGCATTCTCCCAACATGTCCATGGGTAGGTTAGTGCGCACAGAAGCGCAATAGAGAGGTGTGCACATAGAAATGCATTATGCCTGTAAGAAACCTATACCCTCTTTAAAATATAAGCAAATAAAAAAGAGAAAGTTTCAAGAAAATGATCAACCATGGCAGCTATTTGGTCTGCAAATCTGTGTCCATTGATTAAAAAAATCGTGATCATCCAGTAAAGCAGTGTGCATTCTGAAAGTAAAAAATGTTGGCTGTGTACATTAAAATAGGGTACAATGGTAATCTGGCCAACAAAGTTAACGAACTACAAAGCTATACATGAGAGAGGCAGATAGTTTGGTGCTCTATCATAATCTCCTCAGCCTGGCAGCAAATTTTCACCTACAAACATGACAAGTAGGTTGAAAATTTCAATATAGAGAATGCATATCCGACTCCCATCTGTTCTATGTTTTCTTCTGTCTTAGCTATATCTTCCTTTCGTTCTTCCTTATAAAGCCTCCCCACCCAACCAAAAAATCAAATCCTAATCATCAAATCACAGTTGATTACTTTAATCTAGTACAGTTGATGTTTGATATTACAATAATGTACAGATTGCACGAGCTCTTAATGCATGCGAGAAGCCAAACTTGGACATTTGATCAGCTGAAGATGTGTTTTTAAAATGGTCTGTTATAGTAGACATATGCTCCATGTAATCAAGTCATAATTCAGCATGACTAACTTCATCATAGAGGTCTTAGGTAGTATCTAATTTAAAAGGAGTTTATTTTTATTTAATTTTAAAATTTCAAAATGTCATATTAGGGAAATCAAACTAAACTAAGCCTTATGTTCCAATCATATTAGGGAAGTGGTATGTAAATATGTATGGCTGCTCCTTTCCTGCTGTGGGTCTTTTAAAAATTTCACTGATGTGTGGGGCAGTAACAAACAAGGGAATAAAATTATGCCCATTTCATATTCCAAGATCAGGAAAAAGCCCATTTAGTGGCTCAATTAATGTCTAAAAATCAATTAATGTCTAAAAATAGGTGATAGATTTTTAACTAATATTATCGTTCAAGAGACTCAGACCCTTCTCCTATGGCTGCATGGGACAACCAAATAAAAGAATTGTCTCATTAGAGGTTGTTTTGCACTCACCTTCTTGAAGTTCTCAGTTTCCAGCGGTTCCCTTTGTATTTCTAATAATTTCTTATTTTAAAATGTCCATTGTATGTTCTTATGTTTTTTCTAATTCATTATTAATCTGTTACGTCAGTACCCTGGATTAAAAAGTTAATCCTTCAACCTATCCGCAAGACATACTTTTCCACCTGAACTATTTGATGAACACTACTAGGGGACTTGCAATACTGCAGACAAGTTGGTAAACATATTTCCCCAGCCTTTTAATCTCAACACCTAATTAATTGCTTTCCAAACTTTGATTTTGGCATATTTTTGCTAATTCTTTGCATTCATCTTGTAGCATTAGAAAATATAAGGTGGTTCTGCTTCCTCCTTCAACATGTGTTACTCCTTCCTTGCTGATTAGGGAAAAGTTGATCCAAAGAGGCTTAGACCCGCTGTTTATGCATCACAATCATCCTTCCAGTTCGGGATCATGTAGGCAAAAGGCCCCACATGATTACATACAAATGATGAACTAGTCACTATCATAGTTTGCACCTATGATCACATCTGACTTCAATAAGAGGATGGGAACTTCCAAGTACTTGGACACTGAAGTTCAATTCAAACCTGTTCTAAGTTTTTGGCCTTTTACTATGCTTCTATGTGTGTTACTAGGCATCCATTGTTAATATCATCATTCCAATTCACCCAATCAAAATCAACATTGTTGCTAAAAAAAATACTTGAAACCAAAAGATGAACCACAAGAGAGTCATAGGTACTCAAATGATTAAAATGGAGGGGTTCTCATTGCAAGATTCAGATCTATACAAGGAACCACAACACGTTCGAAATAGTCGAAACAACTAAAACATTTCCGTTTCCATGAAAATCGAAACAAATTAGCAATATGAATATTGACATTCCGATGTTTCGACATTTTTCAATCAATCATTTGGAAAGTTCCACAAATAAATTTCCAAATTTTTTCTTTGCCTCATAACATCCAACTTTTTTTGTCTCCAAATGGAGAGCTCAACCTCGGGTGAATTTCTTGATTTCTAGCTTCATCATGTTTCTAAATTATTTATACAGCTAAATGAATGTAGTTTTACACTATGAATGCATTCATATGATGCTCGTGAGCACTTCATTGGTATTAGGAGACTATACTATCCTCTCAAGTGTATTGGTTTAATGAAAATGAAGTGTTTAACATTAGTTGAAGTGACTTCTATCTCATTAACTTCTTTTTTTAATTTTTCCAACTTGATCTTATCTATATTATAAATGGATGTTAAGATAATAAGCATGTTCAATTAATTAATTATTAATGTTCCCGAAACATATCTAAAATGTTTCCGTTACGAGTTAATCGAAACTATACTCCGAAACACATTTTTTATCCTTGGATCTATACTTAAAGAATCACACAAAGCAGTAAAAAATGACCATTACTTCCCAGCGTCCATAGACTCCATACCTTTGCTCATGCTCAAGAAAGGAAACACCTAACAGAACCACCTTAGAGTAGACCCACGAAGCAGAAAAGCATGATAAAAATGGAATTTTTAATTGGGAAGTTGATGGATAGGTTGCCTTCAGAGAACTGGAGATGCGGGAGTCAGCCATCTCTATGCATCTTAATGCCAATTCAGAGTTGTTTTCATCAAGAGATTCATCCATAATTTGTGCCACTTCAATGGACTGCACCAATAAACGGTAAGTTGGTAACAGCAACATACTTCTCCAGCATTTCACACAAAAATCAACAATACCTCTTCATAAGAAAGCAGGTCACTTTGACCTGAAAATATATGATCTAAGATTATACAGTTGTAAGTAGGATACTTGACAATTCCCAAGTCCACAAGCAAAAATGCTGAAAGATCCTGCTCTCCGTTCAGAAAGAAAAGCCTCTGTATGAAGCCACAAACTAGAGGATTAATTATATGTAAAATTATATTTAAAACTTTGGCAGCTTAAAGCAAAGTTCTGAGAACTCACCTCAGCACGCCAAATAAGGGACTCAGCCATTACAGACGTTTGAACACAGGCTCCAGTTTTCTTCAAAACTATACTTTGGAGAAGCGGGCTGCATGATCAATAATTGGAATAGAAAACACTCAGCAGATTGACGACACATACTCAGCAGATTGACAAACTTGAAAACACATCCTTACCATAATCCCTTTTCATATGCTGAAAGAAGCGAACCAATAAAATCTTGCTTTCTCATACCACGACTACATTTCTGAAGTCCCAACCGAAGAAGGGAGGGAAATATGAGCAACCAAAAATATACTCGAAAACCATTTCAAATAGAACGACATTTTCACAATTAAATAAGATTATAAGTCCAAAAAAGAAAAGAAATCACAGCTAAAAGTCCATGGTTAATTGGTTATGAGCTCATCCATGAATGTAGAGAAAACTTTTAACTAAAGGGAACAGAGTAATCAGCTTCTGCATGTCCATTACAATGGGGATGAATCATAACTTTGACTACTAAATTCTCCTATTAAACTTGCCATTTTCAATGGGTGTAGGAGGAACAGGATAACTATGCATGCAAAAATGTAGACAGCATTTTAGCAAAGGCTTTGCCTAAACAGGCTCTGCAGAGCTGGCATCAAGCCCAGGAAAGTGAAGCCAGTGATGAATTTGTCACTAAGTGCAACTAATCTTCTGACTTACAAACAATTCAAGACTGGAAAAACGGAAACATATATGCTTAGCACTTGCCTAGGATGGTTTTATACTGTAGTTAAATACACTGTGAAACAACTTCGATGCACAAAAATGATAGTAAAGAGGGAGAAAAAAAATGCTTCCAAAATTATGATCTCATAAATATGAACATTTCTGGTTGCAATTATTAATCAAACATACCGACTATGCATAAGTGATGTACTTGTTCGGAAAATGGATGAGCAAAAAAAGTGTGCATCGTGATATGGATACATTGACCTACACACTGATGTTGATAGGCACATTTAAAAGTTCCTAGGTATTAGGTAGGTATGCGTATGCCTGTGAATGCAAGTAACAATGCACACAGATGCACTCCAGTAAGTGTGTATGGATGTATGGCAGACAACTCTGTGTGTGTACTGTATCCTATCAAGTCTAGCCATCTCATGCTTACCTTAGTTGCCTGGAACCCTAAAGATGCCCCCTTAAAATATTCATCATTGCAAAAGTTAATTGACACTATATTAGTTCCATCAATAGAAAAGGGAAGAGAAGAGAAATCAAATATTGAATGGAATAAAAGATGAGAGGGAAGAAGAAAGTTTGCTTGCATGCTTTTAATTTTTCCATCCATGCAAAGGAGAAAAAATAATTTAAAAATAAAATCCGGACAAGATACATAATCGTATTTCAATTTACGTTAAGAATTCTCAACCCACCTAACACTCACTACATTTGCCTCTCAATCTTTTTACTTGAAGGTGAAAAAGTAATCCCAAGAAAAAATAATTCTTCAGATCCCTCAATCTACGCCTTTCTTTCCTCATTGAGCAAACAACTGAACAACTAGAAGTAGAATTAAATTAACCATTTCTAGCCTTAACTACTCAAGGGCAAACATGCTATGAAACTAATATGAGTATTGTTGAAGTATAAATAATTAAGTTACACCTTCTCCAACAGCGTATACTTTTGGAATAGATGGTTGTTTAACATGGTATCAGAGTCGAAAGTCCTATATTCGAATCTCGCCACCACCCTAATTATTAAAAAAATTTCCACCTGCTAAACCCAAAATCTAATCTAAAATCTGGCCTGCACGTGAGAGGGCCGTGCTTAAGTATAAATACTTAAGTTACACCCTCTCCAACAACTTAAGCTTTTGGAGTAGATAGTTATTTAACAGGTATTCTGCCCTTGTAAATTTATATATGTACCTTCACATAAACAAAAAAGAGTATCAGTTGCATTCTCCTCTTCTTGCTCATTACATCTTGAATTTTGTGCCTCTTCTCTTTCCAAGTATTGAATCAATGTGAGTGTTCATGAACTTCTGCTCTACTATGGACTCATCTGATTTTTATCAGGGCGTCATTCTAAGTATTTGGAGGCCATCCTGCAGTGTTTTCATTATTGAATCTAGTAGCAGCCTTGGAACATTTAAATATCTCACAAAACATGTTTTAGTTGTGAAGAAAACTTAATAGGTTCCCCGGGACCAAATAAACCTGGGCACAATTTGCATTTTCTATGGTGCTCATTTTTAAAGTGGTACCTATCTAGACAAGCTGAAATGCTCACAATCAACCAGGACATTTATCATCCAGCTATGCATCTTTTTGTTGTTTTTATGCAATATAGCGCTAGCCTTGGATGCAGGATTAAAGCAAGGCATGAATTGCAGAGACGGGTAGCATCATCATCTCTAAAATTGTATTTTTTTCCCTGTTCTTCATATCTCTATAGCTACCATTCTCATGACAAATCCTCAATGATCATTGCAACTTCCATTTCATTTGAAAATCCTAATGATGCCGAAATTTCATAAATTCCCTGGAAGGGGCAAAGAATTCTTTCCGTTTAGTTAACTTACAGAAGCTGTTCTAGGAAAAAAAGAGATGGACAGACATCAATGATCATCCTATCATACATTGATGATAGAAATCATGAACTAATCCCTCCTCGTTCCCTCTATGCTAATTAGGCTTGAAAGCTATCTGTTATTCTATTAAAAATCTACCATGTAATGGCCGTGGAAGAGAGAAGAAGAGAAGATGATAAAAAGAAACATGGTGGTGTTCTGGTTGCTATTAAACCAGGAGATTGGTAATGTGTGCAAGAATGGGTTCAGGGGACTACCGAGATAGATTGAAGCAGGTGATGATGGCAATGGTGTGTTGCCCAGGATCATAACGGAAAGGCCAGGTTTGGTGGTCCACATGTGACTACTAAACATCTATGTTTGACATCTTAACCAAATTAATGCTGATGCACAATTTAGTTTTACTAATACTACAAAACCATATTCATTTTTATGGCCTCATCGACTTTTTTACAAGATGGCACTAACAGCTTAATGGACAGAGCGAGTTTCGTGTCTAAAACCTGCCACTTTGTGCGTTAGTGTCCAAAATTGGGGGATCAGCACCAGATAATGGCCTCTTAATGTGAATGATGTGTGGCCCGTATCTGTCCACACAGTAGGTCTCTTGCTGTGTAGTCATCAGAAGCCAATTAGTCACTTTAGGAGCATAAACTATGTATTCACCCAAATTTAGAAGGAATACATCCATAACGCTCCATTAGTGCACATTTCACATGCAAAAGACAAAGAACATAGAAACATACAAAAAGCCAAAGCACGGTTATGTTTTAGGTTTTTAGATGAACAAACCATCGAGCTTTATTGTCTGTAACATATTCTCTCAAATTGATCAATCATTGACTAGATTGTCATGAACAAATCAGAATTGAATGGTTTAGAAAAAGAGAAATAGCAATACTCGGATAAACCATGTGATGGTGAACCATACGAATCCAATTCTGCAATCAGGATTTTTTTGCTCATTTTCTTAATAATAAGTGAAATAATAGTCATAGACAGAAGTATACTAGAAAAGCCATGAAAATGTCAATCCTAAAACTTAAACCCAACCTTTCCAAAAAAACTGAAACCTAACAGTTAAGGACATTAATTCTATGTGGAGCATGCAAAACTGTAAACAACTAGACAAACATGCTGGGAATGAATAGCATCACTTCTTTTTTTATTTTTCAGTCACAATTGTTGTTGGAATGAGTGGCCAAATAGCCCTCAATGTTTTAATTATTGGTGGATTAAAATAAATAAATAAATAACATCCTAATTGTATATATATTTGTTCAAGTAAAATTGTTGTATTTGACTAATGTTTGTACTGTTTTTAATTTTGTATATATTGATTTTATTACACAAAAGGAAGACAATGGGTGTGATTGGCCAAGTTGGCTAAGAAGTTTCATTTGGTCACACTATTAGGTGTAATCCCACTTAATATGAGATGTGCATGTGGATGGGGGCAAGGTGGTTATATCAGATAGGCACTTCTCTCCTAAAGTGGAGGAATTGTTATATACAATGGGTGAGTAAAATAACCACCCACTAAGTAAATCTTTGAGAGTTGGCGTCTAGCGTATACTTGATATTGTGAGTAAAATAACCACCAACTACCTAATTTGTTGGGATTAGTTTCCAACATATACTTTGAGTCTATTATAAAAGAGGCCCAAGTGGAGGAGAAAACCCATTGCAACCCAATCACTAATTCCTGCACATCTCTATGTTGTCTTCAATATTTTTTACATTTATTCTCAGGCTTCAATCAAAGAAAGACTGTTGTGGTGCAGGTCAAATAAATAATTCGTTTTTGTTGCAGTAACATATTAGAAAGCTTCAGCAAAGACGACTTGGATCCAGTTTAGTCAACATTTGTGTCATCAAATGATGAACCCATACAGAGATATGAATGACGTACAAAAGGGGCTGTGACCGAAACATCTCAACATATACACGGATAGTTTTCACACAAAGTAACCTATGCATGCCCGTATACATAGAAAAATCATAGATGACCTTAGGAGAAAGTATAAGACGAACCTCATTAAGCATACACAAAATTTCACGTAGTTCACTAACGGTAAGTACATTCAGAACCTCCCTCAACTCATTCTTTTGTAGTTCTTTTATGGATTCAATGGAAGAAATATAGCCTGCCGCTATAACATAAGATGAACAACAAACTTCCATCAAACGTAAAGTTGCATCATCAACCACTAAAATTACTGATAGCATCGCAGGTACCACATAAGATCCTGAAGTAAAGGAATTGACTTACCAGAGAGGTCCTTAATAGCTTGTTCGCAATCCAATACTTCGGGGTAGGAAATATTAGACCTCCGAAACCATGGCCCTGGATTACACAAATTAATTTAGAAATATACCCAGCTTATGAGATAAAAAATGCTCATATTTACAAACAGCTTATGATGGTGCTGGATTGCTGGTGTAAAAGGAACACATAGTGAGCATGAAAAATTCATAACACCAAGACATCAGACTGAGGCAAAATGAATAGTAAATATCAGACCTTTCCGGGTATAAAGCCGCACAAAAAGCCTCTGACTATCCTCTAAAAGTGAGGTGAAAGTTCCTGTCAACAGATATAACGTCGTGGTAATTCTGTGATCTGATAGCACAATAGTAATAATATAGGGGACCACATAGTCGAGTAGTTACCCAAGAAATTTTTTTCATCATCTGTGAAAAGATGAGGATCACTCCTTAAAACTTCTTGTATTAACACTATGAAGTTCTGCTGATATTTTGGAACGCTAGGTGGATGATTCTTAGCTGATTCAGCCACACGTAGAGCATGTTTCCATAAGTGCTCGAGTGCATGAAGATTGTCACAATCTCTTTCACCACAGCGTAGCTTATCTTGACACACAATCTGAATTGGAACCACAGCTGAAGCATGTTTTGGAACAGAAGTTATTGATCCCTGCAGGATAATGTATAGTTGAACATTATTAGAACTAAATCTAGTGATCTGTGAAAACACCAATGGTCGAAAAGGCAGATTCGCATATGCATCACACAAAAGATAAACAGGAAGGTCTGGGATGCTGCTCCAATTTGCATTGTGGTGTGTCTAGAAGGAATCTAACACAAGCATATAGTGTCTAATAGGGTTGTTTATTTGTGTAGATTAGTAGTCATTTCGGGTTTTATTTTCAAAATTCCACTATTCATTGTTTGATTTTACTTTAAAAGAAAATTCCCAAAAGAAAATTGGCAAAAACTAAAGCTAGTGTGCATTAGGCATGAAAAAATCATAAAAATAAAATGAAGCAAAAGCAAATTGAATACCAAAAGTTTCAAAAATGAATTACCTATCCCACACTTAAAAAAAAAGAGTAAAAAGGTTAAAAATGGGATGCAGAATTGAAGGGGAGTGTCAAATAAAGTGAAAATTTGGAAAAGTTTAAAAATAGTAACACTATCGATCTTACTTCACCTGATTGCCATGTTCAAAAGGACTTGTCAACCCCGTGAGCGTTGGTTGTCACACTTTGCACATGGGATATCTACTACACGTGTAAGTGATTGTTGAACCCCACGCTAACTCGATAGGAAATTCTTGGGAAGAGTCTAACTCTACATTAAGGGACCAAGAGTGATTCCCCAGATCAAGTGTGAATACTAAAAATCTCAATGTTGTGTGGTAAGAATTAATTGTTTTATTGATTTGATGCAATTAGTTCCTACATAGTACCATCATGCATTTGATTCAAGATTGAGGAGTCAAACATTGTTTGGGAGCAAACTAACCCACAAGGGAGTGATTCACGACAAAATCTGCTGTTAAAGACAGTAAAAAAAAGACTTGGGATTGCCTTTGCCTGCTCAAGTGGCCTCAGTGGGAACTGAACAGGTGCGACGGTTATAAAACACAAGCAGCAGATTTCATTTGACATGTCTTCCATTTTACTGTCAACATTTTGTCACCCACACAGTATCACTTCACATTATATTGTTGGGTAAGTAGATTTTTGCTTAGATTAAAGCGTTATAAACTGGATTTTCTACCCTTTCATAGACAGGATTTGGATTTCATGGCTTCTAGAACACAAAACAAGCCATACATTTGCCAAGCATGGGGATTTCTCATTTTGAGACACCCATTGATGATTAGAGGACCAAGAACTAGTTTAAGTCATGTCCGGTGATGGTAAAAGGTGAGATCAAGCTTTGGGATCCCAAGTACGCATTCATTCCCAATATCTTTTGAGAGCGATGGACAAGACTAGTAGAGTTTCCGCACAATGCACTCGTGGAGATCCTTCTTGTTGAAACAGAAAAGGTAAAAACAGCATGAGATTGGGGGAGGGTGACCAATGGTCATCCCGTACTATAGGATGTTGGGAGAGGCAAATTTCAAAGAAACCTATGTGACGATCAAATCTCAGTTCGAAAGAGATTAAATAATTAAAATTTTATGAATCTCATGATATTTTTACAAATTATACGAAAAGGTTACTTGAGGTCAAATTATAAGTTAGGATTTAATTATGGAACATTTGATTCTTACAAATTTTATTGACACCGAAATTTATCGAGTAAAGTAAGAGAATAATATAGAATGCTATGGGGGTATTTGTGAAAATTCTTTAGCATTCCGTAAGTTTCCTAAACATTCTACTATACTTTGTAAAGGCTTCTATTACATTCCACTAAATAATTCATTACATATAAAAAACATAAAAAAAAAATAAAGAATAAAAAGAAAAAAACAACTAAAGTGATATGTTAGAAGAAAAATCGGGACACGTGGCATGGTGTATTCTAGATATGACCATGTTTTTGATATATTGAGTAAAGGAAAGGTGATGGACACTTGAGCACTCAGTAAGTGTATGACCGAGACAAACATAACAAGAGAGAAGGAAGCAGAAAATTCTTAGTTATAGGAAAAAAATAGAGAAAACCATGAAGTAACGTGATCATTCAGTTGCGGAGTTAGGTTCAATTTTGTGGAAGTGAAGTAGGTTGTTCGAGGTATTTTGAGCTACAAATATATCGATCGGTTAAGAATTGGGTAAGTAGTTTATACATAATATACATTTTTTCAATATCTTTGCAAAGATAACATTATTGATATCTTCCTTATCGTATTCTAATCGTGGTATTGACTGATTTTGAGTTTCGATATGATATTCTGTTCAATTGTTAGTATTTTGATATTCTGTCATGTATTTCGTTTGACATATCGTGGATCTTGTAATCTTGGTTTTTGTGAAGTATTTGGGGATTTACCAACATTGTGTGTGAGGTACACTCGATGGCATGGTTATAGTAGTGTTCGTAGCCCTATGGGATGTATGTGAATGATTTAAAAGCATCGATTGATGCGTAGTCTATTCGAATGTTCGAGTTCGTTGACATGTTTAATATATTTATTCTATGAATTATCATATTAATTCATGTGTCATTGATTGATTATCGATTAGTTGATAGATTATTGTTACGTCTGTTGACTTCGTATATTGTGTTTTAAATTACTTACTAGGCCTCCCAAGCTCATCCCCCATTTACCCTCTCAGATGCATGTTAAACTTGAAATATATTGGGTGGAGGACCAAATAAATCAACGAATTGAAGATTTTTGATCGATTGTAATTCAATTTGTTATTGGGGGTCAACAATTGAAGATTTGAAATTGATTGTAATTAATTTTACTATCAAGAACATACCAAGAGTGAATAAATTAAATTTTCATTAAATATTTAGAATCACTAAACTCCTCAAAAATATTATGGAATTGGATCGAAGTTTTACAACCTATCATCCAACATTTTGCATTTGTGCCCTCAATTTAATACCATTGTATTGTATCAGGCTTGACAGCAAGAGCATTTAATATTGCACCAATTAGTGACCCCACTCAAGGATCAAGATTTTGTGTTTGCGTATAGTTTCGGTCTACTCGGAAATAGAAATGTTCGGAAACAAAAAATCATCTTGAAAAGGAAACCGAAACATTTTGGTCGTTCTAGTTGAAAAGAAACGAAAAAATTGATCCTTGGCCCCATTGTAGATAGAAGAAATGTGAAACCATTTGACAAGCCTATGGCTTAAGAAAATAGTGTGTGTGTGTGTGTGTGTGTGTGTGTGTGTGTTTGAGAGAGAAAGCGATTTGAAGCATAAGACAGGAAACAGAAACATTTGGAAACCTGACCACAGTATAATCCAGTGAGAGAGGTAGAATACCTCAAAGGTCAAGCAGAACTTATCCATCAAAGGAGATAGAAACTGAGCTAACTCCCGGGGTAGAAAACCAAGCATTTTGCTGCATCCACAATCTGCAGAAAGAACCTGGCTCACAGGACCATGAAATGTCTTAAAAAATAGTAACAAATTGAAGTCACAGTGAATAGCTGAGTCAAATAAATAAACCTCGACAGCATTTGGATCCTTGACATTATCAGGGTCTCTCAAGAGAAGTACGCTTGCCCCTGTAGTTAACTCCACTTCATCACCAAACCTACGGCCAACAATAAAAGTTTCAAGAAATAGCCCAGATATGTCATCTACATTTTTATCTACATCATATGTAGGCATCTCATTTTCAGGGAGCAGTGAAGCCAAGTCAACCCGGTAGTTGATTCTGTCATCATTGACAGGGTTTTCTGTTGAACCAACTCTGCATGTTTGCATAACTTCTGAATTAAAGGGCACTTCGCATCGATTGTTAGTGTATGCTTCAAAGCCTCGTACATCATCCGATTTACGATTTGTAACAGAGAGACTACCGTTGTTCGGACCACTTTGACTGACAGTAGTGCTTGCATCATCCAACTCGATAGCGTGAATCTTAACTTTTGATCTTGAGCAGAAGTTTAGCTGAAAAAGGGTCCGCTGGCTGAATTTGCGCTTAGTACCCCTAGCCAGGCATGCATCTAAAACCATCAATTTTAACCATAAGCAACGAAGAACATATAATTGAGACCAATGGAAGTATGAGAATATCAAAACTTTAAAATATTAACTCATAAGAGCAGAACATAAAAAGGAGATTTCTCAGACCCATAATGCAGCCCCATTTTTCTCCTTTAAATTGTTACTGTTGATAAATGACACAGAAAGACGAACAACTTAACCTTCAACTGCTTTAAAAACACCTCAAATCCAAAACTTAAACCCACCAGCTCAGCAAGTGTTAATGCCTGTTTGAGCACTTGTTCTTTCCCGGATTAAGAACTTAAATTTTAACAGATCAAAAAAGAATAAAGAAAACTTCAGTATGCAGGAGTTTATATTACTGTAACTTGTTCCAGACACATGCCAAATTGTCTCTAAGATGCTCCAGATGAAATGGGTTAATAATCTGCAAACAGGAAATTATAATTTATTCAGTTAAAACCAGCCCAGTACAAATCACGTTCATAGCATTGTTATTAAAATCCTGATCCAGACAAACTTATGATCCGGTTTAGGCAAATCAATCTGAATTTCTTGAAAAATCCCAAGTTCATAGGATCTTACTGGATCATAATCCAGATCTTTTAGAATCGTAGAATCCCAATCCCAAGTGTGATTTTACAGATCCAACTTGTTTGGTTTATTTGCTAAGCACCTTTATTTATTGAGCTGGCCCGTTTCGTTCATATTTATTGCTTTAATAATTGAAGATCCAGTGATGGAGATCGTAAAGGGATTGGATAGAAATAAATTTGAAGATTAGAATTTTATTTATTTCTATAATTTATTAGAGCTAATAATCATCTCATAGGAGATTTAAATAGAGTTTTAGCTAGACCGTACTTTTTATTTGGGTAGGACACTTGTCCGATAAATAATGGTGTAATCCCAATTACTTGAATTAGATTTATGAATATGAATTGATTAATTTCTTTACGGAAATTTGTGTTTCTTAACCGATTCATTTAAGAAAAGCTATAGAAATCTATCCTACCTAACAAAAACTCTCTTCATTTGTTTGTCTCTCGCGCATAGAAAAGTTTTCTCTTGACAAGTGAACACTGCAAGGTGTGTCTTCCATTTTTTTCTCCTCCACTTCCTTTTTTTGTTGTTGGATATAGAATAGACAAAATTTATTCCTCAATACCGTACCAAAAAAAAATTATTACTCAATAGTCTCTCAATTTTGTTCAAATTCTCCGGTGTCTCCATTTCTCTTTTGAAGTTAAGATTCCAATTCTCCTATTTCTCTTCACAAAACCTTACAAGACTAGCAATTCATCTCTGATTTTCTCCTTTGTCAATATTCAAATTATAGTTTCTCAAGTTTTAATATCGCCGAGTTTTATATATTTTTCATAACATTTATACATTTTACATATATGTTTTAGTTCTATTTCTAAGAATTTTGTATTGTTATACTAAGAAGCATGGACACGGACACGGGACACGGATACGACACGACACGGACACGCCGATACGACATTTCTTAAAAAAGTAGGACACGGACACGTTGCGGACACGCTACAAAAAAATTATATTTTATATATAACATTATATAATTTATTGCAAATATAGTGATAATGATATACAATTCATAAAAAATCAGTATTTTATGATAAAAAAAACCTAATGTCTAGTCATCTGTGTGAATTTTTAGACTAAAACATCCTCATTATAGTCAATAATCATCAATTTTTTTTGTAGATAATGTGTACCTAATATATAATTTAAATAATTGCTCTAATTTTCTCAATTCCTCTTTTTTAAAATTTTTATGCATCGTTTGTTTTTATTATTATATTTGGAGTATAACTTTAATATGTCTAGTATTAATAATTATATGTTCTCAAATTTTTAAGTTTTGTTAATCACATTTCAACAAATGTCTATTGTTTAGTAATAAACACGTTCTAAAGAAGTGTCTGACACGTCACCAAAGAAGTGTCCGACACGTGTCCAAAATAAAAAATTTATCATTTAATTATGGACACGGATAAAAGAGTATCGGACATGTGTACGAGAGTGTCCGAAGAGTGTCGGTGTCCGACACGGATACGACACGTGTCCGACACGGATACGTCACGTTCTCGAGAGTGTCCGTGCTTCATAGTTGTTATATATATTTTAGTTGCATTTTTTTCAGTTTGTAAGATCTTACGATTCTTGTTCCGATCCATCGATCCCAATCCTTTAGCCTCTCCCATCGATCTAAGATAGAAACCCCATTTTAAAAACCTTGGTGCTTTTGGGCTTTGTGACTTGCTGCAACTGTGATGGGTCCAAAGAAAAACCATCTAAAAGTTCTAAAACACCTTGGAGCATCAAAAAATAAACAGCAAAGAAGACAAGTGTTTAGCTATCCAAGGCCTAATTGAGGGTTCAGCCTCATTTGCCTACGAAAAGTGGAAAGATCAAAGCAGAAATTGATTCTCTTTCATGAAACGCAAAGTTGAAGAGGTAGATAAAATGTCTTGTCATTTGTAAATGCATATATTTCAGAACGATAATTCATAAGAATTGGTTTTGATAGCTTTCGTTCGTTTTAGAAGCCAGGATGACAGTCGACTTTATTTCAGTTTCAAATAATAAACCCGACTTTCCCTCCAGAAATAAGTTTGTCTTGTGTTGGTGCTGAATCCATTTTCAAATACACGTGTCTAGCATATCCATCTGAAAATGGCTAACCTTGCTTTTGTTCCTCACTGGGTGGTGGAAGAGGCAGCCACTAAAACTACAATTAAAGCCAAGCCTTAGTATTGCATCATGACAGAAAAGACCATCGTCCTATGATCCTATCTACATGGTCATCTTCCTTAACATACACTCAGCCCTTGTCAGCAAGAATTCTCACCGAACCTAACACTATTTCATCTCCAAACACCGTAACTCTTCACCTTGTGAAGATGTTAAGAAGTTGAGAATCCACAAGTCAATTACAGACCTGCAAAACCACTTCACAATTGACTTTTTCAGCCACGTCAGTTCCCAGTTCTGAAATTAGATTTTCTCTTTCATTGAATTTCACCTATTAGATGATCAATCTGGGGCCTTTGTTTCATTTGCCTGATCTGCCTTGTCTCTCTTTTTCAATCTCTGCCTTCCATTCACATATAACAGTAAAGTAGTATTCTGGCTGTGAATTATTGATGTTGCCTTTAATAGTTCCATTTTGTCTCCACCATCTCCATTGGATGTTTAACCCATTTTAACTAGACAATTCTTTGCTAGTTTCAGTACATTTTTACAAACCTCCCCCGGAAATGGGATGAAAGGAGATGTTGTTCTCTTGCACATATTACTTGAACTTGGACCAGACATACAGGATAAAAACAGCATTTTTACCAAAATATGCATTTCTAGCTAATCTACTTCTGTGGATTCCCTTTTCCTTCTAGGATTAAATAATCACTTCCATCAATGATCTCTCAAAAGCTCAAATCCACAATAAATATACATGAGAAAACAAATGTCAAACAATAAATTTCAACAATTTCCAAAGTATGCGACTCAACAACCCAACCTAGTATGGAGAATTTGATCAAAAACCACATCCTATATCTATGCAAGTACACACATTTCTCACATTATTCGCTTATTTAATCGAAAAACGACAAGACCCAGACCAACAAGTGCTTACCCAAATGAGAATTGATCACGTAATCTTCACCCCGAACCTTCTTCCCACAAACAGGACAAGTAACCCATTCAGAACCAGATATCTCGATCCCATTTTTGCCTCGATCCTCTTTTGATTCTTCATCACCGACGGCCAGGTCAGATCCACCATTCCCATCTTTTTCCAACAGATATAGTGATCCCTAAATCAAACAAACAGACAAATCCATATTACATAAACAAACATCTATACTCTGAGAGAGAGAGAGCGTACCTGGATAGGAGTGGAGAGAAGAGATTGACGGTGGGGGAGGAATCTCCGGCGTTTGCCGAGCAATCTGATTAAGCTTTCTCTTCCGGTCAGCATAGTAGAAGGAGAGAGTTCCAACTTTGGGGTTTTGAGAGAACTATGAGGTGTGTAAATTGGAAAACATCCCACCAATTCGGAGCTCGTCCCGCCTAGAGAACTTAATCTTATGGGCCAAGGCTGGGCCCATCAATGGATCAGTTTTTACTTCGGATCAAGTTGAATTCCAATTCCATTAATTAAATATAGAGTAATATTTTTTAGGGCTAATCTTATCTTGCACCCAAAAAGATCACTTAAATTTTAATTTATACTTTCAAATTTTAAAAATATCAATTTACACCATGATATAAATTTTAAAAATATCAATTTAAAAATATCAATTTACACCATTAAAAAAGTTTAGGTTAATTTTCAATTATACCCTCCAAATTTAAATATTTTATATTTATGATCCAAATAAAATTTCATCCATTAATACTTGTTAAATAGCTCGCAATTGTCTCGTATCATAACATCTTTGTGTCATGTTCGAGTCAATAAAAAATATTTTTAAAAATTTTTAAAAATTATAAAATATCTATTTTTTTCCTACAATACTCGTTAAATAACTATTTTTTGTCTACAGTTAGACACAAATCTTTTGATTGTCCAATCAAATTAAAGTTAGATACTAATAATATAATTGTAGATAAAAAATAGCTATTTAACAAGTATTATTAACAAAAAATTGGTAATTTTTAATTTTTAAAAAATATTAAATAGTATTATATGAATTATCGTAAATGTGAAATATAAAACACAACACAATTGAGCCGACATAAAAATATTTTTTGTTAAAAAAAAAATTTTATTGACTCGAACAGGATACGAAAATGTTATGATACGATACAATTGAGAGTTATTTAACGAGCATTAATTAATATAATTCTTTTTGGATCATAAATATGAAATATTTAAATTTTGAGGGGTGTAATTTATAATTAACCCTAACTTTTTTAACTGCAAAATAGATGTTAGTTAGTCTCAGATGCACATTAATACGTATTTATATCTTTTAGGGTGTAAATTAATAATTTTAAACTTGGAGAGTGTAAATTAAGATTCGAATGATTTTTTAGGATGCAAGTTGAGATTAGCCCTATTTTTTATCGATAATTTAAATTTAAATTAAAATCTCATCTTGTTACATCATATTTTATGAATTCAAATTTTAACAGATCAATATTCGATCGAATTATAAAATAATTTGACTGATACATTTATATTTGTATTAAATTATGATGGAATTAAGTTATTATTTGATAAAATTATATTAAAATTTAGATGTAATTTATTAAAATATTATTTAATTTATCTATTCGGGTTGAATAGGCTTATTGAATCCAATATCATATTCTTAGCAGGTCGCATACAATCTATGAAAATAAAAATCATTGGATAATCGGACAATATTCAGATTAAAACTGTTTAACATGATTCGAATTCATTGACAAGCCTACTCAAAGGCCTATCCACATTGCTTAGACGTTAGGTTCGTGGGACAAACACTTAGGGGCTGTTTGGTATGAGAGTTTGAGAGGGGTTTGTATTGTGGGTTGGGGAATAAATCCCTTAAATCCATGTTTGGTAACCCATATTTAGCCTAGGGTTTAAAAACTCAGCCCGTTTGATGACCCGGTCATGAAACCCAGGGGGTGGGTGGGGGGTGGGGGGTGGGTTTCATATGGGGGTTAAGGGGTTTAACATTCAAATGAAATTTTTATCCCCATATATCATATATATCACATATATACAAATTGGTTAAGGGGCAAAATAGTTATTTACATACAAATATATTATCATAATAATCATATATCCTTGCGTATACCAAACATGAGTATGAACAGCATTGAATGTTGAATCTCATCTTTGAATCAAACCCGAATTTGAACAATCCAATCCAAACCCCTCCCAAAAAACATACCAAACATGCCCTTAGGCTTGGGCTATACTCTGGAGGTGTAGAACCAGGAGCTATAATTTGGTAAAGGCTGGGGTTCAAGGGTCAGGCCCAATCCAGGTTGCTGAGATTTTGGGTTCATGGGTCAAGCACTTATTTGGGTTGGGCAATAGACAAGTTGTTTTGAATTTGAGCTCTTCTCAATAGAATTGCACTTTGTATCTATTGAGGATGTTTTAATCTTGTGTTATATATCATAACTTTGATCAATCTTAATTTCATATTCGAATGTCATATTCACAATGTGATATATATTTTTTCCGGCGAAATTTCATTCTAGGTTGAAAGGTGATAAATTTGGATTGGCCCCCTTCGCATGACCTAAAAAATAAAGAAGTGTGTGCTACCATAAGGCCTCTAAACTCCTTCATCAAGACATTGTTGCGTTGCCCATGGGGACGGGGTAGCCACGACTATGGAAGACAATTATTATAACAAAATATAATAAATCATTCTTTTCTTATTTCAAATAGGACTCCCCAATATGTGGAATATTTACTATTGGTTCTTCTTATTAATAATTTTTCATTCACAAAGTTTTTTTTCTTTTGTTTTGCAACAATAGCACAAATTTTTCATATGATAATATGTGTACATTAACGCTCATAAGAGATATCAATATAGTTTTCTATTTAGAGTGAGATTATATCCAATATATTTTTTCTTCATTTCTCATTTTAATAGATTGTCTACCGTCAATTCAAATGTGACACATTGTATAAAAGTGTGCCCTTTACTAACAAATGGTAGGGTGATCTATCGAAAAAGAAAATTAAGTAAAATAGTATTAGAGGTAACCTAGATCCCTTCATGTGGGGTATGACAAAAAAGATTTTAGAAGTTATTGTGTTGAAAAAACTTAGATAGGGTGACCCACGGATTAAAAACCAAAAAAGAAAAAGAAAAAGAAAAGCTCTAATCAAATATTTTAAAAAAAAATGGCATATTTGGCCAAGAAAGTATTAATCAGATTTTTTTTTAAAATATGAAACTGTAGAGAGTCGAATTTCTTTCTAACTTAATACAAAAATATTTCAATCGGAAGCGAAACTCACGGAAACAACCATCACGTCGACATCAGTGTAGTTGAGTTGATGACGTTCTTTGGCATAAATGTAAAATTGTTCAATTAGAACTTTAACGTCACAAAAATGATTTCTCTGAATGTAAAAATAATGTTTCATACGTTACCCCTCTCCTAGCCGCCAGGAGCGTATGACAATTTGTCGAGAGATATAAAATTGAGAAGGTTTAGACCAAGATCCAGTCAGACCTTTTTGGAAAAAAAATTGATTAAAATAAAAATATTGGAATTGAAAATTC
The DNA here is from genome assembly GCA_951799425.1 of Ilex aquifolium. NCBI lineage: Eukaryota > Viridiplantae > Streptophyta > Magnoliopsida > Aquifoliales > Aquifoliaceae > Ilex > Ilex aquifolium. The sequence goes on along the minus strand of OX637397.1, from coordinate 14,818,540 downwards.
TAGTAGGACGGCAGAAGAAGGCAGCCATAGAAGACCAAAACAAAACTAATACCAGCCGACCATATAGCATAACATATGCAAATTTTAAATGACACTATCCCATCGGTATGTCGGTGATAAGATACTCGAAAATAATTGACTAATACTAATTTTGTTTATTTAAAATTACACTGAAAAATTGATAAAGAAATTTTCAAACGTGGTGATATTATATTAGTATTATCTATACAATTCACGGTATATACAATCTATCTCTTTTTTCCTTCCCTTGCACACCCCAACTCCCACCATTTGGGAAGCTAGGGAGAGGATATTGGAGGAGAGTTACAGAGATAAAACTGATTTTTTAGAAAAAAAATTTTAAAATGAGTGGTGGTTATATGAGAATTTACTTTTTTTAAAGAAAAATGGTGCAACTAAATTTGATTGAAGGGAAATAATTTTTTGAACGGGTTGCCCTCGTTTCGTATATCAGTTTTTTCGAATTTCTCGTACTGTTTTTTTTGTGAATTAAGCATCTCAAAGTCCTTTAATGGGCATAAAGAAATCGTCTTAGTTAGCACCGCGCCATGCCTTCTATCTCTACTGATAAAGGTTGACTTTGTCTCTAATATATTCGGTTTCGACCAAACAACTACTAAATTTTGTTATTGGACATTTTATCAATAAAATTCATCATTTTGTTAATAGATTAGCAGATTTTTTATTATCTCAGGTTCAAATGTCCGACAACGTAGTGACTCATCGTTTGGCTAAATATAGGTTCCATCTAAGAATTCCTATGTATAGAGGGAGGATGCACCAGCGTTCTTGTTACCTTTCAACTAAACTAATGTTTCGAATTCTTGGCTAATCGAATTATTACCCTTTTTTATTCAAAAAAAAAAGAGATAAATCCATGCTTTGACCACAAATGAGAAGAAATTCGGCCTTTCCAAGGAGATGAAAAGCTTGGACCATTCTCTGTGGCCTTCCTTTCTTGTATGGACCAGAGGAAATTTCAACTAGACCTCAATTATCTCCCATCAAAGGAAATATGTACTTAGCCACCAAATGTTTTATAGAAAGTATACATATTAACCTAAAAGTTTGAGCGATAGACTTTTACAAGAATATTTTCAAAAAAGTGTACCTCCCCACAAATTTTCCTTGTCTATAAATATAAGTCTCATACAAAATTGCTTAACAACTTCAATTAATCTAATGCAATAATGGATAAGATTAGACTAACTAAAAAAAGACAATTTAAAATGAAACAGACAATTTGATGCTGGCATGGTGGGCATATATCTGAACTCTAAGGGCCTGTTTGGTATGCGAGTTTGGGGGGGGGGGGGGGGTTTGGAACATGGTTTGGGGAACAAATCCCATCAAACCCATATTTGACAAATACATAGCTAGCCCAGGGTTTGAAACCTAGCCCGTTTTAAACCTGGAAATGAAACTCAAGTTCACGAGTTTCATGAAACCCGGTGTGGGGGGGGTGGGGGGGGGGGGGTTTCATATGTGGGTTAAAGGGTTGAACATCGAAATGACATTTATACCCCCATATATCTCATGTACGTAAACAAACATGGGTTTGAATTAAATTGATTAAGAGGTACAATAGTCATTTATATACAAATATATTATCATAATAGTTATATATCCGTGCGCATACCAAACATGGATATGAACGACATTAAATGTTAAATCCCATCTTTTGGTTTGAAAGGGTTTAGACAATCAATTCAAACCTCTCCCAAAAAACCAACCACACCGCCCCTAAACGACCAAACGTGGAAGCAAAAACATCATTATGTAATGTTACATCTTTTGATTCATTTTTGAATAAATAATGATATAACACCATCTTTGTGCACCACGTCTTTTACACCATCGATGTGGCACAATTATAGTCGTCAAATATTTAATAAATTCTGTAAGACCTACTAATATAACAGGCTATGTTGAAGTGATGCACAAAAGTGGTGTAAAAAGGCTGTGTGTGTAAGCATTTTTTTTTAAAGAACAACGCTATCCGATAACAATTAATTAAGGATCCGAAACAAATGTGAACTGAAGACATCGTTAGGAGGAAAATTGATTCACTTAATCGACCACGTTATCATTGGATTTTATGTATCTTTGGACCCACGTCTTGTTATTCCACCTTTGTTATTACTAGGTCAAGATACTGATATATTTCTATTAACGTATTAAATTATTGAACAAACCAAAGTGATCGATGCTTCTATGGTTTCTGACACCTCATATTTTTCGAAATGACGACCTAGTTAGAAAAAAAAAATTTAAAATTTTCCCCTTAATATAATTTTCGGTTATCAACAAGTACAAGTAGAACGAGGTACCTTACAAAATTTTAATATCTTTTTGGTTTAAAATATAATTTTTTTGGGGTCGAGTTGACAAAAAGAAGAAGTTAAGACTACTCATAATATCTTTAAATATCACGTAGCTAATTGCAGGGGACTCTTTCACACCTATGTCGAACCGAAGTTGAGATCTCACTGCGTGCTCTAAATGTTGAAAAATAAGTTTAGTTCCAACAAACTGTCGTAACTATAGAGACTCGAATCCAAACATTGAGCGAAAAAATTCGAAACTAAAGTGATGGTACCCAAATGGGTGGATTGAGATTAAAATTAGTAATATGTCTTTACATCAAATCAAATCAAATACTTTATTGAAAGAAGGGTAATATTATCAAAAGTGATATTTGATTTAACATCACATTTCGGTGCCTGCATATTTTTTTTTATTTCTATCCAACATTCTTAAACACAGGATAGAATAAATATATATTATATTAACGAATATTTCATGCAATCTAATATTGAATAAAATATATTCAAAATATACATATCTCTTCTTGTATGTGTTCATAAAAAATAAAAATAAAAATCCGTGGGATGCACGAAATTTGTTATTTTTTCCTACTGTTATCTTACCACCAAATCCTCCCTAAACCTAATATTATTAAACAATTACCTATTAATTTATTTAAATAAATGTTCATTTTAAATTTTAAATAAATAAGAAAATTAATTGAAATTTTAAATTTTAAGTATTTTTAAAAAGTGGTGGGATTACAAATGATACATAAAATAATTTGATTGGAGTGAGCTAATAAATTATTTTAAAACTACAATAATTAAACATTTGGGAAGAGAAGTCTTCTCAAGGCCTCTACACCCTAATTTAATTGTTTTATATATATAGTTAAATTAATCCAAACCTATTTCAAAAATTCAGTTGGGTTAATTGCACTAGATGTCCCCAAAGTATGGGGTCTGTCTCATTTTAGTTCTCAATGTTTCAATTGCATCATTTTAGTCCCTGAAGTATTGAATATGTTTCTATATGATCCTTCAAGCAGATAACATCCAGATTGCTAACGATTTTTTATCATAAATTTGTCACGTAATAGCTAAATATGGACAAAAAATAATTTTGATAGCTCTTAAACAAAATTTGGGTAGCTCTTGACCAAAAAATGTGTAATATTGGTAGTTTTTGACTAAAATTTGGATAACTCATGATCAAAACTGTGTTAACCAAAATTTGAGTAAAAATTTTGTCAAGAGTTATCTAAATTATTTTTTTGTCCATATTTAAGTATCATTTGACAATTTTATAATAAAAAATCGTTAACAATCTGGACACTGTCTACTTGGGGTATCATATAAAAACATATTCAATACTTCAGGGACCAAAATGATGCAATTGAAACATTGGGGACCAAAATGAGACAAATTTCATACTTTAGGGACCTCCACTGTAATTAACCCAATTCAGTTATATGGGTTTAAATCAATCTTACCAAAGCGATTCAATTTTAAATAGTAAAACTTACCAAACTGTCCCTAAGACTTCTCGACACACGTTTTATACTCACCTGGGATGCAACATGGCTATTTGTGATTGATGCCAGGTGGCACTGAATTAATGAGATCTACTCCAATACACATTTTCTCTATTTTTTTTCTCGGCTAATCACCTATCATGAATTTAAGAACTCGTAGTATATAAGTGAGTCCCTCATTAATATATGGTAGATAATTTGCCAAGAAAAAAATAAAAAAAAAATGTGTATCGAAGGTGATTCAGATCCAAATTAATGTTGTTGTCAGAGATGCTGATTTTGAATTTATTTATATAATGCATATCAGAATGGGAACACAAAGACATGAAGAATAAGTCAAAGGTTCTTTTTTTGTCAAAATGAAAAAAGGACAGACGCAATGCTTATGTATGATTTTTGTCATTTCCCTTTAATTACCATTATGCCATCATTTAAATTGGATTGAAAATGGAATTGCCATGTGCTAAAATCAAAAACAAAAAAAGACGAAGAAGATTATTCTTGGCGGTGTAAGCTTCGTCAACCAAAAAAATATAAAAATAAAGTCCCAATGTGGTGCGGGTTTGACTTGAATTCGGATTTAATTCTCAAATTATATTGTTCGGGTTTCATTTGAAGTTGAATTTTGATCGAGTTGTATTCAAATTTAATTCTTGGATTATATAATAAACAATAAAAAAATTAAACTGAAATTCACTATTTCATGCGTGGTTCGGGTTAAATTCCGAGAGAATTGTTTGACGTTAAATCGAGCTATAATTTTTTTTCAAAAAAAATTCCAAACCCAATGCATATACTAAATGCTTTGTTTGGTAAGAATGATGAAAAGTAGGAGAGATACACTCTCTATCCTTTAAGGAATGAAATTAAGAATGATATATTTTCCTTCATTTGTGTTTGGTTGGATAGATGAAAAATAAAAATGATTAATTTTTTTTTGTGCTTAATAAGATAGAAAAAATATTTTTTTTATTTTTTAAATTTTTAAAAAAAAAAGTATAAATACATATTTTGTCATTATATTTATATATGAAATTAATGTATACATAATATATTTATATATCAAATGATATATAGACAAATAAGATACATTTCAACACAAATAATTAATTTTCCATCCATTTTCCTTCTAATTTTGGAGGGATTGATTTTGGTGAGTTGGAAAGAAAGCTAATCCATCAACTTTTCCATCATTTCTTATCAAACATGATGTTTTATCTATCCTTCCAACTTGTTATCCTTTCAACTTTTCATTATTCCATTTTTCCACCGTACCAAACGGAAAAAACTTTTATATCCAAGTTCTAAATATATCAATTTGCGTTCAGATTAGATTCTCATTACCCGTTGAAGGTGCATTCCTATTGTCCACGATTAGATTCAAAACTGGAAACAAATTTTTATGCTCTTTTCTACGTGGGCACTCTTAATGCCATGATGGGGCACGATGACAACCATAAATAGATCATTTTGATTCGAATTCAATTAAAAATATGTATATATTAGCAATAATTTTGTGTCTCATTTGTATTTTAAATAATAATTTAATTTTTTTAATTATATAATTTAAAACTAAAATGAAGAAAAAGGTAGGATTGGATTGCGGGGATAGTTTGATATTGAGAAGTGTGTTTATTAAGTTGTCTGATATTGGAAAGTGTGCAGAGAAATTTGATATTTTTGGGCAAAAAAAAAAAATTTAGGATGAATTTTGTACCATTGGATCAAAATAGATGAAGATTGAATTATTCTTGACCGTAGTTTTGCTTTTATAAATTAAGAATTCAACTTTATAACTGTAATATTAGATAGATTTTATATAAATATTAAAAAAATTAAATGTTTGTTTGAGTAAATTTAGATGTAATTTATTAAAATTTAATTAAATTAAGTTATTTGGATCAATGGGCCTTTGGTCCAATGGTACTCCTTGTCTTGTGAAGACTTTGCTGTCTTGAGGTCAAGGGTTCAAGCCCTCTTCCCCCCTCCCCCTCCCCCTCCCCCTCCCCCTCCCAAAAAAAAAAAAAAAAAAGTTATTTGGATCAGGATTAGATAGTTAACAAATTTGAATATGAACCACAACAATAAAATTCGTCAAATAAGCGAATTCAGATCAAAATTTTAAAAATCTTACTCAGGTTTAGATAAATTAAAATCCGATCCGTTGACAAGTTTAGACACAATGCTCATTTTGAGCATGATTAAAATATTTGTCCAAATATAATATCAAAAAAAATAAAAATTTGTTGTCTTAAATTTATTTTTAACTTTTTACAAATTAAAGTAAGACAAAGATAAAATTTTTTATTATTGTGATCAATAATCTATAATATAAAACAAGGTAAACTTCAATAAGTTCATCTGACGGTTTCAAATAGACTCATCCAACGACCACCAACATTTCTCTTAAAACTATTCACATTACACCATGCCTTTAGGCACGGGTTACCCTTAATTACAAATAAATCGAGACAATATCAAAATTTTTGGCACGAAATCAAAATGATAAGACTGTGTTATCGTTAAAAAAATTTCCAAAATGAGGATCAAGGCGAAGGCTTTTTTATTTTTTGGTGAAATGGAAAGGGCAAACGCAATGCTTATGTATGATTTCTGTCAGTTTCCAATTTAGATTAGGTTGAAAAAAAGGAATTACCATGTGCTAAAAATAAAAAAAAATTGACTTTTTTATTTTGTGTAAATCACTGCCAACCCAAAACCATAAGCATGTGCCATTTCCCCACCCAACATAAATAGTTGCCTTGACTTATTACATTTTTCACAATTTTTTATTCCCCACCCAACTTGGCGTCTCTGGTGAGCTTCATAAAAAAAAAAAAATAATAAAAAAAAATAAAAAGACAAGAGAGAGAAATACACCATCTCACTTTTTCTCTGTAAGCTTCACAAAACTAATTAGGGTCTGTTTGAAAACGTTTTTGTTTTTTATTTTTCGTTTATGTTTTAAATTTTAGTGAAAATCGGGAATAAAAATGTACCCTTACCGTTTCTAGTATTTTTTTTAGTGAAAACACTTTGAAAACAAGCCTCAATTATTGAAACGGAAACAAAGTTGTTTTTAAAAACGACCCAAAGTAAAAACGGGAAGAGGTGCATCTCCCATTTTATGAGGTTCAAGCAATGAACCCCAACATTTGGTCAAAAAAATAAAATAAATTTGATTACTATTCAATGAAAAATGATCTGTATGTATTTTAATACTATATATGTAATGATATACTTATAAACGTGCATATGTATGCCAATATATGTATAGGTAAGATGGGAGAAGAGAAGAAATTTGATTAAGAAAGTTTAAAAAAATGAAAAAGTAAAATAACTGATGAAATGAATAATCGTAAGTTTTAATTGAAGTAGGTTTTGAAATAAGCTTCAACAAAAAAGGTTGATCTAAGTTTAAATTATAGTCCAAGGGGGAATATAAGATATATTTAAATTTTTATGGGAACAAAAAGCCATTTATTGGCTAAAACTCGCAAATAGATATGTTAATATATCAAATTTGGATTGAATTTACCAATTTGAACCCGAATTCAATTTTAAGTCTCCCATGGAATTCAATCTAATTAAGTCTCCCATCCATATTTCAATTAAAATAAAAAAAATTAATCCAATTTAAAATAACTCAATTTAGTCCATTTTTAACAAATTACGCCAAAATTTCAGAATAATTTCCCCAAATAATTGTTTAATTTTTAATTGGATCACAATCAATTGAATAACAGTATATTAACATCTAAATCAATGAAACATAAATTAGGTATAAATTATTAATTTACTGGGGGTAATTCGTGTTGAATAGTATGGTGCAATGTAAATGATTTTGAGAAGGATGTTGATGGCCGTTGGATGAATCTATTTAAAATCGTTTGATGGGTTTATTAAAACTTGTCATGTTTTATATTATAGATACTTAATTTATTAGAATTCGAATTAAAATTCAATTCATAGCTTATTCAAAACTTTGTTTTTCTTTTTTTAATTTTTCCCGGCGAGTGGCTATTGAAACTGTTGAAGACGATTTTTATAGAGGGCAATGGCCTCCATCATGATGACAAGAGGGTGATATCACCTTATCATTGGTCCAACGACGAAAAATGGGTCCATGTGGTCCCGACTCCAAATTTGTTCACACGCCTCCGATTAGCTTCCCTGTGTCAGACCTCAACCAACCCCCCTTTCCACTATTCCTCTGTCCACATTGGTCTCCAGCCCCCCCCCCACACAAACATATGTAGCTATATATATATAGAGGAAGTTAGAAGAGACAGATATATTCAAAGATACAGAACAAGGAAGAAGCTTATATGAGAGCCATATTTCACCAGTCACTTTGCTATCTGAGCCTAACGACCAAAGCCAAAACAACCAAAAACTTTGGCCCTTCATTTATTAGAAAAGTTATGTCTACATCTGATCAATACTCTAGTTTTAACACACCCAGATTGCCAATCAAGAAAGTCTTGGCCAAGCCTCAACGCGAGGGTGATGGTGCTGTGGTTAGGAGGAGTATTGGAAGGTATTGCCTGATGGGTTTCTTGTTTTCTTGGATTATCTCTCCTCTGGTTTTGAAATTTTGGTGACTTTTCTTTGCATTTTCTTTATTTGGATTCATGGTTTCTTGATTTTGGACTAAAACATCATCTGGGTATTGATCATTTATGTCGGTTATTTTCAATTTTGATTTGGAAATAGAACACTTGTTATTTGGAGATTTTGTCTTCATGATAGTGTAGCTCTTATGCCTCTTTCCCATATTCATGGGTTGTTGTTTTTATTGATTGTTTGTGGGTTTTTTTTGTTGGGTACTTTAATTTTTAGGTCTGAATTGAAGAATTTGGATCCTTTCCTCATGCTGGATGAATTTTCAGGTGCATTATGATGATATTCCAATGCTTGCTCTCTTAATTAGTGTTGAAATAAACTTGGTAATAAATCTTTCCTCTGTTTGATCCTGCAGTTACACCTCCTGCTGGATTTCCAGACCATCCACACAGAGGTTTGATTTGATTATTAGATTTCTAGTTTATTTTAATGTTGTTCTTCAGATTAGAAACATCTTTTATTTTTGCTTATTGACTTGGATTGTGGTTTGCTTTTATTTTTTAACAGGTTTTGAGACTGTTACATACATGTTGCAGGTACATTTGTTTAGTTCAATACTAATAAAAAATTTGATTCTGAATATTGAGGAGTTAAGATTGTTAGAACTAAACTTGGATGTTGTTTGTTTTAGGGAGCATTTACTCATCAAGATTTTGCAGGCCACAAGGGCACAATTCAAACCGGTGACGTTCAGGTAGCAGATAATGATGGCTAAAACATTCCTTTGATTAGATTAATTATCATAATAAAAAACAAACATCCACAAATTATCTGTCTCAATTTGTAATCATTTATGGATTTGTGCAGTGGATGACAGCAGGAAGAGGTATAATACATTCAGAAATGCCAGTAGGAGAGGGTGCACAAAAGGGTCTGCAACTATGGATCAATCTTTCCTCCAAGGACAAAATGTAAGAAACTATGTTACTGCTTCATCTTTTGTTCCACTGTTAACCAAGTATTTTTGATTCTGTGATTGGCATTTTTTCATGAATTTCTGAAATAATTTTTTATCAATTACATAATTATCGATTATCCGAATTAATCTCGGCGACTTATATATCTGATTGACAAAGTATTCCTAATAGCTACTGAATGGTAAATTTGAATTCAAGGATTAGACTATGACCTTTTATGAACTTACTTCCCACACTACCGTTATTTTCAACATATTTTCTAAATTACAAATTTTTTTTTTCACAAAGGTGTGGGTTTGACCCACACTTTTAATGTGAAATCATCTTTGAAATACACATTTTTTCATAGAAAGTGTCTTATTTATTTATGAGGGTTGAAAAGTATATTTGCAAAAGCGCTTTTACATTGAAAGATGTGCTTTCAGATTAGAATCATAGACTGAAAAATAAGTTAAACAGGAATAGCAAACTGGGAAATGAGTTGCAAAATCACAGTAATCTAGTAAAAAAACTTGGTATTTTTGTCACAATTTCATAACTATAAATGACTAGAACAAATCTTCAAAACTGCAGGATTGAGCCCCGGTACCAAGAATTGCTTAGTGAGGAGATCAAAAGAGCAGAACAAGATGGTGTTGAAGTAAGAGTCATAGCAGGAGAATCAATGGGTGTCCAATCTCCAGTTTACACTCGAACTCCCACAATGTACCTTGATTTCACTCTCAAACCGAGTGCACAATTGCACCAACCCATCCCAGAACCATGGAATGCCTTCGTGTATATAATCGAAGGTGAAGGCTTGTTCGGCTCGTTAGGCTCGTCACCTGTACCGGCCCACCATGTCTTGGTGCTGGGGCCCGGAGACGGGCTTAGTGTTTGGAACAAGTCATCCAAGCCGTTGAGATTTGTGTTGATTGGTGGACAGCCGTTGAATGAACCGGTTGTTCAGTATGGGCCTTTTGTGATGAACACACAAGCTGAAATTGATCAAACTATTGAAGACTATCATTACTTCAAGAATGGGTTTGAAATGGCTAAGTATTGGAAGTCTCAATCTGTGGGTTAAAGCTTCGAGAAGCACGAGGTTTTTATCTTTTTATCGTCTTTTTATAACTTTATTTCATCTTTATCTTTATTTAAAACTTGTATCTCAAATTTATCGTTATTTACTTAAAAGCGTGGTTTGAACATACGTTTCTTGTATAAAAGTATATTTTACAAATTCGCTTTTATACATAAACTACGCATTTATGAAAATGACGATAGATTGAAAAATAAGTTTTAAATAACGATAAAAATGAAATAAAGATATGAAAAATGATAATTTAGTGTTTGGTTCATGAAAGCATGTTCCAACCTCCAAAGAAAAAGCTAAGAAGAAATAAAGGCTACCATCTTTATGTATCACTTTCTGTCCCTATCTACATCCAAAATAGAGCAATCAATTAGATGCTCAAGGGATGAGAGAGAAAAAGCTTCTAGAAGGCTAAAAATGTAGATTTCTTACTGATGTGAGAGAAAAAGCTTCTAGAAGCCTTAAAAATGTATTATTTTACTAAAAATCATGATGGGTCAGCTTACATCATGGTGGATATTTCTTTGAAGTGATTGTGTTTTGGTGTTTTTTTTTCTTTGTTTTGGTGGTAGTTAATGATTTAGAAGTTGATTATTTCTGGGGTCACTTAAAGTTGTCTTTTTGATTGTAATATCTTCTTTTGGGCATTTGATTGAATGGGAAATGGTGGTGGGGTTGACCTTTTTCTTGTGAGTTGGGTAGTTAATTACGCACAGTTGACACTCCACCTAGAGTGTAATTGCTAGAACCACTTAGCTAAGTGATACGATTCGTCACCACGATGAGTTTAAACATAACACAATTTATTAATATTTAAAATAAATAAATTAGATTTGTATCAGATATAAATAATTTAAACACGACAAACCTATGAAGCACGGATATTTCGTCAATGTTGACGTACCCTTATCAGATACGATACGCGTCGGATACTCGATGATACGTATCGTATACGCATCATTCGTATCCGATAATTAATAAAATATGTGGATACTTCACGAATACTTCTAAACATGGAGCAAGATGTACAATTTTCAATTTTAAGCTATACCCCTTCTTTGGAGTTCACATACAATACAAAACATCAACAAATTTTCATCTGATTTTGAAGACACGAGTGTTTTTTAAGTATTATCTATTATTACATGTTAATAGAGTATACAAAAAATGAGTCACTTACACTATACTTTTAAAAATAAATACTTGTAAAATCAACTAGTTAAATGTGGTTATGATTCCTTCAATTGGTCATGCTCATTTTATGAACATATCATAATAAGACGATATTACATCCTTTTTAATGGTAAAAATTCCTAATTTTACTTACTAATGTTAAAGAATTATTGAAAAATTGTAATTTCTAAGTCGCTAAATAATAGTAAAATATAAAATATATTTTATTATAGACGTATCCTGACCGTACCTGTATCCTGTTTTTTTAAGTTTTTTCATATCGACGTATCCGTATCGTATCGTACCCATGTCACGTATCCGTATCCGTGCTTCCTAGCGACAAACCCATTTAACTAATTTTATACAACAAATTTGATTGATTTTCTTTCTTTTTTTATTGTTGTATCGAAGGAATTGTAACAGAGGAACATAGTTTTTTTATTTTGATTTTAATAGGATATGGATCAAGTAAGTTTTTTAACTTATGAAACCCTATGTTTGTCGGGTGAGTTTGGTCAAGAGAGGAAAAAAAATATATAATTTCAAAATTTTGAACCATAATTTATTAAAATTAATTTATTTGATATAATAAGAACTCGAAACGATACAAATCGAACAAGATAGACATTGGAAAGGTTGAATAATGTGGCACAACAGGGTTAAATAATGCGGCACTTTGAAGATTTGGTAATGAATAAGATGTTGAGGAGACAGAGATGAACGTGGTCACATCACACCCACCATGATCTTTTCTTTGGTTTTAAGGCAGGCCACGAGTGCAGTTTTTCTTTATCTGTGTTAACGTGGCCTTGTGGTGGAGAAAGATATTCAATGTAATGGTTAGACAATGATAATTACCATTATTACGTAATATAATTAATTAATTATGAATAATCGTGTAAAATTAGTGAATTATATATATATTTTTTTTTGAAATGGATAAATTTATTCTTGATCTAAAGCCAACAATTCAATAATAAAAGGAGGAGGGGATACACCCCAAATTCCTCGACCAGACATTGAACCAGCTGCTCGTGCAAGAGCATGGGCTACATGGTTCGCTGATCGTCGCGCAAAAGTAAACCTACAATTGCCTAAATCCATGGCTTGGATTTTACAATCATCTATGACTAGACCAAAATATGATAAGTCACTATATGACCCATTTAGCGCATATACTACCAACTGGGCATCAAGCTCTATTATAATATCCTGTAGCTGCATATCCTTCAGCCAACTTAAAGCTTCCCTGCAGCTTAGTGCTTCCGCCAAAGCAGGTTCCACTCTTCCTGGGATTACACCATTACGTGCAGCGACCAGATTGCCGTGCTCATCCCTCACCACACATCCATAGCCCATAAGTTCCTCCCTTTCAAAAATAGCTGCGTCTACATTACACTTTAGCTTTCCTGCTTCTGGTTTCAACCATCTATAAGAGAGACTGCATTGACTTTGATTAGCCTCAACCATACAAAGAACTTGCCGTGCACTCCTCCATTGTTCCAAGAAAGACATGGAACCAGCAACTACCTGACTGGATGTTTTGCTCCGCCCATTCCACACTTTATCATTTCGGTTAGACCAAATTCCCCAAATAATCGAAGCTGCCATTCCAGCCTCTTCTTTACTCCTTGTCTGAAGAAATGTGAGGAACCAACTAGCAAAATCATTTGCTCTCCATTCACATTCACCAACTGGGGAGACCGACCATACACGACGCGCAAAACTACACTTCACAAAAACATGCAAAACATCCTCTACCTCACCATTACAGGTCGGGCATACCTCCGCCACATCAATCCGCTTCGATTTCAAAGCAAACAGAGTAGGAATGCAATTCATACATGCTCTCCATATCAAGTTCTTTACCTTAGCTGGAACCTCCAAACCCCAAATTTTCTGCCACAGTACCGTGCTTGAAAATGGAAGGGATACATTTGAATCGGCCAGCAATGAACGATAGCCACTCTTGACAGTGTACACTCCTCTCTTCTCCCATGTCCACAACCAGTTATCTTGACGACTTCTTGCACTCAAAGGAATGTCCAAAATCAGCCTTCTATCACGTGGAGAGAATAACTCATTTAATATATCCATGTCCCATCTGTAATCACCCATACAACGTAGAGATTGTACCGTAGCACCCTCTAATCCCTGAGGAGCCGGTGACTCCACATATGGGTTTTCTACATTTGGAAGCCACGGGTCCCCCCATACTCTTACTTGCGACCCCGAGCCAATTCGCCACCGAGAGCCTCTCCGCAGCATGTCTTGAGTTGCCCGTATACTCCTCCAAATATAGCTTGGATTTGTCCCCAGCTGTGCCTCCAGGAAAGAGCAGTGAGGAAAGTACCTGGCCTTAAATACCCTCGATGCTAATGAATTTGGAGAAGTCATGAGTCGCCAACCTTGCTTCCCTAGCATTGCAAGATTAAATTTATGCAGCTTTCTAAATCCCATACCACCCTTTGTTTTATGAACACAAAGTCTCTCCCAAGACATCCAATTGATTCCCCGTTCATTGGCTCGTTTTTTACCCCACCAAAATGAGTTCATCATTCGCTCCAATTCTTGACAAAGACCTAGCGGGATTAAGAACACACCCATCACATAAGACGGCACCGCTTGGACAACAGTCTTGAGCAACACCTCCTTGCCAGCCCTCGACAACATCTTCCTTTTCCATCCCTGCATCCGTTGCCACACCTTATCTTTAATGTAAGAAAACACAGCAGATTTGTTTCTACCTATGAGCGAAGGAAGACCCAAATATTTCCCGTGATCATTAGTACATTCCACACCCAAGAACATGCATATGTCCGCTATTTCTCCAGGAGCCATATTAGCACTAAAAGAGATTGATGATTTTTGGAAGTTGATCATTTGGCCAGATGCTTGCTCGTACAGCCTCAAACACTCCTTAATGCGCTGGCACTCTTGCATGTTAGCCCTGAAAAATAAGAAGCTATCATCTGCAAAAAACAAGTGAGAAATCTCAGGAGCTGTCCGCGCCACTCGACAACCATGAATCAGCCCCTTCGTGCAATAATCACTCAATAACACAGAAAGGCCTTCAGCACATATCATAAACAAGTATGGTGAAAGGGGATCTCCTTGTCTAAGCCCACGCTCCGGACATATAGGCCCCAACTCCCTCCCTTCTTGAACCACCATATACTCCACCGAGGAGACACACATCATAACTAACGCTACAAATTGATCATTAAACCCAAGCCGAATCATCATACTATGGAGAAATTCCCACTCAATTCTATCATAAGCTTTGGACATATCTATTTTCAAAGCCGCCAAACCCTTTTTCCCTTGTTTCTTTCGCTTCAAGAAATGCCCTATCTCAAAGGCCACCATTACATTATCAGTTATCAATCTGCCAGACACAAAGGCACTCTGTGACTCTGAGATAATAGTAGGCAGAACACATTTAAGCCTGTTAGCAATAGCCTTGGCCATGATTTTGTACAACACATTGCACAAAGCAATAGGACGTAAATCTGTCATCTTCACCGGGTTTTTGGTCTTTGGAATGAGCACTATGGAAGTTGAATTTAGCCCCGTAGGCAATATCTTATTGTTCAAAAAGTTTAGGCAAGAAAACGTAACATCGTCTCCCACAATGTCCCAAAAGTATTGATAGAAGCCAGGATTCATCCCATCAGGCCCTGGTGCCTTGTCCGGATGCATCGAAAACACTGCTTCTTTGATTTCCCATGGCTCGAATGGTCGAACCAGACTTAGATTCTGCTCCTCTGAAACACGGCAGTTAACTTTGGAAAATATTTCATCACCTACACATCCCCGAGACGTGAATAACTCTCGGAAATAATCAACAATATGATCCTGTAAACCATCATTCCATGAAAGCCATCGCCCTGTATCATCTTTCAGCTTTTTGATTAAGTTCTTCTTTCGTTGGGCAGAGGCATGTTGATGGAAGAACTTCGTATTTGCATCACCCGACTGTAGCCAGTATACTTTAGCCCGTTGCTTCCAATATATTTCTTGTTGCTGTAGTAACACGCCTAGTTTCTTGGTTGCCATCTCAAACCGCCGCAAAGATTCTTCATCTCGCTTACCTCTTAACCGTCGTAGCTCGCGTCTGCATGTTGAGATTCGGGATTGGAATTGTTTCCTGATACCTTCCCCCCAAACATGCAAATCAGCTCCACATCTTGCTATCTTTTCTTGAATGTGACCTGTCACACCACTACCCCAACTCGCGGCCACCAAGGATTTACACTCCTTCTCTCGAATCCAAGCATTCTCAAACCGGAACCTCCTCTTACGATCTTCACGGCACTGTAAAAAATCCAGAAATAGAGCAGAGTGATCTGACGTGGGGGCTTCTAAATTTGAGATTACAGCATTCTCAAATAAAGAAAGCCACCTTTGGGTCACCAGTGCTCTATCTAACCTCTCCTCCACCCACCTATCCGACCCCCGACTACGTTCCCAGGTGAATTGATGACCTTGCATGCCCAAGTCCTGCAGCCCGCAGTCCACTACCGCTTCCCTAAAGCCTTGGATAAGGTAGTTAGGATGTCTCAAACGGCCTTTCTTCTCTGACTGACATAGTAAATCATTAAAGTCTCCTATGCAACACCAAGGAAGATTGGAACCACTACTCAACTTCCTTAGCAGCTCCCACGATTCCTTCCGCCTATTACGCTCAGGATGTCCATAAAAGCCAGTCAAACGCCATACAACCATGTCCGGAATAGTCACACAAACATCAATATGATTCTTTGAGAAACTGAGTAAATTCACCCATGGTTTCTCTCTCCACAACAGGACCAAACCCCCACCTCCTCTGATACTGTCTACCACAAACATACCCTCAAAGTGCAATAACAATTTCACCTTCTCAATCTGGACTCTACTAACTTTCACCTCCATAAGAAACACTAATTTAGGCTTTTTTGTGGACACTAGGTCCACCAATTCCTGAACTGTCTGTGGATTGCCCAACCCACGACAGTTCCAACTTAACGTACTCATTGGGCCTGGCGGGCCTGACCTGCAGAGCCCGCCAATTCTACGTTTTTTGAGCCTTCCAACACACTACTTGGGCTTGAGCTATCCAACCCCTCCATGGTTTCCGTGATTGCCATCTGATTCTCTTCCATGCGACGCCTCTTAAGATTAGTAACAATAATTCCTTCTACACCTGGCGCTGTCAAAGCATTTTGCTGACCTGGCAATTCACCACTATCAACATTGATTGACGATTGCCTCATAATCCGCCCCTCATGATTCTCCACAGAGGAAATATTGCATGATCCATGCAAATCACCTATAACCATGGTATCTCCATCAATCTCGGGATTTGAGGATTTGGCTGCAACTTTCTCGGGACCAACTCCCATGCTTTTCGCCCTTGCCATATCCACGATCATCTCCTCCATTGCCGGAGTATCACCGTAAGCTACTACCGGAGCTAAGGAATTAGTGAATTATATTAAATTGAATAACAACCAATAATTTCTAGGGTGAATTGTACTTTGCACTTAAAAAGATTTAAAAATTTTCACTCTACATTCTTAAAGATAAATTTTTTTATATTACACTCTTAATGTATCAAAAGTGTCAGAATGTGGTCTTTTTGTTAAATTTCGTTATTTTTTTGGTCAAAAATTACCCCATTGAGACTAACAGAAAAAATAACGAAATCTAACAGAAAGACCACATTGCAATAGTTTTGATACATTAAAGATGTTATGTGGGAAATTTAATCTTTGAGAGTATAAAATGAAATTTTTTAAATCTTTTAAGGTGCAAAGTGCGATTCTCCCTTATTTTTACATTCAAAATTATTATGTAGGATATGTGCTGTGGAAATGTAAGGCCGTTTTGGAGCAAATCTGGGGTATCCTTGGGGGAATTAATGACCAGATTTATTATAGGGTTAATTGCATTGGAGGTCCCAAAAATATGGGGTTTGTCTTATTTTGGTCTCCAATATTTCAATTGCATCATTTTGGTCCCTAAAATATTAAATATGTTTATATATGATCCTTCAAGCAGACAACATCCAGGTTGCTAGCGATTTTTTTATTATTAACTTTTTACGTAATATCTAAATATGGACAAAAAATAATTTTGATAGCTCTTAAATAATTTAGTTAGCTCTTAACAAAAAATGTGTAATATGAATAACTTTTGACCAAAATTTAGATAGCTCATTATCAAAACTGTATAATTTGGGTAGTTAATTAATCAAAATTTGAGTAAAAATTTGGTCAAAAATTATCTAAATTATTTTTTTGTCCAGATTTAAGTATCACGTGGCAAGTTTATGATAAAAAATCGTTAGCAATCTGGACGCTATCAGCTTGAAGGACTATATAGAAACATATTCAATATTTCAAGGACTAAAATGATACAATTGAAACATTAGAGACTAAAATGAGATAAACCTCATACTTTGGGGACCTCCAATGCAATTAATCCTTTATCATATTTTCAGGGAGGCTAATAGCAATAGGTTAGCTGACTTCTTGGCATCTCATGCAGTTAGGAGGAGGTCATCTACTGATTTTACTAATGCTGTTCTGCCTTTTGAGGGGAAGTTGGTGTTGCTTCAGGATCAGTTCATGTTACCGGTGCTAAGGACGAAGAAGTCCTTGATCCTTGGAGGGGTTTAAGTCTGCTCTTGAAGACTTTGAAGCTGGAGGTATGCTCCTGGGTTGCTGTCAGATGCTGGATTGATAGAGGGCTGTGTTTGTTTGTAAGGGTTGTGTTCAGGGGAATAATGCGGCTGTTTTTTTTGGACATTTTGAAGGATTAAAGTCAAAATGTTTCTTAAATTGCACCTGATTGATAAAGGATAAGTTTTCTTGTCTTATCTTGTTTAATGTCGAGTTCAATTGATGGACAACTTGTTACGTTTCAATGGAGTTAAGTTATGCCTAAAATAAATTAAAATTAATCATAAAATGCTAAGATAAAATCCCAAATAACATTGAATTATACTTTTATCTTTATTTTATAATTACTTTTGATGCGATATTAAAAAAAAATAATTTTTTGATATTTTTGTGTTACCATTGTCAAAAAGTTAATAAGAAACAAAACATTGACCCGCGGTGGCCTTCAAGATCACTTCAATTCTACATGAGCATATATAACCTTCTAATGGTTTATGTTCCTATTAGGCTTGGTAAAATGTAACACGTTCCAATTACTCGACACAAATCGACACGAATTTAGCAGGTTTGAGTTCTACTTTAATGGGTTCGGGAAACAAACGGGTGAACCCGTTAAATTTGTCTGTTACATGGGTCATGTTCGAGTAAAGTATATTAATCCATTTACCTGTTTAAATATTAGGCATACATAAAAATTGGGCTTAGATGTAGGACCTGTTCAATTTCCCAGCCCATCAGAACAAGAATGATAATGTCAAATAAAAAAGATAGTCGAAACTTGGACAACACATGAGACACTGTCTGTGATTTTACAATGACGCATGTATAGTTTTTAAAACTAAATACATATAATGAAAGGAACCCATAAAGTTGAAGATAAAAAAACACAATAAACAATTCAAACCCTTCACTTATTTGATGGGTTACACGGTTCGTGTCGTGTAATCCGTCGAATAAGTGGATCGTGTAATCCGTCGAATAAGTGGATCGTGTTTGGCTCTTGATATGGTAATCTAATTAATTATAGCTGTTGAATTGAAATGAGCACCATTCAACCTTGAAACTTTGATCAAAAAAAAAAAAAAACTTGAAACTTATAATTAATGTAATAACGGCAATGAATTAGATCTTTATAACATTGCTCTACCAAAAAAACAATTGAGAGATTCTTCTATTATATTTTCTCTTCAAAAATTTTTTTTTTGTCAAATCATTTACCATGTATTTAAGCAAAACTAATTGTATACAAGTGAAATTCCTTACTCATTAATGATGGGTGAATTGCAAAAAAAATAAAAAAGAATTGAAGAAAAAAAAGTAGAGTAGTGCTATGCATCCTAAATAGTGCAATGTCACATCATTTTGGATCCACTTTTTGATAAATTGTTTGAGATGCATACCATTATACAAAAGTATTTGAGAGATGAAAATAATTATTTGGAATTAATTTGAGAACTTACTCAATTACAATTATTAGATTAAAAGTAAATGAGAATTCACAGCTAATTTAATTCCAAGAAGTGAATCAGCTAACTTGATGCAGTGATAAATCTGGGCATCAGATTTCCCCAGAATTAATGGTCACAAACCCACAATTATTTTCAATGTAAGACGTGTTTGCAACGCACGTTTTTTATTTATTTATTTATAAATAATTAACAAAAGCATATTTGTATAAACATGATGTTATAGAAAGGGCTGTATTTCGAAAGATAAGTTAAAAAGAAGGATAGATTGGAAAATAAGATAAAAAAAATTATTGGGTTTTTAGGATTCCATTCTTATGTCACGTGTCATCGTTTCGCGCTATTACAAATTTGGATGTAATTGTAAACACTAGCAAATATCGAAGAGGAAAATAAAGAAATATCTGAGAATGATGCCACACACACTGGCAAAATCTATGTTCAGTCAAAATTGAACGTGAAAAACCAACTACCAAAACAACTGAAAACTATCATTTACATAATTCCTCTGCAGAAACAAATCTTAAGGAAAAAAATAGTTCTCCTCTGCTGAATTTGAGACAAATTGCTTCATTATATACAAATAGGTTCCCTCCTTCTTTGGAGGGATACACTGATCTGATGAGGATCCATTCAGTTGCTTCAGATCAAACTCCGACTTTGATTTGCTTACCCTATTAGCAGTTCACAAGCATTATGTAGATTACTTGCAGCCACATGTACAACCCTCAAGGTCCTTTTTGAGATTCTGAAGGAAGATGGAGAAAATCATGTTAACAATGGACTAGACAAGACAAGAACAAAGGAAACGAAATAAGTAATAAGATCTAGCGAAGTGGACGAGAGGCTCCACAAAGAAAAAAATCTCTGTAAGTATGTACGAAGCAATTCCAAGATAGCATAGAAGAGGAAACACATAAAGAACTTACAAGGGTCAATATTTCAGATTCACTTGCAACAATGCATTCATGCAGCCTTGATACTTGCAAAAAAATTGGTTAAAAGATCAAAATGTTTTGAAGACAATATTTCATCTTGCTTTTCGACCCTAATCCATGCTACACTCCGTATCTAAACTTTATATTCCTTCCAAGTCTAGGTGATGTGGAATGCAACGGCATTGGATGAAGCTTAGATTGGAATATAAAGTTGGTTTATTTGAATAATTCGATTACCTTTGCTATTGAAATAACGATGAAGAATTGATAAACTCTCTTTCTTCTATCCCTTCTCTTTTATTACTAACTTATATTACTAAAACAGATGAGAAATGTGCGATATCAAAAGATGGTGTGCAAAAGTTATTCCTCTTTGATAAATTATAGTATTCCTATTTGATAAATTATATCCTTTCACAAAAGATGGTGTACAAAAGTTACTTTGCTATGGTATAACAGAAGTTTGAGCCATATCACAACCACATATTGAAAATTTTCTTCACATGTCTTGAGGCAATGTAGACCAATAACATAGGATGCATTTACCCACCTGAACCTGATTTTGAAGCCCTTTAATGTGTTGCACTGCTAGATCCAGCATGTCTGCATAGCTAGTTTGCTGCAAGGACACTTTCTTAGTAAAGCAGATCATATCTCTTATAATGTTTATTCGCGTTAACTATAATTTGAGCTTTGGAAATTTTATAATGATCATATTTACTCTAGGGCACTTTTCATATATCATGGGTTCTGTAGATCATTCTATATTAGAGCTGAATTTATTTTATGTTTAAGAATGAAACAAGGGTTCTATCAATTAAATAGTCACCCACCACATGTCTGAAATTGACATGAATGTTACATAAAGTTTGGGAGGATAACAGACTTTTTTTTTGTTTTAGTATTAAGTTTTAAGTAGAAATACATACTTCTCCCACCAGAAGATTACAGTTTCACTTCCGTTGTTTTAAAACGTGATCATAGTGAATTCATAGCGAATTCTTCATTTTCAACTTATCAAAGGAAAGAACCGTGAAGACATTGTTCATCAAGTCAAATTAGGTTAAAAAACCGTAGTGTGCAACAAACATTTTGTTTTGATACAATGTTCATCATTTCCCATTACTGAATTTTACAAACTAAAAGTTGAAGTAGAGTTTCATAAAACACTCAGAAAACTTGGTTATGCAATTTTCAATGTCTCAAGAGAGGTAGAAAAAAGCCAGAATCCCATGTTAGTTCAGTCAGCCTGTGTCACAGTGGTAATTTTGTAATTCCTTTAGTAGCTCCAGCCAAAAGTTGGAAATGTGCTGTTCCATGATCAAGTTAAGTGGCCGTGGCAACAAAGCACTTCAAAACTGGGGTGATGATTAGCCACAGGATTTAGAGCAATACTGAGCCAAGGTAACGAAACACTACAATAACATAATGTTGAAACAAGATGAAGAATTTTTTGGAATGGAAATGCTTCATAGTGACAGTTTTGCAGATGGTGCCCATTCTATACTCGACCATATCGACGGCTTATAAACCCTGCCTTCAGGGTGATAGGCCAGAATCAAAATCTTAGTTATGACGGGAAACCATTCCACACGTATGCTTTATGGGCAAATAAATAAAAAATGACATCTAGGGTGCAATTTTTCTTGCAACTCAATGAGAAAGAGTGGATTACCTTATCCATGTTAGGAACAAGGTCTTGTAGATTCTTGAGTTTCCCACTTATTCTGGTTCTTCTCTCCTATGTAAAAGTACCAGAGGATATTACCAGTAAGTCTTGGCATTCAATATACACACAACATATAAAATACAAGACAAGTTATTGTAAACGTAATGAACTAGCTTCATTTGTCTTCTAAGTACACCAGTCACACATTATCATCAATATGAGTTTGATCTCTGCCACATCTACCGTCTCTTGTAAGTTTGTGCAATCCAATTAGAGCAAGGATTTACACCAGAATTCAGGTAATTATGTTCCTACAGTATGCAGGTGATGTTTGTTACCCAACTGGTTAAGTCTTTGACTTGTTAGATGATCTTCCAAACTTATCACACAATCATGGTTCCATTAATCTCAAGAAGTATAGGGAAAAAAAAAACTTCAAGTGCAACAAGGTCTCACCATGTGCTCTGATACCTTATTGTATGAATGTGCTTTGCTGCTCAAAACATTTCTAGGGATGTACTACACCTAATGAAGAACAAAAGACTTAACTAACTTTTGAAACACATGGATACACAGAAAACTCGTGAGTTGCCTAATACATGAAGTATGTAGATACTACTACCCTGATTCTTATGTTGAACTTGAAGCAGGCATAAATTTTGATTGAAGATGTAATAAGAGCCTCACAAAGGCAAACCACAAAACAGTGCAAATAAAATGACCCGGTAGAGCCAACAACCATTCAATTAATTGTCTTGTGTTACTGCTTTTCAAGAAGTTCATTGAATCCTTCTCGATGTTTTGGTGCAGGCACTAGTACATCAAAGCCTTATAGAGTCACTGGACCCCAACGCTGTTACAAAGGGCCATCCGCCAAGGTCAGGCGACCCGAAAGGACCAGACATAAACCATCCACTAAAGCAAACAATAAATAAGACAAGCGATCATGCTGGCAAGTAAGGGATAGATACCTAATCAATTATATTACGACAAGGAATAGTTTTTCTTAATGAATAATGCTTTGTGATAGTTTCTCCATCCGTATGAAAATTCTGCGTTTTGCCAAAATTCCAAATTATCAAATTTAGAGTCATTCATGAATTGTCCTTGATTAGAAGCAAAAGGTTTAGGCAAAATCTGATATATTTGCATTTTTGGCAGTTTATAACTATTATTAGTCATGAATCATTGTGTCAGCATGTGGAAAAGTCTAGGAACATATATCAGTTATGGAATGGAGTAACTGTTAAGACCTCGTATCTGTATTTGTACCTTCTGGTACTGGGAATGGATTCAAGGATTTCTCTAGGTTGAAGTAGATGATCCTAAAAGTCATCAATCTACAAGGAAGTGAAATTGCTTCTATGGCAAACAAAGTCGGCCAGTTTCCTGTGGTTAATGCTGCGTGTCATTGGCTTTTTGCCACCAATTACTTGGGGTGCGGTTGGGGGGGGGGGGGGGGGGGGCGAAGCTCTCCTTAATTATCTTCTCAATAGTCAACGCAAAGAAAAAGAAATCCCGCTCACAAACATCGAGTCATGCAGCTACAGAAAATGGACACCAAAAACAGTAACTTACCACATCTCCTGGTCACTGTCAGTTAAGTCTCAGCCTTAATAGTCCTCAGGTCCGTAATATGATTAACTAAATCCATCTTCCTATTAACTGATTCATTTCTAGTTGAACAAATCAAAGAAAATGGTCCAGACAAAAGGGAAAAAAACTGCACATGGTGGTGCTATAATTAGTAATAGTGGTTAGTGGGATGAACGCCAGATTGCACTCATCCTATAATCCCTCATTTAAATCAGAGATTTCAGTAACTTAATGGTGAATTTCGGATGTAGAAACATCCCATTGAATACCAAAGTATGTGTGTGTGTGTGTGAGAGAGAGAGAGAGAGAGAGAGAGAGAGCAATGCCGGCTGGATGAAGACTAATAGTGCAGCTTGCCAAGAAGGTCTCAATAAAGTCGGACAATGGTAGATTTAACTAGCCAGGTATAATCTACTGGCAAAAAAAGAAGGTAAAAATGACTTGATGGTTGATTATATGACTAATTGTGGTCTCCGAGCTAGCTTAGGTTGTAATCTGGGATGATTTCAAATAGAATCAATTCTTTACATGCTCTTGAATCAGTAATAGTCAAAAAATAAGTTCCACTGTAGAGATATTACTTCACCTCACTTATTTAGAGTGTGTTGATGCTTTTGTTTTTTTTGTTTAAATAGTTTTCAAAGAGTTAAGAAATCTGAAAGACTATAACTATTTTTCTGTTTTTTTTTTTTTGGGGGGTGAGATGGGAATTTTGGACTAGCTAAGATGAAAAATATTTGCACCTAAAACATGGTATAGCACCTCGAAAGAGCAATTGGATGCCTGATCAATGCTTGCATAGACTTTTATTTGAATTTAACATGTCAAAAATTAGTATACTATGGGATCCTAGAGAAGGGGTCAATTATTTAAGAAGATATTAACATAAGTTCAAGAATTTAATGGAGTGGCTCCAGTTTAACAGTTGTATGATTATGATGTTCTGTAATGGCACCATCCACAGAAGTAAATTGGGTGATTTACCAGAAAAAAAGAAGTAAATTTGGTGTCAAACATATTGACAATAGAAGTTTAATATCCTTGAAATTCCTAAAATGAAACCTTAAGTGACAATTATGAAAATTTGTACTCACCCTTTCAGCGATGCTCCTTGGGTGAGTGGCGCAGCCTCGCTTAGCACGAATTTTGCAAGGGACAGAGTCTTGAGGGACTTGAAGTAACCTCTCCACTGAGGCCATCTCTAGCGCTGTCTGCAGCGTGCTAAACTGAAACTGCCAAGGAACTAGATGTTCTAAGGAGCAGAAATCATTGTTCTAAATCAGAACAGTGTTACACTAACAGAACACATAATGGATAAACTAATTTAACTTTACTTCTATATAACAACATTTAAGAAAGTGCTACGTAAGCAGCCCATGCATGTTCTAAGGCAGTAACTAAGTTTAACCATATAGAGCTTCCTTGCTTTGACCTATCTTCACTTCGTACTCAAATATTGCATTCGCATGGGTTCACATGAAAATTCAATTTTATTCCAATGACTTTCTAAAAGATGGATGAAATATAACACCATGAGAAATGATATATGAGGCAGCAGTCCTTTTCCGAAAAGAGAAAAGCAAGAAAAATTCGAGGCCTGTTAACTTCGTAGCGCTATTTATTAAAACACCGACCACTAAACCTAAAAACCCGGCAATTATTTTTCTGGTACATAAATTGAAGTGCATAAATACTGACAGAAGTGTAAGTGGAAAATTTTGGTGTTTGGAGAACAATATTATGTTGACGATGATCATTTCAAAATTGGTCATTGAAGAGGATATTTAAAAAGAAAACTAGTAACAGAAGCATATCTATAAAACATGTCGCATTTGAAATAGTAAATCATATATGTACCTTCTACATTTACCAAAACTAGCAATCTCTTATTTTCTGCAACAAATACAATGAGAAAAGAAAATGCATGAAAACAATTACCCTTTCATAAAACAGAAAAAGTAAGGGAAAAAACGAGGGCTATTAAACTTTACAGCATTGTTGTCCTACAATACCATTTTCGAAGCTATAAAAAAGCTGTGATTGTTTTTCTAGTTTTGTTGACTAGAATATTGGATAGCATTTCACACACACAAACCGATAGAGCAAGAGAGAGATTGGAAATTTCCATCTCTTGACAGAGACGAGAAGAAGAAAATTTAGGTGTTTGAAAGAGAGTAGTAGGTTGAAGTTCATCAGTTTAAATTTATCAATGAGTACTATATTGAAAAAGAGTAAGAAAGGCATATCTACCAAACATGATGTTATCAAAGAGTAAATCAAATGTCACTACTTCCTACTATAGCAACATTAACATTCTTTTTTATTTAGCAACACACATCTAGAGAGACAGAGAGAGTTATTAACGAGGAATGGATTATAGTTCATTTTCTTTTATTGAATGCAGATTCTGATGATCATGAAAGTGATTCCTTTCCATATTTCTGTGTAAAAATCAGGATATCTATAATACCTGGGATTCCATGTTGTTGCCACCATTGACAAGGTTACCACCGATGTTCTTAGCTCGCTTGCTTGGTGGATCAGAAAATGTGATGGCACTGGCATTGTCCCAAGAAGACATCCCGAAGCTAGCATGAGCATAAGAATGAGCAGCATTTCTGTGGCCATCGTTACCCATGCCATCAATAACATCCTCACTTTCTTCACTGATCTGAGAAAGAGAATCTTCTCCTGTGAAGCTCAGCTGAGAGCTCAACCTTGATATTCCATGGCTACTATCAGAGCCCCCTTTATAATTACACCTACCAATCCCTCTTGTGTTTGAAAAACCTGTTTTCACACCCCGTTGACATAAAACAGAATTGGGTGAACAAATAAGTTATTCTATCTAATATTACAACTAGGAAGTTGAATTCTCAACTTATAAAAGTACAATAATGGTCAATATTGATCCAATCTTCATCTACGGGGTTCTTGCTGGTATGTAAATATTGCTTAACTAAGAAACATGTAAATGATAATAATAAAACCAATGCCAAATGTCAAATGCAACCACATTTTTGGCTGATAAATTCTTCCACCCTAATGGTACTAGTGAGAATAGGAAACTAAAAGAAATGACAACTGCTCGGATGTGAGATCTACCTGGTGGTATGCTCCCACCTACTAGAAACATATTCAAGAATCCTAAGCACTCCAATTAGTTCAAGTGGACTAGTAAAGTAAAACTAAATTTTAGAGTGAATGGTTTTTTTTTTCTACAATGCATTTATGACTGAAGGAATGGTGACAAGAAGGAGCCTAACTCACCATGAAAGTTTTATGAAAGTGGTCTCAAGTAAAAGTGACACGGGTAAAATACATTGATAGTCGAATGCGTTTTGTGTCAGTTTGGTCCTCAATCTTTCAATTGTGTCAATTTGGTCCATATCTGTGTTATCTTAGTCTAATTGAACATACAAGTTTGAATTGACTAACGAAGATGTTCATGTGATCACAAGTTGAGGGGCCACTTTAGTCCCTCAAATTTGTAACTCGTATCATTTTAGTCCTTCAAGTTTACAGTTTGCGTCACTTCAGTTCCTAAAGTTTTCAAAGAATGCGCTTCAAGTGTGATCACGTAAGATACACGTGACGATCTCTATTTTTTTTCCTTTTTTGGGGAGGGAGTTGGGGAAAGGGAGTTGAACCCTTAACCTCAAGAAAACAAAATTTTCATAAGGCAAATAGTACCATTAGACCAAAAGGCCTATTGGTACGATCTCTATTAATATTGGACAAAAGTGACATAAATTGAAAAGTTGATAAACCAAATTGACACAATTAAAAGATTGAGGATCAAACTAACACAAATTGTAGAGTTTGGGAACTAGAAATGTATTTACCCAAGTTACTTCAACTAAGATGACAGAAGTTTTTTCTTTTTCCCTTTCTTCAATTTGGTTTGAAAAATGACAGATGTTGTAAGGCCTATAAAAGTTCTTCCTTAATTCAAAATTCTGCTAAAAAATGAATCACATTGTTAACTGAACTCTAATCTTTCTAGATCAATAAAAACTAGAAACAATTTAAAATAGCAGCTAGGTTCAGATAACATTTACGGGACGCTATGTATTTATTTATGAAGTTGGAATGACTACTGATTAATCTTTTGGGGGAATCTCACTTTGCATCCCAAAAGATTTAAGTTTTTCATTTTGTACCCTTAAAGATTAATTTTTTTAGATTGCCCTCTCAAATATTAAATTTTTTACATTGCACCCTCCATGTATTACAACTGTTACAATGTGACATTTCCGTTAACTTCCGTTACTTATTCCATCAAAATTCACCCTACTAATGTTGACGGAATGAATAACAGAAACTAATGAAATGGTCACATTAAAATACTTTTAAGATTCAATTATCGAACTTCAAATTGAAAATTTAAAATTCAAATGACCTAATGCCTACCTAAAAAAAAGGTCAATACAAGTGAACTATTTTTAATTCAATTATTTATTGATATTTTGAAACTTTCAATTATTAGTTGTAGTTCTGTTCCAAAAAAAAAAAAAAAATTATTAGATGTAGTTGCCATTAATCAATTCTGATCAAGATATTGTAAAAAAGATTTGGTATGACAAATGCATGTTGCGAGGACCCCACCTCCTCCCATACATGCACGTGACTTAACAGCTATATCAAACACAAAATAACAAAATTTTAGTACACCAATGGAGGGATACTATAGGCACATAACCTAAACTAAGCGGGACATTTCTGTCAATTCATCTCATCTACATCAGCCCTTTACCAATCAAAGTCAATGCCTATGCACAATGCACAAAGTGAGAGAGAGAGAGAGAGAGAGAGAGGAGATTCTCAAAGTGGTTTTGTTCAGACTGTGGGCGATTTAGATACCGCTGTCTCTGCATTTGTTTACCGCTCTATTATGAACCATTAACTAAAAGGACATTTCCGTCAATTCCTCTCATCACTATCACCAATTAACTTTTCCTTTTATTTTAATATAATAATCCTTATCCCAAACACAAGTTAAAGCACTTTCATCGTTATAAACCCTTTTTCTCTTCTTCTATCGTTTTCGAGGATCAAAATATCGTTTCAAAATGATGAAAACATTTGAAAAGTTTCTGTTTTCAAAGAAACCAAATCGAATCAATAATAAAATCAAAATTCTAATACTTCGAAGTGTTTCATAATATTTCGAAATATTTTGTTATATTTTAATACATTTACACAATTATTTTGAAATGTTTCAAGGTATTTCGAGATATTTTGATATATTTCGACAAATATTTTTAAAAAATAATTATTAATTTTTTTTTTCTTGTTTGTATGAGTTTTTCTATAATTATTAATATTCTATTTTTTTCTTTTTGGTTATGTGAAATGTGATGAAAGAAAATTACTGGTTTAGCTGGTGGAAGTCAACACAGACACAGACACAAAATATCAGCAAGTAAGCTATCATCTCCGGGAAGCCATGAAAGGAAAAACATACCATTATCAGCTGAAGAGGCAGTAGCAAGATAGTTAAGAAAGCCAGCAGGTGAGCTACTGTGACGAACCAAAGACGCAGAAGAAGAAGACCCACCACCACCTATACCACCACCCCCGTCGCCGCCGCTTTTCAAATCACTAGCCGTTCCAAATTCACCAACGGCTGACTCATTCAAACCAAAAGATCTCTGTAACCCAGTTCCCTTATGCTCTCTCGTACCCGTCGAGTTGTTGTTGTTGGCCTTGCAAGTGGATTCTGATGTAAGTGACGACGTTTCAGAGGAGAAGTAACATGATGGGCCCATGCGGGTTTGGGTCTGGTTCTGGTTCTGGGATCGGAGGGACGAGAATTCGCGGGTGGATCCGATGACAGAATCGACGGCGTTGGCTAGGAGGGAGCCTGGGGCTGAGCCGTAGCGGACTAGGCCACTGCCACTAGGGCCCATTGAGCCCTGTGCTGAAGAAGAAGAGGATGATGGGTACATGTCTTTAAGGTACCCCTGTGGTTTGATATGGTTGTTTGGGATGATGAATCAAAACTGCTAACCTGGTAAAGTGTGTGTGTGTGTGTTTGAGAGAGAGAGAGAGAGAGAGAGAGAGAGAGAGAATGGGTATTGATGGAAAAGAAGTAAGTTGGTTCAGAAAATATGATCCTTATTGAGGAAAAGCCTAGGAGAAGTGATTGCATTACCTGAAGGTCATCAAGTTAGGTACCATTAAACATATTGCTGTTGTTTATTTATTTTCATTGGTAAATTACACTTAAACCCTTTTAGATTCGCCACTAAATCACTGGAACCCTTCAACTATGATAAATAAATGATAACATTCCCGGTTAGCAACTTTAGAACACCTTACTAACTGGCCTTTGGTCTAATGGCAGTATTTACCTTATGGAAAATTTGTCTTTTTGAGGTCAAGCGTTCAAGTCTCATAGGCGATAAAAAACGTGGCTGGTTGGTAGTATGAATCTTAGTTGTTTGGACGAACAATATTCAATTCTCTGGTGGGGTTCGAATCTCCATCGAAGTGTAAGTCCTAATTTAATTGGTGTATGAGTTGAGGGATCGGTTTATGCACCCGAGGTTTGTCCTCAGTTCTACTCGGACTCACGAGCCTAATCGACATAAGCACTACTTTACCTATTTTATTGGGGGCAAACTAAAGATTTCCCCGTTGCCCAAAATATATATATTTTTTTTAAAACATCTCGATTTTCACTCAATTATGTATTTTAGATGGTTAATTCTTATAAATTTATGTTCAATTAGCTATCTATTAGCAGAACTTGAAATAGAAAGTTCGATTTCTCTTTCTAGAGAAATCTAATATGGGAGAGTTGTATTATGTTCAATTTGTGTCTATTCATCCACTAGATCTAATAAGTTTAACTATTTACCGGTTAAACTCGTTAGGACAAAATTCAAACCTAAGAATTTTATGTTGAATTCCCCAATTATCAATCGTGTGAGCAATTGTCAACCTTACAATCAGACAATCATAGAAATGGATGGTCACCACTTTCAACAGCGTGCATCATTTTTCCTTGTGTTTAGAGCCCATTAGCATAAAGAGCCCATTGGAGTCACTGTTATAGAGATCGGTCTCTCTCTCTCTCTCTCCAACACATAATTAGTCTTCATGCTTATTTTCATTCTCAATAAGGCCATTGATTATCAGATCTACCGTATTCTAGAATTTATTATTTTGTTGAAAATGCGTACTTTGGAGACTTTTTTCTTTTATTTATTTATCAAACTCATATCGACTAAATTCAACTTCTACGATCGATCAAATGAATCTTATAAACGGAATTTATACATTACACTAGTACATAGCTTGAGAGTTGTTAGTGTAAATTACAATACCTAAGGGACTCTATGCAATTTAGAGATAAATCTTAGGGAAATGGTTATCCTTATTATTTTCTTCTAAAATCATAGAAATAGAAACATATTGGTGAGTTGTTAAGTACGTCACCTGCACAGACTATCTAGCAATGTCAAAACAAAACAGCTGTCAGCGTCTTTCATACATCCCCCCACTTTAGGGTGGGGCCTTCCATACATCCTCCACTTTGGGTTGTGCAGTCAGTATATCTAAATTTATCGAATTGTTCATTTCACTGTACAAAAGTTCCCCACCTCCATGCAGATATTCGTCGGTTCAAACATTATCACCCTTTTTCTCATATAAATATTATTTAAAAAAATATTGATATGACAATTATATTAAGACACATGACAAATCACATGCCTGAAAAAATTAAATAAATCGGTTTTGACTGAACTTATAAAAACTCGGCGAAATACGATAAGTTTGGTAGATGATCAGTATAATGTGCTCAGAGAAAGACTTAGTAAATGCTAGAGTTCGGGTGAAGAACAAGTCTTATTTGAAAAGGAAGATAATTCATTGATCTGGCATCATAGGCATATCGGTGATTAGGTTATCCCACAAAATCAAAAGGAGATTTAAGACAACAATCAAGGGATTGGCTAAATTAAAGGATCATACTGGTAACATGTGACATAAAAAGAGGATGAATAAGAAAAGAAACTAGGGGAGGATCCAACACACATATTAAGGAAAATTCGGCTAATTTATAGGTGTCCCACCTAGTGTAGCCAACGACAAAAATCCTAACCGAGAGGGCTCCATGCGATACTATAAATATCGGGTATGCTTAAGTCTAAGTATGCACCCTCTCCCCTACTAGTTTGATTGTTTATTACTAGAACGCTTACTTATTTAAGTATCGGAGTACCTCCAATTGATTTAATCATAGTCTCTAACAATTTGCTCGCTTTGCAGGAGAAGCAGTACCCCTTTGTTTGTTTTCCCATTCGATTCAAATCCCCTTATCACCATCTATCAAATGGTACGATATTTTCCCCCCAACAAAGATAAATGTTAAATTGCCCATTCAATTAGTGTAAGGGCAGAGATTCATGTAACTGTATATCTAGCAAATACATTGTAACAACGATAATTCAGACTACTTATAGCTTATCTTATAAAACTAATTGTGTTGTAAATATTACAATAATATTGTATATAAAGTGGATGACTCCTAACCTACCAATTACTACACCAAGTAAAATAGAAATTAATGGGTATTAATGCATTGGTCTATAACTCCTACCCATTGATACCAACTTTAATTTTGTATTTGATGAGCATTATGTTTGAGGGCCTATAAAAGGAGGCATTGGTTACATTAAGAAATACATAAGTTGAGAAGCTCTATTTTCTAGCATTTCTATATTCTCTTGTCTCTTTACAATTTTATTCCTATGTTTCTTTAGTTTTATAACACGTTATCAGCACGAAGTTGTAACCGAAAAAGAAATGAGTAAAACATTTCCCGATGTTCTCTTGCCACTTGAAGGTACTGAATATGAATACTTCAATGATGAAATTATTAGAGGTATCCTACAATCAGTCTTGATATTATTGGTTATAATTATTTTTATCAGATCCTTGATAAGATCCATCTTGATGTTATGAATTTTTAAGATTCAATTACAGGACAAAACTAAGCATCCCTGAAGGATTGCACAAATACAATCATTATCCTTCATCACCATATTCTTGAAGAATAAAGTTGATTACTTTGTGGTAAAATACTCACATATTAATTGGAGATATATGAGTTCCTGAAGATCCTAATCATCCCAAACGCTCGATGCACCTGAGGTTACAAGATCCGAACATACTTAAAATTATGTGAAAAAAATTCCCGAAAAATATATGTTTGAAAAATAATGAATCACATTTCGTGATTTGAATGTGCTCCTATAGTAACACATCAAGAGGGTAGATCCACAACGAATTAATATAATGTGATTGAAAATGAAATAATAATATTGTGCTTTTGAGAAAAAAAATTTAATCTTATCTGTCCAAACATACATAATTCTTTGAAGATAATGTGTTTAAATGATCATGAAGAAAATAGATTGATCTTGAAGATCAATTCTATATAGTTTTGAAGAACTAATTCCTCTACGCTACGTTATATCTTGCACTTGTTATATTTCACTGGCTTTATATTTTCTTATATCCTAGTGTCTTGTACTTTATGTAATTCCGAATTATGAACATGACCTTGGAGGCTTGATAGAAATAGCTACCTAAAAATTGATGGTCATGATTCTTTAAATAGTGATATTAGAATGAAGGTTCTAGAAGAATCAATAATATGTTGCTGAAAAAAATAATTCTATATTGATATATTTTTGTAGATTCCAAAGAAATTTAGTAAGTTTTAAAGGCATATGTCGTAATGAGTATTACATTGTTTTTTTTTTTTTATCAGGTCAGAAGCCTATGTTAAAGAAAACTATTACTTTTGATACTTGTTTATAACATACAATCATAAGAACGATTGAACGAAATGTTGTAATGTACCTAAAGTGATCCAACCTAAAATTTTTATTTTTTGGCTGCTCGTCTTGAACATCAAGATCAACTTTGAATTATTGTGAACTTACATGAGACTCTAAAAAAAATCAGAAGATTCTTTTAGCAATTGATACCATGTATTTCTAGCTCACAAAATAAATTAGTTATCAAGTCTTCCCGTGATATACGATGTTATTTACAAGTCCAAGGTTCATATCCCAATTATTATTGCTGAATATAAATATATGATTTTGAATATAAAGATATTGATACATATATATTTCTATGGGTCTTATATATGTGTGATTTATTGAAATAAGTCAAGGTCATTGACTGGTTTATATTATTACGAGTTAGTTTATGTGAGTTTTGCAAATTCTAAAAACATATTAGTTAGTCAAGTTGAACATTATTTCAAGTCTTAGTCATTTCAGCGACTGTATCAAAGAAAAGAACAATTATAAAAGATAACTTATTTTTGAAACTCTATTTGAAAGAATATTCTATCTCAATTGGGTGAAATTTATATTAGTGTTACATTTCATGTGTACTTTTAATATGATAATTTCTAGTCTTCAATGCTTAATTGTAGTAGTTTGCCAAAAGACCTTGCAAGGTGAGGATGTGTTATAGTTTCATGTGTTGCATCCCACATCGATTCGAGAGGGAGAGTGACTGGGTTATATATGTGGTGTGCTCATCCTTAACTGTAAACCCCCACATATTTATATTAATATAGTAATGTACTTGTTTAGTGATTCTTATATATGTAATGACGTAAAAATAAAATAAAGTCCACTGGAATTTTCGTGCACAAGATTTTAGAATATGAACAGTGCACGTGAACAGTGTACTAGCTGCAACTTCAAGCCCAATTTCGATCTTGATGCAGTCAATATCTCTCAAAACTCAAAATATGGAAGTTTTATAACTCTTTCTTAGTGTTCCATAACATCTTGAATCATCTCAATCGGAGCTCGGATGAGAGAGTTATGCCCAGATAACGAAGCGATGTCGAAATAGTCCGATTAGTTCCGTTTTGCATTTAACGTCTCCATTTGCATCCTAAATTAAAATATAAGAATAATGAGTACATTTAGGCTTCAAATAAGTATAAAGGGCTAAATATTAAAATAGAAAAATATGACATTTTGCATTCTCATTAATATATTGAAACCGTAAGAATAAAATAGTAATTAGTATTTCGAGTGTAAATTTATTTTAGTTTGAAATAAATCATAAAAATAAATGTTTTTAGGTTAAAATAACATTAAAAATGAATTCGAAACGTCGAAAAACCTTAGGGTAGTCATATGGATCAAATTGGAGATTTTAGTGGCAAAATCGTAATTTTGGAGAAAGCCAAAACAGCCTGTGAACAATGTTTTTCAGGGTTGGCTGTGTTTAAAACACTGATTTCAGCCCTTTACTCCCATTTCTTTCACTCCACTCTCACCCCACACCTCTTGGAACCTTAGAGGAAGATTAAGGGAGGAAGAAAAGGGAAGAAGGAGGTCTATAGGGCTTGGACTTTCACTTGGAATATTTGATTCAAGGTAGGAGTTTCTCTCACTCTTGTTCATTGAGGCTAGGGCTATATATATATGTATATATATATGTTTTTGACTCTAAATCTTAGATATGTGTTAGGAAATCTTTGATTTTTGATATTCTTGCAAATATTATCATGTTTAAAACAAGGCTATGGTTAGATTGCCATGAAACCTCTATTTCTTATTTTGAAAACCCTTGTGCTCATGAGATGTGGATTTTTCTCTAAATATTCATTTGTTCTTGATTTCTAAAACTTTAGTGCGTTGTGTTGAGTAATAAATGATGTTGTTGTGATCTCTTTTATTTTTCCTTAATTGGTCATTGGAATTGTTACATGATAAATTTGGGGATTTTTGAGATATGCTTGTAAAATGAGAAATTGTGGATTTTGTATTTATTTGGAATTGTTGGTGAATTGAGCCATGGAGAAGCTTCATTAGAGGGGTACTTGGATCCCGAGTGGAACATCTAGAAATGTCGTTTATTTTTGTGCTAGACTAGGAACGATTTTGTACAATCATGTAAAGTCTAGTATTTTGTTTATTTCGCTGCTAAATTCAAATGTAATTCTTTTGATGTAGTAGCCATGGTTTGAGCTTATTCTTTTGGATAATGTTGTAAATATTTTATGGATCAATGGACCCGGTGTGGTCAAGGTAGTATAATTGCACATGTTGTGTTTTGGGTAGAGCTCCCCGAACAAAGGAGATTCTGCCCGAATTTTGTTAAATTAAGGAATCCCGGTTATTTATGGATTTTATTAGTTGCTTTCATGGTATGAATGGTGTTAGAAGGTAATGCCATCCAATGTGGTTTTTGGGGCGTTACATTAACTGTTAAGAGACCTTTTATGGGGGAAACCTCCATAGGAATAAAATCACGAGGGTGTATGGGCACTCAAAATGGGCAATATCTTGACAGTTAGAGCAGTTGTTACATGTCGTATTAGAGCCGACCTCTAAGGGGGGTGGAGTGTAGGAGCCTGCCAAAAGACTTTATGAAGTGAAGAGGTGCTATAGCTTCATGTGTTGCATCCCACATCGACTCAGGAGGGGGAGTGATTGGGCTATATATGTGGTGTGCTCACACTTAGCTATTAAGAGGCCTTTTTGGGGGGATACCCCCAGTGGAACAAAACCGTGAGGATGATTGGGCACTCAAAGCGGACAATATTTTGACAGTTTGGACGGGTTGTTATATTAATAGAGTATTTACAATACATTTGACATTTTTAAAAGGTCAAGATTATTATTCTTTTTAAAATAAGTTAGCACTCCCGAAGAGACCACACCCACAAAAGGCAACACAAATACTAATCAGTTCAAAATTAGTAAACTAAAATCTCCTAAAACGACATCTCCTGCAGAGACACATGTACTTAAAAATAATAATAATGAGATCTTCACAAGTTATATACGTACAGAAGAAAAATGAAACACTTTTCCCACCGTTAGGGCGAGGAAGTCTGTCGCCTGAAGAACGATGTGAATTTTCTTACGCTTCTAAAGCATGGTCGACTAATAGGTTTAAAATATTTAACTCCCACGAATAGGAGATTAAAAGGAAAGCTACATACAACTCATGAAGAAGTTGTTGAAGTAGAAAAGAAAAATGTCCCACATCTTAAATAATATCTTTTGAAAAGGAAAAAGTTCATGAAGTATCACTTAAAGAGAGGCAGATATCTGCATATGAAAAACATTTCTGTCAATAATACATGTATAAGAGAGGTGTAAGATCACATAAAAATGAACATCAATGATGTCTTTCCTTTTACAGTAGCTACTAAAATCTTAAAAATTGATTTATATTGAACTATTCATAATAGATGAATGTCGATGTAAAAATGATTGGCCAAAGTATAAAGAAACTTATGATATATTTGGACCTGCAGTCCAATTTACCTACATATATAAATGTAGACCTATAGTTTTAAAACACCGAAACTTGTTAAATGAGACTCGTAGTCCAATGCTTTAAGATGTAAAACCTATTGGATATAAGTGGATATTTATATGAAAATAAAAAATAAATATGCGACATAGAGTACATTTAGTAGCGCAAGGGTTCTTGTAGAGACCTAAGATTGATTATGAAGAATAATACTCACTAGTAATGGATGTAATTAAATTTCGGTATTTTATTAGTCTAGCAGTTATAGAAGGACTCGATATGCGTCTTATGGATTTAGTTACTTCATATTTGTATGAGAATTTAGATATCGATGTTTATATGAAAGTTCTTGAAAGATTGCAATTTCTTGAAGCAAACACATCGAAACTACAAAAATGTATTCAATTAAATTGAAACAATCATTGTATGTATTGAAACAATTTGTAAGAATGTAGTATAACCATCTCAGAATTTGAATTTATCATCACTATATGTTGATAATATGAATGAGATTGGAATTCTTGAAGAGTTAATGAAAGCTGTTGAATATTTAAAAAAAGAATTTGAGATGAAAGATTTTGGAAAAACAAAGTATTGTCTCGCGTTGCAGATCGAGTATACGTTAAAAGGAATCCTTATCCATCAAACAACCTACACGGAAAAGGTCCTGAAGTGATTTAACATGAATAAAAAATATCCATTGAGTACTGCAATGGTTGTACTATCCTTAGATGTCAATAAAGATCCATTTCGTCCTAAAGAGGATAATGAAATATTTTTTGCTCTTGAAGTACCATACCTAAGTATAATAGGTGCTTTGTTATACTTAACACAATGTACTAGGTCTGATTTAGCATTTGTAGTCAACTTGTTGACAATATTTAGTTCTACACCAACTCGACGATATTTGAATGACTTAAAACATATCCTACGATACCTCCAAGGAATTATAGATTTGGGCTTATTATACTAAAATCAATCATTCAGTAATCCACATTTAGTCGCATATGTAGATTCTAAATACCTATCAGATCCCCACAAGAATTATTCACAAATTGGATATGCTTTCACATGTGGTGACATAACTCCATGAAGCGAGCCGTGAATGTGTGTGTCTAAGGTCTGTAGTCTATCACATCTGAGATAGTTGTGGACTACCTTTGATTACAAATTCAACAACTTTAAATGAAGATAATGCTTGTATTGCACAAATTAAATGAGGGTTTATCAAAGGTGATAGAACTAAATATATTTTGCCAAAATTCTTCTATACTCATGAACTCCAGCAAAATCATGAAATTGAAGTAAAGTAGATACGATTTAGTGATAATCTTGTAGATCTATTTACTAAATTTTTATCATCATCAACATTCAAGATATTGGTATATAGCATCGTAATACATCGGATTTGTGACCAATCTAGTTGATTTCTTATTAGAGGGAGTACCCACATGAAGATACTAGAAAATATGCACATTGTACTCTTTTCCCTTCGTCTAGATTTTGTTCCATTGGATTTTTCTAACAAGGTTTTAATGAGACAACATTAATGTGTCCAACGTAATTCTAAGATTCATTTGAATATGTACTCTTTTTCCTTCACTAGGTTTTTTTCTCACAAAATTTTCTTGACAAGGTTTTAACAAGACATATTATCTTATCATAGGGTGGTATTGTATTATAATAGGAGCACATATGCTTTTAGCTCGTAGTTTCACTCTTGCTTTTGCCTTACCTTCAATTAGTAAAATGCGTGTTCTCATCTTTTGAAAGAAAGATGTACAGTGGCGGTCTTCTCGTCAATCTTTAGAGCTGAGCTAAACACTTGCTACAGGGCGACAGATATGCCATTAACTCCACCAAGAAGTCATGGACCAGATCTTTTTGATTTAGATGAATTTTCTAGGATCGGACACCTAATTGACCCACCAAATAAAAAAATCTTCCATAGAATACTGAATCAAACGAGTTCCTAAACCCTAAGACTTAAACCCTAAACACATTAATGCTATCTCATTAAATTTTCTTTCGCTAGGTTTTTTCTCACAAAATTTTCCTGATAAGGTTTTTGACAAGGCATATTATCTTAGCATAGTGATCATCCAATGGGGTGTTGTAAATATTACAATAACATTGTATATAATGTATAGAAAGTGGGCCTAACTTATCAATTGCTACACCAAGTAAATAGGAATTAGTGGGTATTAGTGTTATTTTTCTATAACCCCTACCCATTGATATACCAACTTTAATTTTTATATTTGATGATCATTATGTTTGAGATCCTATAAAAGGGGGCCTTGGCTACATTAAGAAATATATAAGTTGATAAACTCTATTCTCTAGCATTTCTATATTCTCTTGTCTCTTTGAAATTCTATTCCATATATTTCTTTAGTTTTATAATATATTGCAATGGTCGCTTTAGGTTTTTCAATACCGCTAGACATACGTTTCAAAACTACAACTAGAATATACATACTTTTCAAAATTACAACTGGAAAGAATGTACGAGCCATTGCAGCGCGTGGTGGTTGATTGGAGTGTGAAGGTCTTCGACATGTTGCCTGCAAAAGCATAGACTTCAGATTGTATCCGTGCTAAGCGGATCTTTTACGGTGGGTCGGGCCTAACGTGGCTTGATTGCAACTTAGACTTTATGGGGCTTCGGCTTGGTAGTCTACCATGTGGAAGAACACATTTATCATAAATCACACCGACACCCATAAGTTGTCTTTAAATAAAATCAATACCCTTTATACTTTAAAAATAACATAAAAATTAGATTTAAGGGCATCATATTTCTTCTTGAAATACCCCCAACTGTTGGCATCTGTCATATGATAGGTTAAAAGCATGGATATCTTGAAAAAGTGTGTGCGCCTTGACTACATTAAAAATTATACAAGTTGAGAAACTCTATTCTCTAACATTTCTATATTATCTTGTCTCTTTGCAATTCTATTCCCTATATTTCTTTAGTATTATAATAAATTGAAATTTATACTCAAATTGAATCAATATATCCTTCTCTCTCACATACATACACATCCATTCATATATGAGGACTAGCAGAAACTCGTGTCAGAAGATACTGTGCAATAGAAGTGGTTAGAACTTCCAAGCAACTAAGTGCTACTCAATTAAGAAGTGAAATTCGCATCCAGTAGGGTACATTAATGTGCAATCGTAAGTCATACCTGAGAGAACATGGTTATAGAAGCTCCCCCCAAACACCGCATCCACAACAAAAAAAAAATCTTAAAGATCCCAAGGTAATAAGTGGAACACAAAAACAGAAATTTAAGAAACCCAATGACAAAAAAATTAGAGGAAAATAAACAACCTAATTTTCAAACACACTTTAGTAATCCAAATAAAGAAAATATCAATTACCAATTCACTACTTGTAATACAATAGTCAACATTTAAATGACAAAGTTCACAGAACTTTTAAGATCAGCAGGCAGTGCCATTCTGGTGGAAGTATGACGGAAGGCCACCACGAAAAGAATGGGTGAAAGCTAGTAGGAACCCATGCGATGCATGGGAAAGTTTCATTGCTAATTTCTAAAAAACAAAAAATATAGAAACAGTTTTTAATTGGTAAAGGAAGACTAATGAAGATATACCTTGTGATACAACATGAATAACATTGAGATTTTGAGAATGAAAATGTAGAATAAAACTTGAGTCCAAGTCCAATAGCCGCAACTTTCTTTTGCTCCTGTTAGTTAACATTGAAATATTTTGATGGAACAACTAAGAAACCCATTGACTAAAGGATACATAGTTAACAATATTTAAGTACTTAATTAAGAAATTTTAGAAAAAGGAAGAGTGATGAAGTATAAAAAATATAGTCATGCTAAAAAGAAAGGAGCTGAATTTTCAAAAAATGTGGACTCATACAAAACAACTATCCAAAATTAAACTACCTAATGCAAAGATCACATTTTAACATACCTGGTGTGCAAAAAGTTGCACTTAGGGAGAAAATTTGAAGGGTTAACTTTGAGGGCTTGAGGTCTTTAATGCTTCCACCATATCATCTTTTGAATAAAAAAACAGGGTCATAGGCTTCAACACATCAATTGAAAGTTCAATGAAAGAGTTCTAATCCAAATTAATTAACTCAACCAAATTCATGACTGCGTGATCACACCTAAAATCAATAATTAGAGTGAGATAGCAAGCCTAATAAGCTGGTGGAATAGGGGCAGTGCCGACGAGGGTTCGTGAGGAGAAAGAACAAAGAGAAAGAGAGGGGGAGGATAGAGAGAGACCGAAAAAGTTAGTGGGTTGTTGTTGGTTTCTGTGAACTACTGGTGTAGGTTGGTGATGGAGGTGGGTTGGTGATGGGGAAGCTTGGAAATGGAGGGATGGTCAACGCCGAAAAGAAGCAAGGGAGGCAGTGGTTAGTGATGGAAGTCTAGATAGCGCTGAAAGAACAGAGATATATATATATATATTTTTGATCGGACAATCAGGACTAATATGGCCTGATTTTCCACAATTATAACATTTCTGAATACTTTTATCTTTACCTTTTCCTCCTGGTTTTTTCTTAGAAGTGTTACTTTTATAATGTTTTCTAGGCTTCCTAGTGGGATGGCTAGAAGTTTCAGGTTTGGTGAAGGATCTCTTACTACGTCTATGGTAAGATTTATTTTTAGAATAAGGCCGATGAGACCTGTGTTTTCTGGACTGGGATGGTGCTAAAGGCTGAAGACCATATTGTTCACAGAAATCACCTAATTCATATTTAGCCTTTTTCTTTTCATTTTTTAGTTGCTTAGTAATCCTCATATCAATACACCATTTCATTCCTACATTTTGGATGGTGCTAATGAGTTCCCCATAAGCCAACGAATCATACTCAATTATTCCAGTGTCTTTGCTAAGGGCTTCTCTTACCTTATGGGCAAAAAGATTTGGTAAGCCATTAACAAATTTTTCCTTCCAGAATGCTTTTTGGCAATCTGTTCGAACCATAACTCTGGAAACAAAAACATCTTTGTACCATCTAAAATCACTAAGTGTTGGGCACTTAAGATTGGTTAGCTGGTCATGAATCCTAGAAGCAATATTACTAGGAGTACCAACAAAGTGTTTAATTATGGTGAATATGAGGGTATTAATGCCATCGGGTCTGGCCATGCCAATCCTTTCATCAAAAACTGGAATACCATCATCATCTTTTAAGACAGCATATGTGATACTGTCCCTTTGTTCTTGGGTAAGATAGTTTTCCCACCAATTTCTTAAAACTCCTGTAAATCCTGAGGTTATAAGATTAACAATATCAGGTTCAGGGCTATCCAGGTTGGTGACATAACTATTTGCTACCATGGACAAATGACTGATTTTATTAAGTATTTCTTGTTCACTCAACCCATCTATGTTCCATTCATAGAGTTTGTTAGACTGAACAGAAAACTGATTAGAAACATTTTTTTCTTCAAATTGAAGATCAGGTGGTGTAGGCCTAGAATACCAATTCTTTGTGGAACTCGTAGGGATTGTTATCAATTTATTGACTTTGGAAATAGGTTTGTCAGAACTTATTTGTTTGATATTAGCAAACTGTTTTTCCAATTCTTCAATTTCATCATCAGAACTAGAGATACTTTCTGAGGTACTATGTTCTGAATCATCAGATGTTTGGTTGATAACTGTTATTTGAGACGAACCAATTATTTCTGTCTTTTTTAACAATGCATCAATCTGTTGAATAATTTGTTTATCTTTTAAACCCAAATTTTTCCTATCTTCAGGTAGATTAATTAGAGGTTTTTCTAATTTATTTGAAGATGGTCTGATTTCATCAATTTTGGTTTCAATTTTATCCAACTGTTGTCCTATAGTGATTAGGCTTTGGTTGGTAAAATTAGCTTGTTCAACTGTCTTCTTTTCTGATTCACTAATGGGAATCTTAAAAGGAGAGGCTGTAACATCTTTGTTCATATATCTAAAAGAAAAAGTCTCTCTTGGAGGATGACTGGAGGAAATATTGGCATTCTCTGTTTTCCAAACATGCTTAGTTATAACTTTTACTTCTTTGTGGAAGTTATCAATGTAGTCAGCTAAGGCAATTTCAGAATTTAACTTATACATTAATTTAACCCATTGTGTCTTAATTTCTTCCTGTTTTTTACTACTTAATTTTTCAAATTCTTTCCTAAGGGGTCTATTTTCTTCAGATTTGAATTTTCTTATTAATCTGTATATATCAGGCATGAAGAAATCTCTATCTTTTGTGATAGTGCATAAGTGATGACTAGTGTGGGCATCTCTTAGGTTACCATCAAAATCACTAATAGAGGGAGAAAAAGGTGGAACTAATCATTCTTTTTCTGCTTCTTTAAATTCACTGAATTTAGATTCTAAAGGTACACTGGCGGGTGTGTAATAAGGCCTACTAATGGAGGCTGAATTATCAATTCCTTTTAACTTGAGCCTCCTGTCAAGTTCTTGGGCAATGTCTTTATCTCTTTGGGAGATACTAGAATAAGAATCAGATTTTCTTCCTTCATTAATCCTAATAGGTTGATTGATCAAACTTCGAGGAAAGGATGATAGGCTAGATCTATGGGATCTTGCACCATCAAAAGAAATTCTTACTGAGCCGTCAGTAAGCTGTTGAATATGTTCTATATTTGAGGTAGTGCTTTCACTATCTTTTTTAAAATTTTCATTTTCTACTATCCAATGATCTGGTAATACAACATCTTTCCAAAATAAGGTTTTGGGGACTTGTATGTTGGACTCATTGGTACTGGGTAGCATTAACAGAGTACTATCTTTTGGGTTTT
Organism: Ilex aquifolium; assembly: GCA_951799425.1. Lineage (NCBI taxonomy): Eukaryota > Viridiplantae > Streptophyta > Magnoliopsida > Aquifoliales > Aquifoliaceae > Ilex > Ilex aquifolium. The sequence continues at coordinate 14,774,415 of OX637397.1, read as the reverse complement.
TCTTTAATGCATGCACATTCAGGTTAGTGTACATACATTTATAATAAATCCTATGAATGAGAACTATCGATGTAGTATTTTTGACTAATCTTGTTATTTCTCCATCTAGCTTTATTTTTAGGGTTAAAGCTAGTGGGGTATTTTCACATCCTAGACTTAAGGTGAAATCTGGGAAACAGTTAAAATAAACTGGTCCATCATGAAGGCCAGCTTCCATTATCCCTAAAACACCAGGTTCATAATCTATGAATCTGGCATCTCTTAGAGTTAATAGAACAGCAGCATTTTTTCCCATTGTTATTAATGGTTTTATTGCAACTTGGACTAGACCTAAATGGATAAAATTAAATCCTTTAGACCTATGTCTTTTGAGTGTTTCCTTATTGAGGAGTTGACAAGATTCTTCATTATTTTTCAAGGCATAAACCTTTTCCATGGTTTTTACCTGTAATTCTGCATTGAAGGCTTTAGAAAACCAACTGGATTTATAAATTTCCCTATGGGGGACTGATGGGATGTTCCATCCATGCCAATCAATTTTAGATTCTTGGTATTCTAATTCTTCTTCATTTACAATATTTGGAATAGTACTAGATGAAGATCTAGATGAGCTAGCTCTGGAGTTAGATCTGAATAATCTACTCATTTTTAAATCAAATTATTTTCAACTTTATAAATTATAAATAAGTTTTTATATATATATATATATATATATATATATATATATATATAGAGAGAGAGAGAGAGAGAGAGAGAGAGAGAGAGAGAGAGAGAGAAAGGACATACAAATTACTTGGCAGCACCGTTGGCTGGGCTGGGACTCCACTGCTGGTGGTTGAGAAGCGACATAAAAAGAAGATGGGGAGGCAATGACGACATAGATGGGAGATTTTGGTTTAGTTTTGCAATTAGGGTTACCATTGATGTTTGGATTTTTTTTTGTGGGGGAGGAGGGGAGAGAGGCATGAGTCAAAAGCGAATGGGGCTTCTCTACAGTTGGCAGTCAAACAACAAAGTTTGCGGTTAAGTGGAATGGTGTCAAAGAACCCAACAACAAAGTCCAACGACGTTGTCCAACTCATGCCCCTCTCAACCTGCTACGATGTCGTCTCCTTCCAGTGGCTTCAAAATCCCTTCATAGTCTTCTTCTCCAGCCAAGAATGATCTTCTTCGTCCTCGCTGCGATCCTCGGTTGAACCAGAGCACTTTTCGAGCAATCATTCAACAACGATCATCTTCAAGCAATCATTTGAATTCCTCCTAATCGAAGCCCTAGAATCAATCTAAGGTCTGAAATTTGAGTAGTATATCTTCGAGCAATCATTTCTCCAAATTTGAGTACTATATGTTGTTGTAAATTTGAACATTACAATAACCTACATGTAAGTTAACAAGAAAATGCTTTTTGTTGCCTATGGAAATTTCATGAAACAGTAAATGAAGCATAAATTTGAACAATTAAATAGTAAATAGGAATTTTAGGATTGCTAATATGTTATTAATTTGTGCCTCATTTAACCTAGATCTCATAAGATTGAAATTTATTCAGTTTTTTTTGAACTGAGATTAATTATTCAAACAAAGTATGAACCAAGGCATGGAACTTATCTTCTATTTGAACCAAGTCATGAAAATTCTTTTTGAAGCATGAAAATTCTTGTTGAACCAAGTTATAAACAATTTACTGTTGGGTTGCTGGGACATGGTTGACTCACCATCTATATCAGATTGTCACATGGTGTAGCTAGAAAAAAAAGTGTCAATGGTTTGTGTTGTAATGTTTTTTTTTTTTTTGGGGTAAGTAGTTTGTGTTATAATGATACTTAGTGTTGGGCATTTTCTTTTAACTTATACTACCATTTTAATCTTTTGTTTGTAGTTTCAAAGAACGATATCATCAAGCACAGAAAAGCTATATTTCAATTACCCAAATGGTGAATGTAGCTTCTTTGCGTGGTTGGATCATCAAGAGTTGGATAATGAACATAATGAAACATGAAGAGTTGAAACTAATGAAGCACGAAGAGTTGAAGCTAATGAAACACGAAACATCTCAAATTGATACTATTTGGAAACATCTTTTTTTGTAACAACTTGATGATGATATAACAACTTATATTTTGTTTGAATGAAATTTGGGATTCCATGGCATAAATGAATGTGTACTGGTTGGTAGAACATGGTGCGTTTGTATATTGCTTAAAGATGGTGAATGACATGATGCGTTGTTGTATTGATTGAATGTGGTGCGTTGGTCTATTGGTTGAACATAGTGCATTGGTGTATTGGTTAAAAATATCCATCGACATGTTTCCCATTACGAAGATGACAATTGCATATTGTACAAAAATTGTACTAGTCCAAGATAACAACTATACATTTAACAACATAAATCCTACATAACAAAAATGGTACTTGTCCAAGATAACTACACTTTGAATACCCAACTACTTTTTTTCATTGTCCACCTCGATTTTTGTCGTTGAAATAATCATAGACATTGTCCAAGAAGCATGATTCAACAACCAATGAAATTTCCTACATGAATAAAAAAAAGGGTTTATTGAGAAGTTCAATAATAAAGTATGAGAATAGAGTATAGAGTATCTAACATACCTGAGCATTGTGTGAACCATTTGATGCTTGAGAAGACAATGGATTTGAGTGAGTAAATCCATTCATATGTGAATTTTGTTCATCTGGTTGAGGTACCTTCAAAACAAGCATTCAAAGATATAAGATACAATTAAGTAAAAATAAAAATCCCAAAATTTCTTAACCATAATGTTGGGGATGTAATACCTTAGACCTATGAGAAGTTCCAATTTTCCTCTTCGCTTGTTTTTCATACCAAGGCTTCAATCAACCCTAACACTTATACCACCATCTTTCTTCTTCAAGCCTGCTACTCGTAGAATGTTAGGGCCGACATTTTTCTACTCTTTGAGAGAGAGAAAAAGAGAGAGTGAGATATTTTCTACTCCTTCTTCATCCCCACCATTGTCCTCATCACCACCAAGTGAGACATACATATTGTCTACTTGTTTGAACAACTCATTAATACCTCGATTCACTAATTGGTGTGCAGGCTTAAGATTAGAGCAACGAGCTGCTAAATGCCCATTCTAGGACATAACCATCTATAACATGATGTTGACATCAACTTGGGATCCTCCTCATTTGGTGTGGTACTAGAATAAGGACTTGACCACTTTCTTACATTTCGCATCCATCTCGGTATTATGTATCGATCAGAAATTTGTTTAATGTTCATCGTGTCTAGTACTTCAAGTGCATAACTACATAATATCCCAATCATTTCAAATTTTCGGCAACTACAAGTAACAGTTTGCTCATTGACACTAATCAACACCATTTACTTTCTCTTTTCATCATACAATTCCACTACAAATTGATGACACCTATCCAACACATGAAAAAGATTCCCAATAGCACACTAGAATACATAATACTCATCTTGAAATAAATCAAAAACAAGAGAAGTGTAACATTGTGCTACTTGCACGAGCATGAGAGCTATTTCAACTTCATTCTAGGCAACTTTTGCCTACCTTGATATTCCTTATCTGTTTTTTTTATATCTCCTATCATTTAAAACCCTATCAAAATAAGTAAAAAGTTGAACAATATCATGATCTAACTTTAAGTACTTTTTTAATGCTGAGTTCAAGCTCTCATTTAACTGGGTACTTCTCATACCAGTTGTAAATGTCCGCTTCATATACACATGTGCCCTTTTTTATCTCAAGGCCCAAGTAAAATTCATCCAAATGTTATCCTACAAATTATAGTCACCAATCAACAATTTCCATGCATTAGCCAATTCATGTTCTTTTTCTTATCCATATATGTTCTCTTTAAATTGAGCTGAAAATTTTGAACCATCTTTATATATGTTCCCTAAATGCTTTAAAATATTTTGGCAAAGATGCCAACAACACAATCCATGATATGTCTCTAACATCACAATAGATATAGTCTTAGCCATTGCTTGATCTTGGTCGGTGAAGATGATATCAGACTTCTTCCCAGACATTGCTTATAGGAATGTCTCAAATAACCACTGAAATGATGCTGCCGTTTTATCATACAATAATAAAGCACCAAATACCACAAACTCCCTTAAATGGTTGAAAACAATCAAAATGTCTAAGTTTCGATATTCCTTGTTCGTTTGGAATGTTGTGTCAAACATGAAAATGTCTCCAAAGTGGCCATAATCAATGATCATCCCTGGGTCAGCTCAAAAAATATTTTTTATGCACTCTTCAACATTAAGTTGGACTCCTTAATAAAATGATGGATTCCTAGCTACTTCATCTTGGAAAAATTGCAACAAATTACCCGCTTCACCATATTTCAAGTCTCGTTGCCTCTTTTCTCGAATGTAAATTTTTTGATCTTGATGAGTGAAGCCTAAGCTTTCTCTGCCACCCGCTTGGATACTCAAAAGCTCGTATGATACATTGGGTACTTTATCAATCTCGACACATTCCATTTCCATTATATATTAGACCTCTTACAATGAATAACAATTACACAAATCTATACTACTATAAAAAGTACATATCTTGGAAAAAATTTTGTTTTCTCTTTTACCCTCTAACATTTCTTAATTATCTAAACTAGCATGAATAAATATATTAAAAATGTTGTTCATTATAAAAGTTCATCTATTTATTGAACAAGTGCAATGGCCTATCATCTCCTCTCTTTTTTCTGCTCAACAATCACCATCCATTACAATTTCAATGAATTCAAATTAATATACTAATTAGAGAACAAGAAAAGAGTTAATTATTTATCATGATTTCTTACTCTTTTGTATTACAATAACCAAAATGTTATCTTCATAGTCGTTTATCTTTGTCCTCCTCGCCAATTCAACACGTTACACACACACATCTATATCTATACTAATAATAAAAGGCGGCTTAAAAAAATTTCCTATTTTTTTCTCAACTAATATTATAAAGTCACTTTTATCCTTTTAAGTCCAAGTCGTTGTTTAATACTATACATTAACCATGTAACTATTGGTATTCTTGTTCTACATATATTCACCAATTAAACTGGCCACATTTGATCATTAGTGAATTAATTGCATATCTATCTATCTATATCTGTCTATCTATACTATATATACTACTTCTAATGTCACTTGAGCTCAAAACTTTAGATTACCTAAATTGTCCTTCATAAAATATAAAAAGACAACAATTGCCCTTAAGAATACAAAAATACAATACTAAATTTTGTATTAATTTTTTATTAGCCTATTAAAAATTAGTGTTTTCGATCTACTTTAATTACTTAATTGAGTTTTCAACCGGCCGGTTTTTAAGTGAGGTAATCCAAAAAATAGTAATCTTAAATTAGTATTAGGAGTTATACAGTCATTAAGGAAACCTAAGAGTTACAGATCTCGTGGAGTTTCAAAACTACTCTGTGTCCAAACAAATCAAAGCATTGACTGTTTGAAATCTCCCATTTTTTTTACCACACCTTCTTCCAAGTCATTGTAACCAACTGGTTCATCATCAATTCTCACTGATACGAGTTAAAATCAAACAATTATTTAATGAGCAAGCTAATCAATGAGGAGACTATTCCAGGCAGCTTGCGGAAGGTCATAGAGCTCTGGTTGCAGCCAAAAGAAATAAACAAGAAGAAGGCGTTAATGGCTACCCATTGGTTTTACCAGCCATTTCCTTTGGGTTACCTCTCCAATTTCAGAGAGAAGAATGTTCTTTATACACAATATGTACATATTTTTTGATGGTGTACCTAGCAAAATTGCGCCTACATTGTTCGATGAACTTCTAATGCACATGTCATAACATAAAAGTTTTGGTTTAGTAATTCTTTCTAATGCATATTCTAACTTGATTAAGTTAAGAACAAATTAATTTATACAAATTAGCTTTAAACCATGTGTTTCATTGGTATAGAATGTTAGCCTATTTCTTTTCATTCTTAAATTAATTTATTTTTTGTGTTTTATTGCTATGCTATTATAGGTACATATGTTTCTCAATTGCTTATGTTTGGGAGCTTGTGATCAGTGGTGTAACTTTAAAGTAAAGCATTGACGAGGAAGAACCTTTCAAATATTTCGATCTCTCTTTCTTCTTGTTTTTTGGGGGTAAATGTTTTGGTGCCTCTTTTCTTAGTAAAGAAAGTTGCATTTAGTTCTCAAAATATATGAGACAAAATTAAAGAAAAGTGTGTAGAGATTATTCTAGTGTGTTGTTTTCTTTAGTATTTTCAACTATATCCTTTACTTCATATCTTGTTTCCTTAGAATTGAAAAGTATTTTAGAGTTGGTTTTCTCAATGACTAGTTACCTAAGTTTCTATGTTTATTTTGATATTGCTTTCACATGGGTAAGAGATATGGTTGTGATAATGACATAAAATTGTTTCAATTCTCGAGTATGAAAATTGTTTCAATTCTCAAGTAGCATTTCTTTTTGTATTTTTTAAGAGCATTATAGGTTATCGAAAGTTGGTCATATCTATTGACATTTAGAATTTATATAAATAAAAGATATCAACAGGTTTGCATGGATGTGAAGAATTAACATGATGCATGATTGTACTATGAATTATTTTTGTACTATCTTTGCCAATATAGCATGATTATTTTGTGAATGATTATTATATTATGTCTCCTTTATGTACACAAAAAGCAAAAAAAAAAAATCAAAATTATAATCTCAATTGTTCCATGTGTAACGCACGTGTGTATCAACTAGTTAAACATAAATACCAACAAACTTACACAATAAATTTTTAATTCCAAATGGAACAATTAAATACAAAAATAGACGTTCTGTATCATTGCCATATTAGCATTTTCCTCTCTATTCAGTTCAATAAGAATTGAACAAAACGAAAAATGATAATGGTGATATATAAATTTAATGTTGATGCAATAAAGATCATATAACAAAATTAATCTTGAAGCAATAAATATATGATATAACACAAATTCTACCAAAATTATAATGTGAAATTCAAAAAAAAAAAATTACCTGAGAAATTTTTGGGGATGTCGAGTGGAACAAGAAGATTTTTGCTTTGTGAGATTTTTGCTTTAGGCGGGAGAAATAAATCCACTGCAGGGAGTGAAAGACGACGTTGTTATTGGTGAAAGCCCATTGCACTTTGGTCGACTTCGTTGGATTTTATTGTTGGGTTCTTTGTTTTTGAGTGGAACGACATCGTTTCACTTAACTAACAAGATTTGCTATTTAATTGCCAACTGCAGAGGAGCCCCACTTGTCGAAAGCAGATGAATGAGAGAGAGAGAGAGAGAGAGAGAGAGAGAGAGAGAGAGAGAGAGAGAGAGAGAGAGAGATTTGAGGGACATGAGATTAGAGAAGTGACGTTAATTTGTGAAGCATAAGGAAGATGGTTTGGGGGGAAAAATAAAATTCGGGAGTGAATTTGATTTGTTGGATTAAAATTCGGGATTGATCTAAACTGCAAAATTTTTTGAGACAAATTTATGTTTTGGGGGATTTGAATTGCCTAATTCTTATTATATAGATAATATTTATACTGATGTCTATGGTTTAAAAATACATTATTCAAACCTAGCCAAGCCCCGTATCCGCAACCTTGGTGGAATTGATTGATTTGGAGCCACTACACAAAAAACTTTTCTCGAAATGAAATTTTTAAAATTTTGTCCCAAAATCAAAATCTATTTAAAAAATATTTTTCAAAAACTAATTTTATGATAACATAACACACACAAACATACACACACTCTGTCTCTCTCTCTCTCTCTCTCAATGTTGACTTGTCGAACCTACATCCTAGGGCCCCCTTGCAGACAGGCTATCCTCTCTCAATGTTGACTTGTGGAACCTACATCCTAAGGTCCCCTTGCAAACATGCTATCCTTTTCAGATTGAACGTTTCCTTATCTTTAGCTTTTTTCATTTTGGTAAGATTGGTCTGTGATGGGGTCAAGTCAGTTGTAAGCTACAACTAACCTATGTTTACTCAAGTTTTTAAGCTTGAAGTTGAGTTCGGGCTATGTTTAAGCCATGCCTACTTCAGCTTAAAATAAGCTCAGACCCCCTTTTTTCTAATCCAACCGGTTTACAACCCCCAAAAATAAATAAAATCACTTAATCCACCAATTTGCGGTCTGTTTGGACAATTACAACACCTTCGAAATTTAAACCAATTCTTATTATAATTTTGAGTAAATTTAAAAGGTTGGAGACTAAATTCAAAATTCATATAAACTTCAAGGCTGAAAATGATAATTAACCAATAGAATAGATAATAATTAGCGTCGTCCTAAGAATTGTATAACTTAGCCTTATCATGATTTATTTCTACTTGTCTCTCTAGTGAAGAGCGATCGTGTTGCTTCTATCATTCTTTTTTTTATTTTTTGAGAGATACTTTAATTCTCCCTTAAAAGCATTAGAAGCCATCACTCCATAATAGATTTCCGTTTCATTTTTTTTTTGTTGAAATTTGATTATTTTGGTTTTGTAGTCCAGGGCTTCTGAAAAATTTGATTGTGGGTTGAGCAAGTTGATTTGAAGACACTTCAAGTTGACTAAGACCCAAAGGCCCATGTTTTCATTGGCCGTACCCAATAAAAGAGTTTGGGAACTGGGACGAAGCTCTACCTATTGATCTGGTTGAGCTTGGGCTTGGTATAGGCCCTTTGTTCTTTAAGCACTGTCCTTAAGAGGCATCAAGGTTAAATTTAGGGCAAGCAATCGAGTCGTGTCGTGTCGAGTTTGTGTCGGGTCATTACGAGTTTTTGTTGAACATTAGTCAATCATAACTCAACCCATTTAACTAATCGTGTCGTGTCGAGTTGACTTATTTATTTTCGTATCATGTTCGTGTTAGTATTTCTGTTGACCCACATAAATTTTGAATAAAAAATTTAACGCTAAAATTCTATTTTCACTTAATTGAATCTATGTTCGTTCTTTTTCTACAAATTAAAAATTAACTTAATAAACATAATAGTAATAATAATGAGTAAAAATATTTTTTTTATACAATAATTATATTAGTATTTAATAAACAGTTACAAATAATTAATATTTTATTTTTATAATACTAATTAAACATGTTGATCGTGTTAATTTCGTGTTACCATACAAACGAGAAAATAGAGAAAGTGTCAACTTTTAAATAAACGGGTTGAACCCGAACATGATCCGTTTATATTTCGTGTCGCATGTTGAGTCATTTTTGAGTTTGTATTGAGTTATAATCGAGTTCGTGTCATAAAATTCGTGTTGAGTTCGAGTCGTGTCGTCGGGTTGAGTCGAAAATTCCACCCCTAGTTAAATTTGCTTTCTTCTCACATTGTAGGTGTTAATCGAGACGAGCTACTTAGGCTCGGCTCGAGTTCGAAGAAGACTTGGCTCGGGCTCAGGTAGGACTTGACTAGAGCTCGACTTATGTTCTAAACAAACTAGGCTTGAACAATTTTTTAGACTCGTTTAAAAAACAAGTTTAAAAAGCTCGACTCGAACTCCCAAAATTCAGCTCGTTTATACGTAAAATAGTCTAGTTATTCGGGCTCAGATTCGGCTTGGGTTCGGTTTGGGCTCGGACTCGGACTCGGACTCGGACTCGTCTCATTTTCTAAATAAGCCAAACTTGAACAATTTTTTAGGCTCGTTTAAAAAAATAAGCTCGATAAACTTGGATTCAAACTACAAAACTCGTTTCGATTAATGACCATACTTCTCACAGATTGGACGGGAGGACTTGGCCATTTGCGCTGGTTTACAATGGTAAATAGTAAGCCACTTTTTTAAAGGAAGTACTCAGAACACAAGAATAACGCTTATTGCGAGGGTTAAGAGAGCTAAGTGGTTCAAAAAATAAGATCTTTTGGTTTTGTAGAAGAACCAACTTCAAAACTATGGGTTCAGCCTTGGACTTCTTGTTCAAAGGCATTCACTTGTAGTTCCATCTTTACTGAATTGGCTTGGTTCACCGATTGTGCTTCGTGGCGTTGAGCTTATTTGTTTTCGTTCACTGGCTCAACAAATTAAATGACTTATGTGGTGTTGATCTAAGGTTTTAAAGTTCTCAAGCTAGTCATCTATGAGACATAGGGCTTATGAGAGCATAACTCTTGTATGCTATCCAAAGACAGGAATTAGTTCTTATAAAATAGACCCCTTTATATGAAGTTTACCTGCCAAACAAGTAGAAGAATAAGTAGGAGGTTAGTAGTGGAGGAGTGAAAATCCTTGACTCACAACTAGGATCTCTATAGTCTATAGTTTGTAGCAATACCCAATAAAAACTCATTATCATCATCATCATCGATGAAATCTACAATGGATTTGCTCTAGGAGGAGTATCATGCAAATTCTGCCTCACAAGATAGACGAGATTAAGATCTCGACTAAGTTGAACACGAATCCTATCATTGTTCTGCACCCTCTCTTGATCATAGTCCTGATTTGGACCCAAAGTCCACTAGGCAACTACAGCCTGTTAGTATTTCTTGCAAGGACAAATAGAATTGCTAGATGCTGTTGTCATTGGAAATCCAAGAAACCGACCCTCATATAAACCTCTTTCACGTGATCACTATCATAAAAAATATTTTTACCACTTCGTTAATGAGTCATCACACCAAGTCAGTTAAAATTCTGATACCAATTGATACAAGGGTAAACAATGAATACTCTTGATCATCGTTTCTTGATGAAAGTAAACGAACACACTTTGAATTCACAAAAAAGAAGAACTGTTTATTTGTGAAAGTAACACATACACACTCTACCGAAAATAAGAGAAGAATTCTAGAATATGCATTTTTCACCAGTTCTTAGTACATAGGGACAATACATATAGGAAGTGCCTAAAAATCTAATCATTTTCAAAATGAAAGAAAAATCCCTAATTACAAGAAATTTACAAAAAATAAAAATCACATAAAAATAAGTGTCATCTGGAGTCTAACAAAAGTAGTGACATTGAAATTGAAATCTTCTATGATTTATTATATTTTTTTTTATTTTTTTAAAAATAACAAAAACGAGAAAACAAGACGTTTGTGTGTTGGATGAGAGTGACGGTGTGGTTGGTGACTATGTTAGTTGCGACTCGGTAGTAGCTAGTGGGTAGAGAGTGAGAGGAAGATGACTGATCTTTTTTTCTTCCAAATTGCCATTCTAAATCCCCAAATCACTATAATTCCTCTTTCTGATGAGCACGTGCTTAGGTCTGCTAACCATTTAAACGAATTTGACATTAATTTAAAGGGTAAATTTCATAATTAGTCCTTAAATTTTGATTTCGATTTTAATTTCATCACTGAACTTTTAAATGTCACAATTTAGTTCCTCAACTATCAATTTTGTCAATTTTCGCTATTAGATCAAATGGAAACATATGATCTAATGGTGGAAATTGATCAGATTGAATTAGTCTCTATTTAATCTAACGGTAAAAATAAATAAAAGGACTTAATTGAGATGAAATTCATAGTTGAGGGACTAAATTAGGACAATTGAAAGTTTAGAGACCAAATTAAGACCAAAAGCAAAGTTCAGGGACCAATTATGATTTTATTCTAATTTAAATGGCAGTTAAAAATTAGACTAATTAAACACAAATGAGCAAAATTAGGAACCAAAAATGACAAATTTAAAATTTCAAGGACCAAATCAACCAACAACGCATATTTTAGAAACTAAAAGTATAATTAGTATCTCTGAAAAATATCACACTATTATTGTTCATTCATAGCTAGTTATTGAATTCATTCCTTCCCCTCTTATAAAAGTTTTTAGCACAAGAAATTATATCATTGCCTGTTATGGAAGGAATTCAATCACATAAAATGATTTCATTGAATGTTGATAGTTATAAAGAAAATATAAATAATTTTAATATGATAAATGAGATAATATCTAATTTAGTTACATAATTAAATTTTTTTTATGTTCGTTAAATATTTTAAGAAATTTTTTTACGTAAACGTGACTTAAATATGATAAATACATATGGTAAGATTTGCCGACATTTGAGAGGAAAAAACAAAAACTTTACTTGTACACAAAATGTCATCTCATACACTTATGATTCTCCAAAATGATAAGATAGATAACAGTTAATTTTCCAGTCAAAAGAAACAAACAGAGAATCTTTGGATAGATTTTTGAGAAGGGTTTAGATTGATTTCTCAAATCCTTTTAAACTCAAACTTCTCTTTATAAAGATAGGATTCAACATTAAATTCAGTACATACTCATGTTTGATATGTCCACGAATATATCACTATTATGATAATATATTTGTATATAAATAACTATTGTGCCCCTTCATTAATCTAATCCAAACCTATGTTTGTATACGTATGGGGTATAATTATCTTTTTGTATCTTGAATCCGTTAACCCTTATCTGAAACCCACCCCCCATGGATTTGATGAAACCCATGATCTAGGGTTTTATGTCCAGGCCAATAGCGGGCTGGGTTTGATAACCCAGACTTCAAATTTTGGGAAATTTAGAAGCCGGTACAATTTTTTAGACTTATTTAGGCAAAAGTACAACTCAAAAACTTATTTAGGGTAAAATGCATATTTTTTAAAAATGCCATTATTGCCATCGGTAAATAGTACATGTATGGAAACTTATCATCTTTCATCCGTTTTTTTTGACAGCAATCAAGTAATGAGAGGGAAAATAGGGGGTTTAATTATCAAAATTCATCCTTTTCGGCAGAAGGATTCTATGTCCATGAGAATGTCAGAAGTGTGACTGTTTATCGTCCAAAAAAACAAGGAATATAAGTTGATGGTGTAAACCTGCGCGAATGAGCTATGTGACTGGATTATGTGGTATGAACGATCTGTGTGGGGCTTGATATGGCATCTGAGCTACAAGGTTCGTGTATCGAAGGACGAATGCTCTAATTAACCGACATGTAGTGCGTGTGATACAGTAGAAGTATAGTGGTTCACCGGCTAATGAGCTCGGCTAGTCCACTCTCTAATGGAGACTCTTGCTCCTTTCTCTTTATTGATGAATTGAATGTGTTACAGTAGAATACTCAGGGTATTAGGGTTTCCAGTTGCTCTCTTTTCCCAATGGAGGCTGTCCTTCCCTTTTATAGCCTCATACTTACCTCTAATCCGGAGTCATATCCTATATTGAAGGGATCAAGCCCTACCTCCATCTATAATCCCGGGATCGCTTAAAATCCATTCGGCCGGCTTTCAAAGGCCTCCTCCTGGTATAAATCTTCGCCTTTCTCTATGGGATCCTCTCCTTGATTTTAGGAGAGGCTCGTGGTTGGTTACAGATTTCATGCTTTGGATTGGCTTCAATCTCCTTATGATGGTATCTGCTGTCGACTTGTTGTCCTCTTAACATTTATCACCTTGTGTCTCCAGCTGGGAGTACAAGTGTTGACTGGTCGAGCTCAGACCGTGGCTGGGTGAGCTCGGTTTATCTTCCCTGTCCTCCAGAGCTGAGCTCTTTTCCTGAGCTCGTGTCTGGGGTTTATTTTAAGTATCATCAGTTGCCCCCCAGCCCTTGCCTTAGGATCTTAGGCAGGGGCTGACCTGTATTCCAGTTAGAGTTAAATATGCACGTGGCTAGCACGTGACTTGAAGATTTTTGACGGTTAGTAGAAATCATGACTCTCCTCGACTCCCGCGCATGTCTCAGCCCACGTTCCCCAAGCTTTAAATGCCCCAAAACGGCTACCTGAACCGTTTCTGCGCACTATTCATCTTCTTCTCTACTTCTTCGTCTCTGTTCTTCTTGCGATTTCAGACGATCTTACTCAAACTTTCCTGATTTCTTGCTCTAAATCGGTTCCCCTGTGTTCGATTTAAAGACCCACAGTGCCTCCCCTTCTGATTTGGCCCTTGGTTCGTTCGTTGCTTTCTTTCCACTAGGTACGTGTTTTCTGCCCCCTTTCTTCGTTCTGGATCCCTCGAGTTCGAGGTGGTTGCTGCGTTTTTGGTCTTTTAGGTTCTTTTATTTCTGGAGTCACGATTATTGCTTATCCCCTCTTCCTCGCTTCGTGGGCTGGAGTTCGATTGTGCACATACTCGCTGTTGGTAGTTATTGTGCTGACCCTAGGGTTATTAGGGAGAGTTTGATCAGTGTTCCCCCTCTTTATCGCTCCTTTAATCTTCCTTTTTCCTGCCCAATCATGTCTGCCTCCTCCGGTGCTACTTGTTCCTCTGTCTCCCTACTGGGCAATAGGTCTGGGGACACTGATTTAGGAGACGTGGGTGACGAAATTGATAACTTTCCTGGTGTGGAGGCTGTAGAAACCGAGGTGGGTACCGAGGAGCCTCCCTCTACTTCTTCTCCCATGCCCCCCAGACCTGATAAAGGCAAAGTCAAGGTGAGTGGAGTCGGGGTTGAAGAGAAGACCTCATATTTGGGGTCGGCCTTCAGGCATGCCGAGTCTGTGGGCTACAGCAAAGAGGCCCCTGAGCTAATGAAGGCTTATAAAGTTCGGTACGGTTTTCCTCCTGGGGTCGAAACCTGGTGTCCAGACAAATCCGTCTACTATGTAGAACAAGTACGCAATAGGGTCTGCTTCTTTCTTGCCGCCTTTGATAACGGTCTTCGCTTCCCTCTTCACCCCTTCATCAAGGTTGTTCTGCAACATTTTCATGTGTGCCCTTCCCAGATTTCCCCCAACTTCTATGGCGTCATGGTTGGTTTTCTAGTCATCTTTAGGAAGCATAAACTTGGGGTTCCCAGCATTTCCTTGTTTCTAGAGTTCTTTAACGTTAAACCGACCTCTAAAGGCTTCTTGTATGCCTCTAAGCGTGCCAACGTTAGGCAGCTTATTTCTAACATTCCGACCTCTCATAAGCACTGGAAGGAGCATTTCTTTTTTGTCGGGGGCACCAATTGGGAGTATAATCCTGCTGATAAGAATGATACTCTCGGTATCCCTACGACTTGGACTGAACCAGACAACTTGCGTGAGTCTTTACTTGAGTCGACTGAGCTCTGGTCTGGGACTTATAGGCCTATTGCCTTTCTCTTACTTGCACACTTTCTTCTTTTCAGGTGATCGTTTTGAGCTCAGCCCTGAAGATAAGAAGGTGCTAGCGAAGTTGGAGAAGATCAAGCCGGAGAAGTACGCCGACCTGATTGAGTCAAGAAACTTGGTGCAGCTAGGTCTGAGCCTTCCTGTGGCGACTTTAGCGATTCCATTATCTGTTTTAGGGGCTGACGAAGGTAATTTTATCGTCACTTGTTTTCCTCTCTTCATCATCTTTCCTTCTATTCTTTTTCTCCTTACATCTCCTTACTCCATCCAGACTTTCCAGGTCCTTCTACCATGAAGTCTACTCCAGAAGAGATTCAGGCTAAAGTTGCAGAACTGATGAGAGGTGGCCGGTCTGGAAAGCGCAAGGCTCGGGTCAGCTCTGGGAGTGGTCCAAACACTCGAGCTAAAATTCCCAGGTCGGAGGTGCCTTCACCCCCCTCTGCTACTACAGAATTGGCTCCCATCAAGGCACCGCCTTCCTCATCCGGCATCCCTCAAAATGTAGTCATCTCTCCTCCTCCAGTGGCCCATCCTGGGTCGGTGCCTGCTCGAAAGGGAGATCAGGCTTCCCCTTCCTCCTCTGAGGTTGAGAAAGCCTTGGGAGTGATCCCTGACCTCCAACCCAGAAAGTTCTCATACACTGCTTCTGGGAAGGCAGAGAGAAAATCTGAAGAAGATGAGGATTCCTTCTTTGACAACATGGATCTTGCTGCAGGGGCTCTTTCTTCTATTTTCTCTGAGTCTGATGTTCTGAAGGCCGCTTCCATGCCTCTTGAGGAGTCCATTTCTTCAGCTCTTCAGGGAGCTGCTGCTGTAAGCGCTATCACTTCTCCTTCTTCACTTATTTTTGTTTCGTGGTCTCATGTGTTCTTTCACATTTTCAGGTTGTCCTTCATGTGAATGGTCTACTGCATCGGGTTCGGTCCCAAGAGAGCTTTTTTCAGGTTCTGAAGAAGTATAAGGCCAAGGTTTCTGATTTGTCTCTTGAGAACGAAGACCTCAGAGGTCAGAATGAGGATCTCAAGGCTCAGGTGGGGAACCTCAATGAGCAGTTGGCGAAGCAGGCTTCTGACCTCAAACACACATTGACCGTCAAGGTCAGAGCGGAGGAAGGGGAAAAGAAAGCTCGGGATGAGCTAAGGTTAGTTAAGGAAGATCTGCAGCATAAGGTCGAGGCGTGGTCCAAAGCTACCCAGGAGGCTTTTGATGCCAAGAAAGAGCTCATCCGGGTTAATCAAGATTATCTCGCCCTCAACGAGGCAAACGGCAAGCTCTGCGAGGAGCTTGAGGAGCAGAAAGACTTGGTCAATCAGAGGGATAATGAGATCGCCGAGCTAAGAGATGAGGCCACTACTTTGTGGGCTACTGGGTGGCTTGCCTTTAGGCGCAAGGCTATGAAGGCTTTCCCTGATCTCGACTTCAACTTCTCAATTCCTACTGAAGAAGAGATGGAGGAGTCTGGTTCTGAAAATGAGGAGGATGCCTCGGTTCCTTCAGCTGCAGCCTTGAGTCAAGACATACCTGCCCCTGGGACCTCTGGAGCTCTTGTCGTATTTTCTGAGCCTCCAACGGCGATTCCTGAGCTCCTAGCTACAGATCCTTCTGTTCCTGTTTCTGCACCATTTTCAGTTGACTTGGTGACTGAAGCCCTTGCCCAAGATCCGGAATCAACGGGAGTGGGGACCCAAGACATTTCTGGAAGCTCTCCCCTTGCTTCTGTTGTTGTGGGCTCATCTGCTGAGCTGCGAGATCCTTCAATTACCCCCCCCCCCCAGAAACTTAGGTCTTTTTAATTGTAATTATTTGTAAGAAATTTTTTGAGATGTAACTTTGACTTGGGCTAGGACCTTGTGCTACTTTGTGGTCTTCATCTTGTTTCTCCATTGTTGGTTTATCATATTCATGTATACCTTTGACTTTCGCTTGCACACTTACTTGTTTTGCTTTGTTGTTTTTTTTTGTTTTGCTTTATGCTTACACATATCCTCCTTCCCCCTTTGCTTTGAGGGGTGCGGTGCACTTCTTGAAGCAAAATTACTAGATTTGAAGAGTACAGGAGACTTGGTGTTATGCTCAACTGCTTCTCCTGAGCTTTTGAGCTCGGTAGTTGGTCTCTTAGGGATCCAGTCCCTATTCTTCTTTATTCTGAGCCGCTCAGATTGATATTCTGAACTGGTGTGCTCCTTCTGAGCTACATAGCTCGAGTTTGCGAGCCTATGAGCTCTTGCTGAGCTATACAGTTCGTCTTTCTGAACCTAAAAGCTCTTACTGAGCTTTTTGGCTCTTTTGTCTGAACTTAAAGGTTCTTTCTGAGCTTCATGGCTCTCTTGTCTGAAATAGATAACAAATTCCAATGCTCCATATTTCTGAGAATAGAAGACTTTCTTCTACGTTTCACATTTCTCTTCCCCCCACCTTGTTTTGAGGAGTGCTTTAGGCCTTCTTTAAGCAAGGCTATGAACTTTTACATACTGTTAAGTTTCTTTGATGAACCGAGGAACCCACCAGGAACCCTTCCTCTCTAACGTGAGTAGGGCTCTTAGAATTGCAGGCCTTCAAGACTTGCTATACAGGTGCTCTTGTTTTTGGCTGGGCTGGGCTCAAATATGGAGGATATGTTGCTTGGTGGGGTCAGAATTCTTGTAGGTTGTTTTGAGTGCAAATAGGAGGGGTAGCTTCTTTTCCCGCCTTTTTCTCCAATCGTTTTCCATAACCGCAACCACTTTCCATAACCGTATCCACTTTCCATAACCGCAACTACCTTTATTAATTAAGAAACTAAACAGGCAACTGATTCCCCCTTTCTTGACTCTTGGTTTCCTGAAAAGCTCCCAACTTTCCCTAAGCTTCTTACCATCTGTTGAATTCCTCTTTCCCTTTCTTGCATAAAATATTCTTGACTTTCTTCTTGATTTCTTGCATCTTTTTCCTTACCTGCACTTCCGATGGCTGCTTCTGCTTCTTCTCTGTTCCAGGAACGCACCTCTTTTGGAATCGAATGGAAGTGGCACTGTCGCTCCCTGTCTCCTTCAATACTTGAATCTTCTGATTTGGTGGATATCAAGAAACGGTTTTTTCCTGATCTTGACTTGCCTTTGCGAGTCCCTACCTCCGACGAGCCCTGCAACTACCTCCCTCGAGGGGAAGTCTGCTTCTTTGAAGGTGCTCTGGACATGGGACTTCGCCTTCCCATTCATCCGGCTGTTGGGCGAGTTCTTGCCTACTATGGCCTGTGTCCTTCTCGCCTTTCTCCACGAGGATGGGCTGCTATGGTAAGCTTTTTCTTGTTCTGCCGCCTGCATGCCCTTGGCAGGTTCCCCTTCGTCTCTGAGTTTCTATACTTCTTCGAGATTGAAGAAGATGATGCCCCCTGCTTCAGTTTCTTCCGTTGGAAGAATTTCAGTTTACGCCACTTGGTTCTAGATCTTCCCTCCAATCCTGAAGGGTGGTCTAAGCGTTTCTTCTTCGCCTCTGGAGAGTCCTGGAGGTCTCCTGAGGATTTCTGCCGTAAAGCTAGGATTCCTCGGTCCTGGAAGAGCTTCTCTCGCATAGGTAAGCTCAAGCCGAGCTCTTTTGAACCCTTCCTTTTGAAGATATACTCTTACCATGTCCCTGCTGTGCAGGTTCACCTGATCTGGATGTACCAGGGATGGTGAATATCAACGAATTGCTGCTTGTGGAGTCTAGGACTTATTCCGAGCTGATGACGAGTGCAAACCTCTATTTGCTTGGGGCTGAGGCTACTGAGTTTGAGTTTTCCTCTGTTCCTTACTCTTCCTGGACCTCTTTCTCTGATTCTGATGAGGACGGGGATTCTGACGAGGGTAGGAGCACCGGCACGAGTTCAAGGAAGCGTAAGAGGGATGGCTCCCCTTCGCCTGACTCTCTGTCCACCATCTTCCTTACCTCCAGGGGTCAGAAGCTTCTTGATTCACTTCACAGGGCTGAACAGGAGAGGGACGAGCTGAAGAAGGAGAATGCTAGCCTGAAGGAAGAGGTTGCAGAGCTGAAGTCTCAACTTAAAAAGGACTAGGATCTTTGTTTCCTTGTATCTTTCTTTTCTTTTCTTGAATGATACCAGACTATGATTCTTTGCGCACTTTTTCGAACGTTTATATTCTTGGATACTCTGAATTCTAGGTTTCTTATTCTTGAGTATGCATGCCCATATATGAGCTCTTGGTGTTCAGAACGCGGACGTAGAAGGAGAACAGAAGATCATGTTTGCACTGACCTTAGTTCCTGTCTAGTTCCAGAGATCTGACCGCGAACCTTGATGGAAAACAGAAGATTGTGTGTACAGACCTTAATCTTCAACTGACAACGCGGGTGATATCCGCTGTTCTTTACACATTGAGGTCCGCGAGTGTGTAGGCAGTGCACCAGGACCACTAGTCATGGGGAAAGATTGTTGGTGTCCCTAGGAAGAGACCAGCTTTGGATTTGACTGTTGGTGTCTCCAAGAAGAGACCAGTCTTGAATTTGACTGTTGGTGTCTCCAAGAAGAGACTAGTCTTGAATTTTATGAGCCTTGAAGCTTGTATGAGCTGAAGAGCTCATCTTTCATTTATAAGCTTTGAAGCTTATCGTATATCCATGAGCTGAAGAGCTCATCTTGCATTCGTAAGCTTTGAAGCTCATCGTATATTTATGAGTCGAAGAGCTCATCTTGTATTTATAAGCTTTGAAGCTCATCGTATATTTATGAGCTGAAGAGCTCATCTTGTATTTATAAGCTTTGAAGCTTATCGTATACTTATGAGCTGAAGAGCTCATCTTGTATTTATAAGCTTTGAAGCTTATCGTATATTTATGAGCTGAACAGCTCATCTTGTATTTATAAGCTTTGAAGCTTATCGTATATTTATGAGCTGAAGAGCTCATCTTACACTTATAAGCTTTGAAGCTTATCGTATATTTATGAGCTGAAAAGCTCATCTTGTATTTATAAGCTTTGAAGCTTATCGTATATTTATGAGCTGAAGATCTCATCTTACACTTATAAGCTTTGAGGCTTATCGTATATTTATGAGCTGAAGAGCTCATCTTACACTTATAAGCTTTGAAGCTTATCGTATATTTATGAGCTGAAAAGCTCATCTTGTAGTTATAAGCTTTGAAGCTTATTGTATACTTATGAGCTGAAAAGCTCATCTTGTATTTATAAGCTTTGAAGCTTATCGTATAGTTATGAGCTGAAGAGCTTATCTTACACTTATAAGTTTTGAAGCTTATCGTATATTTATGAGCTGAAGAGCTCATCTTGTATTTATAAGCTTTGAAGCTTATTGTATATTTATGAGCTGAAGAGCTCATCTTGTATTTATAAGCTTTGAAGCTTATCGTATATTTATGAGCTGAAGAGCTCATCTTGTATTTATAAGCTTTGAAGCTTATCGTATATTTATGAGCTGAAGAGCTCATCTTACACTTATAAGCTTTGAAGCTTATCGTATATTTATGAGTTGAAAATCTCATCTTGTATTTATAAGCTTTGAAGCTTATCGTATATTTATGAGCTGAAAAGCTCATCTTGTATTTATAAGCTTTGAAGCTTATCGTATATTTATGAGCTGAAAAACTCATCTCTTTACTTTGGAAGCTATTGAAGGGTGAATAAAAGACTTGCTCATTCTGATTTAAAAATAGCTCTATTACAAGTAACACTTACTGAAAAATCTCTTAAGGTGCTCGGCATTCCACGAGTGAGGTAGGACATTTCCCTCCTCTGTTTGCAATTCGTAATTCCCCGGTCGGATTACCCTTGACACGATATAGGGCCCTTCCCAATTAGGCCCCAATTTTCCATGCGTGGGATCCTTTCTTGCAAGCAGAAGCCTCCTAAGTACCAAGTCTCCAGCCTTGAAGCTTCGGTGCCTTACCTTCCTGTCGTAATACCTTGCAGTTTTCCTTTGGTAAATGCGGACACGCTGCAGAGCTCTGTCCCTTTTTTCATCCAAGAGATCGAGGTTTAACAGGAGAGATTCATCATTGTGCTCGGCATCTGCAAACTCCACCCTTGGTGATTGGAGCCCTATCTCCACAGGGGCTACTGCCTCGGTTCCAAAGGCCAGAGCAAAGGGGGTTTCCTGAGTTGCAGATCTGACGGTGGTCCGGTAGGCCCATAATACCTCAGGGATGTATTCCACCCACTTGCCTTTCAGGTTTTCTAGTTTGGTCTTCAAGGCTGACTTTATGGTTCTGATTGTGACCTCTGCCTGCCCATTAGATTGGGGATGTGCAGGAGCTGAGAAATAGTTCTTGATTCCAAGCTCGGCACAAAAGCTTTTGAATTTCGAATTGTCGAACTGCTTTCCGTTGTCAGACACGACCGCTCTGGGAACCCCAAACCTGCAAACTACCGATTTCCAAACGAAGTTTTGAACTTTTTGCTCAGTGATTGTTGCCAAAGGTTCGACCTCTGCCCATTTGGTGAAGTAATCCACTCCTATGATGGCAAACTTGCACTGTCCCACACCGGTGGGAAGGGGTCCCAGAATATCCAAACCCCACTGCTGAAAAGGCCATGGGCTTACCACCGAGGTTAGGAGCTCGGGAGGATGGTCGGACACATTGGCATGCTCCTGGCAAGTCTTGCATTTTCTTACTAAGTCGGTGGCACTTTTGAGCATGGTGGGCCAAAAATACCCTTGCCTTAGTACTTTTCCTGCCAAGGCCCGAGCCCCTATGTGATTGCCACATATACCTTCGTGTACCTCTCTGAGTATATAATTGGCATCCTCATCCCCCACACACTTAAGGAGAGGCGTTGAGAATCCACGCTTGTACAGACCTCCTTGTAGCAAGGAAAATCGGGCCGACCTGGCCCTTAGCTTGGATGCCTCCTTAGCATCGCTTGGCAAAGTCCCATTCTGCAGGTACCCTATGATGGGGTCCATCCAGCTCGGCTGAGCTTCGACTGATAGCATGTCCTCTTCTTCGATACTCACTGAAGGCTCTGGGAGGTGCTCCACTGGTATTAGTCTATCCAAGTCTTTTTGCGAGGTAGTTGTTAACCTTGCCAACGCATCTGCTCGTGAATTTTCTGCTCTGGGCACATGTCTGACCTTAACCTGCACAAATTTTTTCATTATTTCTCGTACCTTTTTGAGGTAAAGGACCATCTTTTCGCCTCTTGCTTCGTAGGCCTCTTCTATCTGTTTTACCACTAGTTGAGAGTCGCTGCAGATCTCCAACTGCTCTGCTTCCATAGAACAAGCAAGATTAAGCCCAGCGATGACAGCTTCATATTCTGCCTCATTATTTGAAGCTTTGAACCCAAATCTGAGGGCATATTCGACGTCTATTCCTTCTGGGGAGGTCAGGATCATTCCTGCCCCGCTTCCCTGAGCATTGGCAGCTCCATCTACTGAAAGCTTCCATATGGGGAGGTCTGGTATTAAATCTGTGGTTTCCATAGGCGCTGCTGCTGTGAACTCTGCGATAAAATCCGCCAAAATTTGCCCTTTGATGGCAGTTCTTGGCTTATATCTGATATCAAACTCACTGAGCTCTATGGCCCATTTAACCAATCTCCCTGAAGACTCTGGCTTATGCAATACTTGTTTCAACGGCTGATCTGTTGGGACCTCGATAGTATGAGCCTGGAAATAAGGTCTAAGTCTTCTAGCTGTTGTAACCAGGGCTAGAACAAGTTTTTCCATTTTTGGATATCTCTCCTCTGCCCCCCTCAGAGCTCTGCTACAGTAATAGACTGGTTGCTGAGCTCTGTCTCGCTCCCTAACCAGCGCTGCGCTTGTCGAAAAATCTGAAACTGCTAGGTAGAGGGTGAGGACTTCCCCTTCTAAAGGGCTTACCAAAACGGGGGGAGAGCTCATATAGCTTTTTAGGGCTCCGAATGCTTCTTCGCACTTGGCATCCCACTGGAATGCCTTCTTCAGGACCTGAAAAAATGGCTGGCATTTATCGCTTGACCTAGACACGAAACGGCTCAGGGCAGCTATCCTGCCTGTCAAGCGTTGCACCTCTTTTGTGTTGGATGGTGATTGATTTTCCACCATTGCTCTGACCTTTTCTGGGTTGGCTTCAATTCCTCGGCTGCTAACTATGAAACCCAAAAACTTCCCTGCTGAGACACCGAATGCGCATTTCGCAGGGTTGAGCTTCATTTTGTACTCCTTTAGGATTCGGAATGACTCAGCTAAGTGCTCGATGTGGAGCTCTGCTTTGAGCGACTTTACTAACATGTCGTCAATGTAAACTTCCATGGATGCTCCTATTTGTTTTTGGAACATCCTATTCACCAAGCGCTGGTAAGTAGCTCCAGCATTCTTCAACCCGAAGGGCATGACTTGATAACAGTATGTTCCTTGTTCAGTTACGAAGGAGGTCTTCTCTTGATCGCTGGGGTCCATCCTGATTTGGTTGTAGCCTGAGAAGGCATCCATGAAGCTGAGGAGCTCATGCCCGGCTGTGGCATCCACTATTAGGTCAATCCGAGGCAAGGGAAAGCTATCCTTGGGACATGCTCGGTTGAGATCAGTGAAGTCAATGCACAGTCGCCACTTTCCATTGGTTTTCTTTACAAGAACCACATTTGCTAACCAGGTGGGGTAATCAACCTCCCTGATAGCCTTGGCATGGAGGAGTTTGCTGACCTCCTCATTGATTGCCCTTTGCCTTACGGGGGCGAAGCTCCTCCTCTTCTGTTTGATGGGTTTGCAAGTTGGGCTCACACTTAGCTTATGGGAAATAACCGAAGGATCAATTCCCTCCATGTCTTCTTGCTTCCAAGCAAACACTCCTATATTCTCTTTTAGGAACTGGATGAGGAGTCCTTTGAGCTCAGCGTTCAGTCTGGAACCCACATAAACGAGGTGTTCTGGCTTTTCATCAAGCTGAACTGGTTCCAGCTCTTCCGATGGCATTGGCCTTGTCTCCATTTCATCTCTCATGTCGAGTTCGTCCAGTTGGATGTTCTCAACCTCCTTTCTTTTTATAGAAGCCATATAGCACTCCCTCGCTATACGCTGGTCTCCTCGGACTACCCCGATTCCATTATCTGTAGGGAATTTCACGACTAAGTGATAGGCAGATGGGATTGCCTTCACAGAATTAAGGGATGGCCTTCCAAGCAAGATGTTGTATGCAGATGGTGCATCGACTACTAGGAATTTCACCGTGGTAGTGGCTTGGCAAGGCGGGTCCCCTAGGGTGAGCATGAGCTGGATCGAACCTAGGGGGAGCACCCTTTCCCCGGAGAATCCCAGCAAGTGAGTGTTTACTGGTTCGAGTCTCTACCTTCCTATGTCCATTTTGTCAAACGCAGGTGCGAAAATGATATCCGCCGAGCTCCCGTTATCGATTAGGACCCGATGAATGGTTCTATTAGCCACCACAGCTCGTACCACTAATGGATCATCATGTGGATACTGGCATCCCTCCAGATCGGCGTCTGAAAAAGTGATAGCTGTATCCAAACGTGGTACCTTGGACACAGCGTGCACTTCAAGAGCTTCTTCGGCTCTGATTCGTCGAAGGTGTGCTTTCCTGGCTGAGCTGGACTCCTCACCTCCTGCGAATCCTCCTGATATTACTCTGATCTCCCCTAGAGGCTGCTGGTGTGGGGCGGGTGCCTGCTGTCGAGGTGGTGGAGGTGGAAGGGCTCGGTTCTGGTGGTCATTAGCTACAAAGCGACGTAGCTGACCTCGCTGAATCAAGAACTCGATTTCCTTCTTTAGCTGAATGCAGTCGTCAGTGTGGTGACCATGATCTCTGTGGTAATCGCAGTACTTCGTGGGGTCTCTCTTGGCCGGGTCTGCCTTCATCCGAGGTGGCCATCTTAAGAATTTCTCGTTTTGGACCTCATACAGAACTTGCGACACAGCGGCAGTGAGTGGGGTGAATCGCTGGGGTCCATATCTGGGCTGCAGTTCAGGCTGCATGGGGCCCAGACGATCTCTGACATTTCCTCTTCTCTTTGGCGAGCGGTCCCTATCTTTTCTGGGAGACCTCTCCCGCCCTTTTTCCTTCCTGGGACTCCTGTCCTTTCTCTTCTCCTCTTTTTCCTTCTCCTTTCGTGAGGATGTTCCTCCTACTTTAGAAAGGAGTGCCTCTTCACCATTTATATACTTCTCTGCCTTGGCTAGTACCTCAGCCATGCTTGCCTGAGGGTTCTTTGATATAGAGAACATCAAGTCCTTTGATTGCACTCCCAACCCTGTAATGAAAGCAGTTATGGCGAATTTTTCGTCTGGGACGTCTACCTTCAATGTCTCCGAGTTAAACCTTTGGACATAAGACCTCAGGTTCTCTTGGGGACCTTGCTTCACGTTCAGCAGGTGGTAGCTTGGCTTTCTGTATATCCGGGCTCCTATAAAGTGAGATACGAAAGCTATGGAGAGCTCTTTAAATGATGAGATCGAGGCTGGTGGGAGCCTGTGAAACCAGGCTAAGGCAGAGCCTTTCAATGTGATGGCAAAAGCTCTGCAGCGTAGGGGATCCTGGTATCCATGTAGCTCCATCTGGTTCTTGTAAGTGTTGAGATGATCCACGGGATCTTTTGACCCATCAAAGACCTCTATTTGAGGCATCCTGAACTTCGGTGGGAAAGGGAAGTGTAGCACCCCCGTGGTGAATGGGGACTCGGTTTGCTGAACCAAGACATCCATTGTAACCGGAGCTTTACTCCTTACAGCCTCCTTCATGTGGCTGAGCTCTTGTTGGATGTCTTTGAAGCGTTGCTCCCAGCGCTGCTCTTTCCTGTCCGGTGGATAAGGGAAAGAATCATCCCTATCGCCCCCGTCGTTCTGACATTGCATCTCGTCGTTGTGGCCATTCCTAGGGGGTACATAAGGAGCATGCTCCCTGGTCTGGCTGCTTTCTCCTCCTTCGTCGACCTCTCTGAGAGGGTCCCAGTGTCGCCGTTCCCTGTAAGGGGGGTTATTCTGGCCTTCTTGGGCCGGTCGTGCCTCCTGTGGGCGTTGTACGAGCTTTGATAGCTCTGCATTTTCCTTTAGCAATCGTTGGTTGACGAGGCGAAGGGCCTCCAACTCGTTATTAATGGGGGAATTCGTCTCCTGGATGTTCCCGGGTTGTCTGCCGTTGGTGGCTTCCTGCTGATCTTGCATTCGTGGTAGGTTTGTTTGACTTCTGCTCATATTTCGAGTTGTTACCATCAGTCACTGAAGGATCATCTTATTTGTAAAGGGAACAGTCGTTTCCCACAGACGGCGCCAAACTGATGGTGTAAACCTGCGCGAATGAGCTATGGGACTGGATTATGTGGTATGAACGATCTGTGTGGGGCTTGATATGGCATCTGAGCTACAAGGCTCGTGTATCGAAGGACGAATGCTCTAATTAACCGACATGTAGTGCGTGTGATACAGTAGAAGTATAGTGGTTCACCGGCTAATGAGCTCGGCTAGTCCACTCTCTAATGGAGACTCTTGCTCCTTTCTCTTTATTGATGAATTGAATGTGTTACAGTAGAATACTCAGGGTATTAGGGTTTCCAGTTGCTCTCTCTTCCCAATGGAGGCTGTCCTTCCCTTTTATAGCCTCATGCTTACCTCTAATCCGGAGTCATATCCTATATTGAAGGGATCAAGCCCTACCTCCATCTATAATCCCGGGATCGCTTAAAATCCATTCGGCCGGCTTTCAAAGGCCTCCTCCTGGTATAAATCTTCGCATTTCTCTGTGGGATCCTTTCCTTGATTTTAGGAGAGGATCGTGGTTGGTTACAGATTTCATGCTTTGGATTGGCTTCAATCTTCTTATGATGGTATCTACTGTCGACTTGCTGTCCTCTTAACATTTATCACCTTGTGTCTCCAGCTGGGAGTACAAGTGTTGACTGGTCGAGCTTAGACCGTGGCTGGGTGAGCTCGGTTTATCTTCCCTGTCCTCCAGAGCTGAGCTCTTTTCCTGAGCTCGTGTCTGGGGTTTATTTTAAGTATCATCATAAGTTATTGTTCATCGTCCAAAAAAACAAGGAGTACGAGTTACTGTTCATCGTCCAAAAAAAGAGAAGAATACGAGTTACTGTTTATCGTCCAAAAAAACAAAGAGTACGAGTTACTGTTCATCGTCCAAAAAAAGAGAAGAATACGAGTTATTGTTCATCGTCGTCTACGATCAAGTAATTGTGTATCGTCTCCGACAACTTCTTCACCGGAAAAATAGTTACACCCATTAAAAAATAGTTACACCCATTATAAAAATAGTTACATACATTAAAAAACAGTTACACCTATTAAAAAAACAATAGTTACATCAATTAAAAACCAGTTACACCCATTAAAAAAATAGTTACACCCATTAAAAAACAGTTACACCGATTATAAAAATAGTTACATACATTAAAAAACAGTTACACTCATTAAAAAAATAGTTACTCTCATTAAAAAACAGTTACACCCATTAAAAAAATAGTTACATTCATTAAAAAACAGTTACACCCATTAAAAAAAACAAAGTTCTTTTTTCCCTACATCCCAACAACGAACAATACATAATATCTAACAAAACATTTACTGCATATATCCCACAAAACTGCTCATTCAAAATTCAAAAAATTAAAGATAAAAAATATGTAATCTTTACATATTTGTTTCCTAAAATATCTGTCAATGGCTGCCTAAAATCTCCCACATAACTGCTCATTCAAAATTCAAAAATTAAAAGATAACAAATATGTAATCTTTACATATTCATTTCTTAAAATAACTGTCAATGATAGCTACATAAATTAAGGAAGAGTGTTTAGGTAAAAAGGATTTTAATTCATTTGAATTTTGTACCTAAACATAAAAAGTTTTATAAAAATTGTACTTAATGGAATAAACAATTTACCCATACACTTTTGCTCAAATAAATCTAAAAAATTGTACCCACACCTAAAAAACCCTCAAATTTTTGGCCAAACATAGGTTTTGTGTGTCATTTGGACTATTTTTCCCCAATCCATCTTCAGAAAGGATATCCATGTAAACATTTTTTTCCTATAATTATTATAAGGTTTATTATGTCTATAATATTTATTATGGTTAAAATATTTATTGTAGTTAAAAACCAAGTATATTTACTACGATTTACAAAGTTAGATGTAAATATGCAGATTTAATATGATTAAATGTAAATTATAAAATACGTCATTGAATTTAAACAATTTGAATCATTATTTATGTAAACAAGATACTCTTTTATTATATAGATAAATGAAAACAGCCCTATTGACCAAATTACAACCAAATGAGTTTTTTTTTTTTTTGCTCATACAACCAAATGAGTTAAATAACGCGGCGGATAGATGATTTGGTCCATTGATCCTGGTTAACACAACGCGTTTTGCTTAATCTACAACAGGCAAACGATGACGTGGATAATTTTTAGTTGAGGAATGCTTTGTATACCAAATGAATGGGAACCATTAGATGAGTGGGTCCCACTAACTTTTTTAATTGAGACCCACTGATCCAACCATCCTTATTAATTTGGGATGCACATTTGAAATACAAATTTGGGATATATAGCATTGCTCTTTTTAGTTAGTGGTAATGACACCTTTTATGTCGGAATCAACATTTAAGCACCTGAAGGTTTACTTGAAAAAAAAAAAAAAACTCCCAAAAATTCAAAGATATTGCAATTTGCAACCATACTTCAGTATGAGGGATGTTCAAATTTTTGATTACTTGAAAATTTTGAATCAGGTAGATGAACGAATTTTTTTGTAGTATTTCGTAAAAAATCAGGTAAGAATGCTAAATACTTACAAATTTTCTGTATTCCTACCCTACCCTAATGTTTATATATATACACATACAAATTAAAATCCAAAAATCTAAAAACTCTAATATTTTATTGATGTTTATGACTTTCTTATATATGATGTATTGATATTTATGACTTTCTTCTTGTATTTTATTGTAATTATTTATGTATTATCAAATTTATTGTGTTTTCTTTAGTGTTATTAATTTATTGTGTTAGTTAATTAGTGCAGGTTACTTAATTAAATTATTAAAATAATTCAAAAATTAATAACTAAAAAATATGTGTTAACCCGATTTCCTACCCGATTGTTTTGGATTGAATTCGAAGAGGAATAGTACACTTGATCGGGTAGAATAGGCCAAAAAAAATTATTTCTATAAAATATCAGGTAGGAAAGTGAATACCATAATTCCTACTCGTAATTAACGAACGTAGACATAGCAAGATGTGAAAGCTATAAGTGACTTGTAAACACTAACAGGGCCACCAAATTTAAATCTCAAACCCAAGAAGGAAAATGACACCCCAGATGTCATTGTTATAACGCATTGAAGATAACCCATAGGGGTGGTCCAATGGTTGTTGGGCCTGTTATTTGGTAACTTAGAGGTTTTAAATTCAATCTCTTCTCAAATCCCTTAATGGCAAATCACCCTTGTTCCTTTGAAGACATGTTCTAGACTAGCTCAAACTACGATGACCAGTTGCTGAATTCAAGAGAGTAGTCGTTGTAAACCTAAACGCCATGTAGCAAAAAAAAAAAAACACCCATTGAAGATATGGAAACATAGTGATACCCAAATTTCACTTTGGGTACCACACCAAAAAGTGAACAAACAAATAGTAAATTTTATCCTAAAAAGTGATAAACTCAACCCAAATAAGTGGGAGTGAACTTAAAAAAAAAATGGTAACTGAATTCAAAAGATTAGTGTAACCCAAAATTTGGTAAACTCTACCCAAAATATGATATAAATATTCAAAAAATGTGATAAGTGATACGACACCGGTTTTTTTTTTTAAAACTTCAGAACATCATTAGATACAAAAGCTATATAGCTGAAATATAGGAGGACAAGCCAGAGGCTCATATGCTTCAAGAGATTCTACCAATGAGACAAAATAAATAGGAAAATGCTATTTAGACTTAAAAATCTGACATAATTTGCTGACTTAATGACGTGACTTCATTGAAACCATTGAATTAACACCAAGTTCCAATGTTTTATGGAGCTCACAGTCAATCCAAATGTCATAGTGAATTAGGTCAGCAAATTAAGTCAGTAAATTAGGTCCTAATAGCATTGATCAAATAAATATGACACTGAATAACAAAAACGTACCGGTGATTTAGTACTTGGTACCATTCAGTCAGACATTTTGCTTACAAAATGGGGGTAAATATGAAAAAGTCCAGAATCATATCAGATGAATCAAATCCCTTCGAATACTCATTCTGTCCCTTGACTGAAAGTAAGCTCTCCTTGTAACTAAAAGCCCTAGGTCTAATAAATGAGCCTTTTTGTCCATGGACCCCAAGATTCTTGATTTTGAGTGAATCATGGTCGTACAAGACCAGCTCTGAGGTTCTACTTTCCAACAAAACCGCCTTATTCTTCCAAAACCCAAGAGCTCGCCTGACTTCAGAAAACGGTTTAACGGTTAGGAGATTGGTCCAACATCCTTCCTCCTTCATCACCCATATGTCAATACTAGAACACAAAAAGTCACCCCTTTCACAAAGAAATAGAGCAATAGAGTCTTTGTACAATGTAAGAGACCCCAATTTATCTTTAGGGTGATTAGGCCCTTGTATCACTCTGAACACCTCAGAGCTCATGTCAAATGAAAGGACCCCAAAATTATTATCTCTATCAGATGATAGCCAGTAATACACTCCATTCACATGTGTGGCACAAAGCGAATCCCATATGGTAAGGTTTGTATATCTAATAGGATCGAGATATCTCCAGGAATCAGTACCTAGAGTATAGACTGCAACAACCTTATGAGGGTAAGGCATAGGGGTATCCGTTCGCACATCCAAAAATATGCGAATCCAAATAACCTTGTAATAGCTAGTGGAGGGGTCAAATCCAAATTCAAATCTATGACGACTTGTAATGAAATATGACGGAAGAATGGGGTCAGGTATAGGGAGGAGCCTAAACTCTCTCGTAGCAGGGTTCCAAATAGCTACGCGATCATGAATGTGATCAAAAGACTTGTGCATGAAAAATAAGCCATCAATGGGACCGATTATAGTTTCTATCCAATTGAATATCGGTAGATGGTCAAGATCTTCATGTAAAGGGCGCATGCCCTCGAGTTTTTCATCTGGAAACAAGGTGGCAGCAAATCTACCAGTGTTGGAATTATGATGCTCAACAAGGAGACGTGTAGGATTGTTTTCCCGCTTTGAAGTGTTTGCTAATAAAACTAGGGTTTTTTAACAAGAGTGTACCAGCACTTGCAAACACACTTGAAACGCAACAAGGATGTCACGGGCAGCCTCGAGAGTATCTCGATCACAACATCTTCTGGCAATTTTGGATCACAAAGGCTCAACATTTTGCCCCCAAACTCTCCGTCGTGACGAGTCTCTCTATCTTTTATTCTTCCCCTAGTGACACAACGATAAGAGAGAATAATTGATTAGATAAGTCAGTGTTGATTTAAGTTGAGTTTACAAGATTAAAAATAAAATAATTTGGGACGCACTCCTACAGTCACAACCCCAATTCTAGACAAAACAGTGACAGCTACATATCTGACACACTAAATCAAATGGTGAGTATTAGTATGACGTTCCTGCTAATCATATTACAGTATATGTATAAGAAAGCACAACGGGTCTATACATACATAAACACATACACACATCACCTACCTGTAACTTTAGTCATTTTGCACCAATGACTAAAAACAATAAAACTGGAGAACTTTGCAAAATTGCTATCATCACCAATTGTCAAATGGGCTTACCACCAAGTAGAGTGGTCTAGTGGGGTACCGACGTTACTCCTCACCTTGAGGTTGGAAGTTTGAGTCTTGGAGTCCCCATTGGGGTTTGGTGGTTGGCCGCTATGCTAACCTAACTAGGTCTGGTCCCGAGAGGTGTTCCAGGCGCGGTCAGAGGCCTTATGATCCCACTGGTGAGAGCTTATCGGGGTGGTCGCTAGGCACTCTTCCTTGCCCCCACCCCTTTTTTTCTCAACAAAAAAAAAAAAAAAAAAAAAATTGGGCTTGATGGGTCAATTCTTTTTTTCCCCAAATGACTAAATTTAAAGAACTTCCAAGACCCTGAATCCCAATTCTGATAGCACAAAATACCACCAAAAAAAAAAAAACAACTAAACAGTGTTTTAGCAAATAAGGAATTCGTTCGAATAGACAAAATCAAATCATCGGAAAGGAGAAATCAATCAAATTATTAATGTATAACAAGGATCAGGGTATAAAACTTCTTTTGATGTGTGAATTTATTAAAAATATTGTCTTTTCACGTACAAATCGAAACACCCCACAAGCGAATATCACTGCTTTGTCTGCTGAACCAACAAAGAACAATTTAGATGACCAAAAGAAAAAAAAATCATGTAGGACATTAAAACCCAAAAAAAAAAAAAAATTGTTCAAGGCCAAGGATTTAGGGTGCCGATCATATCCCGGAGTATTTGAAGATTTAGATTCAGAAAATGAAGATTCATAAACAGATCGTTGACATCGGACAAAGGGATTGTTGCGAAGATTAGAATGTTGATCGGGGAGGATAAAATTATACACACCCACCCACCCACACACCCACACACACATCTACATAACCTTGGCCGCTGACCCATACCGCTGCGATTTCTTCAGATCGCGACAATGGCTGGTGGAGGGTTCTCTGGTACTCCTGCTAGGGGTGCAACTCGGGCGGGTTGGGCGGGTTAAACAGTC
Source organism: Ilex aquifolium (assembly GCA_951799425.1). Lineage (NCBI taxonomy): Eukaryota > Viridiplantae > Streptophyta > Magnoliopsida > Aquifoliales > Aquifoliaceae > Ilex > Ilex aquifolium. The sequence goes on along the minus strand of OX637397.1, from coordinate 14,741,661 downwards.
AACCCTAGTCCAACCCTAGGTATATAATCTTCAACCCTAACCCTAACCCTAACCCTACATCGGGTTGAGGAACTCAACCCGAGCCCAGCCCGAGTTTAATTCGGGTGGGCTCGGGTTGAATTCGGGTTCACTGCAAGAGAGACAGAGAGAGGGGAGAATAATTACAAATTCATAAAACAATCCATATATTTCATTCATAACAGTGCACGATTATTGATCATCTACTTTCACACCAAAAAACTAGTGATCTGAAAGCACAATTCCAGAAAACATAGAAATTAGACCCATAAAAACTTTAAACTTAAAACATCACACTATCACCACTAATCACGCATAACGCATAACAGAATATCAAACAACAAGAAACAGAGGACGATGGAGTAAAAATGAAAAAAAAAGTGCTAATGCTTTATATATATATAATTATTTTTTAATTTGTCGGGTTCGGGTTGAAATCGGGTTGCCGATACCTCAACCCGAGCCCGGCCCAAATTGAATTCGGGTTGAAGTTTTTTGACCCAAGCCCAACCCAAGTATTAAAAACCCTAGCCCAAGCCCTAATTTTTTCGGGTTGGGCTCGGGTTGAATTCGGGTTGACCAACCCAAGTTGCACCCCTAACTCCTGCTGGTATTGATTGCGAAGCGATGATTATCTTCCGCATTGGAGAAGTGAAAGTCTTTAAAATTAGAAATTGCCGCCTAAGTCACACTAATGTGATGTATATTAATTAACTGCCATCTAGAGACAAATGTAAGGGGATGTCCGAGTTATTTGATATTTGTTAGTTAAAATAAAGAGTTAAATCATAAAATTGTACTCTAAGAGCATTTTAAGGGATTAGCTATTTGTTAGTTAAAATAAAGAGTCAAACCATAAAATTGTACTCCAAGAGACTAGCTATTTGACTAGCTATTTTACATTTTGGCTAAATGACTCGCTACATTTAGCTAGCCTCCTTAGTTAGCTATTTTATATTTAGAGAGCCAAATAACTCTTTTTGCACTCTAAGGGGATAGTCATTTTGCATTTGGATGACGTGTCAAGCTATGCAATATTTTGATTTAATATATTAATGGTAGTTAGCTAAAATAGAGAGCATGGTTGTAGGAACTTTATAAAAATGGCTCTTTAAAATAAAGAATGTAATATTTTAATATATTTTGAGTAGCTATTTTGAAGAGTACCTTGGAGATACTCTAAGGGATTAGTTATTTGACTAACTATTTTACATTTGGGCTAAATGGTTCTCTACATTTGGCTAGCTTCATTGGTTAGCTATTTTATATTTGGAGAGCCAAATAACTCTTTTTGCACTTCAAGGGGATAACTATTTTGTATTTTGATGACGTGTGAAGCTATGCAATATTTTGACTTAAAATATTAATAGTAGTTAGCTAAAATAGAGAGCATAGTTGGAGTAACTTTGTAAAAATAACTCTTTAAAAAAAAAGAATGTAATATTTTAATATATTTTGAGTAACTATTTTGAAGAGTGCCCTTAGAGATGCTCAAATACAATATCCATGAATAACCAATTCACTCTAATTTTGTTGTTTATTACAATTCAATATAACAAATTCAGCACCTATAACTCACTCAGATCAAAATAATTTGTGTAGCAAAAAAATTCTAATAATTGATATGAACCAACTGTTATTTATAAAACTTTGACAAAAAAATTAAACTACGTAGAATAATTAAATACATTCATTCACTCCGTAGAAACTAAATAACCCCAAAAATAAAACTATTATGTCTCCTCATCTTTGTATCCAAAAAATAAAATTGTATATCTCATGCAAAAGCTAATAGGACTTGATGTGACATTTCTGAGAATTAATAGGGAGTCAACACGTGTCCTCGGCGTCTGTCCCCCTCGGGACCCCTTGTGAGTGACACGTGCCCTCGACACATATCTCCCTCGGAGCCCTCTACGTCTGACACGTGTCCCCCTCGAAGCTCCCTACATCTGACGCGTATCCTCGACATGATTCCCCCCTGGAGCATCCTCTATATTGACAAGTGTCTTCGGCATTAGGGACCCTCAGAGCCCCAGTCGCTCGACACCTGTCCTCAATTTGCGTAACGCCCCGAGGTCCTCTGCTAGACACATCACCTCGACTTCAGACCCTTCACGTCGGCAAGGTATGAATGGCGATTCTGACGGTTATCGTGACTTGGAATCGAAATTGGTCAATAATCATTGATTCCCTTCCCCAAGACAGTCAGAATGACAAAAAAAGCATGTTAGTGACCAATAATAGTGATGTACGAGGTGTAGAGCACAAAATTGGGAGTTAATGGACAAAGGTGTCCCTACACGTGCGCAGCCATCACAAGGAAACATTAAATGACCCTTCAGAAGGATGTGACACATTTGTTGCTCGACAAACTTTGAAAGGGGAGTATTAAATGCTCGGGGATCCGAACATTAAATGTAAAAACTTCTTTCCACATGACAAGAAAGACACTGCCAAAGGAATGTGTAAACCCCCACATGTAACAGAACTTGTGCCAACTATGTTGATATACAAATGTATGTGGTATAAGTTTGGGTTGGTTTTGGAAGGGTTTGGAATGGAGTGAAAATGTGAAATGGGAATGCACAGAGCATTTGGGAAGATCAGGCAAAGTGTACCGGTACGCGTACCGGTACGTTGAACTCCAGTAGCCTTAGCGTACCGGTACGCATACCGGTACAGTTTGGTTGACTTTCTGATTTTCTGATTTCCTCCTCTCCTGAGATATCCCCAAGCTACATTTTCATCCTTATTTGTCTCAAATAGTTTGAAATGGTGTTGTAGATACTATGGATGGTGGTATGTTGGGCCTAGGAGGGGTCAATCGATTAAAAATATACATAGGCCTTGTATTTTAAATTTCGGTAAATTTACTTTGGTAGTATGATAAATCATAAAACTAAATGTTTTTAGGATAAAATAACATTAAAAATGAATTCGGAACGTTGAAAAACCTTTGGGTGGTCATAGAGATTAAAATGGAGATAGTTAGTGGCAAAATTATAATTTCAAGGAAAAATGTAATTTTTGGCCTTGTGAACAGTAAAAATCGGGAATGGGCAGGCTTAAAACACCATTCTCAGTCCATTTTTCTCTTATTCTTTCACTCCACTCTCAACCCACATTTCTTAGAACCCTAAAGGAAGACTAAGGGAGAAAGAAAAGGGAGGAAGAAGGTCTATAGAGCTTGGGTTTAGCTTGGAAATCTTGATTTAAGGTAGGGGTTTCTTCCTATTCTCTTACATTGAGGCTATGACTTATATATACGTATTCTTTTGACTCTAAATCCTATATTTATGCTATGAAATCCTTGATTCTTGATATTCTAGTAAATATTACCATGTTTGGAACAATGCTATGGTGGAATAGCTATCAAATCTCTTTTCTTGACTTAAAACCCTAGTTTTCAAGAGAAATGAATTTTTCTCTTGATTTTTCCTTTGTTCTTGATTTCAAAACTTTAGTACTTTGTATTGAACAACAAAATGTTATTTTGATGATCTCTTGCATATTTTCTTAAATTGTCGATTGCATTTGAATGTGGAAAATTTGGGGATTTATTGATTTAATTGTGATTTGAGAAATTGTTGGGAATTGTATCTCTTGTGGATGTTTGGATGACCATGGGTGGCCGTTGACCGGATATCGTAGAGTGGGTTAGATGCGTTTCTTACTCCGTGTGGGTTTGAAGGTTCCCTATCACTCGTAGTGGGGTTGGTGCCTCGCGAGGACCAAACCACTATTCGCACACGTGTTATCGAGGCTGAGGGTTAGTATACTATTCCTGGGTTGGATCGTTCCTGCCAATGCGTCGGTATACGCCGTTCCTAAAGTTGTATATCCTTGCAAGGATTGGATGTGTGTGTGTGGGCTAGGATATTCTCAATGTGTTTATTCATGCGATATCATACATCATACCTGAGATACATAATGTGGTTATAGATACAAGTTGTGGCTTGAGATACATCGTGGGTTACTGTATATCGTTTTGGAAATGGTTCATTTTACGAACTTGTTGAAATTAATTTTATTTCTTCATTTAAATCATTGTTATTGTGTAAACTTGAGATCCATAGAAATGTCCATGTTTTCCTTCAAAAGTTATATATGATATTTGTAAAATGAGACCGACTTGTTTTATATGTTTTCTAAACCTTGTTCGAGTTTGGGAGAATGTTGCTACAGAGCTTAGTGTTCACCCCCTACAAATAATATATTTTCAGATTATAGTTTGGAGGAAGAGCTCGGAGTTGACGAGCAGGTGCTTTGGGAAGCTCAAGTGGATGGGTATGTAGATCCGGAAGGAATTGTATAAGATTGTCCCTTTTACGTTCTAGACTAGGAGATTCCTTTTGAGAATATTGTTATATTAATATTTTGGTTATTTCGCTGCAAACTCATAGTTGATTTTTGGGATGTAATTGCCCTATTTGGGTATATTCTTTTGGATGTAATGACCATAGTTTGACTTATTTTTTTGGGATGATGATGTAAATATTATGGTTGATGAATGAAATTTTTCTTTGTTTATGAAATTTATTAATTGCTCTCATGATGTGAATGATTTTAAATAGTAATGCTGACCAAGGGGGATTTTGGGGTGTTACAGAATGTGCTCCGCAGGTCACCTTCCAAATAGGCCAATGAAGAGCCTTCTCTCCAAGGGACCTAGCTGTCTACAATGATTAGCTCATTGGAGGTATAAATAGCTCTCACAAACTCAAGTCTAAGGTACACACATTCTCACCCAAGCAATAAAATAGTATTTCCTACCATTTTCTCACATACTGACTTGATCGTCGGAAGGGTCACGCCGAAAAACACTCCAGTGCCCTTCTAACCTTTCTTTTTGAGTGACAGAGTTCATCTCGATAAGCCTGGATCGTTCGGACCGCTGAAAAAGTAATTCATCACCATTCCTTATACCATATCTCACAACCGTTTGTTACGGGACCTTCAACTTTCCAAGTAAACCCGCATTCGCCAAGGGAGAGATTTGTCCATTCATAAATTGTGCGAAAATCATCGCGCACAATTTGACGCCGTCTTTGGGAAACGACCAAGTTTTCTTGAGACAGTGACCATGGTGAATACGCGTTTGAAAGGAAAGGGTCCTCAGCAAAGGAACGCAGATTTACCGGCTCCTTCCATATTGAGAATGGAGGATCACGTTGAGAGCATCAACAAAGATTTTTCGATCCATTCTAGAGAGAGAACCCACCAAACTGAACTGAGTCTTGAGGACGAAAAGGACGGCCCCTTAACCAGTCAACTTGTCGATCTCATCGAAGAACAGTTGGGGGATCGATTAAGGCAGATAGAGGAAAATAACATGAATGTTCTTAGCAAACTCGACGAGTTTGCATTTTCAGTGGGGGATCTCGAAACTTACGACCATCTAAGGAGCCCTCCGTCAGGGAGGTGGGGGCCGGCGACTTGAGGAACCGCCTCAATGGTGAAGTAGGGGGTTCAAAGGCTCCAAAGTGCCCGAGGACTAATGGACAGAACCTGGAGGTCCCAGCCAAGAGGGCCAAACCTTTGGTTTGAAACGACCTCTGCCGAAGACTGTCCGGGCGAGGGGGCGCGGAGGAGTCCGATGAGGGGTCCACCCTCTCCGTGAAGAATGGAGGAGCCGGGGGGCATGCCGCCCATCGCGATGGTGGTGAAAGGAGATACCACAAGGATGGAGGAAACCTCAGGTCCAAGTTAGACTCCATGAGGATGGAAAAGTCCACCCCCGATGACGAAGCCATTTTGTCATCATTCACCAAAAACATCATGGAGATGGAGGTACCAAAGAAGTTTGTGGTTCCACGGTTCAAAGTTTATGATGGACATTCCGACCCGAAGGCTCATCTCCGACAATATAAGCAAATGATGTCCATGTATCACTCAAATTATAGGCTGTTGTGCCGAGTGTTTTCAATGAGCCTAGGCGATACAGCCATGAAGTGGTTCAAGACCCTTCCTCCAAATAGCATAGGGTCTTAGAGGGAGCTGACTAGACAGTTCTCCCCGTGGTTCATCATAGGGAGCAAACACCCCAAGGATGTCAGATCCTTGTTGACCCTCCAACGGAAAGAAGGAGAAACACTCTGCCACTCTATTGGGAGAAGGTAAATGAAGTAAAAGGATGTTCCGAGGTCATGGCGGTGGCCTCTTTCAGACTCGGCTTGTCTTGGGACACATATCTTTATAGGTCCTTGACGAAACGGACATCGGTGGACATAGGCGAACTGATGGCCCGCATCAACAAGTACTCTTGAATAGAAGACGAATTGGCGGGGAACAAAGGAAAAAACTTAGCCCCAAAGAAAAAGGATAAGGAGAAGAAGGGGGTCCCTCCTCGAAAAGGATTGGTCCCAGCATCGAGGAATTCCTTAGAGGGGTCCATACCGTGTTCAAAGAGCCTATCTACAAGCTATTACACAAAATTAAGAAGGAGCCATTCTTCAAATGGCCGCTGAGGATGCAGGGTGATCTGTCCACCAGGAACCAAAACACAAGGTGTTCATATCACAAGGACGTGGGGCACCTTACAGAGGATTGTCAAGTGTACAAGTCCTTATTGGAAAAGTTAGTCCAAGAAGGACATCTCAAAGAGTACATTGAGGAGGAGCTGCCGAGGGAGACACACACCGCTGACGACCATGCCGCTGTCGGCGGTAACATCATTTACGTCATCCACTTCTGCCCCCTAGAACGGCTGATGACCAATTCTTTCAGGTCCGACCTGAAGAAGGTAGCCTTCATTAGGAAGGTGGAAGAGAAAGACTGGGGCCAGCTAAGTAAGAGACCCCGGACGGATCAAGGAGGCATCACCTTCTAGGACGTTGATTTGGCAGGTATGGTCCTCCCCCATGAGGATGCCTTAATAATAACTTTGCGAATTGGAGGCTTTGATGTCAATAGGGTCCTGGTGGACTCGAAAAGTTCCTCGGAGGTGATGTACCTCGATGTGTTGAAGCGAATGGGTCTTGGATCAAAGGATCTTACTATTGTCAAGACACCCCTTGTCGGGTTCAACGGATCGTTCGCTCTACCTCTGGGAAAGATCACTTTGCCGGTCACCACTAGGCCTGTCACAATCGACAAGGCATTCGGGGTGATCGACTCTAATTCACCATATAACATAATAATGGGGCGGACTTGGTTGCATTCGCTTGGGACAGTGCACTCACTTATCATCAGAAGTTAAAGTTCCCCACTCTGGAAGGGATAATGGAAATTTGTGGAGATCAGGCGTTAGCAAAAAGTTATTTTTTTGCTGCCGTAAAAGCTGGGGTCACCTCTAAGAAAAAGGAGCGTGCCTCGGAGGAAGTGTTGAACAAATAACAACAAGGCTTGTCCCAAAGATGATTTTTCCCTCCCTAACCTTGATCAACTGGTCGATGCCATGATCGGACACGGACACATGACCTTCATGGAAGCCCGAGCAGGCTATCATTAGATCCCCCTCCACCCACCTGATCAGGAGAAGACCGCCTTCATCACTCTGGGGGGGTCTACTGTTACAAGGTCATACTGTTCGGATTAAAGAATGCGGGTGCCACGTACCATAGGGTCATGAATCGAATGTTCAAGCGACAATTGGGGAATACAATAGAGGTGTACATTGACGAGATGTTGGTCAAAAGCAGGAATCAGAGTGATCACATCGCAGACTTAGAGGACGCCTTCTCCACTCTCCGTGAGTATGGGCAGAAGCTGAATGCAGCTAAGTGTTCTTTTGGAGTTGGCTTTGGAAAGTTCATGGGATACTAAGTGAGTTGGTGTGGTGTCAAGGCCAACCCGGAGTAGATACAGGCTATCATGGATGTACGTAGCCCTCGGACCGTCTGAGATGTCCAGAAACTCACGGGGATGTGCAAGCCCTTTTTTGGTTCTATCAAGAGGTCCGGGAAGGATCCTTAGAATGAAGAATATGAGAAGGTGCTTGGAGGGATCAAGGAGTACCTCAGGGTCTTCTCGACCTTGTCTGTTCCAGGCTAGGGGGAGATGTTGTTTCTCTACTTGGCCATTTCTGAGTTTGTCGATAGGGGCGTATTGGTCCATAAGCATGAGCATGAACATAAGCCAATGTACTACGTGAGCAAATCTTTATTGGACGTGGAGACAAGATACTTGCCTTTGGAAAAGCTTGCATTAGCGCTAGTCACGACCGCAGGGAAGTTAAGACACTAGGATTTCGTCGGCACATCGATCAACAATTTCCTGTTCCGACTTCTTGTTGGCCTCTAGCTCAGCTCTTAGCTTGACCAACTCTTGGATGAGGGAAGCACAAGTCTGCTCTGACTCAACTACCCTCACCTCGGCCAGGGATACTTGCTTCGTCACCTCGGTGATCTTCTTCTCGACGTTAGCAAGTGAAGCCTTGACCTTGTTAGCCTCCCTTTTGGCAGCTTGGCTCTCCTTGAAGAGCTCGACAATTTGGGCTCCCTGAGTGACCAGGGTCTTATCCCGAGCAGTCACCTCCTCCTTAGCCGTGGCAATAGCTCCTCGGGCCTTCTCAAGGTCGGCTTGGAATCTCTCACACTCCTGGATCTTGTCCCGGTGGGCGTGGAAGCACTCGGCAATAATCGATACCTATTGAGCTGCCTTGAAGACAAAGAAATAAAATATTACGCCGGAGGAAATGCTAAAGCAATAAAGAGAGGAAAAATCCCCAAGTGTTGAAGCCTTACCACTAAGGAATTCTAGATGAGGCTGCGAAACAAGTGATTGCTCCTACGGCCCCGATGAATCGCCATGTCAGTGTCAAAATGGATCACCACACTCACAGTGTAGGCGATGTGGGGATAGGCAATGAGGGAGTCAGTCACCAGGACCGACCGGTTGTCGCGATCTTGGGCCCTGTCACGCACCTCCAGAATAGTGGGGGTCGGCACTGGTGTTGGTGTCGGCGTCGCTGTTGGAGTGGGAGTGTCCCTGCCTCGGCCAACACCAACATGTCTTTGCTTTACTCTTCTCTTTTCTTGTTGAGGATCCCTTCCATAGGCTCGGCTGAAGGAGGAGTGGGAAAGGATGTGGACCTTTGGATTGGAACCCCAGAAGGGCGAGTGCGACCCTGATTGGGGGTGACATTAGAGCCCGATCCACGACCCCTTCCGACTGCGAGAGCGGCTCTCTCCTTGATCAGGCCGAGGAATAGGCGAGGTGGATTGGACATGGCCACTTCCAAAGCGCCTTCTTCATTTAAGTTTTGAAGAATGTTGAAGTTTGGCCAAACATCCTTGCCTGAAGTGCTTGCCTCGGCATGGGTGGTGGTAGATGGATCCCTGAACTCTTCAGCGTCGGCAGCAGTGTCTTCGGCAGCCTCTAACTCGGCCTCGGTGGCTCTATCAGGTCTTCTTCCAAGTTCTCCCCGAATAACGCCGACCACCTAGCTGGATCGAATGGTTGAGGGGTTTGGGAGAAGTTTATGTACCCCAGATTATAGTCTTGCAACTTGTGCGCGGCCCGACCGAATCTGTTGCCTAGGTATCCCTCTAGACGGTTATGATGTCGGCAAGGTTGACAAGGTTCCGAGGGGGAGGAGCAGACTCGGCATCAGAAACTCCTGCAAAGAGCAACAAGTTAATGATTAGAAGGCAAGCAACGATCTATCGAGGTAATGAAAGTCGAGAAGAAAGAGAGAAGCGGACGTACTTGCTGTTCGCCATTGCTTGGGACACCACAAATCGGCGTACTCGGGGCCGACTCCTTTATCCCATTGACCGCTAAAGACTAGCAAGTCGTCCTTGTACCCTTTGTCTGAGTCTGAAAGATGTGTCACGAGGTACATGGAGGGGTCTCGGGTCTTGAGATAGAACTTCTGCTGAGGCATCACCCCTACCAAAGTGTAGCAAAAAAAGATGTCTTCCAAGCTGAGGTTGACTTGACACTCATTTAGGGCCACCACTCCCATGATGATCCTAAAGGTGTTTAGGCAACACTGCCCCAGGAAAAGGTGAAATCGGGACAGGAAATGAAGGATAAGGTGGAGAGGGAATCTAATGCCACCCTCCATGATGGCCTTGGTGTAAAAAGGCATGACCGCCTCGGTGCCAGAGTCGGTACTGTGGAGTCCAAGAATGAACTCATTCACAGCGACCTCGATAGGGATGGAGTAGTGGGTCTTAAAGTTAGTGATCTGTTGGCGACTCTTAACCGTATATTTTCTCGGCCTCGAGGGACTAGCCTCATCGGCCCTGACGTTTGCACTCCGATGACGTATCGGCATGGTTTTAGCAGAAAATGGGCTCGACAGGGAGGCTTCCTAGGGATGGGGGGCCTAAGGGTCACTATTGAGGACGCAAGGAAGGAAAGTGAAGACAGAGGGACAATATGGTGTTGCTAGGACAGAAAGAGGAAGGAACTGAGGGAGGATGGTCACAAAGAAAGAAAGAGAAGAAAGAGAACAGTTACTCATTAATGAGCACAATGCTGATACAGAAGAGAGGCTGGTGGCTCTTTTCTCCAGTGGATTCTGAGAAATTTATGGCGTTCTGGCGAACAGTGGGCTCTCTGATGGAAGTCTGGCGTAGATCTCCAATTTGACGAAGATTGAAAAAATGGAGAATGGGGGCAAGGACTCTGTTTAAATAGGGCCAAAGACCATGATTGCACACGATAGATGAGGAGGGGCATATTAAATGGGGCACGAACCCCAAGAAAGGGAAATCAGCTGGAGGTGGGAGTAAAGATCAAGCCCTTTCATCTTATCACGCCATGTCACCCACACCGTACAAAGATCAAGAGCTGGGGGGCCGTTGATGGGATATTTCTTAGAATTAACAGGGAGTCGACACGTGCCCTTGGCTTGGTTGACGTGGGCACACCATGGACTGACAAGCGTCCTCGACATCAGTCCCCCTCGGGACCCCTTGCGAGTGACACGTGCCCTCGACACATATCTCCCTCGGAGTCCTCTGCGTCTGACACGTGTCCTCGACATGATTTCCCCTGAAGCATCTTCTATATTGACACGTGTCTTCGACATTAGGGACCCTCGGAGCCCCAGCCACTCGACATGTGGCCTCGGCGTGTATGACACCCTGAGGTCCTTTGTTAGACACGTCACCTCGACTTCAGACCCTCCCACGCCAACGAGGTATGAATGACGGTTCTGACGGTTATTGTGACTTGAAATCGGAATTGGTCAATAATTATTGATTCCTTTTCCCAAGGCAGTCAGAATGATAGAAAGAGCAGGTTAGTGACCAATAATAGTGATGCAAGAGGTGCAGAGCACATAATTGGGAGTCAATGGACAAGGGTGCCCCTATGCGTGTGCAACCATCACAAGGAAACATTAAATGACCCTTCAGAAGGATGAGACACATTTATTGCTCGACGAACTTCGGAAGGAGAACATTAAATGCTCGGGGATCCGAGCATTAAATGCAGAAACTTCTTTCCACATGACAAGAAAGATACTCTACCCAATGAATGTGCTTCGTAGGTCACCTTCCAAATGGGCCAATGAGGAGCCTTCTCTCCAAGGGACCCAGTTGTCCACAATGATTAGCTCCATGGAGGTATAAATAGCTTTCACAAACTCAAGTCTAAGGTACACACATTCTCACCCAAGCAATAAAATAGTGTTTCCTATCTCTTTCTCACATATTGACTTGATTGTCAGAGGGGTCACGCCGAAAAACACTTCGACGCCTTTCTAACATTTCTTTTTGAGTGATAGAGTTCATCTCGATAAGCTTGGATCGTTCGGACCGCTGAAAAAATAATTCATCACCACTCCTAATACCATCTCTCACATCCGTTTGCTACGGGACCTTCGACTTTCTAGGTAGACCCGCATTCACCAAGGAAAAGATTTGTCAATTCATAAATTGTGCGGAAATCATCACGCACAAGACTCTAAGAATTCAAAATAGCTTAATAAATTACGCATTAAGTCTGTTGAGAGACCCATGATGTATAACATGTGGAAGACTTCTGCAAAACTTACTGTGCCATTATGCCAAACCAACGAATTTAATAAGGATTTGAATTCTTTTGAATTTAACTTGATTTCCCATATTTTTAGCCTATCCCCTCCATAACTACATGATGCAGAGGCGAAAGAGATAGCAAGAAGCCCCAAATCTGCCATATACTCTATTGCCACAACCCCTCCCTGACCAAGCTTACACAAATTGCATACACCTTTATATTTTTCCTATTACATATACACACAAATTCAATTGATTTACGTCGCCTAAGTTTTTCTACAACAACAAAAACTTTCCTACCAATAAAATCCCGAAACAAAAATAGTTAAAAAATCTGAAAATAGTAAATTTACAATGCAAACTCAAAAAATTCATTGAAAAATTCTTTCCATGGAAAGATCATATTCAGAAATCCAATCACATACATAATGGAATGATAACTTATGCAGAAGAGTGCTTGCCCTCACGCCCCGAACATAAACCAGAAATTCATTTTTATATGATACTTGGCATAAACTAAATGCCCTTGCCTCTGCCACAACTTAGACAAATACATAGGCAAGTAACTTCTTATGAAAATGACCAGCATAGTTTTAGTTTAGTTTCATCTGTCACTTCTTCAATCTTCTTCAGCAGAAGTAGGTGTAGCCTTCAAGATATGCTTCTGAAGTAGATATCCCTAAAGGCATTATCCCTAGCTAAAAGATAAACTGTCGTACTCAATCTCATGGATAAACTTCCTTCTAGGAATGGTCAAAACTAAATAAAAAAACGTGATGACTAACCTTACCTAGTCAATACCACCACTGCCACCGTCAATGCTATTTCTTTGTTTAGCATCCGCTGATGTCCTTTAAGATCCTAAAATAATAGACAGATAATTTGCACAAAATTAATTCAAAAACCCATTTTCTCATAATGAAATCATGTCAAATTAAGCAGAACATAAAAAAGTTTACTGGGCAAACTTCATAAACCTTGAAATTGTAGGAATTGATCTTCATAATAAAGAACTTGATTTGCAGGTAAATGCGTGTGCATATATTCATGAAACAATTGCAAAACAAACGAATAAATACGAAATACTTGAGGGCGTCAATGTCGGCGCAAAGAGAGAGAGAGAAAAGAAATACATGTGTGGGTTTTGTACATGTGTGGGCGTCAAATGGAGCAGGGAGAGAGAGAAAGGCAGATAGAGAGACGGGAGCGGGTTTGTGTGTGTGAATGTGTTGAAAGCGAGTGAGTGATGGAAATACCTAGTTGGTGGCGCCGACCATCACTGGTGGTAACGTTGGCATCAGCGTCTTCAATGGGAGATCAAGCGTAACTCTAAAGGAGTTGTCATTTTTGGGGTGCCAAATACCATTTTGCAACCTTAAACATTATTTTGATACACCTGAATTATAAATTTGTTCTAATGGTAGGTGCCAAAATGGGATGCTATTTTAATATTTTTAATTCCAATTTCAATTTCAAGTTGTAGTTTCAATACATAGTTTTTCATAAATAATAGCAACATAATAAATAATGACTAAAAATTGAAAAAACCGTCAAATTGCGAATCCATCTACAAAAAAAAAATTATAATCAAAAAAAAGTTTTCAATAAAAATTTTTTTGTTGAATTTTTTAAAATGGAGCACATTGTTATTTTTTGTTTGATTAATGGTGTAATATGACAATACAAAAAAATTTAATATACAAATTGAGAATACAAAAAAATTTTGGGGTGCAAAGTGTCATTTGCCCTCAAATAAATACTACCAGCAAGGCAAATTGGGGGTAATCGATCAGACCCACCCCCTCTGCGATTCAACGATCAGACCCTACCCCCAGGCCTCCTTCCCCTTCCCCTTCCCCTGCGCCCTCTGCGCCTCCTTCCCTAGTGAAGTTACAACATATACCCGGTAGACACCAACGATTTTCAGGAAAACGATTTTCAAGCAATTGGAGTTTTTTTTAGGCAAGCCTCTCTCGATTTTCAGCAATAGACACCAATGGATTTTCAGGCAGGCCTCCTTCCCCTTTCCTCTCTCTGTATTTTTATAGATTTTTTGGGTTGAATATAGCCGTTGAGAGGGAACAGTAGACACCAACCACTCTTTTTCAACCTCCACTTTCTCTCTCCAGAGTTTGCAAATTTGCCACCCCAAGTCCTTGCAACCCTTGATGCCACCCCCCTTGGAGTGAAATTTTTTGATTTTAGGGTGACATTTTGGTAGTTAGGGGTTTGCCACCCCTGATGGCACTCCCCCTTGGAGTTGTTCTCAGGGAGGAGAAAATAGAGAACGAGGAAAGAAGAAAAAAGAGAAATCAAATAGAAGAGAAAGGAGAGAGAGTACTGTTGGACTTGGGGACTGATAGAGACGTGAGAGACAGAGAGATAGAGAGCTACTGGAGTCTTATTGCCTCTTGGAGAGTGTATGGGGCTGTGTGGTGGTGACAGTTGTTGTGTAGAGTGTGAGAGAGATAGTGGTGAAGAGGCGTAATTCAAAGAGAGAGAGGGGGTAGAAGATAGATGGGACTCTAGGGTTGGAAATATAATGAAACTCTTACTCTAATTTTTAGACGGGAAAAAAAATAGGAATTAATTAAGATCGTCAGATTAATAATCTTGAAATGATCTGAGACGTTCGAACGATTTTGTAAGTTTGGGGGTTTGAAACTTTTTGTATTTTATTATATAGATATAAAATAGGGCAGCTTCAATAAATCTCAAATAGAGTTATCAAACGACCACCAATATCCCTCTTAAAATCATTCACATTGTACCGTACCTTTAGACACGGTTTACCTCTAGTGAGCAGATAATTAGGGCGGTGGGCTGGTGGTTAAAATCATCATGTCCTCACTTTCATCTCGTCTTTATTTTTTTTTTCGAGTCCCGGTACCAAAAAATAGGGCCTTGTTTGGTTTGCATCTCAAAAAATAATATTTAAAAATTGTTTGTGAGAAATTTTTTAGAAAAACATGTTTTGATATTTTTTGTGTTGTAGAATTTGTTTGATTATATAACTTTAAAAACAGTTCTACGGAATAGAAAACAATAAAACTTATTTGAACAGTAACCCATAAAACAATAAAAATTGTGGCGGTGGTGGGAGTGTTGTGGTGGTGGTGGTGATGGTATTTTTTAAATTCTAGAAATGTTATTTTAAAAAACACAAAATAGTCTTAACTTGTTAATTTACCCATTTTTTGTTCTCATTTTTCAAAAAATAAAAAACAGCTAACCAAAATTTTTTTCTTTTAAAAACTGTTTTCGAAAACAAAAAAACAATTTTGAGATATAAACCAAACAAGGCCTCATTATTGTAAATTTACTTCTTAACCAATAAAAAACATATCATGTATATAATTTTTTATTATTTTTTTATGTTTTCAATCAATGATTTATAGATCATTAAAATTAGAGCCAATGGTTCAGAATGATAAAGGTACAATACCGACTTGATAGCCTTACCTTTTTTTTTTTTTTTTTTTTGGGAAAACAGAGTTGTATATTCAGGGATTTTTTTTGGGTTTAAGTCAAGACTGAACACTTTTAAAATAAAAAATTCATAAAACCAATTATCGACAAAAATGCTCAGATTGCTCAAGCAAAGGGGAAATTGGTAGCCACGAAATAGCGACTCTAGTTTAAAGCCACTTGTAATCTAGCTCAGACACCAAAGTAAATCAATTGAATCCAAGTGAAAAGACATAATGTTAACGTTGTGGGAGAAATCCTATGACCATCAAGTTTGCGAAAAGAAAATGTATCATAAAAAAAAAGATTGGAACTGAAGATAGCATTGAATTTTATAAACTATAAACTATTATAGGCATATGCTTAAACCCAAATAATTTAAATTTTGAGGTTGATACATGGCAAGATCTAACGGTCAAGATTAAGTCAAAAAAAGGTCTAAGAGAGATAAGACAGTTATGAGAAAGAATTTCCATGGATCTCGAATAACGAAAAGGTGTGATAGACATGACATCATAAGCCGACAGTTGTAGACAATTCTGATGGTCCCAGATGTAATACAAGCGGTGGCAAATTGTCGTTAGACTGTTGATCACACGCACTCGAAGAGAAAACAAATATGCCGACTCAACGATTTGATCGGAAGTTTTTATGGATATTTGAGATGAAGTCTTTCATGATCAAAGATGTATTTATAGACTTCCAATGGTTACAAATATGCAACCATTCAAACAGGAGACACAACCTTTGACAAAGATTGTGTCTGTTGCCGACCCAAATCACCACCAATGGTTGTAGCCGTTGCCAAGCGTAACCGCCGTCAACCGCTTCCTCTCCTACTCGTACACGGGAAAACACCACCGTTTAATATCCATGAGTTTACCGACTTACAGCTCCCACTTGAACGTACATGGACATGACTCAAGAGTTTTCCAAGTTGGTGTTTACCTTTGATACCAAAATTTTGTTTTCACTTACTTTTTATCCATAACCATTTACAGATTGATATCAGAACATGGTAATAGACTTATGTGCACACGCTTTTGCCTTCGAGTCTGACCGCACCCTTCCACACATATGCTATCCTTGCTGATAGCATACTCCAGGTGACTTCAATTCTCTCTATAACTAAGTGATTGACATCAATGCTCCATACTAGGAATCATAAGGTCCACACCCTCAGTATTATTGACGACTTCAGCCAAACACAAATTTAATCAATGTGTCGACCTGCGGCCAAAATTTTGATCAAGTACTTTCTCTAAAGCCCATGCAAAAGCTTTCCTCAATACACCTTATCGACGACTTAATACACCATGCACCTTAGGTGACTATGCAGAGATCTCATGGTGCCTCAAAGTGGACTTTACACTCATGAGCATGCGATAGCCCTGGAATGCCTACTGGTGTCCTCTACCTTTTATCAGACCAATTTATATCCCCAATCAGGTAGAGTCGTATCTTTCTATAAATTTTAGGCGTCCCCAAAATTTCTCTAAAGATGCCCTTCACTACGTAATACTGCAATACCTAAGTGCTTCTTAAACCCATTGCAGTTACATGCTCTCTGAATTTTTCCAGAGTCAACCCCTTGGTCATAGGGTCAGCCACTATCTCTCCCGAGGGTATATAGTCGACTTTTATTTCACCCCTCTCCACTATATCTTGAATATAGTGGTAATTTACATCAATGTGTTTTTCTTTAGAGCTATTAGCTCAACTTTTTATTAAAGAGATAGCGGACTTATTGTCGCAAAACACATTGACTGGCCTACTAGGTATACCCAACTTTAAACTATCAACAAAGCGTTTAATCCAAACAACATTACTTACCGCTATACTCCACGCTATGTATTCGGCCTCCATTGTGTACTTTGCAACACAACTCTGCTTCTTACTTAGCCAAGAAACAACCGTTCCACCAAATAAGAATATATGGCCACTTGAAGATTTTCTGTCATCTACATCACTTGCAAAGTCTGCATCCGTATAGCCAATAATTTCTAAATTATTTAGTCCAAAACATAATTTCATACCTGTCGTGCCTCTCAAGTATCTAAATATTCTCTTCACTACCTGCCAATGTGCCCTTCTTGGATTGGATTGATATCTACTTACTAATCTTACTGCATGACAAATGTCGGGCCTTGTACTTGTCATAGCATACATGAGACTACCCACAGCTTGGGCGTAGGGGACCTTACTCATTTCAAATATTTTCTCATTTGAACTAGGACACATACCTTTACTTAGACTTTGACCCATGCAGACAGGAGTGCTCAACGACTTACTATTATTCATACCGAATCTCTTGAGCACATTTTCCAGATACTTTTCTTGATCCAAATATAAGAGTCTAGAATTTCTATGTCTAGAGATTCTAATTCCCAAGACATAATTAGCCTCACTCATGTCCTTCATTTCGAATTTGGATTCCAGGTACGCTTTGGTTTCTTCGATCATATTTGGACAATTTCCTGCCAATAAAATATCATCTACATAGAGTGACAAAATTGTTAGTTTATCATGGCGTGTCCAAATATATACACAATGGTATAAAGCACTAACTTCAAATCCTATTTCAAGGATTGCATGATGTAACTTTAAATACCATTGCGTAGAGGATTGTTTGAGTCCATACAGAGACATTTTCAATTTACAGACTTTGTGTTCATGTCCTTTAACCTGAAAACCATCAGGTTGAACCATATAGATGTCTTCTTTTAATTCTCCATTAAGGAAGACCGTTTTCACATTTAACTAATGTAACTCAAGATCCATCTTAGCTACAACTGACATGAGTATCCTGATTGAAGTAAACTTTACAACGGGATAATATGTATCCACAAAGTCTATTCCAAGTTGTTGAGTAAATCCTTTAGCAACCAATCTTGCTTTATACTTATCTAGAGACCCATCTACTTTCAATTTCTTTTTAAGGACCCATTTGCAACCAATGGATTTCCTTTCTTTGGGAAGATCTACAAAATCCCATACATCATTTTTGTTAATTGAATCAAGCTCTTTTTTCATAGCTTGAAGTCATTGATCTACATCACTACTATTGAATGCCTCCATAAAGTCCTTAGGGTCATCTTCTAATATTATGTTTTCATCTAGATTAAAAACGAAATGATCCTTTAATTTTTGAGATGGTACCCTCTTCCTTTTACTCTCACTTTTCTCAGTCTATGAACCTTGTTCACCTTGGTCATCTATCATTTCCTGATCAATAATGTTATCAATAGGAATCATAACATCATCATCTAACAATTTGACCTGATCAATAGGAGTTATTTGATTGGTAGACTCAATGAAAACAACATCCATAATTTCAATTAATCCTTTATCCGAGTGGAAGAATCTATATCCACTTCCATTCTAAACATATCCCATAACCTTGCATTCCCACGTATTTGTTCCTAACTTTTTCCTGAGAGGCTTCGGAATAAGTACATGTGCCTTACACCCCAAACTTTAAAATTAGATATGTTAGGTTTTGTTCCAGTCCAATATTCATAAGGAGTTTGAGGTTTAACCTTTGTCTTGACTCTATTTAAAATATAAGTTGTAGTAGACAAGGCTTCTCCCCGAAATTGGACAGGGAGATCAGCATAAGCCATCATTGACCTTGTCATATCCAATAGAGTTCTATTACGTCTTTCTGCAATGCCATTTTGTTCAGGTGTGTATGGCATGGTATATAAATGTCGTATGCCATTATGTTTACATAATTCGTCAAAAGCTTCATATTCACCACCCCTATCATTATTCATGGCTTTAATTGGTCTACCCAACTGTGTTTTTACTTCATTTTTATATTCTTTGAATCTATCAAGTGCATCAGACTTATGTTTGATTAAGTAGATATGACCAAACCTTGAATAGTCATCAGTAAAAGTTACAAAATATTCCATTCCTCTATCAGTTTTTGTTCTTAAAGGTCCACATAAGTCTGAATGGACAACCTCCAATAAATCCAAAGACTTCCAATGTTTGTTAAAAGATTTTCTAGCCATTTTTCCTTTAACGCATGACTCACAAATATCAAAGTCTATTGTATTCATTTGAGGTATAAGGCCCAATCTGCTCATTCTGAGCATCTTGTCCTTATTGATATGACCAAATCTTAAATGTCATAGAATAGGAATTATTTTCACTAGTTGAAACATTCATGTACTCAGAATAAGAAATTTTATTACTGTGGATAAGGTACATATCATCAACCCTTGAACCCTTTACAATGACATCATCATCCTTTCGGATGTAAACAAAACCTGACTTGAACCTTACATCATTACCCCTTTTATCCAATACAGACACCAATATAAGGTTCCTTCTAACATTGGGTGCATACAACACATTCTTAAGAATCAAGACTAACATCTTACACATCACTTTGCAAGTTCCTTCTCCTAGGACATCACAATATGTATTGTTTCCCATGTAAATACGATGCTCACCTGGTGCCTTTTCATTGATTTCTAAGAAGCTCCCTTTGTCCCTTGCAATGTGTCTAGTTGCACTAGAGTCGATCCACCATTGTTCTTTTGAATTTTCAAGTAGCATCACTTCAGAAATAGTTATAACTGCCTCATTT
This sequence comes from Ilex aquifolium, assembly GCA_951799425.1. Taxonomy (NCBI): domain Eukaryota; kingdom Viridiplantae; phylum Streptophyta; class Magnoliopsida; order Aquifoliales; family Aquifoliaceae; genus Ilex; species Ilex aquifolium. The sequence goes on along the minus strand of OX637397.1, from coordinate 14,721,639 downwards.
TGTTTGCCCTTTTGCTTATTTGGACACTTTGCTTTGAAATGCCCTTTTTGTCCACAAGCGAAACACGCCCCCTTTGCTTTTGTTGTTGAACTTTCTGAATTTGAATCGTTGCTTTCCATTTTTCTTCCAATTCTTTTGTTTCTTGTGTTGCACTTCTGGTTTAGATCCAGATGCCTCGGCAGTCAACAATTTTTCACTATCAATCTCTTTTCTCTTTCTATTCTTTCGTTACTCCTCAGGTGCCAAAAATGCTGGTAATGTGATCATAGTTAAATCTTTTCCTCCATAGGTCAAAGAAGTAATCACATGCTTCCATAAATCTGGTAGGCCATTAAGAATAGTGGTCACTTGCATTTTATCAGTAATGTCCAGCAGTTGATAAATGCCTTGCAAGTAATTTCATTTGATGTACATAATCCACCACTTTATCGCTCTCGGACATATGCATCCCATTAAACTTGTCTAATAGCAATTGTATAGGCGTATTAGATACAGGACCATACTTGGTCTCAAGAGCATCCATAATTTTTTCAGCAGTTTTGAAATCTTCATAAAGGGGAATTAAATCATCTTGCATGCTAAAAAGAATTGAGGCTCGAGCTAGATCATTATCTTCCTCCCACCAACTTATTTGTTGAGCAATTGTGGGATCTGTAACATTTTCTTTGGGCTTGGCTGTATTGACTATGCAATATGTTTTCTCATGTGTGAGTACATAAGTGATTTTACGCTTTCAAATACAATAATTTATACTGTTCAATTTTTCTACCTTAAAAATATCCACACCTCCTTTACTAGCCATGAGAAAATTTAATAATACTACCAACTGCTATAACTGTGAGGAATGTTTAATGCAACACTGTATACTAGTAACAAAAATAATACTAAATACCACCACTACTTTATTTGAAAGTAAAAAAAAAATTGAAAATATTACTTATCTCTCTAGAAATCGTCTAGAGTAATATTGATTCAAATATCCATGTCGATAAGCCTTCTTGTTGTTTGGAGAAATATGCTTTTCTTTTGGCTTGGCAAAAATAATCTGACTCCCAAAACTGTTAAAGAATTGAGTAGCAGAACCTCCCCTTAAAAGTTCTCTAGAGATCCTTAGAGGTCGTGACCTCTTAATTTTGCGATTAGAATTTATCTCTAAAGTGACCAAATCTGAAATTGTGAAATTAACGCACTTGTCAAAAGGATGGCGCCAATAACAAGGTATCCGAGGTTTAAATAATGGCTTCTCTGACACATGAGCGTTTTGAACCAAAGACTGGCCTTCTTCAAAATTACCAAAGACTCAATTCTCAAACTTTAATTTGATAGCACTCGTAAAATGGAGTTCATTGGTTTTTGAATGGACTAAATCGGAGTCCGATTGAAGAAGATATAGCCTTTCAAAATGTACTAAATTGGTTCGAACCGGTTCAAAATTAAACCAGTTTGGAAAAGGGTCCAAAGGGGTTGGATTGGGCTTGGGTAGTATTTGGGCTTGAATTAAATCAAGAGGTTGAAATGAGCAAGAGGCTAAATTGGGCTTGAAGAGTGGTTGGGCCTGAATTAACTCAAGAGAGTCTCCTTGGGCTTGAATTAAATGAAGATAGTTTCCTTTGTAATAAAAGGAGTCATCTTCTTCGTTGAAACCAGTGGCTGGCGAAAAGAAATTCCGGTGAATTACAAAATCCGACGAAGAGCTTTTTCTCTTTAATCCTTGGGTATTTTCACCCAAAATTTTACCAGAATGATCCTTGCACAATCCTCTTCGACGTAATCTCAACCAATATCGAAGATATTTAAATTTGATCCGCAATTTTTTTTAAAAAAATCAGTATTTGTCATAAAACCTTACTCTGATACCACTAATGGTCCCAGACGTAATACAAACGGTGGCAAATTGTCGTTAGACTGTTGATCACGCACATTCGTAGAGAAAACAAATATGCCGACTCAACGATTTGATCGGAAGTTTTTATGGATATTTGAGATGAAGTCTTTCATGATCAAAGATGTATTTATAGACTTCCAATGGTTACCAATATGCAACCATTCAAATAGGAGACACAACCTTTGACAAAGATTGTGTCCGTTGTCGACCCAAATCACCACCAACGGTTGTAACCGTTGCCAAGCGTAACCGCCATCAATCGCTTTCCTCTCCTACCCGTACACGGGAAAACACCACCGGTTAATGTCCACAAGTTCACCGACTTACAAATTCAATGCACAACTCATGACGCTGGATGTAGAGGCCATGAGTATTGGTCTCGTGGTTGAAAAAGACAGCTTCAACGGTTAAGAGTCACCACCCATAAATACAGAGGTATAGACTACAAAGAAGAGATCTCTTGAGCACACACACACATGCACATACAAGCACATACACACCATGGGCGGCTCAAGCCAATTTAAGGTCTAAAGCGGAAACATTAAATGAAAGTCTTTTTATTTTTAGTATTATTTTTTTAAAAAAAATAATTTATTTTTAATTTTTTATGTGAGAGGGAGACAAAAAAAAAAAGATGTGTTAATCTTGTCGAGAAAGAGATTTCAACTTTTGTTTTTATTTTTTACCACATAGAGGGAGAGATAGTGTTTAATTTTAACTTTTATTTTTTTTACCGGAGAGAGAGAGAGAGAGAGAGAGAGAGAGAGAGAGACAGTGAGTGGGAGTAAATATGAATTAAATTTTGAGTATTTTTTTAATTTTTTTAATTTGTAAGTTTTTAATATTATGGATTGGATTATAGACCTAAATTATTGTAATAAAAATTGAGATAATTGGCTGTGAGTACCTTTTGTAGAATTTATTTGGCTTTAAGTACTACTTTCAAACTTATACTCCATTAAGTCCTATTTTTCATCAAATAGTTGTAATAAGTACACATTTTAAAACATTTCAAATTCATTTTGAAATGTATTCCATAATTACCCTTACCATAAATATTGTCTATCATTGTTAGTTTCGATGTTTTCAAATGCTAGTTGTTGCACACATGCGTTGCATGTGGACTATTTCAAATTAGATTTTACCAACCCACTAAAATGCATTTCATCGCAATAACAATGAAAAACTTCAAATGAAACATGCAGGGATTGAAGGGAATTTCTAGGCAGATTGCATACAGACATATATCGGAAAGGTATATTTCATGGTTTTGACAAATATTCCCCCCCCCCCCCCCCACCCCCGGTTTTTTTTTTTTTTGGAAAGACATAACCTCATTATCAAATATTCAATCAATAATTTGATGAAGCTATACAAGGTACAAAAGTAAAAACAGGAAGGATGGCATAAAGCAATATCTTACATTGAAGGCAAAGATGATAACTGTGTACTCTGCTTTGATAATATAGATATAAACACTCTCATCCATATTCATGAGATTCTTTTGAACCCTTTCAAGACGTATTAAAACAAAACATAAACAAATAAATTACGCAATCATAGAAAATAAGCTCTCTACAAATGTGACTGTCGTCTGTTGGAAAAAGAAGATTACTGAGATTAAATAAGTGGCTATAGCCATTGGAAGGGACTCTACCTTCACCACCTTCCTTGCTAAAAAATACAACATACTTCTTTTTAGTATAATTTCAATTACCCTTAGTAGTAATGAAAGCGCACAATAGTTCAAATTAATAGTAGAGGCAAACTCTTGGCAATCCTTTCTTAGGCTCATAGCAAAAATCACCACATTTAAAAAACTCGTTTATTACTGTCCTGAGTACCAAAATTTTTCTTTTTTCAATTGGCAAGTAATTACACTTAATATTTCTCACTTGTAGCCTAAAATGCTACTTCATAGTTATTGCTCCAAACTAACTCCTGTGCGAGTTCTGTTAGCTAAAACCACTTTATTTGGTGACAAAATTACCTGAACTATTTCAAGCTTCCAAAAGTAACAACTATTAGGTAAGAATCGTTCTTGGGAAAATAACAGTCATTAGGCTCTTGGAACACCAATTGTAAAACAACTTTTATAGACATAACAGTGAACGATAGATCAAAAGTGTGGTCATATTGATAGATCATCACCTCCATTCACCAATTTTAAATAACTTCACAAGTTTATCAAGTCTTCTGCTAATAATTTTACAACAATTAGAAGTATGTACACAAAACACCAGAATTCCACCACAATTTGTGATCAATAGCTATGGAGTGCCACACCAGCCATAAATCTAAAATATTAATTTTTAAGTCTCTAAGCATCAATTATGGTTTGTTCAGTTCAAGGCCACTTTTGCTCTGGACATTTCATAATCAGAAACAAATACAATACCCTCTAATGTTTGTCAGTGGCATCATATTCCGAGTGCTATGGCATGACAGGGAAATTTTCTCAAGAAGTACCATGAAGAACCAAGTATAATAATTCTCTCGAACAAAGAAAAATTGGTTGTCTCACAAATGTTGGTACTTGAACACAATCAAACTGCACTGACATCAACAAATAGTGAGCTAGAAGCAAAAATTAATACAACATGAAAACTCACAACCCAATAGACTCATCAAACTTCTGAATTTTGATATTTAATCAAGGAAGCATAAACTAAGATAATCCCTGCATGATTTTCGAGCAAAAAAACTGAAGCATGAATTAGAATTGGTGAGTTTTTTAGTCTGTTATGCTCCAACAATGTCCATAAAAATATCCAAGATAGATAAAATGGGACTACCCAACTGGAAGGACGACCACAAGCATGCAAATTCGAGAACAGGTCAGGTATTCTCTGCAATGACAAGCCACACAAAGGACATTCTTAAAGACCAACGGCGAACCCCAACAAACTTTTAAGAAAAATGAAAATTTTCTTAAGATAAAAAAAGGAAATTATTTTAAACTTACCTTACTTGGGATTGATCGGCCATGAAACACAGAATCTTCCCAACAATACCAGCCTTTTTCGTCCTTAGTCTGCATCGAAGCAAATGCATTAACATAAAACTCCATGAGAAAACACATATAGCTAGAAGAATACCTTTGCACCTCTCAGAGCATAATCTCATTCAGGCCATTCTCACAATCTCACCAAAGGAGGACGGCATACATTACTTGATAGGTTAATAGATATTTTATAAAATTCCTATACAGATTCGAATAACAATCACATGCTAGGTTAATATCCACTAAACTAAGCAAAGAACAGACATTTCATTTATTCTGAGCTTTCCATTCGTAATCCACAAATTCTGAACCATCATCATGAATCAAGTATGTCATCAATACTTCATCACTGAAAGAAGAGCACAAATGACTACGCATAGCCAGCAGTTCGGTTCCTATGCTTTTATTAGTAGACCGTTTTACACAAGAATGGGTATGCAGAGATCCCATTGCAAACACTCACCAAATGTTCATTAGACATAATACATAAACAACACTAACAATGCACAATGCATTAATAAAATCTCTCCGACTGCCCTATCTATCGTTTTTCCCCATTTTACTTCTCTGATTTGGAGCAGGAAAACAAAATTGGTCAAATTCTCGTGTTAGCTTCGCACGAAAAATAATTTCCCGAGCTAAAATTAGAAACAATGATCGCTTCCGTAAGCCCATTGGAGGTTCAATAAAATGTTCCGTTTGATAGATGCACATCAACCTAAATAAATGTAAACATAACAAAAAATCCTACTAATTAAAAACTCAATCCTTGCATGACCTAGAAGTTGTAAACAAATCAAAGTGGTTTTGAGACAGAAAAAATGATCTATAGTAAGAAATTGAAAGAAAAATCAGAACATGAGATTAAACCTCGACTATTGGATTGCCTCTGTTGTCGAAGATCTGAAGTGCCTTCACGAACTGGATCGTGGCCATTACGTTAGTTCAAATCTGTTACTGGCTTATAGAGAGAGAGGGGCGGAGAGGGGAAGGTGAAGAGGGGGGGATGACAGTTTGTTTGAGAGAGTAAATAGGGAGAGAGAGGTTAACGGCTGGGAAGTGATTAAGTTTAGTGTGCTATTAACTCTAAGGATAGAGATGACATAGTTGTAATATTAGAGGGTAAAAGTGGAAATAATTTTTTTTTCATATATATTGACTTTTTAAAGTAGTATAGATAACAACTCCTAAATTTTAAATTGTGCTAGCATTAAAATTATTTTTCTATCTCATATATATATACTAGTTATTTCCTGTACCTGAAGGCATGGAATAATAAAAAAAATGGTTAACATATTTGTATTCACACCCAAAATTAAATCACAAAGAGAAGAGATAAAGAAATTTAAGCACCGATTGTAGTGGGGGTGAGCGGTGGTAGTGGTGGTGGGCGACAGTGGTGATGGTGGGAGACGGTGATGGTTGTGGTGGGTAAGGCGACGACCGTGGTGGTGGTAGCAGTCGTGGATGACAATGGTGATGATGGTGGTGGGTTTTGAGTGACGATGATGATAGTGACAATCGTGGGTGACAACGGTGGTGGTGGACGACGGTGATGGTGGTTGGTAGTGATGGGCGACGATGAGTGCTGACGGTGGTAGTGGGATGATGGTGGTAATGATAATAAATATAAGAATAAGATGACGATAGTTGTTGGTGGTAGCCATGGACGGCGGTGGTAGCAATCGGTAGTGGGAGACAATGGTGGTGGTGGTGGCGGTGGGGCAGTGAGGGTGGGGTGGGGGTGGAGGTGGGGCAGTGGTGATGATGGGGATGGCTGTGGTGGGTTGGCAATGGTGGTGTTGGTGGGGCGGTAGGGGTGGTAGTGGTGATGGTGAGACAGTAGCGATGGTGGTAAAGGTGCGACAACGGTGGTGATTTGGGATAGTGGTGGTGGGGCAGTGGAAGTGGTGGTGGTGGTGGTGGTGAGACGGTGGTGATAGTGATAGCGATGATGGTGGTGGTAGTGGTGGGGCAATGGAAGTGGTGATGGTGGTGGCAACGACGGTGGTGGTGGTGGGGTGGTGGGTATGATAGGGTGGCGATAGTGATTGTGGCGATGACGGTGGTGGTGGGGGTGGTGACAGTGGTGGTAGTAGTGGTGATGGTGGTGGAGCGGTGGGGGTGGTGGTGGTAGAGGTAGTGGTGGGACAGTTTCAAACACTAATTTTTTTTTAAAGTACTTATGAAAAATAATTTCTAGAAGTACTTTTAAAAAGTCAATCCAAACACGCCCTTAGGGTCCTATTGTTCTTATTAAATTTAGGGTGTTAATATTAGCTGTTAGATTAACTTTAAAGTAAACTTTAAAGCGATCTCAACCGCGAATAGTAAAAGTCATTTTGTTTATCTTTTGAGATTTGAATTGTATTGTACTTTATTATATATATATATATACACACACACACGTATATATATATACACACACACACATATATGTATATATATAATAATATTAAACAGTAACACGCTCAACAAAAAAATAATAACATCAAACAGTAATACACTCAATAAAAAAATAGTAACATCAAACAGTAACATGCTCAATAAAAAACTTAATTAAAAATTTCATCATTGCAATAGGGTGACACCATATGTGAGTATTTATTCTGTTGTGGGGGTGTCACTCTATTACAATGATTTAATTTTTTTGAGCGTGTTACTGTTTGATGTTACTATTTTTTTTGTTGAGCATGTTACTGTTTTGATGTTACTAATTTTTTGTTGAGTGTATTACTATTTGATATTACTATTTTGTTGTTGGGCGTGTTACTGTTTGATGTTACTATTTGATGTTACTATTTTTATGTTGAATGTGTTACTGTTTAATATATATATATATATATATATATATATAATTTTAATGGTAGCACAATTTCCAAGATATGAGTTGTTAATACTAATACAATTCATAATTTAGGAGTTAGTTTTTTCAAACAAGTTTTGACTAAATATAACTATTGAGGGTATTTTAGACAATATAGATCAAAATAGACTTATCTCCAAATAAGTTTTTTGAGTGTACTTAAGCCCAAATAAGTCTACAAAAAGGGACCGACCTCCCTAAGCCCCATAAAAATTTGGAAAATTTGGAGGCCGGTCCGTCAAGGAAATTTATTTGTTTTTTGTCAATTTTACCAGACTATCCATTCTCTTTAGAAGTGAAGTAAAAGTAAAAATTAAAAACTCTTAAATTTTAGGAGTTTGACTAACATTAAATATTTCTCTCTCTCATATCTATCTATATCCATATATAAGTTAGAACTATATCACACACACACACACACACACATATATATATATATATAGTAACATTAAAAATAAAAATTAGTAACATTCAAATACAAAAAAAAAAAGTATCATTTAAACACAAAACATAATACCATTTAAACACAAAAAATAATAAAATTTAAATATAAAAAATATTAACATTCAATATTAATATTTTTTAAAAATAACAATAGTAACGTGTTCAACAAAAATAGTAACATGTTCAACAAAAATAGTAACATGCTCAAAAAAAAAAAAAAAAATAGCAATATGAAACATTGAATAAAATTGAAAATAAAAATAGTAGCATTCAAACCCATAATCAGAGGAAAAAGCCTCCAATTCTTCAGCATCCAAAAAAATAACACTGAAAAAGTAATAACATGCTCAATAAAAAATAGTAACATGAAAAAAAAATAGTGATATGTGTTAATAAACTGCGTTTTGAAATTGATGTTACTGAACTGATATTAGTATGCTAACATCAAGTACTTGGTGTGCACTGCCCATGTTACTTTTTCAAAATCTTGAGCTCATACTCCTGTTTCAACCTTCATCCCTTTCAAATTAGTCTCAAATCTCGAAAGCAGATTTTTTAAATGTATAACAGATAAAATAATGACTAAGAATTTGAATTTGAAGTATTATGGAAAGCTTGTAATTGACAATTACCATGGTAAATCAAGCATTACTATATTCAATCATTGACCTCCATATATAGTTAATTGTAGATAATGTCTTTAACTTTTCATAACTGACCAAACTAACACTGTTAAGGATATTTTTGAGATTAAAAACAAAGTGGACTTAACTCCTTACTAATAAGATTAAAAACAGACTTACCTACAAATAAGTTTCTTTGACGGACTCAAGTCATTATAAGTCCATCTAGGAGGACTCAGCCTCAATTTTCACTAAAAATTTTGATTGAATTTAATTTTTTGGGGCTTTTTTGTAGGGCTTAAAATTTAATGCATTTAATTTTTTTTGTGGGCTAGTGATGTACCTAAAATTATGGGGCCTTCTAAACATTTGAGGTCATCTAAACATTTGGGGCCTAAAGGCCATGCTTAATTTTCCATACTGTTGGGTCGGCCCTGACACACACACACACACAAATAGTATACCTGAACCTTCCCCTATACTGTGTAGTTTAGTTTATTTGTTTTTACTCTGTAATAGTCACGTCGGTGACTTCTTTTATGTTTAATTTCAAGTAGAGTAGTTGTTTCAACAATTCGTTTTTTGTCATTTACATTGTTGTCTGCTCTCCCAAGCTATTTTAAATTCCTAGTTCGTTTGTTTCCTACAAAGGAAATTGTTTAAGTTTTTGATCTCCAAGGCAAAGAAAAAAGTGTAGAAGCAACCTTATAATTCGTTTCAATTGCCTGAAAAATCACGATTTTAGAACCTCACGCTGGTTCGAGTAAATAAAGTTGTAAGTGTTTGGAATCTAAGTCTGCTTGAACTTTGGCACGCCCGCAATCCAAAATACACCAAATTTATTTATTCACATGCTCGGTGCGACCCATAGTAGCAACATGGCACATACTCGTGGAAAAGCCAAATCTAATTCTATAGATGTTGACGAGCCCAAATCTAACTGGGTCAGGCCCAATAAATTAAGAAGGCCTAAGACAGCTAAAGGGCGGCCCAGGCCTGTTCTGTCTATCCGACCCAGTTCAGGATCCAAGAATTTCGGAGAGATAGGAGCATGTGGGAGAAACTATCGGGATACGCACTCATGGAAATCCAATCCTACCTTAATTATACTACCATAAGAGTAGAGCCCTCTCCCTCACGTCACCGCCTCACCAAACCTATATAATGTAAGCCCTCTCCACATAGAGGGGTATCACCTTTTTGAGGCCTCTACACCTTGAGATCCCTACACACACTACACCTAGAGCTTTGCCTCTCTATACCAAGTTTCTCTCTGCTTGCTACTGTAATTCTCTCGGTTACTTTATTCATCAATAAAAACCTCTGGCCACCGCTGCCTTATATATCTCTGTGCTGACTTCATATTTACAGTTTTGTCATTGATCTGCCATTATTGTTTATTAATTACATCCGTTTATATACTTGACTGTTGATCTTGCACGAAGACCAATTTGTGTATCATCAGATGTGCCTCTAGGGTACGAGATAGTTGAAGAAGGAAGCTTCAATCAAGGTGTCTTCATCAATGACCGGGGAGATTTGATAAGAGAGAAATTTGACCACACCAGATAAACTCTAGAATGACTAATCGTGACATTGAATAAGCTAGGGGTTGCAAGACAACATCTACCCCCAACAGAAGCACCACAACCACTGCTTCCTTCATATATGTTGCCATCAAGGGTGTAGTAGGTCAGAAATGGCCCATGGAGAAATAATAATCCTTTTTTTCTAGGAGTATGTGTTTCCCATTCTCGAGATTGGGGGCAAATTAGGCAGTTGTCAATCGTCGTCCTGACGGCACAATAGGTGTTCATGAATAAAGACCAGCCGGACAATATTATCCAAGAGCACGTCGGCCCTGGCATGAGACGGGTTGCTAGGCCGATATACTGAAAGCCATATCCTAACTAGTGGATAGAGAACATGAATAAGTCCCCGTATTTTCCACGTTCACAGGAGAGGATGACCAATCTACCATAGAGCTTATTGGGCATTTCACTATGCAATGCGGTGAGGTGGGGGCAAGTGAATTGTTGAAGCTGAGATTGTTTCCAAATTCCTTAACCGAAACTGCATTCAGATGGTGCATTGACCTGCCGCCTAACTTAGTTTTAAGCTGGCAATAGTTGGAAGATAAATTTCATGCACAGTTCTACCAGACAGAGCCCAAGGTAGCAATGGCCGACTTGGAAAAATTGTACTAGATGACCAGTGAGATGGTGGAGCAGTATATTTCTCATTCCAAGAAGGCCAGGAACAGGTTCATCTTGCATTTTCCAGAAATGGAGTATGTGTCATTGCATAGAATGGCCTCAGCTTTGAGCTGTGGAAGAAGTTCGAGGGCATGTAGTTTAGTTATCTGTTCGAGCTGGCGACTCGGGCAACAATTTATGAGCAGATACTCTGCAAGGAACAAGACTATAAGAACACCTATAAAGGAACTTAGTAACTTAACCCCAACACCGAAATATTCATGGTCGAGCCAAACTAGGGCGTGGAGGTGAAAGTGGCCAAACATCCATATGTATGCCACACTCTTACTAGGATTTTTGGCAGATATAAACATTGGGGAATGCCAAGAAGGGAACCGGCGACACCAGCCGGAAATAAAAGTTCGATATTTCGAAAGCTAACATATTTTTGACCACCTTTTGGATGACAACATCACCAACCTGTCATATGGTCATAAGATCCCCTCAACTTAGAGCTAAAATGAAAAACCTACTACATGTGGTATAATTTGTGGAGTCCACCAACAATTGTGTGGTGTTCCGAAACGACATCCAAGATAGCCTGAATAAGGGGTAGTTGTTCTATGGTGACAAGGGCAAGCCAGAGATTGGAATCGACAATGACCTTTTTTAAGAGACCTTTGCCATTGACATGGTAGAGTTAGGGCAGCCAAAGATCCCACGAAAGAAGGTTGACATTGGCGATTGTAGTGGGAGCAGTGCAGAAGCGCGTAATAGAGAGAAAGAGATTTCTCCAAAGGACAAGTCATCCGATGATGACCCCCAGAGTAAATTCAGGTATTTGGCCACTATGTAGAAACAATTGGACATGGTAAAGTGGGGCTTATGCCCTAAGTCGAAAGCTTATAATAGGCACTCTATTGGAGAAGAAGAGTGCGAGAAAGTGGAGGAGAGGTTGTGTAAGAGATGGCACTATAAGGGTACTATTTGGGACAATCATAACCAGGAGCCTTTGCGAAGACAAGAAAAAGAGGATTGGCCTAGAAAGTTCATGAGGCCTAGTTACAAGGATCATGGTAGGATCGAGAAAGAGCTTCTAGGCTCCCGCTGGGTATGCCAATGATGAGATACGAAGAATTCGCCATAAGACTAACACCTGAACAGGCTGCGAGGGCTGAAGGGTATCATGATTGCCCAAGAATAATAAAGCCAACAAAGCCGCTGGAAGGTAGGTGGTACGTGGCTCAACATCCAAAATTCCTGTAGTAACACCAGTCGCCTTCGATGATGAGGACTCAAAAGAGACGATGGCAATGCATGCCAAGGTGGGATGAGGAGCAAGAAAGGCAAGCTAAACAAGGAAGGGAAGTTTTTCTCCAAATCCACCCCAGGTCATTAGTGATAAAGCCAAGAGGTGGGCCATTGCCACCTCGACAGCGTACATTGGAGCCAAGAAGAGCAATGGCTACAAAAAAAAGGAAAATAGAAGGCAAAGCCAGAATCCCAGCTAGAGGAGGACATCGCGAAGCGCAAGGTGGTGGAACACCTGAAGGTCACTTTGAACATCCCTCTAGAGACATGCAAAAGAGGAAAGAAAGAAGAGCCAAGCCGCAGTGACGACAATGATGACACCAATCCCATTTAGTTTGGAACTTTGGAGCACTCAGTCTCCATCAATACACTTTGTATGCTTCTAGCAGTCTTCAAACCAAGGTATTAATAGACTGATCTGTATGAGGGAGATGTGAAGGAAATAGAGGTATTGGGGTCTACCTTCACAGACAAAGTTTCGACGGTAGTTGAAATTCAACCAGGATAGCGCGAAGAAGCCGACCCAGTGGAAAGGCCGAAGGAGGATTACAAAAGGACACAAGATGACCTGGTGGGGTGGTCTTTGAGAAACCTACTAGGCCAATGATGCAACACCTCAAGCCACTGTACATCCAGACTCACTTAGAGGGGAGGCCTTTCAATCGAGTCCTACTAGATAACTACGTGGTCGTTAATATCTGACCAATTGCAATGATGAAGAAGATCAAGAAAGGGGAAGAAAACATAATCCCTACCGACTTGACAATAAGCAGTTTCAATGGGGAAGTGAACATAACTAAGGAAGTCTTGCCAATTGGGATTGTCGTAGTAAGTAAGGATAACGTGACACTATTTTTTTATGATGGAAACATTGGCCCCGTATAACAAACTCTTAGGTCGGGATTGAATTCATTTGAATGGGTGCGTACCCTCCACCCTCCACCCTCCACCAATGGTTGGTATTGTGGAACCAAGATGAGATGGAGGTAGTGGCAGTTAACAACATCTTTTTTGTAGCAGATGTGCATATTGTCGATGCCTGGCTATATGACGAAGGGGTGGGACCACCAAAGATTTAGAGTCTAGACAAGTATGGTGGCCCAAGGAGATCATTTTTCAGACAAACTTGAAGAATTCAATGGTATAACAGATGGAGGAAGAGGTCCTACAACCCCCGACTATGGTTAGGCCGGATGATAAGATGACTACCAAAGAACTAGTAAATGATGGAAGTTTACACCAGTGATTGCAGGAAGAAGGTTATAAGGGTCTGCATAGCCAAAGTAAGAGCATATCTAGCAGAAAAAAGGGTCGCAACATTCCTTATCTCTTCTCGTATCTCATCTTGCAGCTCACCTCGCACCTTGACCGTTATCTCATCGGTCAACTCTTCTCGTATTTGCTTATGCAACTTCTACAATTCTATACCATCAAGGATCTAGGATGAACTGGATGAGCCATCAGACGTATTTTTTCGTCTGACTACCACACCAAATGCCCGCATATAGTCATGCTCATACATTCTGATCAACTCATCAAAGATATGATCTCGAGCTTCTAAAGTATGCTTAACCTCGGGCAACTCAGAGACCCGTTGAGAAAATTCTTCCGGCAATTTGAAAGTATTGAGAATAAGTATCGAATTTAAAATAGAATCACATCTAAAAGAAAAGAAGAGGTATACGTACCATTGCAGCCATCACATCTTTATTACCTTAACTTAATTTTTTCTTCATGTTTTGACATACACATTCATTTTGTCTATACTTTCTTTCCAACTAAATTATTAAACATAAACAATACTTACAAAGTAGCAAACTAATTAAAAATCATAATTTTATCAAAACAATGCATCTCATTAGTCACTTATGATGATGCATCTCATTAGTCACTTTCTTTCTTGGCCTACTTGGGTGCTGGCCTCCTCCCCTCTGGTTTTTTTTTTCTTGGCCTCCCTGGGCGTCGCCTCTCCTTCCTCTCTCTCTCTCTCTTTTTTTTTTTTTTCTTTCTTGGCCTGCTTGGGCGCTGGCCTCCTCCCCTATGGTTTTTTTTTTCTTGGCCTCCTTGGGCGCTGCCCCCTTGATCTTTCCTCTTTTTTTTCTTTTGCTTGGCCTCCCTGGGCGTCGCCTCTCCTTCCTCTCTCTTTTTTTTTTTGGCCTGCTTCGGTGCTGGCCTTCTCCCCTCTGTTTTTTTTTTGATGCAAAGTGAGGAGGAACTTTGGCGAGGAGTCCATGGGCAGTGTGGGCGACGCCCTGTCATATGATGGCGGCTTGGGTCTTGCACTAGGCGGTCGTGAAGGTGAGATGGGAGACTGGGCGAGATGGGATGACCCATCCCCATGGGCGACGCCAGCGCCTTGCTGGGCGGCGCCTTCTTTGCTGTGGACCCCTGTATGGCATAAAATGTAGGAGGAGACATGGTGGGTGGCGCCAGCTTGACAGGCGAGGCAGGAGCATTGCAGACAGTTTTGGGCGACACCAAGAGGTTGGCAGGGCGCCTTGGGCGACACCTTGAGTCTAGCTATCGGTGGCGCCTCTCTAGTGCTTGGTCATTTATTGACTTTGTCTCTAATTACACGCGTCATGTTGATAGGGCGATGATGGAGACTCCCTGTGCTTTTAGGGTGGTGTCTTCTCCTCCTCCCAAGAGGGTGAGGTTTGATGCCCCCAGTGCTTCTCAGTTAAGGTCCAATGGCTAGATTGCTTCCTCGGAGATGGGACCCGGTGGTGCCCCCACTCTTTCCTAGACTGTGGCTCATGTGTGCACCAGAGCTAGTTGTTGTACTGCTGTAGGAGTTGAGACTCCAGTGCGGTCTTGCTACGGGGACTGGAGATAGAGGCAGACTGTTTGTATGAGATCAAAGTCATTGTAGACGTCCCGTGGGAGGGCCGCATGAGCTGAGGTCGAGCTACTTTTAGTCTCGGAGGGTGGCTGTTATGGCAGATTACATAGGCCGAGCTACGTATAGTCTCGGAAGATGGCTGCCATAGCAGAGGTGACTACTTGCGCGAGAGCAGAGTCATAGAGGCCGAGCTACGTATAGTCTCGGGAGATGGCTGCCGTAGCAGAGGTGACTAATTACGTGAGAGCAGAGTCATAGAGGCCGAACTACGTGTAGTCTCGGGAAAGGGCTGTCGTAGCAGAGGCTCATTCCATTGAGATAGAGATGAGGAGGGAGGTCGCCTGAGGTGCTAGGCGCCTGGTGAGAGGGGGCGAGACCCATCATCCAGGTGGCATCATTGGAGGCACCCAAGGTGGAGAGGGCGAGACCCCTCGTCTGAGTGCCTGCGGTGCTGAGAGCTGTTTGTAAATTTTAGGAAGGCAAAACAATTCTGGACACAATATTCTCCGCAGAATTTTATTTCATAAAATAACAAATAACAAGATAAATCAACTAATAAAGGATAGATAAAATCTTCAGGTGCTCGGTGTCCCGTAGGTGGGCCAAGACTTTCCTGGTGAAGTTGGAGTCACCTCCTCCTAGCCCTTAGGCGATCGTTTGGATTTCTCTGAGGGGTTGCTGGCGTTCTCTGTCATCCTGGTCCCAACTAGGTGGCGGGACTTGTCCTCTGCCAGCAACGTACTGTCTCAAGTGGCCACGCTATATGAGCTCCTCAATCTGCCTTTTAAGATCAAAGCAGTCGTCAGTGTCGTGGCCATGGTCGCGGTGGAAGTGACAGTACCTGCTGGGATTTATGCGGTTTGGGGCGGACTTCATTTTTTCGGGCCAACGGAGTGTGCGGTCATCCTGTATCTGGAATATGATGTGCTCCACCGAGGCATTGAGTGGCGTGAGAGCTTGCCGCTCTCTCAGAGGTGAGGGACCAAGACAGTCCTTGACAGAGATTCTCTCTGTCCTATTTCTTTTGTTCTCTACCTCTCACTAGTCTTCGCGAGTGTCCTTCCTTTTCTCTCCTCCTCGGGAGGACTCACCTCGACAGGCCTTGGTGACGTCCTCGGCATTCATATACTTCTGGGCCCTTGACAGCAGCTCGGGCATGCTGGAGGCGGCTTCTTGAGGACAGAAAACATGAAACTGGAGGTGCGAAGGCCGGCGATGAAGGCGGCCAGGGCTACCTTGTCATCTGGCTTCTCAATCAGGAGGGCCTCCTCGTTAAAACGAGCAAGGTAATCTCTGAGGTTTTCATCCCTGTCCTGCTTGATGGTGAGCAGGTGGATTACGGGCCTCTGATGTCGGCGTCCCCCAATAAAGTGGGAGACCAAGGAGTGGATAGATGATGGCTTGATCTTTGCAAACCATTGGCGAGCAGACCCCTTCAAGGTGGTAAAGAAAGCTCTGCACATAATCTCCTCAGGCACGTTGTGGAGTTGCATGAGAGACTTGTATGTGTCAAGGTGCTCGAGGGGGTCATTGGTACCGTCAAAGGTCTCGATGGTAGGCATCTTGAACTTCGAGGGTAGGGGATAGTTAACTATATCAGCAATAAATGGTGTATCAGTGCGTCTTACCAAGTAGTCCACGGTTTCGGGCGCCTGTGCCTTGATGGCGTTGAGGGCATCACCGAGTTGGTTTTATACCTCCCTAATCTTCTCATCCCACTGGTTGGGGACATCCTCCGTCGGGTGGTGGTATTGGCTTCCATGATCGCCATACTGGCTCTCACCTTCGTCATCCTGTGCAGGTACATGAGGAGGGACTGCTGGGCGTGGGGCACTAGGGCGCGGTCCTAGGGCGCTCTGGCGAGGGACCCCATGACGGGGTACTGCTTGGCGCCCTGAGTGAATAGACTGTTGCTCCTCTCCTGTTGGAGGGAGTAGGGCTCTTCCCACAGGGTGAGGGGTGACACCTCATTGGGCAAGCATCAACTGTATTATCTGTTGGTTTTGGTTTACCAACTGCTGCATGGTTTGTAGGAGCTGTTGCCCGACGACGGGAGTCGCCGTAGTAGATGGTTCCGAGGGTGCGAGGGGAGGCGGAGCCTCCTCTCGGTGGGCCGGGTTGTTGTCTCCCGGCTGTTGGCTCATTGATCTAGTCATGATTGCCATGGATTAAGAGAGTAGGAAAACTAGTCGTTCCCACAGACGGCGCCAAACTGATGATGCACAAATTGGTATTGCGCAAGATCAACAGTCAAGAGTATAAATAGGTATAATCAATGAGCAGTAAACAGGCAATCAATGACAATATAATAGCAAAACAGTAAATATGGAACAAACACAGAGATTTATAGTGGTTCGGTCCGGGTGACCTACTCCACTATCGGGAACGGCTGCGGTGGCCGGAGGTGTTTTATTGATGAGCTATATAGCTGGGAGAATAACTCCGGGAATATTACAGTGCTTAAGAGAAAGAGCAATGTGATTGGTGGCTTATGCACTGACTATAGCAGAGGAGTTTGGTGTTCAGGAGCCTTCCATATATTCAGAAGCTGTCACAGACAAGGAGTCTGCACATTGGGTTGTTGCTATGGTAGAGGAAATAGAATCTCTTCATAAGAACCAGACTTGGGAATTAATGAAGTTGCCTAAGGGCATGAAGACTGTTGGCTGCAAATGGGTCTTCAAGAAAAAGGAAGGAATCTCAGGGGTTGAATCTGCAAGATACAAGGCACGGTTAGTTGCAAAGGGCTATAGTCAGAGAGAGGGTGTGGACTTCAATGAAGTTTTCTCTCCAGTTGTGAAACATAGCTCTATTCGTGTATTGCTTGCCATGGTTGCTTCACTCAATTTTGAGCTTGAGCAACTTGATGTAAATACATCTTTTCTACATGGTGAGCTAGAAGAAACTATCTACATGCATCAACTAGAGGGATTTATTGTTCAAGGTAAAGAAGATCATGTGTGCTTGTTGAAGAAATCATTATATGGTTTGAAACAGTCTCCAAGGCAGTGGTACAAACGTTTTAACACCTTTATGGTAGATCATGGTTACTCTAGAAGTAATTATGATAGTTGTGTGTATCATAGACAGTTGTCAAATGGTTCTTTTATATATTTATTACTTTATGTGGATGACATGCTCATTGCTGCTAAGAACATGTTAGAGATTGACAAGTTGAAGAAACAATTAAGTTCAGAATTTGAGATGAAAGATTTGGGTGTTGCAAAGAAAATTTTGGTTATGGAGATTCACAGGGATAGAAGAGTAGGTATGTTATATTTATCTCAAAAGAAATATATTGAGAAAGTTATTGAGCGGTTTGGGATGCAGAATTCGAGGCCGTGAGTACTCCACTTGTCACTCACTTTAGACTTTCAGTAGCTTTATCACCACAGAGTGAGAATGAGGAGCAGTTTATGTCTCGTGTTCTTTATTCTAGTGCAGTTGGGAGCATCATGTATGCTATGATTTGCACTCGTCCAGATATTTCACAGACAGTTAGTGTGGTTAACCGTTACATGGCTAATCCTAGGAAGGTTCATTGGCAGGCTGTAAAATGGATACTTCGTTATTTGAGAGGCACTACAGATGTTGTCTTAGTATTTGGTAGAAGAGATGACATCGATTTTACAGTTGTTGGTTTTGTTGATTCAGATTATGCGGGTGATCTAGATAAGAGGAGTTCTCTGACAGGTTATGTTTTTACTTTATTTAGGTGCACTGTAAGTTGGAGGGCAATCCTATAGCCTACAGTTGCTTTGTCTACCACAAAGGCAGAATACAGAGCTTTTGACCTCACCCATGGACTTTTCAAAAATTATGCACAAAAGGGGGTGGGTTTGAAAGTATTTCCCAAACCCAGGCAGTTTTAAAAACGTCAGATGGACTGACGTTTTTAATCAAAAGACGTCAGTCCATCTGACGTTTTTAAAAAAAATTGATCTTTAAAAACGTCAGATGAACTGACGCTTTTAACACTCCGTTTCTTAAAAACGTCAGTCCATCTGACGTTTTTGTTTAGTCCACGTCAGATGGACTGACGTTTCTAAATGCCAGCCTCAGTTCAAGCCTCCAGCCACTATATGAGATAATAGTCAAGCCTCCAGCCACCATATGAGATAGTCAAGCCTCCACCTACCAACTTCAATAGCCTATGATACTGATATGCACAACCGATAAATTAATATTAGTGTTGATAATTAATAAATTGCCCCCTAAATTTTCTCTCAAATTTTTATTTAGTCCCATAAATTTTAATTGTTTTAATGTAATCCATCAATTTTATTTAAATTAAATCATTTCATTAATTTTCATTGTTCGACTACAATAGTATTTTCGTTTTCGACTTACAAGATTAATTTTCATTTTTCGACTTATTTTTAAAAATTTTTGACTTACAATAATATTATAAAATGTATAAATAATTAATATTAATTTATAAATTAATATTAGTTTGGGTAATTATAATAACTGACTGCCCCCTAAATTTTCTCTCGAATTTTTATTTAGTCCCATAAATTTTAATTGTTTTAATTTAATCCATCAATTTTATTTCAATTAAATCATTTCATTAATTTTCATTGTTCGACTACAATATTATTTTCGTTTTCGACTTACAAGATTAATTTTCATTTTTCGACTTACTTTTAAAAATTTTCGACTTACAATAATATTATAAAATGTATAAATAATTAATATTAATTTATAGTTTGGGTAATTATAATAACTGACTGCCCCCTAAATTTTCTCTCGAGTTTTTATTTAGTCTCATAAATTTTAAATGTTTTAATTTAATCCATCAATTATATTTCAATTAAATCATTTCATTAATTGCGTGAAGAAGAATTCTTCACGCACATGCAAATTCTTCTTAGGGGGCAGTCAGTTATTATAATTACCCAAACTATAAATTAATATTAATTATTTATACATTTTATAATATTATTGTAAGTCGAAAATTTTTAAAAGTAAGTCGAAAAATGAAAATTAATCTTGTAAGTTGAAAACGAAAATAATATTGTAGTCGAACAATGAAAATTAATGAAATGATTTAATTGAAATAAAATTGATGGATTAAATTAAAACAATTAAAATTTATGGGACTAAATAAAAATTCGAGAGAAAATTTAGGGGGCAGTCAGTTATTATAATTACCCAAACTAATATTAATTTATAAATTAATATTAATTATTTATACATTTTATAATATTATTGTAAGTCGAAAATTTTTAAAAGTAAGTCGAACAATGAAAATTAATCTTGTAAGTCGAAAACGAAAATACTATTGTAGTCGAACAATGAAAATTAATGAAATGATTTAATTTAAATAAAATTGATGGATTACATTAAAACAATTAAAATTTATGGGACTAAATAAAAATGCGAGAAAAAATTTAGGGGGCAATTTATTAATTATCAACACTAATATTAATTTATCGGTTGTGCATATCAGTATCATAGGCTATTGAAATTGGTAGGTGGAGGCTTGACTATCTCATATGGTGGCTGGAGGCTTGTCTCATATAGTGGCTGGAGGCTTGAACTGTGGCTGGCATTTAGAAACGTCAGTCCATCTGACGTGGACTAAACAAAAACGTCAGATGGACTGACGTTTTTAAGAAACGGAGTGTTAAAAACGTCAGTCCATCTGACGTTTTTAAAGATCAATTTTTTTAAAAACGTCAGTTGGACTGACGTCTTTTGATTAAAAACGTCAGTCCATCTGACGTTTTTAAAATTGCCTGGGTTTGGGAAATACTTTCAAACCCACTCCCTTTTGTGCATAATTTCTGAAAAGTCCATGGGTGAGGTCAAAAGCTCCAGAATACATGGCAGTATCAGAGGCAATTAAATAAGCAATTTGGTTAAGAGGTTTGGTCTGTGATTTGGGCTTGGAAGAAGAGGTAACTACTGTGTTTTGTGATAGTCAAAGTGCAATACATTTGACCAAAAATCAGATGTATCATGAAAGGACCAAGCACATTGATCTTAGGTATCACTTCCTTCGTGAGGTTATGGCTCAAGGTATTGTCACAGTGAAAAAGGTTGCTACAGCGGAGAACCCAGCAGATATGTTTACTAAGCCGGTACCAGTGCTCGAGTTCAAGCATTGCTTGGATTTGATTGGTGTTTGCACTATTTGAGTTGTATCCTTCGGGTATTTGACGAAAGCAGCGGTCAAATTCACTTATGGTTGGATGACTTGATGGAATACAAGCCAAGGTGGAGATTTGTTGTGTGACTTGTATTCCAAGTCTCAATTGGATTTGGAGATTTACCATGGGCAGCCCGTTGAGATTAAATTTGTTGACTCAATAGTATTTTTTTTCAAATAGAAGATTGTTTCATTATTTAATAGGGAATGTATTGAAGTATTCAACCAGTGATGAGTCCTAGTCCTACATGGACTTATGTGATTTAAACTCTTTGCCTTAAAATGAGTTTTCTAGCCTATAAATATAGGATTTTTGGTTTGCTCTATTTGGTGTCTTTCCAATAATTATTGTAATATTGGAATAGAGCGGGTGGATGTTCTCTTGCCTTTTGATTTGAGAACTTTGTAATCTCCAACATTCAATAGTGAAATCTTGCCGCTGTGTTTTGTTCGTGGACGTAGGCTTGCTTGTTGAGCTGAACCACGTATTTTGCTTGTGATTTTGGTTAATAACAAGTATCAAGTTACACTTTAAAGAGGACAACTTATAATTATTCATAATCAATCATTAGATATTGTGATCTATCACAAATAAACTTAATTAGTTATGGAAAATGTTATTTGAATTTAAAATATTGACATAATTAGCTAATTTCATCAATCATAATCATTAAATAGGTAATGTGTATCAATAAATGTTGGGCCTCACAGTTAAATTAATGACAGTGATTGATAAAGTCTGCAAATAATATCAATATTTTAAGTCCAAGTAGCATTGATCATCAGTTATATCTTGAATTTTTATTTTTTGATGAACACGTACAAGATGATACATATAGATTTTGAACATACTTTATACACAATCGAATTTTCGTCAAAATATAATCAAAGGTTCGATGTGTGGTTAAATGTGGAAAATAATTATTTTGGGAATTGTTTTCAAGCAAATGTGCATTCCCCACATTTTTTTGGACAGAATAAACAAATTCGCCCTTTTTCGTTTGATATCTCCTTACTAATGAGACTAATTTTTAAAAATTAGATGGAAAAAGGGACAAAAAAAGAGAATGACAAAAAAGAAGAGAACAAAAGAAAGGAAAAAGCACGGATATAAATAGTAGGTCTGACAAACCATTTCATTTGCACAAGTAATAAGAGGCTCCATGTTAATAACTCAATTGATTCTGGAGCCCAAAAAGACCAACAAGCCTAAGTACAAATACCACCTCCAAAAGAGCCTAACATTTGAAAGAGTGAATGAGAAGTTTTAATATCTTGATTTTTAAAAAGCGTAATTTGACATATAAAAATTGTATTTTTCATAATTAATTACAATATTTTATGATTGATTATATATAACTTATTTAATTTTTAATTTAAATCCTTAATAAATTATAACTTTTTCTTGTTAATATTTAATTAAAGAAGATCCCACAGCAACAACAAAGCAAAAGGGAGAACCGGACCTACAATCAACTACGAAGAAAACTGACAAGAGTCAGGTCCCACTTCATCTACGACTACGAGGGATAAATTAGGTATAAAGTTGTTATGTGGAGCCCGATTGTTTCGGGATCAAATGGTTAATCAGTGAAGAGTCACTTTTATATAATGAGTCCGACTTCAATACAGGACGGTCCTTGATACCATGTAAAGTAATTGGATTAGCTGCTAAATTAATTCAATACACGACCCACTTTTATCTTTGATATCTACATAATTAGGGGTGTCAAATGTGTCGGGTTGGGTCGGTTTCGTGTCGTGTCACTTTCGATCGTGTTATTTTCGTGTCGTGTCATTTCGGTACGTGTCGGGTTCGTGTCAATATTCGTGTTAATAAAAAATTATTTAATTTGACAACAACTAATATAATATTATTTAAAAAATTATACAAAATTATAAAAAAATTATAAAATTCTTATTTAAGAATATAATATTCGTTAAATAATTATTTTCTATCTACAGTACCCATTAATCGTGTTATTCGTGTCAAACCTTAATTTGACCCATTTATTATCGTGTCAACTAATCGTGTTTTTTTCGAGTTCGTGTCGGGTTCGGTTCGAGTCGGGTTCGTGTTTCGGGTAAAAAATTGACACCCCTATACATAATAGATGGTGCCACAAAAGATTTTTTCTTCTTTTGAAATCAATTCTAAGTGCATAAGCCACTTTTCCATAGATATTCCTAAAACAATAACATTTTGGTCATTTAAGCATCACTCCTCACTACTCCATCAATGTAATCTCAAATTTATCAAATGTCTGTGTGATAAGATTTTCAAAACTTCAAGGGTCTGTGTTATTTATCGGGTTTGGGAGGGGGGTTTAAGAAAAAATAACCTGATAGATTACTTAATTTCATATTTGGTTAGTACTTTGGGAAAAACACCAATAAGTCATATTTTTTGTCTCAAAAAACAAGTCAGTCCTATCAAATTTGTACTTGAACAATCAAGTCCTACTTTTCCTAATTAGTTCCAAAGAAGTCCTAATTTTTACTATATTTCATTTTTATCCTTTTAATATTAATTACAAAATTGACATTATTCTCTTTTAATTGAAAACCCACAAAATAAGACAATCAAGGGTTTTGTTCCAACCCCACTGACGGTTGTGAAGAGCATCAAGAAGGCTCTTGCAGCTCTCCAATTCTTGATTTTTTCAAGTAAGTTAATCTAGTCTTTGTAGTTGAGGGATAAATATTGTTTTCATGATGTCAAAATAACTAAATTTGTGAATCAAATCTATTACTTTGATATATATATGTGCAGTGACGGTACTACCTTATGAGCATGACCCCCATGAGATTCTGAAAACTTTGAATATCTATCTATTCTTGACCAAAGAGTTATGATCTTCTATTAAAATTCTACTTTTGTTTTGTCTCTGTGGGTGTACATTCATTTGAATGTTTTGTTCCTGTGTGTGGTAGTTATCTTTGCTTAAAAAAAAAAAAGAAGGAAGAGTGGCAGTAATCAATAATTAAAAAATATATAAGAGAAGATCATTCTTGTAGGTCACCACTTATTGAAACATGTGGGCTTTCTATTCACGAAGGTTCTGGTGTTGTTTTTAATTACTAATATTTTTCTTGTTTTGTTTATTACTAGGTTGGAATTTATAAATGGAGTCTTATTTTGAGAAAAAGTTTATTTTGCTATTGTCATATTGGTGGTAAGATTAGAGTTTATGATGATAAATATGTCAAGTATGAAAGATGGTCTGTGGGTTTGATGTAGTTAAGTTAATTGCATAACTAGTATATTCATTTAGTTGATCAAACATTATGCTAATTTAAGTGTTTAAGTATTATGTTAATTGTTCATGAGCAAATAACTAGGGTGAAAAAAACTCGTATTGTCTCTGATGTCATGATAAAATACTTACATTTTTTAGACTCTTTGTGACTCACGGAAAAAATCTCATTCCTTGATTATCTTTATTTCGATTTACAGATTTAATTATTTCGACATCACGAAAATAAAATTAACACTAGAAGGATTAATGACAATTCTGTAATTAATACTAAAGTCACCCACAAAATAACTAAATTCTGTAATTTTGTAATTAATAAAACGAAATTAATGGCAATTCTACAATTTTGCAATTGGGAAGCCGCGAAAGCATATCAGTGGGGTTGGAACAAAACCACTAATTGTCTTATTTTGTGGGTTTTCAATTAAAAGAGAACAACAATAATTTTGTAATTAATATTAAAAGGATAAAAATGGGATATAGTGAAAATTAGGACTTCTTTGGAACTAATTAGGAAAAGTAGGACTTGATTGTTCAAGTATAAATTTGATAGGACTGAATTGTTTTTTTGGGACAAAAAGTAGGATTTATAGGTGTTTTCCCTAGTACTTTTAAACCCCGGATTCATATCCTGGCCTACAATGAATAGTGTGTGTGCATTAAAAGTCAAATATGGGGGTTTGATGAAAAAGTGAAAGATTAGATTTGAAGACAAAAATACTATTTTACCCGATCCCACCCCATATTGATCATCCAAACATGCCCCAAGTAATTGGTTTGATTAAAATATGATCAACAAATCTAGATTAGGAACCAATACACAATTGATAAAATTAAATAAGAAAAAAAAATATAAATCAAGTAACCAAGTGCAAGTTATACTTAATCCATACTTCTAATTAAGTATGATAACTAATGGTTGATTGCATTATATTTACACCAAAAAATAGTAAGTCCAATCGAATTTTATCACGCCCGCAATCCGAAAATACGTCAAACGCATTATTAATCTTTCTCATTCAGGTATTAGAGATGGAATTAGACTAAATTATGTGGTTACAATCAAGTTTGGATAATATTGTAGTGTTCGATTTTAGTACCATTGTTATAATACTATATAACCCGATATTGTGTCCTTGATCGATCAATAAATACGATCGATCGATCAGAACAAACAGATGTGTGCTTAATTTATGAATAATTTACAACTAATCCAAGAAGATGTACCAGATGTATGGATAAAATTACTAGTGCAGAGCTGTATTTACTAGTTCAATAGTATACTTTACGGTATTTACTAGTCCTTCATCGATCATAACTTTGATCGATCGATCATAACACATAGATGTATGCTTAACTTGTGAATAATTTACAACTAATCCAAGAAGATATACCGGTTTTATGGATAAAATTACTATTGGAGAGCAGTATTTACGAGTTCAATGGTATAATTTACGATTGAAATGACTTGTCAGATAGTACATCATGATTACTAGTAATTTTATTAAAATTACTACTACAATATTGTTACTATAATGAAGGGCATATTTACAACTTCAGTTAATTGTTTACCACATTTGTGTAAATAATTACTATAATGAAGGTATTGTTACTATAATGAAGGCAATAATTATGAGAGTTGTGAATGTTTTTTATGAGAGTTGTACTTAATTTATAAATAATTTACAACTAATCGAAGAAGATATACTAGTTTTGTGGATAAATTAACTAGTGAGTAACAGTATTTACTAATTCAATGGTATAATTTACGATATTTACTAGTCCTTGATCGATCAATAAATATGATCGATCGATCAGAACACACAGATGTGTGCTTAATTTATGAATAATTTACAACTAATCCAAGAAGATATACCAGTTTTATGGATTAAATTACTAGTGGAGAGCAGTATTTACTAGTTGAATGGTATAGTTTACAATATTTACTAGTCAATGATCGATCATTAAATATGATCAATTGATCAGTAACACACAAATTTGTGCTAAATTTGTTAATAATTTACAACTAATACAAGAAGATATACCAGTTTTGTGGATAAAATTACAAGTGGAAAGCAGTATTTACTAGTACAATGGTAGAGTTTTTGATATTTACTAGTCCTTGATCGATCAAAAATATGATCGATCGATCAGTAACCCCAGTCCTTTTATTACTTCTGGTTCACACTACAAATCTGCAATAACAAGATCGATCAATATATATTGTTGATCGATCGAATTCACTTACTAATTTGATCGATCAAATTTTTTAACGATCGATCATTTATCCCCAGTACTTTTAGTACTTCTGATTCACATTTCAAATCTGCAACAATATGATCGATCAATATGTATTTTTTGATCGATCAAATTCACTTAATACTTACTGATCTATCCATTTGTATACATGATCGATTATACCTCCATAGTACTTTTATTACTTCTGATTCAAACTACAGAGATGTAACAATATGATCGATCACCATACATGTTTGATCGATCGAAATCAATTACTTTTTTTTCACTACACCATACCACATACTGATCGATCATATATTTATTCGATCGATCAATATGTAATGATCGACCATCCATTTCGTTGACTATGAGTATGTTAACCTCGTAAATTTATTCAATTTCGTCGTAAATATACCTTTAAATTTGTACTTATTGTCATAACTATTGTACATTTCTTACTGATGTAGTAAATACTCCATTGCCTTTGTAGTTGGTTCCACTGATGTTCAAAATTTCTTACTCTTGTTGTAATTATACCATTCATTTTGTACCTTGCCCACTGATATCGTTAGCCTCATTGATCGATCATTAAATATGATCGATAGATCAATAACACATAGTTGTGTGCTTAATTTGTGAATAATTTACAACTAATCCAAAAAGATATATCAGTTTTGTGGATAAAATTACTAGTAGAGAGCAGTATTTGGTAAAGTTTACGATATTTACTAGTCAATGATCGATCATTAAATATGGTCGATCGATCAGTAACACACAAATTTGTGCGTAATTTTTGATTAATTTACAATTAATCCAAGAAGATATACCAGTTTTGTGGATAAAATTACTAGTGGATAAGCGATATTTACTAGTTTAATGGTAGAGTTTACAAGATTTATTAATCAATGATCGATCATTAAATATGATCCATCAATCAGTTAAACACAGATTTACCACCACCATGGTTAGATTTCATATAGTCAAGAAAAATATACATCATTAATGAAATTTATTAGGTTATTTGTGGTTAAGTAGTTGAGTAAGATTTACCAGTAATATGATGCGAAATACCAACTTTGCTAATGAATTTTTCAAGTGGATAGGGATATTTACTACCTGTATGGTATAAGTTATAATATTTGTGCATACTTTTATGAGTGTTAAGGATATAATTACGAGACAAATTGGATAGATTAAAACATTGGTGAAGGATTTATGACTCAGATGCATATATTTACGTGGTTTAATGAACATTTTAATAGAGTTGAAGATTTTGTTCGAATTATTTTGGATAATGTTACGAGTTCAATTGATACTTTTTAGTTTTAAGTTGGTTAAGTTTACGAGAAAAATGGTTAATATTACAATCTCATAGGTAAATATATAATATCAGTGGTATTCATTATCGTGGGTTTTAATACGAATGTGATGAAATTGAAATTCATAGATTTACCACTATAATGGATAGATTTAATATAGAAAAGGAAAATTTAAGCAAAAAAAGAAATTTATACTTCTTTTTTGAAGAAATTACTAGTTTTTAATGAAGATTTACCATTATTGTTGATCTCAGATATTAAATTTATGGACGATGTTACAAGTGTAGATGAGTATTTACTACATGTATGGTATATTTGACAAGATTTGTAGGTGATTTTATGAAATGTAAGGATTTAATTACGAGGTGAATAGAAATATTTAAAACATATGACGACGGAGTTACGACAAACGTGGATAGCTTTGGGATGGTTAAGAACATAAAACAAAGGAAAATTTACGTCTTGTAATTAAATATGTACAACCGATGTGAACAAGTTCTCAGTAATTAAGGTATATTCACCATTGTTTTGGTGTGAGATAACCACAGTTGTGGATTATCTTACAAGTGGAGAGGGGGTATTTACTAATTGTATGAAAAAAATTACGATAAAGTCGATAAGTTTACGAGCGTTAATAACATTATACAAGATTTTAAGGTTTTGTTGCGATAGTGTACGGGATTATTTGATCACCGAATAATGATCGATCGTGTATTTATCTGAAAGTTAAAGATCGATCAATTATTATTTTGATCGATCGATCAAGTGTATAAATTGGTCACCACATTCTGAAAGTTAGCTATCGATTAGTGAAAAATGATCGATCTTATATCATGTTTTTAATACGATCGATCAGTTAATAATTCGATCGATCATTAACATTTTGAAAATTCACGATCGATCATTTATTTCGCGATAGATCAATGTAGAGGTGTTTTGTAGCAGAATAATGGTTGTTCAATCCCACCATATTAGCGATATAAATGTGGGTAGTCTGAAACTATTTGATCGATCGTTTATGAGTTCGATCGATTAATTTTTTTTTGCCAGACGGATCCAAGTGACGTCGTTTAGTGTTTAATTCCATACCAACCAATCAGGTTGTGACAACTAGCTACACTAGTTCCCTCCTATTTCCTCTTAATCCCGCCAAAAACCATTACCTAGCTCCCTCCATCCTCTTAACATTGAGGTCATTGGTCTCCTCTTTCTATCTTCCAAAAATCACCTCTCCCTTATTCATCCGATTCCATCTTCTTTGTTCCGAATTCAGTGCCTCCCTCTGCATCACAATCCTTTTATTCCTTCCAATATGGGTTTGAGGTCATAAGTATCCCCTTTCATTATTCCATATTAGGTTTGTTTTGGTCTATGTAGAAGTGTGTACACTCCTCCTCATTAGGAGGTAGTATCGGCTTGTTGTGATTAATGACCAAGAGGAGATACATAATAAGGTATCAGAAAATTAGTGGTGAATATATGAAATGTTATTTTTTATAAATGGTATGTTTTCAGTGTTTGACCTCTCTGTGTGTGTCATACTTGCAAACATTTACATGTTGGTATTGATGTTATAGTTGTGAACGAATGTGTTGGTGAGTGAGTGTGTTTGAGAAGGATTTCTGAATGGTTTAGAGAAGTGTATGTGTAGCATATACTTATTTATTTGACCTATACAACACGTGTTATTTGTAGGGTAGTAGCAAGCCCCTAGATTTGGAAAGTCCAATTTCGCGATATTTCTAATGTAAGATATGATTATATTGTTGAATATATTTCAGATTCATCACATTTCAGACTTCATATTATGGTACATATTCCAGGGGGAAGAAGAGGTTCCACGAGTCAAAGGCCGAAGGCTTGAAAGCACAACGTCCACCTGGTGCATGGCTATTTTTCTAGTATGAAAAATTTGTGTATTGTAGGGTAAAATTATTTTGTGATTAATGTTTATTTTATAATGTACGCATTTGTTGTACTTCCATTACAACAAGGAACAAATGGAGAATATCAAAGGAAACGCTGATAAAAAAGTCACACTCGAGGTATAATTTGTGTTACAAAGAGCGAGTATTGTTTGGAATAGTGAAATTAATAATGGCTCCCAATTGAACTTGTACTCATAAGGTGATTAAAGAGC
Source organism: Ilex aquifolium (assembly GCA_951799425.1). Classification (NCBI taxonomy): domain Eukaryota; kingdom Viridiplantae; phylum Streptophyta; class Magnoliopsida; order Aquifoliales; family Aquifoliaceae; genus Ilex; species Ilex aquifolium. Next base: position 14,691,361 of record OX637397.1, on the reverse strand, counting down.
TGGTTGAGCAATGGAGGAAGATGGCAGATAGTGAGAAACAGAAGTACAGACAAATGTCTATACAGGCGAAGAGTGAATATGATCGTGTGAAAGATAATTCTGGGGAAATGACAGTACGGGTAAATATAATGTCGATGTTAATTCTTATGTGCATGGTTTACATTTACTGCACCTCTCCAACTGACTTTTCTATCTATGTTTTGATGAATTATCAAAGGGGACGCTTGGTACAAGGTGTTCGCCTGGAAAAATTGTAAAAATGATACGAAACTTATGTGATGAGCAGAAAGCTGCAGTAAAAGAACTTGGTTTTGGGGAGATATTGAGCCTCAGATGTGGGGAACTGAAGCGGGGTTTATGTGCATGGTTGATTGAACGGTTCGACACTATGTCCTTGACATTAGATGTCTACGGTGAAGCTATTCAGTTATCAACCATGGATGTAGAATGTGTCATGGGTTTGAGAAATGAAGGGTTGGACGTGGAGATTACTGGGCCCAGTGAAATAATTCATGGCATTTGAAATTCATTGTTCAATGGAGTTAAGGATATCCTGTTGAGACACGTGAATAACAGACTTTGTGTACTTAAAGTGGCTTTAGATGAGTTTAGGATATATTTTGTGCTATTTCTTATTGGACATCTTCTATACCCAACCAGGCGTACTTCAATCAGTAGCGGGTATCTTCACACTATCGTAGATGTTCCTTCTATAGGAAAGAGAAATTGGGCGAAATTTGTATTTGATGGTATGGTTAAAGGGGTACGAAAATATCAAACACATGATCAAAAAATGTTAGTGGATGTTTACTTGTTCTTATGGTAAGGCATCAATTTATTTTTTTAGTATTTTTATGTTGTGTTTGTTTCACAATACTTTTAGTAAATTACCTCTTTTATTGTTGTATTGTAGAAAATATATCTGGAGCGGGTCACACCATAAGGGGTGTTTGTTAAACAACCGCCTTGTAGAAGCAACCCTCGAATTTCTGCATGGGGAGATGAGGAAATTAAGAAACATATAATCATGTTGAATAAGTCCAAATGACTAGCATGTCAAGAGCTTACTTGCAAAGTGATCCCTGACACCACCATGAATAGACCCCCACCAGTTGATACAGTAAACTTTAGGAAACAATCCACCCATGTAGTGAAGTAAACTATTTTGGCATTAGATGAAAAACCACCGGTACGCATATACCATGATACTGAAATCACATTGATTTATAATAGTTTTTTGACACTTGATCATTTGTGTAAATGTGCAGGACTAGGAGGCTAGAATGTTAAGGATGGAGAATGCGATTGTTAACCTAACTAGCATGGTTGGGTCAATGGTTAGCATGATGCAAATGTTCATGGGTGGCTATGCACCGAAACCATCAAATTACGAAGAGGTAGACAATCATGCTGCGGTTGGCCAAGTTGATGAGCAAAAAAATAAAATTGACTTGAATGAAAATGTAAATGCCAACTGCCTTAATGAAGTGGATGTGGACTACTGGATTTGGACACCCATTGCCGCTGTCCGCACCCCACCACCAGAACCATTTCAGGAGGCACGACGACAGCCATTGAATACTGGCAATGTGGTTTTGAAACAGAATAATGTCGGTGAAATGCAAGAGGCTTCTTCCTCATGCACCCAAGCATCATTCCCACCAATACATCTACGAACAAATTCTAAACGTCGGCCAAGAAAATATGTGATGTCACCATATGAACAGCCAAATGTATAACATACATCAAACTTAATGTATTACTTACACTATACATTACCCTCACTTATATTTTACTCACTTCAATAGCAGTTTCGTGGGGTGAAGAAGGATAATAACAAAGAGGGCAAGGGGGAGGTGAATAATCCCCCAGAACACATTCAAGCAAGGGACGATTCCATGCATAAACATTTAATGCCTAAGGTTATCACATCATTTCTTATTATCCAATTTTTTTACATGTGTATGTTCAATTTTTCTTTGCACAGGGCGATGACCACATGAATGGCTATAACAACAAGGCAGCGATTGATGTGTACAAGACTCTGCATAATCTTGCTAACAAACTGAAATTGTCTTGTAATAGTGCTTCAGTTGCTGAAATTCATAAGGTCTGTTTTGTTTTATTCTTGAGTATGTGACAAACTTGAATGGTGTTTTAACGTCACAGTTTGGGTAAACATATTTCAGATTCCACTTTGGGTATTCCCAAGCACGTTAAGGAATATGAAAATGTAGACATACTTTATCCTGAAGATAAGCAAGTGATTCTGAATTACATATTTGACAATAATCTTGACATGAGGTATGGTTATTTTAAATGTAACCCTTTATACATTTTAAGTATGTATTAAAATGTGATCGAAAATATTGGTACGCTTATTTTTTTGTGTAATTTTTTTATTTTTATTTTTTTATAAAAACAAAGAGGTTTTAATTAGGTTGAACACGACCATGTTGCATGTCATTCCCTGATGACACTATTACCAAAGCAGTGGTTACTTGATTTGGTTGGTTAATTTGGGGTTTTTTTTATCCATACGTTGTTACCATAAATTATACCACTTGCATTTTACATTGATACATTATGTTGAATGTTGCAGGTTGTGGACTTGGCTCACAATTTGTTATGTAAGGAAGATAAGAAAAATCCAAAAATCGGGTTAGAGAGGTGGTACCTACCCACGTGGTTATCGGTAAGAACTTTGGGATTTTTTGGTAGTACCTAATTTTTTTAAACAAAATTACATACAATAGGTTTATGTAATTTTGATTGTTGTATTCAGTAACAGGCACTATCTCGGGTTGTGGCTAATAGTGAAGACCGTAAAAAAAGTTTGCCTGAATCTATGTGTGCTATGCATGGGAAGTACATAAAAGATTTTACATACTGTGACAAGGTGTGTAATAACCATAATGTTAATTCGTTTTGACTTCAAAAACCTTACATTAGTTAAATTGATCCACTCTTATCAACAATGTTTGTCTGCATGAACAAATTTAGATATACATCCCGATCAACGAGAACAACGAGCATTGGTATGTATGCGTCATTGACGTAATTGAACATAATGCTCTTTTGTTGGACCCGCTTCCTTGTGACGATTTTTTCATTCGGCTTAATGTTGTGCATAATGTGCTATTTGAATTAGATGATGTGCTTGAAGTTACACAGGATAACTACCAACCTTTTTGGGAACGTTCACCTTGTCCGCCCCGCCTTGGGCCCCACGACAGGGGAATGGACATGATTGTGGAATGTTTGTTGTCAAGATGATCCTAGCTGCAGTGCTTTCTCCAGGCTTTAGCATTAAGGTGAATTATATAACATGTAACATACGACATGTCGCAATTGTAATTCTATAATTTTTTTATATACCTCCTCAAAGCTCATTAAGTTAACCACTTGGTATCATTTGATCGCAGGAAGATTCGAACGAAATGTGGATGAACTTCGCTTTTTCATTAGCTATCACGCTGACAACAAACTTCAGAACAAACTCATACATAAGGCCCGAGAACGAGGGATAGAAACGGGGAATTGTAGAAGTATATTAGCTGGAATGTGAGTAGGTAAGCGGTATGTATATAGTGGAATACAATGTTGACTTGTGAATGGAGTGTGATTAGTAAGGCGGTATGTATATAGTGGAATACAATGTTGACTTGTGAATGGAATGTGATTAGGTAAGCAGTATGTATATAGTGGAATACATTGTTGCCTGGGAGCTGGAATGTGCTTTGTTAGGCGGGATGTATATATTGGAATACAATGTTTAAATTGGTGAATGAAATGTGCATATGTAGGCGGTATTTATATATTGAAATACAATGTGGACTGGTGACTGGAATGTACATTGACTGTTTTTTTTTTTAGAAAGGAGATAATTTTATAGATTGAATCCCAAAAAATTACAAGAATAAAAAAATAGAAAATTGTTTACAAGGCTGAAACAGAAAAAACTGTTACAAGCTAAAAATCAGAAATTCTGTCACAAGAAAAACATAGATTCTGTTTTCAAGAGTAACAGAAAATCTGTTACAACGCATCAGTCTTCCGCTACTCTAAGTAAGAACTACAGCCTCCTTGTAATCACATACCAACTTCTTGTTAGTACGCAGCACAGGGAATCCTCTTAGATCTTGCATCATCACCATCCTAACTGCAAATGGCAACCTGACAGAACCTGACCGATCAGAAGAGCCTCTGTCCAGCACTGCTTTATTGGCTAAACAGTCTGCAACCATATTTGATTCCCTGAAAATATGCCTCAACTGATATTCCAAACATCCCAACATCTCCTTTATTTGATCCAGCATTCTCAAACAATGCCAAGCACAACCTCTAATCATTCAATGAAAACAGAATTTCAAATTCATAGTCCCAGAAACTACAGCACAAAACACAACACATCACAACGCATGCGCACAGCATCCGGCAGCTGCAAGAAACAATAACAACAACATAGCAGCAACACCAATGTATCATCATCTCTCCCATTTTTAAATAACACATGCCAGTCACCAAAAAAAAAAAAAACATAAGTTGGGCACCAAAAATAAAAGGCACAGATAGAAGTGCCATCAGGATCCAATTCACAGTTCCCCATTAGACAAGTCAGCATTACAAGAAGCAAAGGAGAAAGACAAATCAATCTCCATAACATAACAAAATACTTAAAAAAGTTAAAGGAAAAAAAAAAAAACCATCCAAGGCACATCCATGCTTCCATACTCCCCTAAACATCTTTCATTAACTACATATTTCAAACAAATCAACATTACATACTGAGGACATACCATCACAAATCACAACACAACTCCACATCAACATAGGCATTCACCCTTAATTAGCTATGCCAACCCATATCAGCATACACGACCTCCATCTTCTTTGATACCATTGGAAATTCTAGTTGATCCACCAACAATAACAACATCAGGGACAGTGCTCTTGTCCTTCTTAGCATCCCTCAAACATTTATCCACATGCTACTGTTATGGTCCCGAAACTGTGATCGAGTTACAGGGCGATTGACTGCGAAATAAACCTGCAAAAGAATGATGTTAGCCGGACATTCTTCCTTTATGACCTATTTTTAAATATGGAAGGGCTTGTTCAAGAGAGAACCCAACGATCTCAATGCAAATAAGAGTTTGAATTATTTTTTCAAGAGTTTGAACCCAACGATCTCAATTTTTTTCCTGTATGGAGGCATCAATAAATCTCCTGCAAATTAGACTTTTTTTTGCAAATGGCAATAAGAAACAAGATTTGATTAGTTGCGATGCATCAATAAATATGTTGAGCAGCTAACATGATGCAACCGAAAGTCCAACCAACAAAGCAACAATCTGATTCGTTGTAAATAACCCAGGCAAGCACAAGAACAATTGACATAAGCCCAACAGAGAATTAAGAAGAACAAATTAATCAAATTCAATGATGAAAGTATAACAAGATAGTCCATAACAATCCCCATAGAAGAAGGATGCAGCCAACAACACCTTACCAAACTCATTCCTGACAACTGCTCTACCACCATCAGATACAGGCCTCTTCCTTGAATCCCCATATGTATTCAGTTGTAAAAAAACCAGCATATAGACAAACCCACTGAACACATATACACTTCAGGACAAAACTTGTGACATATGTGTGATTTTATCTCTCACTAAGTTGTCCCCAGCGATTACCAAGTTAACAGCCACCTCTCTTCGCATGCCCTCACTCTTATCCTGCATTTAACAAAGGTGCACCATTACGTAAACACTTTTTTATTGTAGTATTATTAAAACTATTCGGCAGTGTCGGCACGAAATGTGAAAGTTATTCATCTTGATTGTATAACCTGGCCCCAAATGTGATGCTTGCATCATCTTCACTACGAAAAGTCCACAATCAAATTCATTGCCTTGTTTGGGCATCCAGGTTGGTTGAACAAGCTTCCATTTGCCCAATTTGTGGTTAAATTCGGGAGCCCTATTTGCAAGAATGTCGTCCAAAACCTCAATCTACAAAACAAGATTGTAGTGTATTTGCACCAAAAAATTGTAGACACATTATTTTGTTAATGAAAACCATAAGTAGCTTACAACTCTATTCCCATTTGTTTGGCGAGTCTTATTTCTTTTTGGTGTTGGCAGAGGATCGAGTAGGAATGTTTGCTTCTCATCTATATTCACCAATAGTAGATACCAATGTGATGCTTCATCATTCATTGGGACATATATCTACATACAAATAGACATTTATTCATAAAATCCGGTATAGGTATCTGCTATTCAGCATGGATTAACTTAAAAACAATTAGAAAATGGAATTTTCAATATAGACTACCTTTGTAGTTGTTCTGAAATTAGAGAGTGTGAGGCGACTAAACTTTTGCTTTTTTTGAGATGTGCTTGCACCCTTACTGCGGGTGATGGTATTTGAAAAGGCTTGTTGCTGCATGAATTCATCAATTGACACGCATAATTGAATTGTTTCCCACATGACATGAACTGTTGATTGCATAATGCAAATATATCCACAAGAAATGAAAACATGTACTTATAGAGAAGACCGTAGGTAAGTACCATCGTCCCGTTTGTGGAGCTATGGATGCACACAAATCTATTACCTAACACATTTTTTTGACACGATACTTTAATTTCATTCTCATAACGTCACAACAATAAAATCAACAAATTAATATTCATGAACAATTCCACTTAGCCATTGTTTGGGGGCAAGGGACTCTAACACTTCCCTCGTGTCTCGATCATGGTCAACAAATGATACCATAAGCTCACTACACGTAAACAAATCACATTAAATTTATGCGCTGTTGCAATGGAAAATAATACAATTAGCAGGTGTTAAGCATAAGCTATAGCGTCAAATATAGGGTCCACAAGCACATACTTAGATGGAAGATTTTTGTCAAATATGTAATTGTAGATTGCGTGCTCCAAATCAGCATCGATATGGGTTAATCATGGGAACACCACATCTGCCATCTACAACGCAATTTATCTTATAAGGCGTTCAAAGTGCCACTCACCTGAAAATGCATGTTGAATTTTTAATACAAAACACAATAATACATACTTCATCTGGGTGGTGTCCCTCTGCAGCTTGTTGATCATCCAATTCGACCTACAATATAAATTTCTCAGTCGTCAATTCATGTCATGAAGTCATCAGTAAGAGATGTGGTAATAAATTTAACACACACATATAATGTTTCACCAGTAAAACGGATAATATACACACCTTCGTGAGATCAATTTCATCTTCCTCGTTATTTGCCCCCATTTCATGTGGCACATCCTTTGCATTCGCCGATTTAACAACAAATTGGGACACAATATGTCCAATCTCACCCAGTGTTTTCTCCATCACAGACAAAGATGTTGTGTAGTGTGATGCAAAAGTATCAAACTTTTTTTCCATGCGTTTGGCAAGAACCTCAAGTCTTCCAATTCTTACCCGCAAATCCTACGAACAAACAAACGTAATAATTGACAGTACGATCAAATATTTGCAGCCACAAATTAAAAAAAAATAAATAAATAAAATGACCAAGCTTACTAAAACCAGTATTCACCATGATCTTGTATAAAACGATTTGGGAAATATATACATTCTACATGGTATATTTACATACGTCAGACACTGCTTGCTGGGTTGCAGTACCAAGTGCATCATCAATTAACTTCTCCTCAACAAATACATCCAACTACATACATAAAACCAATTAAATATGCGTGTCAAATAATATGTAAGACATTACCATATAACAGTGCATATGAAAAAAAAAAAAAACAATATGTATACCTCATCGCGATTGAAGCCCCCTAACTTCAAGATAGTGCTCATTCGTTTACTGACATCACTATCACCCCACTGTCCAATTCGTGGGACCTCCCGAAAAACCAAAGGAATGATGGTTTCTCCTCTTGGTGTAACTCGTTCAAGATATAAAACCTACATACCAAATAAACTGAAGACCATAAGACACTATTTACCCATTGTATACCACATATACATTAACAAACATGGTTTTTATAAGTAAATTACCATCAGAACTACAAGACACCCACCCAATGATCCCTGTCCGGAATATTGAAATTTTTGAATGTCTTCGATGACTCCATCAACTACAAACTTGCACCAATTAGTATGTTTTAAAGAAGACACGTCAACAACAGAATGTAATGCAGCAACACTTAGCGTTGTTCGCATTGTTGGACGAAACATATAACCAATAATATATAAAACAGACAGCCATATAAATTCGTCAGAGGCATCTGTGATTGAAGTAAGGCGCTCCGCCAAATGTTTCAAAGATACCTCCGGTTGTTTGTTAAATATAGACGTACAAAGATCGTTAATGCTTTCCTTTGTACCTGTTGTCACCACATTTGTCCCCGCGAATTGCTAACCTAGTATGTAGGTGACATCTTGGGGGGTGAACTTCGCCCATTTCCCATACAAGTTGAACGCACACTTATGGGGATCAAATCGTTCTGCAAACCATGCACACAAATCATGCCTAATATATGTGCATTGTATGTTGAGCAATCCCCCCAAGTCAATTTCGATGATGGCTTGTTTTTGTGCAGCATTTAAATTTACAACAAATTTTCCCAGTCTTTTTGGTGAACATCTTATCGCCACAAAATGCTGTACACGTAAAGTAATGGAAGTATTAATACGGAACGATACATGTCCAGTTGAACAAAATAATTATTTGTATGCATAATTGTCAACATAACTTAATGTAAGAATGTATAACATACTTTTACAGATGTCTCGCCTATAGTATCGGCCTGTTTTCGTCGCCGTTGCTTCCCTTCCGTGGTAGTAGCAACCAATTGTTTCCTTTTTACCCTAGTGCAATTTGTTGTCATTTAATACAAACTGTGAAGATATAACATATAAAAATATGTAAGAACAATCAAATTTCTTTACATTGTGTTTGCTTAAGATGTAAATACACTCAACCGCAAAAGGCCTTCTAAGATGAATCACTGGTACCTACAAACCACCATGTATTGGATTAGCTTTGATTATAAACGGAACAAGGGATAACCCGTGACTGAATGCACGGTGCAACATAAATCAACCGGGTAATTTCACATCAAAAAATACTTAATTTGCTTTAATTAAAGAAATTAAAATCAATATAGTCCTAAATATTTTTTGGGGACTATTTCGACAGATCTTGCTATAAAAATAAGAGCCCAGAAAAATCTCAACCTGTCTACAAAACTCAGAGTCTCCTGAATGCACAATACAATAACCTAAAATTCACAATTCACAATCATACATAACAATAATCATAGTTCACAATCAAAATTTTTTTTTACCTCCTACATTTTCTTAGTAACCCACAAAACAATCAACCAGAAATGAGAATGAGATCCCATGTTTATTTGGACCATATATCCCAATGAACCATATATCTTTCTCTAAATTACTCTCTGTATTAAAGCCTTCTTCCCTCACAAATAATAACACATTTTATCACTTTCTACAACAAAAAATACTAATTTCTACTCTCATAAACACTGAAGAAAATAAAAATAACTAAAACAAAAAATGTGCAGACATAAAAGTGGGTGCATGGGCAAGTGATCAAGGGAACATATATACATTGTGGAATCATGTAGGTTTGAAAAATATGCCACTACTTCTACGGCATGATAACAATATCCAAATTTTTTCTCTCATTAAACCATTTGGAATCGAAAGATACACAACCTAATTATCCACACCTAATGTAACCTATAGTGATGAAATTACCAATTCAATTCAAGTAGAAGAAATGCAATTAGCAATCCCAAAATTTGAATCAAATCTAAAATAACTACAAAGTTTGCACCAAAATTGAACATGAAGTAATTACAAAATTCATTGAACCTTATCAAATCAAATTCAAATTACATCTAATCAAACTGAGTTCACCTAAAGTAATTGTAAAATTCGCATCAAATTAAACATTTATCAAACTGACTTCACAAAATTCAAAAGTGTGTGGGTGTGTTATGCGTGTGTGTGCGGTGACGAAAAACAGAGGGTTTGGGGTAAGGGTGTGTTTTGTATTCTGTGGGTATTGTTTGGGGGGAGGGTTGTGCAGGGGAGTAAGAGGGAGGGGTTGTTCTGAGAGAGAGAGAGAGAGAGAGAGAGAGAGTGTGTGTGTGTGTGTGTGTTGTGTTCTGAGGGTATTGTTTGGAGGGTGGGTTGTGCAAGGAGGGTAAGAGGGAGGGGTTGTTCTTTGCTTGGTTAAAACCATTGTTGTTCCTAACCTCCTAATATCATCCCTCAATGTGTATATGATGTAGGTGCGAAGGGAGTGTCACTCTCCCTTGGGATGATGTCAAAAGAAAGGGCAACAGAATGGTAGATGGAATGAAATGTATGAAATGGAATGTGTGAAATGAACAAAAGTGTGTGTGTGTGAACAAAAGTGCTCCCCAAGCGCAAGGAGTCTTTTGAATGTTGTGTTTTACTTGGAAAAGTATTCCAATGTCGTCTCCTCAGGGAAGGAAGGGAATTGTGTGAAGGTGATTTTGATGAAAAAGAGAAAAGTATGAAATCTTTTGTCTGAGTTTTGGTGTTTGAAGTTTGTGAATGAAAATGCAATGGAAAACAAGTGTTGGCTAATCAAAAGGTTTCACTCCAATGGGAATGCCAAGTCGACTCGAACCCTTCCTCCAATGGTGCATAGATGAACGATTGATTCGTGGGAAGCGAGGGACAAGATGGAAGTGAGGATCCAAGCATAACCCATGACAAGTCTACGAGATATCAAAGAATCACACCATGTCCTCTCTCAACCCAGTTAAACCGAACCATCGTACACCGAGGGGAGGAAAACAGATGAGTTGAAATGGCATACCCAATAGGAGGTCTCCCTTGGATTAGCCAACTTAAAGATTTAGCTACTCATGCTTAAGGTAAAGACAACAATGTAATGAAAAAACATTATGAAGAAACGAAGATTAGAGCTAAACATAAACAAAATGCACAAATATAACTTCCGGATAATTTATACATGTCAATCGCCTTTTGCTAAAGAGTGTATGAGAAACTACTCACTCTTCATTACTTTGGTAAAGTTAGAAAAGTAAGTGATGCTCATCCCTCCAAGTAGAGGCATTACAAGGTAAAAACATATTACACAAGGAGCCAATCTTCGACAAAGAATGAGTGAATCACGTTCCACTCTTCACGGCTTTGGTAAAGCTCTAGAAAAGTGGAAGAGTTTCACTCCTCTAAGGGAAGAAGGAAGCTCAACAATGGAAGTAAAAGAAAGTCATAATACAATAAAAGAAAGCAATAACTACTTGGAGGGTTTTCCACAATCAAGATGATACAAGAAAGTAAAGAAAACAATAACTACTTGGAGGGTTTTCCACAACCAAGATCATACAAGAAAGTAAAGAAAACAATAACTACTTGGAGGGTTTTCCATTACCAAAAAGTGCTCTTTACAAGAAAGATGATACAATAGAAAAAAGATGATCTTTACAAGACCCAATGGGTGGTATTTATAGGCAACCAAAAGATGCCCTTTACAAGTCCCAAGAAGATGTTCTTTACAAGTCCCAAGAAGATGCCTTTTAATTATACTTTGATCCCCCTTTATTTTGCTTTAATAATTGGCACCATATAGTTTGTAGCTTGATAATTGGCTCCCCAAGTAATTTGTAGCTTTAACACAATTGACTCCTGAAAAGAACAATAATTAATGCATTATCCCTAATTCACATACTAACCATAATTTGACTAGTTTAACTTTGTTTAACTAACACAATTGTCTTATTAACTTAATTAAATTATGCATTAATTAGGGTTAATCACACCCCCCAACCTAAACATTACTAGTCCCTAGTAATAATTAACAACAGAACAACATAAAATCACTTTCGTAGATAACACGATTGCATTTAGCATATGCAACAAGCCGTTAAACCCCTAGGTGATCCCTAGTGGACGAGTTTTGTCTCGTGAAGGTTTCCAGTGAAGCTACCTACAAACTCCAGTGAAAAAGATGTGTATATGAGTTAGTACCATGATCGTTGAGACACCCCATCCTTTAGTTAAATTTTTTTTTTTTAAAGAAAAATAGAACACTTCTCTGTCATTGGTACGTAATATATGCAAAAATAAACACTTGTTATATTGTTATTTGAAATTTCTTATGTAGTAAGAATGATCATTCTAGCAACAAGAATTGTTATATAACAAACACTCTATTTTACCACCTTCCATGGATAGCTTCGATTTCACAAACCTCTCGTAGAATGCTCTCAGCAAAAGTTCGCTCCGATTATAGTGACTTGTCTCTCACGGGGCATGTGATCAGAGGGTGGCCAATCGAAAAATCACATGCACAATTAGGAAGGGAGTGAAGTTTAAGGAAACAAACTAATCATGTTTGGCATAATCTCATGAAAGAATATTGATACAATTTAAAGAAATACTATTTACCATACCCCACTTTTGGTTGACGACACATGCATGCAACAAACTTGAGATCAATTAGGGCTTTTTATAGGTTGTAATGTGGCCAGAGGTCAGTGGCTAACGAAATGACGTCAATGATATTCAAAAGCTATCCTTTCATTCTGTAATGTAGCACACTTCTTTCTAGTTTTTCGACATTTTGCCCAGAAATGATATTTTTTTCTTTCATTTTTCTCATTTTTCACTTTCTTGGCAATTTCCTGCCTTTCTGTTTCTTTTCTGTTTCAATTGTTCCCATCGATTTTTCTTGTCATTGAATAGTAGCCTCTATAGCCTTTTCCCTTTTCCTTGCATTTCTGTATCATATTGATTTATAAGAGGGTGCAAGAAAATTAGATAGCAAATGTATGTCAAGTATATTCTCTTGTTGCTTGGTAATCATACGGGCTATTTGGAAAAAAGATCGTTCATTGAAGGCTCAATCACGGTTAACTAGGGATATAATTTTGTAAAAGAAATGACTTAAGGCTCAAAATTAAGTCAATGATGGCCTAAGATCCATTCTCAAGTATGTGCACATGTATGTGTCGTATGAACAGATCTCTTGGGGGATATGTCAACAGATTGCCTTAGTTGCGTCAATCAAAGCAAATTTAATGAGATTATTCAAAAATAGAGAGTGAAAGACCTTACTTGAGTAAATGTTAATTGTCTCTCAAAAGTATAACAAGGCTCAAAACTTACCATGGTATTCTTTGTCATCTCCACTGGTAATGTCAGGTTTTTCGTGGAATGTCGGTTATATACCGATTCCATTTTCGAGTCTGGTCATTCTGTACCTTAAGAATAACAAATAGCAATGTACATTTGACATTTAAGCATAGAGAAAATACCATTGAACTTGGAAAACTATGACGTCTCAGGATAAGTCCCTACCCACGCTATAGGTTGGCATTTTAGGACATTCCTTAATCAACCATTGAACTTGGAAAACTATGGCGTCTCAGGATAAGTCCCTACCCACGCTATAGGTTGGCATTTTAGGACATTCCTTATTCGGCCCATATCTTTATTTCAACAAAAAGACTTTGTACATCTAAAAAAATATTTACACTTTAAAAAAAAAAAAACGTTCGGACCATTAACCTTCACCCCCAAAACACATTTTTCCACAGCTTTGTCATTTATTAGTCAAAATCTAATCCGAGTCTCCCTCTGTGTCTGTGCAGTTCGAACAACCAGTGACTCTCCCAATTTTCTCTCTCACAAACCGATTAAGCAAAATATCGGAATAACATGGCGTATCAGGGTAATCCTTACTCAGCCCATTCACTATCCAGTCTAATCGATCGAGTGCGCGACCGGAAATTGGTTCAGAACACTGGTTATATCTTTTCTCTTGAAAGACTCTGCCACACTGTTTACAGGCACCCAACCTTTTGGCACGACGGCGTTTGGCAAAGGTGCTTCTGCCACAGAGGGGTTTTGCTTGTTTTTCTTGGATTTCGGTCTTCCTTACCAGTCTTGCTTTTCTCATGATCATAGTATGCACATCAGATGGAAAAGTGCGTAGAACTCCTAGACTAAACCAAAAAAGTTTAACATCCATACTTTTTAAGCTTTAAGACTCACTATCTGATTCTTTAACGTCTGCCAGTCACAAAGACGATTGAAGCTGTATTCGATATGATCATGAAATATAAGCAAAAATACTGTAAAAATACGCAATCTAAAATAAAAATAAACATAATTTTTTTTTTTTTAAACTAGAACAAAATGGAACTGGTAGATCACACCCCCCAGCCGAAGCTGAACATTGTCCCCAATGTTTCGAATTTACCAATGTATGGAGTTTGGAAATGAGGTTGTAAGGTAGAGATCTGTTCATCTGCCGAGACCTACAAACAAAACACAACAATTAATCATCTCTAGGGAGATCTGGGTTAGGCTGGAAACCCCTCACCCTAAGTGCGAGCAGAAAAAGAGCACCCATGTACAAATACAAACACATAAGACAAATTATTAAACAAAGGACTGGGTCTTCGGGGTATATGGTCATGGATTTGCAGGGGGTGGGTTGTTTTTACAGAGAACAGAGAGAACAACAAAGAAGAAGAAGAAGAAGAAGAAGAAGAAAATAATAAAAGAAGAAGAAGGGGGGCAAGACCGGTGGATGGGGGAAAAGGGAAAAAGGGTTGGAGGCCTTATAAAGGCATCCCAGTGGGTTGGGTTTTTTTTTTTTTTGAGTGCCGGCAAGCGCGAATATTCGCGCAGAATATTCCTACAAAACTGGTCTAGAATGCAAATTGTGCACCTCACCCCCCAACTTGATTCATGCATTATCTTCAATGCAACAAAAAGATATGATATTCAATGACGGACAGTAAAAAAAAATGAGTAGGGTTAGAGAACACCTCGCACTTGAGCTTTGACCAACACACCAGTATCTGAAACTAAAAAAATTGCTATACGACCACGTAAGTAACACGAAAAATAAAAATAATATGAGTAAATAAAAAGACTGTACACTAAAAAGCATAAAAACTGGTTACTCCTCCACGAATTCCGGATATACCTGATCCGTTAACTCCTCCTCCACCTCCTGTCCTTCAAAACCCTCAAAGAATGGCTTAAGTCTTTGGCCATTGACCTTGAATGTCTGGCCATTCTTAGGGTTTGTCACCTTAACAGCTCCGTTGGGGTAGGCCACCTTGACAAGATAGGGGTCATCCCAACGGGATCGGAGTTTTCCCTGGAAAATTGAGAGGCGAGAATTGTATAAGAGCACTTTTTGGCCGGGCTCGAATGATTTCCGTATGATGGAATTATCATGAAATATTTTAGTCTGTTCCTTTGAGATTTTGGAGCTCTCATATGCATTTCGTCGAATCTCTTCCAACTCATTCAGCTCTAACTTCCTATGATCACCGGCCATTCTCAAATTAAAATTTAAAGTCTTAATGGCCCAATAGGCCTTGTGTTCCATTTCGACTGGCAGGTGGCAAGCCTTTCCATAGACAAGCCGGTAGGGAGACATGCCCAAAACAGTTTTAAAGGCAGTGCGGTATGCCCATAGGGCATCGGTCAATCTATCGGACCAATCCTTCCTATTTGGGTTAACCGTTTTTTCTAGAATGTTCTTGATCTCCCTATTGGCTAGCTCGGCTTGGCCATTTGTTTGTGGGTGATAGGCAGTGGATACTTTGTGAGTGACGCCATATTTGAACATTAGAGATGCAAATGGCCTATTACAGAAATGTGATCCACCATCATTTATTATTGCACGAGGCATCCCAAACCTCGAAAAGATGTTCTCCTTAAGAAACTTGACTACGACCCGGTGGTCATTAGTCTTGGTCGGGAGTGCCTCCACCCACTTGGACACATAGTCCACTGCCAAGAGGATGTACAAATAACCAAATGACATAGGGAAATGACCCATGAAGTCGATGCCCCAACAGTCAAATAATTCTATGACAAAGCACAGGGGAAAGGGGCATCATGTTTCTTCGGGTCACACTACCCAAACGTTGGCATCTATCACATCCCTTACAAAACGAAACACAATCTTTGATAAGAGAGGGCCAGTAAAAACCTGATTGGAGAATTTTAGCCAAAGTCTTTTTCGCTGAAAAATGTCCACCGCATGCTTGTGAATGGCAAAATGCAAGGACGTCCCGTTGTTCATTCTCAGGTACACATCTTCTCATGACTTGGTCGGGGCAGTACTTGAACAGGTACCGGTTGTCGAAGTAGAAGTACTTCACATCTGCCATAAATCGTCTTCGATCTTCTGGGCTCCATTGCGGTGGTATCTGTCCTGTTGCAAGATAGTTACATATATCAACATACCAAGGACATACATAATTAATTGAAAGCAAATGCTCGTCAGGGAAAAAGTCAGGGATAGGAATGTGCTCATCGGCCTCTTGCACCACAAGCCAGGATAAATGATCAGCCACCACGTTCTCGACTCCTTTCTTGTCCTTGATTGTTAAGTCGAATTCTTGTAGGAGGAGTATCCACCTAATGAGTCTCGGTTTTGCATCCTGCTTAGACAACAAATACTTCAAAACAGAGTGATCAGTAAAGACAACAATAGGTGAACCAATGATGTAAGAACGAAATTTATCTAAGGCAAACACTATCGCTAGCAACTCTTTCTCGGTGGTAGTATAATTCATCTGAGCCTCATTCAATGTTTTGCTAGCATAGTGTATCACATACGGTTTATTTTCCTCCCTTTGACCGAGCACTGCACCGATCGCGTAATCACTCGCGTCGCACATGAGCTCAAAAGGTATATCCCAATTGGGTGGTCGCATGATCAGAGGTATGACTAGCATGCTTTTAAGTTTTTTAAAGGATGTCTCACAATCATCCGACCACTCGAATGGGACCTCCTTAGACAGCAGGTTGGTCAAGGGTCGGGCCAATGCACTGAAATTCTTTATGAATCGACGACAAAACCCCGCATGGCCCAAAAACGACCGGATGCCTTTGATGGCTCTCGGCGTGGGGAGGTTGGAGATGGCCTCCACCTTGGATTTGTCGACTTCAATACCCCTTGCCGAAACTATATGGCCAAGCACAATTCCTTTTGTCACCATAAAGTGACACTTTTCCCAATTCAAGACTAGATTCTTCTCCTCACATCTTGTTAGAACTTTCTCCAAGTTTGCCAAACATCCCTCAAATGAATCCCCAAATACTGAAAAGTTATCCATAAAGACCTCCACTATCTTTTCCACCATGTCACTAAAAATTCCCATCATACAGCGTTGAAAAGTCCCCGGAGCATTGCATAGTCCAAATGGCATGCAGCGGTAGGCAAAGGTACCATAGGGGCACGTGAAGGTGGTATTTTCTTGATCCTCCAAAGCAATCTCGATCTGATTGTAGCCGGAGTATCCATCTAAAAAGCAGTAGAATAGATGACCCGCTACTCGTTCTAGAACTTGATCGAGGAATGGCAATGGGAAGTGGTCTTTTCTTGTGTAAGCATTCAGTTTTTGGTAATCAATGCACACCCTCCATCTAGTGATCATTCTTGTAGGTATAAACTCATTCTCATCATTCTCAACCACCGTAACTCTGGATTTCTTAGGTACTACTTGCGTGGGGCTAACCCACTTACTATCAGCAATTGGAAAGATGATCCCCACATCAAGTAGTTTCAGAACCTCATCCCTCACCACCTCCTTCATGATGGGATTCAAACATCTTTGTGGTTGTCGGGAAGGTTTGGAATCCTCCTCAAGATATATGCGGTGGGTGCAAATGAGAGGGCTTATCCCCTTGATATCTGCAATGGTCCACCCAATTGCTCCTTTATGCTTTCTCAATACCTCCAAGAGTTCTTTTTCTTGTTCCATGTTTAATGTAGAGCTAATGACCACCGGGAATGTTTCTCCATCGCCAAGATAGGCGTACTTCAAATGGGAGGGTAACGGCTTCAACTCCAGGTTTGGCTTTTGTTCATCTGATGAAAAAATTTTCTTTTCTTGTTGGGGTAACTCTTCGAATGTAGGGATCCAACTTCCCATCCCTTTCAATTCTCCTACCTCCTCTTGCTCATCCAACTCCTCAAGATATACAACTCCTTCTTCCTTGAATTTCAACATCCTCTCCAACTCCAAGTGCTCCTCAACCAAGGTGTTGATTCTATTGACCTCACTTACTTCCTCATCATCACCCGGTTACTTTGCCAAGTTGAATATATTGAGCTCCATTGTCATGTTCCCAAATGCCAACTTCATTAGACCGTTCCTGCAATTTATCACAACATTAGACGTAGCAAGGAAGAGTCGTCCAAGTATAACAGGGATCTGAGAACTAAGGTTAGCAACATGATGTGTATCTAGCACAATAAAATCGACGAAAAAGTAAAATTTATCAATTTGAACCAAGACATCTTCCACTACTCCCCTTGGTGTGCGGATGCTACGATCCGCTAATTGAAGCGTAATTGAGGTGGGCTTTAAATCCTCAAGCTTGAGTTGTTGATACACTGAGTAGGGAAGGAGATTGACACTCGCCCCCAAGTCAAGCAATGCTTGTTCCACCCGGTAATTCCCTATGGTGATGGCAATTGTTGGACAACCGGGGTCTTTGAATTTTGGAGGAGTATTGGTCCTCAATATTGAGCTGACTTGTTCGGTTAAGAATGTTTTCTTCCGGACATTCAATCTCCTCTTCACCGTGCATAGATCCTTCAAAATTTTGGCACACGATGGTATTTGCTTGATGTCGTCGAGGAGTGGAATGTTAATCTTCACCTGCTTAAACATTTTCCAAAATATCAGCATAATTAGCCACCTTGACAGGTGGCTTCAAACGACTCGGGAAAGGGGCAGGCATGGGAGGAATAAACACACAATCATTACTTAATTTTTCTTTCTCAACAACCTCTTTTTCTTTCTCTTTACTCACCTCACCCTTGTCGGCATCACCCAAGATATCTTTTCCTTTTGGCAATGTGGTCTTGGGTGAGACCGTTGGCAAAATGGTTTTGTCAATTTCTTTGCCACTACGAAGGGTGGTGACAGCTTTGAGTTGCTCACAACTCTCTTTGGTGGGGTCGGATGACTCAATGACATGTTGCCCCTTAGGGTTTTCTTGGGGTTGAGCGGGGAATTTCCCCTTCTCTTGTTGTGACACCCCTATGGCATTGGTAATTTTTGTGAGTTGAGCCGAGATGTTGTTGTTAAAGGTGGTTTGGCTTTGGAAGAAGTTGTAAAGCACATCCTCCAAGTTCCTCTTATGGGGAGGTTGGTAGGTGGAAGGATTGGATGGACCTTGTTGGGAGAAGTTTTGGGGAGGTGGACTTTGGGAGAAATTTTGTGGGGGTGTATTGGATGAATACCCTTGCGGATTGGACCGGGGGTATTGGGAGCTAGATGCTTGACCTTGGCCTTGGTATTGATTTTGGTATTGACATTGCTTAGGAGGCACGGGAGGTGTATGTGCAATTGAACCATGTGGCGTGGGATTCTCATTCCTCCAACTAAAATTTGGGTGATTACTCCAACCCGGATTATACGTGTTTGAGTGAGGAGAGAATGATTGTCTTGGTTGGTTAAATGCATGGACTTGCTCATGATATGCTTCCTTAAGCGCCGGAATGTTGGGGCACTCCAATGTGGAATGCTCCACATTCTCACAAATTGAGCAAAATTCCTCGGCCTTTGACACTTGTGACATCTCTTGCCTCCTATTGATCTCAAGGCTCTCTACCTTCCTAGATAATTTGGCAATTTTTGAAAGTAGGTCCTCCCGGTCACTTAAGTCATAAATCCCTCCCCTATGAGTTTGGCTACTCCCTTGAGGGGAAGACGTTGGTACATCGGTGGCATTAGTGATGTCCCATGACTGTGCATTTTTCGCCAATGCATCAAAATAATCTAAGGCCTCATCAGGGTCTTTGCTCAAAAACTCCCCATTGCACATCATATCGATGAACTGTTGATGGCCTGGTGTGATTCCTTCATAGAAGAAACTCACCATTTGCCATGGTTCAAAGCCATGGTGTGGAATGGATTGTAGCAAATCCTTGTATCGTTCCCAGCAGTGATAGAATTGTTCATTGGACAGCTCAGAAAAATTTTGAATTTGCTTCTTTAGAGTGGTGGTTTTATGCACCGGAAAAAACTTGTTCAAAAACACGGAAATCATTTGTCCCCAAGATGTCACGGTCCGGGATCTCAAGGAATGAAGCCAAGTTTTTGCCTTATCAGTCAGGAAAAAAGGGAACAATTTCATTCTTGCTATCTCTTCCATATTGTGATTGGGGAGAAAGGTTGCAACTATTTCCTCAAAGTCTCTTATATGAGAATAGGGGTTCTCATTCTCAATTCCGTGAAAAGTAGGAAGTAATTGCAACATCCCTGGTTTAACTATGAAGAGATGAGCCTGGACCGGAAGGTGGATGCATGAAGGTGTGGTGGTGCTGGTTGGTTGAAGGAATTCCCGCATTGACCTCGCCGGAGGATCAATTTGAATATTGTTCCCTTCATTTCTAGGAGGGGGGAATTGCATTCGTGGATGGGGCATTCCAGGTTCTTGCACTCCCCCACCCCTTTGCACATTGGGGTTGGCATTCATATTCTCAAAATTATCAATCGCATTCTCGGGTGGGTCTTGGTCAATGTTCATGTCGGGGGCCAAAGGTTGTCTAACTAGTCGATTTAGTTCGTCCCGTCCCCACATGTAACAAAACTATCTACAATTCAAAATGCAAACAAACAAAAGTATATACAAGGATCAACGTACCTCAACCCATGATGAACATCACGGAACCTACCTCCGTTGTCCGAAAATCACCTTCTTCCCCGGCAACGGCGCCAAAAATGCTTGGTTAAAATCGTTGTTGTTCCTAACCTCCTAATATCATCCCTCAATGTGTATATGATATAGGTGCAAAGGGAGTGTCACTCTCCCTTGGGATGATGTCAAAAGAAAGGGCAACAGAATGGTGGATGGAATGAAATGTATGAAATGGAATGTGCGAAATGAACAAAAGTGTGTGTGTGAACAAAAGTGCTCCCCAAGCGCAAGGAGTCTTTTGAATGTCGTGTTTTACTTGGAAAAATATTCCAATGTCGTCTCCTCAGGGAAGGAAGGGAATTGCGTGAAGGTGATTTTGGTGAAAAAGAGAAAAGTGTGAAATCTTTTGTCTGAGTTTTGGTGTTTGAAGTTTGTGAATGAAAATGCAATGGGAAACAAGTGTTGGCTAATCAAAAGGTTTCACTCCAATGGGAATGTCAAGTCGACTCGAACCCTTCCTCCAATGGTGCATAGATGAACGATTGATTTGTGGGAAGCGAGGGACGAGATGGAAGTGAGGATCCAAGCATAAACCGTGACAAGTCTACGGGATATCAAAGACTCACACCATGTCCTCTCTCAACCCAGTTAAACCGAACCATCGTACACCGAGGGGAGGAAAGCAGATGAGTTGAAATGGCATACCCAAGAGGAGGTCTCCCTTGGATTAGCCAACTTAAAGATTTAGTTACTCATGCTTAAGGTAAAGACAACAATGTAATGAAAAAACATTATGAAGAAACGAAGATTAGAGCTAAACATAAACAAAATGCACAAATATAACTTCCGGATAATTTATACATGTCAATTGCCTTTTGCTAAAGAGTGAATGAGAAACTACTCACTCTTCATTGCTTTGGTAAAACTAGAAAAGTAAGTGATGCTCATCCCTCCAAGTAGAGGCATTACAAGGTAAAAAAAATTACACAAGGAGCCAATCTTCGACAAAGAATTAGTGAATCACGTTCCACTCTTCATGGCTTTGGTAAAGCTCTAGAAAAGTGGAAGAGTTTCACTCCTCTAAGGGAAGAAGGAAGCTCAACAATGTAAGTAAAAGAAAGTCATAATACAATAAAGTAAAGAAAACAATAACTACTTGGAGGGTTTTCCACAACCAAGATCATACAAGAAAGTAAAGAAAACAATAACTACTTGGAGGGTTTTCCATTACCAAAAAGTGCTCTTTACAAGAAAGATGATACAATAGAAAAAAGATGATCTTTACAAGACCCAATGTGTGGTATTTATAGGCAACCAAAAGATGCTCTTTACAAGTCCCAAGAAGATGCTCTTTACAAGTCCCAAGAAGATGCCCTTTAATTATACTTTGATCCCCCTTTGTTTTGCTTTAATAATTGGCACCATATAATTTGTAGCTTGATAATTGGCTCCCCAAGTAATTTGTAGCTTTGACACAATTGGCTCCTGAAAAGAACAATAATTAATGTATTATCCCTAATTCACATACTAACCCTAATTTGACTTATTTTGACTAGTTTAACTTTGTTTAACTAACACAATTGTCTTATTAACTTAATTAAATTATGCATTAATTAGGGTTAATCATTCTTCGAGAGTGTGTGTGTGTGTGTGTGTGTGTTGTGTTCTGTGGGTATTGTTTGGGGGGTGGGTTGTGCAGGGGGTAAGAGGGAGGGGTTGTTCTTCCCTCACGAGTGTGTGTGTGTTGTGTTTTGTGGGTATTGTTTGAGGGGTGGGTTGCGTAGACGGAGAGGAGAAAGGGGGTGGTACTGCGAGTGTATGTGTGTGTTGTGATTTGTGGGTACTGTTTGGGAGTGGGTTACGCAGATGGGGAAGATGGAGGGGTTTTGCAGAAAGGGGAAAGCTTCGTGTTGTAGGATGGGGGTTACATGCGTGTGTGAGAGAGAAGAAGAGAAGAGGGAGAATTACCTGGGAGGGCTGTGGCGGTGGATTTGGCAGTGTGATTGGCGCTCGCAATAACAGAGAGAAAAGGGCAACGTGGGAACGTAGAGAAACTGATTGCCTCTACAGTGATTAACGATGAGAGATCGAATGTGATAGTTGTGTGGGGCTGTGGTGATGGCAGATCGCCGTTGCCGGAATGGGCAACAAACCCGTCGAGCTGCTGTGGAGATAGATAGGGAAGAGAGAAGAGAGATAGAAGGAAAGAGAGAAGGGGTTTTGAAAATGTCGGTTCTAAGAGAGAGGGAGTAGACTAAGAAAGAAAAAAGGGAAAAAGGGAGGTTAAGGATTGGGGGATTTGGGCGGGGAAATGGCCGGGTTTTTTTTAATTTATTTGAATTTTGAATATGATATTAGTTTGGGTGTTTTGTTTGTTTTAATTTCATAAATGGGGTGATAAATCGATGCAAGATAAAAATGTTTTTTATTATATTTATCGATTTTAAAAATTTAAATAAAATATTACTATATTCCAACTACCATAACATGTAATTTAATTCATCCAAAAAAAAAAAAAATTGGCATTAAATTAATCAGACTAATTGAATAAAAAATGATACAAAAATTGGAAACATTAAAAAAAAAAAGTGCGAACTAATCCAATCCAATGGGTATATATATTAAAACTAATTTGTTAACAGACTTACTAGGATGTGCAACACATGTACGACACGATTAAATGACAAAAATCGACTAGAATTAAGCGGGTTTTCATATGAGATCCTAACGAGTTCGTGTGGTAAACGGGTTAACCCGTCATACACGTTTATTAACCAGTGAATTTTCAGGTGAGTCCTGTCAACCCTTTTAATACTCGCCTACACATTTAATAAAATTAATATAATAATAACTTAATAATTACTATTAAAATGTTATCCATAATTTTTTTTTAATGCCAGCAAAAAAAAATTATATATAAATTGTAATCAGTGACACCCATAGGATTTAAAACATGTATGAGTGTACTTGAACTCAATTGTAGTAAATAGTTTACAAATCTGATGAAAAACCATAAAACCTTGATTGTAATTTATTGCATAGAAATAACAGCTACCCACCAAATACCAGCCTGAATTTAATTACACTTCACCTACTTGTAATTACCATTTGGTAGCAAATTTTTATATTATCCGTTAACCACTCCAACAACACATGCTTGATTCAAGGAGAAGACTACTTGATTCAATATCTACACTTGCATGAGAATAGAGGCAATTCCACAGGTATGTCATACATGATACCCACTATTTTGAATGCCATTTATTTTGAATACATTAGCATAATGTTTTATTATGTGTTTGTTACAGTAAATCAATTATTTATAAATGTATGTCAAACGACAATTTTTTCTCATTTTGTAAATAATAATAATTAAAAAAATTTGTATTTTAGGTTGCACGCATAAAATGACTCGTAGTAGATTTGATAAAGGAAAGTATGTCGTTATAGACTTGAAAGAAGAACCTGAAGATAGTGATATGTATGAGTTTGGCACATGTAATGGTGAATATGGGCATCCTCACGGTAAATCAACTTTGGCTACTTCAAAACCCGTCGAAATGAAAAAAACTTTACAAGACTTATCAGCTGAAGAAGTCCTTCACATGAAGTTTAACTCGGAAGATGAAGCGTGTAATTTTTATAACACATACGCTAAGTTTGTAGGTTTCAGCGTAAGGAAAGATGACTTAAAATATAACAAAAATTCCCGTCCCGGTGTCAAAGAAGTGGGTATGTTCGCGACAAGGGTTTCGAGTTGCAAAATACTTAGACCGAGATGACAGGGCACGGGAACCAAGGGGAATAACTTGAGTTGGTTGTTTGGTAGTATTCCGCATTAAGTATGACAGTAAGTCAGAAAAATGGGTAGTAAAGGAGTTCGTGAATGATCATAATCATCCATTGGTTCCAACGAGTGGTGTGCCGTTCCTTCGGTCACACCGCCGTGTCACAAGCCCAGATAGAGAGCAAGTAACAGCACTTCACAGTGTTGGAATACGAACTACCCAAATACGAGATTTTATGTTGAATCAAGCTGGTAGATACCAAAATGTTGGCTTTACGCGAAAGGATTTGTACAACGCTGTTGCAAGCCAAAGAAGATATGAAATAATCGACGGGGATGCTGAAAGTGCACTAGTATACTTGAGCACGAAAGAGGAGTTAGACCCATTATTTTATTTCAGGTACAACATTGATGATGATAATTCATTTAATTGCCTCTTTTGGGCGGAATCAACATCCCGTGTTGACTATTTATGTTTCGGTGATGTTTTAGTATTCGATACAACATACCGCACCAATGCGTACAAAAAGCCATTTGTCATACTTGCAGGTGTAAACAACCACAACGCTACTTGCATTTTTGGATGTGCATTACTTTCATATGAGACTGTGGACACATATGTGTGGGTGTTGGAGACATTTCTTGATGCAATGGATAATAAAAAGCCTATATCAGTTGTTACCGATGGGGACAAGGCCATGTCCGCCGCAATCGAAAGAATTTTTCCACATGCAAAACACAGACTATGCAGCTGGCATTTGGAGAGAAATGCGATTCAAAATATTCATGCTGAAAATTTTCTTCGCCAGTTCAAGAAATGTATGTGCTCCCGATGTACACCTGAGGAATTTGACGTCATGTGGGAATCAATGGTACATTCATTTGGGCTGGAGGATAACAACTAGATATCAAATGTGTACGCAAAGCGTTCGAAATGGGCTGAAGCATTCTTGCGGGGTCATTTCTTTGGCGACATCAAAAGCATGCAACGCTCAGAAAGCTTGAATGGTTACTTGAATCGTTTCCTAAAAACAAGGTTTCGTTTGTATGAGTTTGTTAGACAGTATGATAGGGGTGTATCAAGAATCCAAGAGACCGAAGCCTATGACAACCATTATTCTGAAAACAGTACGTCAGTGTTGACCACTTCACTATGCTGCTTAGAGCAGCACGCTGCGTCACTATATACCAGGTCAATTTTTTTTAAAGTGCGAGATCATATAAAGGCCGAAGGACTCTTCTTCGTGATCCAAAAAATTCAGCACGGTAGTCATTCGAGTTATTATCTGTCAAAGTACACAAAACGAACATCCAGTTGGAATGTGATATATGATTATCAGAATCAGACCATCAAATGCAATTGCCTGAAATTACAATCTGTTGGACTTCCTTGCTCACACATCATTATAGTTTAGAAAACTGAACACATAACCGAGTTCCCTCCTAGTACTATTCTAAAGCGATGGACAATTAATGCAAAATCAGCTTGCCCACCGACCTCTTTACCTCAAACGTCAAGAACCTTATCAATTTCTTGTCGATACACTGGATTAATGTCAATGTATAGCCGGATGTGTTACTACACAACACAATTGTCTGAGGACGCACAGGAGCTTCGAACCACAATAACTGCAGTAACCAACCGGATGAAACACCGTTATGATACACGCGAGGCAAGACAGACGTCATCATCACATGACAAAGATAATGACATTGTGTCGAATGGAAAATTTGGTGTCTTTGATCCCAAGACAGTGACAACTAAAAGCAATCCGGACCGTGTACGGAAGAACCTACCAATAGCTCCGCGACGATTTAGTAAATGTCGTGACACTGGACATACTATTTGTAAGTGTCCGCAGCTTACGTGCCATGCAGACGACCCACATGATGACATGCCCTTCTCACAACCTGGTGGCTCCCAACATCCCATGCCATCAACTCAAGAAGATGACCATTGGAATCCTACTTACAATGTCCTCTGATATCACGTTTCATACATTATCACATTTTAATTACTTTGGGAAATTCAGTACATACCAACATGGTTTTGATATACATTTTTATTTTTTTTCACAGCAAGTGATCTCTGCTTTTGATTCAAATGTGCACGGGCAATAGATTAATACTTCTTTAAACATTTTGGAGGTGAGTACGACTACATGTGATTTGTCATTGCCTTCAGTTATTTGGTACAAACTATTCCACGATTTCATTAGCATACTGCACTGAATACTTCTTGCAGTGTTAACATGTACACATCTGGCCACCAGAATATTCTAGGATAATCACCCTTTTGCTCTACGGTAGCTGACCACACAATGCAGCTTTCTTAAGTTGCATGGAAGGTTCAACTTCACTACGCTGTCTTTCCTATATACATGACAATGGAAAAATGAAGAAAGCATGTTTAAACATGTAATTATGTTGTTACAATTAATCCCACCTAATGTGCAGATGTACAATTTATCTGCATCATTTGTATTACTTCATTGTTGAATCAAATAAACATGAAAGAACGCACAAACCTCACATTCACCGTAACAAAACTCAAAAACCATCAAACATCAATTTGTTTCTAACTACTAGCCAATATAATTAACAACCATGCACTCATCTACAACACCCTTGCCAAAATGCCAAATATTACTATACAACAACAGATTCACCAAAAAAACACAAAATCAATGTGTCATTTGTTGATGTACTCTTTAAAGTCCTTATAAAAACGAATTTAATTTTGTCTCCAGATGCTGGAATGACCCCTTCGGTTCATCCTCGAACTTTTCAAATCGGGCCTCCAACTTTTCAACAATTTGCTGAAGTGTTTGTCCAACCTCACCAGTACCAACATTAGAACCACCTTGACTAGCCCCAGCTTGAGTACCCACAACCTGAGACACCGTTGATGGCTGTTTCACACGCTTCGCCCGTTTCACACCTAAAATAGCTCCCACACTTTTATTAAGTGTACCCATACCCATTGCATTCATGGGGTACATAAAAACTGTCATTCTGCTGAAATTCAACCCCACTATGCTTCAAAATCTTGGAAATTAATATTGGAAATGGAAGACATGGCCTGCAATCCTTGACAATAGATGCTTCATGAACATGGTTGAATATGTAAAGGGGTAGATCAATAATAACCCCACGTTCACCAATAGCATATAATAGTTGGGTCGTATCGTATCCAATCTCAGCACTATGCCCCCTCGGATGTATACTACAGGCAACAATTCAGTTTAACATCCTATATGTTGGAGTAAGGTCAATGTGAGCAATTTTGCTTTTCTCATTCTCTCAAGGGACACTCCCAATACAAATATCTCGAATAACCTTCGCCATTTCGGGAACCTGCTCCTTGAATATGGAAAGATAATGGAATTCTTAGGAATGTCTGGTCTATCAATTTTTAATATATTTGAAATAAGATCAGGCAAAACAGTGATGAATTTCTTCCTAACCAATGAATTAAATGTCAGGTCATTTTCCTTGTACTCATGAACATTTGCATAAAAAAACTTAACCAGATCAACGTATGTTTTATCCTCCACATTCACATCAAACAGAGGTTCCCATTTCCGAGCCCGAAGTATTTCAGGGCAATCCACACTGCCTACTAGCTCATCGAGGTAAACGCCACTCTCAAGTAATAGAGGGCATTTAACAATGAATGTATCATACCTCTTCTTAGCATCTTTATCCAAAAAGAGTTTCGCATTGCTAGAACTCCCCCTACTAACCACCTTCTTCTATTTCTTCGTCTCTCCGCCTGACATCAACAAAGCTCCAAAGGGAAATTTCACTCTTCTTCAACAAAGATTTACAACGAACATTTACGATGAAAATTTCACTCTTCTGCGAATGAAGATTCACAATGGAAGTAGTTTGTGTACGCGATCGCATTTGTGTGCGCGATCGCATGACAGGGATTTGGGGTGGTGGGCGATTTAGGGTTTATGGAATTTGGAGATATTAACTGGGTTTTGTAGGATTTGGAATGGATTTTTGAATGGGTTTTGTAGGATTTGGAATGGATTTTGAATGGGTTTTGTAGGCACGAACGATTTAGAGCTAATTTTGTAGGATTTGGGGTTTATTTGGGTATCATACAATGTTTATTTACTAGAAAGCCCCCCTTACAACACTTCAATTAATTACACTTTGCAGGCATTTAAGTAAATACATCATACCCGATCTATCATATTTATTTTTGATCAATCGCAATCCCACTTGCCCCTTCATCTTCTCAACCAGTAACTCAATGATCGATCATTAAAAATATTTGATCGATCAGATGTCCCCAGTATTTATGATCTGCAACAATATGATCGATCAATATAAATTTTTTATCGATCGAATTAACTTACTACATACTGATCTATCATATTGTTTACACGATCGATCAAATCTCCCCAGTCTTTTTTTTTACTTCTGATTCACATTAGAAATCTGCAACAATTTGATCGATCAATATACAGTTTTGATCGATCTAATTCACTTACTACTTACTAATCTATCTTTTTTTTTTTTTTTTTACGATCGATCAAATCTCCCTAGTACTTTTATTACTTCTGATTCATATTACAAATCTGCAATAACATGATCGATCAATATATATTTTTGATTGATCGAATTCACTTACTAATTTGATCAATCAAATTTTTTAACGATCGGTCATCTCTCCTCAATATTTTTATTACTTCTGATTCACATTTCAAATCTGCAACAATACGATCGATCAATATGTATTTTTTGATCGATCAAATTCACTTACTACTTATTGATCTATCATTTTTTTTATCGATCGATCAGACCTCCGCAGTACTTTTATTACTTCTGATTCAAACTACAGGCCTGTAACAATTTGATCGATCACTATATACGTTTGATCGATCAAATTCATTTACTTTTTTTTTTACTACACCTTACCACATACTGATCTATCATACATTTATTTGATCGACCAATATGTATGATTGATCATCCATTTCGTTGACTACAAGTATGTTAGCCTCGTAAATTTATTCAATTTCGTTGTAAATATACCTTTAATTTTGTACTTATTCACATGACTATTATACATTTCTTACTGATGTAGTAAATACTCCATTGCCTTTGTATTTGGTTCCACTGATCTTCAAAATTTATCACTCTTATTGTAATTATACCATTCATTTTGTACTTTACCCACTAATATCATTAACCTAGCAATGATTTTGTAAAAACACCTTATCGAGCCAATATGATTGATCATTCATGTTAGTGATCGGTCAAATTATATATATATATTTTTTTTTTCCAAAAAATACATTTTTCTTACACCGCTCATTACCACATATTGATCGATCATATTTTTATTCGATCGATCAATATATAATGATCGATCATATATTACATTGTTCGATCCATTACGTTGACTACAAGTATATTATCCTCGTAAATTTATTCACTTTGGTTGTAAATATATCTTTAATTTTGTATCTATCCCAATTACTATTGTACATTTCTTACTGATGTAGTAAATATTCCATTACCTTTGTATTTAGTTCCACTGATTTTCAAAATTTCTCACTCTTGTTGACTACATGTAATGATCGATCATATATTACCTTTGATCGATCCATTACGTTGACTACAAGTATATTATCCTCGTACATTTATTCACTATGCTTGTAAATATATCTTTAATTTTGTATCTATCCCAATTGCTATTGTACATTTCTGACTGATGTAGTAAATATTCCATTACCTTTGTAGTTGGTTCCACTGATTTTCCAAATTTCTCACTCTTGTTGTAATTATACCATTAATTTTGTACTTTTACCTAGTAATATCGTTAACCTTGCAATGATTTTGTAAAAACACCTTATTGAGTCAACATGATCGATCATTCATATTCGTGATCGGTCAAATTATATATATATATTTTTTTTTTTCCAAAAATTCCATTTTATAACACAACGCCTTACCACATAATGATCGATCATACATTTATTCGATCGACCAATATGTTATGATCGATCATATATTATATTGATCGATCATCCATTACATTAACTACGAGTATGTTATCCTCATAAATTTTTCCACTTTTGTTGTAAATATACCTTTACTTTTGTACTTATCCCATTACTTTTTTACATTTCTTACTGATGTCGTAAATACCCTATTAACGTTGTACTTGGTTCCACTGACTTTGTAAAAATACAATTATCTTTGTTATTGTAACCATTATTGTTGTAAATCTTGAAAGTAATATTGTAATTATTCCATTATCTTTGTAACTCACTCATTGCTGTGGTACATCGTCTATCCATCATTGTTGTACATTGTAAGTGAGCAACAGGTCAATCCGGTTACCCTGTTTTTGCTTTACACGTGTCCATTTCTGTATCATTATGCAGTGTTTTTTTTCATCTTTTTGCAGCAAATTTTTTCAATACCATACCGAAAATTCAAAGGGATGTACCGTAGTCTTGTCCCACAAATATTTAGCAGCATGTGTTGTGAATGCGGTCACTTTTCAAACTACAAAGATTGTTAGGAACCCGACTCGCCGCATTGACTATATTACCCACGTGGGTAAGAGTAAATTTATTACCTTTCACAGGGGTATCCGAGCAAATTCTAAGACATTTGTGGGCCCAAAAGATAATTATCAGCGCTCTCTCTTGATTCCTTCCGACAGGGGCAGCTATGATATATTCTAGGGATCGCAATGGATGAGATAAAATTAGGTATTCATCTAAACCCGTTTTTTTTTTGGATTAGGGATGGATTATATGTATTGAACGGTGGATATATATAGAGAGGCTCGTATAAACTCATGCGGAGATTAAGGCGGGGATGGACTGACACTTACCCCCGGCCCTGGCCCTGGCCCCACCCCTCCCCTTTATTATATATATATATGTTGTGAATACAAATCTATATATTATTGAATGATTTTTTGTTTTGAAAATTGTTTTATTTTTTGACTTTTTTTTCTTCATGTTTTTGTCTTGTAAAAATGTAGATCTTTGCATTTTTGTATTTTTTTATGTTGGATTATATTATATTATGTTACATTATGATGTGTTGCATTATATTGTGTTGGATTTACATGGGAGATAAGGTTTTAATTACATTATGTTGGATTATTTTGTAAAAGACAAGTTTTTAATTATGTTATGATATTCTATAATTATGTTGAATTATTTAAAATATTAGATTTATTTAGAATTTTAGATTATGTTGGCTTGAGCTTGGGTTGGGCGGATAAGGTGGACAAGGACTAGGGCGGGGATTACAAATTTACCCGCGGACGAAAATGGGGATGAAAAATATATTCGTTAACAGGTGTGGATTGAGGATGGAAAGAGTTTTTTTAAGCGGGTACGGAGATGGAGACTACACCCCCCGCCCCCGCTTCGGTCCATTGTCATCCCTAATAGATTCGTTAACTTGAAATTTAGTTTAACTTAAACGGTGCCACCTAGGGCAGGTCGTGGACCGAAGCGGAGGCGGGGTGTAGTCTCTATCACTGTATCTGTTTAAAAAAATTTTTGTTCATCCCCGTTAACGAGTATAGTTTTCATCTTCATCCCCCTTTGCGGGTAAATTTACAATCCCCGCCCTCGCCCCGTTCCCCACCTTCACCCCCGTCCACCTTATCTACCCCAGCCCAAGCCAATATAATCCAAAATTCTAAATAAATCTAATATTGTAAATAATCCAACATAATTATAGAATATCATAACATAATTAAAAGTTTGTCATCTACAACATAATCCAACATAATATAATTAAAACCTTGTCTATAACATAATCCAACATAATATAATTAAAAATTTGTGCTACATGTAAATTCAACACAACATAATGTAATATAATATAATCCAACATAAAAAAATATAAAAACACAAAGATCTACATTTTTACAAGTCAAAAATATGAAGAAAAAAAATTAAAAAATAAAATAATTTTTAAAAGAAAAAATCATTCAAAAATATGTAAATTTGTATTCACAATAACATGTATATATATAAAATAATGATAACAGGTAAAGCGGGGCGGGGAGGAGTGGGGCGGTAAGTGTCAGTTCATCCCCGCCTTCAGCGCCGCACGGTTTTTATGGGTATCCCCGTATACACCACCGTCTAATACGTATGGTCCATCCCCAGTCCAAACGGGATGAGTTTGGACGAATACCCATTTTTACCTGGTCCACTGTCATCCCTAGTGCCACCTTACGGTATGATAATAAAATGGCCTTATTAAAAAATCATAAAATTGTTTGTTAAATGCCGGTATTTCTCCCTCAGCCACTAGAGTCCGGCAAAAATTACAGTCGTTTGTCTTTTGTCCGAACAAATATCGGTATTCATTTTTCGGCATTTACAGAAACATCGGGAGATTTTCCGATGCCAACATAGGAAGCCTTTAGAACAACCGTTGGAAATGGAATTCACCGGTGTTTTTTCGGCCTTTCCTAATGTTTACAAACGCCAACGCCAATATGAGTGGTATTGGAAATGTATTCCTTACATTTCCAATACCAATGGAAATTAGTACCAGTAATAGAAAGTATTCAAATCATCTCCCATGTTTGTTTGTTCAATAGGTACTATGGTGGGTCCTACAAATAATCATATATTCTATCACATCTTAGAGCATCTTCAACCCACATCTCTAAAATATCTAGTCAAAATATATTTAAATAATACATTCTCTACTTTACCTAACCACTTTTATAAATTCACTCCAATTACACTCTCTATTTTAACTGATTACTATATCTAACTTTCACTAACTTCCAATAATTTAAAATGAGTACAACATATATATAGAGAGAGATAGAGAGAAAAGAGGTAGAGATAGAATTTAGAGAGGCTAAATGGCTCTCCACATTTGGAGAGCCATTTGGGTGAAATGGGAAATAGAGAGTGGATTGGAGAGGAATTTTTGTGTTTGGCTAGCTAAAATAGTTAAAAGAGAAGAAATAGAGAGTGAGTTAGAGATGCTCTTATATAACAAATATACCATTTTACTCTTAACATCATCAATTTCATTACTTCGTTTGTGTAACGTTTTTTGTACAATGTTTGGTATAAAACATGATATAACAATTCATATCCAAAAAATTCCAGATAATGTAAAAAATTCACATAAAAAATAAAGAATCTGATGCAATGAATCGGTGATACCGTAAAAAAAAATTTTAAAAAAAAATCGGTGACACCGTACGCGTAAACATAATAAAAGGAAAAAATTCAAAATAATTTTTAAAAAAAATTATAAAAAAAAAAATGGTAACACCGTACGCTTAAACATAATATAAGGAAAAAATTTAAAATAATTTTTTTTAAAAAAAAATTAAAAAAAAACCGGTAACACTGTATGCTTAAACATAATACAAGAAAAAAAAATTAAAAAAATGGTAACACCGTATGCTTAAACATAATATAAGGAAAAAATTTAAAATAATTTTTTTTTAAAAAAAATTAAAAAAAAACCGGTAACACTGTACGCTTAAACATAATATAAGGAAAAAATTTAAAATAATTTTTAAAAAAAAAATTATAAAAATACTGATAGCACCGTATGCTTAAACATAATACAAGGAAAAAATTCAAAATAATTTTTTTTAAAAAAAATTTAAAAGCAATCGGTGACACCGTACGCTTAAACATAATATAAGGAAAAAATTCAAAATAAATTTTTTATATGTGAACTCTTAACAGAGGAGGGCATTTGTATCATTTTTTCTCTTGTACCGTCCTTTCATTTATACCATGAAGATAATACCACCGGGTAGGTGGTATTCATTAATATCATGTACAAGGTTTAAGGGACACTGTGTAAACTGGGTCGGTATTACGATCCGAAAAATAGTACTGCGTGTAAAATGTCAAACAAATAAGGCAATAGGTGGGCCTCAAGTACTATTTCCTTCTATCCCACCCTATAATACCATTTAATCCGCCAAACAAACATGCCCGTAGTGAACTATCATTCTTTCCTCACAACTATAAGCATATTTTAATTTTTCACAATGAAACGGACGTGAAATAGTTCAAATAAACTAGGCCATGCCGTCTGAATTATGTACCATTTGTGTAATAATATTATTATCAGATTTCACCATAAATTTAAGGACTTGACTAGTTCAAATAGTACTACTTTAATGGGTAATTTTAAAACAAAAAAAATTTACTATTTTGTGGGTGTTTTTACTACTATTGTTTTAACTGTTTTTACAACTTTGTTTGGTACAAAAAAATATCACTTTTATGGGCGATTTACCACTTTTATGAGTGTTTTTACCACTATTGTGGTATTGAAGAAAAATGGTAAAAGTCAATATAGTACCGAATTTTTTTTTAGGTACCTTAAACAACTCCTAAATTTAATGATTGATTATCTCAACTTTGATTGAAATATCATTTCTCACAAGGACTTGACTATGATTTTGAAGAAAAAATTTTGGAACCGTAACTCCAAATTTTACTATTTTAATGGGTATTTTTATGATTTTTATGGGTAATTTTATAATTAAAAAAATTATTATTTTTGTGAGTTAATTTATCATTTTTGTGGATATTTTATAATTATTTTTTGTATTTTTATCATTTTTTTTGGTGCAGAAAAAAGTATCACTTTTGTGGGTGATTTATCATATTTGTGATAATAATTTTTATCACTTTTTTTGATATTACAATAGTAATAAAAACATCCATAAATATGATAAAAGTTATTCCGATACCAAATATATATATATATATATATATATATATATATATATATATTTTTTTTTTTTTGTTTTTTTTTTTTGGTATGGTAGACTACTTTCTCACAATAGTAAAAGCAATGTGATGGGCGTCATAAAATGTTAATTTTGTTCAGCAAACTGTGTTTTACCTTTCTGATATGATTCACGTGATAACCACATTTTATTTCCACTCCTTGAATCCCAAAAACAAAACAATATTTGTCAAACAGAATAATATCTCTTTATTTCTAACATGGTGACTTGACTACGGTATTGAAAAAAAAATTTCTATACGATTCTTTTAATTTTTACTATTTTAATGAATGTTTTTATCATATTTATGGATATATTTATCAATCTTATGGTAATTATTTTTATCATTTTTTAAATATCACAACAATGATAAAAATACTCATAAATGTGGTAAAAAAAACCACAAATATGGTAAATAGAGGTATAGTATTGAATTTTTTTTGGTACCATAGTTAACTCCCTAACATGAAGAGTATATTTAAATCTGGGCAAAAGTCTACATTACCGTACCACTAAGTTTTACAAGTTTGTGGGTTGAGATACAAGTTTTAAGTTTATTTACAACAAAAAATATTTACAAATTTGAAGATCGTATTACAATTTTAATAATTCAAGTTGTAAATTTTGTGGGTCATTTACAACTTTTGACAGTTATTTGTGATCGATCCTAACAATTTTAAGATTGATTACAAGTGACCTCAAAACTTATAAATTAAATCATAAATGTCGTAAATAATACTAAAAAAGTTATAAAGAATTTTCAAATTTTATTTAAAAAAATTAAAAAATTTATAATGACGGTATGGTAGTAAGAAATATTTTTTTTTATTCCGTACATTTTTCTTTAAATCTGACTTGTCTGTACGTGTAAAACGACGTAAGAGCAAAGATAGTTGAGATTGGAGACAGTCATAACTGGTAATAAGTGTTAATAATGAGTGACAAAATTAGGCTTAAATAGTATTATTGACAAAATAATCCTTAAAAGAAAGAAGTAGATACCCAGCTTTTACAACATTTGCATTTAAATAATGAGTGTTAAGATTTGCTGTAAAGTGTACAATTGATGGTTGGTTGGGTCAAAGCGTCACTTTTATTAATGATTCCAAAATTACAACAGTGATATCATGTGGTAATAACTAATCTAAGTGAGATTCATTTTATTCACTTATTATTTTATTATTGATTGGTAATACCACGTCGACATTACTAACATTAAATGGGAAAAAAAACGTTACGTAACATTCTCTCTCTTTCTCTCCAAAATATTCATTACAACAGTGATATCACGTGGTAATATTAACATCAAAACAAATAAGTAGATTAGTCATTCTAAAATTAATAACCAACCCTCAATGTAAGAAAATAACTACCTAAGTGAGATTCACTTTATCTATTTATTATTTTATTATTTATTGGTAATACCATGTCGACATTGCTGACATGATATCACTGTTGCATTCAATATTTACTCATCTCCCTCTCTCTCATATACCCTCTTGCAATTGAAAACAATTGTGCTATATTAGGAGTAACCTGTGGTTGAAGGCACGGTGAAAATTTAAGACGAATATTGATGGTCGTTACATGAGTTTATTTGAGACCATTAGATGAGCTTATTAAAGTCTGCCCTGTTTATATTATAGAAGATTTTTGTGTTGTGACTTTTTCAACAATTTTTTTTTGAGTAGGTACTTTTTCAACATGTTACGTTGTCACGAGTTTGAAAATTTAAGTTAAAGTGTACAATTACATGTCAAAAGTCATAACTTTCACTAAAACAATACGTGAAAATAATTTGATTGATGTAATATATGTCTAGTAAAGTCAACGAAAAAAATTTGAGTAAATTACACTGACACTTCTTATTGTTTCAGACACTTCCACTAAACCCCCTGTGGTTTGCAAAATTACATTGACATCTTACAGATGTGGCGGATTCTAATAGATATCCCTTCAAGCAACAGACAGCAAGGACTTACCAAAAAAAGAAAAATTCCAGCTATACTCCTTCTAGTTTATCATATTTTCAAGAACATTTTCTCTATTTTCTAAATTTTCACCGACACCCCTTCTATATCCTTGAAGATATGGTAAAGTAGAAGGAATGTGACTGAATTTTTTTCAAAAAAAGATGTGACTGAATTTTAATCAGCAAAGTTTGCGATGATGTAAGCAATTTATAACACTAAAATGTCCTATTTTTGTCCTCATGTTTGTTCCCGAGAGGTGTAACGGACGAGATTAGGGGTCTCATGATCCCACCAGTGAGAGTCTATCGAGGTGGTCTCTAGGCGGTCTTCTTTGCCCCCACCTCTTTTTTTTCAATATATATAAAAAAAAAAAGAGGTTTCAAAAACAACAACAGGTGTAGTGAAAGTGTCAGGAACAACAAGGGTGTCAATGTAATTTATCCTAAAAATTTCAATATTGTATCAAAGGTTATTATTTTTAATGGTAATGCTACACATTTGAAATGTAAAATTACAACTGATTGAAAGAAGTTCATAACTAATAAAAAATATCATGATCGATCATAAGATTCTCTTTAAATAGTTATAACTTTTCTTTTACGAACTGTAACTTAACCTTTAAAAATTATAATTGAATCTTTAAAAATAATAATATCAATGATCAATTACAATGTTTTAGGATCGATCATGTTTTTACAAGTTATAATTTACAATCCAAAAAATTATAACAGGCCTTAAAAATTGTAGTATTCAGTACAATACCGTAGCCTTTCCTTGTTTAATTTGTCTTTGTTTGCTCTAAAATAAAAATCTTACTTTTTTTTTTCTTCTCTTACTATATTTTAAATTACATTATTTTAATCAGCAATAATTCTTAGTTGATACGTTTAATTGGTGACAGCTCTAAGTTACCTTTTTATGGCTACAATGCTACTTTTGACTTAATTTGTTAGTTTAATTAATTAATTATTTAAAATTCTTTAATAATGGAATAATTAAATAGATTAAATCATCAAATTAATAGAAAAAGTCATTGTAAAAGTTTGTACAACTCAGTAACATGGCTGGCAAACGAGCTTTGAAGTCAACCACTTGGGAAATAGGGCAACAAAGAAGGAGCAATGCTACCAAAATTTAAAAAATTGACTTGATAATATAGTTGTTATATTTGTTATTAAGTTAAGTTTCTAAGTAATTTTTTTAAATTAATATTCAATATGAGTATTTCTTTGTTGAAAATGTTAAATAGACTTAAAAAACAGACTTAAAAATTTACTTGAATAGATAGTAAATTTTAATAATATTGAAACTCACAATTAAATTAATGATAAATATAACAACTACGGTATGAAGTCAATTTTTTAAGTAGGCAACATTGCTCTATTTTCCCGCTAGTTTTCAACATGGCCCCAACACAAATCAATATTATATTAACGACTTAAACCCAACAAATAAACCCAACTGACCACTTAAAATCAAACTCATATTCTATTTAAAATCACAGTCAAATCCTCGCCTAACATGCCTTATTTTTTTTTTCCACTCTTCTCCCCTTATATACATGTCTCCATTGCCTCTACCCATTCACAATGCTCTCTCTCTCTCTTGTTCTCTGATAGTGAATCCATGGCTTCCACTGCACTAAACATTCGAAACCCAAATATAAACCTTGTTTCATTTTCAGGTGATACTATGCCCCAGAAGTGTTCTTTTGGGCAAGTAACATTGATGAAAATGAGTGAAATTTCTTCAGCCAAACACCCAGTTGCTACTTCTATGATTGCACCTTCAATTCCCAATAAGTTTTTGAAAACTCGCTCTATTTTGGCTCATTGTTGGAGGGAGATTCAGGGCTTAAACAACTGGGAAAATCTCATGGAACCCTTGGATCCTCTTCTCAAGCAAGAAATCATCCGGTATGGCGAGTTCGTCACGGCCTGTTACAAGGCTTTCGATCTCAATCCAACCTCAAAACGCTTCCTAAATTGCAAGTATGGGAAGAAGAGAATTTTAAAAGAAGTTGGCTTGGGAGATTCAGATAATGAAGTCACAAAGTACATCTATGCCACTCCTGATTTCAACATTCCAATCCAAAACACTGCCTCTTGTGGCCGTTGGATTGGTTATGTTGCGGTCTCATCGGATAATGAGGTTAGGAGGATTGGGAGGAGAGATATAGTGATAACATTCAGAGGAACAGTTACAAACCCTGAATGGATTGCAAACCTAATGAGCTCATTGACTTCGGCACGACTTGATCCACATAACCCTCGGCCTGATGTCAAGGTATGTTTACACTGAAAAATATAAATTCACGACATAACGACACTTGACTTGTCAATCTAAAAGATTTATTCATGTGATAACGAAACATGACTTGTCGAATCTAAAATTTTCCCATTGTGAACAAACAGGTAGAAACTGGGTTTCTGAGTGTGTACACTTCTGATGAGAGTGGAAACAAGTTTGGCCTTGGTAGTTGCCGTGAACAGCTTCTTTATGAGGTTTCTCGGCTTTTGAACAAGTACAGAGGCGAGGAAATGAGCATAACTTTGGCAGGACACAATATGGGGAGCTCATTGGCCCTCTTACTGGCTTATGATATTGCAGAGCTTGGATTGAACAGAGCCGATAACCGGGAAATACCGATTACTATTTTCTCCTTCGGAGGGCCTAGAGTTGGGAATTCAAGCTTCAAGGAAAGGTATGAGGAGTTGGGTGTAAAAGTTTTAAGAATTGTGAATGTTAATGACCCAATTACAAAGCTACCTGGGGTATTTTTGAATGAAAGTTTTGAGGGTCTTGGAGGGAGTTTCGAGTTTCCTTGGAGCTGTTCTTGTTATGCTCATGTGGGAGTTGAATTAGCCTTTGATTTCTTCAAGATGCAAAACCCTTCTCTTGTTCATGATTTGGAAGCCTATATAAGCTTTCTTAGATGCCCTAAGGCACTGCAGGTTCAGAGGGAGGGCTTAGATTTCCTAAATAGAGCGAAAGATTTAATCTTGAACGCCAAAAACTTCAACAGTATTCCATGGAGGAATTCTGCCATCAATATGGTGAACTTGTATCATACTTAGATGACATGATATAATTGGTAACAACATAGTCATAGGCACGATTAACATGGCACTATAGTTTTGTATATCTTTTTGAATGGATGGGTTCATAGTCATACTTCATCCATTACCATTGAAGTCCATTTATGAATCTATAACCTTAGAAAAAAGACGCCATGAGGTTACTTCTGTAGTTTTATGATGCATATATGAAGAACCAATCTTCTTTTCTTTCCACTAATGGGAGCTAGAATTAGTTATAATGATACAACATATCTTCCAATGAATTTAGCGCTCACTATATAGAGTTCAAAGTATGTCTTGTGATGTTAAACTTGTGAGGAATTGGGTGCAAAAGTTATGAGAATAGTGAATGTTAATGACCCAATAACAAATCTTCCTGGGGTTTTCTTGAATGTCGTTGGATGAGGGAGTTTTGAGTGTCCTTGGAGTTGTTCTTGTTATGCTCATTTAGGAGTTGAACTGGCCTTTTATTTCTTCAAGATGCAAAACCCTTCTTGTGTTCATGATTTGGAAGCCTATATTGGCTTTCTTAAACGCCCTAAGGCACTGCAGGTTCAAAGGGAGGGCCTGGATTTCCTCAACAGAGGAAATGATTTAATCCTGAGCGCCTAAAACTTTAGCACAATTCCATGGAGAAATGTTGTTGTCAATATGGTGAACTTGGGTCATACTCAGAGGACATGATAGTTGATAAGATCATAGTTACAGGTAGGATTAACAGGACAGTCTTGTACATATTTCAAAGTATCCATCCCTTTTTGAATGGATGTCAAGAAGAACCAATCTTTCTTTCTTTTTATTTTTTTGCAATACTAATGGGAGTTAGAATTAAGAACACTGATACAACATATTTTCCAATGAATTTAACGTTTCCTAAGCGTATTTCAAAGTATCTCTTGTGATATAAAATTCTTCATCTATGTAGCATTTGATGCTTATTGCCTAATTATTGTTCAGAGATGTCGCAACCAATGCATTTTAGTACATTCAAGTCCATGGCAGATACTATGACTTTAAGCCAAATGACAACATAAACTAACAATTACAACCCCGACCGTGTACTGCGGATGACCATCAAGATCATCCAATTAGCTTGATAAGAAGAGTCATCAATGCTAGCTCCATATGTTGAAGAAAAATAGGGAAAATTTCACTGATATTATATGGTCGGCGTTGGATCATAATTAGGATTTCTAATCATAATAGATTATAATTAATGTTGTTTAGACTCGATTATTTGGCCTAATCCATTGACCTAATTCATTGTAATTGAATTATTAATGTACCCTATCTAACAATGGGATTGTTGCTAATCCAACGACTATAATAAATTGGGTAAGTAAATTAGGTTTAAAAAATTAAGTTCAAATAACATTACTCATAAATAACACAAAAGTTTCATCATGTAGATTATTCCTATCGTGCAAACAACTTAGAGAATTTGCCAAATAATAGTTACTCTATTACAGTTTAGAACTTAGATAAAATGTTCATCTTTCACTTAAATACATAGGTACATCTAATTCTCTACATATTCTACATTGAGATTTTCTACAAAACAAGGGGTGTTAGAGTTATTCCCATAACGTTAAAAGATACCTTCTAAATGAGTTCTATATACCTCTCCACTCATTCTCGATTGAGTTTGAGCTGAAAGTTTTATTTTGGCGTCAAATCTAGGTTATGTAGCTGTTGATTTTTCCTTTGCTCGCGTCGTACATATAAATTTTTTTGGTAAAGTATACTCCATGTACAATCTGCACAAGAAATCAAAAGGAAAGAAGGCTCGTAGGGATGGCAGATATTCTATAAAAGTAGTAGAAGACCTCCCATCATCCCTCATCAAAAGAAAATTATATAGTTAAAAA
Organism: Ilex aquifolium; assembly: GCA_951799425.1. NCBI lineage: Eukaryota > Viridiplantae > Streptophyta > Magnoliopsida > Aquifoliales > Aquifoliaceae > Ilex > Ilex aquifolium. The sequence continues at coordinate 14,649,140 of OX637397.1, read as the reverse complement.
AGTTCGTAACAGGACATAATTTGTTGCAAAATAGATTTGTTAATACCAGAATTAAAAATGTAATAATTTGTTGTAAGAAAAGATTTGTTCCATGTGTGACATAACACCTTCGAGGTATTGCCATAGACAGTCAATGACATAATTGGAGAAAAGAAAAAGAAAAAGAAAGAGAAAGAAACCAAGACTTATGCTCTATTTAATAGAAAGGATGGAAAGTAAGAGAGATGGAAAATAAGACTGATACACTTTCCTTCCTTTGTGTTTGGTAGGATGGATGAAAAAAAAAATGATTAATTTTTTTTTTGTGTGCTTGGTAAGATGGAAAAAATATTATTTTTTATTTTAAAAAATATATATAAATACATATTTTATCATTGTATTTTTATATAAAATTAATGAATACATAATATATACATATATCAAAGGATATATAGACAAATAAGATACATTTCAATACAAATAATTAATTTTCCATCCAATTTTAGAGGGATTGATTTTGGTGAGTTGGAAGAAAAACTCATCCATTAATTTTTCCATTCTTCCTATTTTTCTTCCTTACCAAACATGATATTTTATTGATCTCTCTAACTTTTTATCCTTCCAACTTTTCATCCTTTCATTTTTTTTATCATACCAAACGAAGCATTAGTCATCATGGTCTCGGGTTTTAACCAACCATGGTGATTAATGAAAAAAATAATAAAAAACTCTCTTGCTATATACTTTATGATATGCTTTCTGTTGTAAAATATGGAGATAAATCTTAGAGAAGAAAATATAAAGACACTTAAATTGTATTTTTCTATTCACATTGGCTCATTTCTCTCTTGCTAGAATCAAATACTTACATAGGTATTTATAGGATTCTAGGATACATGCATATCACCAATACATGCACTATCCAAATACATGAATTTGAATACTCCAAAACATTGAATAAAGTTTATTTCTCAAGACTACCTCTTAAACTTAATTCCTTGTAACTCCAAGCATTACCCGCAATTTAGTAAAAGTATCATACTTGAGAGGCTTCATAAAAATATCTGCAACTAGATACTTTACCTCCACATCATTCTTTGCAACACAATCACGAAGAAATTGATACCTCGTATGAATGTGCTTGCTTCTATCATGGAACACCGAGTTTTTTGCCAAAGCAATAATCGACTAGTTATCCACAAAAAAATTTGTAGCCTCCTTTTGTGGTATTTGCAATCTTCTCAATGAAATTGCATGACAAACACAAGATGCAGCGGCAACATACTCTGCTTTACATGTAGAAAGTGTCACAATTTGTTGTTTTTTCGAACTTCAAGTGAATACTGTATTCCCCATATAAAAAACAAAACCAGTAGTGCTCTTTCGGTCATCTATATCTCTGGCTCAATCACTATCACTATACCCCACAAGCTTGAATTCATTAGAAAATGAATAAAACAAACCATAATTAATTGTGCCTTTGATGTACAGAAGAATCCGTTTTGCCGCTTTGAAATGTGTCGTGGTCGGCGTCTCCATAAACCGACTAACAAGCCCAACTCCAAAAAGTATTTCTGGTCGTGTGCAAGTCAAGTATCTCAAACTTCCAACTAAATTTTTGAAAGTTGTGGAGTCTGCTCACTCACCTTCTTCATTTTTGGACATTTTAAATCCACATTCAATTGGAGTGCTCACGGATTGACAATCCTCCATTTTGAACTTCTTTAGAATCTCCTTAGCAAATCTTTCTTGGGAAATAAAAATCCCATCATCCGTTTGTTTGATCTCAATGCCAAGATAATAAGACATGAGACCAATGTCGGTCATTTCAAACTCCTTTGTCATTGCTTGCTTGAACTCTCCAAACATATTAGAATTATTGCCCGTGAAAATTAAATCATCAACATATAAACAAACAAGTAAAATATCTCCATTTTCACACACCTTAGCATAGAGAGCATACTCATGTGGGCACTTGATAAATCCATTCTCTTGGAAATAGTTGTCAATCCAGCTATTCCATGCTCGTGGAGCTTGCTTCAAGCCATATAAAGCTTTCTTCAACTTTAACACTTTGTCTTCATGGCCTTTGATCACATATCCTAGAGGTTGTTCAATATAAACATCTTCTTCAAGAATGTCATTCAAGAAATCCGACTTCACATCCATTTGATAAATATTCCACATTTTTTGAGCCGCAAGTGAAATGATCATTCGGATGGTCTCTAACCAAGCAACGGGTGCAAATACTTCACCATAATCGATTTTAGGACATTGGCTCTAGCCCTTTGCTACCAACCTTGCCTTGTATTTCTCCACTTCTCCTAAAACATTCTTCTTCTCCTTGAAAACCCATTTCACACCAATGGGCTTTTCAACTTTCGACATAGTTGCCAACTCCCAGGTGTCATTCTTCTCAATCGAATTGATCTTTTCATCCATGGCAATTCTCCACTTCTCATTCTTCACCACTTCTTCAAACACTATAGGTTCACAATTTACAAGGTGACAATAAAGAGTAAGATCATTACTTAAATTTTTCGTTTCTTCATAAAGTTCTTGGAGACTTCTCATTCGTGGTTGCCTTTCACTTGAGATTTCACTTGCACTTGAAGAAGATGTATAAGATGTACTTGGATTTGTAGGTGATTGAGGAGGTGTTGTGGGCTCTTGATGAACTTCTTCTCTTTGCTCTTCCTCATCAAGAAATGGAAAGAAATCATACTTTTCTTTGTCTTCAATACTCCAATCCCATGCATCTTCTTCATCGAATTCCACCTCTCTACTAATAATTACCTTGCCAATACTTGGATTGTAGAATTTATAGCCTTTGGAACGTTGATAATACCCAATAAAGATGTGCTTCTTACTTTTGTCTTCAAGCTTCGACCTCTCTTGATCAGGTAGATGCACATAACCAATGCTCCTAAACACTCTCAAATGGGATGCACTTGGCTTTCTTCCACTCCATGCTTCTTGAGCAGTTTTATCCAATAAGCTTCTTGTTGGACACCGGTTGGATAAATACACTGCACAATCAACCACTTCTGCCCAAAATTCTTTTGGCATCTTCTTTGTCATTAACATGCTTCGAACCATATTGAGAATGCTCTTATTCTTTCTTTCCACCATGCCATTTTGTTGAGGAGATCTAGGAACTGTTAAGAACCGTTTGAAGCCATTTTCTTCACAAAATTTATTGAAATCGATAGACGTAAACTCACCACCTCTATCAGTTCTCAAGGATTTAATATAATAACCACTTTGTTTTTCTACAAGAACTTTGAATTTCTTGAACATGCCAAACAATTCAGATTTTTCTTTCAAAAAATAAACCCAAGTCTTTCTACTAAAATCATCAATGAATTTTACAGAATGAAGATGGCTTGATTGATCCACAAACATCGGCATGAACAAGTTGAAGTGACTCATTTGATCTTGAAGTAGTTTCTCTTGAAAATCTCTTTCGGAATTGCTTACCAATAAGACACCCTTCACAAAGTTGACCCGGTTGGTCAATAAATGGCAATCCCGTCAACATCCCTTTTTGAGCCAACAACTTCAAGCCTCCAAAGGTCACATGCCCAAGCCTCAAATACCAAAGCCAAGAAGTATCTTTCACACAAGCTTTGACACATTTAGCAACATCACTTTGTATATCAAGCAAAAACATTCTATTCTTTGTCATATGCACCTTAGCAATCACATTTTTCCGGTCATCTTGAAGTAAGAGACTACGATTCTTCATATGAACCTCGTAATTCTTCTCCAAAAGTTGTCCTAAACTCAAAATATTGCTATTCATACTTGGTACATAATAGATATTACTTATAAGTTGATGACCACCATTCTTCATACGAATTAAAATCGTACATTTTCCTCTAATTGAAACTTTAGAGTTGTCTCCAAAAGTGACAAACCTGGTCACCAACTCGTCAAGATTCACAAACTTGCACTTATCTCCACACATATGATGGCTTGCCCCATTGTCAAGATACCATAAATCATTTTTTCTTTTTATTTCTCCTTTGTAAGCTAGCAACAAAGTGACCTCCTCTTCCTCGTTCTCAGCATAGTTCACATTCTCTTCAATATTACTAGGTGCATTCCAACATTCTCAAGCATAGTGCCCATGCTCTTGGCATTTGCAACACCAAACTTTGAATTTATCTTGCCTTGAATAGTTTCCTCTTCCACGTCCCCTTGAGAATTGACTTCTTTCTTCATTGTTGGAGTTTTGGTTGCCTTGTCGGCCTCTTCCTCTTCGTCGGACTTGTCCACGTCCCCGTCCGTGTCCTCTTTCTTGTTGACTTTTCTCACGATCATAATCCTTCTCTTTCACCGAGAGCTTGGTTGCTAGAACTTGCTTGATCGGCTCATCCTTCTTCTTGTTAATTCTTTCTTCATGGGCTTGTAGAGAACCCATGAGTTGATCAACCATCATAGTCTCTAAATCTTTGGACTCCTCAATGGCTACAACGACATAATCGAACTTTGGATGCAACGAGCGAAAAATCTTCTCAATGACTCGAACTTCTTCCAATTTTTCTCCATATCGCTTCATTTGATTGATTATGGCCAACACCCTCGAAAAGAAATCTGAAATAGACTCAAATTATTGCATTCGTAAACCTTCAGATTCTCCTCGTAACAATTGAAGACGCACTTTCTTAACATTATCAACCCCTTGATTGGAGTTTTGTAAGATCTCCCATGCTTGCTTGGCGATGGTTGCATTAGCAACTCTTTCGAACATGACTTCATCCAAACATTGATGAACGAGAGTAAGAGCTTGTTGATCCTTCTTCCGCATCTTTTGCAGAGAATCTTTTTGAACGGGAGTCAACGTAGCTTCCTCACTAGGCTCATCATAGCCTTTATCCATGATCTCCCACACATATTGGGAACCAAGCAAAGCCTTTATACAAATGCACCAATTCTCATAATTTTCTTTTGTAAGACGAAGGAATTGAAATGAAAAACTAGAATTAGCCCTCTCCAAGATCACGAAACAAGTGCTCTAATACCAATTTGTTGTAAAATATGGAGAGAAATCTTAGAGAAGAAAATATGAAAAGACTTAAATTGTATTTTTCTATTCACTTTGACTCATTTCTCTCTTGCCAGAATCAAATACTTACATAGATATTTATAGGATTCTAGGATACATGCATATCACCAATACATGTATATTACCAATACATGCACTATCCAAATACATGAATATAGAATACTCCAAAATATTGAATAAAGTTTAATTCTCAACACTTTCTGCCACCATTTTTTCTAATATGCTTTCTGATGTTATGAATGATATGATATTTCACTGCTGGTTTCTCTATTTCTCTGTCTTACACATGTGTGGGTGTGCAGCCCTGCAATGATCCGATTTAATCCGTATTGTCACATTACCAGCATTACGCACCCATTACCATTATAAAATGAAAAAGCACAGTTAAAGCAGCGAATAATGAGATCGGTCACAGTTGTTACCGTTATATAATGGCTATTATGTCTCACAACGGTCATTTTTAAAAAACATGGGGCGTATTCGCACTTTCATAATCACTTAAGCTTGTTTTTGATGTAAAGCATGTGGGAAAGATAAACAAAATAACTACTTGCATATATAAGAGAATATGAAAGCAAGTCAAGCATGCCAAGGGAAATGAGAACACATACAAGAAGTTTGGATTTTTTTTTTCCTTTCTGTTATATGAAACCAGAATTATATTTACTTGTAGGTCTGTCACTTATTTTCTTATTTTACTTTTGCTACTTTTACTATTGCAGATGTAACTTCAGGAGAAATCCATTGGTCACAAGGAGTAGAACATGGTATTCCACATCACAGGTAGTCGTGGCGTCGAGGATTACAGTGATGACCAATCAAGGTTTGGGTGAAACTGAGAAGAAGTAAATGATCATAGTTGTACATGCATGCAAGGTTCCTTTAGTCATTTTCTTCATGCTCTCATGTAATGTAATTTGCATTATACCTATAAACCCACAGTGGATTGGGATTCATTCTCTTCAAACAAGTCCCACACACTTGGTTTAATCATTCCACCAACTTTCTCCTCACTCGTGGGTTTCAATTTTGGTCTTCAATTGTACAAAGATTATTTTGATCCTAGCTATCACTGCCTTTTCTGACTATTCACATTATTTTTCTGGTTGAAGATCAATGCCATCCTATGCTGCAAGATGTCAAAATCTTCTGTTAAAGGTTATACCATGTCAGGAATGCTGATATGGTGTAACTATTTAATAAGAAAACTACAAAATAGATAAAATGAGATTCATTTTCTGGAGGTAGTTATGTATTATATGATTAGGTGGTTATGAATTTTTATGGGGCCTATTTGCTGATTTATTTACTTATTAGTGGATGGTTACACCATGTGACACTACTGACGTGGCATAACGGTGACACTTAATATTTTCCCAAGGGTTGTTTAAACTGTAAGGATGGATTGTATTACATAATACAAACTAATTTTGTATAGGTGGATAAAATATAAGATTAAATATGGGACAAAAATATTACACGTTATAATCCAGTATTTGGTAAGACACTGGATTATGAGATAATAGAGTAACAATTACATATTGACTAAAAAATCATCAATCTTGTATAGTTATTAATGTTTTTGTTTATCTATCGAGTAAAATAGTAAATTTACAACTTAATACGCTATAATTGGACTATAATACCACCTCCCAAAGTGTTATTATAATCGGCTTAATAGTAAGGATATAATGTATTAATTGGATAAGCAGTGTATTATTTGGATAAGAATTTGAAATAAGACTATATAAAATACAGAGTGGGCTCATTTGGTTGTCGTATTAGAAATGAATGAATTGGATAAAAGAATTTAATCTAATACAATAAATATGGACGAAAGACAAGATTAAATGGGGTATTAGAATAATACGTAATTTTATCTAGTGTTTGACAATACACAATATATAAACGTTAGATAATAGTTATTTAATCCAAACCGTTGTTTGGTTAGGAAATTATTTTATCATATTACTGCTGAATTAACAAAAATACCCTCAATCAGTGTTTGTTACATTAATTATAGCTTGGTTTTATCAGTTGTGAGATTATACATACATTTGAGTTGGATTATAATACCAACTCTCCTGGTGGTATTATAATACCTCTATAATAAAGGTGTATGGTACAAAAAATATACGATAAGTATACGATCGTATATGTTTTTGAAATTAATGCGGTATCAAATTTGTCTACCAAACAAAATATTAGACTCGATTAAATAAATAATAGTACAATCCAATATTTAATCCACTAATAATACGTCTACCAAACGAGTCCAGTGTTTTTGGCAACCAAATGTTGTATAAAGTTGGATTAGAAAGTTCTAATCTGTTATGACTCTGCAATCCGCTTTTTAATACTGTAATCAAACGATCTCCAAGTGTTAAAAAAAAAAAAATTGATATCTTAGCTGCATCAAACTTATTGTTAATTACGACATCAAACTTAACACTTACGACATCAAACTTATTGTTAATTAAAGAAGAGTAAAGTGTTTGTGAGTCACCTCAGTTTAGGTTTAATTTCTATAAGTTGTGAAAACCTTACAGTTTCCAGTAAGCATTGCATATATACATGAAGAAAATAACATTATGCTTAATTCTAAACTGAGTGTGAACATTGTTGGTCAATTCATTTTATGCTAAACACCATCATATCCAAATAGATCCTAGGAAAAAATTTTAGACCATCTAAAAGAAACATTTCCTTTGTCCTTATTGTATGGAAGGTGACAGCTAGTCAAGGCAACAAGTTATATCAATGAGAGTTAGGACTAACATTTATCAATGATAAAAAAACGACGAAGATGAATGCGAGATTCTTTTGTTTTCTTAATTGGTGAATGTCTTAATCAAAAAGACACTAACATGGATTGCTTTGCAACAAAATCGGTGAAGAAAGCAGATTACCAGTAATGGGAAAGATGTGATTCACACCGAATGAACAACAAAACAAGGAATAGGATGGAGAAGGTTATGATGAGCAAGCTTTAGTCCTTGTTACACTTTTACAAAGACCTATGCTCCGTTTGATAGGAAGGATGGAAAGTAGGAGGGATACACTTTCTATTCAAGGAAGGAAAGTAGGATGGATACACTTTCCTTCCTTCGTGTTTGGTTGGATGGATGGAAAATAAAAATGACTAATTTTTTTTTTGTGCTGGATAAGATTAGGAGTGACAATCGAGTCATATCGTGGTAGATTCGTGTTGAGTCATTACGGATTTATGTCGAACATTACTAAAATCTAACTCCACCCATTTAATTAATTGTGTCGTGTCAAGTTACGAGTTGGACTGTTTATTATTTTTATTTTTTAATTTTTTAATTTTTTTAATTTTTTTTAATTTTTTTTTAATTTTTTTAATTTTTTTAATTTTTTTAATTTTTTTAATTTTTTTAATTTTTTTAATTTTTTTAATTTTTTTAATTTTTTTAATTTTTTTAATTTTTTTAATTTTTTTAATTTTTTTAATTTTTTTAAAAGTTATTTTTAAAATTTTTTAAAATATATATATATAAATACATATTTTATCATTGTATTTTTATATGAAATTAATGTATATATATATATATATATATATATATATATATATATATATATATATATATATATATATATATATTAAAAGATATATAGGCAAATAAGATACATCTCAACACAAATAATTAACTTTTCATCCACTTTCCTTCCGATTTTGGAGGGATTGATTTTGGTGAGTTGGAAGAAAAGTCAATCCATCCACTTTTCCATCCTTCCTACTTTCCTTCCTTACCAAACATGATGTTTTATTTATCCATCCTACTTTCCATCCTTCCAACTTTCCATCCTTCCACTTTTCCATCGTACCAAACGGAGCACTAGTCTTTTGGGTTGTGAGAGTACGTAAATTCTATTTTTTCAAACTTGCAGAATTGTGTGTCATACAACTTTAGGCTAATTCGGTATAATTCTATTGATGTTTACGAAAACAGGTGTTAGGCACTGGTTGAGAATCCCAATCCACGTCAATCATGATGTACAACTATTGGATTGATTGTGAGCATCATCTAACATTGGAACTCACAACTAACCCAATAGTTGCATTGAAACAACATTAGTAGATCCTTAAATAAAGTCCCAAAATAAGGTCCCTATAGCATTGCTCATAAACTAAGGATACGAAGCAGTGTGTTTGTTCAAAGCTTAAAATAGAATCTAAGCGGGTTGTCAAAAAGAAGTAGCACCTCGGTTAATAGCTTATGTTTTCCATGGAGTTGAAGAGTCAAAACATGCATACACAGTGTTGACTCAGAACAACGTTGTTGTTCTCTTCATATGTTTCATGAACCTAACGTGCGATGTTGCTTATGTTATGCCACAATATTTATACATATTTATATTGGAGTGCGCTCGATGTATAATAGGCTTATAGGCTTCTTATCATAGATAATGTTTATTTATTTATAATAGATAAATATGGTCACTATGGTCACCCAGGAGCGGAGCAAAGAATTTTATTCAGGGTGAGCACTTTAATTACTCACTTTAATCTTTTTCTTCCTAACCAATCACACTATATAATATATTTATATTTATTATAGTATATTTGATACATGAGGTCCATTTAACCAAAAAAAATGCCAAAGCATAATGTATATTGTCAGGGGCGGAGCCAGAAATATCTATGAGGGGAGCAAAATATAACTGATACAAAAAAAATATTTAGTTGAAATTTATACAAAAATATTCAGTTCAAAAATGACAAAAAAGTAAGGATCAAGACAAAATTATTGTGAAATAGTAAATTCAATTTTTATTTAACCGAAACAAAATCCTAACAAAATGACAAAAAATAATTTTTTTAGTACATTTTAACCTAATTATATATTTGAATAAAATATAAAAAAATTTAAAATCTCTAAAATTTTGTATATTAATTAAATGTAAATTAATTTTTCACTAATTTTCTATCAATGCGCGCAATCACAAGTCTGTAGTAAAATTATTCTTTATTTAGTTGAGATCATTATCAATTTTATAGAGAAATTTCTATTCGAAATAGTTTGAAATATTTTTGAGTTACAACATTTTTGTCTTTTATATATATAATCGTATTTTATTAGATTATAGACTACTATTACTAAAAAAATAGTAAATGAAAACTAAAAATTGTTCTTAAAAAGTAGTGAACATTGTGTTAGATAAAGAAAAATATTGTATTTTCGTCAATATACAAATAGATTATTGACTCAATTCAAAACTAACATATTTATTTTAGAGGATTAGTAGTCCACTATTTATTGAAAAAAGAAAAGACTAGAACCATTATTAAAATTTTAAAAAATTTAGGAGGGTAAATATAATGTATAAAATAATTTTATGAGTCCTCATCTAAGGTAATCCAAAAGAGAGGGGGGGGGGGGGGGGGAGTGCCCACCCATGTGGTCACCCATTTTTTAATCCAAAGCAACTAGAGAAGTGAGAATTACACACCTAAAAGCAGTTGATGAATAACCATGTATTTAACTTATTTCTAAGGGTACTTGATGAAAAAAAAAACTAATTTCTAATGTACAGAGGATGGGAGTCGCTAAGTGGCATATAGAGATTAAATGATGAAATTTAAGTCTTCTAAGTGGTTAAGAGTTTACATTGTTTTCACCACAGAAAACTTGCCTCTGGCTAATTTGTAAATCTGGAACAAGTCAACCAAACGCACTCCGAATACAATCTGATAGTTTCAAAAGTCTGGGTTGAGATTTCCAATGTTCAAATTGAGTTTTGAAACAAAATTTCAGTTAGTTTAAACTTAGATATGGTGGACAGTTTAGAGCTGACTTTTTTGGGTGTGAAATAGAAATTTGAAAATCTAATAAAAAAGTCAGCTTCTAAAAAATTATTGGAACTGTTTGGGTATTCTCAAAAGAGTTGATAAAGTTGGAAAAGTCATTTTGGAAAGACTTTTTAGCTTTTTTATGTCAAAATAAAAATAATAATCACATGTATGTATAGATTGTGTCTAATAGTTTTCAAAATAAGAATTTTAATTTTTTTTATGAATATAATAAATTAAAAAGTTATGCAGGATTTGTAAAAAAAAAACCAATAAAAATAGCTTCGAAAAAGCCTTTTAAAACGGCTTTTTTAGGTCAAAAGCCGTTATGAAGGCTTTCGGAATTATATGTAAGGCAAACTCAACTGAATTTACTAATTTTTTAATACAAATTACTCAAAATACACGTATAACCCTAGAATAATCGCCTAAAAACCTTTTCAAATTATGGATCTTGCCTCAACCAGAACAATGTTGCTTTTGTGTGCGGAATCAACTAGAGAACTGAGGATTACATACTAAAAGGCAGTTGAAATGAAATATTTGACACCATCATGGCTAGCATATATGGCACATTCTTTCAAAAACTATAGTTAAATGTTTAGGTCACATCATCTTGTCCCCCTATGTTTGAATTGCCTTTATCATCGTTAAACGCATTGATAGCAATTGTTTGTCTTTAGCATTCATGGTTAGGTCACAATTCTTTCAACTCTTGAGACATATTCCATGCAAGTTAGTTCTGTGGCCACCAAATTAGGCATTAATTCCTCCTTTCAAGTGACAATTTTAATGGTCGGTGGCTGACTTTTTTTGTGACAAATTGTCAAAATCCCATGTTTTTGACTGCAAAAGAGTGGTTTGAGCATTAATGTGGCGTTTAAGTTCATCTTTTCTAAATGAGTTTGGTATTATAAACTTATCTTGTCGGATCAAAATGCATTCTATAATGTGTACTACTGGCTATGTTAGAGAACTCAACCAGCATTATTAAATTTCGAAACAAGCATTATTAAATTTCGTTCATGGTTCACACACCCGTTGCCAAGTAAAAAAGATGGATTAATATCAACCAGATCCCTTATAAGTAATTATAAATACAGCGACATTATTGATTTTAATTTGAAATGACTTGCAATGATGTGAAGTTATTTCGTTTTATGAATAACAATGTATTTAGCTAATTATTCTTTATATTTACTGCATTTATTACCTATATTAATTATTCGACAAATGATGCATAAATCTACTATTATACATCATCAGAACCAAAAAAATAAATACCATAAAAAAGTCCCACTCACCTGCACACATAAATACCCATCCATTCGATCGACAATTAAAAATCTTCTTAGCATGAACTATATATAATTACCACAAACAAAGATGTACATAATTAGCATAAAATACAGGCTTTTTGAATAGGTATGATTTCCCCAAATCGGCCTAGCCTACAGTGGGTCACCCCTAAATTTTCTCAATTTTCTACTATCAAAGATTTCAAGTGTCAATGATTGTTGAAGGCAAGACTTCACCTTTTCGGGCATTCGATTAGGGTCAGCGAAAATATTTGCATCGTTTTGTCATTTGTAATTTTCCACGGGTGATATATGAAGTGACCACATAAATTTTACACTTTACTCCTCAAACTGCTGCCCTAGTTTCAATTCACCCCCTCTAGTCTCAATTTTTTCTTATACACTTCAACTATCTTAGTTTCTTTCTTATTACTCTCAGCAAATAGTTGTTAGCTTTCAGAAGGAAAATGATCACGATAAGGGAACAACTAGCATCGTTAAATGTACAATGTGAAAATTATTATAGTATGAGGAGGCATCGTGGTGGGCATGTGGTGGGCATGTGGTGTTTTTTTGTCCAGCATCTAACGGTTGTTTAAGTTTTGGACAATGTGAAATCAATAATATAGTTGTTTGAAACTACGACTATAACTTCAAGGAAAAATATATAATGAATACATTCTTTACTTTACTTTAGTATCTCCATATGTTTTCTTAGCTATCATTTGGTAAAACTTTAATTTGTACCTTATTCAAAAAAGGTGAATTTAACCACCACATTAATGCTCAAATCACTCTTTAATTTCAGTTAAAAAGAATGGTGTTTTGACAAGTTTAGTCACAACAAAATTGTGTCACCGACCATTCAAATTGTGACTTGAATAAAGAAATACTTAGATTTGGTGGCCCCAGAACTAACTTTGCATGGAATATGTCTCTAACGAGTTCATGGAATTGAGACCTAACCATAAAGTCTATAGAAAAATAAATGTCGTCCAATGCGTTTAGCAATGATAAGGGGGTTTCAAATATAGAGCGACAAGATGGAGGAGAAATTCTACACGCTTTTAGCTTTGATTGCACATATATGTTATCTTATTGGGAAAATTTCAACCACACCCCCTCTAGTTTACTATATCTTCAAGGACACCCCCTCTAGTTTCTAAATCTTCAGTGACACCCCCTGTCAGATTAAAAATATTAATTATAATGCAATTTTACTAAATTGTCCATGATATATTTGAGGACAAACTTCATTCACACCCCCTCTAAGTAAGCATATCTTCAATGATACCCCCTCTAGATCAGCATATCTTCAATGAGACCCCATCTGTTTTCTAATTTTTTTTACGTATTAATATTCGAATGAATTAAAATTCGATTCAAGCTAATTAAAATTTATTTTTTTACATATTAAAATTTGAGCCAAAAAAATTTATATTTTTTATGTATTAAAATTTGGGCTAATTAAAATTCTATTTGAGCCAATTAAAAATTATTTTTAATTGACTCAAATCAAATTTTAATCAACTCTTATTGAATTTTAATCAGTCCAAATTTTAATACATAAAAAATATAAATTTTAATTGACTTCAATTTTAATAAATCGAATTTTAATTGACATGAATTTTAATAAGTAAAAAAATATAAATTTTGATCGACTCGAAAGCAATTTTAATTGGCGCTAATAACTCGGATAGAGTTCAAATCGACTCAAATTTTAATATGTAAAAAATAAATTTTAATAGGCTCGAATTTTAATAAGTTAAAAAAAATAAAATTTATTCAGCTTCAATCGAATTTTAATTGGTTCAAATTTTAATATGTAGAAAAATAAATTTTAATCGGCTCGAATTTTAATAAAATTTTATGTAGAAAAATTACTTGAGGTTTATGTAGGGGCATTTTTGGTATTTTAGATTTTTTTTTTTTTTTGTTAGAAATGATAGTTTAATGGTAGGGGGTGTTAGTGATGTTTAAATATAAACTAGAAGGGGTGTCACTGAAGATTTAGAAACTAGAGGGGTGTCCTTGAAGATATGGTAAATTAGAGGGGGTGTGGTTGAAATTTTCCCTATCTTATTCGAAAATAAGACTATAGCACAGTGGCTTTTGTCAAAGGCCTTTCAAGTATATAATTGATCCAATGTAGACACATATGACTTTAAAAAAAATATGGGTATTGTACCGAAAAATAGTCAAAAAATTATTTTCAAGCATAGATCTTTATTATTATTATTATTATTATTATTTTGTGATATTGTAACTCCAATGTTAGACATGTGGCCACTTTTCATCCAAAATTTAATAGTCATTTAAGTTTTGGATAATATGAAACTAATTAATGTAGTAGACAACCCTCATGATGTCAAACTGGAAGCTATTAATTACTACCAGAGGCTTGTTGAATGGTATAGCTCCACCTATTACAAGGAGAAGTTTGTTGAATGGTATTATCCAAAATAGATTATCTGAGCAACAAGTCTTGGATATGGGGAGGGAAGTCTCGGCTGAGGAGATCAAAGTAAGTGTTTTTTTTTCTTTCAATGACAACAAAACACTTGACCCTGATGGTTTTAATGCACTATTCTTCAAGAAAGCTTGGCCTATTGTTAGACAAGACATGACACTTGTAGTTATGGAGTTTTTTCTATTGGGCAGCTACTAAGAGAACTCAATGCCACTGCTATTGCTTTTGTTCCTAAAGTCTCTAATCCCTCTGCAATGGCCAAATTTAGACCAATCTCATGCTGCAATGTTATCTTAAAGTTATCTCTAAGATCATTGCTAACAGGGTCAAAAGTGTTTTGAAGGACATCATCTCCAGAAATCAATTTGCCTTCATTCCTGGAAGGAGAATTGGGGATAATATACTGCTCACTCAGGAGATTCTTAGAGACTACCATTGTGCAGTTTTGATTGAGAAAACTAAGTCCAAAATCAAAAGCTAGAGCAATAAGAGCCTCTCTTATGCTAGGAGGATGCAACTGATCACCTCAGTCCTTACTAGCATACAAATTTACTCGGCCTCTAATACCAAAGCTCCCCTAATACGTCCTTGAGAGAATCGAGTAGATGTGTAAAACAAAGAACTAGGGGGGTTAGGATTCAAAAGACTTAAGGATTATAACTCTGCTATGATGCTTAAGCACTTATGGACCTTGTTTCTTGATAAAGAGAATTTATGGTGTAAGTGGATCTACTCTTACCATTTAACGGGCAAAAGCTTATGAATGGCTAAACCCTTAAAACTTGCTCTTCGAACTAGACACATCTTCTAAAGTTGAGGGATTTTTTGAGGCCACATATGCTTCACATCATTGGGAATGGGCGCAACACTCACATATGGCATGAGAACTGGCATCCTAGGGGACCTCTTATCCTCTTGGGGGCTCTGAATGTCATCAACAATTCTAGATTGCCTTCAAATGCTAGAGTTAGCCATATTATTGCTTACAACATATTGCATTGGTTTCAGGGGAGAGGAAGGGAGAGCCTTGAAATTTTAAATTCTATGCCTAACTACCCTCCTAACTCCTCAATGGGAGACTCTGTCAGATGCTTCCCTCTGTTAATGGGATGTTTTCTACTAGTTCAACTTGGGACAATATTAGGAAGCAATCCCTCGATGTCCAGTGGCACAAATTGGTTTGGCACTATATGAATATCCCTAGGATGAGTGTTATCTTGTGGCTTGCATTTAGAAATAAACTCAGTACAAAGGACATAATTGGTATATTTGCCCCACTTGTGAACCTGGATTGCATTTTGTGCAGGCAGTCACCTGAGTCTCACAATCAATTCTTTTTTGCATGCCCGTTCTCACAAGCCATATGACAACGATTGTTGATTTTGTGTAACCACCAAGGGGTCTCTACACCATGGAATGACATGGTGGAATGGATGAGCTCTAACTGGAAAGGAAAATCCTTTGGGAAGGGTATCCTCAAACTCTGCCTTGTTGTAGCTATCTATTGGATACGGAGGGAAAGGAATAATAGAATTTTTGGAATGAACTTGCAGATGAAAGAGTTACTTTCTATAGAATCCAAACCACTATAAGGGAGACGCTATTTTGTTTTGAAGATCAAAAACTCCACCCAAAACAGACAGCTTGTGCTCAACTGGCACCTTCCAACCTCATGCATTCAGTAGACATGTTTTTGACATCCTTGTATATCCCTCCCTCCTAAAAGAATATTAGGAGAAGGGCTAGGCCAATATGCAAAGCCTGAGCATGTATTTCTTGTTTTATAAATACATCAAAGGTCAGAAGTACAAATCAAATAAACAACCTAAGGGATAACTACAAAACAACTATACACTTATCAAGAGATAACTACGAATCAGCTATACATTTATCATGATCACTGACATTCCTATATTATATAACGGAATCCGCGGTAGGTACTGATATAGGTTGCTTAACAGCCCCCCGTAAACGAATGAGGAGGTCACAAACCATGAGTTTGTCTGTCAATAATAGAAACCAAGAGGAGGTCAAGCCCTTTGCAAAGATATTTGCAACTTGATCTACGGTAGAAACATAACGAATGCACACATCTCCATTAGTCACATTTTCTCGATAAAATGGAAGTTAACCTCTATATGTTTAGTGCGAGCATAATAAACTGGGTTCGCAGTTAGTGCAATTGCACTCTGATTATCACACTAAACTGTAGGAGGGAAAAGAAGAGGTACACGAAGATCCTTAAGCAACATGCGTATCCAATATAACTCGGCAACTACCATGGCCAAGGCTCGGTATTCAGCCTCCGTGCTTGATCGAGATACAGTACTTTGTTTCTTTTCACACCAAGATATTAGACAAGGTCCTAAGAAAACTCCATAACCAGTAGTCAAATACCTATCGTTGGGATCCTTTGCCCAGTCGGAGTCACAGTAGGCATGAAGACTGAGCGTGCCTTTGCTAAAATATAAACCATGATCAACTATTCCTTTAAGATAATGTAGAACACGCTTTGTGGACCTCCAATGAATAGCAGTAGATGAATGCAGATGCTGGCATAGCTGGTTTACAGAATAGGCAATTTCTGGGCGTGTTAAAGTGCAATAATGAAGTGCCCCGACAAGTTGCCTGTAAGTTGTGGCATCCTCCACAGGTTCATCGTTTGCGGTATAGAGCTTCCCACCTGAAATGCAGAGAGTAAGGTAATGTTTTGCACTGACCATCCTTGAACGATGAAGAACATCAAGAATATATTTTCTTTGTCATAAGTGAAGTCCATGAGTGTCCCTCGAGGCGTCAATCCCCAAGAAATACCCAAGGTCTGTGACGCCCCAAATTTCCGGGGGTCCTTTATTAACCGTTGACCATCCGTCAACCCGCGGAAATACTCGTGATAGTCGTATAACCCGACACCACGTCACTCACATGCTTTTAATCGGATTTACCATCCACAAGGTCAATTATACCTCCATTTATGTCCATTTATGTCATAGAGACCAAAGAAAACAAAGCCCAAAAGCATGGCTAAGCATTTTGAAAATTTCAAGTTTTTGGAAAAACCTTCCGGAAGGTCGACATACACCTACCGGAAGGTCGCTGAAAGAACAGTTAAATGAAGAGGATCAATTTCAAGAACTTCCGGAAGGTCTACATCGATAGCAAAAACCTTCCGGAAGGTCCATTCCAGTAGCCAAAACCTTCCGGAAGGTTCATTCCAGAAAACAAAACCTTTCGGAAGAATTCGGCAGTCAAAACAGAAACCCAAGGCAAAACCTTCCGGAAGGTCCACTCCAGTAGACAAGTCCTTCCGGTAGGTTTTACTCCAGTAGCTAAAATCTTCCGGAAGGTTCATTCCAGTGGGCAAAACCTTCCGGAAGGTATTAGCTGTGAACAAGGCAAGCTGGGGTTTTTAGCAAAACCTTCCGGAAGGCCGACACACACCTTCCGGTAGGTTTTCAGACTGTGAGCATAAAAATGGATTTCTTTCCCCTCCAAACCATCCTTAAAGCTACCCCATACACTCCAAACTCATTCAATACATGTTTAATGAGATTTTCCATATAATACCCAACTCATACAATCTCTATTACAATTCATTCCATAATATATATACATCAAAATGGAATTTTGTTAAAGGTTTTACAAAACTTAAACTAAAGCCACACGCCGGCCCCCTTCATGCTTGATGCTCTCCAAATGAGCCATCCGCCGGAGCAAAACCCACACCTGAAATGTTTTTCCCATAAAGGGTGAGCCACGCTCAATAGGGTATCTCCTAAAGAGGCTACTCCCCAACCTAAATGCATATGAAATGTCACATGCTATCAATCAACAATCCACATCAAGAATATATTCCATGTTGAAACATGTAATGCCATGCTATGAAATGAGGTGAGACTCACTCATGCACTTCAACCGAGCCCTTCCCGGCTCCTCTACACATGCAAGTGTCAATGTGTACCAATCCGTCATTTATGTTCCACATCAAATGACATTTCATTCTAGGGTCTTTGTAAGGGGGGATGTTCATGGACTCACACCAAAGGTCACCCAACCTACACGGAATTCATGGGCTTCCACCAACGGTTCCGCGTACACCGACACACTTTATGGGCTCTTATACCAACGGAGTGCGTATCCAATCACCGGGTCTCTCACCCGAGGGATTTTCTAGCCCTTCTTGCTACCCCCAACCCTATCAACATATAAACCATGCAACTCGACTAGGTCATCGACCCATATTACCCGAGCTCACTCGTCATCCACCATGCGTGGTGAAGACATACAATCATGCACACACACCTCCTAAAATGCGATGTCCCCGTGCATATGCAATGTGGTGTTCCATTGCAACACTAACACAATGTTCGATATGGTATGAGTGACATATGAACATTCTCAACACATTTCTCATATTCCATGGCAAAATCATATCAAAAGCATATAATTCCCATAATACGAATTTCAAGCATGTTATCAACATACTAAATTTTCAAGGCATATATACATAAATACATAACATGCCCACAATTTCATATAACACATGAATTTACATTGGGTTCATTTCACATATCCAATTCATAGAAATCACAATTAGTAACTTCTAAATATCCATCCAAGTTAGGATTTCCTTTACCCATTTCAATACCCAATTCCCCCAATTTCACAACAATAGGCAAGAGACACATAGGCTATCATCCTACCCATTCCATAAAAACATTATAGGCTTGGAATAAACCTTAGTAGGAAGAAACCCTACCTCTTGAAGCGTGAGGAACGACCAAGGGAAGTTCTAAGACCCGATTCAAGCCAAAAACCCTCACTTCTCGAAAATCCCGCACCTTAATCTTCGGTAAAACTTGCGCTTTTTGGTATAGCCGCGTAGCCCTCGATGAGTAGAGCGACTTTAATTCTTGGCTTGCGTGGATTCGAGGTCCGTAGCGCCGTAGATCGTAGAGAGAAGGTGAGTTTTTCTCTCTTTTCTCCCTCTTTCTCTCTATCGGCTGAAACCGGCTGAACAATGGGGAAAAATCTAATTTTTCCCCCTATTTATATTTTAGAATACTTGGCCCACAATTCGCCACACGTCCTATTTAATTCCGGGTCCGTTTTAATCCCGAAACGATTAAATTTCGCTCCGGTTCAAGTTCGAATTATTTTTGTTTTAACTTGTGTTTAATATTTCCCCAAACCTGGAAACTTTATAAAAATTTCGTGTACAGGGTCACCCGGGGCCCGTTCGTCTCGTAAAACGTGAAAAATCCGACTATCTCGGAATTCCACGAAATTTGACGTGGTAACTAGATTTCGCGAGACGAATCCAACGGTGAGGTCCGTTTCGTCATCCGAGTTCTAGAAAAATTCAGGTTTACAACCTGTACTGTAGTGGCAATTTACCGTTTTGCCCTTTTTCACAAAGGTTGAAATTTTCTCGGGTTTTACAAGGTCACCAAGAGCCTTCAATGTAAACTCTTGTTTAAGCTGTGTAACAAGAGTTTGTATAAAGTTGGAGAATGACCCAGAAATGAGCAAGTCATCAACATATATGAGCACAAAGACTTGAACTTTGCCACGATGAAAGGTAAATAGTGAACTGTCAATAGGTGATCCTGTAAATCCAAGATCAAGCAAATTGGTTGACAGTCGAAGAAACCATGCCGAAGGTGCCTGTTTAAGACCATATAAGGCTTTTTTATGGTGGAAACATACTCATGGAACTTAGGATCAATAAAATCACAGGGTTGCTCAATAAACACCTCCTCTTCAAGCTTTCCATGTAAGAAAGCATTGGAAACGTTATACTGCAAAACTGGCTAACCAAAAAATACAGAAAGAGCTAACACAACTCGCACCGTAGCAGGCTTTATCATGGGACTAAATGTCTCGATAAAGTCAACACCATACACCTGTTGGAACCTTATAGCCACCAGTCTCGCCTTGTAACGATCGATGTTGCCATCCGCCTTCTATTTTATTTTATAAACCCACTTAGTTTGAATAATATTATTATCAACAGACCGTTGTATAAGATCCCATGTATCATTTGCAACTAGCGCATCGAATTCATGCTGCATAGCCTGCTGCCATTCTTGTTATAAAATAGCTTAAGAGACACTGGTTGGTTCAACAAGATTAAGCATACTAGTATATGCACGCATGGGATGATTAGAAACATAAAATAGCTAAAAATTTGGAAACTGTTTGGGACGAACAAAACCAGTTCTTGATTGAGTTACCATAAGATGTAGGGGAGGATTAGATATCTGATGAGATGGAGATGTAATGGCACTCGGTAAAGGGTGGTTTGTGTCCAGTGATGGTAACAAAGTAGGACTTGGTGAGGACTGTATGGTAGTGGAAGGGCTCGGTGAGGACTGTATTGGTGATAATGGTTGACTTTCCGAAGGAGGATCAAGTAAAGTCTCGTGATGTAGTTGAGAGTAAAAGGGATTAAGATCAAAAGACATACTTGTTGTGGGAATATTCGAGGCCATAAGAGAACGGAAGGAGAGCCAAACCCTAGTTGGAAAAGTGTTTTCATCGAATGCTACATTTGGAGAGATGTATGTCTTTTGAGACGCAGGATCAAAGCAACGATACCCATGATGCTATGAAGAATAACCAAGGAATATGTTGCTACAGAAAGCTAACTTATGCATTGTGTAGGGTCTTAACAATAGATAACAAGCACAACCAAACGTTCTTAAGAAAAAATAATCTGATGTTTGAACAAACAATTTAAAATAAGGAGATATGTGATATAAAAGGGTGTGGAAGTGCAATAATGCTCAAATCACTCTTTGTACCTTATTCAAAAAAGGTGAATTTAACCACCACATTAATGCTTAAATCACTCTTTAATTTCAGTTAAAGAGAATGGTGTTTTGACAAGTTTTGTCACAAAAAAAGTGTCACCGACCATTCAAATTGTGACTTGAATAAAGAAATACTTAGATTTGGTGGCCCCAGAACTAACTTTGCATCGAATATGTCTCTAACGAGTTCATGGAATTGAGACCTAACCATAAAGTCTATAGAAAAATAAATGTCGTCCAATGCGTTTAGCGATGATAAAGGGGGTACAAACATAGAGGGACAAGATGGAGGAGAAATTCTACACGCTTTTAGCTTTGATTGCACATATATGCTATCTTATTGGAAAATAAGACTATAGCAAAGTGGATTTTTGTTAAAGGCCTTTCAAATATATAATTGATCCAATGTAGACACATACGACTTTAAAAAGAATATGGATATTGTACTAAAAAATAGTCGAAAAATTATTTTCAAGCATAGATCTTTATTATTATTTTTTTTCTTTTTTGTGATATTATAACTCCAATGTTAGACATGTGGCCACTTTTCATCCAAAATTTAATAGTCATTTAAGTTTTGGATAATATGAAACTAATTAATGTAGTAGACAACCCTCACGATGTCAAACTGGAAGCTATTAATTACTACCAAAGGCTACTTGGAGGTTCCAATGATATAGCTCCACCTATTACAAGGAGAAGTTTGTTGAATGGTATTATGCAAAATAGATTATCTGAGTAACAAGTCTTGGATATGGGGAGGGAAGTCTCGGCTGAGGAGATCAAAGCAAATGTTTTTTTCTTTCAATGATAACAAAGCACTTGACCCTGATGGTTTAATGCACTAATCCCTTTGCAATGTCCAAATTTAGACCAATCTCACGCTGCAATGTTATCTTAAAGTTATCTCTAAGATCATTGCTAACAGGGTCAAAAGTGTTTTGCAGGACATCATCTCCAGAAATCAATTTGCCTGCATTCTTGGAAGGAGAATTGGGGACAATATACTACTCACTCAGGAGATTCTTAGAGACTACCATTGTGTAGTTTTGATTGAGAAAACTGAGTCCATAATCAAAAGCTAGAGCAATAAGAGCCTCTCTTATGCTAGGAGGATGCAACTGAGCATACAAATTTACTCGGCCTCTAATACAAAAGCTCCCCCAACAGGTCCTTGAGAGAATCGAGCAGATATGTAAAACAAAGAACTAGAGGGGGTAGGGTTCAAAAGACTTAAGGATTATAACTCTGCTCTGATGCTTAAGCACTTATGCAACTTGTTTCTTGATAAAGAGAATTTATGGTGCAAATGGATCTACTCTTACCATTTAAGGGGCAAAAGCTTATGAATGGCTGAACCCTCACAGACTTACACTTCGAACTGGACACATCTTCTTACGTTGAGGAATTTTTTGAGGCCACATATGCTTCACATCATTGCGAATGGGCGTAACACTCACATATGGCACGAGAACTGGCATCCTAGGGGACCTCTTATCCTCTTGGGGGCTCTGAATGTCATCAACAATTCTAGATTGCCTTCAAATGCTAGAGTTAGCCAGATTATTGCTAACAACTTATTTCATTGGTTTCAGGGGAGAGGAAGGGAGAGCCTTGAAATTTTAAATTCTATGCCTAACTACCCTTCTAACTCCTCAATGGGAGACTCTGTCAAATGGCTTCCCTCTCCTAATGGGATTTTTTCTACTAGTTCAACTTGGGACAATATTATGAAGCAATCCCTCGATGTCCAGTGGCACAAATTGGTTTGGCACTATATGAATATCCCTAGGATGAGTGTTATCTTGTGGCTTGCAATTAGAAATAGACTCAATACAAAGGACATAATTGGTATATTTGTCCCAGTTGTGAACCTGGATTGCATTTTGTGCAAGTAGTCTCCTGAGTCTCACAATCAATTCTTTTTTGCATGCCCGTTCTCACAAGCCATATGGCAACGATTGTTGATTTTGTGTAACCACCAAGGGATCTCTGCACCATGGAACGACGTGGTGGAATGAATGAGCTCTAACTGGAAAGGAAAATCCTTTGGGAAGGGTATCCTCAAACTCTACCTTGCTATAGTTTTCTACTGCATATGGAGGGAAAGGAATAATATGATTTTTTGGAATGAACTTGCATATGAAAGAGTTACTTTCTGTAGAATCCAAAACACTATAAGGGAGAGGCACTTTTGTTTGAAGATCAAAAACTCCACCCAAAACAGACAACTTGTGCTCAATTGGCACCTTCCAACCTCATGCATTCAATAGACAAGCTTTTGACATCCTTGTTTATCCCTCCCTCCTAAAAGAATATTAGGAGAAGGGATAGGCCAATATGTAAAGCTTGAGCATGTATTCCTTGTTTTATAGATACATCAAAGGTCAGAAGTACAAATCAAATAAACAACCTAAGGGATAACTACAAAACAACTATACACTTATCAAGAGATAACTACGAATCAGCTATACATTTATCATGATCACTGACATTCCTATATTATATAACGGAATCCGTGGGAACTGATATAGGTTGCTTAATAGCCCCCCGCAAACGAATGAGGAGGTCACAAACCATGAGTTTGTCTGTCAATAATAGAAACCAAGAGGAGGTCAAGCCCTTCGTAAAGATATCTGAAACTTGATCTACGGTAGAAACAGAATGAATGCACACATCTCCATTAATCACCTTTTCTTGAATAAAATGGAAGTCAACCTCTATATGTTTAGTGCGAGCATAATAAACTGGGTTTGCAGTTAGTGCAATTGCACTCTGATTATCACACCAAACTGTAGGAGGGAAAAGAAGAGGTACACCAAGATCCTTAAGCAACATGCGTATCCAATATAACTCGAAAACCACCATGGCCAAGGCTCGGTATTCAGCCTCTGTGCTTGACCGAGATACAACACTTTATTTCTTTTCACACCATGATATTAGACAAGGTCCTAAGAAAGCTCCATAACCAGTAGTCAAATGCCTATCGTTGGGATCCCTCGCCTAGTTGGAGTCACAGTAGGCATGAAGACTGAGTGTGCCTTTGCTAAAATATAAACCATGATCAACTGTTCCTTTAAGATAACGTAGAACACGCTTTGTGGACCTCCAATGAATAGCAGTAGGTGAATGGAGATGCTGGCATAGCTGGTTTATGGAATAGGCAATTTTTTGGGCGTGTTAAAGTGAAATATTGAAGTGCCCCGACAAGTTGGCTGTAAGTTGTGGCATCCTCCACGGGTTCATCGTTTGCGGCAGAGAGCTTCCCACCTGAAATGCAGAAAGTAGGGTAATGTTTTGCACCGACCATCCTTGAACGATGAAGAACATCAAGAATATATTTGCTCTGTCGTAAGTGAAGTCTATGAGCGTCCCTCGAGGCATCAATCCCCAAGAAATACCCAAGGTCACCGAGAGCCTTCAATGCAAACTCCTGTATAAGCTGTGTAACAAGAATTTGTATAAAGTTGGAGCATGACCCAGAAATGAGCAAGTCATCACGTATATGAGCACAAAGACATGAACTTCGCCACGATGAAAGGTAAATAGTGAATTGCCAGTAGGTGATCCTGTAAATCCAAGATCAAGCAAATCGGTTGACAGTAGAAGAAACCATGCCCTGGGTGCCTATTTAAGACCATATAGGGCTTTGTTAAGGTGACAAACATACTCATGGAACTTAGGATCAATAAAATCACAAGGTTGCTCAATAAACACCTCCTCTTCAAGCTTTCCATGTAAGAAAGCATTGGAAACGATATACTGCAAAACTGGCCAACCAAAAAATACAGAAAGAGCTAACACAACTCACACCATAGCATACTTTATCACAGGACTAAATGTCTCGGTAAAATCAACAACATCCACTTGTTGGAACTCCATAGCCACCAGTCTCGCCTTGTAACGATCGATGTTGCCATTCACCTTCTATTTGATTTTATAAACCCACTTAGTTCGAATAATATTATGATCAACAGACCGTGGTATAAGATCCCATGTATCATTTGCAACTAGCGCATCGAATTCATGCTGCATAGCCTGCTGCCATTCCTGTGATAAAATAGCTTGAGAGAAACTAGTTGGTTCAACAAGACTAAGCATACTGGTATACGCACGCATGGAATGATTAGAAGCATAAAATAGCTAAAAATTTGGAAACTGTTTGGGACGAACATAATCCGTTCTTGATCGAGTTACCATATGATGTAAGGGAGGATTAGATATTTGACGAGATAGAGATGTAGTGGTACTCGGTAAAGGGTGGTTTGTGTCCAGTGATGGTAACAAAGTAGGACTTGGTAAGGACTGTATGGTAGTGGAAAGGCTCAGTGAGGACTGTATTGGAGATAATGGTTGACTTTCCTGAGGAGGATCAGGTAAAGTCTTGGGATGTAGTTGAGAGTAAAATGGATTAAGATCAAAAGACATACCTGTTGTGGGAACATTCGAGGCCACAGGAGAACTGAAGGAGAGCCAAACCCTAGTTGAAAAAGTGCTTTCATCGAATATTATATTTGGAGAGATGTATGTCTTTTGAGACACGGTATCAAAGCAACGATACCCATGATGCTGCGAAGAATAACCAAGGAATATATTGCTACGGAAAGCTAATTTATTCATTGTGTAGGGTCTTAACAATGGATAACAAGCACAACCAAACGTTCTTAAGAAAGAATAATCTAGTGTTTGAGCAAATAATTTAAGATAAGGAGATATGTGATATAAAAGGGGTGTGGAAGTGCAATTTATAAGATAAATTACAGTCATAAAGGCATCGACCCAAAACTTGTAGGTAAATGTGATTGAACTAATAAAGAGAGCCCAACTTCCATGATATGTCGATGTTTCCTCTCACGTAAACCATTTTGCTGCAAGGTATATGGACATGAAAGGCATTGATGTATTCCATATTTACGAAGAAAGTCTTGGAATTGATGGGAAAGATACTCACCACCATTATCACATTGAAGTTGTTTGATTGTTGTAGAAAAATGATTCTCAACCAAGGATTTAAATTGCACAAAACATGAGAAAATGTCAGATTTATTTCTAATAGGGTATAACCATGTAAATCGAGAGTAGTCATCGATAAAAAGAACACAATAACGATGACCTTCAAAAGATATTACAGGTGAAACCCAAACATCCGAATGAGTAAGTTTTAAAAGAGATAAAGTAACATGAGAGGATTCACCAAACTATAATTGTTTGACTTTTCCCATTAAACAAGATTGACAAATAGGTTCAAGATTACAAGACCCTGAAACAGGCAAATCAAAAGACTTGACTACACTTTTGGTGACTTACGAGGAGGGATGACCCAATTTTGTGTGCCACACATCAAGAGTATTACGTACACCTACGAGAGTAACGAACATCCCATATTCTTCGATGATGTATGTGTTGCACAACTTGCCAATCCCTACCCAATTTTATATCATTAGCATAAAATACTTGTTTCACCTGATCAAGTAGGACAAAATGGTCATTTTGATACCATCTACTTTTCACATCAATGCTTGTAAAATGGGCATCAGTCTAAACTGTTTTTCCAGTACCAAGGTTGAACCATTCACATTGGAACAAAAAAATACGATGGCCAAATATGTAACTCATCTCCCACACCTTATTTAAGTATCTGTAGAAGTTAATTGTTTTGTTATTATGTTCTCCTTCTACAACTACCCCACGGTTTTGGTTTTTTCGACGATTGTCACGCTCTTTAGTGTGGAACCGGACACCATTGCATATTGCCCTAGAGTACAATTTATTGTCACATCAGGACCGTTTGCTAGTGACCACAATTCATCAGTTGCTTCATGTGACCCTTCGCCTCGTAACTGATTCATCTACACATATGCATATGAAAGTTTTTATGGTTTTACAAACTAATGCAAATAATGCTTATAATTTAAATTTGTATAGCTTACACGTTTTGCAAACCACTTGGGAAATTCTGCTTGGTGGCGCCGAGTGATGTCATCATTTCTTTCCAACTCTAATATATTTTTGTGTTCCCTACGTATAAAACCATAAATTTGACATATAACAAATTTTAAAAAATTTATAAACTACAATAAGAATGCTCACAAATATGTATATTTAACATACACATACTCTAGATACGGATCCAATTCGGGACTATTATGTAGGACAAACCAATGAGCCATCTCTCATTCTTGTTGAGAGACCTCAGTTGCTCTTGTAATTCGCCCAAAAGGACGAACATTTTGGGTGAACACAGCTAACACATGCACATTTTCAACTCGATCTGCATTTTGTTTCTTGCAATTAAAAACTGTTTCGATACCAGTAAGATACATCGAGCAAAAGGTAAGACACTCTTTGACAATATAAGCCTTCGCAATTGAATCTTTTGGACGAGCTCGATTACGAACATATCCTTTTAAAGTTCCGAGATACTTTCAGTAAATCACAAAACATATAAGGAGATAATAACAAAAACAAATGAGAAACTAATAACAATTTAAAATATTACCTTTCCACTGGTTACATCCAACGATACTGCACTGGTCCAGCAATCTTGGCTTCCCTTGGCAAGTGAACTGCTACATGCACCAGAACATCGAAGAATAAGTATTATGTTATCTTGTAATGCATCCAAGTCTTTTGCTATCAATGTCTTTGCACATAGTTGTTGAAAAAATTTTCCTAGCTCAAACAAAGTGGTACAAATTTCCTTGTCCAAGTAAGTCGTTGTAGAAGAACATGACAATCATGGCTTTTCAGGCATGATACCTTACCATCCTTCGTGCTCACAGACCTCGATATATTTGCTGCATATCCATCCGGATACTTAGCTGATTTCAAAAATTCACAGAACCCTTGTCTTTCTTTTGGAAACAAAGTGTACCACGCAACTGGTTTTACATACGACTCCCTATTCTTTTGGAGGTGTAAATCTTTTAAGATATTTAGGTCCTTCAAATCTAGATGAGCTTTATTTGTGTCCTTATTCTTGCCATCGATACTCAACAACGTGCCAAACAAACTATCACATATATTCTTCTCTATGTGCATGACATCAAGATTGTGTCGAATCTTAAGCACATGTCAATACGGTAACTCAAAAATGCTCTTCTTTGTCCAATTAAGTTCCTCAAATGACCACTTTCTTTTTCGATTGTTTGGATGTTTCCCGAATTGCATATTTGGTAGACACTCAAATGGATATAAAATCTCTTGCTCTGATAACTCACAAGGTTTTTGATTTTTTCTCAATCTTACCATTAAATAACTTACTTCGTACCCAGCTGTGATCTTGAGGTAAGTAACGACGATGGCCTATGTAGCCTATTTTGCTTCTTAATGACTGTGATAATGCATCATTAGAAATGGGGCATGCCTTGTAACCTTTTGTACTCCATCCATATAGGTTACCATAAGCAGGAAAATCATTTATGGTCCACATAATAGCTGCACGCATTTGAAATGTCTGTTTGCTACATGCATCAAAAGTTACAACACCTTCCCACAATTCTTTCAACTCATCAATTAACGGGCGCAAGTATACGTCAATCTCCTTCCCAGATGTCTGTTGTCCTAGAATAAGCAATGACATCATGAAGAATGGATTGCTCATACATTTTCAAGGAGGCAGGTTGTAAGGCATCAAGATCACAGGCCACATACTATAAGAGTTGCTCATGTTCCCAAAATGGTTAAAACCATCAGTGGCCAATCCAAGCCTAACATTACGAGCGCCCCAAGCGAAATTATGATATTGCTTATCAAAGTCTTTCCATTCTTTAGAATCACCAGGATGCCTTGAAAAATTCTAATCATCCACTCGCTTCTCTTGGTGCCATCTCATATCTTCTTACCCTTGCCCATAGTTGTTAGTATCGTACGATACACGATACGTTACGATACGAGGGTAAAATGATGCGGATCGTAGTTTTGTATCGTTTTTGCGTTGTATCGTCCGATACACGATATGCTTTTACGACACAATACGTATCAGTACGATACACATGATAAGCGCAAAGGCTGTTTAATTTTTTTTTTTAATGGAACGACATCATTTTGAGCTAAGAGACTGGCTTTTTTATCCCTATAGCCACTTAAATGACGTTGTTTCAGTGGCTAAGGTTTAAAAAAAAATAAAATAAAATCCCCCTTTTTCTCTCCATTCTTCGTTGTTCGCTGTCTTCGACTCTTCTGGGTGTTCTTCAGACTTCACAACAATGAAACACAGCTGCCCAAGTCTCTCCATTTTCTTTGTTCTTCACAACGATGAACCCTAGCCCCTCTCTTTATTCTCTCTGCTCTTGACGACGACGAAGCCTAGTGTCTCGAAGCCCAGTCTCCGTCTTCTCTCTCTTTTCTCTGTTCTTCATCGATGAAGGCAGCAAAACCTGAGAAGTCATCGAAGCAGCCAAGCCAGTCGCTGCCTCTAGATCTGGATCTGCAGCTGCAGCTGCCTTCTTCTTCCTTCTCCAACTACTCCAGCGAAACCTGTGGTCATGTGCAGTGTAAGAAATACTGTTAATTTATTTACAAAGTCAAATATATATATATATATATATATATATATATTTTTTTTTTTTTTTGCATTATAATATTAGTGAACTATGTTGATGACTTGAATAGTTGGTGGACTATTTATGAAATGCTATATTTTTATGAGTCTATGATTTTTTTTCAAAGGTATATATATTTTATTATTATTTATTTAAAATTGCACCGTATCTTATGATACACGATACATGATACAATACGATACGATACACTATTTTAAAAAAATGATATGCCTTCCGATACACGATTTGATAACTATGCCCTTGCCATCATTGAGCTGATATCTTGACTCCCCACATACTGTACACTCATCTAATTTTTCATTCTCCTTCTAAAATAGAATATAGTCGTACCTACATACATGAATGGACACGTATCCCAATCCCAAAGCACGCAAAAAAATATTAGCATCATAGACAGAAGTTGGAAGAATATGACCTTCAGGTAAAAGGTCTGTCAATAGCTCTAACATCAATGTTAATGGCTTATTGCTCCACTTGCTTAATACCTTCAAATGAATTAACTTAACCAAAAACGACAACAATGTATATTTTTTGCAACCAGGATACAAAACACGTTGAGCATCTTTCAGTAATTTTTCAAAATTTTGAACTTCCTCACTATCAACACGCTCACATGTTTCTCTAGCACGAACACCCCCTAAATCATTATCCATGAACATTTCTCTACCAACATCTTCCAACATTTCAGGTATTTCATCTCGATCATCATCTTCACTGTTGGTCATATCATCCTCAACACTATCAGCATCATCATCATCATCTTCAAATAATTGGGTGATATTCATAGGAACGGGTTCCCCATGGTGTACCCACGTCGTGTAAGAGGTCATGATCCCTTTCACATATAAATGATTTTTCACAGTCTCATCATCATGTCATTCTGCATTCATGCAATTCCTACATGGACAACGAATTTTTCCATTTCGACTCGAACGTTCCATGACAAAATTGACAAAATATTTGACCTCATCAATGTATTTTGCATCCAACCTATGCCTAATCGTCATCCAACTCTTGTCCATAATTGATGCCCTACAAAATCACATATTTATCAATGTCATGTACTAAGCTTCATACAAACTATGACATCGACTCCATCCTATTTTGGCAGGTGGTCTTATCCCATTTAGGAATGCACATTCTATATAATAGGAATCATCTCTTACCGCTTCGTACATCTCTAATGGAAATCCGGCAGCATCTCCCCATAGCTCTCCAAGTACACGACATATACTAGGTGTCGTTGCTACACCCGTCTAGTATGTACACAGAAAACAATGGGATCTGCCACACAAAATATCCAAGAGACGTAACAAATTAAGCCAATAGATATTAACTACAATATAGACTTGTGCATTCCCAAACTGTCCGAAATTGGAAAATTCAAGAAATCTCCACCGGCAAAGAATACATTATGTCCGATGTGGATTCTTGAATGAGTACTAAGGTTTCATGCATGCATGCATAGAATTGAAACCTTAATTTATATTAAGGTTTCAATAAATCATCGAAATGCATAACTCGCCCATTCCCAGAAATAAAACAAAGCATCAAAGAAACTAGACATAAAGGCATATTTCCTAATTGGAAATTATGGTATTTTTGGCCAAAAATTAGGGATGTTCTTCAAAGAGAGAACATTGTGGTTAGTTATTGTAAATTAGGGATTTTCTTCAAAGAGAGACATATATCTAGATTCAATTTCAAGCTTAAAATTTTTTAGAATCAATAACATCCCAACAATATTGTAAATTGTTA
Organism: Ilex aquifolium; assembly: GCA_951799425.1. Taxonomy (NCBI): domain Eukaryota; kingdom Viridiplantae; phylum Streptophyta; class Magnoliopsida; order Aquifoliales; family Aquifoliaceae; genus Ilex; species Ilex aquifolium. The sequence continues at coordinate 14,617,370 of OX637397.1, read as the reverse complement.
GTGTTGTATATTGTTGTAAATTCTCTCATTTCAATAACATCCCAACAACGTCATCTCATTTCACGCAGGTGGACAGACAAAAATTGTCTCTTAGCTAAGTTTTTTTTCCTAGGTTGCGTTTGGTAACGTTTCCGTTTTCATTATTTAAAAAAAACAAAAACAAAATCAGCTTTTATTTTTTTTATGTGGTTAAAAGTTGAAATAGGAAACGTGTTTGGATGCAATTGTTGTTTTAAGAAATTTAAAAACTAAAATAGAAGACATGTTTGGTAACCAATTTATTTTATGGCATATATTTAACTTTATATTAATTCATGCTATAGCACATTCACATTTTTATATCAATACATCCATCAACCCATAAAAAATGCAAAATACAGCCAAACATTCAAATTTATAACACCCTCTCAAATCTCAACTAGTTACATCAAGCATAAAACCAACCAAAATGTCTACTCTACACCATATTTATGAACTACAATCAATTAGTTCATAGAATAATGAATGATATAACCATTTAACATAAATATATTGAGCATTCAAATTGAGCATTCTTTTATATGTTCGCAAAATAATGCATATAAAAAGCCTACAAGCATACGAAGTCAAATGAAAAGCCTCCAACTCAATAGATAAATAGAAATCAATTTGTGTTTACTGTCTAGTATGCAATATCCCAAATAAGTCGAATAATCCCAAAGCCACCGTATGCAATATCCAAAATTATCATAATAATCCTAATTCTACTTTTATATGCAATAGACCACCCACCACAAAACTATAGACCCTAATTGAAGGTGGCATTTATTCAAACACCTTATGTGCATGTATTTGTTTAAGGGTAGAAAGCCGTCAACAAATCACATTTACCCACATATAAACACTTAAACAATACAACACTGACTCAGCCACAACACAGATGCACACAACAAACACAAACACACACTGAAGCAGCAAGACAGACAACACACATACACACACTGAATCAGCAAGACATACAACACACACAACACACACACAACAAACACAACACACACACATACACTGACCCAACCACACAGACGCACACACAACACTGAACACAAACATCTGAAATGGAGATAAAAAAAATCCCTAAACATAATATATTTATACACGCAAATCCCAGTTCAAATCAGCTGTCAATGGTTGTCGATGTTTGCAATACTATATCAGTTCAAATGAAGCTTGAAATATTGAATCATGGTCTTTGTTTGGAGGATAGGCCTGATGATTTGGTGTGGAACTTGAATAATGCAGGGACTTTGATTATGAAAGGGCATTTGATTAATGGAATAAAGTACATCTTTCCCCTTTAAAAAAAAAACAAAATGGTTGTCGATGTTATCAAGGAAAAGCAGAGGAACCAAACCTAGAGTATAAGGGGTCATAGATTCAGATTTTAGAGAGAGAACAAGAAAAATCCAGATGAGAGAGAGAGAGAGAGAGTAGTGTACCAACTATCAATGGTTGTCGATGACTCGATGCTTCAATGGAATGGACCTTTGTAGTAGCCTTCGGCTTCGTCCTTCGCTTGCTCCCAGCGCCACAGAGAGAGAACAGAGATTAAGAGAAACTTACACAGATAAAGAGATAGACTGGGCTGGTGGGTGTTGCTAGTGGTTTGTGGGTCTTGCTGGCTGACAAAGAGGAGGCGGCTATGGCAGTAAGTGAAAGTGAGTGAGTGAGAGAGAGAGTGTGGAAAGGGGAGTGGTGAAGAAGAAGGAGCTACTAGCTAGGGCTAAAACGACAAAGTGGGTTTTTTTTTAGATACTCCAAACGACGTCGTTTTGGGTATAAATGAATTTTTTTAGGGCCCAAAATCGATGTCGTTTTGGTTGTTTTGTTTTTTATAAAATATATTATGTGACAAAAAATAAAACGGCGCAATTAATATTTTAATTCTGATTTAAAATTACAAAATTTAAATTTTGCGACGAATATAAAAATGTCGCAAAATAATAATTTTATTTAATACAAAAATAAAATTTATATTCTACGATGAACATAGAAAAACATCGTAAAAAATATTATCAAAATAAATATTCCCGACAAACTTAAAAAAACCGTCGTGAATTAATATTTTATTTTTATTTTTACTTTAATTTTGGTTTAAAACTAAAATTTATATTCTGCAACGAAAAATTAAACATCGCGAATTAAATATTTACACTTTATTTTACTTTAAATTTTAGATTATTTATTTTTGCAATGAGTTAAAACTATCTGCGACAAAAAATTTTTGTAGTAAAAAATTGTCAATTCCCGCCAAGAAAAATTAGGAGGGAATCGCCTTTTCGCAATGCACTTAAAAAAACGTCGCAACAAAAATTGTCAAAATAGAAATATGCGACAAAATTATAAAATCGGCGTGAATAGTACACTTTTGGCGACAAATTTAAATTCGTCGCAAATAAAACGTCACAAAAAATGATTTTTGTTGTAGTGTAGCTAAAATTGGATCGTTGAAATGCCACAAAAAAAAGAAAAACAAAAAGATTTACACCTAAAAATAATTTCTCGACTATTTTTCTGTACGATACCCATATTCTTGTTGAAATCATATGTGTCTAGTTTGGATCAATTTAATAGTTAACAGACATTTGACAAAAAGCCACTATGGTATAGTCTTACTGTCCAATAATATAGCTTTTATGTGCAATCAATGCTAAAGGGTGTAGAAATTCCTCCTGCATCTTGTCCCTTTATGTTTGAAATCAATTATTTTTCTATAGCATTCATGGTTTGGTCTCAATTCCTTGAACTCTTTAGGGTCACATGCCATGCAACTTAGTTCTGGCTGGGGCCATCAAATCTAAGTATTTCTCTATTCAAGTTACCACTTTGATGGTCGGTGACACGCTTTTTAACTGGGAAAGAGTGAAATGATATCAACACTTCCTACTTAATTAATGAGTATCTAGAATAGTCCCCTTGTTCCAAGTTTAGTTATATGTAGTAGTAGTAGTGTGTATATACATATAATTGTGTTATTTAAGCTATGACATAAATAAATAACTTTTATAAAGTAGTAATAGAATATGTTTTGTTCTTCTGAATATATATATATATATATATATAGTTCACAAGTTAAATTTTATCCCCTACACATTTTTCCTCCCAAAAACATCACATCACTCAGTTCTATCACATTTCTAATTTTTATGGTTTAATAGTTTAATATAATTTTTATTTCAAACATTATCCACACACGATAATATACATTTGTCGAATTACGTATTTTGAAAAAAAAAATTGTCGGATTACGTATTTGAAAAAATATTGGCGATATTTTTAATAAAATAATAGATAAACATAGATTTTAAATGATATAATCAAAGAAATGACATAGATAAACTCGAATTTTTTGTTTTATCGTGCCTTCATGCACGGGTTATGACTAATATATATATATTTTTGGAGTCACTGATAAAGTATTGCCCAATTTTAGCTAAGAAAATAAACTAAGTTATATTTTTTTTGCTAAAAAAGAGTTAGTACTAGAGTATTACCAAATGGTAGATAAGAAAACAAATGGAGGTCTACCTAACTAAACTAGACTTAAAAGGTATGAAATACGGATACGGATATGAGATACATGTACAATATGATACGGATACGGCGATACGACAAAATCTAAAAAAGTAGGATACGGATACGGCCAAGATACGGCTATAATAAAATATATTTAATATTTTTATTATTTTCAACCAACTTAATATTTATATATTTTGGTAGTTCTTTAACATATAATAAGAAAAATTAGTAATTCTTTTTAATTTCAAGAAAATATATATCGTGTCGTTGTGGTATATTCACAAAGTGAAGTGACTAATTAAAGGAATTAAAAATAATATATTTACCTAGTATTTAGAAGTAATTTTGCTAAGATTATAATGTAATAGCTTTATTTTATGCTCTTTTGACATGAGATAATACTTAAAAAACACTCATGTACCTTTGAAGTAATATGAATTTTTTGTTAATGTATTGTATGATATGTGAATTCGAAAAGAGATGTTAAAAGTTCAACTAAAAAATTATATATGTTGCTCGACTACAAAAATATCCGTGAAGTATCATAATATTTAATTATTATCGGATACGTAGAAGGTGTATCCGATACGTATCCTCGAGTATCCGACGAGTATCGTATCCGATAAGATATCCGATACGAGTACGTCAACCTCAACGAAGTATCCGTGCTTCATAGCTTAAAAGTATGTGTTCATTATTTTTTTTCAGTTTCAACCAATTACATTATCAGTTTCACATTGTCCAAGACTTGAAATGACTATTAGATATTAGATGAAAATTGCTACAATCCGGACACAAATCCTCCTCAACTATAGTAATTGTTTTCACATTGTTGAAATTTCAACCAATTATAATATTGGGTTCACATTGTCTAAAACTTAAATGACCGTTAGATTTTGGATGAAAAGTGGCCACATGCTTGACAGAATGCCTCCTCAACTATAGTAATTGTTTTTCACATTGTGCACTCAATGATGTTAGTTGTTCCCTTTGCCCAGCATGTGATCATTTTCCTTCTGAAAGCTAAGTACTAAGATTGTTGAAGGGCATATGAAAAAAAAAAATTTGAGGCTAGAAGGTTTAAAATGAAACTAGGGCAATAGTTTGAGAAGTAAAGTGTAATTTGGCCATCTATATTATTTTCCAAGTGAAACAAAATTGTACATGACTGTAGAAAGCCAAAAAAAAAAAACCAAGGAATGTTAAACTTTTTCCCTGATCGTAGGCCATAGATGCCCTTCTGCCCTAGATATAGGAGGTAAAATATAGTGTAAATGACACTTTGTACCTTAAAAATATTCATATTCCCAATTTACACCTGAAGGATTAAAAGTTTTCTGATTTCACTCTCAAATGTACAAAAAGATAAAAATGTGTTCCAAAACAACAAATATGTTGCTTTATCTTATAATTTTTTATGTTGCAGTGATTTTATGTTTCCATTTCTATTCTTATTTATATATATACTAAAAATAATCTCGCGTCTAAAGACATTCTGCAATACTAATAATCGAACATTGATCTACAATTGTATGAAGACATTTATTCTTTGGCTAGCCATTAGAACAAGGCTTAGCATAAAGGATATGACTCAAGTTTATACAAACAATGTGGGGATGGAATGTGTTCTATATATAGATAAGCTGATGAGACCCATTCTCATATATTTTTTGAATGTCATTACTCAAGGAAGGAGCATATGGAGACAACTTCTTCAACTCACTTGTGAGTGGGGACAACTTAACTCTTGGCAGCAATTGGTGAGTCATGCAATTCAAAACTGGAAGGGCAAATGCATAGTGAGTGTGTTGAGAAGACAATTTTGCTGTGAATGTGTATTATATATGGAGGGAACGAAATAGAAGAATCCATCAAAACCAAGTGAGAGACCACAAGTCCTTGTTAAGCCTCATTGTGCAGACAGTTAAGGGACATAATGTTTTCAACCAAGTTCAAAAACTCTCATTTGAACATTTGGTTATCTCAAATTTGGCAGCTACCTAGTTCCTGCATAAGGTGACTAGTTCCTCACAACTTGATCGACACACTCCACAATGCCAAACAACTCGACTAATCCACACTTGTCTCTCTCTTTTTTTCTTTATGTTTAATTTAATTTCAAATTACATAATTAAAGAAAAATAAAATTATTATTTAAAATATAAAATATTGCATAATCAAAGCTTAATTTTTTATATTATAGAATAATTTTAAACACGGGTTTTTTTTAATGTCCCTATAAAATATGATAATTTCTCTTTGAATTTCTTTACAATGACAATATGTATGAAAAAGAGGATCTCTAAGGAATAAGTTGATCAAAGGGCTCCTTGCCCTAATATCTTACGATAGAGCTATTTGAGAATATCATAATTTTTTTCAAGTAGAAACACAATCAAAAGGACTACCTTTAAATAATAATCATATTGGAATAAATATTGTTGTTCAAGGGGGAGCTCTCATGAAGTCAATTCCATGGACCCCCTAATTGCAACTTTGCGTTTTTCGAATGAGAAAAACATACATGAGAATTCAATTTGAGTTCAATTCAATTTATAAAACACATAATTAAAGGTGCAAAAATATGATACGACTCGTTAACATAACATGGACACGATACGAAATTAGAGAGTTTTAACCTTCTTTAAGACACCCGTTTCGTAATCGAGTGGACCCGACACGAAACTATTAATAAACGTATCGAGTATGAGTGAAGTCAATTTATATACTAGTTATACACGGTTCATACATGACACGAATTCGATATGACACGATTCATTATATACTAATTAATAAACGAATCGGATATGAGTAGAATATTTTTTGACATAAACCCGCTAAGGTCTGATACGAACCCGCCTCACCCGACATTATTGGGAGACCAACCATCAACCCAAGTTCATCTCGAATCATACCTTTCCATCATTTTTGAGTATTGCTCAGGCTTAAATTTAATCTTGGATCTCGGGCTACAGAAGTTGAATTGAAACTCAGGTTCAAGTCTAGGGTTATACAACTAGGTTTGTAATTTTGATTGAATTGAATTAGTGAATTCACATCGGTTTGGTTTATGCCTCTCATTTATCAAGGCGCAAATCAAGTACTAAGTCTAACTTTGAATCTATTGAATTTTTTTTTTTTTAGCCCAACCTCAAACACTGGACATCTCGATCCAAACTTAACAACACCGATTCAATGTTGGATGAGGTCCACTGTCAATCCAAAAGTTGCAGTATATTAGGTCAGAATAATTCGGTTTATAAACTAGGTTTGAATAGCAACATTCTAAATTGATTAAAGCTATTGTGAACTAAAAAATTGACCTAATTATTTGTTGACATAATGATAAGATAAGTGATGGAGTCCAAATCAAGAAGTCTTAGAGTTACAATCACAACAACACTATTGGACCATATAACTGTCATATTATTAATTAAATCAATAAATTAAGTCAATTTTTTTATATATCAATAACATCACTCTTCAAAATTTAATCATTCAATCCTCGCAAGCCACTTAAAACATTGATTGCTTTGTGTACCCAAATATTTACCAAATCAGTTAAAGTTGGAGTTGTCTACAAAATCAAAAAAAAAAATACATCATGAATGATTGAATATGGAGTCAATTAAATAAAAATAAAATTATTATTTAAAATATAAAATATTGCATAATCAATGCTTAATTTTGGATATTATAAAATGATTTTAAACACGGGTTATTGTTAGTGTCCGTATAAAATATAAAGTTCAAGCAAGTGTGTGACCTGACGACGGTACAAATAATTGTTGTCCATGAGTTTAACGACGCTAAAGGGGATTGGGACATTGATATTGGAGAAGATGAAGGAGAAATTCTAGACCATTTGGCATTTGTTTTTGAAAGTTTATTGGAAAGAAAGACTACAAGAGAGTGGCTTTTTGTCAAAAGTTTTTCAACTATTAAATTACTGTATGCAGGGGTGGAGTCACTATTTTGTTTTAGAGGGGGGAAAATATGACTAAATACATTCATACGTTAATAACAAAAAAATAATAATAATAATAATTAAGTTCAAGCCTAGAAAAAAAAAAACTAAAATTCAAGGCTAAATTACAATATGAAACAGTATTCTCGAAAATTATCTCTTAAACTAAATGTCTAACTAATTTTCTTTCAATGTGCACAATCATTGAGTCTGTGACGAAAATCATCCTTTATTTTTTTGTAAAATCTAAGTGAGATCATCTTATAATGAGCTTGTTTGCCTTATTTTTGTTTTTTTAAGCAAAAAAAAAAAAAAAAAATTCGAGTGAACAACCGGTGTGAAATCTCTACTTGAGTGTACGTGATCATATGTCTGAATCACCTTTAACTAAATTGCGTAGGATTTGACCTTCATCTTGTCCCTCCATGTCTGAATCACCTTTAGAGTCGTTAAACTCATGAGCAACAATTATTTATCTCACCTTTCATGCTTAGCTCACAATTCTATGAACTTTATGGGACATATTCCATGCAAGTTAGTTCTTGGAACACCGAATCTAGCATTTTTCCATTCGAGTTAATGGTTGATGACTCAAACTTTTTACTGGCGACTTGTCAAATCTCACTTTTTAATTTAGAAAGAGCGATTTAAGCAGTAGTGTGACAATTAAATTAACTTTTTAATGAATAATGTAAAAGAAGAAATCTTATATACTAAATCGACGTTATAAGCTTAGGCTTTTGGATCAAAGTGGATCCTAACATGTGTAAAATTGGCTATGTTAGCTGACTGGCTTCAGTTTCTAAAACAAATTGGAAGTGATACCTTTTTTTTCTTTTTTGGTTCTTCCTCCAAGTTTGGTCATGTACATAGCAATATATCAACATATACGAAAAACAAAATAGGGTTAATAACACTTTAAGTTCTTGAAGTATTATATTTTTTGTCAGTTTAGTCCTCAATTTAAAATTTTTATTAATTTGATCCTTAAAGTATTTAATTCATATCATTTTGGTTCTTACATAGATGAACCGTTAAGTTTTTGATGAAATGATCATCTGTTGGGCACGTGATACCATTTTAAAAAATGACACGTGACCACCTTCGTCAAAAAACTGAACTTCAACTCAAACATTGTGTTTTTTGGGTTTGGGTTGAATTCAGTTTGACCCGCCCAAGTTGCACCCCTATACTTTAGAGACCAAATTGATAAAATTGATATATTGAGGATTAAACTGACAAAAATGCGTACTTTAAGGACTAAAAATATTATTAACCCAAAAAAATATATCACATATATGAGTGTATTATTTGTTTATGATCACTTCAAAAGATCACTTTCGCTGAATATACTTTTTACTTTTCTGCAAAAATTATTCTTTTGCTTAAAAAAAGTTTATTGAACTATTTTTTCAAACCGCTAACTATGAAAGCGAATGAAGGTCTACTTAACTAAACTAATATAAAGTATCGGTTCATCAAATTTTCCCTCGACCTATTGTACTAGTTTCAACTAATTCGATTAATTGATTTCACAGTGTCCAAATCTTAAAAGACAATTAGATTTTGGCAGAAAAATGGTCATATGTCTATCATTTTGTTTTCGTATTGTGCACACAACAATGTTGTTCCCTTTGCCAATCATGTAACCATTTTCCTTCCGGAAAGGAAGAAATCATTTGAATGGGATTACCACAAAAACAATTAAGATACTTGAAGGGCATATTAAAATTCATACTAGAGGTAGTAGAATAAAACTAGGGCAATAGTTTGACAAGGAAAGTGTAAATATTTGACTATAAAATATTGAGAAAATCTTTTTTGATTGATACTACTAAAAGATTTACAGACCAAACTATTGAGGGTTTGATTATGGTATCATACATCTTTTTTTTTTTTGGCCTAACTATAATATGAAAAGAGGAAATAGTTATTATTCCATTATTTTATTTTAATTTATTCTTTCATAATTGATGACTATAAATAACTCAAATATAAATTAAAGGTGTAGACCTTTTTTTTTTAGTATTATATCTATAATTTAACTTCCGGTAGCAAAACATTCTCCAAACTATTGAATTAGTTGTCACATCATACTTAGTAGGGTTCGTGGAGAACTTATCAACATGATAGAACATCGCCTCTCAATTGTTTGAGCTTTTCATCATACCTTGCCCCCACAAAAATATATTTTTCAAAATCAGTTATTTTTAAACTTATTTCTTAAATCTCGTCTTTTCTTAAAAACGTCATTTCAATTGACGCTTTGATGGGTTAAGACGTTATTTTAATTGACATTTTTAACCTTGAGAATTTTCTTCAAGGTTGGGATATATTCACTCATAAAACGTCATTTTGAATGACATCTTTAAAGATGTCATTCTAAATGACCTTTTTTAACAGCTAAGTTAAACATTAACCTAACGGTGTTCATCACTTAAATCCGAAAAATCAGAAAGTTCAGAATTGGAAAGAAGTAATGGATCTTCTAAAATTTCAATCTCGGCATAGACAGGATCAAAATGTTAAATTTTTGCATAATCGATTGAATGCAAACGATCAAGCCGACGTTGTATCTGATCATTTTCACGTTCAAGTCTAGCTATAATCTCGTCATTGAGTTATGTGGATAGTATATATCAACCGAACGTGCATTAGGTACCGCTAGTCCATGCCAACGAGAATATACTTCAAGCTTACAACGCTTATTATATAACTCTCGTCAATTTTAGTGCTGGTTCGATATGAGCACCCGGAGGGGAATATTTGGTCATTGGCCCAACAATTACGTGTCCAGCATGCCCGAATGGGTAATGAGTATCGATGGGCTCATTGTGAAACTCATGCTTTTGTCCATAACACGTTACACCATTGAAATCTGTATAGGAACTATGTTCCACGATGCTGCTCGGCCAATGGAGCGTTGACGTTCGTTGGCTGAAGATGAACTATGTTGTTCATTGCATGATAAAGAACCTTCGGTGGTTTGGCTGGAGTGCCTATTCGATGTATGCTTAGACATTTTTTTTTTCATATGATGTACACAATTATGAATGATGGTTTATATAGATCCGATTGTGCATTTTAAAATGACAATGAAATAATTTAAAATTTTGACATGACATCACTGCCAAGTTGTGACATAACTTGACACTGACAAAATAATGACATAACAATACACTAGCAAAGCAATGACATAACTTGATATTGTCAAACTGGTGATATGACAATACACTGATCACATTAATAAAACTATCAGATTACTTAACAATGATTACCACTTATCAAGATATGAGCAGGGGCGGAGCTAGGATTTTGACTTAGTGGGGGCAACCTAAATTCTTGAATTTCAAAGTATAACTGTAACATTACTTTCATCAAAATATGTATTCTTGATAAACTTTTTATAAGCATAGTTATATCAAAAGAATGTCATTTAGAGGCGTAACTCATATATATAAGTGATGTACAAAAAAAAGTAACAAAAAAGCTTCACATCAAAAGTATCCTTTAGTGTTCGAGATCCTATACAAAAGGAGCTCCCAATTCTCGAATATCCAACAAATCCTTATAATTGTTCTCGACGAGTTTTCATATTTTTGAACTGTTGCATAATCATTTCATTTTCAATGATACTTGAAACATATTTTTCAATATATGCAACCAAGCAATCATTCATCCATTAATCTCCCATTCGATTGCGTAATCAATTTTTTACTATGTTCATTGCTGAAAATGCTCTTTCGACAGTTGTAGTGGCAACTGGCAAGATAAGTGCTAGTTTGATGAGCAAATGTACCAACGGATATACTATATTCTTTTTGGTCTCAACTAACTTATCTACAAGCCCACCAATTCCTTTAACTTTTAAAAATTCATTGGAGGGCATATCAAGTATATAAGTCTCCAGTTGATTATCAAGTATCAAGAGTTCCATTAGGAAAAATTCTGAAGGATAAAATTTAGCAAGACGAAGTAACTTCTCCTTATTGAATGCAGAGAATGAATCCATTGGATTTAGGCATGCCATACAAAGAAGTAGATTGGTGTTCACTTCAGTAAAATGATCGCTAAGCTCTTAAAGTTGCATATCTAACACCGTAGAAAATAATTCAACACGATAACGGTGTGGTGAAAAATTCACTAATCTACACCGTTATCGTGTTAAATATCATGTTTTCGACAAAAAGAAGAGACATCGGCGAATAAAGCATCCCATCAATCATCCCTCATCATTTTTATACATTGTTTGGATACTTTAACTAGACTCATAGCATTACAATATCTTGATCTTTCCTTTCTAATGCTTGTGATAGTTCATTTGTAATTCTCAATACACCTTTCATCAAATGTAAATTAAATACAAAATTGAAAGATTGAACTGAATCCAATAAAGCACACGCTTCACCTCTTTGCTTAGAAATTGTGTCATCCTCTACAATAATATCAAGCATATAAATAACAGGGGAGAACCAAACAGTCACATTTATGAGAGTACCATAATGTGAGCCCCAACGTGTATCACCGGCCCTTTGAAGACTACTTTCTTGATGCAAACCACACCCACTTGATAACTCTCCATTGTTTAGTTCTTGAATAACCTTATTAGCTTGCTTTTCTCTTAAAATATCTCTTCGTTTGCATGAAGCTCTAACAACATTCAATAAATTAGCAACAATATTGAAAAGGAATGTAATTTGATTGTGATTTTTCGTAACAGCCACAAGTGTGAGTTAAAGTTGATGAGCAAAAAAATGAACATAAAAAACAGATCCATACTCTTTTATAATGAGACTTTTGAGACCATTAAATTCTCCCCTCATATTACTGGCTCCATCATAACCTTGTCCACGTAATCTTGACATACTTAATCCATGCTTTGAGAACAATGATTCAATTGCTGCTTTAAGTGATAAAACATTTGTATCAGTAACATGGACTATGCCAAGAAAACACTTATTGATGCAACCCTTTTTGTCCACATAGCGCAACAGAACTGACATTTGCTCTTTAACTGAAATATCACGAGATTCAGCTACCAAAAAGGAAAACAAATCATATCCAAGATCATTGATTATTGCGCATGTAGTTTCACTTGCAATAACGTGGACAGTATCATTTTGAATGTTTGGTGCTATAACTTTGAGATTCTTTGGAGCATTTTTTAAAACAAATTGTTGATGATTTCATTGTGCTCAACTAGAAATCGTAGAAGTTCAAGAAAATTGCCTTGATTTTTTGAATCCTCGGATTCATCATGAGCAGAAAATGCTAACCCTTAACGTAAAAGAAATCGAACACAATCAACTTCTACAGTTAAATGAACTCGATACTCCTTTTAAGCTTGTTTTGATTGCTTTGAATAAGCAACTTATTTCTGATTCATTAGATTTTGACATTTTCTTCAATTCTAATTATGAACACTATTTAGAGCTCTAAAATGAAATTGAAATCTTTCTCTTTTCTTCCAGTTACGAAATCTCTCTATAACGAAAGAGTCACCACTCCCTTCCTCCCCCATATCACTTCTCATTAGATTGCAATATAAGCAATAAGCGGCATCTTTTTTTAATGATATACTTCAACCAACTACCAAACTCGTTGAACCAAGATGGACTGAAGTGACGAAACAGCTTGTCAAATTTCTTTTGGGGAAAATTATGTTCATAGGGTTGACATGGGTCTTTTGTAGATATGCTCTCTGAATTTCATCCAGGTCATTAGGATGATAATCCAAAATTCTAATTCTTAGCCCAGGATTTGCAGGAAGATTTTATAAGTTAACTCCTTCACGACTTTGATTACAACAATGTCGTATGTCACCACCACGATCATCTATTTCTTGACTAGGAGGCAGTTGTTCCAATATTGATTTTCTTATAAGAAACCTATCCATAGTTGATTGAAAAATAAATTTGTCTAATTAGATTTAAGTTTAAGAGTTCGTCATTAAGTTTGTAACAAATGACATAATGGGTTACACATAATCAAAATATAATCCAAAGTAGAATTTCAAGCAATCAATTAAAGCAATTTAATTATAGTGAAGAAAAATAACACTAAACAAGAATCCCAGATAGCCAATTTGAAGCAGGGGCTTCAACAAAAATCCAAAATAACTAAGTGGTGACCCAAGACAAAAAAAAAAAAACTTACATAGGTCTACAAATAATACACCCAACAACCATTAATTCTGCAGGAACTAAACTAATTTTCTAATATGAAAAATCTTATTTTAGATTAGTGCTATATTACTATCAATAAATTTGGTTAATGGATACCTCTCCTTAGCTTCAACATAATCTTCCAGAATTTCTTTAAAGTTTGATTTGCACAATGATTGAACCCAATAGGCTAATTCATTGATGAATACATCAAAGGAACTAACAAAGAAACTAAAGAAAGGAAATAAAAGGGGCTGGACTGGACAGACTGGTGAAGACGACATCCACGTTCATATGAAGAAGACTGAAGACGAGTTACAGGTAAAAAAAAGGCGTGAAAACTAAGGAGAGAGGCTGCCAAAAGTTAACTTTTTAAGGGTTTGAAAATTATACTAATCTACCCTATACTTTATGAAAATTTCAGTGGGGGCAAGTTTAAGAAATTCTTGAAATTTTCAAAATTATACCTAGGTCCTAATTTTTTTTATAATATCAGTGGGGGCAGCTGCCCCCACAGCCCCCATACCAAATCCGCCCCAGGATATGAGATTGAAACTAACATTGGACAGTAAGTATAATTGTTAATCTTTATCCGACATATAATGATCTAATATATATTATTCAATAGATAATATAGTATTTTGCTTAACTGGTGTCAACTCTCGTCCATATGCAATTTTCACCATATCTATTGCTAGTTGTAACATATAATATCGACACCTACGCACCATTATTTTATTATTCTCTCTTTGGACATATTTCACTACTAATTCATAGTCCTCTCTATTCCTTCGTTGTATCGTTGGTGAACGTCTATGCGGCACTGGTATGGAAAGTTCTCTTAGTTATGTGCATAATGTGTCTGATTCATTAGCACAAAATGCCCACTCTCATCGTATTCTTGCATAATGTTTTTTTGGATTGAAAAATCTCTCACTCTTGTAATTATCGTTTCGCTGTTGTAACAACCAAACACGTTTACGTCTGCGATTGTTATAGACTGTAGAGTCTCTTCATGTAAACATAATGTTTAATGTATATCTACCACGCATAATGTGTTTATGTAGTGGTTTCAAAACCCTAATCGTATACTATCAGGATTTTGTCACTTCAGCACATGGGTTATACAAAAGCTGATTCAATTCAAACATTGTGTTGCTAAAAAATTGGAGTTACTAAAAAACCAATGTGTGGTCATGTCACGCCACAATGTTGAGTCAATTCAAACTGTAACGCAGTAGAATTGTTTAAAAGGCCATAAATTTTCAACATTTTTCTTTCGTATCAGTACTTGAGCAGTTTAAGTGGATGAGACTATTGTGCAGAATATTGAAATGACTTGACACTATCAAAGTTATGATCTGACAATAAATGAAGGAATGTGTAGTGCATGTACAGTCATATTAGGATCCAGGAAAAATTAGGGTTTTGTCACTTCATCACATGGTTTGCCGAAAATCTGACTAGTCTATACTCACACAGTATTGTTAACTGTGTGTAGTCACTGCAGCACATGGTTCATCAACAATTTCAGTGTTTTGTCACTTCATCAACAATTGTATTGATTCAGTGTTTTGTCACTTCATCAACAATTGTATTGATTCAGTGTTTTGTCACTTCATCACATGATTTTGTTGAGAAGTCATGCAAGTGCAACAATGGTTTTTCATTTCAGTGGTTCAGTGGTTTGTCATTTCATTGATTCTTTGGGTTTATTTATTCAACGTGTGTAAATGAATCAGTGAATACAATTCAACTCGAACAATGAATTATAGTCTGAGAACATTATTTCAAAGTTTGGGTCAGCATTGGGCATTAGAGAATGATTTCTTCTATCCACTGAATCCTCATTTACGTTATTTGAGTAGGGTCATAAGCACCATGAGGGCCGAATTGCAATATCGTTTGATGGAAAGGTAAAATCTAAGTGCAGATATGCGCACTTGCAATATACGAAGGCCTCGAAAAATTATCATGGATATGACAATATTCTCAAGATGTTACAACAAAATAGTAACATAACACTTACGAGGACATCTCGACACAATAGTAACATAACACTTACGAGAACATCTCGACACAATAGTAACATCATGTTTAATGGGTCTATATCTTCATCAGACATCTTAACATCAGAAATACATCTAACTTCCCTGCTAAAGAAGGATTTAAAGAAGAAGCACATATAAGTTTCCCCTTTAGTAGGGAAGCTAGATGTATTTCTGATGTCGAAATGTCTGACGAAAATATAGACCCATGAAACATGATATGTGACTATTGTGTAAAGATGTCCTCCTAAGTGTTATGTTACTATTGTGTTGTAACATCTGGAGAATATTGTCATTTTTGTGTTTACATTATGTTGTTCTATTAAATGTATTGTTGGAAGGTTATTGTTAATTTTTTTTTTAAATAAATTATGTTGAAGTTGATTTAAATGTGTTGTGTACAATATTGATTTTCTATGTGACAACATGATTAAACATTATAATTGAAATTTATCCAATGACTACATGAAATCATTTAAAAATTGAAACTCTATACAATACAACTAAAAAAATACAACAACAAAACTAAGTGTCATATGGAGGTGGTCGCCTACATCACTTCGGCTGTCGTCGAAGCTCATGCTTAGTCTCATGTGGGCCCTCCTGTTTCACGTGTGGTACATTAACATCATCGCCATGATGTGGATGATATCTACGATCCCTACCTCAGCCCCGGCCCTGTCGTCTACCTCGAACTCTTGGTCCGGCTCTTACATGACCTCTTCCTAGAAGTGTAGCATCCTGTGTCAACCCCTCCTTATGTAACATAAGATTTGGTAAAATATGCTCAATATAAGGGGTCATCTAAGAAATGTGTGATGATCCCATTACTACATGAGACAGTAGGGGTGTCAATGTAACTGCTGGTGTCATACCTGCTGACAGTACTGGTGGTGCTGCAGAATATGATAGTGCCGGTGGAACTAGAGGTGTGCAAAAAGTAACATTTACCATTGTAGGAGAAGATGTCACTACAAAAACAGGTGTTGGTGGCGGTGCTAGTGTCAGTGGCAAAGGTGGTGGTTGTATAGGTAACGGAGGTATAGCTGTGGTCGATGGTGAAGAAGATGTAGGAGTAATACAACAACTAGCAGTTGGTAGCTGCGAAGATATAGAAGCAACATCAACTACTGAGACTGGATCATCCATAAGTCTCGCTGCTCAAGGGTAGCTGTCAAACGTCCAGAGTTCAGATCTTTGATATGCCTAAGAGTCTGCATATAAAATGTCAAATCTGGGCTACCCTTATATGTAGTCCATGAAGTGTGGTATATCCCTGTGAAAGTCTATCTATAAAAAAAAAAAAAAATATCATAGTAAACAATAACACATTTAATGCATATTTGGAATATAATAGTAAATCATTTAAGAACAGCTTACTAGTAGCTCTATGATGTTCCCCGCAGGCTGAAAACCAACAACAGGCCTACCAATTGATGGATTGATCAGCCGACGAGTGATGCAACGATATCATAACATGTATGCATTAGTGGTATCCATCGATGCAATAACGATGTCTCCTGTAATAATATGATCCTGACGATGGGCCCATATGTCTATGTACGCCTGATGAACAACCATCCAATCCCAACCTGATCTACCACGATGGTTGACACCATATAGCGCCCTACAAGTATCACAAGCCTCTGATATGCCTTGCACAAGACCTAATTGTTGCCTAAGACAATCGAAAAAATGCCACTCTACAACATCGAAACAAATCAATGGAGATCGTGTACACCAACTATCTTTCCTAAAAAGGCAATAAGCAGGTAGGCGACTCATGATCTTAATAGTATATGATTCTCATATCATCTACAACACCGAAGATGAAAACAATTTTATGAATTTATAAGTATTTTTAAAAAATTGGGCAAAGTTTCCCCTATAAATTGGACCTTACCAAATTTTCAACCTGTATACAATAGTCCCAATTCATTACATACTCACAACAAACAACCGTTTGCTACAACTTCAAATATGTAAATTCAAGCGCAAGTTGTGCGAAGTAATATAGACTCGGAAGACCGAGGTCGAACCCTCAGGGAATTGTGAAAACACCAGAAACCACACTAAATTCTGTAAAAAAAAACTTGTGAAGATGTTTTGTTTTAAAAGAGTATTTGAATTGGTAAAACTAATTAAAGTGATTAGAACAATATGAAAAATACTAGAGCATCAGGTACTCCCTCTCAAATTCATACAATAATGATTAAAGACTTAGTTTTCAATCCTAAACAAGAATCAAGTGTCGGTTGACTCAAGTCACCAAATTTAGCAATAAGAACGAGAAAACACCTTTGTTTATAACTAAAATTTTATCTAGGAAAATCAATGAACTAATTGCTGATCATAAGTATTTACTGTACCTGGAGTCTACAATAAATCAAACTCTCCTAACAATCAAATTCATGACTTACCCAAGTAATCTTTCAGTTATATTATTGTGTGAAATAATTGTGATCAACTTAAGTGTGGAACAACCAGTTATTTGACTCGTAGGAAAATTCAAGCAATCAAAGTATAAGATACAATGACTCAAGAATTTTTACAGAGCAAAAACTTTCCTATAAATCAAAAATTGAATTAGCAAAATATCACATACCATTAAGCTCATAAGTCAATAACATTACTGTACTTCACTGAGAGGTTCTCTCCTAACCCTAGCTAAACCTCTTAGCCAGACATGATGAAATTAAACCAGAAGAATAAAAATAAATTAAAATTAAAATAAAACACTACTGCAAAAAGGTCCCTTTTACGCAGTCATCATCTCCTATTTATAGGATTATTTGGGAAAATATCTAATTGAATTAAAATTTTGCTATTGGCGTTGGCAAACTGTCGACACGCGTCCGAATGCGTGTTTTCTTCCGTCCGGATGCACTTTCCAGTGTGTTTCAACTCTTTTGCCTTCACCTTCTGTCACTTCCGTCTGGATGCAAGGTATTCCACCGTCTGGACACGTCTTCCAGTAAGTTCCTCTTCAGCTATGCTCCCTTTTCACTTTATTTCTTCCCCATTTTAAGCATTTTTCTACAAAAATGAACACAATTCATCTTTTACTAACATAACGTCAATTCTTTAATAACTCATCACACTTACCAACTTTTTCCAACGAATAACTAATCTTTTCCAACAAATATTCACATTATTTAACCATAATCACCGTTCTACCATATTTACAAATACTTGGAACTTACATATCAGCGCAATCATTCATACCAACAACACACAAGCATCCCACCAAACATTAACAAATTTTCAAACCCAACATCCATGTAATTAGCAAAATTTCAAACTGCGTTGTTATAATTAAGATGATATACCTGATCGTCTCTCATCTGGTCAAGCTGGTCCCAGTAATGACGCAATACATGGGTCAGAGTATATTGCTCCGAAAATGTGACTTCCCATTTGTAAAGTTTAAAAAATATAAAACACTGATAGATCAAATAATTATACATAGAATGCTTATTATACGGTTGATTGTAATTATCCACCTACACCCAAGAGGACCATCATGTACAACATCAGCATTATGTGGGACATCATGTGCATGAACATCTACATGGGCTTCATCTCCGACATTTCCTAGTGCATCACCATCATAATGTGTAGGCGGAACATCCTCATGACCATGAAATTTAGCTAAACCATGGGCTGCCCACTGTCGTGGGACCACACGCTCTGGAACAATCTATGACAAACGTTCTGATGCCCACAACTACATACATATTATAATGGTTGTAAATTGATACAATTACAAAAAAATATGTAAGAAGATACTACAATGTGATTAACCCTAAATTGTGTGTAAATTAAAATGATAAGTACTCACTTTTGTAAAAATGAAACAACTAAATATTATGAATTATGTTTTGGGTGTGAATTAAAGTTTTTAATAAATTATGTTAAAGATTGCAGGGTCAAATGCAGAAATACTAGAAAGTACAAGACAATTTTGCAAAGCTGGAAATGACGAAGGACTAAAGTGCAATAAAGAAACTTGGACCAATGGGAGCATGACACTTGGACCAATGGGAACATGACACTTGGACCAATAAGGAAGAGACATGTGTACCAATGGAAGCAAGACAAGTGGCAGCCCAAGACGGCGACACCTAGCATCACTGCAAGGCACAACCTTTTGGAAGGTTGCAAGGTGGAAGCTCCGAACGACGACACCTAGCCCTACTGCAAGACATAACCTTCCTAAAGGGTGTGATGACCTTCCTAAACCCCCCCCCCCCCTTGGCCGTGCACCTCCCCCTCTATAAATAGGGGCTGAATTCTTACATTCCACACACAGAGACAAACACCAAAAAACAAAAGCCTTCACACCTTGCCTCCATTCTCTAGCCTTTCCACACCAAGTCTTCATTTGTTCTTTTTTTCTACATACAGTTACCTTCAACATACAAAATCAGCCCCTTACTCACTCAAAACCAGCCGGCCTCCAAGCTCCAAAGGAAGAACACCTTAGAGAAAGATAGAGAGAAAAGAGAAAGGAATAACCGGTGTGTGACACCCTTTCCGTATTTCTACATTTTTGTTGTAATATTTCTATTCGGACAGTTGAACTACCGCCACTTTTGTGTCTTGAATGATAATAAAGGTGGTTGTGTTTCAAGTGTTCTTTGTGAAAGAAGTTATATTTTAATTTCTGTTGTAATGAATACTACCCGCGCCTCTTGCTTTTCTATAGTAATGGAGTGTGAGTAGTCGTTTATACCCTTCAAACTAGGGTAAACATATGTATAATATTGCTTAAGTTCTGGAAATGCTGATGTTTTATTTATATGTTTATCTATATATATATATATATAAATTATATAACTAGACTGACAGTCTAACAACCACGGTGTTCCTATTGGTATGGCTTTGCTTCCACTGGAATACTGAGGATGTTTAACTGGCGGTTATGTAACCAGCTTTCCTAAGAAGTTGTTGGGTTATGCTATACTACCACCAGTTCGCTTAAGACGCGGCTGTGTTATGGTTTATTATATAAACAAGTAACAATCATAACATCAAGGGAATAACTCAAGTATTCCTCATGAATGGCTTGTCCTTCTGGTTTGCTTGGGTTAATCAATTGAAGTGGATATAACCAGCTTTCCTAAGAAGTTGTTGAGTTATTATTTATACCACCAGCTAGCCTAAGAAGCTGCTGTGTTATGATTTATATACATCAGACCTGCCGATTGACTTACCAGTAACATGGGAGTTAATTGTTGTGAGGTAGCCTTTCCAGTAACTTAAACAATACAAAGCATATGGATCCCTAAACTGAAGGGTATATTTTATATTCCTGTCATCACTCTCCTTTATTTACGAACTTTATTTAATTCATCTTTATCAAGCTAAGCTCACATCACAAGCTATCAAACGATATTCTGCTTCAAACAACACCTTTAATATTTTTATTTTATTTTAAGTTTTAAATTACTAAACAACTCTCTGTGGGATCGATACTTGGACTTCAAACCGAGAAAACTACAATTTGACCACTTATACTTGGGTGTAAAATAATAATATAATTCAGACACACTAAAAAATGCGAATCACAATGCAAGCAAGCTATTACTTGAATCAGAATAAGTGGACCACAAAATGTCCTTCACATCACGCTTGGTAACAAGACACATCTCTCGATACAACCATGATAGCGCTGCACTGCCTTAACTAAAAGTCCCAACAACATTAAGGTCCGCAAACAACAGTAAGAACATCAGGTTAACCCTGCTCGATGACTTATCCCTGAACAAAAACCCCCCCAATCAACAATAACATGTACACTAGGGTATAACAGGCGATGAACTGATTAGTCGCATCTTCTAGGATCGCATGCCCCAAATGCTCAACCAATGCACTAAGCCTCAATGTGGACTTATCTATGGCTCCATCTCCTAGTGTGAACTTGAGCAAATCAGTGCACATGACACTTCATTGATGAACATCACGAACGGTATCCACGCCACATTCAAGACTCCCATCAACTGGTAGGTGAGTAATACAATTATGTCCAGAAGTGTGATTGTGGCCTCACCAACTGGCAGATGAAATGTGTGTGTCTCAACGCGCCACCGCTCAACAAGTGCGGTGATAAGGTGCCAATATAGCTGGATATACCTAAGTTGATAGGCCCCATAAAATTCAGTTGTGCGTAGATGGTGAATAACTCGCGAGTCAGTGATGGTAACTTGAAGTAGTGTAATGGTGGGAAAATCAACGCCCTCCCAAATAGCATCCGTGCGATGCTCACGTTGTAATTAAAGTATGGATACATCCTCTGGACCGGGATATACTAATGCTTGCAGATCACAATCCATTTTCACAACCTACATTAGCAAACAATACAAACTTTAATTATGAAACAACTGGTAATAACAATATTTAATAGACAAATCATTAAACCTTTTGAAATAATTAACAATACATCTGGAGAATAAAGGTAAATTGCATGACGCTACAAATAAATTGGTTCTTCAACTACATCGTTAATACATAAATAACAGAACAAATTACTAAGTTTCAAAATAAATTATACATTTCATAAAGTGTTAACTCAAAGTTAAACATAAACATAGACACAACATATTTAGAGTGGATGGCCTATTGCAGAAGTTGATTGGTTCTTTGCTGAACATATTCGACGATCATGTCGTAGTTGCAAACAAATCCCACAGTGGTTAATTTTGTGCCCTTCTCTTGGGAAATCCATTTCATTATGTATACGCGATGTCTTTGGATGTCCTTTAAGTTTTCGGTGCAATGACTTATTAGAGCATAATGTAGGGTCATGGATATCATCTCAGTAGTCTTGATGGTGCAGAGGTTGAAGTTCAGGTGCCCAAGTTAACTAAAGTGCATGGATGTTGAACACTAGATCTATTAAATGCCAAGAACTAACATGAAAATGCGAACTAGCGGCCATTACATGAGAACAAAGCATTTTATAAATTACGAACTTTCCACAAGTGCATGCATGTGCATTCATGCACACAACATGTGTATTACCCTTCATTGTCACCACCTCGGCAAGTTCCCATTGCATGTTAAATGGTATAATAGCACACATTCCTGTTTTGATCTGGTTTGGTCGCATAAATTCGATTGCATCAGGCGAGAACTCCATACCCTTCTCTATGTAGTGTAGTGCATGCTCATGCCACTCACAAAAGTATTTGGCACGCTGATAGAATATGAATTTTCACACATGCAGTGATGAGAAGCATCGTTGCACCTTTTAGTGCACCATTAAACACCTCAAAAACATTGGTTGTAGTAGTTCCAAACCGACAACTACCTTCATGGGCAAATGTCCACTAGTGTGCTGGAATCTTGTTTTACCATGCCCATGCTTCGGGGATTAGCATTTTTCTCTTCTTCCATTATCAAATTAAACTTGTGAATTTGATGTGCTGTACTAGCTTTCCACACTTGGTATTTTAGGTACATGTCCCTGAAAGATATGTTGAAATTGCTTTGTACATGCCTAAGACATAAACGGTGATAAGCGTGTGGCTTATTTCACCCAGAATCAACTTGTTTAACCGTTGAGATTATACCTTTATGTCGATCTGATATTAAACATAGACATTCGCTATTTGGCACAACAGAATCCTATAGATGAAATAGAAACCAACCCCAACTGTCACAACTCTCCTCATCTACGAATATAAATGCAAGAGTAAATATTTGTTTTTGAGCAATCAGAAGCTTATGCTTGTACATGCCATTCACGAATGTGGCATCAATACTGATTACATACGGACAATGAACAAATACATCAATCGAAGCTTTGAAAGCCCAGAACACTTTGCCAAATATTACGAAGGCTTGTGTATTTCTTTGGCTATTTTTGGCTCTATTGTTGGCCCAGAACACAATTATTGCAACCCTGTTTTTGTAAAGGGCTTGCCCTCACACATATTTTTTCTATTACCAATACAGCTTTTATTTTTCTAAAAAAAAAAAGTAGTGATTAATCACTCACAAAAAGTTTCCTTGACCTCACTTATTTCTCTGCTCCTTACAATCAAATAGGCTAAACTACTCCAAGTAAGTTTTAAGTCTTTCATTACTTGATAAGTCCTTCTAACTAAGTTACCCAATGCACTCACCAAAAAAATTACCATGACTTCATTTATTTCTCAGCTCGTTGCAATCAAAGAGGCTAAACTATACTCTAAGTAAGTCTGTCACTATTTGATAGGTCTTTTTAGTCAAGCCACTCATGCAGACTAAAATGATTCAATCCAAATATCTAATCATTTCAGGTAATATAAAACAATTATATAGTACTATTTTTAAAAAGCATGTAAGATAAAAAAGATATGCCTGAATTCAAAAGTCCAATATTTAACAACCGGATCGGGGTTTACTTATTCTAAATTTAACTACAAATCGTGGCCAAATAAACATCGATAGATTTTCGCCATGTGTTTCAACGTAACCACAAGTAGCAACTTGTCTACTATTGATTTAGTTTTAGTGGGAGTAACTGACCAATTAATAGAATAATTCCATTAGATACAAATATTCCTCGTCAATAATTTGTGGATTGATGCAATGATAGATTTCACTACCGTTGCTATGATGTCTTGGTGAGACAATATTCATTACAACAGTGATATTATATGACAATACTAACGTGATATCACTAACCAATAATATCAAAATAAATAAGCAAACGAACCCCATTAAAATTAATAATCAACCCTCCATGCAATCAAATAACTACCTACTCTTTCTCCATGTAAATAAATCACTACACAAGTAGGGTTCACCCTGCCCACTTGGTATTTTATTATTAGCTGGTGATACCACGTCGGCATTGCTGACATGGCATCACCATTACATTCAATATTTACTCGATTTCGGGTACTATTTGAGTTTTTATAGGAGGCTACCATAGGATTAATGTTGGTTGGTGTTTCACAAAGCCATTATGGAGGTAGTGTCTTTAGAGAATGTGTTGGATATTCCAAGAATTAGTTGGATCCTCCAAAAGGAAAGGCCTCGACCTTCGGGTCGTGTCACTAGAATAGAAAGTTCTTGAGGTTCAATTGATATGAAAGTGAAGGTGTGTCGAAAGAACATCAACTTACAATATCGAAAATACGAAAAGAAAACATGATTAGGTTTTCAAGATACACCCTTTGTACGTAACGATATCGCTAGAGCCTACCAAAAGAGAAGCCTCAATAAATAGTTCTATTGTTCGGAGTAACATGTGACTGAGTATTGAACTATTCCAATACGATTATTTGTAATGAACTATGTCAAACTTAATTTGTCATCCATGCCTTTTCCAACTAGGAAATCAGGACAAGTTTGATCTCTCACACCAACGGGTCTTTGGTTTAATAGTACTCATTGCCTTATGAAGGCCTTTACTCACAGGGCCCTTACTTTGGATGCTTTATTTTTGCCTCTTGCAAATCTCACTCCCCGCCACTTCCTGCATATTAAAAATATGGTGATAGTTTTTCAAAAATGGGAAAAAATTTCTCCCAAGATGGTATTAGAGAGTTTTCAACGTGAAACAAAGATGAAAATGAATTTTGTTGTTCTTAATGTCATTTTTCCACATTGACTAATTCCTTCCCCATCACACTGTTGTTGTTGGGTTTACTTGAACATGCTTTCAGATTCTCTTTTCCTTCATCTTCTCTATGATCTACTTTTCTACAGATTATTAGTTCATACTAATGGCTGGAAAATATTCCTCACTCTCTTTCAAACCAGTGAGTCGAAATATTCCACCATGATTATCGAAAGAAAAATAAGAAGTCTTTCCTTCACACCATGAAGGGTGGGTGTTTTCATTCCGTGAAACACATACATCTAGACTTTAGAATTTTTGAATTTTCATCATGTCATAAAATAAGAAAATTAGTAAATGATTTCACAGTTGTATTATTTGAAAATTTTGACTAAAGAATAATGTGATCATTTCTTTTTGAATTTCTTTCCACTGACAATATGTACGAAAAAGAGGATCGCTAAGGAATAAGTTAACAAAAGGCATGGGTACATTCTATTACACGACATAATAGATCAAATAGATATGTTTTAACCTCTTTCCTCTAACAATCATGGTTGCAGAGTTCAACTAAGTAGAGATTTGGACCTCCCCCCAGCCGCGACCATGGAGATCCAGCTCTCTCTTCCTCCTTGACCCAGCAGCCTCGTCCTCTCCTTCTCCTTGTCCTTTTGTCTACACTCCTCTTTCTTCGCTCTTCTCATTGCTTCGATCACTGCAACCCCAAATCTCGCCAAACCCATCACCTTGATTGTACAACCCACTCCTTTCTCCTCTACATCTGCCATGTTCACAAAACCCAGCAACCCTTATTAACTCCATCATTTCAACCTGTATTAACCTCCCTTGGCCTAATTCCCCTGATTCCATCCTAAATACATAAACCCAGCTCCTATTTTGCTTTTACTCCAGCCCTAGATCATATGGATTCCCTCCAAAAGATAGGAGAAGCAGCAATTGATTATGGTAGCCATACCAACCATCTCAAGCATGTGGAAACAACAAATGCAACAACTCCCAATGGAGCAATTGCAGAAGCAGGGGTGAGTGAAAAGCTCTGTCCCCAAAATCCATCCGATTGTCAAAGTAAGGATCCCAATAACCCTGCAAAGAAGCTTGACTTGCCTAGGGATGCACAAAGAGGGGATAACCCAACGTCTAAAAAGGTGATAGCACAGCATAAGTCTGAGGAGCTAGTTAGCAACCAACAGAGTAGTGGAAAACCCACTGAATCTTGGAGCCAAGTCTTAAAGAAGCGACCGGAAGCAACCTTTTCTTCTTCTAGGCAGAATGAAACTCAAAACCAGGTAATAATGCTGAAATTCATTGAACTTAGCCGAAAGAACAATATAATTGTTGTACATCCTCTTGTTGATGTTGGTAAAAGGGGTAGCCTCGATTGGCAATTCACTCTAGTTGGCTATTTCATTGAAAGAAATTTACCTTTTTCAACTGTTAATTTTATTGCTCATAGGGTTTGGGACAAAATAGGATTACTTGAAGTATTAGCAAATGAGAATGGTTTCTATCTATTCAAATTCATGAATGAGGAAGCTGGAAATAAAGTTGCAGAAGATGGACCGTGGCTTTTCTCTGGCAGACCACTTATTCTTAAGACGTGGCAACCAGACTTTACATTTGCTAAGGAAAACCCCTCAACTATACCAGTTTGGGTGAAAATTCACAACATTCCATTGCAGTTTTGGACTGACGAAGGACTTAGTTAATTATGCAGAATCTGTTCCAGCAATGGAGTTATTTTTATAATTATAGTAGTCATTTTTTTGGTAGAATATGGGTGGGATGGAACCCCGACATTTTGAAAGTGAGGAAAATTTCAGAGAGTGATCAAGCTATTCACTGTAATGTACTACATTGAGCTTCCGAAAAAAAAAAGTTGACAAAAGGGGTCCTTCCCCTAATATCTTAGCTTAGGTTAGAGCTATTTGAGAATATCATAAGTTTTTTCAAGTACAAACACAATCAGAAGGACTACCTTTAAATAATAATCACTTTGGAATAAATATTGTTGTTCAAGGGGGAGCTGTCATGAAGTCAATTCCATGTGCCCTCTAATTGCAACTTTTCGTCTTTCGAATGAGAAAAACATACATGAGAATTCAATTTGAGTACAATCCAATTTATAAAACACATCAATTAAAGGTCTCAAAATATGATACGATTTGTTAGCACAATATAGACACGACACGAAATTAAAGGGTTTGAATTTTTTTTAAGCCTTACCACCCGTTTCGTAAACGAGTGGACCCGATACGAGGCGATTAATAAATGAATCAAGTATGAGTAAAATCAATTTATATATCAATTATACACGATTCATACACGACACGAATTCAATATGACATGATTCATTGTATACTAATTAATAAACGAATCGGATATGAGTGGAGTATTTTTTGACATAAACCCGCTAAAGTCTGACATGAATCCGCCTCACCCGACATGATTAGGATGCCAACCATCAACCCAAGTTCATCTCAAATCATACCTTTCCATCATTTTTTAGTATTGCTCAGGCTTAAATTTAATCTTGGAACTCGGGCTACAGAAGTTGAATTGAAACACAGGTTCAAGTCTAGGGTTATACAACTACGTTTGTAATATAGATTGAATTGAATTAGTGAATTCACATGGGTTTGGTTTATGCCTCTCATTTATCAATGCGCAAATCAAGTACTAAGTACTGGACATCTCGACCCAACTTAGCAACAAGTTTGAATGCTGGATGAGGTGCGCTGTGAATCTAAAAGTTGTAGTAGATTACGTCAGAAAAATTACGTTCATAAACTAGGTTTGAATAGCAACATTCTAAATTGATTAATGTTATTGTGAACTAAAAAATTGACCAAATTATTTGCTGATATAATGATATGATAAGTGATGGAGTTCAAATGAAGAAGTTTAAGAGTTACAATCACAATAACATTATTGGACCACATCACTGTCATATTATTAATTAGATCAGCAAATTATATCAATTTTTTAGATCTCAATAACATTACTCTTCAAAATTTAATCATTCAATCCTTGCAAGCCACTTAAAACATTGATTGCTTTGCGTAGCCAAACATTTACCAAATCAGTTAAAGTTGGAGTAGTCTACGGTGTCGAAAAAAAAAATCAATACCAAACATGCATTTATCATTTTTGTGCGTATTTTTATTATTGTTGCAGGTGTTTTTATCACTATTGTGGTACCGAAGAAAAATGGTAAAAATAATTACCACAATAGTGATAAAAATATCATAAAAGTGATAAATCACCCACAAAAATGATAATGTTTTTTGTACCTAAAAAAATAGTTACCACAATAGTGATAAAAATACTAACAAAAGGGCTAAATGACACAAAAATAGTAAATTTTTTGTTATAAAAATACTCACAAAAATAATAAATTTTAAAGATACAATACCAAAATTTTTTTATTCGGTGCCGTAGTCAAGTCCAGTAACGTTTTGCTTTATTCAAAAAGTGAGTTAAAAATACATCATCAGTGATTGAATCTGGAGTCTATACCCATGATGGTATCAATTAATATTTTTATTTCAATAGCTTTTTATGTAATCCTCACATCTTTAGTTGCTTTTTATAAATAGAGCTAGGTGAATGCAATATGTGATGAACCAAAACACCACAAGTAAAATAATAAAGCAACCAAATAGAAAAAATAAAGCACAAAGATTTACGTGGTTTGGCTTAACAAGTAAGTCTATATCCACGATCGAAAAACAGCAGCAAAAGTTCACTATTGAAAGGTTGGAGATTACAAAGTTCTCAAAATAAAGGCAACAAGAGAACTATAATTGCTCTATTACTATTATAAAATTAATTGTACCAAAAAATCTTCTTCTCAATAAAATTGGTATTCCTAAAGAAGACCCAAAAAAACCTGGAGCAAAATCCAAAGTTTCTTCTCGAAAAGGAGTGGTCGACGTCGTCCAAGGCTAAAAAAATGCCTACTGCCAATCTACAAGTAACTCTTTAATGTGAAGCATCCTTCACATATTCGAACTCTTAATTCATAAAGAAGTCTTCACATGTTGGCCAAATGCATATGTCATAACTGGGTAATATATGAATCTAGAATTTTTTAAGATGACACACTAGCTGCATCAATCATAGTTTCACCCTGAAGAACATAGAGGCTATTAATTTTTTTACCTTTCATTAGTGCAGACTTTCATAACTCCACTTTCAGCAGAAAATCTGCAACCAATGGAATCTAAAGTACCCAAGGAAATCAAATTATTCTTTAATTCTGGAATATGTCGTACATCTGTTAAAGTCCTCACAACCCCATCATGTGTCTTAATTCGGATAGTACATATTCTAATAGTTTTGCAAGCAATATTATTTTTCATCAAGACTGAACCACCATTGATTGACTCATAGGTGATAAATCATTCCCTATTAGGGCACATATGATGGGAACAATCCGAATCAAGAATCCATTCATCATTAAAACGTCCATCAGAGACAACAACTGTAAGGACATTATCTGAACTATTAGATGTATCTTCTGCAACACTAGCAACACTAGAGGAATCAGAATGATTTGATTTTTTCTGTCCCCCTTTATTTTTCAACTTAAAACATTCACGCTTATAATGACCAATTTTATGACAGTAAAAACATTCAACATTATCCTGTTTCTTCCTAGACTGTGATCGATATCCAAATTTTCATTTTCCTTTATCTAAATTTATTTCAATGGATCAACCTCTATTATTATTAGAGGAATTATCATGACGACTCTTCACAAACAAACCCTCGACCTGAGCATCACTACCTTTACCCTTCAATTTAGTACGCAACTCCTTAGAATTCAAAGAGAATTTCACATCAACTAAGGAGATTGAGTCTCTCCCATACAACATTGAATTAACAAAATTATCAAACGAATCAGGCAGCAAGCATAACACAATTAGGGCTTAATCTTTATCCTCAATTTTAATATCAATATTTTTCAAGTCAATAATAATTTTGTTATATTAATATCACATGTTGATCATTCAAAATTTTCCCAAGTGGTGTTATATTAGTATTTTAAAAACATAAGTCTTCCATGTGAAGAAGACAATCAAGAGTTTGTGTTCAATACAAACTCATATCAAAACTCCATCTAAGACTTGGAATACAAGTCATACATTCACACAATATAATTATGTTGCCACTAACTTAAGCAACATTGCACGTTAGGTTCATGAAACATATGCAGGAAAACAACAAACAACGTTGTTGTTTCCAGTCAAGTTAATGTCTGCTTTTTGACTCTTCCAACACCATCGGCCCAGCTGGTCTTTTTGAAAACACGCTTAGTTTTCTTCTCTTGAGTTGTGAAGACGTGATTCACGACTACGGAAAGAGCAATGATATGCTTATCAAATCATTCATTCAATTTCAAATTAATGTGGGTGGTGGGATCAGTGGGTCGTCCACTAACTTCCACTAAACTTTCAGTTCACAGTATTTTGACACATAATTTGAAATACAACATTTGATAAACAAATTTAGAAAGTATAGTTTTATCCCAATAGAAAATGAAACACTAATTCGTATACATATTGGTTTCTTGTATGTCAATAAATAGATGCACAACGTAATGTACAAAGTGGTACACTATAAGTATACCAGGAATTTTCAATATATTTATCTAATATGACTATTGAGAAGTTGAATTTTCTAACTTATAAAAGTACAACAATGATTAATATTGATCTATTTTTTATTTATTTTGATCCAATAGTTCAAAATTCATTCCAATTTTTTTTTGCCCAAAAATATTATTTTCTCTGCACGACCCTTAATGTCAGATAGTCCCATTGATGCACACATATATGTCTTTTCTCTCTCTTCTACCTATCTATTATTATTTTCTATTTGGACACTTTAATTTTAAAGTACGTAATTAAATAAATAAATTTCTATTTAAAATATAAATGTTACATGATTAATGATGAATTTTTTATATTACAGAGTATTTTTAGGCATGAAACTATTTCTGGTATCATTATTTGGTTAATTCATTCCAAGTTTTACCATTATTTGGTATCTCACTTTTACTAGGATCAAGTTTATGTAATGGATTAAAATTGGAATTCTTAACTAGTGCCTATAAATAAGTGATAACCTTTTACCGAATTAAGCAAATCCTCTATTTATTGTTCTTAATGTCACATCATTTGATCTTGTTTTTTGTCACATCATCATTTGATGAAATTGGCATCCAGGTATGTCGATCAATTGTCAAAGGATAATGTTATGCTTACCAAATTTTATTATCAAATCTCCATCTCAAATGATGTGGCACTATTTTTCACCATCAGATAAGTGGGTCCTATTAATATTTAATGATAGAGATTGTGCCACATTATTTGAGATGAAAATTTTGGTAAGTATAACATTTTCCATTATCAAAAGGGTGAAATGATGGCAGAAACATTTGATCAATTCAGTTTTTATTGCCTTGACCAGCTTTCCTCTTTCAAATAATAAAACGTTTGGATATGATGTCGTTTAATATAAACTGGTTTGACCAACACTATTTACACTCATCACTAGAATTAAGGTTAATGTTATAATCTTCATGTAGCTATGCAATGCTTATTAGAACCTGTAAGGCTTTAATACTTTGTAAACATTAAGCCTAAACTGAGGTGACTTTAGCCAAGATATCCATTCTTTTCTTTATGCAATGCTTACAATTTACCAGGGAAAAAAAACTTGAAGATTTGAACATCTTCCGGCATGGGAAAATAGTCTAATGAAAATAGTCCCAACGTGAATGACCTGCATTTGATCAAATTGAGAAGGAGATTAGTCGAGGTGCGCATAAATTGGCCCGAACACCTCTGTAAATTTGAGAGATCTTTTCACTTTAGATCTTCTTCTTAATTTCACTCAAACCTCGAGATTCGTTATCATTGTAATCCCGGCCGTGATTCTCACTTGAAATGGCTCCGTAACGTTGGGAAAATAATTCCACTACACGTGATCAGGTGGATTCTTCTTGTCATCAGTCCTAAAGATGTTACATCTGCAATAGTGAAAGTTACATGCAAAAGAAGAAAAAACGGAAATTCAAAGTTTTTGATTGTGTTCTCATTTCTCTTGGCATCCCTTTACTACAAATCTTTGAAGATTATTATTCATGACATGGGATTTGAGTACAAGGCTGTTGTTGAATTGGATTCTAAGACATTAGTAGATATGGTCAACCAAAAATTTGAATTTCAATGCAAACTGGGGTACATCACGATAATGAATATTTATCGACTAGTAATTGTTCGTACCTGAAAACACGAAGTAACAAAAAAATCAATATAGTGTGCCAAAAATTCACATTTGTACAACAATTTAAATGGGTAATCTAAAACATCCAAAATATCCGCACTTTCAAATAAAAAACAAAAAAGAACCAAATCATAATCTCACATATAAAGGGTTAAACAAAAAGAAAAAGAAAAAAAGAAGAGACTATGAAAGAGTTAAAGTAGACAACATGCCAAAAATACAAGTCATATATCTAACGTATTTGAATTGTTAGCATTACTCAAGCATCAAGCATTCGCTGAAATTTATATAAGTCATCGTTAGAATTCAAATCAATTTCTAATTCAATTCTAATGAAAACTATTACCCAAGTCTAGGATCGGGTCGGGCTCAGGGTCTGGGTCGAGGTCGGATCTAGGTTTGGGGTTGGTGTCGGGTCCGGGTCTAGGTCCGTGTCCGAGTCCGGTCCGGGGTCTAGTTCTGGGGCTGGGGCTGGGGCTGGGGCTGGGGCTAGGTCATTGTCAAGTTCGGGCCTAGTCTCTAAGTCGAGTCCAAGTCCAAGGTCGCTTCCAAATTCAAGTACAGATCCGGCTTTGAGGTTGGGTATGGGTTCTGGGTCAGGTCCGCAATCCGGGTGCGGGACGAGTCCGAGGTCAAGTGCAAGTCTAGGTTCAGGTCTAGGGTCGGGTGTTGGTCTGCGATCGAGTTTGGGTCCAGGTTGGGTATTAGGGTCTAGGTCTAAGGTGGGGTTCTGGGTTATGTCTGGGTCTAGAGTCGAGTCTGTGGTCGGGTCCGGGGTCGAGGGATGAGTTCGGGACTAGTGTATTTGTGTGTATTGTATGTGTGTGTGTGTGTGTGTATTAGTGTGTATGTATTTTGGTGTGTTATTAAATGTGTTTGTGTTTTTTTCTTTTGTGTGTTAGTATGTGTGTATTTTTTGTGTATTAGAGTGTGTGTGTGTGTGTGTGATTTTTATGTCTTGGGGTATTTGAAATCTTTGTACTTTATTATATATATTTTCAACCAGTGGATCAAAACATACATAATTGTGAGGCGATCTGTGCCGCGAAAAATAAAAGTCATTTTTATGTCTTGACAGATTTGAAATCCTTTGTACTTTATTACATAGATTATTGGTTGGGATGGATTATGAGATTATTAATGTATTTAGAGAATTAAATATGCATGGTGGCTTATTAATCTAGAAAGTCTTCCATTTCAAGCAAGGTTACTAATTTTCCAACATCTTCTCCAATTGGGAGAAAACATGACGATCAAGTGGTAGTAAGCATCATAAGGGATTTCTTTCATCCGGATTCTCTATTTATTTTCAAATATTTTGGTAGAATCTTCCTGCTCCTTCATAAATAGCTATCCATTATTAATCTTACAATTTATATTTTAGTAAAATTTATATTTTAACCATCTATTTCTATTTTAACCACAATAAATATTTGAACTAGTTATTCATATTTTACTTATAGTATAAAAGTGTGCATTGTTCGAATGAAGCACTTGGACCATACAAAGCTCGGGAACCCCATAGTTTGATATGCTCTCAGACCCAAGTGCATTATTGTACCTACTATTATTGGGACTTACTGATGTCAATAGAATCGACAGACATGACAAGGGATAAAGAATGGCAGTTACATTGCCTTTTTCATTTGGAACAAACACAGAGCCCCATGCACATTGGCAGAGACGGCATGACCCTCGCTCAAGCGGACCAATCGCGTGATATTCAGAGGGATGTCATGACTTAATGCTTAGCCTTGAGTTGGGCCAGCATTCCAATTTTTTCTTTGACCACCTGCAAGCTATCCTTAAGCCTAGTAAATGCACGGCTCAAAGCTAGTCTACGACGAGATGGGGGCTTTTTCTAATTAGGTTGCCACTAACATGACTACCCCGTTGTACACAAAGACCAATGGGAGGAATTCACTCCCAAAAGGCTGTCAGGCCTGTCGGCTTGGACATCATTACAACAAGTGAGTAAACAAAACACAATAGCTTTCGTATCTTATCTCTCAAACACCAACTAACTTAGGCATCAGAGGGGATCCATCATAGAATCCTCAAGCCTTCTTCCTAGCCTTTTCGATCTTGCAAAAATTCCAATGTGATCCATCCAGGTGTCGCTACCTTATTGATTGCTGGGAACCATCCCATGCAATTCGATAACATTTGTGGGAAATTACGAACACAGTTCTCCCATCATAGTAATCACCATGCCGAACACCCATTCACAGAACCATGCAGAAGACAGTCCCCCAGATCGAAATAGGAGGACCAATCACTTCCTCGTGTCTTTGGCCTCCAATTCCAGGGAACCATCGTAAGACAATTCACTTTAGATCTCCTAGTAGCTAGTGTACTCGGAAACACTAATTAAAGCTTAAAATGGTGAGGGGGAGGACCCCTTGCCTGAGAGCTCATAGGTGTGATCGATAAAAAGCTGGCAAATGATGACTTTGAACAGTGGACTGCGACATCCGGGGGTGTGAACCACCTCAGCAAAGGAGCAAACAACCTGAGCACAAATAAGCAATATTCCTAGGATCAAACATATAGAGACTTATCCTTGGGAGACCTTCATCACTGTCTAAGTTAGAAGGTGAAGGACTCTCATAGCTCCAAATGAGAACACCCGTTGGGGGATGGGAATCCGGGCTGGAGAGGGAAACGAGCTACATCCCTATCCAAAAATGACATCTGCCACCAACTCTCCCAATGCACTAAGAGGAAGGACTCCAGAGTAGGATCCATAGTCTTTGTCAAGGATAGAAGAGGCCAATAGCCAGGTAGACCAAGGGGCATAGATGAATGATGCCAAGAACCAAAGACTGGAAAGAGACATGTGCCCCTGTCTTGCTTTACGATGGTAGGCCCCCCACGAGATCAGGGCACGGAGACGAGCCACAGAGGATAATCCTGTGAAATCCTGTTTATTCGAAGCATACGAGAATTTGAGATGCCCAAGAAGTATGTATTTCCCCAACTTAAGGTCAATATAAACAACTTATGTCTCTCTACAATACCAATGAAAAGCTCTTATGCAGGGTCTTCCCGATGAACCTCAGGGACAATGCCATGAAGTGGTACGTGAGTCTTCTCTGCAAATCTATTCAGTCATAAAATCAGAAGATTCAAGCTGTTCATAGTTCAATTCATCACCAGAAGCAAGCAACCGAAAGACATCGAGACCCTTCTAACCTTGCAATAAAAGTAAGGGGAAACTTTGAGATAGTTGAAGGAATTAAACAAAGTGGACGAAGTGGAAGGCTGCATGGAGGTGATGACAACCGCCTCTTTTAAGCTTAGGCAATCTTGGGAAATTGATCTTTATTGGTCCTTAACCAAGAGAAACCTGACTTGCATGGGACACCTGATGACTGGTACTATCAAATACACCAAGGTCGAGGATGACACGATCGAGGCCTAAAGAAAAGTCTCCATTTCCAATAAAAGAAGTAAAAAGACCAAATTGGAAAGAAGAGGGGATCCTCCAAAAGCCCCATGGAGTTATCCTTCAAGAGGATCTACACAGTTTTCAAGGAACATATGTCAACAAGGAGCCCTTATTCAAATGGTCCCAAAGATGCAAGACGACCCGTCCACTAGGAACTCAACTCTTTTGTGTTCCTATCATGAGGACACTCAGCACCTCATGAAGGATTGTCGAGTCTATAAGGCCTTCCTAGAGAAGGAGGGTCACCTAAGCGAGTTCATAGATAATAAAAAATTCCGAGAGGGTGAGAAACATTCTCCCTACCTAGGAGGCCACTATTGTCATTGATGTAATCCACATCTTCCCATATGAACGATCGACTTGTAACTCCTTACAAGTCAAGCTATAGTGGGTTGCCCAAGCCAGGAATATTGATGACGACGGGACAGAGGAGCATATCCTGAAGAAAACCCACACAGATGCAAAATCCATTGTGTTTATAGATACCGACCTAGTAGGTGTTGGCCTTCCCACGAGGATGCCTTGATCATCACCCTAAGGGTAGTGAAGTTTGTTGTCAAGCTTGTTCAAGTAAATTTGGAAATATTTTTCTAAAATGATGTACAAAAACCTTTTCCAAAAGAGGGGTTCAAACCCAGTGACATGAAACGAATGAAACCCAATAGTGGGTTTCAATTGGTCGTACGCCTTTCCCCTTGACAAGATTACCCTACTAGTGATGGCCCAGATCATCACCTTTCCAGTAGAATTTGTTGTTATTGATTCAAAATCTGCATATAATGTCATCATAGGGAGGACCTAAATCCATGCCATAAAGATAGTTCTTTCTTCATAGCACCAAAAATTAAAGTTCTCTACCCTTGTGGAATCAATGGAGATATGTGGGGACCAGCACCATCCAAAAGCTTTTTCTATGATGTGGTGAAGACCAGGGTCACAGACAAAGCCAAATAGCTGAACTCTGAGGCCGTGCTAGCGAAATAGCTATCAATGTTCTATCGACTCGACATTGATGAGCCCTAGGTAGAGTTGGCCGATTGGATAATATAGGAGTTTTCAATTGTCTACCTTCACCCGGAGGTAAGGACAAATTCTTTTTGATCAAGTCTTCACTAACCCCAATCGAGCAAGAGAGATGCTCAATTTTCTCCAACATAATATTTATGTTTTTGTGTGGACCCATATGGGATGCAAGGACTAAACTCTAAAATAATTTTTCACGAGTTTCATATGGACTTGACCTTCAAGCCCGTCAAGTAGAAACCAAGAAGGTCGGCACCCTATCACACCCAAGCGGTGAATGAAGAGTTAGATTGGGTCTTGGAAGTCAACTCTATCCGAGAATTCTAATTCCTAAAATGGCTCTAAAACATGGTCTATACTAAAAAGAAAATTGAAAAGTGACAAGTTTGTGTGGATTTCACCGATCTCAACAAAGCCTACCCAAAGGACGATGATACAATGCCTAAGGTTAACGAGTAAGTGGATACAACCATGGGGCACTAGCGGATGACATTCATCGACACCCAGAAAGGATACCACCAAATCCCTTTCTATGTTCTTGACAAAGAGAAGACTTCCTTCATACCCAAGGCTTTTGTTATTGAAAAATAATGTCGTTCAGCCTGAAGAATGCTGGGGCTACAAATCAATGCTTGATGAACAAAATATTCAAGTAACAAATCAAGGTCACTACGAAGGTTTACATCGATGACTTGCATCAAGAGCCAATCCCGAGGGGGTCAGTTTAAGGGATCTTCAGGAGACTTTCCAGATACTTTAAAACTATGGGCTGAAACTAAGTACATCTAATTTCCCATTTCGCACCAACTCAGGGAAGTTCCTCGGCTACTTGGTGACCTTTTGGGTCATTGAAGCCAACCTCGACCAGATGTAAGCCATTTTAAGGATTCAAAGAACCCAATCTATCAAAGATATCCAAAAACTCACTAGGATGGTAGTCACCCTTATTCGCTTCATTTTCAGGTACTCGGATAAATGTAAGCCCTTCTTCAAGACTTAAAGAAAACCTAGAAAGACGTATGGGAAAATGAATATGGCCAAACTTCGCAAGGGATAAAAGGGTACTTGGAGTAGCCTTTCACACTCTTGGTGTCGGAGCCTGAGGAGGCACTCTTCCTTTACGTGGCATTGTCAAACTATGAAGTTAATTGGGCACTAGTCAGGGAACATGCCTTAGAGCATAAACCTATTTTTTATATAAGTAAATTCCTTTTGGATCCTACAACCAGCCATCTCCCATCAGAGGCGGTCACCCTAGCCCTATTGACTTCAACTAGGAAATTGGAACACTACTTCTATGCACACCCCATTGTCATGCTTACTAATCAGTCTTTGAAGGCTATGTTCCGAAAGATAGACCTATCAGGCATGATTGCCAAGTGGGTTGCAAAGATCGGGGAATTTGACATGCATTACAAGCCCAAAATATCCAAAAAAGGGCCAAGTTTTGACTGACTTCATTATAGAATTTACCCATCCAGAACCATACCTTGAAGAAAAGTAGTCCTCTAAAGCCTCATACGGTGCCTAGAGATTGTATGTAGATGGATCATGCCTTGAGGGGATCTACAATCGAGCAGGCAATAAGGCTCGGGTTTTGAGCCTCGAACAATTAAGCTAAGTACGAGGCCCTCATCTTGTGTCTCGACAAGGCAAGAATGGTCGAGGGATGATTGCTTACAGGCATTCTTTGAATTCTAACTGATGATGAATCAAATTAACAGGGACTTTGATGCTCAAGATCCCAAGATGAAAGCATATCACTAGAGAGCACATGCAATGATGGTAGATTTCAAGGAAATACTTATCACACAGGTCTCGTTGGACAAAAACAACCATGCCAACGCCCTGGCTTGTTTAGCCTCGGCGCTTCCCAAAATTCACCTCAAGGATAACCCCTAACTGATCATGAATCAAATTAGTGAACCCATTCTAACCGAGTCCCTCGAAGTTTTAGCTGATAAAACCCCTTTGGGTTAGATGGACCCTTTAATCAAGTATCTCAACATGGGGAGAACTGCCTGACTGTAGCAAGTAGGCTTATAAGGTCAGGCTTAAAAATCCTAGATTTTGGGTCTCGCCAAACTAGAAATGGCTTGACTATAGCAAGTCTCCTTTACTTTTTGAAATCTATGAAGGGATATACGGAAGCCACATGGGCAGTTAGTCACTAGCCCGTTGAGCTATCTTGTAGGGGTACTGGTGGTCTTATACACAGAAAAATGCCCAACAATATGTTTAGAAATATGTTAAGTGGCAAAAAATTTCCGCCATCATTAGACAGTCAATAAAGGACCTCAACCCCCTTACAATTCTGTGTTTTTTTTGCTCAATGGGGGCTAGACATCGTCGGGCCCTTTCCTAAGGTCTCGATTAACAAAAGATTCTTGTTATTAACAATAGACTACTTCACATAGTGGGTAGAAGATGAGTCCTTGTCTCACGTTTGAGATACAAACACTAAAAGGTTCGAATTGAAGAACATTATCACCTGATTTGAAATACCCTAATGCCAAGTGTGCGATAATGATCCCCAATTTAATAGTGGTCCTTCAAACAATTTTACGAAGGCTTCTACTTCAGAAACTACTACTTGACCCCATCTTACTCCAAATGGTAGGGCCAAGCCACGGTCTTATCTCCAATAAGACCATTCTTAATGAGATGAAGAAAAGGCTGAGAAAGAAAAAGGGAGGTGGACCTAAGAATTGCTCAATGTATTATGGGCATACTAAATGACGCTCCGAAGCTCAATAGGGGAGACAACTTATGCATTGGATTGTAGGATGGATGCAACAATACCTCTCGGGTTAGCTTCTAGACAATCAGAAGTCAAGCTTTCGAGATAGGCATGAATGACCAACAAGTGGCACGAGACCATGACCTAACCGAAGAAAGGAGCTCGCTCGCTGCAATTTAACTCACTAAGTACTAGGTAGAATTGACAAGGCAGTACAAGAAGAAGGTTTGAGCTCAAGAATTCCAAGTGGGAGACCTAGTACTTTGAGCAGTTGTCAGGAATACTTGAGAACCAACTGATGTAAAGCTTAGTCTCAACTGAGAAGTGCCTTACGAAGTGTTGTCAGTGGGAGGTTCGGGTTCCAACAAATTAGAAGACCTAGAGGGCAACCTCGTCCCCTGATCATGGAATGTGGAGAACTTGTAAAAATTCTTTTATTAAAACGATGTACAAACTTTTGATGTAGAATAATGATCAATTTTTTTTGGCAATACTGATTTAACATGAGCCTCGAGCTTAGTCGTTTGGTCCATGCTCCAGGTGGAAGACATATGCA
This sequence comes from Ilex aquifolium, assembly GCA_951799425.1. Taxonomy (NCBI): domain Eukaryota; kingdom Viridiplantae; phylum Streptophyta; class Magnoliopsida; order Aquifoliales; family Aquifoliaceae; genus Ilex; species Ilex aquifolium. The sequence continues at coordinate 14,576,999 of OX637397.1, read as the reverse complement.
CCCAAACCAGGGCCATGGCCCCAGGCAGGATAATCTTGAATCTTGTTAGAGCATTGTGCCCAAATACGCGAAGGGATACTCCTCCTATGAGGAGGGTAACATCCCACATGTTGGGGGTCGCCTTTTGGGGCCCCTCGGTCCCAAGTGAAATTGATGGCAATTCTTAAAAAATAAACATTGCATCAAAACAAAATGGGCTTTGTGTCCACTCAAGCAAAAGCAATAGAAAAGTAAAAATAAAGTTAAAATGGCTTGAAAGCCTTGCATCGACTGAAGAGAAGAGAACATAATAAAAAATTCTCATTCGGCTTTAGCTCGCAACTTATGGTTTGTTCATCAGCCGCTAAACGATATTTTGCCCTAAAATTGGTGACTAATTGGGCTTTATCTACTTGATATAATGGTGGTGCAAGAAGAAAAATCAAGCAACTTGATATAGTTGACTGCTAGCCTCTGTATTTTTCAGGCCGATCAACATTATTTGGGCTTTATCTAAAAAATAAAACTGTGGGGCAAGAAGAAAAATCAAGCAACTTGATATAGTTGACTATCAACCTTTGTATTCTTCGTCGAGGGATGCTCAAGCTCTCAAACCACTTTGAAGGTTGCAAAAATGAAAATGAAGCTAATGTCTATAGACCCTATGGTACTTATACCCCTTGTCATCGTTACTCCGGTTACTGATGGAAATGGCGCATTTAATAAGAATCCAAAAATGGGCAGCAAATCTTGCAATAATGGTTCCCAATGATCGACGTTCAAAGGAATCCTTCAATCCCTTCCTGCCAGTGGATCATGATGTAAGAAAACCAAAGGCTAGGGGCAATTGGTAGGACATAATTCGACAGACCTATCTGTAAAGGACATGTGGACCAAAGACATAGCCCACCTTTTACTTGTTTTCCCTTGAAATGGCTATAGCCCGAGTAAAGCACTTGGACCATACCAAGCTCAAGAACACCCAGGGTTCGGTATGCTCCTAAGCCTGATTGCATTAATGTCCTTACCATTACAAGCATTTACTAACATTAGTCAAATTGACTGACATGACAAGGGATAGAGAATGTCGACTGCATCGTCATCTTCACGTGGGTACCAACACAAAGCCCGATGCATATTGACAAAGAGGCATAACTCTTGCACACGTGGACTAATCGGGTGATACTTCAAGGGATGTCATTATTGAATGCTTGTCCCTGAACCGGGTAATCATTCCACCTTTGACCCCAACCACTTGCAAGTTATCCCTAAGCCTAGTAAATGCATGGCTTGAAGCCACTCTACGACGAGATGGAGAGTTTTTTTTGATTAAGCAGCCTCTGACACGACTATCCCTCTGTACACATGGACCAACGTGAGGAATTCCCTCCCAAAAATATGTTAGACCTTTCAGATTGGACATCATTGCAAGTAATTCACATCAGCACCCCCTCAAGGTATAAATATCCCAAGATTTGGGCCTCAAGTACGCAAGTGTGAGTAAGCACAATACAGTAGTTGTTAGATCCTCTCTTTCAAACACCAACTGACTTAAGAGTTAGAGGGGATACGCCGGAGAATCCTCCAACCCCTTTCTAACCTTTTCGATGTCCCAAGAATTCTAGGGTGATCCATTTAGCTATCGTTGCCTCACTTATTGTTGGAAATCATCCCTTGCACATTGCATGGATACATAGTATTATAATATGTCAGTAATTCTATTTAGATTTAACATCTTAACATAATTTGTTAATCTAATTCATTATTGTGGTTGATTTGGCAGATAAATTTTTCTAACATTCAAACCCACAACTACTTTGGATGGAATAATTGACCGTATCTAAAAATAAATTAGGTTGAAGTAACATTAAGTTCTAGAAGTAAAAGCAGCAATATTCGCGTCCTAAAACATTTGTATTGTTCACCATGTAAGAAATAATGTGGCCCACATGATTTGACACATGTGATTTTACTGATTATTATCAGATAATTAATTTGGGTTAGATAATGATAAGGTTACTAATCTTAATCTAACCGGAATAACTAATGGTTTCTAATTGATCAATGAGAAGAAGTGGTTTCTTGATGTCCTACTTTGATTGGAAGTGAGGTTTATGTTGAACTAGGGAATCGGTCTCTCTACCTATAAATATACACATATCTCATCGAGTTGTGTATCGTAAGAATAAAGGTCGGAAGAGAGAAATTGATTTTTGGGCTACACCAAATGATGGTTCAATTTTTGATCAAGTAATTCAAGATTTGCAATAATGGTTCTATGTATGTTGATTATGATGTTATTAATTCTACATTATGAATATTATGAGTATGTGAAAATCATAATTGTTTTAGATCTTGAAATTAGGATTTGATTGATTTATTTTGATCAAACAATGTTTACACGCCATGCAGAGTTTCACGTTTGTGATATGATTCACGTGGTAAGATTATTTGAATCCCAATTTGAATTATAATGTGTTTATTCACCTTCTAACCCTGGTTTTACTTATTCTGTGCTTATAACCTTCGTGTTTTTTTCTTGCTCAATTCCATTTCCTTTTTCAAAAATATACTGACCTTTTTATCCTCTTTCTTGTTTCTGTGTTGTTGTATCACCGTTTCACAGTTCCAAAAGTTAATACCTCATCAACAAATCCCAAAATCCCCATCTCAGATCTGCCATGACACGTGCAAATACCAGGTTTCAGAGTCTCTATTACATTTATAGCCCAAAAAGAATATTGGGTTGTAATTTAATTTTGGGAAAAAATCATAATCGATCCTTGAATTTTACCTTTGATTTTAATTTAGTCCCTGAACTTTTAATTGTTCGAATTTAATCCCTTAACTATTAGTTTTATCTCAATTAAGTCATTCTGTCTATTTTTACCATCATATATATTGTCCATTTTATTCCGTGTTTGAATAGAAACTTATTACTTATTATTAGTTATTAGACGAGATTAGATCAACGCTAAAATGGATTAAATTGGGTTAGTCTAAAGTTGATCTAATGGTGAAAAATAATGGAACGGCTTAATTAAGACGAAATTGATTGTTGAGAGACTAAATTAAGATAATTGAAAATTTAGAGACCAAATTAAAACCAAAGTCAAAGTTCAGGGATCAATTATGATTTTTACCCTTTAATTTTTACCTCCCCTTACTCAATATTTTGGCTTTTTGAGTAGGGAATTGTTACTTATTTTTTGAATTCAACAATATAATCCAAAAATATCAGATTTACACATTTAAATCTCAAATGTAAACCAAACCATACCCATGCGTTAGCTCGGAAGTTTTTTTTGTAATGCCTGACCTCTTATTCGAACATACTTGAATATTAATTGCCCATGCAACTTGAATGGAATCAATTTTCCTGGCTTTTTTTTTTCTTTCTAAATCTGTCAATTGAAGATGAAAAAATATTTTGATGTCTCACACGATGAGGACATTGAAATCCCCCTTATCTCAATATGAAGAATAGAATAAGATTAATAATATTTAGATTTAATTTGGAAATTTAATTTGATAACGTAATATAGTTCTATCATTGAACTCATAGTGAGTTCAAGAAAAATGGGCTCTAATGAAAACTAATTATATTAGAGAGCATCTCACTCCGATTTATTTTCACACTTTTATTCATTTAAAATTTAAATTTTACTCGTATTAGTATGATATTTTGCAGAAAATTTTGTATGTCTTTAACACATCACTTGGTAGTGTCAGGTGATGTGTACAACCAATAAAAAATTGTCATCGGCTGTTTTTTTTACACAAAAATTATGATAAAATGATGAATGATAATTTTTTTTTTCAAAATGTATAACTTTTGATTAACTATATACATTACCTTAACACTGCCAATTGACATGTCAAACACCACTTTTGTCCATCACTTCTTTTACGCCACCAGAGGTGGTATAATTAAATTTATTGGATTTTTAATAAATTTTGTAAGACCTATTAAATTTTATATGAAGGTGATGCAAAAAATTGCCTGTATTTTCCCGCTTGTTTTCAACATTGCCCCAACAGAATTACTGCAGAATTATGGACTTAAAACCAACCGACCACTTAAAATCCAACCCATGGAATTTTCAGAATCACAGTCAAATCCTTGCCAAACGTGCCTTTTTTTCATTATTCTTTTCTCTCCTAGTCATCCCCACAATACTCCATGACAGAGAAACTGTCCCTCCTCCATTCCCCCATATATGCAAGTACCCACTACCTCTACTCATTCACCATGCTCCCTCTCTCTCTCTCTCTCTCTCTCTCTCTCTCTCTCTCTCTCTCTCTCTTTCTCTCTCTCTCCATGGTTTCCACCGCATTAAACATGCAAAACCCAAACATAAACCTTGTCTCGTTGTCAGCTGATTCTATGCCCCGGAAGAGTTCTTTTGGGCAAGTACCATTGATGAAAATGAGGGAGATTTCCTTAGTCAAACACCCGGTTCTTGCTTCTATGAATGCACCTTCGATTCCTACTAAAGTTGCTGAATCTAGCTCCACTTTGGCACATTGTTGGAGGGAGATTCAAGGCTTAAACAACTGGGAAAATCTCATGGAACCTTTAGATCCTCTTCTCCAGCAAGAAATCATCCGGTACGGCGAGTTCATTGCCGCCTGTTACAAGGCTTTCGATCTCAATCCAACCTCAAAACGCTTCCTAAATTGCAAATATGGGAAGAAGAAGATTTTAAAAGAAGTTGGCTTGACAGATTCAGATTATGAAGTCACAAAGTATATTTATGCCACTCCTGATATTAACATTCCGATCCAAAACAGCGCAATGTGTGGCCGTTGGATTGGATATGTTGCTGTATCATCGAGTAATGAGGTAAGGAGGATTGGGAGGAGAGATATAGTGATAACATTCAGAGGAACAGTTACAAACCCTGAATGGATTGCAAACCTAATGAGCTCATTGACTCCGGCACGACTCGACCCACATAACCCTCGGCCCCATGTTAAGGTAATGTTTAAAAAATATAAATTCATGAGATAACAGACACGTAAATTATCAGATTTAAGAGATTTATTCATGAGATAACGGCATTTGACTTGTGAACAAGCAGGTAGAAACTGGGTTTCTGAGCTTGTACGCTTCTGATGAGAGTGGCAGCAAATTTGGTCTCGGAAGCTGCCGGGAACAGCTTCTTTCCGAAGTGTCTCGGCTATTAAACAAGTACAAAGGCGAGGAAATGAGCATAACTTTGGCAGGGCATAGCATGGGGAGCTCGTTGGCACTCCTACTAGCTTATGATATTGCAGAGCTTGGATTGAACAGACACGATTTCGACCGTGAAATACCGATCACTGTTTTCTCTTTTGCAGGGCCAAGAGTTGGGAATTCAAGCTTCAAGGAAAGATGTGAGGAATTGGGTGTAAAAGTTCTTAGAATAGTGAATGTTAATGACCCCATAACAAAGCTTCCTGGAGTTTTTTTGAATGAAAATTTTAAGGGTTTTGGAGAGGGATTTGAGTTTCCTTGGAGCTGTTCTTGTTATGCTCATGTGGGCGTTGAACTAGCTTTTGATTTCTTCCAGATGCAAAACCCTTCTTGTGTTCATGATTTGGAAGCCTATATTAGCTTTCTTAGATGTCCCAAGGCGTTGGAGATTGAAAGGGAGGGCATAGATTTTCTCAACAGAGCAAAGGATTTCATCTTGAGCGCCCAAAACTTCGACACAATTCCATGGAGAAATGCTGCTATCAACATGGTGAGCTGCAAGACACTGAACAAGAAAAACCAATGGAGCTGCTTGTTTCTTGTTCTGTTCATGCTTGTTTCTTGCAGCTGGTCTGCCCTGAATTGGCACTACAATTGAACCATGAATAGGGTCCTTGATTCTTGGGTTTTTATTTGGTTTTTTTTAGGATTGAAGCTGACTGGTCTTCCTTTTTTTAGTTGGATTAGATGATCTATCATCCTCTTTTTTTTATAAATATTCGTTACACAAACGGTATACGTGTATTTATCTTCGAATTTATGAAATCACTTGCTTACCAAAAAAAAAATAAAAAATGGTGAACTTGGGTCATACTCAGAAGATATGATTGTTGATAGTATCATAGTTATACATCGGAATAACATACTTATCGGATACCGATAGTCATCAGATACTCATGAAAACATATCGAATGTGATGATGCACAAAATTGGTTTGCACACCGCCTGTCAAGTAAACAATAATAAATGCAGTAATAAAGTAGAGAGAGATAGAAACACAAAAATTTATAGTGGTTCGGTCAACGTGACCTACGTCCACTTTGAATTGCTATGGTTGCTGGATATTTTATTACTTCAAGTGTGTAGGGAGAGCAGGGAATTACAAGTTGAGTGACATAGGAGAGTTGTGCTCGACTGAGTGTGAAGTCCCCCAAGTGTTGGCGGGGCTTACAATTCATAGTTGCCTCATAACAGATTGTGGCGAGTTATTAGTAACTAAGTGGCTTATCTGGTGGAGCCGGCGACCTCTTCTCAACAGATGAGGTGGTTACGGTGCTTTCCATAGGATTCAGTTAAAGGATGACGTAGAGGTTGACTCTTTCCAAGGCAGCGTGGATGAAGCTCTTGGATGACCCTTCATGTTCCCTTGCTGATGTAGCTCCTCGAACCTGATGAGCTTGACCGGGCGTGGACCACTTTGGGCTGGACTTGCTGGATCTCTTGGAGTGGGGCTATTAATTCAGACTGGACTTATAACATGAGTTGGGCCCTTGGGCTTGACCCATCATTTTCCCTCCAATACCTTGTGTCCAATAAAACTTGGAGAGGAAGACATTCGGTTGAGTTTGAATTTCGGCTGAAAAAACTTCGGGAGGCCAAAACAAATGCTTCTAGGCCTGTTTTGGGATTTTAATAGCATCCATGACAACCATAGGCAGTTAGTCTTGTAGGGCTCGCCGAGAGCTTCAATTTGATATATTATAGGCCCTGTGTAGAGGTGGGCGAGCTGGTCGTGCACGCAGGAGAGGAGATTGCGTTGGATGCGCGCGCATGAGGGGCTGCTGCGCTAGCTGGGCGCACAGGAGGGGCCACTACGCATGCAAGAGGGGCTACTACACTGGCTGGGCGCGCTGGAGGGGACGCCTATGGCACTGGGCGCTGCTGGACGGGCGCCCATGGTGCTGGGCGCTGTTGGACGGGTGCTTATAGCGCAGGGCGCTGCTGGATGGACGCAAAAAAATGAGACCCGATTGTTGACATTCAATCTAATATAGTCTCGCAGGTTGCAGAAGACCTGAGTTTCAAAAGTGTGCCTGGAGATGGTAAAAACAATGTTATTTCAACATCAAAATATCTAACATGATTACCTGGAGAAAGAGGCAGACTGCTTGCATTATAGAAAAGACAAAGTCTGAGGATTACTCATGAGAGAGGTACACCTTTTAAGACCGAACTTTTGACGATCCGTGAGAGAGTCACTAAACTAGAGGTAAGCTGCCTGCTTTGAGAGCAGAGCAAATGCCAAGCTTTTGTTGACCCGCGAGAGATCCGCTTACCCGGAGATATAGGTTGCGTGCTTGAGAGCAGAGCAGAGATAGGTCAAGCTTTTGGCGATCCGCGAGATAATTCACCTCACCTGGACCTGTTGATTCCTCATCATTCAATATTTTTGAGCTTTTGCCAATAGTTCTGGCATGCTCTTTGGTGGTCGCTTCATTACTGAAAAGAGGAAACTCGATAAGCGGAGGCCTCCCAGAAAGGCGGTCATGGTGACTTTGTCATTGGGCTCCTTAATTTGGAGGACCTCCTCGTTAAAACGAGTGAGGTAACTCCTCAGACTCTCGTCTCAATCTTGTTTTATGCTGAGCAGATGGGTGGCAGGCTTCTGCTGGCAACGTCCACCAATGAACTGTGTTATAAAGGATCTGCTCAGTTCGGCGAACGAGCCTATGGAGGCCGGGATGAGTTTGGCAAACCATTGTCACGCTGATCCCTTCAAGGTAGTTGGGAATGCTCTACACATAATTTTGTCGGGGACGTTGTGCAGCTGCATTAAGGTCTTGTAGGTTTCGAGATAATCTAGTGGATCCTTTGTACCGTCAAAAGGTTTCGACGGATGGCATTTTGAACTTCTGAGGAAATGGGTAGTTCACCACGTCGGGTACAAAAGGTGTGTCGGTTCGCCTTACGAGGTAGTCTACTGTCTTGAGTCCTTATGCCTTCATGGCGTTGAAGACGTCGTCTAGCTGATTCTGCACTTCTTTGATTTTTTCGTCCCAGTGGTTGAGAGCTCAATTGAAATTATCGTGGAAATGTCTCACATACTCCACGCTTTGGTTTTCATCCTCATCCTCTTGAAAAATGTTGGTCTCCACTATGAGAAGAGGGAGCTGGAGGAGGAGGTGGAGGTCCCTTATGGTGGGCTCCCCTGTGTGGGGAGCTCCTTGACGCCCAGGGTGTGGAGCTCCTCTAGCTTGAGGTCTTACGGGTTGTGCTCCTCCTTATTGTCCAGTAAGCATCAGTTACAGGATTTGTTGATTGTGGGCTACGAGCTGTTGCATTGTCTCTAGCATCTGCTGTGCATTTAGAATAGGATTGGTTGGTGGAGGAGCAACCTCCTTCTCTCGTGGTGGATTATCTTCAGGCTGATTCATGGATCTGGTGGTGACCGCCATAAGTGCAGCAAGAGATGTACTTAGGTGAGAATTTTGTCGTTCCCATAGACAACGTCAAACTGATGATGCACAAATTGGTTTGCACACCACATGTCAAGTAAATAGTAATAAATGCAGTAAGAAAGTAGAGAGAGATAGAAACACAGAGATTTATAGTAGTTCGGTGAACGTGATCTACGTCCACTTTGAATGAATATGGTCGCCGGGTATTTTATTACTGCAGGTGTGTAGGGAGAGCAGAGAATTACAAGTTGAGAGACATAGGAGAGTTGTGCTCGACTGAGTGTGATGCCCCCCAAGTGTTGGCAGGGCTTACAATTTATAGTCGCCTCATAACATATTGGGGCGAGTTATTAGTAACTAAGTGGCTAATCTGGAGGAGCTGACGACCTCTTCTCAACAGATGAGGTGATTACGGTGCTCTTCATTGGATTCGGTCAAAGGATGACGTGGGGGTTGACTCTTTCTAAGGCGGCGTGGATGAGGCTCTTGGATGACCCTGCATGCTCCCTTGCTGATGTAGCTCCTCGAACCTGATGAGCTTGACCGGGTGTGGACCACTTTGGGCTAGACTTGCTAGATCTCTTGGAGTGGAGCTATTAATTCAGACTAGGCTTATAACATGAGTTGAGTCATTGGGCTTGGCCCATCAGAATGCATTTTATATATAATTAGTAAAATATTTATCATTGATTGATACTTGTCGGATAGATTTTGGATACACATATTTCTATGGTGAATACATTTTCCTTACACTTGGTGAGGTGGGTTGTGTAGAAACTATTAATCATACAAATGTGGATTCTTTGTTCTAAAATGTTCATTTGGACCTACATCACATATTCACAAGCCTAGTACCCTACTTTTTACGTGTTCTATCTCTTAATATCTCATATTCCTAGCATTATAATAGCATTTTAGTACCCTATTTTTTAAGATTTTTTGTATCATCGTATCTGTATCGTATCGTACTCATTATTATATATGTATCTGTGTCCGTAATTCTTAAGTTATAGACACCATTATGTAATTTGATGAACTTGTATTAATTATTATTATTTCACAACTTCATCCATTCTAACACTAAAGTCTATACATATATGAATACTATAACCTCAAAAGAAATCCTCATGAGGTATTTATGCAATTTTATTATACGTACGTAAAAGAACCAATCAGTTTTCTTTACTAATGCATGCAAGGTAGAATTTCACATATTGATTCAACATATTTTCCAACGAATTTAACGCTTGCAAAATATGGATCAAATTATCGGCTGAATTGTATACGACTTAGAATTAGGTCAAATTACCGCTTGAATTGCAAAATATTGAAGCCACATCATTAGATTTTCATATTAGATCTTTAAATTTGGTCTCAATAGCATTTCTTTTTTAGTTTATGGTAATAAAGAGGATTTCAATCCGTCATGTGGATGGTACTCGACTAGAAGGTTCCAAATATTTTGAAAAATTACCTACTAACATTGATTATTTATAAAACATGTAGGTTTTATCTCGTAAATTAGTTTTCCATATACTAGGCTGACAGAATGTTCATCTCCTTCACTTAAATATCATGTGTGTATACCTGTCACGCCATATTTTCATAAACAAACGTGATTTAACTAATAACATTTAAAATCATGCGATCATACCAAATAATTCAATTTAATGAGTCAAAATAATAATATTCACCATTATCTAACTAAAAATCTCAAAGTATCCCAAAACAATAATTCTACTATGCAAAAGGATGCAACACAAAAACCTTAACATTATTCAAAAAGAAGCTTATTTCAATCACGACAAATCATAAATTATTCTCAATCAAAAGAAATACTAACTTTAAGTCCTCCATCACAAAGCCTCAAAGTCCAAATCTACATCATGATTCTCTTCAAAATTCAAATCCACAAGCTCATCTATATCTATGTCGTTATCAACTTCAATGCCCAAATCTGAAAATATTAAGGAAGGGGTGAGAACATTTAACTCAGTAGACAAACTTTTTCAATGTCTAAATAGGGTTTAGAAATATATAAAAATAGGTAAGTCTCAATTTCCAAAATACATTTAAAGTTTTTGAAGTAAAACATGTAGCATTAGTAACAATCTAAAATTTCGATACACGTACATAAATTTTATCACATAATGAATCATTCAGAGATACCAGTTTGTAACAGGAATATCTCATGTATGCAGGTTGACTAGTAGTAATTCGTACACCAAAATATTTCTCGTCTACCCCTCCACAAACACAAAACATCCAATCAATCCTTGTAGTGCCACATCATTTTTAGGAAACACGTATATTGATGTCTAAATATTTAACGAAATCTTACTAGGAGTACTATACTAATTCTGTGTCTTGATCAACGTGAACGAATAGTAGTTTGAAAGTTCACAAGGAACCAACACTTCGCTACGAGTAATAGAAAATCTTCAAACCCCTCGAGATTAAAAACACATATAAACACTCTGTGATATATGTTTAAGTGCATTCAAGTTCATCAAGCTCAGCAATACAAGAAATTTAAATTATGTTTTTAAAATAGATCATTTATATTGCAAACAGCGCTTTCCACGATTCTAAAGCAAGGGGAATTCCAATAAAATGTGCAAGAGATCGCAAAGAAACAGTATCAAATAGACATTATTCAAAATCTAGGGTTTATGAACCAAAAAATACACATCAAATGCAAAATCATGTATTTTTCCAACAAAAAAAAATCATGCAAAATCATGTATTCAAAATCTAGGATTTGCAAGAAAACCAAAATAATTATAGATGTATAGTATGTATACGGATATAAATCAAAGATTACATATAAATAAAGCCCTAGCCTCAATGTTTAGACAAGAGAAAGCAACCCTACCTTGATTTCATAGAAATTGGTCCTAGAGTACTTTAAGTTGTTTCCTATGCGTTGATCCCATCAAAATTTTACCCGATCTCTTCTTCTCTTCAAGACTTTAATAGGCTCGTTAGAGCTGAAATTCGCATAAAAAAAACCCTAAAATGGATCCCCGAGTATTTATATAGTCCCAAGAATAGGTCAAATGGCAAAAAACTGAGAAACTCGATTTTGGGAGGCATATTCGAATGTAGCTTCACTTATCCAGACAGAGTAAATCTTCTATCCGGATAAAAATGCACACATTCGGAATTAGATTTTTGCGTCCAACCGAACCCAAATCTATGCCAGAAGTTTCAGAGGTGCATCAAGATTCCCTCTTTTTCTATCCGAACGCGGGCTAACTTTTTGCCCAATTTTGATCTAGTTAAAGATCGATTCATGAAATTTTCATGAAATACAATTTTATAGAGCTTGAAGTACTGAAATAGTGTCAAATTCTTTCTTTCCCAACTCCTAATAGTGATTATTACAAAAATTTCAAGTCTCCCAAATGTCATAATTACTCTTACAACATCAATTTTGCAATGCACTTCATACCAATAATTTAACATTTCAATATCATACTTAATAAACTACTAAAAATTAGAATAAACACACAGGATCTTACAATATCTAATGTTCAATAGACTCCAGTAGTCTGGTGTTGGCCCTTTTTTTTTTTTAATCTTCAGTTCCATTCTTTTTTTTGTCTCTTTTATGATAATTTTGTTTCACACACTTGAGGGTCTCAGAATTTGTTCCACAACTTTTAAAATACCCTCTAAATGAGTCTTATATGTATTTTCACTCAGTGTTAATTGGTTTACTTTGGTTTTTGAGCTAGGTTACAGGAGGCTTTAAACAAGATTCGCTATTTTGTGACTATTAATTTTCCCTTTGCCCAATCTGTAAATATATTTCGTTTCCCTCTATATGCAATAGACAGCAACAGATAGGCAAAGCTTGAGGATACCCTTCCTAAAGCATTTCCCTTTCCAGTTGGAGCTCATCCATTCCACCATGTCATTCCAAGGAGCATAAACCATTGTTGGTTACACAAAATCAACAATTGCTGCCAAATGGCTATAAAGAAGGGACATGCAAAAAAAAGGTGGATGTAAGACTCAGAAGACTGCCCATAGAAAATGCATTCAAGGTTCACAAGAGGGGAAAAATGGAAAATTTTGTCCTTTGTACTGAGCCTATTTCTAATTGTAAGCCACAAGACAACACTCATTCTTGGAGTATTCATATGGTGCCACACTAGTTTATGCCATTGAACAACGGGGGAATTGACCCCTGATTATTTCTCAAGCTAAACTAGTAGAGAACTTACCATTAACAGAGGGAAACCATTTGACATAGTCTTCACTTGAGGAATTAGGGGGGTAGCTAGGCATAGAGCTTGAGATTTCGAAGTTCTCCCTCCCTCTCCCTTGCAGCCAATGCCATATGTTATTAGTAATAATCAGGCTTCACTAATGTCGCCACTAGATATATGTTTTTAGTGGTGAAAAATTATTGTTGTTCCTAAAGATAGGATGTGAATTTAATTAGTGACAATTTTAATATTGCAGCAAAAAAAATCACTAATTCGTCACTAATATTCAATATCTAAAAATTTTTACTGACAACAATTTAGATTTAGCCACTGATTGTCTATAATTTTAATGGCAAAAATTTTTTCTCGCAACAAATTTTCTTCTTATCTTATTTCCAGCCACAGTTTTTCTGCTGCTACTAAATGTCATAATTTTAGTGGCAACAATAATTGTCACTGCTTAATCTAAACAAATTTTAATCGCTCGTAATGACCTCGTTTTAAAATGGAAGGACATTTTGCTTCCTATTTCCCTCACTCTTTCTGTTTCTTTCAATATCGAGATTCAACTCTCAGCCTTCCCTCCCCCCCCCCCTCTCGATCGATCGATCGATCTTGCATATCAATGGTGGCGCCTCCGATCATCCGAGCACCATGAGTGTGGTTTCTTGCGTCGTTGTCCTTCTGTCACCTCTGTGTTTGTGTTGAAGATCTGAGGTAGGGTTTTCCTTTGGATTTTTCTATTTTCGCCTTCAAATTTTCTATTTTCGTTTTCAGATTTTCTATTTTCGTCCTCCCATTGATAATGCTCAGTTCTGTCCCTTGGAATGGTGGATATCATGTCTAATTTATTAAATTCAAAGTTGATTATGAAATTTGGTTGTATTTTTTTGTTGATTTTGAAAGAAAAAAAAATGTGTTGGGATGTGGTTTCGTGCTCTGATTGATCAGGAAATTCAGGATCTCCGATTGATACTAATTCCTTCTATGTGGCGGGTGATTATAGAGAAGAAAGCCTAATTAGGATTTTCGTATAGGAATCCGGTTTGTCCCGATGCTCTGTTCTTCGCATCTGGTAACATCGCAAAAGAATTTATTGCCAAACAAGTTTCTTCTTCTTTTTTCTTCTTTTCTTTTCTTCTTATCTCTGTATGTGTGTGGTTAAGTGCATGTCATTTTGTGTTCTAATTTATCCCTTTTCTCTTCTTTTTTTTGTGGTTTACAAGTGGATACCTATCTGACAAGATCTTAGATGTTCTTTTGCTTCCAATTCTATTTGCATACTTAATTCCTCTATATCAAGTATTTTGCAATGCAAATCTTGTTCATGCTTAAACATTTTTATACAAATCCATAATAAATGTGTGATGAAATCTTGAATCTCTTTACCTTTTTTGTTTGACACCTTGTCCATTTTGTTCATGAATGATAATAAGGTGATTCGATGCATGTTCATGGTGTTGCGATCACAAGAATAGATGGCATCCAAATGTTCGACCACATTGGGGCTCAAATATAGGTGAAGCATACACAAGTTATAACCATTCAATTGGTTATGCCATCTCTAGGTCCATTCAATTGGTTATCGACAAATATAGAAGGCATATTTCTTGTCTGATCCAAGTCAATTGATGATTTCCTTCTTTATTTGATTGGTAAATTGCCTTCTGTTCAGCCTACAAATACATTATAACCATTCAATTTGTGATCACAATGTTTCTCATATAGAATTCAAGATCAAACCAAGAAATCTCTACATGAAAATGAAATGGCATCTTCTATATCTTGCCTTTATAGCCTCCAGAAGTTTTGGATCATTGCAGAGGTACTTGAGAATCCATGTCATGACACTGGCAGTGGTGTCCTGAGCAGCGAAAAGAACTCCAATTATGTTTTCTGAAATTTGTTCTTCATTTCTCTCTCTTCTTACAAAAATGGTCTCAAAGCAGCTTTTGCACCTCTGTAATGTTGGCACTGACTAGATGCGTACTCCCGTGATCAACCGATGGATGGGGGAATTGTGTGAATGACGAGACCGGCCTAACCTATGTGCTTTAGGCATTCTTGCTACAACTTTTTTAGTAGTATTATGGTTGTGTTGGGAAATAAGAATTTAATAAGATGCTTCTCACTGTAAATCGGTCTAAAACTTCCTTGTTTTCTTGGAATTCTAACTTCATCAGCTAAAATGATTGATAGGGCAGTTAGAGTAGGGAGAAAGTTCTCACTATGCCAATTAATACCTGAACTAATTATGTTCCACCAAACCATTAGGAAAAAAAATAGAGGAAGAAGGGAAGGACATTATGAGAATTAGTAAGACAATATCCTTCATAGTGAGAATAGAAGTTTCTTCCTTTTACATCTTATAAGTTCAACTAAGAACAAAAGAAAAAACATCTTTAAAAATTTCAGGTAACTTTCTTTTAAGCAGCCTCCAATCCAGCACTACATCTCTTTATCACATAAAAACTAGGGTTTATATTTATGAATGATCATTATAGCCTCAAGTGCAGCAGTATCTTATTGGTGACTTGGAAGTTGGAACTAAGTCGGCAAGCAAGGTCTTTCAGTTTCAGGTTTTAGTGGTTAAATTGTCCAACAGTGGTAACCACTATAGCTTGAAACTTCCTTTTAATTCTTGAATGCAGAAAATGAGCAAAAGAAACAAGGAGAACCAAGCAAAACAAGACATGGGCTATATTGTTGGGGTGAAGAGTTTCGCTCGAGTAAGTTACGATAGCGTGAGTTGTTTTTAAATATCTATTGCACTTGTGTGATTAGCTATACACATGTATACATTAATATTTATTTAAATTTTTTCTATTAATGTTTAATGCATGATAGCGTGATCTCGAGATTGAAGAGGACCCCAACCATACAGAACTGTGGTTAGCAACCAAGTTTAGTATGAAGAGGAATGTTTGGGCTAGCAGAAGATCAAGAGAAGTCTATGTAAGTTATCCTATCCTTATCCATTTCCTTGAAATATTTTATTTGCCATCATAGACCAATATTGATGAAAGCTCTTTGTACCCAGTTCTCAGTTTGATTATTTGGTAAAAATAACTGTTGTATTTGGGGCTAACTTCAACATCCCCAAGTTAACTTCAATTATTATTTTACTTTGTTTTTGTTGTCTGCTAAATTTACGAATGTTCTTTTTAGGATTGAATTGCTTTAGATATAATGCATTGTTACAAAAATTCTTATGTCATCTGTGGTTGATTGTTCATATGGTAGATAAATTCCTATTTGATCTATGTGATCTATGGTTGATTATTCATATGTTATACTCTTTGTGCTTCCTATTAATGTTGAGTAATTTTTGTTAGGTACAAATCAATGAAAGCTCTGAAAACAGCTTTGGAAGGCTCGCCTCCAAAGATTAAAGACAAAAAATCCAATAACCTTCCAAAAAAAGAATATGTAATTGTGACTTGAGACTTTATGATGATTGTTATGAAATTATTTTCTTTTGAGTGGGTATCATTGTGTAGTTGCAATGACAATTTTAAATTGTGATCATAACCTTTTTTGTTCATTTATATTCTTTGGTGATGATGTGTTGTACACGTTCAATTTAATGATACTAATATTAGAATATTATTTTTGCGTGATTTGATTTAAAAATTAAATCTTTGAAAGTGAGTGTTTATTATGTTGTTTGTTTCCTCATTAGGTATATATATTGATTTATTAAATTATAACAGGTATGCGAAATTTGGAAATATTCAACAATAAATTCTTTCAAATATGTGATATGTTTTTTTTTGTTAATTTCAATGTATTAACCGCGACAATAAGTTGTCACTAAAAACATGTTCTAAATTTTAGTGGTGATTTTAGTTGTGGGTAAATTGTATACTTTTAGCCTGGATTAGTTATTGCCACTAAAAGTCAAGTTTTAATCGGACTTTTAGTAGTGACAAGGTACATTTTAGTGGCAAAATTACGACAACTTGCTACAATAATTATTGCGGTTAAATATTTCATATTTAATGACATTTTTCATGTTGCGACTAAAAAATTTATTTTTAGTGGCAACAAATTACATGTTGTAGCTAAATGATTTAGCCACAGACATATAGCCGGGTCTTAGTGGCAATAAAAAAATTGTCACTAAAATATATAGTGACAATTTTTATACATTTAGCCACAATAATTTTTGCGGCTAAAACACCAATTTCTTGTAGTGCTTACTCTAGCATTCATTGGCAATCTGAAACCGTTGATGACATTCAGAGCCCCTTTGAGGATTAGAGGTCCCCTAGGGTGCCAGTTGTCATGCCAAATGTGTGTGCTGCACCCATTCCCAATGATGTGAAGCATGTGTGGCCTCAAAATATCCCTCAACTTCAGGAGTTGACTCCAATTCCAAGATCAAGTCTGAGTGGGTTTAGTAAACCTTAAACTTTTGCCCCTTAAATGATAAGAGCTAATCGACTTGCACCACCAGTTCTCTTTGTCATGAAACAAAACCATTACTGTTTAAGCATCAAAGTGGAATTATGATCCTTGAGCGTTTTGAGACCAAAGTCACAGGGGCTATGGTCCCCTATCAAGTTCTCATAAATATGTTTTACACCCCAAAATTTGTATTTTGATTTATTTTTTATTGTTCCTCTAATGTTTTCAAAATTATACTTTATAGTTTATACCAGTGTTTTAAAACCCGGCCTAGCCCGGCAGGTTGACCTGGTGAACCGGTGAACCGGTGCCTAAACCGGACCGGTTCACTCTTTGTATCGTTTATGCACCAGACCCGTCTGAAACCCACTGAATATTTCTCACCCGGACAATTTTAATCAAACCGGACGGGTCAGTTATATTTCTATAAAAGGCTGAGTTTTGGGCATTTTTCCCTAAATCAACACTCCACAGTCCACAGTCTCTCACGTCTCTCTCACTCGGTCTGTTCATCAGGTCGAACGAAAAACGACGAAGACTAGCCAAGCCAACCTCTGCCTCTTCTCTTCGCAACAATCGATCATCGATTGATCAGCCGCTGCGAGCCTGCTCCGATCTCTGTTCTCTGCGAGTCTACGACACAACGAAAACCTCTTCTCTTCGACAACCCTAAATCAATAGCCTCTTCTCTCTATCTCTTCGACTCCATCAATAACCATTGACAGAAGGTACACTACTCTCTCTCTCTGTCATTCTCTCTCCCCCTCTCTCTCTATTGCAATAAGAGGAACAAAAGGGTATGTTGCTCCTGAATGGTTCAAGAATGTGCCTGTGACTGTTAAAGTGGATGTTTACAGTTTTGGGGTTGTGTTATTAGAGATTATATGTGGTAGGAAGGGTGTGGAAATGGAGTTTGGGGAAGAAGAAAGAGCAATACTAACAGATTGGGCTTATACTTGTTATATGGATGGAAGATTAGATTGTTTGTTGGACAATAAGGATTTGGGTTTGTGTGATATTTCCGTGTTGCGAAGATGGTTGATGACTGCAATTTGGTGTATGTGTAGTGCCTGTTGTTACTATATTTTTTTGAACCAAACAAATTATATAATTTAATGGTTATTGACTTATTGTTATTATTGTTGTTGTGAAATGAAATTAGAGAATTTACAACAATTTACAACACTCTAACAATTTACAATATTGTTGGGATGTTATTGATGTGTGAAATGAGATGATGTTGGATTTATTGCTTTATGTATCTTAATTTGTATTGGAAATTAAATGCATTGGATATATGTTTTGATGATTTTTCTATACTTAACTTTACATATTTACTGTTATTATCATAATTATTGTAATTTTTTAGCCTATTTATTATTATTTATAATAATTATTTATTTTTTATTATATGACCGGTTCGACCAGTGACCCAACGGTTGAAACAGTGACCCATTGACCCGGTCCCTCTACCGAGTTGATATCTGGGCCGGGTTTTAAAACTATGGTTTATACCCTTAGACTTTGACTTTTATGTTCTTTATTCCTTGACTACCGATGTCATCATAACCATCCGAAATAGTCCATGGATTATTTTTAAAAAAAATTAGTGATTTATGATGTTGGGAATTGTAAAACATGTTAAGGAAGCGTAGGATAAAAAACATATCTTATTCGCTTTAATCCACAAAAAAACATTTGAGGATGTTCCACGTACTTTAGAATCTAAATCAACGTATTTTCTTTAATTGCTCAAACAGTATGGTGTTGTTACTGATGATGCACAAATTAGGTTTGTACAACACCTATCAGATGAGCAGTAATAAATGCATTAGTAAAGTAGAGAGAGATAAAAACACAAAGATTTATAGTGGTTCGGTCAACGTGACCTACGTCCACTTTGAATGGCTAGAGTTACCGGGTGTTTTATTACTTCAAGTGTGTAGGGAGAGTAGAGAATTACAAGCTATGAGAGAAAGAGGAGAGATGTGCTCAATTGAGTGTGATATGCCCCCCCCTCAGTGTTGGCGAGGCTTACAATTTATAGTCGCCTCGTAATAGATTTAGGTGAGTTATTATTAACTAAGTGACTGATCTGGCAGAGCTAGCGCCCTCTTCTCCACTGATGAGGCAGTTACGGTGCTCTCCATAGGATTTGGTCAAATGATGACGTGGGGGTTGACTCTTTCCAATGCGGTATGGATGAGGCTCTTGGATGACCCTGCATGCTCCCTTGCTGATGTAGTTCCTCGAACCTGATGAGCTTGATTGGGCGTGGACTACTTTGGGCTAGACTTGTTATATCTCTTAGAGTTGGGTTATTAATTCAGACTGGGCTTATAACATGAGTTGGGCCCTTGGGCTTGACCCATCATTTGTCCCCCCCAATGCCCTGCGTTCAATGGAACTTGGAGCGGACGGTATTCGGTTGAGTTTGAATTTCGGCTGAACGCACAATTGGAAAAACTTCGGGAGGCCAAAACAGATGCTTCTAGAATTTTTTTGGGATTTTAACAACGTCCATCGTAGCCAAAGGCAATGATCCTTGTAGGGCTCGCCGAAAGCTTCGATTTGATATATTATGGGCCCTGTTTAGAGGTGGGCGAGCTGGACGTGCGCGCAGGAGAAGCGACTGCGCTGGCTGTGCGCAGGAGGGGCTGTTGTGCTCACAGGAGGGGCTGTTGCATGCGCAAAAGGAACTGCTGCTCTGGATGGGTGTGTAGGAGGGGATGTTGCGTGCGCAGAAGGGGCTTTTGCACTGGCTAGGCTCGTAGGAGGGCTGCTGCGTGGGCTGGGCTCACAGGAGGGCCGCCTATGGGGCTGGGTGCTGCTGGAGGGCTGCCCATGGCGCTGGGCGTTGCTGGACGAGCGCCTATAGCACTGGGCGCTGCTGGACGGGTGCAAAAAGATGAGACCCGATTGTTGACATTCAATCTAATATAGTCTTGTGGGTTGTAGACAGCCTGAGTTTCAAAACTATGTCTGGAGATGGTAAAAACAATGTTATTCCAACATCATAATATCTAACATAATTACCTGGAGAGAGAGGCAGACTGTTTGCGTGAGAACAAATACAGAGTCTGAGGATTGCTCGTGAGAGAGCTACACCTTTGAGACCGAGCTTTTGGAGACCCATGAGAAAGCCGCTAAGCTAGAAATATAGGCTGCCTACTTGAGAGCAGAGCAGAGGCCAAGCTTTTGGCAGCCCACAAGAGAGCCATTCAGCTGGAGTTATAGGCTGCCTGCTTGAGAACAGAGCAGAGATAGGCCAAGCTTTTGGAGACCCGCGAGAGAGCCGCTCAGCTGGAGGTATATGTTATCTGCTTGAGAGCAGAGCAGAGATAGGCCAAGCTTTTGGCGACCTACGAGAGAGCCGCTCAGCTGGAGATATAGGTTGCTGCTTGAGAACAGCTCAGAGATAGGCCAAGCTTTTGGCGACCCGCGAGAGAGCCACTCAACTGGAGATATAAGTTGTCTGGTTGAGAGCAAAACAGAGATAGGTCAAGCTTTTAGCGACCCGCGAGAGAGTCGCCCAACTGGAGATATAGTATGTCTGCTTTAGAGCAGAACAGAGATAGGCCAAATTTTTGGCGACCCGCGAGAGAGTTGCTCAGTTGGAGATATAGGTTGTCTGCTTGAGAGCAGAGCAGAGATATGCTAAGCTTTTGGTGACCCGCGAGAGAGCCGCTCAGCTGGAGGTATAGGCTGCCTGCTTGAGAGCAAAGTAGAGGCCAAACTTTTTGGCAACCCACAAGAGAGCCGCTAAGTTGGAGATAGAGTTCCTGCTTGAGAGTAGAGTAGAGTAGAGTAGAGAATTTAGCCCATGGGAAGGTCACCAAGCCAGAGGCACAGTACAAATAGATTGAGATGAGGAGGGCGCTGAGGAGCTGGGCGCTTGGGTGCTGGCCGCCTGGAGCTGGCCGCCTGAGGGTGTGCGCATGGGCTGGGCGCCTAGTGTTGGGCGTCTAGTGTTGGGCGCCTGGGGCTGTCGTCTGGGTGTTGGGCGCTTGTGGCTGAGTCTTCTTGACCGTCTCTCTCCTCAAGCGGTGTGAGCTCAAACACAAAATCTGTTGATGCCTGTGCCTTTGTGGCTTTTTTTTAGAGTTGGCGCAGGTGGTGATGATGATTGCAAGAACTCACCTCGCCTGGCTTTGGTGAGATCTTTGGCATTTATGTATTTCTGAACTTTTCCCCACAATTCAGGCATGCTCTTTGGTGGACGTTTCATCACTAAGAAGAGGAAGCTTGATGACCAGAGGCCTCCTAGAAAAGCGGTCATGTTGACCTTATCATCGAGCTCCTCGACCTGAAGGACCTCCATGTTAAAACGAGTGAGGTAACTCCTTAGGCTCTCGTCTCAGTCCTGCTTTATGCTGAGCAGGTGGGTGACAGGCTTTTGGTGGCGACGTCCTCCAATAAAGTGCAACACAAAGAACCTGCTTAGCTCAGCAAAGGAACCAATGGAGGCTGGGGAGAGCTTAGCAAACCATTGCCGAGCGGATCCCTTCAAGGTGGTTGGGAACGCTCTACACATGATTTCGTCGGGGACGTTGTGCAGCTGCATCAAGGTCTTGTAAGTTTCGAGGTGGTCCAGTGGATCCTTCGTACCTTCAAAGGTTTCGACGAATGGCATCTTAAATTTTTGAGGAAATGAGCAGTTCGCCACGTCAGGTTTGAAAAGTGTGTCGGTTCGCCTTACAAGGTAGTCCACTATCTCTGGTCCCTGTGCTTTCATAGCGTTGAAGACGTCACCCAGTTGATTCTGTATTTCTTTGATTTTTTCGTCCCAGTGATTTGGGGCTCCTTTGTAATTGTCATGGAAATGTCTTTCATGCTCCACACTTTGATTTTCGCCCTCATCCTTTTGGAAATGGGGGTCTCCACCATGTGAAGAGGGAGTTTGAGGAGGAGGTGGAGGTGCCTCGTGGTTTTGGCGCGGGGCTCCCTTGTATGGGGTGCCCAAGGGGGCGCCCAGGTGGGGAGCTTCTTGACGCCCAAGGTGCAGAGCTCCTCTGGCTTGAGGTCCTCCGGGCTGTGCTCTTCCTTGTTGTCCAGTAAGCATCAGTTGCAGGATCTGCTGATTCTGAGTTACGAGTTGTTGCATTGTCTTCAGCATCTGTTGTGCATTTGGAACATGATTGGTTGGTGGAGGAGCAACCTCCTCCTCTCGTGGTGGATTATCTTTAGGCTGATTCATAGATTTGGTGGTGATCGCCATAGATTCAATAAAGAAAGTGTTTAGAAGTGAGAATTTTGTCTTTTCCACAGATGGCGTCAAACTGATGATGCACAAATTGGGTTTGTACAACACCTATCAGATGAGTAGTAATAAATACATTAGTAAAGTAGAGAGAGATAGAAACACAAAGATTTATAGTGGTTCGGTCAACGTGACCTACGTCCACTTTGAATGGTTAGGGTCGCCGGGTGTTTTATTATTTCAAGTGTGTAGGGAGAGCAGATAATTACAAGCTATGAGAGGGAGAGGAGATATGTGCTCAATTGAGTGTGATATGCCCCCCAAGTATTGGTGGGGTTTACGATTTATAGTCGCCTCATAACAGATTTGGGCGAGTTATTATTAACTAAGTGACTGATCTGGTGGAACTAACGCCCTCTTCTCAACTGATGAGGTAGTTACGGTACTCTCCATAGGATTCGGTCAAATGATGATGTGGGGGTTGACTATTTCCAAGGCGGTGTGGATGAGGCTCTTGGATGACCCTACATGCTCCCTTGTTGATGTAGCTCCTCGAATCTGATGAGCTTGACCGGGCGTGGACCACTTTGAGCTGGACTTGTTGTATCTCTTGGAGTTGGGCTATTAATTCAGACTGGACTTATAACATGAGTTGGGCCCTTGGGCTTGATCCATTAATTACACAAGACGAATCAACACCAGGTTTTTCACAGCACAAATGCCTTACAAATGTTATGCAGGAAAAGAGAGAAGAGTACGATAGTTTTAACATTAGATGAATTATCAAAGGTGTCTCATCTATTGGATTGACTTGGGTTTATATAGGCAACCAATGGATGTCATTAAGAGACACATTCTATAGAAACATGTCTGTTAATATTTAATAGACATATATTTTAGGTCGTAAAGGATACCTCTAAAAGACATGCCCCTTTGGGCATTCTTTAATTTGGATCAACCCACCATGGGCGCCCCGGTTCGGGTCCATGACCCAATCAATATCTAACATATGCAAAACAAAATTTAACCAAACTCTGCATATATTAGGATCCAAAACTGTGTAGAACATGCATTTGAGAGATTGACAATGTCCATCTCATTTTTCTCAGTTTTTCCTATTTTTCAGAGGCATGATAAAATTTAGTTACTCTTAAGTGATTTTGTGACGAAACCAAGTTTAAATTGTTGATTAGTTAACGAATTTATCTGAGTTTTTCTCACATCAAATTAGTTTGGCAAGTTCGAATTATTTTTCTTGATTTTTGTAAAGAAATAAAATATTACAACACATTTTGTATAGAAGTTGATTTGATATTAACTACACAACTAAATATATTATATTAACTATGACTCGTTAGATATTAGATGAAACTCTATTGAATAAATTTTGTTAATAATGCTCATTTTAGGCTGTCCTAGAGAAAAAATTCTAGCTTCATTCACGTATTCCACTATTGTTGTGAAATCAAAAAGCCTTATTATAAGGGACGTAAAACAATTGTGAGTGTCAAATTGTGTACATGTTGATATTTTCTAATTCCCATTTTCAACACCCATGGGGGATGTGAGTGTCTTTGTGTACTTTAATAATCGCGTAAGTTTGTTTTGATGTAAAGCCTGTATGAAGGATAAACCAAAGAACTTCTTGGATACATAAGCAAAGAAATGCAACAAGATAAATCTTATAACGACCTTCAAGCATAACAAAATTTATAATTTTCGATGTGCAAATTATAACTATAGAAGACTGGATTGGTTCAAAAATGTTGTGATCGATCATAAAAATTATAATTTTTAAAGTAAAATTTTTAACTCGCAAAAGAGAAGCTATAATTACCGAGAAAAAATAGAAATTACAATTTATTCAGGTAATTCATGATTGTGGACCAAAAAAAAAAAGGGCAACAGCTAGTTGAATTTAATCCCTAGAAAATAGTACCCCCCAAAAAAATATATAATCCTTATTGGATTAATTTCCGAACCCTATGCACTACGATTTATGGATTTAAGTGGATTTCAAAAATTGGATGAGATCCATAGTAAAATGATTGAAATTGGAGATGATAAAGAGGAGGGAAAAAAACAAGACAACAATATACGTCGTCCCGACACATGGTGCCTACATCAACAGACCAAATGCCCTGAGGGCTATATCGATATATTATTCATTAGTGGTTGGATACATAGAATTTTACCGTAGTTATAAGGTTAAAAATAAATAAGATAAAAATTATTAAATTGGTTCAAACTAGTATTATTATTAGAAAAATTGATGTTTCAAAGTTTGTCCGTATTTTGTGGTGTAAAAGACTTTGAGCAATAATATGTAGTTACAATAGATGGAGTGATCAAAACTTGGGTAGAAATAGGTTAGCCATGGGCGAAGCTGGATTGATTGAAGTGTAGTCCCATTCCTTGGCCCCATTAGTTTTATCTTTCATACTTAAAAATAAATTCTATTTATATTTCATACTTAAAAATTTTGTAAAATATGCATGAAATGAACAAAACAAAAAAAAATACACAAATAAACGTGGTCTTTGATGAATTATAGTTGTATAAGAATCTATATAATAAAGTACAATACAATTCAAATCTCAAAAGATAAACAAAATGATTTTTGTTTTTCGCGGATGAGATCTTTTTAAATTTTATTTTAAAATTAATTCAACGGCTAATATTAACACCCCAAATTTAATAGAAAAAAAAGGCTCATAAGGGTGTGTTTGGGTTAACTTTTTAAAAGTTCTTCTAGAACTTATAATTTCTCATAAGTACTTTTTTTAATAAAAAGTAGTGTTTGGAACCGATCAACCACCACCACGACCCCCACCGCCCCACCACCACTACTCCAACCACCACTACCGTCGCCGCCACCACACCACCACATTTGCCATAATAGCCACCACCACCACTACAATTGTCGCCACCCCACAACCATCACCACCACCCCCATCGCCCCACCACCACCCCCACTGTCCCACCACCACCATTCCCCCTACCACCACACCCACCACCACTGCCGCCACTTTATTACCACCGTCACTATCCCACCGTTACTCTTACCACCACCACACTTACTGTCCCACCACCACCATCACCATTGCCACCCAAGGCTGCTACCATTACAATCGGTCGTCGTTATCTATCACCGTCTTCCACCACCATGACTGCCACCCACCACCATTACCACCGCTCGCCCTCATTATAATCGGTATTTAAATTCTTTTCTCCCTCTTCTATCTTTGTAATTTGATCTTCGGTGTGAATACAAATATGTTTATTATTAACCATTTTTTTTATTACTTCATGCTTTCAGGCACGGAAAATAACTAGTATATCAATATGACAAGATATTTTCCTACTAGGAGTTTAGATATATCATTTAGATATTTTCCTACTATTAGGACATGTTTGTTTTGAGGATTGCTATACATAGTATTGAAAAATGTATTCTTTACATTTCCAATACCAATGGAAATTAGTACCAGTAATAGAAAGTATTACAATCTTCTCCTATGTTTGTTAGTTCAATAGATACTATGGTGGGTCCCACAAACAACCATCTATTATATCACATCTTATATAACAAATAAACATTTTTACCGTTAACATCATTCATTTCATTACTTCGTTTGTGTAACACTTTTGCACAATATTTGGTATAATACATGATATAACAATCTATACCAAAAAAATTCCGGATAATGTAAAAAATCCACATAAAAAATAAAGAATTTGATGCTATAAATCGATGACACCGTACAAAAAAATTAAGAGATATATATGGATGTTCCAGATGTATGTACAGAAAAAAATTGTTAAAAAAAAAAAAATTCGGTGACACCGTACACCTAAACATAATACAAGAAAAAAATTAAATATAATTTTTTTAAAAAAAAATTAAAAATAAAAAAAAACCGCTGATACCGTACACTTAAACATAATATAAGGAAAAAATTCAAAATTACAATTTTTTTTTACAAAAATTAATAAATTTAAAAAACAAAAAATATTTGGTGGTCAAATCTCATACTAACATTAAAGACCGAAGGGTAATTTAGTCATTAATCTTTTTAATACCGTTGGTGGCCAAAACCCAAAAAATAATACCACCTCGTAGGTGGTATTATATAAGTCCATGTATATGGGTTTTGGTGATTGTAGTGAGCGGGTCGGTATTGCGACCAAAAAAATAGTACCACACAAAAAAAGGCAAACAAAACAAAAGTATTATTGGGTCCTACGTACTATTTTCTTTAATCCCACCTATTTATACCACCATTATCCTTCAAACAAACATGCCCTTGGTGTATGTTACTAATAAAATATTGTATATTTTAATGAATGATGGCCACTTATTAATTTGTTAGATTTTTTTTGGAAAAATCAAGTTGTGTCTTAGAAATTAGTTTGTGGCAACGTCTCGTTGGGTGTGCCGTACCACATGGCAGTGTCACCTTGTATGTTAAACCCATTCAAAGGTTTCTACAACACTTTTGGCAGTTACTTGTAAGGCTTAAGACTTCACTAATGCTAATAGGATATAATTTAAAGTCTAGGGACATAATGTATTGTGATCATTAGATTGATCGCGTAGTGTATTTAATGTTGAAAGTTATTGATAATCTAATAGTCACAATTATCATACATTGTGACCGTTGAATTGATAGTGTAGTACATTTAATATTAGGGCTTACTGATAATCTAATGAACACAATTATTATATTCTCAAATTATGTCTCAAAATTAAGTCCCAATAACATTTCTCAAAAGACTTATAAAAACACGGACTTTTGTGCGTTATTTATGCAGTGAATTGCCCTTTGGGTTTTATACACAGATAAGTAACATTTTCGTAGAAATTCCCACAAGTAATTAAAAAGAAACATCCAAATATCAAAAAAAAAAAAAAAAAGAAACATCCCAATGGTTTGATTTTTCAACCAACTGAATAAGTTAATGTGTCAATCCTTGCTAAAAGTAAGGTGTGATTTCTTATATTTGTTCTACTATTGGGGTTCTATTAGGTTTCTCTTTAGGACACTGAGTGCTTTCTGCTGTAGATGAATAAGTCAAAATTATAATGCTTAATTATTTATTGAAATAGTGATCTACTGATGTATATCATCAATGATACGAATTTTAATATTATTTTTTTGTGGGTTGGGGGGGAGAAAAAATAGAACACGTGGTGTAATGGTTATATAACGTCAGTATTATCACGTGATGTAACCATCCAATAAGAAAACCAAAAAATAGAAAAAATAGACCTCATTGTCCTACATGGAGGTAGTTATTTATTACATAGATGAGTCGTTATTTAATTTTGTGGGACTCACTTGCTTATTTGTACATTTATTAGTAGACGGTTACGCTACGTGACATTGCTAGCACGATAAGAAGTGTATTATTTGGATAAGAATTTGAAATAAGACTATATATAATACAGAGTGGGCTTGTTTAATTGTCGTATTAAAAATGGATGGATTGAATAAAAGAATTTAATCTAATACAATAAAGATGGACGAAAAACAAGATTAAATGGAATATTAGAATAATACGTAATTTTATATAGTGTTTGATAATACATGATATAAACGTTGAATAGTAATTATTTAATCAAAACCGTTGTTTGGTTAGGAAATTATTTTAACGTATTACTGCTGAATTAACAAAAATACTTTCAATCAGTGTTTGTTACGTTGATTATAACTTAGTTTTATCTGTTGTGAGATTATACATACATTTGAGTTGGATTATAATACCACATCTCCTGGTGGTATTAAAATACCTCCATAATACAAGTGTATGATATTAAAAAATATACAATAAATATACGATCGTATACGTTTTTTAAATTAATACGGTATCAAATTTGTCTATCAAACAAAATATTAGACCCGATTAAATAAATAATAGTACAATCTAATATTTAATCCACTAATAATACATCTATCAAACGAGTCATGTGTTTTTTGCAACCAAATATTGTATAAAGTTGGATTAGAAAGTTTTAATCTGTTATGACTCTGTAATCCATTCTTCAATACTGCAATCAAACGATCCCTAAGTGTTCAAATAAAAAAAAAGAAAAGAAAAGAATTGATATCGTAGCTGCAATTTTTAGGCAAGCTTCTTGCTATACACTTATGACATCAAACTTATTGCTAATTGAAGAAGAGTAAAGTGTTTGTGAGTCACCTCAGTTTAGGTTTAATTTCTACAAGTTGTGAAAACCTTACAGTTTCCAGTAAGCATTGCATATATACATGAAGAAAATAACATTATGCTTAATTCTAAACCGAGTGTGAACATTGTTGGTCAATTCATTTTATGCTAAACACTATCATATCCAACTAGATCCTTGGAAAAATATTTAGACCATCTAATGGGAAAGATGTGATTCACACCAAATGAACAACAAAACAAGGAATAGGATGGAGAAGGTTATGATGAGCAAGCTTTAGTCCTTGTTACACTTGTACAAAGACCTAGTCTTTTGGGTTGTCAGAGTACGTAAATTCTAATTTTTCAAACTTGCAGAATAGTGTGTCATACAACTTTAGGCTAGTTTTGAACATTGTTGTGTATCTTGTGAATGTATTGTGCGTTGAACAATCAAAAAGGGAAATAAAAACAACCAACTTGAGAGTTTATGTAATTTGGTATAATTCTATTGACGTTTACGAAAACAGGGTTAGGCACTAGTTGAGAATTTTAATCTAACATTGGAACTCACAATTAATACATTGGTTGCATTGAAGCCAGAACATTAAGATACGAAGCAGTGTGTTAATTTGTTTAAGTTTCTATAGTTCAAAGCTTAAAATGGAAACTAAGCGTGTTGTCAAAAAGAAGTAGCACCTCGGTTAATAGCTTATGTTTTCCATGGAGTTGAAGAGTCAAAACATGCATACACAGTGTTGACTCAAAACAACGTTGTTGTTCTCTTCATATGTTTCATGAACCTAACGTGCGATGTTGCTTTATGTTATGCCTCAATATTTATACATATTTATATTGGAGTGCGCTCGATGTATAATAGGCTTATAGGCTTCTTATCATAGATAATGTTTATTTATTTATAATAGATAAATATGGTCACCCAAGAGCGGAGCCAAAAAATTTATTCAGGATGAGCACTTTAATTAAGCACTTTAATTTTTTTCCTCATAACCAATCACACTATATAATATATTTATATTTATTATATTATATTTGATACATGAAGTCCATTTGATATAAAAAATGCCAAAAAATAATGTATATTGGCAGGGCGGAGCCAGGAATATCTATGAGGAGAGCAAAAATATAACTGATACAAAAAAATATTTAGCTGAAATTGATACAAAAAAATTCAGTTCAAAAATGAAAAAAAAGTAAGAATCAAGACAAAATTATTGTGAAATAGTAAATTCAATTTTTATTTAACCGAAACAAAATCCTAACAAAATGGCACAAAATAATTTTTTTAGTACATTTTAACCTAATTATATTTCAATAAAATATAATTTTTTTTTAAAATCTCTAAAATCTTGTATATTAATTAAATGTAAATTAATTTTTCACTAATTTTCTATAAATGTGCGCAATCACAAGTCCGTAATAAAATTATTATTTATTTAGTTGAGATCATTATCAATTTTATAGAGAAATTTCCTATTCAAAATAGTTTGAAATTTTTTTAGGTTACAACCTTTTATCTTTTATATATATAATCGTATTTTATTAAATTATAGACTATTATTACTAAAAATATGATAAATGAAAACTAAAAATTGTTCTTAAAAAGTAACAAATATTGTGTTAGATAAAGAAAAATATTGTATTTTCGTCAATATACAAATAGATCATTGACTCAATCCAAAACTAACATTTATTTTAGAGGGTTAGTAATCCACTAATTTATTGAAAAAAGAAAAGACTAGAACTATTATTACAATTTTCAAAAATTTAGTAGGGTAAATATAATGTATAAAATAATTTTATAAATCCTCATCTAAAGTAGTCCAAAAGAGGGGGGGGGGGGGGGGGGGGGGGGGGAGTGCCCCCCATGTGGTCACCCATTTTTTAATCCAAAGCAACTAGAGAAGTGAGAATTACACACCTAAAAGCAGTTGATGAATACCCATGTATTTAACTTATTTCTAAGGGTACTTGATGAAATAAAAACTAATTTCTAATGTACAGAGGATGGGAGTCGCTAAGTGGCATATAGAGATTAAATGATGAAATTTAAGTCTTTTAAGTGGTTAAGAGTTTACATTGTTTTCACCACAGAAAACTTGTCTCTGTCTAATTTGTAAATCTGAAACAGGCCAACCAAACGCACTTCGAATACAATCTGATAGTTTCAAAAGTCTGAGTTGAGTTTTCCAATGTTCAAATTGAGTTTTGAACAAAATTTCAGTTAGTTTGAACTTAGATATGGTAGACGGTTTAGAACTGACTTTTTTGGGTGTGAAATAGAATTTTGAAATCTAGTAAAAAAATCAGCTTCTAAAAAATTGTTGGAACTATTTGGGGTATTCTCAAAAGAGTTGATAAAGTCCTTTTGGAAAAACTTTTTTGCTTTTTATGTCAAAAAAAAATAATAATAATCACATGTATGTATAGATTGTGTCTAATAGTTCTCAAAATATGAATTTTAATTTTTTTTATAAATATAATAAATTAAAAAGTTATACAAGATCCGTAAAAAAACCGATAAAAATAGTTTCGAAAAAGCCTTTCAAAATGGTTTTTTTAGGTCAAAAGCGGTTATGAAGGCTTTCGGAATTATATGCAAGGCAAACTCAACTAAATTTACTAATTTTTTAATACAAATTACTCAAAATACACGTATAACCCTAGAATAATCGCCTAAAAACCTTTTCAAATTATGTATCTTGCCTTAACCAGAACAATGTTGCTTTTGTGTGCGGAAAGAATAGGACTGGCAATACACATATTTATATTTATATTTATATTACATTGACCTTTACCCTAGGCTTCTGCATATCATACATAAAATTTTCTAGATAGTTGGTCCATGGTCCAAAGTATCGGCTAATATCGGTACGAGTCGATCGAGTTGTATCCGTTTCGGCACTTTCGAAAACGATATCGTTACACGATACGTATAAATTCCGAATCTCGCACAACTCGGCAGAGTCGTCCAAATTGTATCCGACTCAATCCCGAGTCGCCAAAATATCATCACCGAATTGACCGATATAGTTCCACGATATCGCGATATGTCCTGAATTTCTCATCATGTTCAATATTTTCTTCTAAACCGTATTGCTCGATACGGATGTCGCGATCGATGTGTCTCAAAGCTCTCCGAATTGATGGCCAATACCGTGACCTTGAACCATGAATTGGTCACCACTTTTCTATTGCAATTGATGATGCACAAAATTGGTTTGCACACCACAGTCAAGTAATAGTATAAAATGCAGTAATAATAAGTAGAGGAAAGACAAGAACAACACAAGGATTATAGTGGTTCGGTCAACGAGACCTACGTCCACTTTCAATGGCTAAGTTCGCCGGGAAGTTTATTAACTCAGGTAAGGAGATCAGGGAATTACAAGAGAGAAAGATGAGCTTCGGGTTTTTGTCAGATGTCCCTCAAGTGATGGGGAAACTTACACTTTATAGTGGTTGCCTCATAATGGGTATTAATCAGGTAGGCAGGGGGTCTCAACGGACTAAGAAGATTTTAATAGTAAATAATGGTTCGGCGACCCCTCCTCTTCTCAACGGGCAGGGGAGCTCCAAAAGACTCGGTCAATGCTTGAGGGAAAGTTGACTCTCTCCAAGTGGCAAGGGGTGAGGCTCTTGGATGTTCCCTTGAAGTTAACCATGATGACGTAGCTCCTTGAGGGACTTTGACCGGCTTGGACCTCATAGTGTATGTTGAGTCTTCTTATAAACTTGGGCCTTTCGACAGACTTGGGTTTTCCACATGAGTTTGGTCATTTGGGCCTGACCCATCATTTGCCCTCCAATGCCCTGCGTCTAACGGAACTTGGAAAGGAGGGCATTCAATTTTGAGTTTTGATTTTTCGGTTGACCGACCAAACTGGAAAAACTTCGGAAGGCCAGAACATGTCCGTTTCAGACAGCTTTTGGGCAAGCTGGTGGTGTCTTAGGCGAGGAGGCAATGTCCTGGGCGAGCAGCAAAATTTCTTTTTTTTTTTTTTTTTCTGAAACTTTGGGAGGTCAAAATACTTGTTTCTAAGCCTTTTTTGACCTTTTTTTGAAAAACTCATTGCCAACGGGAATGAGTTTTGCTCGGCTCGTCGAGAGCTTCAGTTTTGACATATTACCCGTCCCGTTCGGAGTTACTATCAAAATAACCCCTTTTAAATCCGATTTTTTTTTTTTTCTTTTCGGAACTCCATTAGCTATACTCCTTCTTCTACTTCCTTCTTTTCATTCTTGAAGAGCCCTTGGTTTTGGGTTTGGGCCTTTTTGTTTTTCCTTTTTCCCTCCTTCAATTGGATTTGAAAAAACCCTAGGTATAAATAGGAAATTTCCTTCCTTCTTGCTCATTCATTCACCTCACCCACTCCATTGAGACATAAAGGTGAACTTTTCTGAAATTCTTTGGGGACCAAGTTTTGACTTTCTTGAGTTTGAGCATTTGGAGGCCATGTCGGTTGTGGAACAAGAAAAGCAAATACCCACTGTTATTGAAGAAGAAGGAGACGTTAATGACCGAAGTGGGAGCTTGAGAGAAGATGGCCATGGTGGTGGAATGGAGGGGCCATTAGGTGTTGCTGGGAGTGCGCCGGTTGTGCACGAGAAAGAAGTGTTAGGCTCCCTTTTTGGGGGTGATTTGGGTGATTTAGGTGAGCAAGGAAAAGGGCTGGACAGCTTGGGTGTGCTGCCTGATCGTGTAGCTGCTGTGGAGAGGCGAACAAGGCAGGCTGCTCGTCGTGCTGAGCAGGCTGTCCCTGCTGTCCAGGCGAGCAAACAGGCTGTCCCTGCTGTCCAGGAGAGCAAACAGGCTGTCCCTGCTGTCCAAGCGAGCAAACAGGCTGTCCAGGTGAGCGAATAGGCTGCCTTGGGAAGCCAAGCGGGCGAGCAGACTGTCCAGGCCGGATCTGGGCGTGCGGACTGCCTGGGCGCGCTGTCTGGTCGCGCGGACTGTCCGGGCGTTCTGCCTGGGCGCGCGGACTGCCTGGGCGCGCTGTCTGGGCGCGCGGACTGCCTGGGCGCGCGGACTGTCTGGGCGAGCTGTCTGGGCGCGTTTTGGGTGCTTGTTTGAGGATTTTTGGCGAGGTCGGGGCTTTGGATGAGCAAGGAGCTGCACTTAGTGCCTGTGGTGGACCTGACACTTGTGTTGGTGATGATCCCGTTCCTCGGAATGTAGCTACTCAAGGTCAAACTCTTCAGAGCCTCCGTAAGAAAAAATACAGAAGCAAAATAGTTGACGATGGGTCCAAGGTATATACTATCTTTAGTACTTTAACTTCAGATGATATTTCGCGGATTGTTTCCACCTACCATATTCCTCTGACTGTGTTATGTCGTCGGGCCGAGATGGATGAGCCCGCCTCTGATGACTCTTCTGGGGATATTGTTGTTTATGAGGAGATGTTTGAGGCTGGGCTCCGACTTCCCATGTCCCCTCCTATCTGTCGCATCCTCGAATATTTTTCACTCTCCCCGGGGCGATTGTCACCCAACGGCTGGAGAGTTCTGCTATGCTTTTTGGTGTTGTGGAAAAAAGTGCACCATGAGGATGCCTCTCCGAAGGAGTTTCATGGAGCTTATACTCTGAGCGAGACCCCTGCTCCCAATCGGGGTTGGTATTACTTTTCAACGAGAGACAAGCTGATCACTGGACTGAAGTCCAACTGTGGAACTTGGAAATCCCGTTTTCTATTTGTCGGTGGAGAATGGGCTGCTGAGGCCGATAGAGCTTCGGTACTACGGGGATGGAGTACCCCCAAAGAGCTTGGTAAGCTTCATACTTGTTTTAACTCTTTTGTGTGTTTCCTGTATTTTACTCATCATCCCTTTTGCAGATCCTATTGTGCTTTCCAAGGGTCAAGAGTGGAAACTGCAGGCGGTGAAGGCTTATCCTGAAAAAGATATTGGAGTCCTCATGCCCGGAGTTCGTGCCACCCCTAAGTCTGGCGGCTCCTCTTTGAAGAGAAAAAGTGAGTTGACCATCTCGTACCTTCTTTTAATCTCGTACCTTTTTTTTTTTTTTTAACACTTTATTTATTTGCAGCAATAGATAGGGAGGCGATTGGGTCTCTCCTCTCTGGTAGGAGTCCTCCTCTTCCCAAGGTGGCAAGGGTCCCTGAGATGATGAAGACGGGCCAGGTCTCCCAAGTGACATCTCCAATGGTACCGCCCGAGGGGAGCTCTCCTCAATCAACTCCTCTAGTGATTCCTAGGGCTCCCTTTGGTCCAGTGCCCCCTCCAGTGGTGCCTACACCCTCAGTTGTACCTCTTACTCCGGAGTTTCTCCTATCGGCTGCACCTTCTATTTTCCCTCCATCTTCTCCTGTGGGGACTTCTTCTGGGATACATTCTCAGGGTATCTCTATGCTGGGTAACCTGCCGCTCATTAGGGATCGGATTGGGAAGTTTGTGTGTTCCAGGGATGTGACCGAGCTCGGTTCCATGGGCACCGATAGAATTCTCCGCTCTTACTTGGAAAGTTGGACTCAGGTAAGGGTTTATTATCTCCCTTTCCTCCCTTCCTCTCATACATTTCTGACATCTTTTTGCCTTTTGTTTTTTTTTTTCCAGGCCTCAACAGCATCTATGTGTATGTTTGCAAGGACCCTCCTTTATCACCAGTTGAAGCAAACCCATGAAGTTGTGAAAAATGAACTTCTAGCTGCTCAGGGGAGGATCACAGAACTTGAAGCTGCTGGGAGTGCTTTTGACAAGAGGGCGACTGGTCTTGAGGCTGAGCTTTTGGCGAGCCATGGGAGGGTGGCCAGGCTCGAGGATGAGCTTGTTGAGATCCGTGAGAGGGCCACGCTCAGTGAGGCTGAGCTTGCAAAGACCCAAGTTGAGTTTTCGGCGACCCATGGGAGGGTGGCCAAGCTTGAGGCTGAGCTTGCAGAGACCCGCGAGAGGGCCATGCTCAAAGAGGCTGAGTTTTCAACGACCCATGGGAGGGTGGCAAAACTCGAGGCTGAGCTTGCAGAGACCCGCGAGAGGGCCATGCTCAGAGAGGCTGAGTTTTCAACGACCCATGGGCGGGTGGCCAAACTCGAGGCTGAGCTTGCAAAGACCCGCGAGAGGGCCATGCTCAGAGAGGCTACCGCAGAGGCAGTTGTGAAGACTGCTCAAGAGAGAGCTTCCCGGGCTGAGGCGGACCTGAAGTATGGCACTGCCGAAGCTTTCATTGACGGCTATGAGGAGCTTCGGGGAAAGATTTCCGCTGTCTACCCCAATATTGATGTTTCAGTCTTTGTGGCGACTGAGGCGCTTGAGTGTGATGGAGGTTCAGAGGATGCCGAGGAGGAGAATGACGACCACGAGAGCAGTTAGAGTGCTAGGGACTTTTTGATTTAAGAATTTCTTTATTTCTTTGTTTGAAAAGCATTTTGTAGCCCTACTTTTGTGAAAGTGGTAGTGGTTTTGACCTTTTGATCTTGAATACAAAAATGCAAAGATTTTTTGAGTGAATCTAGAAATTTTGTTTTATTTATTTTATTGCTTCTGAAAAAGCAATATCGAGCAACCGCCCCAAAAAAGTACAGAAAATAAAATCAAGTTCCCAGCTTTTCTACTTTGAGTCTCTCAAGATGTCACTGATAGTACCTCTTCAAGTGCTCGGCATTCCATGGATGGGGCAAAACTTTCCCCTCACAACCCTGTATCTTGTAGGTACCCGGCCTCACCACTTCTATTATGAGGTAGGGTCCTTCCCAATTCGGTCCCAGTTTTCCTTCTCGTGAATCCTTTATGGCTAGGATCACTTTCTTAAGGACCAAGTCTCCTGGTTGGAAGGAACGAGGCTTCACCCTCGAGTTGTAGTATTTTGCCATGCGACGCTTGTACTCCGCGTTGCGGACCACAGCCATCTCCCTTGCCTCCTCTACTAAGTCGAGGTTGATGCGGAGTCCTTCCTCATTGGTGACAGGGTCGTGGTGTTGGACCCTTAGAGAATGCACCCCGATCTCCACAGGAATGACTGCCTCAGTTCCAAAGGCGAGGGAGAAGGGGGTTTCTCCGGTTGGAGTTCTTGGTGTGGTCCGATAGGCCAATAATACGCCTGGGAGCTCCTCGACCCAAAGACCTTTTGCCTTTTCGAGCCTTGTCTTTAGGTTACGCAGCACCGTTCTCACCATGACCTCAGCCTGCCCGTTTGCCTGCGGGTGTGCCGGGCTGGAATGAGGTTGCTTTATTTGAAGGTCTGAGCAGAAGGAGTTCAGGAGCTTGTTGTCGAACTACTTGGCATTGTCGCTGACAATGGCGTGGGGTATCCTAAAGCGACAGACCAGGTTTTTCCAGATGAAATCTTTTACCTTGACGTCTGTTATTTTTGCTAAGGGTTCTGCCTCCGCCCATTTAGTGAAGTAGTCCACCGCTACCACCACGAACTTGCACTGTCCTTTGCTGAGAGGTAGGGGACCTAGGATGTCGATGCCCCATTTGGAGAAGGGCCATGGGCTTGTGACGACTGTGAGCTCCTCTGGTGGTTGTCTGGGCACAGTGGCGAAGCGCTGACATTTGTCGCACTTCTTGGCAAATTCATGGGCGTCCCTCATCATACTAGGCCAGAAATAGCCTTGTCTGAGCGCCTTGTGGGCAAGGGAGCGCCCTCCAGAATGATTCCCACAAATCCCTTCATGGATCTCCCGCAGGGCATAGTTTGCCTCTTCAGGCGAAAGACACCGCAATAACGGTAAGGAGTACCTTTTTTTGTACAGGGTATCTTGAAAAATAGTAAATTTGGAGGCTCTCATCCTGAGTTTCCTGGCTTCACTAGAGTCATTAGGCAACGCACCTTCCTGGAGGTATGCCTTTATTGGGGTCATCCAGTTTGTCTCGGCAGATGCACAATTGATACTTGTAGCTTCCATGTCTAACCTGCTTGGTTCTAACTGGTGACCCATGAATGTTGGTCCTGGTGGGGCGTCTAAGGACGAGGCGAGCCGGGCTAGTGCATCAG
This sequence comes from Ilex aquifolium, assembly GCA_951799425.1. Lineage (NCBI taxonomy): Eukaryota > Viridiplantae > Streptophyta > Magnoliopsida > Aquifoliales > Aquifoliaceae > Ilex > Ilex aquifolium. The sequence goes on along the minus strand of OX637397.1, from coordinate 14,539,414 downwards.
CGGCCATGTTCTCCTCCCTCGGGATATGGGAGATTTGAAAAATTTTAAACTTGGCGACCAAGGCTTTCACCATGACAAGGTACTCCTGCATTCTGGCTCCCTTTGCTTCGAACTCGCCATTTACTTGGTTGACTATTAGCTGAGAGTCGCTGTGAGTGATGAGGTGTTGAGCCTCCATCTTGATTGCCAATCTAAGTCCAGAGAGGAGGGCCTCATATTCTGCCTCATTGTTGGAGGCGATAAAGTGGAGCTTCACAGCGTACTTGATGGTAGCGCCTTCGGGGTTGATTAGGATTAAGCCAGCCCCTCCTCCTTCACGGGTTGATGATCCATCCACATAAAGCTTCCAAAGCGGCGAAGAGGAGAGTTCGGAGATCACTGAGGGAGTCAAAGAAACAAGATTGGGTGGCAAGGCTCCAGGCTGGGTGCCTGCGGAGGAGGTCTGGGCGCCTGCAGAAGAGGCCTGGACGCCTGCAGAGGAGGCCTGGACGCCCGGGAGTGTCTGGGCACCTGCGGAGGAGGTATGGGCGCTTGCAGAGGAGGTCTGGGCTCCTGTAGAGGAGGCCTAGACGCCCGGGAGTGCCTGGATGCCTGCAGAGGAGGTCTGGGCGCCTGCAGAGGAGGCTTAGACGCCTGCAGAGGAGGCCTGGACGCCCGGGAGTGCCTGGATGCCTGCAGAGGAGGTTTGGGCGCCTGAGGCCTGGACGCATGCAGAGGAGGGCTGGACACTCGGGAGTGTCTGGGCGCCTGCGGAGGAGGCCTGGGCACCTGCAGAGGAGGTCTGGGCACCTGCAGAGGAGGTCGGGGCGCCTGTAGAGGAGGTCGGGGCGCCTGCAGAGGAGGCCTGGACGCCTGTAGAGGAGGTCTGGGCGCCTGCAGAGGAGGCCTGGGCGCCCAGGAGTGTCTGGGCACCAGGGGTGGGTGCCCTAGTGTCCTCGTTGTGTATCACCTTGCTTTGGGTGTCCGGACTCGATGTCTGGAGCGTAGAATATTCATTTACCTCCCCTATTGGTGTAAGCTCCGCGACAAAATCTGCCAAGGCTTGCGCTTTGATAGCCGCCCTTGGCTGGTACTGGATGTCGAACTCGCCTAGTTCCACTGCCCATTTTAGGAGTCTCCCGGATACATCTGGCTTCCCCAATACTCTCTTTAGAGGCTGATCTGTGATGACAACAATAGTGTGACTCTGAAAGTAGTGCCGCAGGCGCCTAGCTGTTGAGATGAGGGCTAGTGCTAATTTTTCTAGTTCTGAATATCTGACTTCCGCTCCCCGATATGCCCTGCTCACATAATAAATCGGCCTCTGTACCCCGTCACTGTTCCTGATGAGGACCGAACTCACTGCTGATCGGGAAGCAGAAAGGTATAGATATAAAGTCTCACCAGATGTAGTGTGTGAAAGGAGTGGAGGTTTAGCCAAGTAGAGTTTAAGCTTTTGGAATGCTTCTTCTGCCTCAGGTCCCCACTCGAAAGCCTTTCGGAGAATTTTGAAGAAAGGCAGACATTTGTCTGCAGATTTGGAGACGAACCTATTGAGCGCTGCAATTCTCCCATTGAGGCGCTGGAGCTCCTTGGTTAAGGACGGTGACTTCATATTTAAGATTGCCTTGATTTTGTCGGGGTTCGCCTCAATTCCTCTCTGGTTGACCATAAAGCCAAGGAACTTTCCTGAGCCTACGCCAAAGGCACACTTTTCAGGATTCAACTTCATGTGGTATGATCTGAGAACATTGAAAGTTTCTTGGAGGTGATCAATATGATCTGCTGCTGCAAGACTCTTTACGAGCATGTCGTCCACATACACCTCCATTGTTCTCCCGATCTGCGACTGGAACATCTTGTTCACCAGTCATTGATAAGTTGCTCCTGCGTTCTTCAACCCGAAGGGCATGACCCTGTAGCAGTAGGTTCCCCTTGGAGTGATGAACGATGTCTTCTCCTGGTCTGGGGGATGCATGCTAATCTGGTTATACCCAGAGTATGCATCCAAGAAGGTGAGCAATTCATGTCCTGCTGTGGCGTCGATAAGGAGGTCGATTCGTGGTAGTGGATAGCTATCCTTTGGGCACGCCTTGTTGAGCTCAGTAAAGTCGACGCAGAGGCGCCACTTTCCATTAGCTTTCGTCACCATTACCACGTTCGAGAGCCACTCAGGATAGGCTACTTCTCTAACTGCTCCGTTCTCTATCAACTTTCCCACCTCCTTTTCCATCGCTTGGGCCCTTTCAGTGGAGGCACCTCTCAGTTTTTGGCGAACAGGCTTGTGGTAAGGGTCGACGTTGAGGCGGTGGGTGGCGACCTCAGAGTCGATGCCCTCCAGGTCCGCATGTGACCAAGCAAAAACGTCCATATTACCCCTCAAAAAGTCTATGAGCTGGCGGACCAAGTCTTCAGGAAGGGAAGAGCCAATGTACACTTTTCTTTCTGGATACTCAACATCCAGGGTCACTGGGGTGAGCTCCTCAACTGGTTCTCCTCTTTCTATAGTGGCATCATCCCTTGGGTCGAGGACCTCTACTTGCAGCGCCTCCTGTGGCTTCCTCGCCTTCATAGAGGAGACGTAGCACTCTCTTGCAGCTACCTGGTCTCCCCGGACCTCTCTGACTCCGCTCGGGGTAGGGAAGCGGAGAATGAGGTGGTAGGTAGAGGGCACCGCTCTTAGAGTGTTGAGAGCGGGTCGGCCTAGAATGACGTTGTATGCTGAAGGGCAATCTATCACCAGGAAGTTAACCATGATTGTGGAGCTTCGGGGTGCTACACCTGCAGTGACTGGTAAGGTGATGGACCCTAGGGGATACACCTTCTCTCCGGAGAACCCAATGAAGGGTGACCTGATAGGCTGTAGTCTCTCCCTGCCCAAGTTGAGCTTGTCATAAGCCTCTGCGAACAAGATATCCGCAGAGCTGCCACTGTCCACAAGAATTCTCCGCACTTGGAAGTTGGCGACGGTCATGGTAAGCACTAGAGGGTCATCATGGGGGTGCTGAATTCCCTCTAAATCCTTGTCCGAGAAAGATATGACCTCGTCGTTGCCATGCTTTGGTGCCTTAGATGGGCGTAATTCATCAGGATGCCTGGCTTTCCTGGCATGAGTCTTCATTGCGGAGAGGGATTCTCCTCCCCCTGCAAGCCCTCCGGAGATGGTGTGAATTTCCCCGATGGGCTACTGTTCTTCCTGGTTACGAGGCGGTGCCGGTGCCTGTCCTCTACCGGCCACATATTGGCGTAGGTGACCTCGTTGAATGAGTTCTTCAATCTGTCTTTTGAGGTCGTAGCAGTCGTCAGTGTCATGGCCGTGGTCGCGATGGAAGCGACAATACTTGCTTGGGTTCCTGCGGTTTGAAGGAGACTTCATTCTCCCTGGCCACTTCACTGTGGGATCATCCTGAATTTGTAATAGGATGTGCCCGACAGAGGCGTTAAGGGGAGTGAAGGCTTGTCGCTCTCTCTGGGGAGCGGGTCTGAGACGGTCCTTGGCAGGTATCCTTTCTGTCCTGCCGCGCTTGTTATTACTCTCCCTCTTGTCGTCTCTGTCTCTCTCCTTTCTTTTCTCCTCAGTTCTCGAGGACTCACCTCGTCTGGCCCTTGTAATGTCTTCAGCGTTCATATACTTCTAGGCCTTCGCTAGTAACTCAGGCATGCTTTTCGGTGGGCGCTTCATCACCGAGAAAAGGAAGCTCGATGACCGGAGGCCACCCAGGAAGGCGGTCATGCTAACCTTTTCATCGGGCTCTTCGACCTGAAGGACCTCCTCGTTAAAACGAGTGAGGTAGCTTCTCAGGCTCTCATCTCTCTCCTGCTTTATGCTCAGCAGGTGTGTGGCAGGCTTTTGGTGGCGACGTCCTCCAATGAAGTGTGACACAAAAGACCTGCTCAGCTCAGCAAACGAGCCAATGGAGGAGGGGGAAATCTTGGCGAACCATTGTCGAGCGGATCCCTTCAGGGTGGTTGGGAACGCTCGACACATTATTTCGTCGGGAGCATTGTGTAGCTGCATCAAAGTCTTAAAGGTTTCGAGGTGGTCCAGTGGATCTTTTTTACCGTCAAAGGTCTCGACAGATGGTATCTTGAATTTTTGAGGAAGCGGGTAATTAGCTACGTCAGGCTTGAAGGGTGTGTCGGTTCGACTTACTAGATAGTCTACTGTTTCAGGTCCCTGTGCCTTCATGGCGTTGAAAACATCACCCAGCTGATTCTGCACTTCCTTAATTTTTTCATCCCACTGATTGGGAGGAGGTCCTCTGGAATTACCACGGAAATGACTCTCATGCTCAATGTTTTGGTTTTCACCCTCGTCCTCTTGAAGAGGAGGGTCTCCACCATGGGGAGCAGGAGCAGGGGCTGGAAGAGGAGGTCCATCATGGTGGGCCCCCCTTGGCTGGGCGCCCAAGGGTGGGGCGCCTAAGGGGGCGCCCGGAGGGGGAACTTCTTGATGACCAGGGAGTGGAGCTTCCCTAGCTTGAAGTCCGGGCTGCTCTAATCCTTGTTGCCCAAGCATCAGCTGCAGAATCTGTTGGTTCTGGGCCATAAGTTGCTGCATGGTGTCCAGCATCTGCTGCGCATTCGGGACCGGATTAGCGGGCGGAGGAGGAGTAACCTCCTCTTCTCGCACAGGATTGTTTTCAGGGGGATTCATGGATTTGACAGAGAAGATTTTCTAGAAATGAGAATTTTGTCGTTTCCCACAGACGGCGCCAAACTGATGATGCACAAAATTGGTTCGCACACCACAGTCAAGTAATAGTATAAAATGCAGTAATAATAAGTAGAGGAAAGACAAGAACAACACAAGGATTATAGTGGTTCGGTCAACGAGACCTACGTCCACTTTCAATGGCTAAGTTTGCCGGGAAGTTTATTAACTCAGGTAAGGAGATCAGGGAATTACAAGAGAGAAAGATGAGCTTCGGGTTTTTGTCAGATGTCCCTCAAGTGATGGGGAAACTTACACTTTATAGTGGTTGCCTCATAATGGGTATTAATCAGGTAGGCAGGGGGTCTCAACGGACTAAGAAGATTTTAATAGTAAATAATGGTTCGGCGACCCCTCCTCTTCTCAACGGGCAGGGGAGCTCCAAAAGACTCGGTCAATGCTTGAGGGAAAGTTGACTCTCTCCAAGTGGCAGGGGTGAGGCTCTTGGATGTTCCCTTGAAGTTAACCATGATGACGTAGCTCCTTGAGGGACTTTGACCGGCTTGGACCTCATAGTGTATGTTGAGTCTTCTTATAAACTTGGGCCTTTCGACAGACTTAGGTTTTCCACATGAGTTGGGTCATTTGGGCCTGACCCATCAGCAATAATGCAAAGCAACTAGAGAAGTGAGGATTACATACCAAAAGACAGTTGAAATAAAATATTTGACACCATCATGGATAGCATATCTGGCCCATGCTTTCAAAAACAATGGCTAAATGTTTAGGTCACATCATCTTGTCCCCCAATGTTTGAATCGCCTTTATCATCGTTAAACGCATTGATATCAATTGTTTATCCTTAGCATTCATGGTTAGGTCACAATTCTTTCAACTCTTTTGACATATTCCATGCAAGTTAGTTCTGTGGCCACCAAATCTAAGAATTAATTCCTCCTTTCAAGTGACAATTTTAATGGTCGGTGACTGACTTTTTTTTCTGACAACTTGTCAAAACCCCATGTTTTTGACTGGAAAAGAGTGGTTTGAGCATTAATGTGGTGTTTAAGTTCACATTTTCTAAATGAGTTTGGTACTATAAGATTATACTGTCGGATCAAAGTATTCTATAATATGTACTACTGGCTAGCTATGTTAAAGAACTCAATTCCCCCTCCAAAAAAAAAAATTCGAAATAAGCATTATTAAACTTAAAAAAATCCAATGATGTGAAGTTATTTCGTTTTATGAATAAAAATGTGTTTAGCTAATTTTTAAGCACCATGCAAGAATTAAATGATTAAATATAAGTCTCTCATGTAGCAAATGATCAAACCCCCCATGAATTCACTAATTCAATTCAATCTAAATTACAAACCTAGTTCTATAGTGACACCGCATCCTAATTTCTAACTCTGGACCTTTTATTGAGGTGGTAGAGTACTGACCATAGATACTAGCTTATTGTAGACATACAACTTGGACGGGTCAACCAAACACACCCCAATACTATCTGATAATTTTAAAAGTTTAAGTTGAGTTTTCCAATGTTCAAATTGAGCTTTGAAACAAAATACAGTACTGAGTTGGAGCTTCAGGCTTTCGGAATTATACCCAATCCAACCCCAACTCAACTACTTTTGTTATACAAATTACACCCTGGCTTGTATAGCTCTAGAATTGAGCCTGTGTTTCCATCGTAGAACTAAACCCAAATATTAGCTCAAGTTGCGTGGCCTGAGTTCAAAAATTTCAGAATGTGCAACACGCGAGTTGAAGGATTTAAGGTAAGATTATTAATTGAGTTGAATCTAGATTGACCTCTCAACGTTGCCCAAGTTTTACCTTTAATTCACAGTGTTTGTCAACTTATTTCTCAGATTTATATTGTTTTTTCATACCAACTGCTAATGCGAAGAAATTTGAAGACAAATTATCATGTTTTTTGTGGCCAAAATTTGCAAATAAATACAAGTTTTTGGAATTATTTATGTGATTGTTTTTATTTTATCAGGTGATGAAAATTCAAGAGTTTAAAAAGTACGATGAGTTTGTCTTTCCTTTTCTTGCACAGACAGCCCCATCCAACAAGGTATGAAGGTAAAAAGTACGATGAGTAAAATTTGTACTCACTTCTTTGAAAGAGAGATCAGTCTTGTTCTGATCTCTGGTTAGTTAAGGTGGGAAGTGTTTTAAAAAATTATGACTTCTCATACAAAATATTAAATTATTTTCATATAAGTCAAAATCTCTCTCTCTCTCTGCCCTAACACACCAAGTGACTGATTCTCATCTCTTAAAATTTATTTGCGAAGTGGCGATGGGTTTTGATTATTGTTATTTTAATATCTTCATTGACTACGCTCTTACTGTCGGTACATTTTTTCTCCCCTTTGTTTCGTCTCCTCTTTTTTGTACTATTTTTAAATATGAACTAAAATCAGACTTGAAATTTGAGACCCTCATTTTAAAGTTATAGTTTTGAAATTTTCTAATATCAAAACTAGGAGTTTTCTAATATCTAATATGAAAATACTTAAATTTTGTTAGTTTGGTATGATTTCAAGGAGGTTCATATAGATTTTCAATTCTATAATTAAATTCCACATTTAGCTGGTGATGGATAATTTTTTTTTATTTGGAAGGTAAAAATTTCTATTGATAAAAAATAAAGGTGAGTATACAAGTAAAGGGATGATCCTTACAAAAAATAACATGGGGCATTCCCAATAATCATGTCTAAAACAAAAGATAAAACATGCCATGAGGTAAGTATAGTTGCCATGTTAGAACAAAAAACAATTGGAATGCAAATGATAGGTCCCAAGAGATAGAATTTAGAAGGAAGTGGAGGCCTTGTATCAATTCATGCCACGATCTAGGTTATAATTGTATAAAACATGACTGCATGATGTGGCTCCATAAACTGCTAGAGTAGGAGCAAGCAACAAATAGACGAGAGTGGCTTTCAGCGTCCTCTCTACATACTACGCATTCGTATCCCCAATGAGCTGCAAATGATTACATTCTATCCCTGGTACTTAATCTGCCTTTTATAGCAAACCAAAGTATTAGACTCATTCTAGGGATTGCTTGGTGGAACCAAATCAATTTATACCATTGCACAGGATGATGATGCCATGTCCACCTGTTACTTTTTGTTGATGTCCTCCCAATAGCTTGGTTAGGAACATAACTAGGCATAGTGTTAGCAATATCCAACAGCTCCTCAGATTTGTGTGGCCATGTCCACTTGTTACTTTTTGTTGGTTTTACACAACGGATAACTAATAGAAATAATACTTGTTGAAAAATAAGAATTCAAAGATAAGAAAACAATTAAACAACTATTCACTGAAAGTCTGGTACATTCTGGTAACTGATTACATCATATTTAACCTTATTTATAGGGATAAAATATTGTAACCCGAATATGTTCAGCTACAACTTGATCTATATGTTTCTTATCAAATGTTTAATATACATATTCATGGTATATTAGAACTTTTCAATTTATTTTTTATTTGATTTGGTAAATGATAAAATTATTCAAGATATATTAAAACTTTTTAAACTTCTTCTTATTCGATGTTTAATTCTCTCATACGTGGTGTCTCAATACTTTCAATAATTTTACTAACCTTTGAGTTCTTATGAAGTTTTGACTGTAGGATGGTTCTTTCACTGCAAACCAAAATCAAAGGGACCCCTTTGACCAATTCCAAGTGCAAGAATGGGGTATATTAGCCTCTCAAACGCTTTTACGCCTAAGGTGGTATGAGTGTATCCATTGCACCTAGAGGTTTTTCTTATCAACGAAAATTAACCATAAATACTTTAGAAGCAGTGCAAAGTTCCAATCTCTTGATATCCAACCCTCCCTCCTTTTGTGATTTACAAACCTCTCGAAATTTAAGTTCGTGTGTTTTTAAAGGTAAATTTGTTGTATTTAATTGGATGCTTATACATGAAATTTGATTGCTTTAAATTACATTTTCAAATACATATTTTTTCGATTGATTGTTTTTCTTGTATCAAGGGATCAAAACATTTGAGATAAAATAATTTTAAGTTTTAATATTATGATTTTAATTCATGAATAAGTTATTAGGTGCTCCCACTATACAAATATCCGTCCTCTGTTTAAACAACTAACAATTGGGAGGTGACGTTCTACCATGTATATGAGTTCTAAACGAGCCTTACTAAGTATAATATGACAACCCATTCAATTCTTTGGCTAGTATGGATTGGAAGACTACTGTATTGTATAAATTTATAATCGCAGAGATATTAGAGGTAGGAAAAAGGAATGAAAAATATAATACTAAAAAAATTACATGGTTTGATAAATCATGTTTATATCCATAGATTAAACGCTCAACATTTATATTTGATGTATTATTCAATGATCCTTCGTTACATTGGGCTTTACCCTATTTATAGGATGAGTAATAAATAAGATAAAGATCAATATCACCTATATTTATCATCATTTATATTTATCCACATAACCTGGATATCGATTGACTTCTTTGACTTATATTGTATCTCTACCTAGATGTTGATGAATTTTCTTTCACTCTATATATCATATCTCTAATTTGGCACAATATTAAAAACTATAAATTTTTAACGTTAAATTATAATTTTTTTTTGTATTTTTTGATACCGTATCGATAGTTATAATTTTTTAAAATGAAGTTATAACTTTTTGGTATGTAAGTTATAATTATAAATTATATGATTAATCTTAAAATATTATGATCGATCATAAAAATTACATTTTTTAAAAATCAAATTAGAAATTATGAGAATCAAGTTATTAGTGATTGAAGAAATTTGTACTCCATCATAATATGAAATGATCTATTAAAAATTATCTCAATCAATTATAACATCATACTTTTTATTTGTCACCACAATATTATCCCTATAATCCAATTGGATGGATTTGACCATATATGCTACCAATTTTATTTTTTTTTGGTATCATACACTCATTTATCATATTTATGGGTATTTTTATCACCATTAAAAAATTGCAAAAATAATTATCACAACAGTAATAAAAACATCCATAATTGTAATAAAAATATTCAGAAAAAATGATAATTTTTTTTATATCCAACAAATGTGATAAAAATATCTGCAATAGTGATAAAAATATCCATAAAAGTGATAAATCAACCACAAAATTGATTATAAAATGATCCAAAAATTTGTAAAAACACCATTTAAAATAATAAAATTTAGATGTATGGTACCAAATTTTTTTTTTTTTTTTTTGAATGTACCGTAGTCAAATCATAATTGGATAGGCATGCTTTCGTGAGAACGGGGTTTTCATGTCTTTCAGCAGTAACAATCAAAACCGATCTTTATTATTAGAACTCGTACCTACTTGTTGAAACTTTATCATGATGACAATGAAAGGACTGAATTGTTTCAGTTTGGCTGAAAAGTGTAACAAACGGTACAATGTATCAACTGATAACCGACCATAAAATGAAACACGTGAAAGTCAATTCCTTTTTCCGTCCAATTATTGTGGATATCAAAGCTGTTGAAATTGATCTAATTTTTATCTATTATAATTCAGTGATATAAATTTATTCTATTTTTGTTGTTGTGAAATAGTTTTGAGTTTCAAGGACTTGACTATAGTATCGAAAATTTTATTTTGGTATCGTACTTTTAAATTTTATTACTTTAAAGAGTATTTTTATAATTTTTTTGGGTTGTTTTGTAAATTTTTTTTACTAATTTTATGGGATATTTACCTTATTTTTGAGTATTTTTATCACTGTTGTAATAACTATTTCGATAATTTTTATTTTTTTTAAATGCAAAAATATGAATTGAATTTTTGAATAAAAAATCCTTACATGCAAATAATCGAAGTTGAATATGATCTCTAAATGTTAATTAAACTTGTTACCTATTAAAAAGAAAAAGAATTTGAATTTAGTTTGCCAACAAAATATTTTTTTGTTAAAAAAGTAGTAATGTGTGAAAGTTAAATGGCCCCAAAACAAATGAGGCATAATGAAAAATTACAGAAACCATGGCTATGTTTAGACAAGAAGACTTATCATGGTGACCATATTTACAATTAGATTCGGATAGAGAGGTACTTTTACTTAATCTATTTTATGATTATTTTTGTGCACTTTAAAACTATAGTTAAGCAATTATCTAACCCAGATAAAACATGAAATTTTATAGTAATACTATTTGTATATATTTTAGGGATTTAATTTGGAGACTTAATACATTGTAGTTATTGGATTAAAATGTAAGGGGTAGTTTAAATAATAACAGAGTCGAGTTATAAATCTGGACGTATTTACTTTAAATCTTGACAACCCCTTGGTAGTAGAGATGAATAATTTATCTCTCATGAATACTCTAGTTCCGGTGTGGATGACTTGTTGTTGGCTAGACCAAGAAGGAGATTAGTCGAGATGCATATAAGTTGTTTTAGATACCCCTGATTGTTGAACGTGACAAGTCCAGATTTTGACTAAGTTTGGGCCCAGTTCATGGATTGAGCCCAAACCATCAAAAGGCAGATCAGACCTAACTCAAAACCTCAGCTCAAGAGTCTAGGAATAGTCAACACACGTGAGAAAACCATTACTTTAGGGTAGTGTACATCCCCAACTGTAGTTATTCTCCCCGATAGATTAGTCATCTATCCTTTTACGTCACCATCTCAATTAAGGCTCTGTGCTTATAAATTGTAAACCCTCTACACATGAGGGAGACAGATCACATCATATCTCACAGAGACACCTCACCTTGAGCGTACTCTCGCCGCTTTCAAAGTGGAATAGGCCACCCTGACCGAATCACTCTATATATATGTGTTGCTTGTGTTGATCTAATCTTTATATTTACTGTATTTATTACCTATATTAATTATTCGACAAGTGGTACATAAATCCACTTTTGTACTTCATCAAAACCAAACAAATAAATACCATAAAAAAGTCCCACCCACCTGCACACATAAATACCCATCCATTCGAACGACAATTAAAATTTTTCTTAGCATGAACAATATATAATTACCACAAACAAAGATGTACATAATTAGCATTTTATTTTTGGTCATGGAAAGGGGGGAGGGGGGAGGGGGGCGACCAATAGGTAGTGATTCCCCTGGGTGTGACCATGAGGGCCTCCCTCGGATGTGGAATGTTTGATTAGCCATAGCTACAAACTTCTTTGGAGTAGCCCGTCACCACACCACCACCGGAGCATAAGTAGTAAAGACATGGGGACCCCGTGGATCGAACCCTGCTTGCTAACCACGTGAGAGTCAAGGTACGACTCAAAGACGGACATGTCTTACCACTAGACCACCAACCCGGTGGTCATAATTAGCATAAAAGACAGGCTTTTTGAATAGGTATGATTTCCCCAAATTGGCCAAGCCTACAGTGGGTCACCCTTAAATTTTCTCAATTTTCTACTATCAAAGATTTCAAGTGTCAATGATTGTCGAAGGCAAGACTTCACCCTTTCGGGCATTCGATTAGGGTTAGCGAAAATATTTGCATCGTTTTGTCATTTGTAATTTTCCATGGGTGATATATGAAGTGACCACATAAATTATATCCATGCTCAAATTACACTTTACTCCTCAAACTGGCCCTAGTTTCATTTCACCCCCTCTAGTCTCAATTTTTTCTTTTACACTTCAACTATCTTAGTTGCTTTCTTATTACTCTCAGCAAATAGTAGTTAGCTTTTAGAAGGAAAATGATCACGATAAGGGAACAACTAGCATCGTTAAATGTACAATGTGAAAACAATTAGTATAGTATGAGGAGGCATCGTGGTGGGCATGTGGTATTTTTTTGTCTAGTAACTAACTGTTGTTTAAGTTTTGGACAATGTGTAATCAATAATATAGTTGTTTGAAACTTCGACTATAGCTTCAAGGAAAAATATATAATGAATACATTGTTTACTTTACTTTAGTTAGGTGGATCTCCATATGTTTTCTTAGCTACCATTTGTTAAAACTTTAATTTGTACCTTATTCAAAAAAGGTGAATTTAACCACCACATTAATGCTCAAACAACTCTTTAATTTCAGTTAAAAAGAATTGTGGTTTGACAAGTTTTGTCACAAAAAAATTGTGTCACCGACCATTCAAATTGTGACTTGAATAAAGAAATACTTAGATTTGGTGGCCCCCAGAGAACTAACTTTGCATCGAGTATGTCTCTAACGAGTTCATGGAATTGAGATCCCATGGTATAAGATCCCATGTATCATTTGCAACTAGCGCATCGAATTCATGCTGCATAGCCTGCTGCCATTCTTGTGATAAAACAGCTTGAGAGAAACTAGTTGGTTCAACAAAATTAAGCATACTCGTATACGCACGCACAAGATGATTAGAAGCATAAACACTACAAGAAAAAAAGGTTTTTACGGCGGTAAAGTGTTGTAATAAAAGGTCTATTTGCCGTCACAAATATTTTTTGTGGCGGCATTGTCTCGCCATAATAAGTGTGGTCTCAAAAGGTTTTTATGGCAGCAACAGTCTGTCTCAAATAGTATTTACGGCAGCAGACCCTGTCGTTATAAGTTGTCACAAAAAAATTGACACTTTTTCTTTTATCACGGCGGCAAAAGTGCCGCCTCAAATACCACATTTGGCTGTCATAAAATATAGAAGATATATTTATGATAGCAACGATGCAGCCACAAAAAAAAAAACAAATTCTTTTTTTAATTATAATAGACCGTTGGTAACCAATGTTATATATCATGTGTATATATACACTCCATACAACTTTTTTTTTTTTTTTTTGGAGAGGGAGGGGGAGAAGGGGCTTGAACCCTTGACCTCAAGAAAGCAAAACTTTCACAATGTAAGGAGTACCATTAGACCAAATACCCATTTGTATTCGTACAATTATCTAATTCAATATATATAGATAAAAACAAAAGTAAATATAACCAACATTTCCAAAAACATAGCAATATTTTCATATCTAAAAAAAACAATCCCATGAGTTAAACAAAATGTAAAATATGCAATTTTATAAAGCATGACGATCTATGAGTACAAGAAATTAATCCACAAAATTGAACATCCTTCCCTAACCATCTACTCTCTTAGTGACATCAATCAAAAAAATATAAAATTATTGTTACTATACTAAAATAATATTTATATATGATGATGTTATTTCACGTGAATGAGCAACGAGATAGGGTTCAATTGTATGGCATGGATCTAAGCTACAAGGCTCGTGAATTGGTGGATGAATGCTCTAATTAACCGAGGTGTAGTGTGTGCAATACGGTAGAAATATAGTGGTTCACCGGCTGATGAGCTCGGCTAGTCCACTCTCTAATGGAGGCTCTTGTTCCTTTCTCTTTATTGATGATCCTAGAATGCTTACAGATAGTTTCTTATATCTCTCTCCCTCCTAGTTGGGGTAATGTACAGTACTTATAATGTTACTCCTAACCCTAGAGGATCTCTACCGAGATCTTTGCCCTTTATTCGTGGGATCCCCTTCCTGGTCAATTAAGAGTTTTATGTCTGGGAGGTTGTTTGGCTTCTGTTTTGGAGGTTCCAGCTGTCATCCAGCCACTTCCCTTATTGATTCAGCTATTATTTTGGTTGGGAGAGCTAGAGCTCTGGTCTCCTGAGCTTTGGAGCTCCGAACTGACCTCCCGATCTAACCTCATGGGCTGATCTTACCCATAGAACTGATTTTGGGTACCATCAGCTGCCCCCAGCTCCTAGTCTAAGTGGACTTGGGTAGGGGCTGAGCTGAGGTCCGGTTATAGTTGAACTCCAATTACCGACCTTGGTTCGCGTGCAAACAAGTTTTTTACGGTTACAGGTAATCATTTTCTTTCCTTGTTTCCCGCGCACGTCCTCCTGTTCGTGCAGTTGGCTTTAAATGCCTTTGAATTGACACTAACGACCATTTTTCCCTCTTGAATCCTCCAGCCAAGCCTTTCATCTTCCATTTTCTTTGCAGATTCAGACTCCCCCCAATCCTTCGACGAATTTAGGGTTTTGCTGAAACTCGTCTTCCTTCGAATTGGTGTGTGTGGCTTGCTCGCTCCGAACTTTGGCTTGTTGTTCGTCTTTGATTAGGTACGTTCTTGGCTCCCTTCCTACTATTTTCGTTCTGGATCCCTCGAGTCTGAGGTGGTTTCTTCATTTTTGGACTTTTCGATTCAGTTATTTTAGAAATCGGGGCCTTTCTCTGATTCGTCTTCCCCTTTTCCTGGACCCTTACTCCACTGCTAGAATCTTCATTATTACGCACAGCTGTGTCGACCCCAGGGTTCTCAAGGAGTGTTTTTCTGAAATTCCTCCCCTCTATAGGTCTTTTAAGCTTCCCTTTACCTGCCCAGCTATGTCTGCTTCCTCTGGAGCCACCCCTTCCTCTGTTTCCCTCTTAGGAGACTGATCTGTTGAAGAGGATTCTGACTTAGGTGCCGTGGGTGAGGAGATTAACAACTTCCCTGGCGTTGACTCTGACGATGCTCAGGCACATACTGATGAACCTCTCTCTACTCCCTCTCCTATGATTAAAAACCCGGACAAAGGAAAGAGCAAGGTAAGTGGCGTAGGTGTTTCAGATCCAGGCGTATCGTATGCTTTTAGTCACGCAGAGCTCGTGGGCCGTAGTGAGGTCAGCCCTTCTCTCATGAAGGTTTTGATTGCCCGTTATGGTTTTCCTCAGGGGGTTCAATATTGGTGCCCATATGCATTCACCCCCTATGTCACCCCAAGTTCATAAGAATGTTTGCTTCTTTGTGGCCGCCTTCGAGAATGGTCTGCGCTTTCCCATGCATCCTTTTATAAAGGGTGTTCTTCAGCACTTCAACATTTGTCCTGCTCAGCTCTCACCTAATTTCTGGGGGGTCCTAGTGGGTCTTCTTGTCTTCTTTAAAATTCATAAGCTCGGAGTCCCTACTATTTCCTTGCTCATGCACTTTTTCAACGTCAAGCACACTGCTTCCGAGGGCTTTTTGTATATCTCTAGACGAACGAAGACTAAAGTGATTATTTCTGATCCCCCTAGCTCCCACAAGTATTGGAAAAAACAATTCTTTTACGTAGGGGGCTCACAATGGGAATACAATTCTGCAGATAAGACAGATACTCTTCCAATCCCTAGGGCTTGGTCTGTCCCTGAAAACCTGGGTAAGTCTTTGTCCAATCCTGACTGTGATCGGGCTTTGTGGCTTTCTCTGACTGTGCTTTGTTTGCATTGTTTCCCAGGTGGACGCCCTGAGCTCAGTGCAGAGGACGAAAAGGTGTTGCTGAAGTTAGGGAGGTGCCCTACAGCAAGGTACTCTGAGCTCATCAGACCTTGGGTTCTTGTAGAGCAAGGGTTCAGCCCTGTTGGGGTAATAATAGAATCCCCTACTCCCCTTTCTGTCAAAGCACCTATTCCTCTTTCAGTTGCAACGACTGAAGTGGCAGGTAGTAGTTCTCCTCTCCTTATTTACCTTTAAAAAATTCTTATTTTTCCCCTGTTCCTTCTTAACTTGCTCGTTTTGATTCTTAAGGTTCTTCCTCGATGGAGCCAACTCAAGAAGAACTTAAGGCTAAGGTAGCTCTGCTGAAGGGTAAAAGTGGGAGCAAGCGCAAGGCAGATGTCGGTTCTGGTAGCTGTCCTGTCACCCGAGCTAAGATGCAGAAATCGCGATTGCCCCCCAGCATCCCTGTCTCAACTACAGGAGCCCCTTCCCAACGAACGAGCTCTCCTGCTTTGACTCCCGGAGCTCTTGCTCCCTCATCAAGCTCCCCACAAGTCCCTGAGATCCCTCCCCCAAAAGGGGTTCTGTCGACTCCTGGTGAAGCTCAAGCGCAGGGCCAGACCTCACCCTCATCATCTGAGGTTAAGAGGGCCCTGGATTTTATTCCTCAGCTTCAGCTCACCTCTCATCCTCTTGGATCATCTGAGAACATCTCCCAGCTACCTTAACCGAGCTCCAAGTCGGGGAAAGGGGAGTTCCCTAAACTAGAAGGGAACGAAGATTCTTTCTTTGATAACATTGACCTTGCAGCTGGTGCCATCACTTCCATTATTCCTGATTCTGATGTTCTGAAGGCTGCCACTATGCCTCTTGAGAGCTCCATCAACTCATCCCTCTACGGAACTACAGCCGTAAGTACCTATTCTTGCCTCTTCTTTAAGCTAATTCTTATCGCTTTGCTTTGCTCCTTGTTTTTGATCGCATTTCTCCTCAGCTGGCTATACACGTGAGGGGTTTGCTAAGTCGAATCCATTCTATGGAGAGCTCTGTCAAGGCGTCCAAGGTGTGGGAATTCAAAGCTGCAGAGCTGACTTTTGCTAATGATGACCTCCAAGCTCAACTTCAGAGTCTTCAAGAGCATGCAGAGAAAGCAAGCTTCTACCATCCAGAGCCTGGAGGCGGAGAAGAAGAAAGCCGAGGAAGAAAAGAAGAGGAGCAGTGCTGAGCTCGAAAAGGTCTCAGAGGAGATCAAACTTAAGAGCGAGGCATGGGTCAAAGTTAGCCAGGAGAAGTTTGAGGCCTTGGGCTCTTATAATGGCATGAAGACAGAATACAGTGTTTTGGCAGAGGCACACGATGCCACACTACTTAAGCTTGAAGTTCAGAGAGCAGCTGTTGAAGAGAATGATGGTTTGATTACCAAGCTGAAGGATGATGTCGTTACCAGGTGGGCCAAAGGGTGGATTGATTTTCAAGAGATAGCCGAAGAGACCTATCCTGATCTGGACTTCAACTTTGAGATTCCAATCGAGGTAGAGGCAGAGGTTTCAGTTGAGAAAGAGGCAGAGGTGCCTAGTTCAGCACTTGCCTCTGATGCTGTCTCTGCAGGTTCTGAGCTGCCTACCTCATCGGCTGAGGTCCTAGCTCAGAGTGCTCCCACCTTTGTATTCGCTGCTACTGCGGGTAACTCTGAGGCTTCCCTGACTCCTGCGCCTGCTGACCTTTCTGCTGCTGCCTCTTTTTCTGCTGACCTGGTGGCGAGAGCTTTAACTGAAGTCGAGGTTTCTGCTCCATCGACTATTCCAGAGACTTCGACTGTTACTTTGCCAGAGACTTCAACTGTCACCTTGCTAGAGATTTCACCTACTGATCCAACAAGCACTCCTACTGCTGACCTACCAGGCTCTTCCCCTCCTGCCTCTTCAGAATCTTAGGAGTCCTTTATTGCTGAACACACTTTCGAATTGTTGGTGTAAATGTTGAACACACTTTGCTGCTTTTGTTTGTGTTTTTGGAGCTCAACACAGTCTATTCTGTCATTGCTTATTCTGTTTTTCAGCCTTACTCTGTTGCTGTCACTATTATGTTAATTGTTTTGCCTGTCTGCGTTCCTTGTCTGCACTCCTATTATTTTGCACTCCTTTTTCTCTGCCTGTATTCCCCTTGCCCCCCTTGCTTGAAGGAGTTCTTTAGTTCTCCTTTCCAAGCAAGATTATTAAACTTGGATGTTCAGAAGAGCTGATAACGTACCAAATTAAGGACTGTAGAGCTAAGAGGTCTGTTGGAACCATGAGACATTTTTTCTTGAGGATCTGATAGATCCAGATAACCTATGGACTTGGAGTTGGCTTCCCAGCATGTGCCACAGCTTATTGTGATGGGCTTCTTTTAGCTTGCTAAGCTCTGGAGATGGTTGAGGAATATCAGGGGAATGTTGAGTTTATTGAGGATGGCTTCTTTATTTCGTCTTTTGAAAGTAAGAAGCCTTTTAGAGCTCTTTAGGATGTGAGTCTTAGCATTCCTCGTGGTGGCAAGAAGTTTGGTAGACTTGGAAAAGATAACAAGCAACTTGATGCTTGAACTCTTCCAAAGGTAGACCTGCTGGGGTCATGTTGCTACATACATGAGGACTTTGAAGACCGATGAGCCTAAGAAATACCAGCCCATTTCATCCAGGATATGAACATGGTTCTTGGAATTGGAGATCTCAGAAAACTGCGATTGAGAAGTTAGGCAGCCAACCGAGCTGACCTCAACTCAAAGAAGTCTAAGGAGTATTTTATTCGAGTGGTGTCAAACTCAGACTTACTTCTAATTACATTTGGGGGGATTATCTTGCGATGATTCCTCTTTCCACATTTACTCAACTGTTTTTCAAAACCGTAACTGCCACTATTAATTAGGAAACCAAAAAGACCGCCGACTCTGTTTTCTGTGTGGTTCTTGGTTTCTTAAAAACTCACAATTTTCCTCAAGGTTTCTAATATCTCCTGGATTCCTTCCTCCTTTGCCAAAAGATTTTGGAGTCTCTTCTTGAATCTCAGTGGTTACCTTCTATCCTCATTGTAATCCTGATGGCTGCCCCTGTTTCTCCTCTGTTCAAAGAACGCACTTCCTTCAGAATTGACTGGAAGTGGCATTGTCGCTACTTGTCCCCTTCAACGATGAAGCCTTCTGACTTGGCAGTCATCAAGAAGCGATTCTTCCCTGAGCTTGACTTGCCTCTGCGAGTCCCCACCCCTGATGAGCCCTGTAACTACCTTTCCCGAGGGGAAGTTTGTTTTTTTGAAGGGGCCATGGACATGGGACTTTGTCTTCCCATTCATCCTTCTATTGAGCGAATTCTTGCGTATTATGGCTTGGGCCCCTCTCGCCTTTCACCTCGAGGCTGGGCTGCTATGGTCAGCTTTTTCCTCTTCTGGCGCTTGTATGGCAATGGTAGGTTCCCTTATGTTGTTGAGTTTCTTTACTTTTTTGAGATCGAAGAAGACGAGATCCCCTGCTTTAGCTTCTTTCGGTGGAGGCACTTCAACATACGCCCTCTGGTTCTTGACCTTCCTTCACTCCTTGAAGGGTGGTCTCAACGCTTCTTTTTCGCCTCCGGGAAGTCTTGGAGATCTACCAAGCTATGCTGCCCTCGTACTAGGATTCCATGCTCCTGGGAGAGATTCTCTCGCATAGGTATGCTCAAGTAGAGCTCTCTGGACTATTTTCTGTGAGGATTTATTCTTATTATGTTCTTGTTGCCCAGGTCCTCCTGATCTGGATTTGTCAGAGATGATGAATATTGATGAGTTGTTGCTCGTAGATCCCAAGCATTTTTCAGATCTGATGACTCATGAAAATCTTTATTTGTTTGGCACTGAGGCAACCGCTTGGGAGTTTTCTTCTTTTCCAGATTCCCCTTGGACTTCTCCTTCTGATTCTGACGAGGAGGAGGATGTTGGTGCATCCTCAAGGAAACGCAGAAGGGATGGTTCCTCTTCGCCTGATTCTTCTCTTGCCACTATCTTGTTCACCTCAGCAGGCGAGAAGCTTCTCAAAGTGCTCACTAAGACTGAGAAGGAAAGGGACGAGCTGAAAGAAGAGAACGCCCGCCTGAGAGGAAAGGTTCCTGAGCTGAAGTAGCAACTAAAAAAGAACTAGGAGCTCTCCCTTCTTGTACTCCCTTTTGATTAATAAAATGCCATACTTTTGTGCAACTTTTGCTTCTTCCTGAATGCTTGTAACCATGAATCCTGGTTCCATTTTTTTTTTTACGTGTATGTATATATATGAGCTGAAGAACTCATCTTATCTTTTTATGAGCTGAAGAACTCATCTCTTATGATATGAGCTAAGGAACTCATCCTGAAGTTTATAGGCTAAGGAGCCTATCTTGAGCTGTAGAGCTCATTTCTTATCAAATGAGCTAAGGAGCTCATCTTGAATTTTATAAGCTTTAGAAGCTTATCTTTGTGTTTCATAAGCTTAGGAGCTTATCTTGGGTTTTATAAGCTTAGAAGTTTTTCGTTCGTCTATGAGCTGAGGAGCTCATCTCGAGCTGTGGAGCTCATTCTGTACTTCATGAGCTGAGTAGCCCATCGCTTTCTTTTTATTATAAGCTGAAGAGCTTATCCTGAGCTGTAGAACTCATTTCATTCTTTATAAGCTGAATAGATTATCTTGAGCTATGGAACTCATTTTATTCTTTATAAGCTGAATAGCTTATCTTGAGCTGTGGAGCTCATTTTATTCTTTATAAGCTGAATAGCTTATCTTTTTTTTTTTTATGCGAGGATGAATCGAGAATTTGGTATTTTTATTGAGAATAACTTAATTACAAGGAAAACTTACTGAAAGAATTTCTTAAGATGTTCGGCATTCCAAGAATGAGGTAAGACATTTCCTTCTTCTGTTTGTAACTCATAGTTCCTAGGCCTAATTATTCTTGAGATAATGTAGGGGCCTTCCCAGTTTGGCCCCAATTTCCCATGTGTGGGATCCTTTCTTGCAAGCAAAAGCCTCCTAAGCACTAGATCTCCAACCTTGAAGCTTCTGTGTCTTACCTTCATGTCGTAGTACCTTGCGGTTTTTCTCTGATAACTCTGAATGTGTTGCAGAGCTCTTTCTCTCCTTTCATCTAGGAGGTCGAGATTTAAGAGGAGGGATTCATCGTTACGCTCAGGCTTTGTGAATTCGGTTCTGGGGGATGGTAACCCTATCTCTACAGGTGATACTGCTTCGATTCTGAAAGCCAAAGCGAACGGTGTTTCCTGAGTTGCTGCTCTAGGGGTTGTTCTGTATGCCCACAACACCTCTGGGATATATTCAACCCATTTTCCCTTCAAAGACTCGAGCTTGGTCTTCAAGGCTGCTTTGATCGTCCTGATCGTCACCTTTGCTTGCTCATTTGCGGATGGGCTGGGGCCGAGAAATAATTCTTTATCCCCAGCTCTGCACAAAACTTTTTGAACTTTGGGTGTCAAACTGTTTCCCATTGTTAGAAACAATCGCTCTAGGTACCCCAAACCTACAGACTATAGATTTCCAAGTGAAATTCTGAACCTTCTGCTCTGTGATTGTCGCCAGAGATTCCACCTCTGCCCATTTAGTGAAATAGTCTACTCCAATTATGACAAATTTGTATTGCCCTATGCTGGTGGGAAGAGGGCCAAGAATTTCCAATCCCCATTGCTGAAAGGGCCAAGGGCTTACCACCGACGTTAGGAACTCTGGCGGACAATGAGTGATTTTGGCATGTATCTGACATGCCTTACACTTTTTAACCAGGTCGGTGGCATCATTTAGCATGGTGGACCAATAATATCCCCGCCTCAAGGCTTTTCCTGCCAGGGCTCGAGCTCCGATATGATTGCCGCAAATTCCTTCATGGATCTCCCTAAGTATGTAATCAACATCCTCATCTCCTACACATCTGAGGAGTGGCATCGAGAATCCTCGCTTATATAAGTTTCCTTGTAAAATAGAGAATCTAGCTGACCTTACCTTTACCTTCGAGGCCTCCTTCGGGTCTGCTGGCAGAGTTCCGTTCTGGAGATATTCCCTAATTGAATCCATCCAGACTGGTGGGGAAAGGACTGGGAAAACTTCCTCCTTCTCAATTCTTACTGATGGCTCCACCAAATGCTCTACTGGTATCAACCTATCCAAATTCTCCTGTGAAGCAGTTGCTAACCTTGCCAGCGCATCTGCTCGAGAATTCTCTGATCTGGGGATATGTATAATCTTGACTTGCACAAATTTCCTGATCAACTCCTGTACTTTTCTGAGGTAAAGTATCATCTTCTCACCTTTGGCCTCGTAAGACCCCTCTATCTGCTTCACCACGAGCAGAGAATCGCTGCAGATCTCCAGCTGTTCTGCCTCCATTGAGTGAGCGAGATTTAGCCCTGCTATAACAGCCTCATATTCTGCCTCGTTGTTCGAGGCCTTAAATCCGAACCTTAATGCATATTCCACATCTATTTCATCAGGGGAGGTCAAAATTAAGCCAGCACCGCTGCCCTGGGTGTTGGCAGCTCCATCTATCGAAAGCTTCCACGTGGGGAGGTCAGGTACCAACTGCGTGGCCCCCGTGGGTGTTCCTGTTGTGAATTCTGCAATGAAGTCTGCCAGCACTTGTCATTTGATGGCTGTTCTTGGTTTATACCTGATATCGAACTCACTGAGTTCGATGGTCCATTTAACCAACCTACCCGAAGTCTCTGGGTTACGTAACACTTGCTTCATTGGCTGATCTGTTGGGACCTCGATAGTGTGAGCTTGGAAACATGGCCTAAGCCTCCTAGCAGTCGTAACTAAGGCTAAAACGAGCTTCTCCATCTTCGGATATCTCTCATCTGCCCTCCTCAGAGCTCTGCTACAGTAATAGACTGGTTGCTGAGCTCTGTCGTGCTCCCTTACTAACGCTGCACTTGTTGAGAAATCTGAGATGGCTAAATATAGAGTAAGGACCTCACCTTCCAGCGGGCTCACCAGAATAGGTGGGGAGCTCAGATAATTTTTCAGCGCTCTGAACGCTTCCTCACACTGGGCATCCCACTGGAAGACCTTTTTTAGGACTTGAAAGAAGGGTTGACACTTGTCGCTGGATCTGGACACAAAACGACTTAAGACAGCTATTCTTCCTGTCAGACGCTGCACCTCCCTTGTATTGGATGGAGGTTGAATATCCAATACTGCCTTCACCTTCTCTAGGTTTGCCTATATCCCTCTGTTATTAACTATGAAGCCCAGAAACTTTCCAGTAAAGACTCCAAAAGCACACTTGGCGGGATTGAGCTTCATTTTGTACTCCTTCAAGACCTGGAAAGATTCTGCCAAATGTTTGATGTGGAGCTCTACTTTCAGTGATTTGACCAACATATCATCGATGTAAACCTCCATGGTCGTCCCGATCTGTTTTTGGAACATTTTGTACACCAAGCATTGATAAGTGGCTCCAGCATTCTTCAATCCGAAGGGCATAACCTGGTAACAATACATTCCCTGCTCCGTTATGAAGGAGGTCTTCTCCTGGTCACTAGGGTCCATTCTGATTTGGTTATTCCCAGAGAAGGCGTCCATGAAGCTAAGGAGCTCGTGCCCAGCGGTGGCATCCACAATCAGGTCTATCCGAGGTAAGGGGAAACTGTCATTGGGACAAGCCCGATTAAGGTCAGTAAAGTCAATGCAGAGGCGCCACTTGCCGTTGGTTTTCTTAACGAGGACGACATTAGCTAGCCACACTGGATAATCCACCTCCCTAATGGCTCTGACATAGAGAAATTTGTTGACCTTTTGCTTGTTTCTTGCTGCTGGTCTGCCCTTAATTGGCACTACAATTGAGGCATGAATAGGTCCATTGATTCTTGGGTTTTTATTTGGTTTCTTTTAGGATTGAAGATTACAGGTCTTCTTTTCTTAGTTGAATTAGATGATCTATCATCCTCTTTTTTTATAAATACCCATTACACAAACAGTATACGTGTATTTATCTTCAAATTTATGAAATCATCTACTTACCGAAAAAAAAAATGGTGAACTTGGGTCATACTCAGAAGATATGATTGTTGATAGTATCATAGCTATACATCGGAATAACATACTTATCGGATACCGGTAGTCATCAGATACTTATGGAAACATATCGAATGCATTTTATATATAATTAGTAAATATTTATCATTGATTGATACTTGTCGGATACATTTCAGATACACATATTTCTATGTGAATACATTTTCCTTACACTTGGTGAGACGGGTTGTGTAGAAACTATTAATCATACAAATGTGGATTCTTTGTTCTAAAATGTTCATTTGGACACACATCACATATACACAAGCCTAGTACCCTACTTTTTACGTGTTCTATCTCTTAATATCTCATATTCCTAGTATTATAATAGCATCTTAGTACCCTACTTTATTTAATCTCATCTCATGTTGCATCAAAATCAAACAAGGATGCGGGTTTAGTTCGGGGCTATAACATGAGAGATGTTATTTGATCCGATTAGCATTTAGCCTAGAGATGAGAAAATGGTCCAGTGGTTAGACTTATGCTCCGTTTGGTATGATGGAAAAATAGAATGATGGAAAGTTTGAAAGAAGAAAAATTGGAAGGATAAATAAAACGTCATATTTGGTAAGGAACGAAAATAGGAAGGATGAAAAAGTGAATGGATTAACTTTCCTTCCAACTCACCAAAATCAATCCCTCAAAAATCGAAAGGAAAGTGGATAAAAAGTTAATTATTTATGTTGAAATGTATCTTATTTGTCAATATATATCTTTTGATATATATACACATTTAATTTCATATAAAAATACAATAATAAAATATGTATTTATATATAAATTTTAAAAAAAATAAAATAAAAATTTTAAATTTTAAAAATATAAATAAAAAAAAAAAAATTTCATCTTAGCTAGGGGTGAAAATTTTCGACTCAACTTGATGACACGACTCGAACTCAACACGAATTTTATAACACAAATTTAATTATAACTCGATACGAACTTGAAAATGACCTACCACGCATATTCAGTTCAACCTGTTAAACTCAAAATTGAAACCATCAACCCGTTTATTTAAAAATAAACACTTTCTCTATTTTCTCGTTTGTATGATAACACAAAATTAACATGTTTAATTAGCATTATAGACATAAAATGTTAATTATTTGTAACTATTTATTAAGTACTGATATAATTGTAATATAAAAAATATATTTTTACTTATTATTATTATTATATTTATTTAAGTTAATTTTTAGTTTGTAGAAAAAATATGAACATGTATTCAATTAAGTGAAAATAGAATATTAACGTTAAATTTTTTTATTTAAAATTTATGTGGGTCAACACGAAAACAAACACGAAAACGACACAAAAATAAATAAGTCAACTAGACACGACACAATTAGTTAAATGAGTTGAGTTAGGTTTGATTAATATTCGACACAAACTCATAATGACTCAACACGAACCTGACACGACATGACTCGATTGTCACCCCTAATCTTAGCCAGCACAAAAAAAAAAAATTAATCATTTTTATTTTCCATTCATTCTACCAAACACAAAGAAAAGAAAGTGTAGCATTCCTATTTTTCTTCGTTAAATGATAGAAATTGTATCATTTCTACTTTCTATCATTCTTATCAAACAGAGCATTATTCTTGTCCACAGGTATTTGTGAGTTCTAAAAAATAATAATAAAGAAATAAAAAAATAGTATTTAGCCGACAAATATTGGGGTAATCATTCGGCTAACCCACAAATATTTAGCAGCATGTGTTGTGAATGCTTTCACTCGTCAAACTACAAAGATTGTGATGGGGAACCCGACTCGCCGCGTTGACTATATTACCCACGTGGGTAAGAGTAAATTTATTACCTTTCACAGGGGTATTGAGCAAATTCTAAGACATTTGTGGGCACAAAAGATAATTATCGGCGCTGTCTCTTGATTCCTTGCGACAGTGCAGCTATGATAGATTCTAGAGATCGCAATGGACGAGATAAAAATAGGTGTTCATTGAAACTGGTTTTGTTTAGATTAGAAATGGATTACATTTATTGAACGGTAGACATATATAGAGATATTCGTATAAATCTATGCGAGGATGAATACAGGGATGAACTGACACTTATCACCCGCCCCCTCCCCATTATATATATATATATATATATATATATATATATATATATATATATATGTTGTGAATACAAATTTATATATTATTGAATGATTTTTTCTTTTGAAAATTGTTTTGTTTTTGACTTTTTTTTTCATGTTTTTGTCTTGTAAAAATGTAGATTTTTGTATTTTTGTATTTTTTTTATGTTGGATTATGTTATGTTACATTATGTTGTGTTGCATTATATTGTGTTGGATTTACATGGGAGAAAAAGTTTTAATTATATTATGTTGGACTATGTTGTAAATGACAAGTTTTTTATTATGTTATGATATTCTACAATTATGTTGAATTATTTAAAATATTAGATTTATTTAAAAAATATATCTGTTAACGAGGGTGAACCAGGGGATGGATAGAGTTTTTTTAAGCGGGTACGGGGATGGAGACTACACTCCCCGCCCCCCCGCTTCGGTCCACTGTCATCCCTAATAGATTCGTTAACTTGAAATTTAGTTTAACTTATACGGTGCCACCTAGGGCAGGTAATGGACCAAATCGGAGGCGGGGTGTAGTCTCTATCACTGTATCTGTTTAAAAAAAAATTTGTTTATTCCCGTTAACGGGTATAGTTTTCATCTTCATCCCTGTTTGCGAGTAAATTTGTAATTCCTGCCCTCGCCTCGTTCCCCACCTTCACCCCCGCCCACCTTATCTACCCCAGCATAAGCTAATATAATTCAAAATTCTAAATAAATCTAATATTGTAAATAATCCAACATAATTATAGAATATCATAACATAATTAAAAGTTTGTCATCTACAACATAATCCAACATAATATAATTAAAAATTTGTCATATATGTAAATTTAGCACAACATAATGTAATATAACATAATCCAACATAAAAAAATATAAAAACACAAAGATCTACATTTTTCAAGTCAAAAATATGAAGAAAAAAAATTTTAAAAATAAAATAATTTTTAAAAGAAAAAATCATTCAAAAATATGTAAATTTGTATTTACAGCAACATGTATATATATAAAATAATAATAACATGTGCAGCGGGGCGGGGAGGGGGGTGGGGCGGTAAGTGTCAGTCTATCCCCGCCTTCAAGGTCGCACGGTTTTTATAGGTATCCCCGTATACACCACCGTCTAATACGTCTGGTCCATCCCTGGTCCAAACGGAACAAATTTGGACGAATACCCATTTTTACCTGGTCCACTGCCATCCCTAATGCCACCTTACGGTATGATAATAAAGTGGCCGTATTAAAAAATCATAAAATTGTTTGTTAAATGCCGGTATTTCTCCCTCAGCCGCTAGAGTCTGGCAAAAATTACAGTCGTTTGTCTTTTGTCAGAACATAGGAAGCCTTTAGAACAACCGCTGGAAATGGAATTCGCCGGTGTTTTTTCGGCCTTTCCCAACGTTTGCAAACGCCAACTCACTAGATTCCTTGTAGGGCATGTTTGTTTGGGGGATTAAATATGAGTGGTATTGAAAATGTATTCCTTACATTTTCAATACCAATGAAAATTAGTACCAGTAATAAAAAGTATTCAAATCATCTCCCATATTTGTTTGCTCAATAGGTACTATGGTGGGTCCTACAAATAATCATCTATTTTATCACATCTTATGTAACAAATATACCATTTTACTCTTAATATCATCCATTTCATTACTTCGTTTGTATAATGTTTTTGCATAATATTTGGTATAATACATGATATAACAATCCATACCCAAAAAATTCCGGATATTGTAAAAAATTCACATAAAAAATAAAGACTCTGATGCTGTGCAAACTGGGTCGGTATTACAACCCGAAAAATAATGCTGCGTGTAAAATGCCAAATAAACAATGCAATAGGTGGGCCTCAAGTACTATTTCCTTCTATCCCTCCCTATAATACCATTTAATCCCCCAAACAAACATGTTGTAGTGTACTATCATTCTTTCCTCACAACTATAAGTATATTTTAATTTTTCACAATGAAGCGGACGAGAAATAGTTCAAATAAACTAGGCCATGCCGTCTAAATTATGTATCATATTTGTGTAATAATATTATTTAGACTTAATTTATTGCTACGATTAAATTAGTGGGAAATCTCCTGTATTATCAGATTTCACCATAAATTTAAGGACTTGACTAGTTCAAATAGTATTGCTTTAATGGGTAATTTTATAATTTTTATGGGTCCTTTTAAAACAAAAAAATTTACCATTTTGTGGGTGTTTTTATTATTATTGTTTTAATTGTTTTTACAACTTTTTTCAGTACAAAAAAATATCACTTTTATGGATGATTTACCACTTTTATGAATGTTTTTGCCACTATTGTGGTATTGAAGAAAAATGGTAAAAGTCAATACTGTACCGAATTTTTTTGAGTACCGTAAACAACTCCTAAATTTAATGATTGATTATCTCAGCTTCGATTGAAATATCATTTCTCACAAGGACTTGACTATGATATTGAAGAAAAAAATTTGGAACCGTAACTCCAAATTTTACTATTTTAATGGGTATTTTTATGATTTTTATGGGTAATTTTACAATTAAAATGATTATTATTTTTGTGAGTTAATTTATCATATTTGTGGGTATTTTATCATTATTTTTTATATTTTTATCACTTTTTTTTGGTACAGGAAAAAATATTATTTTTGTGGGTGATTTATCACATTTGTGATAATAATTTTTACCACTTTTTTTGATATTACAATAGTAATAAAAACATCAATAAATATGATAAAAGTTATTACGATACCAAATATATATATATATATATTTTTTGGTATGGTAGACTACTTCTTTCTCACAATAGTAAAAGCAATGTGATGGGTGTCATAAAATGTTAATTTTGTTCAGCAAACTGTGTTTTACCTTTCTGATATGATTCACGTTATAATCACATTTTAATTCCACTCCTTGAATCCCAAAAACAAAACAATATTTGTCAAACAGAATAATAAAATCTCTTTATTTCAAACATGGTGACTTGACTAGGGTATTGAAAAAAAAATTTTCGATACGATTCTTTTAATTTTTACTATTTTAATGAATGTTTTTATCATATTTCTGGATATATTTATCAATCTTATGGTAATTATTTTTATCATTTTTTGAGTACCACAACAATGATAAAAATACCCATAAATGTGGTAAAAAGAACCACAAATGTGGTAAATAGAGGTATAGTACTGAATTTAAATTAACATTTGAGTAAAAAACTTGATTTGATATAAATGACTCCAATGGACAAACTTAAATTTAAAGAATGAGAGACTCAAATTTAAATGAGGGCAAACTTAAATTTAAAAGAGAGTAAAGATGATCATTGAATCTTTAAAAGATGGTGAAATCTCACCATTAAAGATTTGGGTAAGGGTTTGAGTCTCCCTTAATTTGAGTAAAAAAGTGAATCTCCCTTAATTTGGTATAAGTTTGAGTCAAGGTTGGAACAAATTTTTTATACTTTTTTACTCAAATTTAAATTTGAGTCAAGATTTGAGTCAGAATTGGAAATGTCCTAACATGATAAGTATACTTAAATCTGGACAAAGTCGACATTATTGTACCACTAAGTTTAACAAGTTTTGTGAGTTGAGATACAAGGTTTAAGTTTATTTACAACAAAAAATATTTACAAATTTTAAGATCATATTACAATTTTAATGATTCAAGTTATAAATTTTGTGGGTCATTTACAACTTTTGACAGTTATTTATGGTTGATCCTAACAATTTTAAAATTGATTACAAGTAACCTCAAATATTATAAGTTGAATCATAAAAGCCGTAAATAATACTAAAAAAGTTATAAAGAATTTTCAAATTTTATTTAAAAAAATTAAAAATTTTATGATGACGGTATGGTACTAAGAAATATTTTTTTTATACCGTACATTTTTCTTTAAATCTGACTTGTCTGTACGTAGGACTGTTAGTCGAACGAGTCCGAGCCGAGTTCGAGCCGAGCTTGAAGAGCTTGAAAATCTTGTTTCTTAATCAAGCCTAAAAAATTGTTCAAGTTCGGCTCGTTTAGGTAACGAGCCGAGTCCGAATGAGCCAAAAACAAGTCTAGCCTGAGCCGAGCCCGAGTATTTGCACATAAATGAGTCGAGCCTGTCGAGTTTGAGCCGAGCTTGTTTTCTAAATAAGCCTAAAAACTTGTTCAAGTTCACGCTCGTTTAGAAAACGAACCAAGCCGAATTCGAGCCGAACTCAAGCCAAGCTCGAGTAGCTCAATTTGATTAACAGCCTTATCTGTACGTGTAAAACGACGTAAGAGCAAAGCTACTTGAGATTGGAGACAGTTACATTATTGGAGTCATAACTCGTAATGAGTGTTAATAATGAGTGACAAAATTAGGTTTAAATAGTATTATTGAAAAAATAATCCTTAAAAGACCCAGTATTTACAAAATAATCCTTAATAATCAGTGACGAAACGTTACTTTTATTGATGATATCACCGTTGTATTCAATTTTTACTCATCTCTCTCGCTTTCATAAACCCTCTTGCAATTGAAAACAATTATGCTATATTAGGGGTAACTTATGGTTGAAAGTACGGTGAAAATTTAAAAGGAATATGTTAGAAGAATTTATTTGAGACCGTCAAATAAACTTATTGAAGTCTGTCCTATTTTATATTATAAAAAAATTTTCTGTTGTTACTTTTTCTACAACTATTTTTTTGAGTAGGTACTTTTTCAACATGTTACGTTGTCACGAGAATCTGCATTTTGAAATTTTAAGTTAAAGTGTACAGTTACATGTCAAAAGTCATAACTTTCACTAAAACAATACGTCAAAATAATTTGATTGATGTTATATATGTCTTGTAAAGTTTACGAAAATTTTTTGGGTAAATTACACTCACACTTCTTATTGTTTCTGACACTTCCACTAAACCCCCTGTGGTTTGCAAAATTACATTGACATCTTACAGATGTGGCGGATTCTAATAGATATCCCTTCAAGCAACAGACAGCAAGGACATACCCCAAAAAAAAAAAAAAAAAAATTTCAGCCACACTTCTTCTAATTTATCATATTTTCAAAACATTCTCTCTATTTTTTAAATCTTCACCGACACCCCCTCTATATTCTTAAAGATATGGTAAACTAGAAGAAATGTGACTGAAATTTTTCAAAAAAAAAAGGGTTGCTGAATTTTAAGCAACAAAGTTTGCGATGATGTAATCAATGTTTAACACTAAAACGTCCTATTTTGCCCTCACGTTGGTTGCTGCCCTAAAATTGACACTTTTGACACATAACTCCCATTTTCTCACGTTAAAGCTCTTCATTTTTTTTTTTTTTGGCTCCAAGATAACACGTGTAATGCAAAAAACTACACAACAGGTTTATTATAAACATACCACAATTGTAAAAATTCAACATGAAATTGAATTTCAGTAACATAGAACCTATTTTTTTTTGTCATTGGAGAGCTTTAAAGTGAGAGGATGGGAATAATGTGTAAAAATGTCAACTTACACATTATTTTTTGGGTAAATTACATCCAGACCCCCTCAGGTTTGTCACTTAATCAGCTAGACCCCCTCACATTTGGAATATTACATCTACACCCCTTGTGGCTGACGACTAATTAACGGTGGAAACGGAACCACTGAAAAGACCTAAAATGCCCCTAGATATTGCTAAAGACTTTTACAATTACTGAACTACCCCTCTACCTGAGTATATTAGCTTTCCCGCTTTTTACACCCGCTTTTTCAACCTGCCTCACTCTCTCAGCTGGAAGAACTGTTCTTGGCGTCTGCTGTTCTTGGCGTCTGGCCTTCCCAAGTGGATCCAAGATTACTAGGAGGTGGAAGATTCCAAGGTGTTGAAAGGTACATATCCTAATTAGGATTTTTTAGGAAAAATTTGGGTTTTTTTTCTCCAAACAACCTAGGGTTTTTTTTTTTCCTTTTTTTTCCTTTTCGTTTTCATTTTCCAAACAATCTGTTCAATTAGGTCAGTGAAATCTCTATCCCAAAGCATCGAAAATGTTGATTTCCAAGATCTTGTAAGTGGGCCAAAGAGATCTCCTTGTCTCATCACCCACTTGATGATCATGTGGGCACCAGCCCACATCTCTTCAGAAACATTCTGTATTAAGACAATAATTTCATTATGCAGGGATATAGTGCCTGATTTATTATTACTAAATGTATTAAATTATACACCAATGATAGAGATTTTCAATTATGATTATTAAACTATCTGCTTAAGTGATACGTATATTGCATCGTTAAAGATAAATCTTTTTTCCAACTTTTTGTTCTTTTCTAGGCACATGCCTTGTTTCTTCTTGTATTAGAATGGCCACCTTGTCTTTTATTTCGTGGTTGTACTCTCTTGTCCAATGTATACTTAACCAAAGAGAAAGGCTTTTCCATGGATAAAATTAAGGGTAGTTTTTTTTTTGTATTTCAAACTGTTATCATTAAATAGTTGTTTTGTTTTGTTCGTGTGTAGGATGGCCACTGAGGATGAAGAGTACAAATTTAGTGATGATGATGGGTGGTGTGTGCACACTGAAAGTGATATTAGTTTGAGTGGTTTGGAGTTACTGGATACTGAGATAGAGATTGATAATATGGAAGATGGTGGACCCTTATCAAACTATGAGTCAAATGATGAGGGTGGCCAACATGTAGATTCTAATGATGAAGATGATGATCATGAGGATGACCCTTTGGATGGTTCACTTCATGGTAAAATATTCAACGTTGGGGAAGGTGAAAAAATTGAATTTGAGAAAGGAATGTTATTTTCAAACATCAATGCCTTTAGAGATGCTTTAAGGGATTATGTGATTCAAGAGGGATTCACATTGGTCAGAGATAAAAATGAAAGGAAGAGGGTAACAGCACACTGTGGTGTTGAGGGGTGCCCTTGGAGGATACACGCTTCTCTCTTGCCAGATATGCTTACCTACAAGGTAAAGACATATAACTTTATCCATAGTTGTGTTAGGAATACCAAGCCCAAGGAAGCAAATGCACCATGGATTGCTAAAAAACTAGTAAATATGTTGAGGGCTAATCCTAATGTGACAATGTCAGGAATGAGGGAAGAACTGAAAAAGTATGGAGTCCAACCTCCCGATATGCAATTGTATAGGGCAAGAAAGAAGGCTCTAGAATGGATTCAAGGTAACCATGGTGATTCGTATGGAAGGTTGCCTACATATGCTCATTTGGTGAATCAAACAAACCCGGGTAGCATTGCCAAGATCCATTACGAGTTGCATAACTTGGCAGCTTCTCCATCTTTCAAGAGAATCTTTATTGGATTCTCTGCTCTTGGGCAAGGTTTCATGACAGGATGTCGGACTTTCCTAGGTTTTGATGGGTGCCATTTGAAAGGGCCTTACGGAGGTGTGCTTTTATCTGCGATTGGATTAGATGGAAATAATGGTTTGTTTCCAGTTGCGTTTGCTGTTGTGGAATCTGAGACAAAGGATAGTTGGTGTTTTTTCTTCGAGTGGCTCAGTGAAATGTTGGATGGGTTCCAAGAGGTTAAGTCATGGAATTTCATGACTGATAGACAGAAGGTATTACCTTTTTGGTAGTTCTTTCTGCAGTTTAGTATGTACTTATTATTGACTAATGATTTTATTCTACTTATGCAATTTTTGTGTACTTATGCAGGGTTGCAAGGAGGCCATTAATCATATTGTGCCACATGCCTTTAGTAGACATTGTTGTAGGCACATTTATAACAACTTTAGGGCCACCTTCTCTGGGTTACTTCTAAGGAAATTGTTCTGGAAAGCTGCAAGGGCATACACACCACAAGATTTCAATTATGCCATGGAGAGAATTAAGGATGTAAAGCCTGCAGCATTTGCATGGCTTCAAAGGATGCCTACCTCAATGTGGGCAAGGCATGCCTTTGATACTTCTGTGAAAAGTGACCATGTGACAAACAATTTGAGTGAGTCTTTCAACAATTGGGTTGGAGAGTTGAGGGAAAAACCTATACTAACCTTGCTAGAGAGTTTGAGGGCTAAACTTATGAATAGGTTGCAAAAGAGGTATGAAAAGGCATGTACTTGGCCTAACTCCGTGACACCAAAAACTGTGGAGAAGTTGAATGTTGTGAAGCATGAATCTAGAAAATGTACCATCTTGCTTGCTAGTCATGACGAATTTCAGATCACAGATGGATCATTTCATTATGTAGTTGATATTGGTAAGAGGACTTGTGAATGTATGGTATGGGACATCAGTGGAATACCTTGCAAGCATGCAGCTGTTGGCATTGCATATAGGAGGCAAAACCTTGAGGATTTTTGTGATCCATGTTATTATAAGGAGACATACCTTAAGGCTTACAGTGAAATGATTCATCCCATTCCTGATGTCAAGTTATGGCCACAATTAGATGGCATCTTTCCATCTCAGCTGCTGCCACCACCATTAAGAAGACTCCCTGGAAGGCCAAGGAAAAATAGAAGAAGAGAGGTAGATGAATCAGGCCCATCCACTAAGTCTAAAAGATCTTGCACTGTTCGATGTGTAAACTGCAAAGAGTTTGGCCATAATAAGAGGACTTGTCAAAGAGGTCCAATAAGGATAAGAAAAGGCCAAAGAAAGAGATCGACTTCGGATGTGAGTGTAAAATTAGGTTACTCGTATGTTTTATTTCATTTTTAACATCTGGTATGCTAGATACTTTTAAAATTGCTTTGGTATAACTTTTACTACATTATAACATATTGTTTAAGTTGCTTTAGTCATGCTTTAAGTTGCTTTGGCAGGGAGGTGTGACTGCTACTAGTGGTGGGCAGGGAGGTGTGACAGCTGCTACTAGTGGGCAGGGAGGTGTGACAGCTGCTACTCGTGGGCAGGGAGGTGTGACTGCTACTAGTGGTGGGCAGGGAGGTGTGACAGTTGCTACTAGTGGGCAGGGAGGTGTGACTGCTGCTAGTAATACACAGGGCTGTGGAATTGCAACTTCTCAGTCTTCTCAAGTTAATGCAGGAATGGAAGGTTTGGAAGCTATGCTAGGCAATAAGGTGTGTAAATTCACCTGTTGTAGTTTTTTTTGCTTGTATTCATCTTTTATAGTTAATCTTATATCCTATACTAAAATTTTAATTAAGCTATGATAGTAAATTGTTATTTAACATCTGAGTAATAATATGTTGACATTACTAATTCAATTTGTTAGAGACGAGGAAAGAAAAAAAGTAGGCCTTCGAGGACTGGAGTACCGAAGACAAGCACTCAAGAAGGAAGTAACAAAGTTTCTGAACCTGTTGCACCTACTGTGGCTGTGGAATCTGAAGCTATGTTCTAAATTTCTTTTTAGTTATGAAAGTAACTTTTGTTGTGGCATGGTGGGTGTATTTTGAGTATGCTGGAGCTTTTGTTGGAAGTGAATCTTTTGTGTTTATTAGAAATGCTTAGGTGATGTTTTTTGGATGCCTACATTGTTTTTGGCTCCCAGCATATATTGGATGCCTGCATTGTTTTTGGTTCCCAACAATATATTCGATATCTGGTTACTGGGGATGTAAATATGTTGACATCGGGAATTATTATCAATGCTTAGGTGATGTTTTTTGGATGTCTATATTGTTTTTGTCTCCCAGCATATATTGGATGTCTGCATTGTTTTTGGCTTATTGCAGCAAAGAAAGAACCAGCATACACTTGGTCCACATAGAGCCTGCTGCATTGTAATCCACTCGTGCAGTAAGTATTTTTTTTCCCGCAATAGCAGCAGCTGAGATGCTAAATTAATTGGAGTTTAGCAAAATCTTGGAAGCCATAAACGCCAACTTCAATGATAAATATGATGAGTACAGGAAGAAGTGGGGCGGTGGGATCATGGGTTCTAAATCCCAAGCCAAAACCAAGGCCAAAGAAAAGGTTCTTGCGAAGAAAGCTGCTCAGAGGTTGACCTTGGAGCTGCCTTATTATTGTTTGTTCTTCTCAGGATATGGATATTTAGAGGGCCTTTCTCTTCCTTTTTTTTGTTACATTCAGATTTATTGCAGAGTACTTTTTTTCCTCTAAAATTTGATCATGTTATTGGCTTGCCATGACACTTGGGTTCTATTGGATTATGCATAATGCTTGATTTATTTTATATATATATAAAATAAAAGAGTCCATGTGCTGAAAAAATTCAGCTGCTGTGGATAAGAGAAACGTCCAGAACAGTCCCAAAAAAAAAAAACAGTCCAGAATCATGTCTCCAAATTATTTGAACGAACTAACAGTGGGCAAAACAAAAGGGTAATATGGGAATTTTAGTTGTGTATTAGATGACAGTATTTTTTTTTTTAACAGGTTTTTAACAGAGACTGACGGCAGGGGGTTCTTTGTTATAAGCGCACAAACTTGAGGAGGTGTAGATGTAATATTTTAAATGTGAGGGGGTCTAGCTGATTAAGTGACAAACCTGAGGGGGTCTGGGTGTAATTTACCCTTATTTTTTTTAACACACACTAGACACAACCTCTTAAAAAGAGGAAGTGCCCAGTGAGATATTTATATAACACACACACCCAAAGCAATCACGATGTGGGATTGCCTAGTCCCCCGACACCTCGGTGGATTACCATAACCGCAGGGCCTTTGACCCAAAGTGTGGGATTCCAGCCCAACACCGAAACGCCCGCATACATGCGCCCCGAAGGGCTTTTTCAGTTTTTTTGAACACACACTAGACACAACCTCTTAAAAAGAGGAAGTGCCCAGTGAGATATTTATATAACACACTAGACACAACTTACACATTATTCAAAAAATAGAAACTTTAGGTCAAACTATTGCTTACATCATCACAGACCTTAAGGTCTGTTGCTTGAGGAGGATATCTGCTACAATTTGTCATACATCAAGAGATGTCAATTAGGTTTCAAAAATCATTAAATGGTGTGGTCCAGTGGAGTATCGGTCAAATTTCTCATATTGAGGTTGGAGGTTCGAGTTTTAGAATTAACATTAGGGTTTACTGGTTGACCTCTATGTTAGTCTAACTAGATTCGTTCCCGAGATGTGTAACAGACATGGTCAGAGGTTTCATGATCCCACCAGTGAAAGTTTATTGAAGTGGTCTCTGGGCGTTCTTCCTTACCCCCACACCTTTTTTTAATATCAAAAAAAAATTTGAGGTTTCAAAAACAATAGTAGGTGTAGTGAAAAGTGTCAGAAACAACAAGGGTGCCAATGTAATTTATCCAAAAAAATTTGATATTGTATCAAAAGTTTCTATTTTTAATGGTAATGTTACACATCAAATGTAAAGTTACAACTGGTTAAAAGAAGTTCATAACTGATCATAAATATCATTATCGATCATAAGATTCTCTTGAATAGTTATGACTTTTCCTTTACGAGCTGTAACTTGACCTTCAAAATTATAACTCAATCTTTAAAAATAGTAATATCAATGATCAATTATGATGTTTTAGGATCGATCATGTTTTTACAAGTTATAATTTACAATTCAAAAAATTATAACAGGTCTTAAAATTATAATATTCAGGATAATACCGTAGCCTTTCCTGTTTAATTTGTCTTTGTTTGCTCTAAAATAAAAATCTTACTTTTTTTTTTCTTCTGTTACTATATTTTAAATTACATTATTTTAATCAGTAATAATTCTTAGTTGATACGTTTAATTGGTGACAGCTCTAAGTTACCTTTTTATGGCAACAATGCTACTTCTGACTTAATTTGTTAATTTAATTAATTAATTATTTAAAATTATTTAATAATGAAATAATTATAATAGATTAAATCATCAAATTAATTGAAAAAATTATTGTAAAAATTTTAATAAATATTATGACTCACAGTTAAATTAATGATAAATATAACAACTACGTTATAGTCAATTTTTTAAGTCTACCTGCTCTATTTTCCCGCTAGTTTTCAACATGTTAAGAATTATGAATGTTAATGACCCAATAACAAAGCTACCTGGGTTTTTTTTGAATGAAAGTTTTAAGGGTCTTGGAGGGAGTTTCGAGTTTCCTTGGAGCTGTTCTTGTTATGCTCATGTGGGAGTTGAATTAGCCTTCGATTTCTTCAAGATGCAAAACCCTTCTCTTGTTCATGATTTGGAAGCCTATATCAGCTTTCTTAGATGCCCTAAGGCACTGTAGGTTCAGAGGGAGGGCTTAGATTTCCTCAATAGAGCGAAAGATTTAATCTTGAACGCCAAAAACTTCAACAGTATTCCATGGAGGAATGCTGCCATCAATATGGTGAACTTGTATCATACTCAGAGGACATGATATAATTGATAACAGCATAGTCATAGGCACTATTAACATGGCACTACAGCTTTGTATATCATTTTGAATGGATGGGTTCATAGTCATACTTCATCCATTACCATTGAAGTCCATTTATGAATCTATCACCTCAGAAAAAAGACACCATGAGGTTACTTCTGCAGTTTTATGATGCATATATGAAGAACCAATCTTTTTTTTTTTCCACTAATGGGAGCTAGAATTAGTTATAATGATACAACATATCTTCCAATGAATTTAGCGCTCACTATATAGAGTTCAAAGTATGTCTTGTGATGTTAAACATGTGAGGAATTGGGTGTAAAAGTTCTGAGAATAGTGAATGTTAATGATCCAATAACAAATCTTCCTGGGGTTTTCTTGAATGTCGTTGGAGTTGAAGGGTTTTTGAGGGAGTTTTGAGTGTCCTTGGAGTTGTTCTTGTTATGCTCATTTAGGAGTTGAACTGGCCTTTTATTTCTTCAACATGCAAAACCCTTATTGTGTTCATGATTTGGAAGGCTATATTGGCTTTCTTAAATACCCTAAGGCACTGCAGGTTCAAAGGGAGGGCCTGGATTTCCTCAACAGAGGAAATGATTTAATCCTGAGCGCCTAAAACTTTAGCACAATTCCATGGAGAAATGCAACTGTCAATATGGTGAACTTGGGCCATACTCTGAGGACATGATAGTTGATAAGATCATAGTTACAGGTAGGATTAACATGACAGTCTTGTACGCATTTCAAAGTATCTATCCCTTTTTGAGTGGATGTCAAGAAGAACCAATCTTTCGTTCTTTTTCGTTTTTTGCAGTACTAATGGGAGCTAGAATTAAGAACACTGATACAACATATTTTCTAATGAATTTAACGTTTCCTAAGCGTATTTCAAAGTATCTCTTGTGATATAAACTTCTTCATCTATGTAGCATTTGATGCTAATTGCCCAATTACAGTGCAGAGTTGTCGCGACCAATGCATTTTAGTACATTCGAGTCCATGACAGATATTGTGACTTTGAGCCAAATGACAACAGAAACTAACAATTACAACCCCGACCATGTACTGCGGATGACCATCAAGATCATCCAATTAGCTTGATAAGAAGAGTCATCAATGCTAGCTCCATATGCTGAAGAAAAATAGGAAAATTTTCACTGCTATTATATGGTTGGTGTTGTATTAGAATTCGGATTTCTAATCATAATAGATTATAATTAATGTTGTTTAGACCCGATTATTTGGCTTAATCCATTGACCTAATTCATTGTACTAATTGAATTATTAATGTACCCTATCTAACAATGGGATTTGTTGCTGACCCAACGACTATAATAAATTGGGTAAGTAAATTAGGTTTAAAAAATTAAGTTCAAATAACCTTACTCATAAATAACACAAAAGTTTCATCATGCAGATTATTCCTATCTTGCAAACAACTTACAAAATTTTCCAAATAATAGTTATTCTAGTACAGTTTAGAACTTCGATAAAATGTTCATCTTTCACTTAAATACATAGGTACATCTAATTCTCTCCATATTCTGCGTTGAGATTTTCTACAAAACAAGGGGTGTTAGAGTTATTCCCATAACGCTAAAAGATACCTTCTAAATGAGTTATATATACCTCTCCACTCGTTCTCGATTGAGTTTGAGTTGGAAGTTTTATTTTGGCGTCAAATCTAAGTTATGTACCAGTTGATTTTTCCTTTGCTCGTGTTGTACATATAAATTTTTTTGGGTAAATAAGATTATTCTATTACTCCAAAAGGACATATGCCAAAGTATACTCCATGTACAATATGCACAATAAATCAAAAGGAAAGATGGCCAGTAGGGATGGCAGATATTCTAAAAAAGTAGTAGAAGACCTCCCATCATCCCTCATCAAAAGAAAACTATATAGTTAAAAAAGTTCGTAACAGGACATAATTTGTTGCAAAATAGGTTTGTTAATACCAGAATTAAAAATGTAATAATTTGTTATAAGAAAATATTTGTTCCACGTGTGACACAACACCTCCGAGGTATTGCCATAGACAGTCAATGACATAATTGGAGAAAAGAAAAAGAAAGAGAAACAAACCAAGACTTATGCTCTATTTGGTAGAAAAAATGGAAAGTAGTAGATATGAAAAATAAGATTGATACATTTTCTATTTTTTAATGAAAGAAAATAGGAATGATACACTTTATTTTCTTTGTATTTGTTAGGATGGATGAAAAATAAAAATGATTAATTTTTTTTTTTTTTGTGCGCTTAGTAAGATGGAAAAAATATTATTTTTAATTTTTAATTTTTAATTTTTAAAAAAAATATATAAATACATATTTTATCATTGTATTTATATATAAAATTAATGAATACATAATATCTATATAATAAAACAGGAAGGAAGTTGAATTTTATCCCCATTATATTTTTTCCCCCCAAATTAACCCAACCCAACTCATCCAACCTAACCCAGCCCAACCCAACGGCTCTCTGCAAAAATCAGAGCAACCCTCCCTGCAAAAATCAGAGCAACCTCTGCGCAGACGGCTCTCTCTTCTCTCTCAGGCGGTCACTTCCCCAAATTCCCGGACAAGCAACGGCGAGTCAGGCGGCGAGTCCCTTCCCCAAATCCATGCCGAAACAGACACAGCCACCCTCTGCGCAAACACCCTCCCTCTTCTGCGCAAACAAATCCCTCTTTTGCTCATGGTGGTTTGATTTGGGCGATGGTGGTTTGATTTGGAAGCCTCAACGCAAAGAGGCTCACACTCAACACAGAACACGCAGAACAGCGAGTCAGCCGACGACTGAATTTCACGCACTGAGTTCCTCCAGCGGCTGAGGTTTTAGTTATCTTGCACAGAGTTCCTCCAGCGGCTGTCCGGCTGTTCCAGAGTTCCTCCAGCGGCTCTCCGTCGACACTTTTCTCTTCTCTTCTCAGTCCTCGGTGCAAGGTAAGTTTATTTCTAATATTTGGAACTGTACTGAACTGTCCGGCTGTTTCTGAACTGTCCGGCTGTTTATTTTCCTTCTTTTTTTTTCAGTTTCGCACCTCCAGTGAGGTTTCCGGTGAGGCATTGCACTTGGTCCTTCAATTGGGTGGTGGTGGTAAGCCTAGGTCCACTTTTTTTTAAATGATTCGTTTATGTTCTGTTCTAAAATCTGAAATCTAAAAACTTCAACCCATCTTTTGCTTTCACATTTATGTTTTCCAGTCAAAGGTATGTTGATTTGGGTTTTGTTTCTTTCTAAATATTTAATGTTTCTATCAGTCAAAGGCATTCTTGCAATTCTTTCTAAATGGTATTTTGCTGTTTATCTTTGGTGGGTAGCTGAAAGCTTGGATCTTTTGCATTGGACAGTCCTGAATCTTCAGCTCAGGTCTCATATTTTGTTTTTTGTTTTTTTGTGGCCACTGTTCTATTGATTTAGATTGCATCATCTTTTTGAGTTTGGGTTTTTTGGAAATTTTTACTTTATGATTTAATTATTGGGTCTTTCGTGATTCAAAGTTCAATGCGTTGATTGGATCTTGCAGTCCCATTGCCTTGGATATGTGCATATATTTCTTTTTTTTTTCCTCCTTTTTTTTTTTTTATATTTCAGTGAGGTGGATTTAAAACAAAGCTGAAAGAATGAGAAGCAAAGTTACCTTTATTGTTGAATGGCTAATATTGTAGAGGATGGTGATGTCTTTTGTCTGCTTTCCACTATTGTTACTGCAATTTTAATAATACTTTATGGTTGCATCTCAGTGGCTTTCCAAAGAATGCGATGCAACCATGTGATTTTTTCTAATGTTTCTTTGATTAAGTTATAGCCTTAATCAGCTATCAAAACAAATATGTGCTATGGAAATAGTGAATCAGTATATCTTCTATGAATGTTTCGGGGTTGTCAATTCTCTAGCCTAATTCCAAGCAAAATTGAGGTTGGGTTTTGGCTTTTCTGTTCAAGCCCAAGCCTAAACATTCAAGTCTTGGAGTGACTTGCTTCGGCCTTTTTCATTGCATGCTAATCAGTATGATATTCTTTGGAAGTATGGCACATCTGTAAATATATGAAAATGAGAAATTTTGACTTCTTTCTGGTTTGAGTGGATCAAATGTGGGTTCCATTGTTGTGAATGGTGCACTGTCAGCCTAGGGGTTAAAACCAGTTGGTTTACGATTTGTATTGCATGTCGCATTGCAATACGATCAGTGACGCATTGCTAGCTCTTCATCTCAGATAGAGTCAAAGTATGGTCCCCTTTGTTTTTGGCATTACCAAAGTACTTGAGAATGTTCAATTTATCTGCCAAGAATAATTGACTTGAATTTCCTTAAACAATGATATAGTTAATTACTTACCAAAAAAAAAAATGGTATAGTTCATATGCTACATATCCAATTTGTTGACTGTTAGGCCATTATAGCAGCAAGTTGTTGTTATTAGTGTATATGATGTTCTTTTGTTTTTTTGGTCATTGTGTATGTGTTGTTCAAGTGTTCATGTAGGTTCCAACAGCTTGCTACCAACTTTTTATATTGTCAAACTCGATGCTCATTGTATTCTTTATCCATTTATTATTTTGACTGATGATCTATTTTACTTGAATTTTTTTATCTATGATCTCTGTTTCTTTTATTTGTAGCCACCATAGTGTACTAACTACCATTGGAAAATCACATTACTGAAAAATGAAAGATCTCACCATTTTTGGTCGTGTAAGTTTAAACCTCCTCTATAACATACATCGTTTTAATTACATAGCATACAACATTGTAATTATTTTTTTTGCTGCCGCAAAATATTGACATCATTTCACTAATATTCTTAATAAACCAGAAACTACACATAGGAGGTATTGTATTCATTTACATGCTTTGTTCGTTATGTTTTTTTTTTTTTTTTTACTGTTTTCATTTGCATTATGAGATAGTCTTTCATTCTTTACTATATCATTCATAGCGTGGAACTTTGTTAACTTAGCTTTGGCAGTGAGCATGTTTGATCGTATTCCAACAACGCTTTAGTAGTCGAATCGTATTGGAGAAAAGTTGTGGTTATCTCTTTTGATTTTCTTTTAGCTCATTACGATTTAATTTGGGTCCTTTATTATGTGAATTAGTATTTAGAGCATTATTAGATTTTTGACTTTTTATTTATTCTTTTCGATACCATGTAGAACTTGAGAACAAGATACTTAGGAATGTGAATGCACGGTTTTTATTCTTTTCTCATTTAGTGATTGTTTACATAAATAGGAATTAGAGTATTATTATATTTCTGGCTTTTGATTTATTCTTTTCGATACCATGCAGAAGTTGAGAACAAGATATTCGAGTTGACTTTTTCACGAGAATCTTTAAATAGGTAATACTTTGTTAAATAGGACTTTTTTAAATTTATGTAGTTTAGTTTGGAAAATCGGCCCTGTGATATATTATAGTTATTTTATGATGTTAATATTTTAGAATAGAATGGAACTCTTAGTTATGGTGTTAATCTTGGTTGTTGCTACTTTTTGTGGTGTTTTATGTATGTGTGGCTAGCTAAGTGTGTTGTGGATGTCAGGTGTCTTGTGCTCCAATCGGAGTTTTCTAATTTGGGAGAGATTCTCTAATATAGTGGACAATACGTCCCATATGGCACCAAAGGCTTTGAAGCGGAATTTGGTAGTGCTGCGACTTTGAGGTGAATTGCGCAGTCATGGGGACGATGCCTTTTGTTGGAAGTTCCAAAATTCAGGTAAGTGCAAATTATGTGTTTTCCTTTTATGGTTATTGAGTATGGTAGTATTAAGCTTAATTGTGTTTGTTTTGATTAAATATCAAATTCAACTACCATAGCAAGCGTAGTTTATGTAGTTTAATTTTTTAAGATTTGCTTTACTTTTGAGCTTTTGTTGTAGACAACTCTTATATGGAGCTGAATTGGATATCAATTGAATTGCGGGCTTCTGGAATTATTGGTTGGATATCAATTGGATTTGTACTACTGGTATTACTATGCAGAATTC
Organism: Ilex aquifolium; assembly: GCA_951799425.1. NCBI lineage: Eukaryota > Viridiplantae > Streptophyta > Magnoliopsida > Aquifoliales > Aquifoliaceae > Ilex > Ilex aquifolium. The sequence goes on along the minus strand of OX637397.1, from coordinate 14,495,088 downwards.
ACAAGTTTTTTTTTTTTGCTTTGTATTATGTTTTTCTGATTTATGGGAAGAGTTCTCTTTCTAAATTCGTTCATAGCTTAATTAATTTCTTGATTTGGTGAACTTGGGATGTGATAGACTATTGGTGCTTGCATTAGACCGACACTTAAATGTAATTTCTTCATAGTTTTGTTGTATTTTGAATTGCTCTATGGAATTTGATTTGGTTAGGCCGACACTTAAATATTTTTTTCTTACATATGATGGGTATGGTATATGGTGATGATAGTCTAAGGCGTTTAAGTTGTCAAATGAGATCTACATGCTGCATGGGTTTGCTCATGCGTATGGGATTCAATAATATGATTGGTGCATAAAAAATGTGATACTTTCATACATTTATGAAATAACAGTTGTAGTGTTTGATTGAAAGGCGTGCTAGAGTTATTTTTATGAATGTTAAGAGTTGTTTGGGTTATTTTGATTGAATGCTATAGTTTTGAAATTGAATGTTAGGATTTTGGTGATACTTCCATCTATATAATAAAACACATAGCAAGTAAAATTTTATTCCCTACATATTTTTCCTCTCATTTGTGTCTTATCACCTCTTTTCCAGTACTTGGATATAGCTAAATTTGAGGAATTACACATAAATCTAGCAAGTATAGTTTTTGAAAATCTCTTTGAGTCGACTTTGAGCAAATTTTTTTGAGCGGTACTATGAGTTATAATTAGGTATATAGTTTCAATCATATTAATTTTACGGGTTTTCAGTTTAAATTTATAGAACTTTATTAAAATTGGGTCCTCTTTATCTCTTCATTGAAATTTGTCTTTGCGATAATCTTTATATAGGTAATATTTTGTTAAGGATGCAATTTAGGCATTGGGTGATTTGGTTGATCTTAATGCGTGACTATGTTCATTCTTTGATTTATTTTTTGTGTCCACAATTAATATTCAATTTTATTAATTGCACAATATCTTCAGGCACGGATTATAGGGGCAGTTTAGGCTTTCAACTTAGTACACGTCTATAGTTCAATACCTGGTTTTTTTTTAATTGCACCGTGCCTTCAGGCACGGGTTATTCCTAGTATACATATATCAAAGGATATATAGATAAATAAAATACATTTCAATACAAATAATTAACTTTTCATTTAATTTTGGAGAGATTGATTTTGGTGAGTTGAAAGAAAAGCTCATCCATCAATTTTTTCATCATTCATATTTTCCTTCTTTACCAAATATGATGTTTTATTTATCCCTCAAACTTTTTATCCTTCCAACTTTTCATTCTTTCATTTTTTTTATCGTACCAAACGAAGCATTAGTCATCATGGTCTCGGGTTTTAACCAACTTGGTGATTAATGAAAAAATTAACAAAAAACTCTCTTGCTATATACTTTTTTTTTTCTTCAAAGCCACCCAGTGTGGGTGGGGGATTTGGCAGGACCCCTACCTGTATATATCTAAAATGAAAAAAGTGCAAGGGAGGAGGACAAAGAACCAAGCCTCCAGAAGTACAAAATGGGAGGAAAAGTCAAAGCAAAAGCAAGGTGGTGACTCACCACAAAAAACATGAAAAATAAATAAATAGAAAGTGGGGACAACCCCACCGAGCAAAATAACTAAAAATGAAAATAAAACTCATCGACGAATGTGAGGAGTCTGTCGAGCGTCCAAGGCGAGGATGCCAGCAATCCTAGAAGGAATGGATGACGAATCAGAAAATTGCTGATTGAGCTGCTGAGAGCAAGCCCAATTAGCCATGAAATCTGCAGCCTGATTCGCCTCCCACAGGACATGGCAAACGCGAGCCAAGAGAGAAGCACACAGACGCCGAATCTGAGCAAGCAGGAAAGCATAAACCCAGCACCCAGTACCCAGTATCCTGAGAAGAAACCCAAGAAACCACTGTAGCTGAATCTAACTCCACTACCAAATCTGAAGTTCCCAAATCTGCAGCCAACTCCAACCCAACACAAACAACCTATAGCTCTACATATAGAATAGGTTGATGCCCTAGAAATAAGCCGAAAACCCTGAGAACCCGACCCTTGTGGTCCCGAATAACACTCCCTGCCGCAGACAGCCCCAGATTGCCTTTAGAACATCCGTTAACACTGATCTTCAGGCAACCCGCTACAGGACGAATCCAAACAACCAAACGAGGAGGCCGAGGGACCAAGACCCAAAGAGAACCCACAAACTCAACCGACTCATCCCAACGCAACTGACTCGGAGCAAACCCAAAAGTAAGTCCAACCAACTACATATCGGTTATAACCCTCTGAACCACAACGGGCACCTGAAAGGCCCGTCCATCAAACATATAACCATTACGCGTCTTCCATAAGTTCCATAGAATGAAGCACGGAAGCAGAACCCGCATGTGACCTACAGAAGGAGCACAACATCGCTAATGAATCATCAAAGCATAAGGAGACTGAAACGACCAACATCTGATCCCAAACATCCGATAAAAGTGACCCCACACCTAAACTGCAAGCGGACAATTTAGAAAAAGATGCCTAAAAGTCTCTACAGCCCCACCACACACACACCGGGATACTACATGGAAACCCCATCTCTCTAAGCCATCATCTGTGGCCAGGTAACCATGAAACAACCGCCACATAAAGAATGAGACTTAAGTCGGAATATGCCTCTGCCAGACACAAAAAAACCCAGCCCGAACTGGAGCCACACCCCGAATATTTGCCCAAGCAGTCCTCAAAGAAAAATCCCCATCCAAAGACAAACTCCACCTCATCTGATCAACCCCCTGATCCGGAATCGGAATCTGCACAATCTGCTCAACAACTGAAGAAGGCAAAACCCCCAACAATCGGCATTTGTCCCACTGCCGACCCGCCAAGTAAGCAGAAACAGGAACCCCAGAAGCTGCCCCGGACACACTAAAGCCAATGGGTAATCCCCCATCGAACAATCATACCAGAAACTGACCTCACTGGACCTTACTAACCATCTGATCATCGGCTCAGCCACGGATCGAATCCCACACAACCACCACCAAAGAGGTGAAGCTGGGTAACGAAACTCAATCAGCCCAGGATGGGTGAACCAAAAGTACTTGGCCCTCATAAAAGTGGACCAAAGTGACTGTTGAGCACGAAAACTCCACCACAGCTTCACCTCATAAGCCTCGGCTAAGTCAGAGAAAGAACGCACCCCTAAGCTGCCCTCCTCTACAGGGTAACATACCTCAGCCCAGTGAATCCTCTAGTGAGTAGTTGTGTCACCCCACAAGAAACGAGTTAACATTCTTTCTAATTGGTGAAAAACATCCGCAGGAGGCCTTAGCATGTGAAATAAGTGAATATGCATCGACGCGAGCACATGACGAATCAAGGTGAGCTTACCACCAAAGGAAAGCAAGTGATTCGCCCATCCAGAAATCCGCTCGTGCACCTTCTGAATCATCTCGTCAAAAATACGAGATCCGGAGATGACCCAAGTAGATAGGGCACCCCAAATAAATAAATGGAAGATCATGCCTCTGAAAACCAGTGGTCTGTCGTGCAATCACCTTTCTAGAATGCGAGACACGCGAACTGATATAGAAACTGCTCTTGGCCTGACTAACTAACTGACCAGAGGCAGCCTCATAGTGATGAAGGAAATCCATAACTCGCTGCAAGCTCGACAGGCACCCATTAACAAAAATAATAATGTCATCAGCAAAAGCCAAATGGGAAATCGAAACCCCAACTCCAGTACTATAAGCCACCCCCGGAAATCGGGCATACAAAGAGTCCAAGCCTGGAGAGAGATACTCTGTAGCAATGATGAACAAACAAGGAGAAAGGGGGTCACCCTGCTGCAGCCCCCCCTGTGACTGAAAAAAGCCCTGACTGACCCCATTCACCATCACAGAAAACCACGGCCCCCAGATAGCCCGCCGAGCCAAAGAGATCCAACCCTTAGAGAACCCAAAAACCCGCAACATCTGGAGGATGAATGTCCAAGACATTCTGTCATATGCCTTAGCCATATCAAGCTTCAGCACGACGTTCCCACCCCGGGAACCTCTCCCCAAATCATGAACCAACTCCTAAACCAAAAGAACAGTGTCCTACAACACTCAGCCCGACACAAACCCACTCTGCGTCGGTGATATGATATGTGGCAACAAGGACGACAGACGAGAAACGAGGATCTTTGTCAACACCTTGTTGCTCACGTTACATAAATTGATCGGTCAAAAATCTGTCAAAGTAGAAGGTGACTCCTTCTTGGGCAAAAGCACTCCCAACATACTCATGAATCCTCGAGGCATAGGAGAACCCCGGAAGTAATCCTGAACTGCAGCTAGCAAATTTGCTCCCATAATGTCCCAACAAAACTGATAAAAGCGACTGCAAAACCCATCCGGCCACGGCGCGCTATCAGAATCAATAGAAAATATGGCATGTCTCACTTCCTCCAAAGTCGGCATAGCACACAACCCAACATCATCTGCATCAGTCACAATAGCTGGAATAGCCGAAAAATTTGCAACCTCAACTTGACCAGCCCCCACAGAGAAAAATCCCTGAAAAAAAGAAACTGCTGAAGCACCAATAGCCCCAAGCTCAGTAATCCACTCTGTGTCATCACCCCGGATCCGATGGACTGAAAGAACATGCTGCTTCTTCCTCACTGAAGCATAAAAGAAGCGGGTGTTCGAATCCTCATCTCGAAGCCAATGAACACCGGACTGTTGTCTCATAAAGGACTCCTCACACTATAAAGTCTGTTGTAACTCAACCCTGGCCTGATGAAGGGCAGCCCGATTTGAAGGAGACCCTGACTGATCATGTGCCACCTTTCTCCTACTAACCTCGGCCTCGGCCTCCTGAACTCGCTGAAATACATTACCGAACACTTCCTTGTTCCAGACCTTCAGGGTTTGTTTCAACCGAATAAGCTTCGATTGAAACGCAGGCATCCCCGAAGTGAACAAAGGAATGGTCCAGCTCTGCCACACAACCTCCAGAAAATCTCTGTGCGTGGTCCAAGTGTGAAGAAACTTGAACCGACTCGGCCCTCTGCTCTGACGCTGATCTCCAGAAATCAATATTGGTAAATGATCTAAACAAGTCCGATTTAGGTGAGCAACCCGACACATGGAAAAATAAGAACTCCACTGAGCATTCACCACTACTCTATCCAATCTCCTCCAAGTATGTCCATTCGTCTATGTGAACGGAGTACCCTCAAACCCAATATCCTCCAAACCACTAGACAATAAAGCTAGAGAAAATACAGCAATAGCAGACTGAGACTGTGTATGATCCCCCTGAATTTCAGAATGGGACTCAACAACGTTGAAATCCCCACCAACCATCCACGGACCATCATGAATGCTCCCAAACTATGTCAAGGCATCCCACAAACCCTGCCAGACAGAAGCTACGCAACTGACATACATAAAAGAAACAAAAATAAGATCCAGTAAGGAAGAATGCCGCACATGACAGTGAACCACCTGTCCACCTTGAATAACCTCCAACTGAAAATGAGAAGACCAAAAGATCCAAATCTTCCCCGAAATAGAACAAAAATTGTGCTCCATGTGTAAACGAAATCCGAAAAGACTCCAATCGATCCCGGTCAACAAAAGGCTCCAAAATACAGAACATCGATAAGTGGTGTGAGCGGATTGGCTAGGCCTACCACCTCTACCTCCTTTTCCTGCTCGACATCTCCTACCAATACGTTGAGATCTACGCAACGAGACCTGCCAACCGGAATGTGAAGTATCATAAGGCACTAAAGCTCTTCCAAGCTGAGAAAGGCCCTCCTACGGGTCAAAAAAGGATCCAACATCACCACCCAAGGACTCATCAGATGATATATCTCCAGTAGAGTGGCTCTCAACCCCAGCAGACAATCCAGGATTGAGAGGAATATCAGTCGAGGTGGTACAATCCGTGGGCCGACTAGAAGTCCCAACACCCTTATCTCTACGCCTCAAACTAGTATCCTTAGAAACTGACACAACCGGGGGACGGTGAACCGCTCGAAACTCACGAATAGTCAGATGAACGACCGGGGTAGTTACTGGTCCATCATGAATTAGCTCAAAAACTGTGTCAACTGAAGGATCAGGGCACCTTTTCTCATGCACAGCACTAGCAGGGATAGTATCCGAAACTGACCACAACCACAGGCTCACGCACAATACGCGGCTCAACAACAAGCTGAACAGGAGTAACTGAAGCGGTAGCAACTCTGGTCCTAGGGGGAGGAAATATGGTAACAACATCTGTCACTCCTCTAGAGGATACTCTAACTTGTTCAGTACTCCTAGGAGGAACAATAAGGGCTGGGGCTCTCTGAATGGGTGCACCCTCCTGCTGTCTAGTCCTCTGTTGGCCATCACCATGACCCTGATGTGACCGGTCTCCACTGACCTTCTCTCGGGGCTGGGAATGGGTAATGCAGGTCTCCACTGAATGGCCTAAATGCCGACACCCAGTACAATACTTCGGTACATCCTCGTAAAGCACTTATTGCCAAAATTCGGTCTCCTATCTGCCTATCCTAATCTTTGGCACCTGCCGCCATGTGACATCATACTCAACCAGCACCCTGACAACTGAAGGTCGACTCAAACTCGTTGTGGCCTGATCAACCCGTAGAGGCGTCCCAATCTTCGAGGCTATCGAGAATAATGCATCATGTGAGCGCACAAAGTTGACTGGTAAATATGGGAATGAAACCCAGATAGGAACTATGGGTGACTCCTCGATACAATGAAACTATGGAGTCCACGTGAACATGCGCATCTCTCTGCCATAAACCGACCAAGCCTGCTTCACCTAGAGACGGGTGTAATCCTCCTCAAGGTCGCACATCAGGAGCACGTGTCGGCTATCTAACAAAGAAACACTAACCTGCCCCCTTAATCTAATCAGCTGAAGGAATCTCCTAATCATTTTCATCGGGGGGCGGCCTCGGGTAAACTTGCCCACCAGGGCCAACCTGAAAGGAGCTACGAGACTCTCAATCTCCTCGTCAGAAAAGTCAACCGTCGGGGCACCCCTGTAGTATGTGACAGGGCGGGGAACTCGACGAGTGGGGGCGTCGGAGCTAGGGGTGGCGGATCCCCTCAAACATCTATGAATGACTTTTGTGGTCAGGTCGGGTCCGAGGCGGAACCGGGGGGTCGGATCCAAGAATTATGGGTGGTGGGTATGGCTGGTTACTATCTTGCTATATACTTTCTGATATGCTTTCTACCACCATTTTTTCTAATATGCTTTCTGATGTTATGAATGATATGATATTTCACTGCTGGTTTCTCTCTCTCTCTCTCTCTCACACACACACACACACAAACACATATATACTTCCACATGTGTGGGTGTGCAGCCCTGCAATGATCCAGTTTAATCTGTATTGTCACATAACCAGCGTTACACACCCATTACCATTGTAAAATGAAAAAGCACAGTTATGGCTGCGAATAATGGGATCGGTCCCAGTTGTTACCGTTATATAATGGCTATTATGTCTAACAATGGTCATTTTTAAAAACTATGGGGCGTATTCGCACTTTCATAATCAATTAAGCTTGTTTTTTATGTAAAAGATCATAGTTGTACATGCATGCAAAGTTCCTTTAGTCATTTGCTTCATGCTCTCATGTAATGTAATTTGCATTATACATATAAACCCACAGTGGATTGGGATTCATTCTCTTCAAACAAGCCCCATACACTTGGTTTAATCATTTCACCAACTTCTCCTCACTCGTGGGTTTCAATTTTGGTCTTCAACTGTACAAAAATTATTTTGATCCTAGCTATCACTGCCTTTTCTGACTATTCACATTATTTTTCTGGTTGAAGATCAATGCACAAAAAAAAAAAAAAAATACACAACGTATGACCTCATAAGCCATCCCATGCTGCAAGATGTCAAAATCTCCGGTTAAAGGTTATACCATGTCAGGAATGCTGATGTGGTGTAACTATTTAATAAGAAAACTACAAAATAGATAAAATGAGATTCATTTTCCAGAGGTAGTTATGTATTACATGACTAGGTGGTTATGAATTTTTATGGGGCTTATTTGTTGATTTGTTTACTTATCAGTGGATGGTTACACCACGTGACACTACTGACGTGGTATAACGGTGACACTTAATATTTTTCCCAGGGGTTGTTTAAACAATAAGGGCTCGTTTAGTTGCCGTATTGTAAAAGAATAGATTGCATTAGATAATATAGACTAATTTTGTATAGGTGGATAAAATATAAGATTAAATATGAGACAAAAATATTACACATTATAATCCAGTATTTGGTAAGACACTGGATTATGAGATAATAGAGTAACAATTACATATTGACTAAAAAATCATTAATCTTGTATAGTTATTATTGTTTTTTTTTATCTATTGAGTAAAATAGTAAATTTACAACATAATATGCTTGAATTGGACTATAATACCACATTCCAAAGTGTTATTATAATCGGCTTAATAGTACGTATATAGGGCTCGTTTGGTTGTCGTATTAGAAATGGATGGATTAGATAAAATAATCCGGTCTAATACAATATAGAAGGACAAAAGACAAGACTAAACAGGGTATTAGAATAATACGTAATTTTATCTAGTGTTTGGTAATACACAAAATAAACGTTGGATAGTAATTATTTAATCCAATCGGTTGTTTGGTTAAGAAATTATTTTATCGTATTAATGTTGAATTAAAAAAAATATCCTCAATCAGTGTTTGTTACATTGATGACAGTTTGATTTTATCAGTTGGGGGGTTATAATGGTAAATGTGTAAAATAATACGTTTGAGTTGGATTATAATACCACCTCTTTTGGGGGTATTAAAATACCTCAATAATACATGTCTAACGTATAAAAAATATACGATAAGTATACTATTAATATACGTTTTTAAAATTAATACGGTATCACATTTGTTTACCAAACAAAGTATTAGACTCGATTAAATAAAAAATAGTGCAATGCAATGTTTAATCTCCTCATAATAGGTCTACCAAACGAGCCCATAATGTATTAATTGGATAAACAGTGTATTATTTGGATAAGAATTTGAAATAAGACTATATATAATAAAGAGTGTGCTCGTTTGGTTGCCGTATTAGAAATTGATAGATTGGATAAAATAATTCAATCTAATATAATAAAGATTGAATAAAGACAAGATTAAATGAGGTATTAGAATAATACATAATTTTATCTAGTGTTTGACAATACACAATATAAACGTTGGATAGTAGTTATTTAATCCAAACCGTTGTTTGGTTAGGAAATTTTTTTATTGTATTACTATTGAATTAACAAAAATACCCTCAATCAGCGTTTGTTACGTTAATTACAACTTGGTTTTATCAATTGTGAGATTATACATACATTTGAGTTAAATTATAATACCACATCTTCTGGTGGTATTAAAATACCTCAATAATACATGTGTATGGTATAAAAAATATACGATAAGAACACGATTGAATTTATACGGTTTCAAATTTGTCTACCAAACAAAATATTAGACCCGATTAAATAAATAATAGTACAATCTAATATTTAATCCACTAATAATACGTCTACCAAACGAGTCCAGTGTTTTTTGCAACCAAATGTTGCATAAAGTTGGATTAGAAAGTTTTAATCTGTTATGACTCTGTAATCCACTCTTTAATACTGCAATCAAACCACCCCCAAGTGTTCAAAAGAAAAGAAAAGAATTGATATCTTAGCTGCAATTTTTAGGCTAGCTTCTTGCTATACACTTATGACATCAAAAGAAAAGAAGAGTAAAGTGTTTGTGAGTCACCATAGGTTTAATTTCTACAAGTTGTGAAAACCTTACAGTTTCCAGTAAGCATTGCATATATACATGAAGAAAATAACATTATGCTTAATTCTAAACTGAGTGTGAACATTGTTGGTCAATTCATTTTATGCTAAACACTATCATATCCAAATAGATCCTTGGAAAAAATTTTAGACCATCTAAAAGAAACATTTCCTTTGTCCTTATTGTATGGAAGGTGACAGCTAGTCAAGGCAACAAGTTATATCAATGAGAGTTAGGACTAACATTTATCAATGATAAAAAAACAACGAAGACGAACGTGAGATTCTTTTGTTTTCTTAGTTGGTGAATGTCTTAATCAAAAAGACACTAACATGGATTGCTTTGCAACAAAATCGGTGAAGAAAGCAGATTACCAGTAATGGGAAAGATGTGATTCACACCAAATTAACAACAAAACAAGGAATAAGATGGAGAAGGTTATGATGAGCAAGCTTTAGTCCTTGTTACACCTGTACAAAGACCTAGTCTTTTGGGTTGTCAGAGTAGGTAAATTCTAATTTTTCAAACTTGCAGAATAGTGTCGTACAACTTTAGGCTAGTTTTGAACATTGTTGTGTATCTTGTGAATGTATTGTGCGTTGAACAATCAAAAAGGGAAATAAAAACAACCAACTTGAGAGTTTATGTAATTCGGTATAATTCTATTGACGTTTACGAAAACAAGTGTTAGGCAATGGTTGAGAATTTCAATCTAATTTTAGAAGTCACAACTAATTTAATGGTTGCGTTGAAATCAAATCATTAAATTTCTAAATAAGGTCCCAAAATAAAGTCCTTACAACATTGCTCAGAAACTAAGGATACGAAGGAGTGTGTTAATTTGTTTAAGTTTCTATAGTTCAAAGCTTAAAATGGAAACTAAGCGTGTTGTCAAAAAGAAGTAGCACCTCGGTTAATAGCTTATGTTTTCCATGGAGTTGAATAGTCAAAACATGCATACACAGTGTTGACTCAGAACAACGTTGTTGTTCTCTTCATATGTTTCATGAACCTAACGTGCGATGTTGCTTATGTTATGCCACAATATTTATACATATTTATATTGGAGTGCGCTTGATGTATAATAGGTTTATAGGCTTCTTATATTATAATATTTATAATAAATAAATTTGGTCACCCAGGAGCGGAGCCAAAAATTTTATTCTGGATGAGCACTTTAATTACGCACTTTAATTTTTTTCCTCCTAACCAATCACACTATATAATATATTTATATTTATTATATTATATTTGATACATGAAATCCATTTAACATAAAAAATACCAAAAAATAATGCATATTGTTAGGGGCGGAGCCAAAAATATCAATGAGGGGAGCATAATATAATTGATACAAAAAAATTCAGTTAAAAAAGGATAAAAAAGTAAGAATCAAGACAAAATTATAGTGAAATAGTAAATTCAATTTTTATTTAACCGAAAAAAAATCCTAACAAAATAGCACAAAATAATTTTTTTTATTACATTTTAACGTAATTATATATTTCAATAAAATATAATTTTTTTTAAAATCTCTAAAATTTTGTATATTAATTAAATGTAAATTAATTTTTCACTAATTTTCTATCAATACGCACAATCACAAGTCCGTAGTAAAATATTCTTTATTTAGTTGAGATCATTATCAATTTTATAGAGAAATTTCCTATTCGAAATAGTTTGAAATATTTTTGAGTTACAACCTTTTGTCTTTTATATATATAATCGTATTTTATTAGATTATAGACTACTATTACTAAAAAAATGGTAAATGAAAACTAAAAATTGTTCTTAAAAAGTAACGAACATTGTGTTAGAGAAAGAGAAATATTATATTTCGTTAATATACAAATAGATCATTGACTCAATCCAAAACTAACATATTTATTTTAGAGGGTTAGTAGTCCACTAATTTATTGAACAACAAAAAGACTAGAACCATTATAATGTATAAAATAATTTTATAAGTCCTCATCTAAAGTAGTCCAAAAGTGAGGGGCGCAAGTGTCCACCCTGGTCCCATGTCCTCCGCCCATGTGGTCACCCATTTTTTAATCCAAGGCAACTAGAGAAGTGAGAATTACACACCTAAAAGCAGTTGATGAATAACCATGTATTTAACTTATTTTTAAGGGTACTTGATGAAAAAAAAAAATAATTTCTAATGTACAGAGGATGAGAGTCGCTAAGTGGCATATAGAGATTAAATGATAAAATTTAAGTCTTCTAAGTGATTAAGAGTTTACATTGTTTTTACCACAGAAACTTGCCTCTGGTTAATTTGTAAATCTGGAATAGGTCAACCAAACGCACTCCAAATACAATTTGATAGTTTCAAAAGTGTGAGTTGAGTTTTCCAATGTTCAAATTGAGTTTTGTAACAAAATTTCAGTTAGTTTGAACTTAGATATGGTGGACGGTTTAGAACTGATTCTTTTGGGTGTGAAACAGAAATTTAAAATCTAGTAAAAAAGTTAGCTTCTCAAAAGAGTTGATAAAGTTGGAAAAGTCCTTTTGGAAAGACTTTTTTGCTTTTTAGGTTTTTTATGTCAAAAAAAAAATAAAAAAAAATATGAATTTTAATTTTTTTTATGAATATAATAAATTAAAAAGTTATGCAGGATCCGTAAAAAAACTGATAAAAATAGCTTCGAAAAAGCCTTTCAAACAACTTTTTTAGGTCAAAAGTCGTTATGAAAGCTTTTGGAATTATATGTAAGGCAAACTCAACTGAATTTACTAATTTTTTAATACAAATTACTCAAAATACACGTATAACCCTAGAATAATCGTCTAAAAACCTTTTCAAATTATGGATCTTGGCTCAACCAGAACAATGTTGCTTTTGTGTGCGGAATCAACTAGAGAACTGAGGATTACACACTCAAAGGCAGTTGAAATGAAATATTTGACACCATCATGGCTAGCATATATGGCACATTCTTTCAAAAACAATAGTTAAATGTTTAGGTCACATCATCTTGTCCCCCTATGTTTGAATTGCCTTTATCATCGTTAAACGCATTGATAGCAATTGTTTAGCTTTAGCATTCATGGTTAGGTCACAATTCTTTCAACTCTTGAGACATATTCCATGCAAGTTAGTTCTGTGGCCACCAAATCTAACCATTAATTCCTCCTTTCAAGTGACAATTTTAATGGTCGGTGGCTGACTTTTTTTGTGACAACTTGTCAAAATCCCATGTATAACCCTGGAATTGAACATGAGTATCAGCTCAACTTCTATAGTGACACCGCATCCTAATTTGTCTCTGCAGCCTAATTTGCAATTCTGGACCTTTTATTGAGGTGCTAGGGTATTGACCATAGAAACTAGCTTATTGTAGACGTACAATTTGGACGGGTCAACCAAACGCACCCTAATAAAATATGATAATTTTAAAAGTTGAAGTTGAGTTTTTCAATTTTGAAACAAAATTTCAATCGGTTCAAACTTAGAAAATAGTACTGAGTTGGAGCTTGAGGCTTTTGGAATTATACCCAATCCAAACCCAACTCAACTAATTTTGTTATACAAATTACGCCCTGGCTTGTATAGCTCTAGAATTGAGACTGTGTTTCCATCCTAGAACTAAACCCAAATATTAGCTCAGGTTGCGTGGCTTGAGTTAAAAAATTTAAGAATGTGCAACACGCGAGTTGAAGGATTTAAGGTAAGATCGGGTGAGCTTCGATTAAAGGTTTTATGAATTGAATTGAATCTAGATTGATCTGTCAACGTTGCCCAAGTTTTACCTTTAGTTCACAGTGTTTGTCAACTTATTTCTCCGAGTTATACTATTTTTTCATACCAACTGCTAATGCAAAGAAATTTGAAGACAAATTATCATGTTTTTTGTGGCCAAAATTTGCAAATAAATACAAGTTTTTGGAATTATTTATGCGATTGTTTTTATTTTATCAGGTGATGAAAATTCAAGAGTTCAAAAAGTACGATGAGTTTTGAATTCTAATTTTCCAATTAGTCGTTTGTCTTTCCTTTTCGTGTACAGACAGCCCCACCCAACAAGGTATAAAAGTAAAACTTCTTATTTTCCTTTAGATAATCGTGATGGAAAATTTGTACTCACTTCTTTGAAAGAGAGATCAGTCTTGCTCTGACCTCTGGTTAGTTAAGGTGGGAAGTGTTTTCAAAAATTATGACTTCTCATACAAAATATTAAATTATTTTCATATAAGTCAAAATCTCTCTCTCTCTCTCTCTCTCTCTCTCTCCCTTCCCTAACACATCAAGTGACTGATTCTCATCTCTTAAAATTATTCTTTCTCCTCTTTGTTTCGTCTCCTCTTTTTTGTACTATTTATAAATATGAACTGAAATTAGACTTGAAATATGAGACCCTCATTTTAAAGTTATAGTTTTGAGATTTTCTAATATCAAACCTAGGAGTTTTCTAATATCTAATACGAAAATACTTAAATTTTGTTAGTTTGGTATGATTTCAAGGAGGTTCATATAGATTTGCAATTCTATAATTAAATTCCACATTTAGCAGGTGATGGATACATTTTTTTTTTTTCGGAAGGTAGAAATTTCTATTGATAAAAAATAAAGGTGAGTATACAAGTAAAGGGATGATCCTTACAAAAAATAACATGGGGCATTCCCAATAATCATGTCTAAAACAAAAGATAAAACATGCCATGAGGTAAGTACAAGTGCCATGTTAGAACAAAAAACAATTGGAATGCAAATGATAGGCCCCAGGAGATAGAATTTAGAAGGAAGTGGAGGCCTTGAGCCAAAACTTCTATCCAAGTCCCTCAGCACAGACCCTTTACAATCAAAGGAACTTTTTTCATTCTAAGCCGAAGCTTCGGAGTTCCATGTTTGCAGGACTGCGGGTTCATTGGGAATGCTTTGAACTTATTGTGTAACAGAGTAGCCCTACTAGTGAATTTGCTACTAACTATATGATTATTTCTCTCCCTCCAAAGGTAGTAGATTGTAGCTGCAAGACTCAGTTTTGATAGCACCACTATCAATGATTTCCCTTTCCTGTAATTGCTTGACCATTGTATCAAACCAAAGTATTAGACTCATTCTAGGGATTGCTTGGTGGAACCAAATCAATTTATACCATTGCACAGGATGATGATGCTCTCTAATGGCATTCCAAACAAAAAAAAGTGTGGCCATGTCCACCTGTTTCTTTTTGTTGATGTCCTCCCAATAGCTTGGTTAGGAACATAACTGGGCATAGTGTTAGCAATATCCAACAGCTCCTCAGATTTGTGTGGCCATGTCCACTTGTTACTTTTTGTTGGTTTTACACAACGGATGATTAATACAAATAATACTTGTTGAAAAATAAGAATTCATAGATAAGAAAACAATTAAACAAAACACAAAAATCTGATACACTCCGATAACTGATTACATCATACTTAACCTGAATATGTTCAGTTACAACTTGATCTATATGTTTCTTATCAAATGTCTAATATACTATATAAATTTAATGCATTACCCATTCAATTCTTTGGCCAGTATGGATTGGAAGACTAATATACTATATAAATTTATAATCGCAGAGATATTAGAGACAGGAAAAGGAAAGAAAAATAAAATACTAAAAATTACGTGGTTTGATAAATCGTGTTTATATCCATAGATTAAAAGCTCAACACTTATATTTGATGTATTATTCAATGATCCTTCATTACATTGAGTTTAACCCTATTTATAGGATGAGTAATACATAAGATAAAGATCAATATCACCTATATTTATCATTATTTCTATTTATCCACATAACCTGGATATCGATTGACTTCTTTGACTTATATCGTATCTCTACCTAGACGTTAATGGATTTTCTTTGACTCTATATATCATATCTCTAATTTGGCACAATATTAAAAATTAAAAATTTTTAATGTTAAATTATAATTTTTTTTTTTGTATTTTTTGATACTGTATCGAAAGTTATAATTTTTTAAAATGAAGTTATAACTTTTTGGTATGTAAGTTATAATTATAAATTATATGATTAATTCTAAAATATTATGATCGATCATAAAAATTACGTTTTTTAAAAATCAAATTAGAAATTATGAGAATAAAGTTATTAGTAATTGAAGTAATTTGTACTCCATCATAATATGAAATGATATATTAAAAATTATCTCAATCAATTATAATATCATACTTTTTATTTGTCACGGGAATATTATCCCTAATTCAATTGGATGGGTTTGACCATATATGGTACCAATATATATATATTTTTTGGTATCATACATTCATTTATCATATTTATGAGTATTTTAATCATCATTATGATAACAAAAAAAATAATAAAAATAGTCCTTACAACAGTAATAAAAACATTTATAAATGTTGTAAAAATAATCATAAAAGTGATAAACCAACCACAAAATTGATTGTAAAATGATCCAAAAAATTGTAAAAATATAATTTAAAATAATAAAATTTAGATGTATGATACCAAAATTTTTTTTTTTTTTAGATATACCGTAGTCAAATCATAACTGGATACGCATGCTTTCGTACCAACTTGTTGAAACTTTATGATGACAATCAAAGGGCTGAAAAGTGTAACAAACGGTACAATGCATCAGCTGATAAACGACCATAAAATGAAACACGTGGAAGTCAATTCCTTTTTCCGTCCAATTATTGTAGATATCTAATTTTTATTTATTCTAATTCAGAGATATAAATTTATTCCATTCTTTTTGTTGTGAGATAGTTTTGAGTTTCAAGGACTTGACTATTGTATCGAAAATTTTGTTTTGGTATCGTACCTCTAAATTTTATTACTCTCATGAATACGTTAGTCCTAGTGTGGATAACGTGCTTTTGGTTAGACCGAGAAAAGGATTAGTCCTGGTGCACATAAGTTATCTCAGATACTCCTGATTGTTGAACTTGACAAGCCCAGATTTAGACTAGGTCTGAGCCCAGTTCATGGGTTGAACCCAAACCCATCAAAAGACAGATCAGACCTAACTCAAGGCCTCAGCTCAAGAGTTCAGGAAGAGTAATCACACGTGCGAGAGTAATTATCGGGATAGCCATTACTTCAGGGTAGTGCCCATCTCCAACTGTAATTATCCTCCTCGATAGATTAGTCACCTATCCTTTTATGCTAACGTCTCAACTAAGGCTCTGTGCCTATAAATTGTTAGTCTTCTACATATGAGAGAGACATATCACATCATATCTAACAGAGACATATCATCTTGAGCATACTTTTGTTCTCTCTCTCACCAACTACGTCATTAATAAAGTCATCCGGCCACCGTCGCCGCCTTCAAAGTGGAGTAGGTCACCCTGACCGAACCACTCTATATTTGTGTGTTGCTTGTGGTGATCTCATAATTATATTTACTGCATTTATTACCTATATTAATTATTCGACAAGTGGTGCGTAAATCTACTTTTATACATCATCAGAACCAAAAAAATAAATACCAAAAAAAAGTCCCACTCACTTGCACACATAAATACCCATCCATTCGATCGACAATTAAAAATTTTCTTAGCATGAACTATATATAATTACCACAAACAAAGATGTACATAATTAGCATAAAATACCGGCTTTTTGAATAGGTATGATTTCCCCAAATCGGCCTAGCCTACAGTGGGTCACCCCTAAATTTTCTCAATTTTCTACTATCAAAGATTTCAAGTGTCAATGATTGTTGAAGGCAAGACTTCACCTTTTCGGCATCGTTTTGTCATTTGTAATTTTCCACGGGTGATATATGAAGTGACCACATAAATTTTACACTTTACTCCTCAAACTGCTGCCCTAGTTTCATTTCACCCCCTCTAGTCTCAATTTTTTCTTATACACTTCAACTATCTTAGTTTCTTTCTTATTACTCTCAGCAAATAGTTGTTAACTTTCAGAAGGAAAATGATCACGAAAATGATCGCGATAAGGGAACAACTAGCATCGTTAAATGTACAATGTGAAAACAATTATTATAGTATGAGGAGGCATCATGGTGGGCATGTGGTGTTTTTTTGTCTAGCATCTAACGGTCGTTTAAGTTTTGGACAATGTGAAATCAATAATATAGTTGTTTGAAACTACGACTATAACTTCAAGGAAAAATATATAATGAATACATTCTTTACTTTACTTTAGTTAGGTAGATCTCCATATGTTTTCTTAGCTATCATTTGGTAAAACTTTAATTTGTACCTTATTCAAAAAAGGTGAATTTAACCACCACATTAATGCTCAAATCACTCTTTAATTTCAGTTAAAAAGAATGGTGTTTTGACAAGTTTAGTCACAAAAAAATTGTGTCACCGACCATTCAAATTGTGACTTGAATAAAGAAATACTTAGATTTGGTGGCCCCAGAACTAACTTTGCATGGAATATGTCTCTAACGAGTTCATGGAATTGAGACCTAACCATAAAGTCTATAGAAAAATAAATGTCGTCCAATGCGTTTAGCGATGATAAAGGGGTTTCAAATATAGAGGGACAAGATGGAGGAGAAATTCTACACGCTTTTAGCTTTGATTGCACATATATGCTATCTTATTCGAAAATAAGACTATAGCACAGTGGCTTTTGTCAAAGGCCTTTCAACTACATAATTGATCCAATGTAGACACATATGACTTTAAAAAGAATATGGGTATTGTACCGAAAAATAGTCAAAAAATTATTTTCAAGCATAGATCTTTATTATTATTATTATTATTTTTTTTTTTTTTTTGTGATATTGTAACTCCAATGTTAGACATGTGACCACTTGTCATCCAAAATTTAATAGTCATTTAAGTTTTGGATAATATGAAACTAATTAATGTAGTAGACAACCCTCATGATGTCAAACTGGAAGCTATTAATTACTCCCAGAGGCTTGTTGAATGGTATAGCTCCACCTATTACAAGGAGAAGTTTGTTGAATGGTATTATCCAAAATAGATTATTTGAGCAACAAGTCTTGGATATGGGGAGGGAAGTCTCGGCTGAGGAGATCAAAGTAAGTGTTTTTTTTCTTTCAATGACAACAAAACACTTGACCCTGATGGTTTTAATGCACTCTTCTTCAAGAAAGCTTGGCCTATTGTTAGACAAGACATGACACTTGCAGTTATGGAGTTTTTTCTATTGGGCAACTACTAAGAGAACTCAATGCCATTGCTATTGCTTTTGTTCCTAAAGTCTCTAATCCCTCTGCAATGGCCAAATTTAGACCAATCTCATGCTGCAATGTTATCTTAAAGTTATCTCTAAGATCATTGCGAACAGGGTCAAAAGTGTTTTGAAGGACATCATCTCCAGAAATCAATTTGCCTTCATTCCTGGAAGGAGAATTGGGGATAATATACTGCTCACTCAGGAGATTCTTAGAGACTACCATTGTGCAGTTTTGACTGAGAAAACTAAGTCCAGAATCAAAAGCTAGACCAATAAGAGCCTCTCTTATGCTAGGAGGATGCAACTGATCACCTCAGTCCTTACTAGCATACAAATTTACTCAGCCTCTAATACCAAAGCTCCCCTAACAGGTCCTTGAGAGAATCGAGTAGATGTGTAAAACAAAGAACTAGGGGGGTTAGGATTCAAAAGACTTAAGGATTATAACTCTGCTCTGATGCTTAAGCACTTATGGACCTTGTTTCTTGATAAAGAGAATTTATGGTGCAAGTGGATCTACTCTTACCATTTAAGGGGCAAAAGCTTATGAATGGCTAAACCCTCACAAACTTGCTCTTCGAACTAGACACATCTTCTAAAGTTGAGGGATTTTTTGAGGCCACATATGCTTCACATCATTGGGAATGGGCGCAACACTCACATATGGCATGAGAACTAGCATCCTAGGGGACCTCTTATCCTCTTGGGGGCTCTGAATGTCATCAACAATTCTAGATTGCCTTCAAATGCTAGAGTTAGCCATATTATTGCTTACAACATATTGCATTGGTTTCAGGGGAGAGGAAGGGAGAGCCTTGAAATTTTAAATTCTATGCCTAACTACCCTCCTAACTCCTCAAGGGGAGACTCTGTCAGATGCTTCCCTCTGTTAATGGGATGTTTTCTACTAGTTCAACTTGGGACAATATTAGGAAGCAATCACTCGATGTCCAGTGGCACAAATTGGTTTGGCACTATATGAATATCGAGTGTTATCTTGTGGCTTGCATTTAGAAATAAACTCAGTACAAAGGACATAATTGGTATATTTGCCCCACTTGTGAACTTGGATTGCATTTTGTGCAGGCAGTCACCTGAGTCTCACAATCAATTCTTTTTTGCATGCTCGTTCTCATAAGCCATATGGCAACGATTGTTGATTTTTTGAAACCTCCAAGGGATCTCTACACCATGGAATGACATGGTGGAATGGATGAGCTCTAACTGGAAAGGAAAATCCTTTGGGAAGGGTATCCTCAAACTCTGCCTTGTTGTAGCTATCTATTGCATATGGAGGGAAAGGAATAATAGAATTTTTGGAATGAACTTGCAGATGAAAGAGTTACTTTCTATAGAATCCAAACCACTATAAGGGAGAGGCTATTTTGTTTTGAAGATCAAAAACTGCACCCAAAATAGACAGCTTGTGCTCAACTGGCACCTTCCAACCTCATGCATTCAGTAGACATGTTTTTGACATCCTTGTCTATCCCTCCCTCCTAAAAGAATATTAGGAGAAGGGCTAGGCCAATATGCAAAGCCTGAGCATGTATTTCTTGTTTTATAAATACATCAAAGGTCAGAAGTACAAATCAAATAAACAACCTAAGGGATAACTACAAAACAACTATACACTTATCAAGAGATAACTACGAATCAGCTATACATTTATCATGATCACTGACATTCCTATATTATATAACGGAATCCGCGGGAACTGATATAGGTACTGATATAGGTTGCTTAACAGCCCCTCGCAAACGAATGAGGAGGTCACAAACCATGAGTTTGTCTGTCAATAATAGAAACCAAGAGGAGGTCAAGCCCTTTGCAAAGATATTTGCAACTTGATCTACGGTAGAAACATAACGAATGCACACATCTCCATTAGTCACATTTTCTCGAATAAAATGGAAGTTCACCTCTATATGTTTAGTGCGAGCATAATAAACTGGGTTTGCAGTTAGTGTAATTGCACTCTGATTATCACACCAAACTGTAGGAGGGAAAAGAAGAGGTACACCAAGATCCTTAAGCAACATGTGTATCCAATATAACTCGGAAACCACCATGGCCAAGGCTCGGTATTCAACCTCGGTGCTTGATCGAGATACAACACTTTGTTTCTTTTCACACCAAGATATTAGACAAGGTCCTAAGAAAACTCCATAACCAGTAGTCAAATACCTATCGTTGGGATCCCTCACCCAGTCGGAGTCACAGTTGGCATGAAGACTGAGCGTGCCTTTGCTAAAATATAAACCATGATCAACTGTTCCTTTAAGATAACGTAGAACACGCTTTGCGGACCTCCAATGAATAGCAGTAGGTGAATGCAGATGCTGGCATAGCTGGTTTACGGAATAGGAAATTTCTGGGCGTGTTAAAGTGCAATAATGAAGTGCCCCGGCAAGTTGCCTGTAAGTTGTGGCATCCTCCACAGGTTCATCGTTTGCGGCAGAGAGCTTCCCACCTGAAATGCAGAGAGTAAGGTAATGTTTTGCACTGACCATCCATGAACGATGAAGAAAATCAAGAATATATTTGCTTTGTCATAAGTGAAGTCCATGAGTGTCCCTCGAGGCGTCAATCGCCAAGAAATACCCAAGGTCACCGAGAGCCTTCAATGTAAACTCCTGTTTAAGCTGTGTAACAAGAGTTTGTATAAAGTTGGAGAATGACCCAGAAATGAGCAAGTCATCAACATATATGAGCACAAAGACTTGAACTTTGACACGATGAAAGGTAAATAGTGAGCTGTCAACAGGTGATCCTGTAAATCCAAGATCAAGCAAATTGGTTGACAGTCGAAGAAACCATGCCCAAGGTGCCTGTTTAAGACCATATAAGACTTTTTTATGGTGGAAACATACTCATGGAACTTAGGATCAATAAAGTCACAGGGTTGCTCAATAAACACCTCCTTTTCAAGCTTTCCATGTAAGAAAGCATTGGAAACGTTATACTGCAAAACTGGCTAACCAAAAAATACAGAAAGAGCTAACACAACTCGAACCGTAGCAGGCTTTATAATGGGACTAAATGTCTCGATAAATTCAACACCATACACCTGTTGGAACCCTATAGCCACCAGTCTCGCCTTGTAACGATCGATGTTGCCATCCGCCTTCTATTTTATTTTATAAACCCACTTAGTTTGAATAATATTATTATCAACAGACCATTGTATAAGATCCCATGTATCATTTGCAACTAGCGCATCGAATTCATGTTGCATATCCTGCTGCCATTCTTGTGATAAAACAGCTTAAGAGACACTGGTTGGTTCAACAACATTAAGCATACTAGTATACGCACGCATGGGATGATTAGAAGCATAAAATAGCTAAAAATTTGGAAACTGTTTGGGACAAACAAAACCAATTCTTGATTGAGTTACCATAAGATGTAGGGGAGGATTAGATATCTGATGAGATTGAGATGTAGTGGTACTTGGTAAAGGGTGGTTTGTGTCCAGTGATGGTAATAAAGTAGGACTTGGTGAGGACTGTATGGTAGTGGAAGGGCTCGGTGAGGACTATATTGGAGATAATGGTTGACTTTCTGAAGGAGGATCAAGTAAAGTCTCGTGATGTAGTTGAGAGTAAAAGGGATTAAGATCAAAAGACATACTTGTTGTGGGAACATTCGAGGCCATAAGAGAACTGAAGGAGAGCCAAACCCCAGTTGGAACAGTGTTTTCATCGAATGCTACATTTGGAGAGATGTA
This sequence comes from Ilex aquifolium, assembly GCA_951799425.1. Taxonomy (NCBI): domain Eukaryota; kingdom Viridiplantae; phylum Streptophyta; class Magnoliopsida; order Aquifoliales; family Aquifoliaceae; genus Ilex; species Ilex aquifolium. The sequence goes on along the minus strand of OX637397.1, from coordinate 14,472,353 downwards.
TGTCTTTTGAGACACGGGATCAAAGCAACGATACCCATGATGCTGCGAAGAATAACCAAGGAATATGTTGCTATGGAAAGCTAACTTATGCATTGTGTAGGGTCTTAACAACAGATAACAAGCACAACCAAACGTTCTTAAGAAAGAATAATCTGGTGTTTGAACATACAATTTAAGATAAGGAGATATGTGATATAAAAGGGTGTGGAAGTGCAATAATGCTCAAATCACTCTTTGTACCTTATTCAAAAAAGGTGAATTTAACCACCACATTAATGCTCAAATCACTCTTTAATTTCAGTTAAAAAGAATGGTGTTTTGACAAGTTTTATCACAAAAAAAGTGTCACCGACCATTCAAATTGTGACTTGAATAAAGAAATACTTAGATTTGGTGGCCCCAGAACTAACTTTGCATCGAATATGTCTCTAACGAGTTCATGGAATTGAGACCTAACCATAAAGTCTATAGAAAAATAAATGTCATCCAATGCGTTTAGCGATGATAAAGGGGGTACAAACATAGAGGGGCAAGATGGAGGAGAAATTCTACACGCTTTTAGCTTTGATTGCACATATATGCTATCTTATTGGAAAATAAGACTATAGCAAAGTGGCTTTTTGTCAAAGACCTTTCAACTATATAATTGATCCAATGTAGACACATACGACTTTAAAAAGAATATGGATATTGTACTAAAAAATAGTCGAAAAATTATTTTCAAGCATAGATCTTTATTTTTTTTTTTTTCTTTTTTGTGATATTATAACTCCTATGTTAGACATGTGGCCACTTTTCATCCAAAATTTAATAGTCATTTAAATTTTGGATAATATGAAACTAATTAATGTAGTAGACAACCCTCGCGATGTCAAACTGGAAGCTATTAATTACTACCAAAGGCTGCTTGGTGGTTCCAATGATATAGCTCCACCTATTACAAGGAGAAGTTTGTTGAATGGTATTATGCAAAATAGATTATCTGAGTAACAAGTCTTGGATATGGGGAGGGAAGTCTCGGCTGAGGAGATCAAAGCAAGTGTTTTTTTCTTTCAATGATAACAAAGCACTTGACCCTGATGGTTTTAATGCACTCTTCTTCAAGAAAGCTTGGCCTATTGTTAGACAAGACATGACACCTGCAGTTATGGAGTTTTTTCTATTGGGCAACTACTAAGAGAACTCAATGCCACTGCTATTGCTCTTGTTCCTAAAGTCTCTAATCCCTCTGTAATGTCCAAATTTAGACCAATCTCACGCTGCAATGTTATCTTAAAGTTATCTCTAAGATCATTGCTAACAGGGTCAAAAGTGTTTTGCAGGACATCATCTCCAGAAATCAATTTGCCTTCATTCCTGGAAGGAGAATTGGGGACAATATACTGCTCACTCAGGAGATTCTTAGAGACTACCATTGTGTAGTTTTGATTGAGAAAACTGAGTCCAGAATCAAAAGCTAGACCAATAAGAGCCTCTCTTATGCTAGGAGGATGCAACTGAGCATACAAATTTACTCGGCCTCTTATACAAAAGCTCCCCCAACAATTCCTTGAGAGAATCGAGAAGATATGTAAAACAAAGAACTGGAGGGGGTAGGGTTCAAAAGACTTAAGGATTATAACTCTGCTCTGATGCTTAAGCACTTATGCAACTTGTTTCTTGATAAAGAGAATTTATGGTGCAAATGGATCTACTCTTACCATTTAAGGGGCAAAAGCTTATGAATGGCTAAACCCTCACAAACTTACTCTTCGAACTGGACATCTTCTTACGTTGAGGGATTTTTTGAGGCCACATATGCTTCACATCATTGCGAATGGGCGTAACACTCACATATGGCACGAGAACTGGCATCCTAGGGGGACCTCTTATCCTCTTGGGGGCTTTGAATGTCATCAACAGTTCCAGATTGCCTTCAAATGCTAGAGTTAGCCAGATTATTGCTAACAACTTATTTCATTGGTTTCAGGGGAGAGGAAGGGAGAGCCTTGAAATTTTAAATTCTATGCCTAACTACCCTTCTAACTCCTCAAGGGGAGACTCTGTCAAATGGATTCCCTCTCCTAATGGGATGTTTTCTACTAGTTCAACTTGGGACAATATTATGAAGCAATCCCTCGATGTCCAGTGGCACAAATTGGTTTGGCACTATATGAATATCCCTAGGATGAGTGTTATCTTGTGGCTTGCAATTAGAAATAGACTCAATACAAAGGACATAATTGGTATATTTGTCCCACTTGTGAACCTAGATTGCATTTTGTGCAAGTAGTCACCTGAGTCTCACAATCATTTCTTTTTTGCATGCCCGTTCTCACAAGCCATATGGCAACGATTGTTGATTTTGTGTAACCACCAAGGGATCTCTGCACCATGGAACGACATGGTGGAATGAATGAGCTCTAACTGGAAAGGAAAATCCTTTGGGAAGGGTATCCTCAAACTCTGCCTTGCTGTAGTTTTCTACTGCACATGGAGGGAAAGGAATAATAGGATTTTTTGGAATGAATTTGCATATGAAAGAGTTACTTTCTGTAGAATCCAAAACACTATAAGGGAGAGGCTCTTTTGTTTGAAGATCAAAAACTCCACCCAAAACAGACAACTTGTGCTCAATTGGCACCTTCCAACCTCATGCATTCAGTAGACATGTTTTTGACATCCTTGTCTATCCCTCCCTCCTAAAAGAATATTAGGAGAAGGGATAGGACAATATGCAAAACCTGAGCATGTATTCCTTGTTTTATAGATACATCAAAGGTCAGAAGTACAAATCAAATAAACAACCTAAGGGATAACTACAAAACAACTATACACTTATCAAGAGATAACTACGAATCAGCTATACATTTATCATGATCACTGACATTCCTATATTATAGAACAGAATCCGCGGGAACTGATATAGGTACTGATATTGGTTGCTTAATAGCCCCCTGTAAACGAATGGGGAGGTCACTAACCATGAGTTTGTCTTTCACTAATAGAAACCAAGAGGAGTTCAAGCCCTTCGTAAAGATATCTGCCACTTGATCTATGGTAGAGACATAATGAATGCACACATCTCCATTAATCACCTTTTCTTGAATAAATGGAAGTTAACCTCTATATGTTTAGTGCGAGCATAATAAACTGGGTTTGCAGTTAGTGCAATTGCACTCTGATTATCACACCAAACTGTAGGAGGGAAAAGAAGAGGTACACCAAGATCCTTAAGCAACATGTGTATCCAATATAACTCGGAAACCACCATGGCCAAGGCTCGGTATTCAGCCTCTGTGCTTGACCGAGATACAACACTTTGTTTCTTTTCACACCATGATATTAGACAAGGTCCTAAGAAAACTCCATAACCAGTAGTCAAATGCTTATCGTTGGGATCCCTCGCCTAGTTGGAGTCACAGTAGGCATGAAGACTGAGTGTGCCTTTGCTAAAATATAAACCATGATCAATTGTTCCTTTAAGATAACATAGAACACGTTTTGTGGACCTCCAATGAATAGCAGTAGGTGAATGGAGATGCTGGCATAGCTGGTTTATGGAATAGGCAATTTTTGGGCGTGTTAAAGTGCAATATTGAAGTGCCCCGACAAGTTGGCTGTAAGTTGTGGCATCCTCCACAGGTTCATCGTTTGCGGCAGAGAGCTTCCCACCTGAAATGTAGAGAGTAGGGTAATGTTTTGCACCGACCATCCTTGAACGATGAAGAACATCAAGAATATAGTTGCTCTATCGTAAGTGAAGTTTATGCGCGTCCCTCGAGGCATCAATCCCCAAGAAATACCCAAGGTCACCGAGAGCCTTCAATGCAAACTCCTGTTTAAGCTGTGTAACAAGAATTTGTATAAAGTTGGAGTATGACCCAGAAATGAGCAAGTCATCAACGTATATGAGCACAAAGACATGAACTTCGCCACGATGAAAGGTAAATAATGAACTGCCAGTAGGTGATCCTGTAAATCCAAGATCAAGCAAATCGGTTGACAGTCGAAGAAACCATGCCCTAGGTGCCTGTTTAAGACCATATAGGGCTTTGTTAAGGTGGCAAACATACTCATGGAAGTTAGGATCAATAAAATCACAAGGTTGCTCAATAAACATCTCCTCTTCAAGCTTTCCATGTAAGAAAGCATTGGAAATGATATACTGCAAAACTGGCCGACCAAAAAATACAAAAAGAGCTAACACAACTCGCACCATAGCAGACTTTATCACAGGACTAAATGTCTCGGTAAAATCAACATCATCCACTTGTTGGAACCCCATAGCCACCAGTCTCGCCTTGTAATGATCGATGTTGCCATTCGCCTTCTATTTGATTTTATAAACCCACTTAGTTCGAATAATATTATGATCAACAGACTGTGGTATAAGATCCCATGTATCATTTGCAACTACGCATCGAATTCATGCTGCATAGCCTGTTGCCATTCCTGTGATAAAATAGCTTGAGAGAAACTAGTTGGTTCAACAAGACTAAGCATACTGGTATACGCACGCATGGAATGATTAGAAGCATAAAATAGCTAAAAATTTGGAAACTGTTTGGGACGAACAAAATCCGTTCTTGATCGAGTTACCATATGATGTAAGGGAGGATTAGATATTTGACGAGATGGAGATGTAGTGGTACGTGGTAAAGGGTGGTTTGTGTCCAGTGATGGTAACAAAGTAGGACTTGGTAAGGACTGTATGGTAGTGGAAAGGCTCGGTGAGGACTGTATTGGAGATAATGGTTGACTTTCCTGAGGAGGATCAGGTAAAGTCTTGGGATGTAGTTGAGAGTAAAAGGGATTAAGATCAAAAGACATACCTGTTGTGGGAACATTCGAGGCCACAGGAGAACTGAAGGAGAGCCAAACCCTAGTTGAAAAAGTGCTTTCATCGAATATTATATTTGGAGAGATGTATGTCTTTTGAGACACGGTATCAAAGCAACAATACCCATGATGCTGCGAAGAATAACCAAGGAATATATTGCTACGGAAAGCTAATTTATTCATTGTGTAGGGTCTCAACAACGGATAACAAGCACAACCAAACGTTCTTAAGAAAGAATAATCTGGTGTTTGAGCAAATAATTTAAGGTAAGGAGATATGTGATATAAAAGGGTTGTGGAAGTGCAATTTATAAGATAAATTACAGTCATAAAGGCATCGACCCAAAACTTTGTAGGTAAATGTGATTGAACTAATAAAGAGAGCCCAACTTCCATGATATGTCGATGTTTCCTCTCAGGTAAACCATTTTGCTGCAAGGTATATGGACATGAAAGGCGTTGATGTATTCCATATTTACGAAGAAAGTCTTGGAATTGATGGGAAAGATACTCACCACCATTATCAAATTGAAGTTGTTTGATTGTTGTAGAAAAACGATTCTCAACCAAGGATTTAAATTGCACAAAACATGAGAAAATGTCAGATTTATTTCTAAAAGGGTATAACCATGTAAATCGCGAGTAGTCATCGATAAAAAAAACACAATAACGATGACCTTCAAAAGATATTACAGGTGAAACCCAAACATCCGAATGAGTAAGTTTTAAAAGAGATAAAGTAACATGAGAGGATTCACCAAACTATAATTGTTTGACTTTTCCCATTAAACAAGATTGAAAAATAGGTTCAAGATTACAAGACCCTGAAACAGGCAAATCAAAAGACTTGACTACACTTTTGGTGACTTACGAGGAGGGATGACCCAATTTTGTGTGCCACACATCAAGAGTATTACGTACACCTACGAGAGTAACGAACATCCCATATTCTTCGATGATGTATGTGTTGCACAACTTGCCAATCCCTACCCAATTTTATATCATTAGCATAAAATACTTGTTTCACCTTATCAGGTAGGACAAAAGGGTCATTTTGATACCATCTACTTTTCACATCAATGCTTGTAAAATGGGCACCAGTCTAAACTGTTTTTCCAGTACCAAGGTTGAACCATTCACATTATCCTCCCCGAAAAAATAGTACCATCTCCCTCACGTCATCGTCTCACCTCATCGCCTCAACATACCTATGAATTGTAAGTCTCTCCACATGAGAGAGGACATCTTGAAATCTCTCAATACATCTCTCTACACCTACACACATAGTTTCTCTCTCCTAACTAGTGTAACTCTCCGGAGCATACTCTCCCGGAGCTCCCTCCCAGTTACTTTATTCATCAATAAAGACCTCCGGCCACCGCTGCCGTTTCCCGAGAGTGGAGTAGATCACCCGGACCGAAGCAGTATATATCTGTGCATTTGCTCATATTTACTGTTTTGACATTGATTACTTTACTTATTGTCCATTAATTACACCCATTCACATACTCGATTGTTCATCTTGCACGAGACCAATTTGTGCATCATCACATTCAGTTCACAAGATTTTGACACATAATTTGAAATACAACATTTGATAAACAAATTTAAGAAGTATAGTTTTATCCCTATAGAAAATGAAACACTAATTCGTATACATATTGGTTTCTTGTATGTCAATAAATAGATGCACATCGTAATGTACAAAGTGATACAGTATAAGTATACCAGGAATTTTCAATATATTTATCTAATATGACTATTGAGAAGTTGAATTTTCTAACTTATAAAAGTATAACAATGGTTAATATTGATCTAATTTTTATTTATTTTGATCCAATTGTTCAAAATTCATTCCAAATTTTTTTTTCTGCTCAAAAATATTATTTTCTCTGTACGACCCTTAATGTCAAATAGTCCCACTGATGCACACATATATGTATTTTCTCTCTCTTCAACCTCTCTTTTATTTTCTATTTGGACACTTTAATTTTAAAGTACGTAATTAAAATAAATAAATATCTATTTTAAATATAAATGTTACATGGTTAATGATGGATTTTTTATATTACAGAGTATTTTTATACACGAAACTATTTTTGGTAAATATATGTTATACAAGTTTTACCATTATTTGGTATCTCACTTTTACTAGAATCGAGTTTATGTAATGGATTAAAATTGGAATTCTTAACTAGTACCAATAAATAAGTAATAACCTTTTATCGAATTAAGCAAATCCTTTATTTATTGTTCTTAATGTCACATCAATTGATCAATTGTCAAAGGTAATGTTATGTTTACCAAATTTCTATATCAAATGATGTGGCACGATTTTTCACCATCAGATAAGTGGGTCATTTTAATGTTCAATGATGGAAATTGTGCCACATCATTTAAGATGAAAAATTTGATAAAAAAATTTAGTAAGAATAACATTTTCCGTTGTCAAAATGGTGAAATGATGGCAGAAACATTCGATCAATTCAGTTTTTATTGCCTTGACCAGCTTTCCTCTTTCAAAGAACAAAGCGTTTGGATATGATGTCGTTTAATATAAACTGGATTGACCAACACTATTTACACTCATCATTAGAATTAAGGTTAATGTTATAATCTTCATGTATCTATGCAATGCTTATTAGAAGCTGTAAGGCTTTAATACTTTGTAAACATTAAGCCTAAATTGAGTTGACTTTAGCCAAGATATCCATTCTTTTCTTTATGCAATGCTTACAATTTGCCAGGGAAAAAAAAACTTAAAGATTTGAACTTCATCCGGCAAGGGAAAATAGTCTAATGAAAATAGTTCCGACGTTAATGACCTACATTTGATCGAATTGAGGAAGAGATTAATCGAAATGTGTGTAAATTGGTCCGAACACCCCTGACCGTGTGCTCTGTAAATTTGAGAGATCTTTTCACTTTAGATCTTCTTCTTAATTTCACTCAAACCTCGAGATTTGTTATCATTGTAATCCCGGCCGTGATTCTCACTTGAAATGGCTCAGTATAGTTAGGAAAATAATTCCACTACACGTGATAAGTCCTAAAGATGTTACATCTGCAATAGTAAAAGTTGCATGCAAAAGAAGAAAAAACGGAAATTCAAAGTTTTTGATTGTGTTTTCATTATTCTTGGCATCCCTTTGCTACAAATCTTTGAAGATTATTATTCATGACATGGGATTAGCTGAGTACAAGGCTGTTGCTGAATTGGATTCTAAGACATTAGTAGATATGGTCAACCAAAAATTTGAATTTCAATGAAAACTGGGGTATATCACGACAATAAATATTTATCGACTAGTAATTGTTCGTACCTGAAAACACGAAGTAACAAAGAAATCAATATAGTGTGCCAAAAATTCATATTTGTACAACAATTTAAACGCATAATCTAAAACATCCAAAATATCAGCACTTTCAAATAAAAAACAAAAAGAACCAAATCATAATCACACATATAAAGGGTTAAACAAAAAGAAAAAGAAAAAAGAAGAGACTATGAAAGAGTTAAAGTAGACAACATGCCAAAAAAACAAGTCATATATCTAACGTATTTGAATTGTTAGTATAACTCAGGCATCAAGCATTCGCTGAAATTTATATAAGTCATCTTTAGAATTCAAATCAATTTCTAATTCAATTCTAATGAAAACTATTACCCAAGTCTGGGCTCGGGTCGGGGTTGAGGTCGAATCTAGGTTTGGGGTTGGTGTCGGGTTCGGGTCTAAGTCCATGTCCGAGTCCGGTCCGGGGTCTAGGTCATTGTCAAGTTCGGGCCTAGTCTCTACGTCGAGTCCAAGTCCAGGGTCGGGTCCAAATTCAAGTATAGGTTCAGCTTCGAGGTCGGGTATGGGTTCTGGGTCAGGTTCTCGGTCGGGTGCAAGATGAGCCCGAGGTCAAGTGCAAGTCTAGGTTCAGGTCTAGGGTCGGGTGTTGGTCTGCAATCGAGTTTGGGTCTTGGTTGGGTATTAGGGTCTAGGTCTAAGGTCGGGTTTGGGTTATGTCTGGGTCCAGAGTCGAGTCTATGGTCGGGTCCGGGGTCTAGGGTTGAGTCGGGGACTAGTGTGTGTGTGTTTGTGTATTAGTGTGTATGTATTTTGGTGTGTTATTAAATGTGTTTGTGTTTTTTTCTTTTGTGTGTTAGTATGTGTGTATTTTTGGTGTATTAGAGTGTGTGTGTGTGATTTTTATGTCTTGGGGTGTTTGAAATCTTTGTACTTTATTATATATATTTTCAACAATTGGATCAAAACATACATAATTGTGAGGCGCTCTGTGCCGCGAAAAACAAAAGTCATTTTTATGTCTTGAGAAATTTGAAATCCTTTGTACTTTTTTACATAGATTATTGGTTGGGATGGATTATGAGATTATTAATGTATTTAGAGAAGTTAAATATGCATGGTGGCTGATTAATCTAGAAAGTCTTCCATTTCAAGCAAGGTTACTAATTTTCCAACATCTTCTCCAATTGGGAGAAAACATGACGATCAAGTGGTAGTAGGCATCATAAGGGATTTCTTTCATCCGGATTCTCTATTTATTTTCAAATATTTTGGTAGAATCTTCCTGCTCCTTCATAAATAGCTATCCATTATTAATCTTACAATTTATATTTTAGTAATATTTATATTTTAACCATCTATTTCTATTTTAACCACAATAAATATTTGAACTAGTTATTCATATTTTACTTACAGTATAAAAAAGAGTGCATTGTTCGAATGAAGCACTTGGACCATACAAAGCTCGGGAACCCCATAGTTTGATATGCTCTCAAACCCAAGTGCATTATTGTACCTGCTATTATTGGGACTTATTGATGTCAATTGAATCGACTAACATGACAAGGGATAAAGAATGGCGGCTATATTGCCTTTTGCATTTGGGAAAAACATAGAGCCCCATGCACATTGGCAGAGACGGCATGACCCTCGCTCAAGCGGACCAATCGCGTGATATTCAAAGGGATGTCATGACTTAATGCTTAGCCTTGAGTTGGGCCAGCATTCCAATTTTTTCTTTGACCACCTGCAAGCTATCCTTAAGCCTAGTAAATGCACGGCTCAAAGGCAGTCTACAACGAGATGGGGGCTTTTTCTAATTAGGTTGCCACTAACATGACTGCCTCGTTGTACACGAAGACCAATGGGAGGAATTCACTCCCAAAAGGCTGTCAGGCTGGTCGGCTTGGACATCATTACAATAAGTGAGTAAACAAAACACAATAGCTTTCGTATCTTATCTCTCAAACACCAAGTAACTTAAGCATCAAATGGGATTCATCAGAGAATCCTCAAGCCTCCTTCCTAGCCTTTCGATGTTGCAAAAATTCTAGTGTGATCCATCCAGGTTTCGCTACCTTATTGATTGCTGGAAACCATCCCATGTAATTCGATAACATTTGTGGGAAATTACGAACACAGTTCTCCCATCATAGTAATCACCATGCAGAACACCCATTCACAGAACCATGCAGAAGATAGTCCCCCAGATCGAAATAGGAAGACCAATCACTTCCCCATGTCTTTGGCTCCAATTCTAGGGAACCATCGTAAAGACAATTCACTTTATATCTCCTAGCAGCTAGCGTACTCAGAAACACTAATTAAAGCTTGAAATGGCGAGGGGGATGACCCCTTACCTGAGAGCTCATAGACGTGATAGATAAAAAGCTGGCAAGAGGGCTTGACCAGGTAGAGCGAAATAATGTCCATATAAATAATAGACATGACGACTTTGAGCAGTCGACTGGGACATCCGGTGGTGTGAACCACCTCAGAAAAGGAGCGAACAACCTGAGCACAAATAAGCAATATTCCTAGGATCAAACATATAGAGACTTATCCTTGGGAAACCTTCATCACTGTCTAATTTAGAACGTGAAGGACACCCATACCTCCAAACAAGAACACCCGTTGGGGGGGGGGGGGGGGCAATCTTGGCTGGAAAGGGAAACAAGCTAGATCCCTATCCAAAAATGACATCTGCCACCAACTCTCCCGATGCACTAAGAGGGAGGACTCCAGAGTAGGATCCATATTCTTTGTCAAGGATAGAAGAGGCCAATAGCCAGGTATACCAAGGGGCATAGATGGATGATGCCAAGAACCAAACACCGGAAAGAGACATGTGCCCCTGTCTTGCTTTACTATGGTAGCCCCTCCCCCCCCCCCCCCCCCCAACGAGATCAGGGCACGAAGACGAGCCACAGAGGATAAGCCTGTGAAATCCCGTTTATTCGAAGCATACGAGAATTTGAGATGCCCAAGAAGTATGTATTTCCCCAACTTAAGGTCAATATAAACAACTTATGTCTCTCTACAATACCAATGAAAAACTCTTATACAAGGTCTTCCCGATGAGCCTCGGGGACACTGCCATGAAGTGGTACGTGAGTTTTCTCCTCAAATCTATTCAATCATAGAAGCAGAAGATTCAAGTTGTTCATAGTTCAGTTCATCACCAGAAGCAAGCAACCGAAAGACATTGACACCCTTCTAACCTTGCGATAAAAGAAAGGGGAAACTTTGAGATAGTTCGAGGAAGTAAACGAAGTGGACGAAGTGGAAGGCTGCATGGAGGTGATGACAACTTCCTCTTTTAGGCTTAGGCAATCTTGGGAAATTGATCTTTATTGGTCCTTAACCAAGAGGAACCCGACTTGCATGGGACACTTGATGACTGGTACTAACATATACACCAAGGTTGAGGATGACACGATCGAGGCCCAAAGCAAAGTGTCCATTTCCAAGAAAAAGAAGTAAAAAGACCAAATTGGGAAGAAGAGGGGATCCTCCAAAAGCCCCATGGAGTTATCCTTTAAGAGGATCTACACAGTTTTCAAGGAACCTATATCAAGAAGGGGCCCTTATTCAAATGGTCCCCAAAGATTCAAGACAACCCGTCCACTAGGAACTCAACTCTTTGGTGTTCCTACCATGAGGACACTTAGCACCTCACGAAGGACTGTCGAGTCTTCAAGGCCTTCCTAGAGAAATTAGTTAAGGAGGGTCACCTAAGAGAGTTCATAGATGATAAAAAATTTCGAGAGGATGAGAAACATTCTCCCTACCTAGGAGGCCGCTATTGTCTTTGATGTAATCCACACCTTCCCAAATGAACGATCAACTTGTAACTCCTTACACGTCAAACTATAATGGGTGGTCCATGTGAAACCCGAGTAAATTTGAATTTTTGTGAATAAGGGCAAAATGGTCATTTGCCATCCTAATGCTTATTTGAAATACTCATACTCTAGACCTCGGATAAGGAAACAGATTTCGCCGTTGGATTCGTATCGCGGAATCTAGTCACCCTGTCAAATTTCGTCGAATTCCGAGATAGTCGGATTTTTGCACGTCGTTCGAAGTGACTGCGTGGCGAATGACATTTTAAAGGTCCCTAATAATGGATTTTATAAAATTTCCTTAAAATTAAGTTAAAGTTCAAATAAAATTAATTTGAACTTAATCCGAGGTATAATGAATCGTTTCGGGACGAAAAACGGACCCGGAAGTCGAAAATATGCGGTGCGATGTGGACCGCACATTTTTGCCTATATATACCCTCTTAAATCAGCTTTTTGGGACAAAAAAATATCTCTCCTTAGCTGCAAGCAGCCGTCCAAGACCAAAGAGAAAGAAAAAAAAATTCTTCAACCTTCCCACTCCGATTCCGGGAGTTCCGTCAGTCAGAATCCGTCGATCCAAGAGGCAAAATTCATCTCCTCGACAAGGGCTACGCGTACGTAACAAGAACGAGAGATTTCACCGAAGATTCAAGTGGAGTCTTTGGAGAAATCAAGGATTTTGGGGTTTTTGTTGGTGTTCTTGAGGTGTTCTTGAAGCTTTGAAGCTCTAGTCTTCATCTCACGCTTCAAAAGGTAGGGGTTTCCTACTTGGGTTGATTCCTAGTCTAGAATGCTTCTAGGAAATGCTTGGGTTATGTATGCATGTATATATATGATCTATACATATGTCTATGGTTATGGAAGTGGAAGAGTGAGCATAGAAATGGCTTAGGCTAGCTTCTAGCTCGATTTCGATATATTGAAGTTACATGTGATTGTTCTTGTAACTTAGGGAAATTTGAGGCATACTATGTGATTTATAAGTTGTGCCTTGAAGGTGTTTGATAAAATGTCTTGCTTGATTTAAATGGTTGTTTGATGTCATTGGAATAACATGTTTGAATATGTTGTTGATATGTTGAGCATGATGAATTATGAAATTTATATGCATGTGATATAAAGTTTCATGGAATATGATGATATATGGTTTGTATTGCTCATATGCATCAATTGCATATTGGGCATGGTCATGACATCGCATTCATGGGTGTAAGTCATGGGTGTTAGTGTGTGTGTGTGTGTGTGTATGGTTAATCAAATGCCACTCTTGGTATTTGACAAGGGACTTGAAAGGAAGGGATCGAAGATCCCGTTGAGTCGCATAATTGCATGAGAGATAAATTGGGTCGGGGTTAGCAAGAAGGGCCAGAATATCCCTCGTGTGAAAGACTCGTTGATAGGATTCGCACTTCGTTGGTGTAAAAGGCCATAAAGTGTGTCGGTATACGCGGAACCGTGGGTTGAAGTCCTGAAATTCCGTGTCGGCTGGGTGCCGTTGGTGTAAGTCCATGAATGCCCACCCCACGAAAGACCCTAGTTTTGTAAAATGTCATTGATGTGTAACATAAATGACGGATTCACACATTGGCACTTGCGTGTGTTGGGGAGCCGGGAAGGGCTCGGATTGAGTGCATGAATGAGTCTCACCTCGTTGCATGACATGTCATGAGAAATTCCATATCTGAGTTGCATAAAAATGATTAGAATTGTTGTGGATAATTGAGTATTGCATATGAGCATTCCATGTGCGTCTAGGTGGGGAGTAGCCTCTGTAGGAAATTTTCTACTGAGCGAGGCTCACCCTATACGGGAAACAATTGCAGGTGTGGGGTTTGCACCGGCGGATGGCTCTCATGTAGAGCATCAAGGGTGAAGGAGGCCGACCTGTGGTCTTAGTGCATGATTTTGTAAACCTTTTGATTAACATGGTTTTGACTTGTAAAGTTTTCATGAATAAATGTAATAGAACTTATATGAGTTATTGTTAAACTAACCTTGCATGTTTTGATATAAGTATTGATAAATGGACCCGGTGCGGTCAAGTTTTACTTATAAATGGATCCTGTGTGGTCATTGTGTTATATTGGGCCTCGGATGGGTCATGTTAATGTATACTGCACAGGTTGTGTTTTGGGTAGAGCTCCCCGTGCAAAGGAGACTCTGTCCGAATTTCGTTAAAATTAAGGACCCCAGAAAATGGGGCATAACGGTGTGATATCGAATTACTCGGTATCTACGGGTATTCCGCGGGTTGATGGGTAATCAACGGACCCCCGGATTTAGGGGCGTCACAGTCCAAGCCAGGAAGATTGATGACGACAGGATAGAGGAGCAGACCCTGAAGAAAACCGTCACTCATGCAAAATCCATTGTGTTTATAGATACCAACCTAGCAGGTGTTGGCCTTCCCACGAGGATGCCTTGATCATCACCCTAAGGGTAGTGGAGTTTGTTGTCTAGCTTGTTCAAGTAAATTCAAAAATATTTTCTGAATCGATGTACAAAAACCTTTTCCAAAAGAGGGGTTCAAGCCCAGAGACATGAAACCAACGAAACCCAATAGTGGGTTTCAATTGGGCATACGCCCTTCCCCTCGACAAGATTACCCTACTAGTGATGGTCCAGATCATCACCTTTCCAGTAGAATTTGTTGTTATTGATTCATAATCTACCTATAATGTCATCATAGTGAAGACCTAAATCCATGCCATAAAGATAGTTGATTCTTCATACCACCAAAAAAATAAAGTTCTCTACCCTTTGTGGAATCATGGAGATATGTGGGGACCAGCACCATCCAAAAGCTTTTTCTATGATGTGGTGAATACCAGGGTCACAGACAAAGCCAAATAGCCAAACTTCGAGGCCGTGTTAGCGAAATAGCTATCAAAGTTCTATCGACTCGACATTGACGAGCCCTAGGTAGAGTTGGCCAATTGGATAATATAGGAGTTTCCAATTGTCTACCTTCACCTGGAGGTAAGGACAAATTCTTTTTGATCAGGTCTTCACTAATCCCAATAGAGCAAGAGAGATGCTCAATTTTCTCCAACAGAATATTTATGTTTTTGTGTGGACCCATATGAGATGCAAGGACTAAACCCTAAAATAATTTTTCACTAGCTTCATATGGACTTGACCTTCAAACTAGTCAAGTAGAGGCCGAGAAGGTCGGCACCCTATCACGCCCAAGCGGTGGATGAAGAGTTAGATTGGCTCTAAAACATGGTCTATACTAAAAAGAAAAATGAAAAGTGACGAGTTGGTGTGGACTTCATTGATCTCAACAAAGCCTACCCGAAGGACGATGATACAATGCCTAAGGTTAACGAGTTAGTGGATACGACCATGGGGCACTAGCGGATGACATTCATCGATGCCCAGAAAGAATACCACCAAATCCCTTTCTATGTTCTTGACCAAGAGAAGACTTCCTTCATACCCAAGGGGTTTGTTATTGAAAAAAAATGTCATCTAGCCTGAAGAATATAGGGGCTATAGATCAATGCTTGATGAACAAAATATTCAAGTAACAAATCGGGGTCACTATGAAGGTTTACATCAATGACTTGCTTATCAAGAGCCAATCCCGAGGGGGTCAGTTTGAGGGATCTTCAAGAGACTTTCCATATACTTCAAAACTATGGGCTGAAACTAAATGCATCTAATTTCTCATTTTGCATCAACTCAGGGAAGTTCCTCGGCTACTTGGTGACCCTTTGGGGAATTGAAGCCAACCTCGACCAGATGTAAGCCATTTTAAGGATTCAAAGAACCCAATCTATCAAAGATATCCAAAAACTCACTAGGATGGTAGTCACCCTTATTCACTTCATTTTCAAGTACTTAGATAAATGTAAGCCCTTCTTCAAGACTTAAAGAAAACCTAGAAAGACGTATGGGACAATGAATATGACCAAACTTTGCAAGGGATAAAGGGGTACTTGGAATCGCCTTTCACACTCTTAGTATAGGAGCCTGGGGAGACACTATTCCTTTACGTGGCATTATCAAACTATGAAGTTAATTGGGCACTAGTCGGGGAACATGCCTTAGAGCGTAAACCTATTTTTTATATAAATAAATTCCTTTTGGATCCTACAACCAGGCATCTCCCATCAGAGGCAGTCACCCTAACCCTATTGACTTCAACCAGGAAATTGAAACACTACTTTTATACACACCTCATTGTCATGCTTACTGATTAGTCTTTCAAGGCTATATTCTGAAAGATAGACCTATCAGGCATGATTGCCAAGTGGGTTGTTGAGATCGGGGAGTTTGAAATGCAGTACAAGCCCAAAATATCCAAAAACGGTCAAGTTCTGACTGACTTCATTACAAAATTTACCCATCCAAAACCATACATTGAAGAAAAGTAGGTGCAGAACCCCTCTGAAGCCTCACACGAGGCCTAGAGATTGTATGTAGATGGATCATGCCTTGAGGGGGGCTACAATCGAGCATGCAATAAGGCTCGGGTTTTGAGCCTCGAACAATTAAGCCAAGTACGAGGCCCTCATCTTGTATCTTGACAAGGCAAGAATGGTCGGGGGATGATCGCTTACAGGCATTCTTTGAATTCTAACTGATCATGAATCAAATTAACGGGGAGTTTGATGACTGAGATCCCAAGATGAAAGCATATCACTATAGAGCACATGCAATGATGGTAGAGTTCAAGAAAATACTTATTACACAGGTCTCGCCGGACAAAAACAACCATGCCAATGCCCTGGCTTGTTTAGCCTCGGCGTTTCCCAAAATTCACCACAAGGATAAGTGTGTACTATATCCCTCAGTCTAGCATTAGTGAACCCATTCAAACCGAGTCCCTCGAAGTTTTAGCTGATAAAACCCCTTTGGGTTAGATGGACCCTTTCATTAAGTATCTCAACATGGGGAGAACTGCCTGACTGTAGCAGGTAGGCTTATAAGGTCAAGCTTAAAACTCCTAGATTTTGGGTCTCGCTAGACTAGAAATGGCTTGACTATAGCAAGTCTCCTTTACTTTTTGAAATCTATGAAGGGATATACGGAAGCTACACGGGTAGTCAATCCCTAGCCCGTCGAGCTATCTCGCAGGGGTGCTGGTGTCTTATACACAGAAAAACGCCCAACAATATGTTAAGTACCAAAAGTTTGCCCACATCATTAGACAGTTGATAAAGGGCCTCAACCCCCTTATAAGTCTGTGTTTTTTTGCTCAATGGGGGCTAGACATCGTCGGGCCCTTTCCTAAGGCCTTGATTAACAAAAGATTCTTGTTATTAACAATACACTACTACACAAAGTGGGTAGAAGATGAGTCCTTGTCTCACGTTTGAGATACAAACACTAAAAGGTTCGAATTGAAGAACATTATCACCTGATTTGGAATACCTTAATGCCAAGTGTCCGATAATGATGCCCAATTTAATAGTGGTCCTTCAAACAATTTTACGAAGGCTTCTACTTCAGAAACTACTACTTGACCCCATCTTACTCCCAATGCTATGGCCAAGCCGCGGTGTCATCGCCAATAAGACCATTCTTAATGAGATGAAGAAAAGGCAGAGAAAGAAAAATGGAGGTGGACCTAAGAATTGCTCAATGTACTATGGGCATACTGAATGACGCGCTAAAGCTTAATAGGGGAGACAACTTATGCAATGGATTATAGGATGGTGGCAATAATACCTCTAGGGTTAGCTTCTCGACAATCAAAAGTCAAGCTTTCGAGAGAGGCATGAATGACCAACAAGTGGCACGAGACCATGACCTAGCCGAAGAAAGGAGCTCGCTCGCTGCAATTTAACTCGCTAAGTACTAGGTAGAATTGACATGGCGATACAAGAAGAAGGTTTGAGCTCAAGAATTCCAAGTGGGAGACCTAGTACTTCGAGAAGTTGTCAAGAATACTCGAGAACCAACTGATGGAAATCTTAGTCTCAACTGAGAAGTGCCTTACGAAGTGGTGTCGGTGGGAGGTTCGAGTTCCAACAAATTAGAAGACCTAGAGGGCAAGCTTGTCCCCTGATCATGGAATGTGGTCAAGTTGTAAAAATTATTTCATTAAAACGATGTACAAACTTTTGATTTAGAATAAGGATCAATTTTTTTTTGGCAATCCTGATTTAACATGAGCCTCAAGCTTAGTTGCTTGGTCCATGCTCCGAGTGGAAGACATATGCACCCAAACCAGGGGCATGGCCCCAGGCAGGATAATCTTGAACCTTGTTAGAGCATTGTGCCCAAATACCCGAAGGGATACACCTCCTACAAGGAGGGTAACATCCCACATGTTGGGGGTCGCCTTTTGGGGCCCCTCGGTCCCAAGTGAAATTGATGGCAATTCTTAAAAAATAAACATTGCATCAAAACAAAATAGGCTTTGTGTCCCCTAAAGCAAAAGCAACAGAAAAGTAAAAGCAAAGTTAAAATGGCTTGAAATCCTTGCATCAACTGAATAGAAGATAACATAATACAAAATCCTCAATGGGCTTTAGCTCACAAGTTATGGTCTGTTCATCAGCTGCTAAACGTTATTTCGCCCTAAAATTGGTGAGTAATTAGGCTTTATCTACTTGATATAATGGTGGCGCAAGAAGGAAAATCAAGCAACTTGATATAGTTGACTGCTAGCCCCTGTACTTTTCAGGCCGAACAACATTAATTGGGCTTTATCTAAAAAAAAACGGTGGCGCAAGAAGAAAAATCAAGCAACTTGATATAGTTGACTGTTAACCTTTGTATTCTTCGTCGAGGGATGCTCAAGCTCTCAAACCACTTTGAAGGTTGCAAAATTGAAAAGAAGCTAATGTTGACCCTATGGTACTTATACCCCTTGCCATCGTTACTCCTGTTACTAATGGAAAAGGCGCATTTAATAAGAATCCAAAAATGGGCGGCAAATCCTGCAATAATGGTTCCCAATGACCGACGTGCGAAGGAATCCTTCAATCCCTTCCTGCCAGTGGATCATGATGTAAGAAAACCAATGGATAGGGGCAATTGGTAGGACATAATTTGACAGACCTATATGTAAAGGACATGTGGACCAAAGACATGGTCCACCTTTTACCTGTTTTCCCTTGAAATGACTATAGCCCGAGTAAAGCACTTGGACCATACCAAGCTCAAGAACACCCAGGGTTCGGTATGTTCTTGAGCCTGATTGCATTACTGTCCTTACCATTACTAGCATTTACTGACATTAGTCAAATTGACTGACATGACAAGGGATAGAGAATGTCATTTGCATCGTCATCTTCACGTGGGTACCAACACAAAGGCCCATGCATATTGACAAAGAGGCATAACTCTTGCACACGTGGACTAATCGGGTGATACTTTTAGGGATGTCATTATTGAATGCTTGTCCCTGAACCGGATCATCATTCCACCTTTGACCCCAACCACTTGTAGGCTATCCCTAAGCCTAGTAAATGCATGGCTTGAAGCCACTCTACGACAAGATGGAGAATTTTTTTGATTAAGCAGCCTCTGACATGACTGTCCCTCTATACACGTGGATCAACGTGAGGAATTCCCTCCCAAAAATATGTCAGACCTTTCAGATTGGACATCATTGCAAGTAATTCACATCAGCACCCCCTCAAGGTATAAATATCCCAAGATTTGGGCCTCAAGTATGCAAGTGTGAGTAGGCACAATACAATAGTTGTCGTATCCTCTCTTTCAAACACCAATTGTCTTAAGAGTTAGAGGGGATACGCCGGAGAATCCTTCAACCCCCTTTCTAACCTTTTTGGTGTTGCAAGAATTCTGGTGTGATCCATTCAACTATCGTATCCTCACTGATTGTTGGAAATCATCCCTTGCACGTTGCATGGATACATAGTATTATAATATGTCAGTAATTCTATTTAGATTTAACTTCTTAACATAATTTGTTAATCTAATTCATTATTGTGGTTGATTTGGCAGATAAACTTTTCTAACATTCAAAACCACAATTGATTTGGATGGAATAATTGACCGTATCTAAAAAAAAATTAGGTTGAAGTAACATTAAGTTCTAAAAGTAAAAGCAATAGTATTCGCGTCCTAAAACATTTGTATTGTTAACCATGTAGAGTTTCACGTTTGTGATATGATTCACATGGTAAGATTACTTGATTCCCAGTTTGAATTATAATGTGTTTCTTCACCTTCTAAAGCTGGTTTTACTTATTCTTTGCTTATAAGCTTCGTGTTTTTTTCTTGCTCAATTCCATTTCCTTTTTCAAAAATATACTGATCTTTTTATCTTCTTTCTTGTTTCTATGTTGCTATATCACCGTTTCACAGTTCCAAAAGTTAATACCTTATCAACAAATCCCAAAATACCCATCTTAGATCTGCCATGACACGTGCAAATACCAAGTTTCAGAGTCTCTATTTCATTTATAGCCCATAAAGAATATTGGGTTGTAATTTAATTTTGGGAAAAAATCATAATCGATCCTTGAATTTTACCTTTGATTTTAATTTAGTCCATGAACTTTTAATTGTCCAAATTTAATCCTTTAACTATTAGTTTTATCTCAATTAAGTCATTCTGTTTATTTTTACCATCCTATATATTGTCTGCTTTGTTCCGTGTTTGAATAGAAACTTATTACTTATTATTAGATATTAGTTAGTTATTAGATGACATTAGATCAACGCAAAAATGGATCAAATTGGGTTAGTCTAAAGTTAATCTAATGGTGAAAAATAATGGAACGATTTAATTAAGACGAAATTGATTGTTGAGAGACTAAATTAAGATAATTGAAAATTTAGAGACCAAATTAAAACCAAAGTCAAAGTTGAAGGATCAATTATGATTTTTACCCTTTATTTTTACCTCCCCTTACTCAATATTTTGGCTTTTTGAGTAGGGAATTGTTAGTTATTTTTTGAATTCAACAATATAATCCAAAAATATCAGATTTACACATTTAAATCTCAAATGCACACCAAATCATACCTATGCGTTAGCTCGGAAGTTTTTTTGTGATTAGAGAGACTTGAACTCGGGACATGCAAATTAATGTCTGAACTCTTATTCGAACACACTGAACCAACACACAAGGTTCATTGCCCATGCGATATCTGGCATTGTTGTCTTGAATATTAATTGCCCATGCAACTTGAATGGAATCAATTTTCCTGGCTTTTTTTTTTTTCTTTCTAAATCTGTCAATTGAAGATGAAGAAATATTTTGATGTCTCACACAATGAGGATATTGAAATCCCCCTTTTCTCAATATGAAGAATAGAATAAGATTAATAATATTTAGATTTAATTTGGAAATCTAATTTGATAACGTAATACAGTTCTATCATTGAACTCGTAGTGAGTTCAACTAAAATGGGCTCTAAAGAAAAATAATTATATTAGAGAGCATCTCGCTCCAATCTATTTTCACACTTTTATTCATTTATTAAAATTTATTTTGGAGAAAATGTTGTATGCCTTTAACACATCACTTGATAGTGTCTGGTGATGTGCACAACTAATGAAAACTTGTCATCAGTTTGCTTTTTTTATAAAAAAAATTATGATAAAATGATGAATGATATTTTTTTCTCAAAATATATAACTTTTCATTAGCTATGTACATTACCTTAACACTGCCAATTGACATGTCAAACACCACTTTTGTCCATCATTTCTTTTACACCACCTGATATGGTATAATCAAATTTATTGGATTTTTAATAAATTTTGTGGGACCTTTTAATCTAATGGTCTATGTGGAGATGATACAAAAAGGTGGTGTAAAAAAATTAGCATTGTTAAACAGAGAAATGCCTATATTTTCCCGCTTATTTTCAACATAGCCCCAACAGAATTAGTGTAGCTCTATAATATAAAACAGAGCATACTTCAATAAGTTTATTTAATGGTCTCAAATAAACTCATCCAACAGTCACCAACATTACTCTCAAAATTATTCACATTGTACCGTGCATTTAGACATAGGTTACCCTAGTTATATATAATATATGATTCACTTAAAACCAACCGACCACTTAAAATCCAACCCATGGAATTTTCATAATCACAGTCAAATCCTCACCAACCGTGCCTTTTTTTTCTTTATTTTTTTCTCCATGTCAATCCCACAAGACTCCATGACAGAGAAACTCTCCCTCCTCTATTCCCCCATATATACAAGTACCCACTACCTTTACTCATTCACTATGCTCTCTCTCTCTCTCTCTCTCTCTCTCTCTCTCTCTCTCTCTCTCTCTCTCTCTCTCTCTCTCTCTCCATGGTTTCCACTGCATTAAACATGCTAAACCCAAACATAAACCTTGTCTCGTTGTCAGCTGATTCTATGACCCGGAAGAGTTCTTTTGGGAAAGTAACATTGATGAAAATGAGTGAGATTTCCTTAGTCAAACTCCCGGTTCTTGCTTCTATAAATGCACCTTCAATTCCTACTAAAGTTGCTGAATCTAGCTCCATTTTGGCAGATTGTTGGAGGGAGATTCAAGGCTTAAATAACTGGGAAAATCTCATGGAACCTTTGGATCCTCTTCTCCAGCAAGAAATCATCAGGTACGGCGAGTTCATTGCCGCCTGTTACAAGGCTTTCGATCTCAATCCAACCTCAAAACGCTTCCTAAATTGCAAATATGGGAAGAAGAAGATTTTAAAAGAAGTTGGTTTGACAGATTCAGATTATGAAGTCACAAAGTATATTTATGCCACTCCTGATATTAACATTCCGATCCAAAACAGCGCAATGTGTGGCCGTTGGATTGGATATGTCGCTGTATCATCGAGTAATGAGGTAAGGAGGATTGGGAGGAGAGATATAGTGATAACATTCAGAGGAACAGTTACAAACCCTGAATGGATTGCAAACCTAATGAGCTTATTGACTCCGGCACGACTCGACCCGCATAACCCTCGGCCCCATGTTAAGGTAATGTTTAGAAAATGTAAATTCATGAGATAACAGACACGTAAATTATCAAATTTAAGAGATTTGTACATGAGATAACGGCATTTGACTTGTGAACAAGCAGGTCGAAACTGGGTTTCTGAGCTTGTACGCTTCTGATGAGAGTGGCAGCAAATTTGGGCTCGGAAGCTGCCGGGAACAGCTTCTTTCCGAAGTGTCTCGGCTATTAAACAAGTACAAAGGCGAGGAAATGAGCATAACTTTGGCAGGGCATAGCATGGGGAGCTCGTTGGCACTCCTACTAGCTTATGATATTACAGAGCTTGGATTGAACAGACAGGATTTCGACCGTGAAATACCGATCACTGTTTTCTCTTTTGGAGGGCCAAGAGTTGGGAATACAAGCTTCAAGGAAAGATGTGAGGAATTGGGTGTCAAAGTTCTTAGAATAGTGAATGTTAATGACCCCATAACAAAGCTTCCTGGAGTTTTTTTGAATGAAAATTTTAAGGGTTTTGGAGAGGGATTTGAGTTTCCTTGGAGTTGTTCTTGTTATGCTCATGTGGGCGTTGAACTAGCCTTTGATTTCTTCAAGATGCAAAACCCTTCTGGTGTTCATGATTTGGAAGCCTATATTAGCTTTCTTAGATGTCCCAAGGCGTTGGAGATTGAAAGGGAGGGCATAGATTTTCTCAACAGAGCAAAGGATTTCATCTTGAGCGCCCAAAACTTCAACACAATTCCATGGAGAAATGCTGCTATCAACATGGTGAGCTGCAAGACACTGAACAAGCAAAACCAATGGAGCTGCTTGTTTCTTGTTCTGTTCATGCTTGTTTCTTGCTGCTGGTCTGCCCTCAATTGGCACTACAATTGAGGCATGAATAGGGTCCCTTGATTCTTGGGTTTTTATTTGGTTTCTTTTAGGATTGAAGATTACAGGTCTTCTTTTTTTAGTTGAATTAGATGATCTATCATCCTCTTTTTTTATAAATATCCATTACACAAACAGTATACGTGTATTTATCTTCGAATTTATGAAATCATTTACTTACCGAAAAAAAAAATGGTGAACTTGGGTCATACTCAGAAGATATGATTGTTGATAGTATCATAGTTATACATCGGAATAACATACTTTTCGGATACCAGTAGTCATCAGATACTTATGGAAACATATCGAATGCATTTTATATATAATTAGTAAAATATTTATCATTGATTGATACTTGTCGGATACATTTCAGATACACATATTTCTATGGTGAATACATTTTCCTTACACTTGGTGAGGCGGGTTGTGTAGAAACTATTAATCATACAAATGTGGATTCTTTGTTCTAAAATGTTCATTTGGACACACATCACATATACACAAGCCTAGTACCCTACTTTTTTCGTGTTCTATCTCTTAATATCTCATATTCCTAGTATTATAATAGCATCTTAGTACCCTACTTTATTTAATCTCATCTCATGTTGCATCAAAATCAAACAAGGATGCGGGTTTAGTTCGGGGCTATAACATGAGAGATGTGATTGAATAATTAATTTCAATTTTATCAACAATAATGATAACAATTAATCTACCAATTTATTGTATTGTAACTATACTATGTGCAGATCCATTGTCCTAATACCAATAGTAATTTACACATCAGTAATTTATGTAGATTATTTGATCCGATTAGCATTTAGCCTAGAAATGAGAAAATGGTCCAGTGGTTAGACTTATGCTCCATTTGGTATGATGGAAAAATGGAATGATGGAAAGTTTGAAAGACGAAAAATTGGAAGGATAAATAAAAGGGAAATTTGGAGGCTGGTCCCCCTATATGGACTTGTTTGGACTTAAGTCCGTCAATGAAACTTATTTGTTATGAAGTCCGTTTTTTGTCAATTTTACCATACTATCCCTTCCTTTTAGAAGTGAAAATAAAACTAAAAATTAAAAAATCCTAAATCTTAGGAGTTTGACTAACATTAAAATCTTTCATCTCTCATATCTATCTATATTCATATATAAGTTAAGAGTTTGACTAACATTAAAATTTTTCCTCTCTCTTATCTATCTATATTCATATATAGGTTAGGTGTATATATATATATATATAGTAACATTAAAAATAAAAAATAGTAACATTCAAATACAAAAAAAAAGTTATCATTTGGACACAAAAAAAATACATTTAAACACAAAAAAATAGTAACATTTAAATATAAAAAAAATTGAAACATTCAATATTATTATTTTTAAAAAATAACAACAATAACATGTTCAACAAAAATATTAACATGTTCAAAAAAAAATAATAACATGCTTAACAAAAACTGTAACATATTTAACAATAATTATTTCTCTCAAATTCAAACGCAAAAAATAGTACCATTCAAACACAAAAAATAGTAATATTCAAAAACAAAAAAAAATAGTAACATTGATTATTAATATTTAGTAAAATAACAGTAGTAACATACTAAAAAAAAACAGTAACATGCTCAAAATAATAGTAACATGAACAGTAACATACTCAACAAAAGCAGTAACATGAACAGTAACATAATAAAAAAACTAGTAACATATATAGAGAGAGAGAAAGAAAGAGAGAGATTTGAATTTGAATTTGAATTTTAAATTTATGATGGAGATTTTATTGGCATATTTTAATAGACCTTGAATTAAGGGATAACAATTTCTAAAATAGGAAATTAATTTAACTTCCTTTCAAGGAAGTGTATTTTTGAGATAAAAAAAAAAAATGGACTTAAGTCATTACATATAATTTTAAATATGGACTTAGCTCCTTATAAGTTTCCTTGCAGGACTTATCTCCAAACAAGTACATTTAGGGGGACTCACTTCCAATTTTCACTAAATAAAACGTCATATTTGGTAAGGAAAGAAAATATGAATGATGAAAAAGTGAATGAATTAACTTTTCTTCCAACTCACCAAAATCAATCCCTCAAAAATCGAAAGGAAAGTGGATAAAAAGTTAATTATTTATGTTGAAATGTATCTTATTTGTCAATATATATCTTTTGATATATATATATATATATATACACACATTTAATTTCATATAAAAATACAATAATAAAATATGTATTTATATATAAATTTTTAAAAAATTAAAAAAAAAATTCAAAATATAAATAAAAAAAAATTTCAAAATAAAAAAAAAAAAATTTTCCATCTTAGCTAGGGGTGAAAATTTTCGACTCAACATGATGACACGACTCAAACTCAACACGAATTTTATAACACAAATTTAATTATAACTCGAGACGAACTTGAAAATGACCTACCACGCATATTCAGTTCAACCTGTTAAACTCAAAATTGAAACCATCAACCCGTTTATTTAAAAATAAACACTTTCTCTATTTTCTCGTTTGTATGATAACACAAAATTAACATGTTTAATTAGCATTATAGACATAAAATGTTAATTATTTGTAACTATTTATTAAGCACTGACATAATTGTAATATAAAAAAAATATTTTTACTTATTATTATTATTATATTTATTTAAGTTAATTTTTAGTTTGTAGAAAAAATATGAACATGTATTCAATTAAGTGAAAATAGAATATTAACGTTAAATTTTTTTATTCAAAATTTATGTGGGTCAACACGAATACAAACACGAAAACGACACAAAAATAAATAAGTCAACTAGACACGACACAATTAGTTAAATGAGTTGAGTTAGGTTTGATTAATATTCGACACAAACTCATAATGACTCAACATGAACCTGACACGACATGACTCGATTGTCACCCCTAATCTTAGCCAGCACAAAAAAAAAAAAATTAATCATTTTTATTTTCCATTCATTCTACCAAACACAAAGAAAAGAAAGTGTAACATTCCTAATTTTCTTCGTTAAATGATAGAAATTGTATCATTTCTACTTTCTATCATTCTTACCAAACGGAGCATTATTCTTGTCCACAGGTATTTGTGAGTTCTAAAAAATAATAATAAAGAAATAAAAAAATAGTATTTAGCAGACAAATATTTGGGGTAATCATTCGGCTAACCCACAAATATTTAGCAGCATGTGTTGTGAATGCTTTCACTCGTCAAACTACAAAGATTGCGATGGGGAACCCGACTCGCCGCGTTGACTATATTACCCACGTGGGTAAGAGTAAATTTATTACCTTTCACAGGGGTATTGAGCAAATTCTAAGACATTTGTGGGCACCAGTGGCGGATTTAGTATGGGGCAGTGGGGGCAGTTGCCCCCACTGAATTTTTAAAAAATTTTGGTACTTAAGTGTAATTTTAAAAATTTAAGAATTTGTTAAACTTGCCCCCACTGAAATTTTCTTAAAGTATAGGGTATATTAATATAATTTTCAACCCTTATAAGCTAACTTTTGGCAGCTCCTCCTTATTTTTCACGCCTAGCAGCTTCCCCACTGAAATTTTAAAAATTTCAAGAATTTCTTAAATTTGTCCCACTGAAATTTTCTTAAAGTATAGGGTATATTAATATAATTTTCAACCCTTAGAAGCTAACTTTTGGCAACTACTTTTCACGCATGCATTTTTTTTTTTTTCCCATAAGCCTTCGTCTTCTTCGTCCAGACTTTCAGTCCAGTCCAGACGTCCAGCCCCTCTTCTTTCTTTTATTTAGTTTATTTGTTAGTTCCTTTGTATATTCATCAACAAATCGACCTATTGGATACAATCATTGTGCAACTCAAATTTGAAGAAACCCTAGAAGATTATGTTGAAGGAGAGGTAATTCATTAACCAAATTTTTTGATAGTAATATTGGCACTAAAGGATACTTTTGATGTGAAATTTTTTTGTTGCATTTTTTTGTACATCACTCATATACATGAGTTGCGTCTCTGAATGACATTCTTTTGATATAATTATGCTTATAAACAATTTATCAAAAATACATATTTTAATGAAAACAATGTTACAATTTTACTTTGAAATTTAAAAATTTAAGTTGCCCCCACTGAGGCAAAATTTTGGCTCCGCCCCTGGTGGGCACAAAAGATAATTATCGGCGCTGTCTCTTGATTCCTTGCGACAGTGCAGCTATGATAGATTCTAGAGATCGCACAAAAGATAATTTTGAAACTGGTTTTGTTTAGATTAGAAATGGATTATATTTATTGAACGGTAGACATATATAGAGATATTCGTATAAATCTATGCGAGGATGAATACAGGGATGAACTGACACTTACCCCCCGCCCCCTCCCCATTATTATTATTATTATATATATATATATGTTGTGAATACAAATTTACATATTATTGAATGATTTTTTTTTTTGAAAATTGTTTTGTTTTTTGACTTTTTTTTTTATGTTTTTGTCTTGTAAAAAGTGTAGATTTTTGTATTTTTTTTATGTTGGATTATGTTATGTTACATTATGTTATGTTGCATTATATTGTGTTGGATTTACATGGGAGAAAAAGTTTTAATTATATTATGTTGGACTATGTTGTAAATGACAAGTTTTTTATTATGTTATGATATTCTACAATTATGTTGAATTATTTAAAATATTAGATTTATTTAGAAGTTTGGATTATGTGGGCTTGGGTTTGGGCTTGAGTTAGGGCAGATAAGGTGGACAAGGGCTGGGGCGGGGATTACAAATTGACCCGCGGACAGAAATGGAGATAAAAAATATATCTGTTAACGGGGGTGAACCAGGGGATGGATAGAGTTTTTTTAAGCGGATAGGGGGATGGAGACTACACCCCCCGCCCCCCGCTTCGGTCCACTGCCATCCCTAATAGATTCGTTAACTTGAAATTTAGTTTAACTTATACGGTGCCACCTAGGGCAGGTAATGGACCAAATCGGAGGCGGGGTGTAGTCTCTATCACTGTATCTGTTTAAAAAAAATTTTGTTCATTCCCATTAACGGGTATAGTTTTCATCTTCATCCCTGGTTGCGAGTAAATTTGTAATTCCCGCCCTCGCCTCGTTCCCCACCTTCACCCCCGCCCACCTTATCTACCCCAGCCTAAGCTAATATAATTCAAAATTCTAAATAAATCTAATATTGTAAATAATCCAACATAATTATAGAATATCATAACATAATTAAAAATTTGTCATCTACAACATAATCCAACATAATATAATTAAAAATTTGTCCTACATGTAAATTTAGCACAACATAATGTAATATAACATAATCCAACATAAAAATATATAAAAACACAAAGATCTATATTTTTACAAGTAAAAAATATGAAGAAAAAAAATTTAAAAAATAAAATAATTTTTAAAAGAAAAAATCATTCAAAAATAGGTAAATTTGTATTTACAGCAACATGTATATATATAAAATAATAATAATATGTGCAGCGGGGCGGGGAGGGGGGTGGGGCGGTAAGTGTCAGTCTATCCCCGCCTTTAGCGTCGCACGATTTTTATAGGTATCCCCGTATACACCACCGTCTAATACGTCTGGTCCATCCCTGGTCCAAACGGAACAAATTTGGACAAATACCCATTTTTACCTGGTCCACTGCCATCCCTAGTGCCACCTTACGGTATGATAATAAAGTGGCCGTATTAAAAAATCATAAAATTGTTTGTTAAATGCCGGTATTTCTCCCTCAGCCGCTAGAGTCTGGCAAAAATTACAGTCGTTTGTCTTTTGTCAGAAAAAATATTGGTATTCATTTTTCGGCATTTACAGAAACATCGGGAGCTTTTCCGATGCTAACATAGGAAGCCTTTAGAACAACTGCTGGCAATGGAATTCGCCGGTGTTTTTTCGGCCTTTCCCAACGTTTGCAAACGCCAACTGTCACTAGATTCCTTGTAGGGCATGTTTGTTTGGCGGATTAAATATGAGTGGTATTGGAAATGTATTCCTTACATTTCCAATACCAATGAAAATTAGTACCAGTAATAAAAAGTATTCAAATCATCTCCCATATTTGTTTGTTCAATAGGTACTATGGTGGGTCCTACAAATAACCATCTATTTTATCACATCTTATGTGACAAATATATCATTTTACTCTTAACATCATCCATTTCATTTCGTTTGTGTAATGTTTTTGCATAATATTTGGTATAATACATCATATAACAATCCATACCCAAAAAATTCCGGATAATGTAAAAATTTCACATAAAAAATAAAGAATCTGATGCTGTGCAAACCGGGTCGGCATTACGACCCGAAAAATAATACTGCGTGTAAAATGCCAAATAAACAATGCAATAGGTGGGCCTCAAGTACTATTTCCTTCTATCCCTCCCTATAATACCATTTAATCCCCAAACAAACATGTTGTAGTGTACCATCATTCTTTCCTCACAACTATAAGTATATTTTAATTTTTCACAATGAAGCGGACGAGAAATAGTTCAAATAAACTAGGCCATGCCGTCTAAATTATGTATCATATTTGTGTAATAATATTATTTAGACTTAATTTATTGCTACGATTAAATTAGTGGGAAATCTCCTGTATTATCAGATTTCACCATAAATTTAAGGACTTGACTAGTTCAAATAGTATTGCTTTAATGGGTAATTTTATAATTTTTATGGGTCCTTTTAAAACAAAAAAATTTACCATTTTGTGGGTGTTTTTATTATTATTGTTTTAATTGTTTTTACAACTTTTTTCAGTACAAAAAAATATCACTTTTATGGATGATTTACCACTTTTATGAATGTTTTTGCCACTATTGTGGTATTGAAGAAAAATGGTAAAAGTCAATACTGTACCGAATTTTTTTGAGTACCGTAAACAACTCCTAAATTTAATGATTGATTATCTCAGCTTCAATTGAAATATCATTTCTCACAAGGACTTGACTATGATATTGAAGAAAAAAATTTGGAACCGTAACTCCAAATTTTACTATTTTAATGGGTATTTTTATGATTTTTATGGGTAATTTTACAATTAAAATGATTATTATTTTTGTGAGTTAATTTATCATATTTGTGGGTATTTTATCATTATTTTTTATATTTTTATCACTTTTTTTTGGTACAAGAAAAAATATTACTTTTGTGGGTGATTTATCACATTTGTGATAATAATTTTTATCACTTTTTTTGATAGTACAATAGTAATAAAAACATCAATAAATATGATAAAAGTTATTACGATACCAAATATATATATATTTTTTGGTATGGTAGACTACTTCTTTCTCACAATAGTAAAAGCAATGTGATGGGCGTCATAAAATGTTAATTTTGTTCAGCAAACTGTGTTTACCTTTCTGATATGATTCACGTGATAATCACATTTTAATTCCACTCCTTGAATCCCAAAAACAAAACAATATTTGTCAAACAGAATAATAACATCTCTTTATTTCAAACATGGTGACTTGACTAGGGTATTGAAAAAAAAAAATTCGATACGATTCTTTTAATTTTTACTATTTTAATGAATGTTTTTATCATATTTCTGGATATATTTATCAATCTTATGGTAATTATTGTTATCATTTTTTGAGTACCACAACAATGATAAAAATACTCATAAATGTGGTAAAAAGAACCACAAATGTGATAAATAGAGGTATATTACTGAATTTAAATTAACATTTGAGTAAAAAACTTGATTTGATATAAATGACTCCAATGAACAAACTCAAATTTAAAGAATGAGAGACTCAAATTTAAATGAGGGCAAACCTAAATTTAAAAGAGAGTAAATATGACAATTGAATCTTTAAAAGAGGGTAAAATCTCACCATTAAAGATTTGGGCAAGGGTTTGAGTCTCCCTTAATTTGAGTAAAAAAGTGAATCTCCCTTAATTTGGTATAAGTTTGAGTCAAGGTTGGAGCAAATTTTTTATACTTTTTTACTCAATTTTAAATTTGATTCAAGATTTGAGTCAGGATTGGAAATGCCCTAACATGACGAGTATACTTAAATCTGGACAAAGTCGACATTATTGTACCACTAAGTTTAACAAGTTTTGTGAGTTGAGATACAAGGTTTAAGTTTCATTGAGGACTGCTTGGGCTGATATTCGGGGTGTGGCTCCAGTTCGGGCTGAGTTTTCTTGTGTCTGGCAGAGGCATATTCCAACTCAGATCTCATTCTTTATGTGGCGGTTGTTTCATGGTTTTCTGGCCACAGATGATGGCTTAGAGAGACGGGGTTTCCATGTAGTATCCCGGTGTGTGTGTGGTGGGGCTGTTGAGACTCTTAGGCATCTCTTTCTGGATTGTCCGCTTGCAGTTCAGGTGTGGGGTCACTTTTATCAGATGTTTGGGATCAGATGTCGGCCGTTTCAGTCTCCTTATGCTTTGATGCTTCATTGGCGGCGTTGTGCTCCTTCTGCAGGTCACGTGCGGGTTCTGCTTCCGTGCTTCATTCTGTGGCACTTATGGAAGGCCCGTAATGCTTATAGATTCGATGGTCAGGTTTTTCAGGTGCCCGTTGTGATTCAGAGGGTTATGACTAATATGCAGTTGGTTGGGCTAGCTTTTGGGTTTGCTCCGAGTCAATTGCGTCGGGATGAGTCCGTGGAGTTTGTAGGTTCTCTTAGGGTCTTGGTTCCTCGGCCTCGACCTCTTCGCTTGGTTGCTTGGACTCGTCCTGTAGTGGGTTGCCTAAAGATCAGTGTTGACGGCTGTTCTAAAGGCAATCCAGGACTGTCTGCGGCAGGGGGTGTTATTCGGGACCATCAGGGTCGGGTACTTAGGGCTTTTGGCTTGTTTCTGGGGCATCAGCCTATTCTGTATGCGGAGTTGCAGGCTGTTTGTGCTGGGTTGGAGTTGGCCGCAGATTTGGGAGTTTCAGAGTTGGTAGTGGAGTCAGATTCAGCTACAGTGGTTTCTTGGGTTTCTTCTCAAGGTACTGGGTGCTGGGTTTATGCTTACCTACTTGCTCGGATTCGGCTTCTGTGTGCTTCTCTCTCTGCTCGCGTCTGCCACGTCATGCGGGAGGTGAATCAGGCTGCAGACTTCATGGCTAATTGGGCTTGCTCTCAGCAGCTCAATCAGCGATTCCTTGATTCGTCATCCCTTCCTTCTGGGATTGCTGGCATCCTCGCTTTGGACGCTCGACAGACTCCTCACGTTCGTCGTTGAGTTTTTATTTTTTAATTGATGTTTTATTTTTCATGCTTTTGGTGATGAGTCACCATCAAACTTTTGCTTTGACTTTCTTCCACTTCTGGAGGCTTGGCTCTACGTCCTCCTCCCTTGTACATTTTTCCTTTTAATTATATATACAGGTAGGGGTCCTGCCAAACCCCCCACCCACACTGGGTGGTTTTAAAAAAAAAAAAAAAAAAAGTTTATTTACAACAAAAAATATTTACAAATTTTAAGATCATATTACAATTTTAATGATTCAAGTTATAAATTTTGTGAGTCATGTACAACTTTTGACAGTTATTTATGGTCGTTCCTAACAATTTTAAAATTGATTACTAGTAACCTCAAATATTATAAGTTGAATCATAAAAGCCGTAAATAATACTAAAAAAGTTATAAAGAATTTTCAAATTTTATTTAAAAAAATTAAAAATTTTATAATGACGGTATGGTACTAAGAAATATTTTTTTTACATCGTACATTTTTCTTTAAATCTGACTTGTCTGTACATAGGACTGTTAGTCGAACGAGCCCGAGCTGAGTTCGAGCCGAGCTTGAAGAGCTTGAAAATCTTGTTTCTTAATCAAGCCTAACAAATTGTCAAGTTCGGCTCGTTTAGGTAACGAGCCGAGCCTGAATGAGCTAAAAACAAGTCTAGCCTAAGCCGAGCCCGAGTATTTGCACATAAACGAGTCGAGCCTGTCGAGTTTGAGCCGAACTTGTAGGACTTGTTTTCTAAATGAGCCTAAAAACTTGTTCAAGTTCAGGCTCGTTTAGAAAAAGAACCAAGTCGAATCCGAGCCGAACTCAAGCCAAGCTCGAATAGCTCAGTTTGATTAACAGTCTTATCTGTACGTGTAAAACGACGTAAGAGCAAAGCTACTTGAGATTGGAGACAGTTACATTATTGGAGTCATAACTCGTAATGAGTGTTAATAATGAGTGACAAAATTATGTTTAAATAGTATTATTGAAAAAACAATCCTTAAAAGAAAAAATAGAAACCCAACATTTACAAAATAATCCTTAATAATGAGTGACAAAGCGTTACTTTTATTGATGATATCACCGTTGTATTCAATATTTACTCATCTTTCTCTCTTTCATATACCCTCTTGCAATTGAAAATAATTATGCTATATTAGGGGTAACTTATGGTTGAAGGTACGGTGAAAATTTAAAAGGAATATGTTAGAAGAATTTATTTGAGACCGTCAAATAAACTTATTGAAATCTGTCATATTTTATATTATAAAAAAATTTTCCGTTGTTACTTTTTCTACATTTGTTTTTTTGAGTAGGTACTTTTTCAACATGTTACGTTGTCACGAGAATCTGCATTTTGAAATTTGAAGTTAAAGTGTACAGTTACATGTCAAAAGTCATAACTTTCACTAAAACAATACGTCAAAATAATTTGATTGATGTTATATATATATGTCTAGTAAAGTTTACGAAAATTTTTTGGGTAAATTACACTTACACTTCCACTAAACCCCCTGTGGTTTGCAAAATTACATTGACATCTTACAGATGTGGCGGATTCTAATAGATATCCCTTCAAGCAACAGACAGCAAAGACTTACCCCCAAAAAAAAAAAATTTCAGCCACACTCCTTCTAATTTATCATATTTTCAAAACATTCTCTCTATTTTTTAAATCTTCACCGACAGCCCCTCTATATTCTTAAAGATATGGTAAACTAGAAGAAATGTGACTGAAATTTTTCAAAAAAAAAAAGGGTTGCTGAATTTTAATCAGCAAAGTTTGCGATGATGTAAGCAATGTTTTACGCTAAAACGTCCTATTTTGCCCTCACGTTGGTTGCTGCCCTAAAATTGACACTTTTGACACATAACTCCCATTTTTTCACGTTAAAGCTCTTCATTTTTTTTTTTTTGGCTCCAAAATAACACGAGTAATGCAAAAAACTACACAACAGGTTTATTTTAAACACACCACAATTGTAAAAATTCAACATGAAATTGAATTTCAGTAACATAGAACCTTTTTTTTTATTTTGTCATTGGAGAGCTTTAACGTGAGAGGATGGGAATAATGTGTAAAAATGTCAACTTACACATTATTCAAAAAATAGAAAGTTTAGGTCAAAATATTGCTTACATCATCACAGACCATAAGGTATGTTGCTTGAGGAGGATGTCTGTTACAATTTGTCATACATCAAGAGATGTCAATTAGGTTTCAAAAATCATTAATTGGTGTGGTCCAGTAGAGTATCGGTCAAATTTATCATATTGAGGTTGGAGGTTCGAGTTTTAGAATTAACATTAGGGTTTACTGGTTGACCGCTATGTTAGCCTAACTAGATTTGTTCCCGAGAGGTGTAACGGACATGGTCAGAGGTTTCATGATTCCACCAGTAAAAGTTTATTGAAGTGGTCTCTGGGCGTTCTTCCTTACCCCCACACCTTTTTTTAATATCAAAAAAAAAAATTGAGGTTTCAAAAACAATAGTAGGTGTAGTGAAAAGTGTCAGAAACAACAAGGGTGCCAATGTCATTTATCCAAAAAATTTTGATATTGTATCAAAAGTTACTATTTTTAATGGTAATGTTACACATTTGAAATGTAAAGTTACAACTGGTTAAAAGTTCATAACTGATCATAAATATCATGATCGATCATAAGATTCTCTTGAATAGTTATGACTTTTCCTTTACGAGCTGTAACTTGACCTTCAAAATTATAACTCAATCTTTAAAAATAGTAATATCAATGATCAATTACGATGTTTTAGGATCGATCATGTTTTTACAAGTTATAATTTACAACTCAAAAAATTATAACAGGTCTTAAAAATTATAATATTCAGTACAATACCGTAGCCTTTCCTGTTTAATTTGTCTTTGTTTGCTCTAAAATAAAAATCTTACTTTTTTTTTTCTTCTGTTACTATATTTTAAATTACATTATTTTAATCAGTAATAATTCTTAGTTGATACGTTTAATTGGTGACAGCTCTAAGTTACCTTTTTATGGCAACAATGCTACTTTTGACTTAATTTGTTAATTTAATTAATTAATTATTTAAAATTCTTTAATAATGAAATAATTATAATAGATTAAATCATCAAATTAATTGAAAAAGTTATTATAAAAATTTTAATAAATATTAGGACTCACAGTTAAATTAATGATAAATATAACAACTACGTTATAGTTAATTTTTTAAGTCTAACCCAACCGACCACTTAAAATCAATATTATATTAACGACTTAAACCCAACCGACCACTTAAAATCAAACCCATATTCTATTTAAAATCACAGTCAAATCCTCGCTAAACAAGCCTTATTTTTTTTCCACTCTTCTCCCCTTATATACATGTCTCCATTGCCTCTACCCATTCACAATGCTCTCTCTCTCTCTCTCTCTCTCTCTTGTTCTCTGATAGTGAATCCATGGCTTCCACTGCACTAAACATTCGAAACCCAAATATAAACCTTGTTTCATTTTCAGGTGATACTATGCCCCATAAGTGTTCTTTTGGGCAAGTAACATTGATGAAAATGAGTGAAATTTCTTCAGCCAAACACCCAGTTGCTGCTTCTATGATTGCACCTTCAATTTCCAATAAGTTTTCGAAAAGTCGCTCTATTTTGGCTCGTTGTTGGAGGGAGATTCAGGGCTTAAACAACTGGGAAAATCTCATGGAACCCTTGGATCCTCTTCTCAAGCAAGAAATCATCCGGTATGGTGAGTTCGTCGCAACCTGTTACAAGGCTTTCAATCTCAATCCAACCTCAAAACGCTTCCTAAATTGCAAGTATGGGAAGAAGAGAATTTTAAAAGAAGTTGGCTTGGGAGATTCAGATTATGAAGTCACAAAATACATCTATGCCACTCCTGATATCAACATTCCAATCCAAAACAGTGCCTCATGTGGCCGTTGGAGTGGTTATGTTGCGGTATCATCGGATAATGAGGTTAGGAGGCTTGGGAGGAGAGATATAGTGATAACATTCAGAGGAACAGTTACAAACCCTGAATGGATTGCAAACCTAATGAGTTCATTGACTCCGGCACTACTCGATCCACGTAACCCTCGGCCTGATGTCAAAGTATGTTTACACTGAAAAATATAAATTCACGACATAACGACACTTGACTTGTCAATCTAAAAGATTTATTCATGTGATAACGAAACGTAACTTGTCGAATCTAAAATTTTCCCATTGTGACCAAACAAGTAGAAGCTGAGTTTCTGAGTTTGTACACTTCTGATGAGAGTGGAAACAAGTTTGGCCTTGGTAATTGCCGTGAACAGCTTCTTTATGAGGTTTCTCGGCTTTTGAACAAGTACAGATGTGAGGAAATGAGCATAACTTTGGCAGGACACAGTATGGGGAGCTCATTGGCCCTCTTACTGGCTTATGATATTGCAGAGCTTGGATTGAACAGAGCCGATAACCGGGAAATACCGATTACTGTTTTCTCATTCGGAGGGCCTAGAGTTGGGAATTCAAGCTTCAAGGAAAGGTGTGAGGAGTTGGGTGTAAAATTTTTAAGAATTATGAATGTTAATGACCCAATAACAAAGCTACCTGGGTTTTTTTTGAATGAAAGTTTTAAGGGTCTTGGGGGGAGTTTCGAGTTTCCTTGGAGCTGTTCTTGTTATGCTCATGTGGGAGTTGAATTAGCCTTTGATTTCTTCAAGATGCAAAACCCTTCTCTTGTTCATGATTTGGAAGCCTATATCAGCTTTCTTAGATGCCCTAAGGCACTGTAGGTTCAGAGGGAGGGCTTAGATTTCCTAAATAGAGCGAAAGATTTAATCTTGATCGCCAAAAACTTCAACAGTATTCCATGGAGGAATGTTGCCATCAATATGGTGAACTTGTATCATACTCAGAGGACATGATATAATTGATAACAGCATAGTCATAGGCACGATTAACATGGCACTACAACTTTGTATATCATTTTGAATGGATGGGTTCATAGTCATACTTCATCCATTACCATTGAAGTCCATTTATGAATCTATAACCTCAGAAAAAAGACACCATGAGGTTACTTCTGCAGTTTTATGATGCATATATGAAGAACCAATCTTCTTTTTTTTCCACTAATGGGAGCTAGAATTAGTTATAATGATACAACATATCTTCCAATGAATTTAGCGCTCACTATATAGAGTTCAAAGTATGTCTTGTGATGTTAAACATGTGAGGAATTGGGCGTAAAAGTTATAAGAATAGTGAATGTTAATGACCCAATAACAAATCTTCCTAGGGTTTTCTTGAATGTCGTTGGAGTTGAAGGGTTTTTGAGGGAGTTTTGAGTGTCCTTGGAGTTGTTCTTGTTATGCTCATTTAGGAGTTGAATTGGCCTTTTATTTCTTCAAGATGCAAAACCCTTCTTGTGTTCATGATTTGGAAGGCTATATTCGCTTTCTTAAATGCCCTAAGGCACTGCAGGTTCAAAGGGAGGGTCTGGATTTCCTCAACAAAGGAAATGATTTAATCCTGAGCGCCTAAAACTTTAGCACAATTCCATGGAGAGATACTATTGTCAATATGGTGAACTTGGGCCATACTCTGAGGACATGATAGTTGATAAGATCATAGTTATAGGTAGGATTAACATGACAGTCTTGTACGTATTTCAAAGTATCCATCCCTTTTTGAGTGGATGTCAAGAAGAACCAATGTTTCGTTCTTTTTCGTTTTTTGCAGTACTAATGGGAGCTAGAATTAAGAACACTGATACAACATATTTTCTAATGAATTTAACGTTTCCTAAG
This sequence comes from Ilex aquifolium, assembly GCA_951799425.1. Taxonomy (NCBI): domain Eukaryota; kingdom Viridiplantae; phylum Streptophyta; class Magnoliopsida; order Aquifoliales; family Aquifoliaceae; genus Ilex; species Ilex aquifolium. The sequence goes on along the minus strand of OX637397.1, from coordinate 14,433,641 downwards.
CGTATTTCAAAGTATCTCTTGTGATATAAACTTCTTCATCTATGTAGCATTTGATCCTAATTGCCCAATTACAGTGCAGAGTTGTCGCGACCAATGCATTTTAGTACATTCGAGTCCATGACAGATATTGTGACTTTGAGCCAAATGACAACAGAAACTAACAATTACAACCCCGACCATGTACTGCGGATGACCATCAAGATCATCCAATTAGCTTGATAAGAAGAGTCATCAATGCTAGCTCCATATGCTGAAGAAAAATAAGAAAATTTTCACTGATATTATATGGTCGGCGTTGTATTAGAATTCGGATTTCTAATCATAATATATTATAATTAATGTTGTTTAGACCCGATTATTTGGCTTAATCCATTGACCTAATTCATTGTACTAATTGAATTATTAATGTATCCTATCTAACAATGGGATTTGTTGCTGACCCAACGACTATAATAAATTGGGTAAGTAAATTAGGTTTAAAAAATTAAGTTCAAATAACCTTACTCATAAATAACACAAAAGTTTCATCATGCAGATTATTCCTATCTTGCAAACAACTTACAAAATTTTCCAAATAATAGTTATTCTAGTACAGTTTAGAACTTCGATAAAATGTTCATCTTTCACTTAAATACATAGGTACATCTAATTCTCTCCATATTCTGCATTGAGATTTTCTACAAAACAAGGGGTGTTAGAGTTATTCCCATAACGCTAAAAGATACCTTCTAAATGAGTTCTATATACCTCTCCACTCGTTCTCGATTGAGTTTGAGTTGGAGGTTTTATTTTGGCGTCAAATCTAAGTTATGTATCTGTTGATTTTTCCTTTGCTCGTGCTGTACATATAAACTTTTTGGGTAAATAAGATTATTCTATTACTCCAAAAGGACATATGCCAAAGTATACTCCATGTACAATATGCACAAGAAATCAAAAAGAAAGATGGCCAGTAGGGATGGCAGATATTCTAAAAAAGTAGTAGAAGACCTCCCATCATCCCTCATCAAAAGAAAACCATATAGTTAAAAAAGTTCATAACAGGACATAATTTGTTGCAAAATAGATTTGTTAATACCAGAATTAAAAATGTAATAATTTGTTGTAAGAAAAGATTTGTTCCACGTGCGACACAACACCTCCGAGGTATTGCCATAGACAGTCAATGACATAATTGGAGAAAAGAATAAGAAAGAGAAAGAAACCAAGACTTATGCTCTATTTGGTAGAAAAGATGGAAAGTAGTAGATATGAAAAATAAGATTGATACATTTTCTATTCTCTAATGAAAGAAAATATGAATGATACACTTTATTTTCTTTGTATTTGTTAGGATGGATGAAAAATAAAAATGATTAATTTTTTTTTTGTGCGCTTAGTAAGATGGAAAAAATATTATTTTTAATTTTTAATTTAAAAAAAAATATAAATACATATTTTATCATTGTATTTATATATAAAATTAATGAATACATAATATATACATATATCAAAGGATATATAGACAAATAAAATACATTTCAATACAAATAATTAACTTTTCATTTAATTTTGGAGAGATTGATTTTGGTGAGTTGGAAGAAAAGCTCATCCATCAATTTTTTCATCATTCCTATTTTCCTTCTTTACCAAATATGATGTTTTATTTATCCCTCCAACTTTTTATCCTTCCAACTTTTCATTCTTTCATTTTTTTTATCGTACCAAACGAAGCATTAGTCATCATGGTCTCGGGTTTTAACCAACCGTGGTGATTAATGAAAAAAATAACAAAAAACTCTCTTGCTATATACTTTTTTTTTTCTTCAAAGCCACCCAGTTGGGTGGGGGATTTGGTAGGACCCCTACCTGTATATATCTAAAAGGGAAAAGGTGCAAGGGAGGAGGACAAAGAGCCAAGCCTCCAGAAGTGCAAAGTGAGTGGAAAAGTCAAAGCAAAAGCAAGGTGGTGACTCACCACCAAAAACATGAAAAATAAATAAATAGAAAGTGGGGACTCCCCACCGAGCAAAATAACTGAAAATGAAAATAAAACTCATCGACGAATGTGAGGAGTTTGTCGAGCGTCCAATGTGAGGATGCCAGCAATCCCATAAGGAATGGATGACGAATCAGGAAATTACTGATTGAGCTGCTGAGAGCAAGCCCAATTAGTCATGAAATCTGGAGCCTGATTCGCCTCCCGCAGGACATAGTAAACACGATCCGAGAGAGAAGCACACAGACGCCGAATCCGAGCAAGCAAGAAAGCATAAGCCCAGCACCCAGTACCCTGAGAAGAAACCCAAGAAACTATTGTAGCTGAATTTGACTCCACTACCAAATCTGAAGTTCCCAAATCTGCGGCCAACTCCAACCCAACACAAACAGCCTACAGCTCCGCATACAGAATAGGCTGATGCCCTAGAAACAAGCCAAAAACCCTGAGAACCCGACCCTTGTGGTCCCGAATAACACCCCCTACCGCAGACAGCCCCGGATTGCCTTTAGAACATCCGTTAACACTGATCTTCAGGCAACCCACTACAGGACAAATCCAAGCAAGCAAACGAGGAGGCCGAGGGACCAAGACCCAAAGAGAACCCACAAACTCAACCGACTCATCCCGACACAACTGACTCGGAGCAAACTCAAAAGCAAGCCCAACCAACTACATATCGGTCATAACCCTCTAAACCACAACGGGCACCTGAAAGGCCCGTCCATCAAACTTATAACCATTATGCGTCTTCCATAAGTGCCATAGTATGAAGCACGGTAGCAGAACCCGCATGTGACCTACAGAAGGAGCACAACGTCGCCAATGAAGCATCAAAGCATAAGGAGACTGAAACGACCAACATATGATCCCAAACATCCGATAAAAGTGACCCCACACCTGAACTGCAAGCGGACAATCCAGAAAACGATGCCTAAGAGTGTCTGCAGCCCCACCACACACACACCGGGATACTACATGGAAACCCCGTCGCTCTAAGCCATCATCTGTGGCCAGGTAACCATGAAACAATCGCCACATAAAGAAGGAGACTTGAGTCGGAATATGCCTCTACCAGACACAAGAAAACCCGGCCTGAACTGGAGCCACACCCCGAATATTAGCCAAGCAGTCCTCAAAGAAAAATCCCCATCCAAAGACAAACTCCACATCATCTGATCAACCCCCTGATCTGGAATCGAAATCTGTACAATCTGCTCAACAACTGAAGAAGGCAAAACCCCTAACAATCGACATTTGTCCCACTGCCGACCTGCCCAGTAAGTAGAAACAGGAACCCCAGAAGTTACCCCGGACACACTAAAGCCAACGGGTAATCCCCCATCGAACAATCATACCAGAAACAGACCTCACTGGACCGTACTAACCATCTGATCATCGGCTCAGCCACGGATCGAATCCCACACAACCACCTCCAAAGAGGTGAAGCTGGGTAACGAAACTCAATCAGCCCAGGATGGGTGAACCAAAAGTACTTGGCCCTTATAAAAGTGGACCAAAGTGACTGTTGAGCACGAAAACTCCACCACAGCTTCACCACACAAGCCTCGGCTAAGTCAGAGAAAGAACGCACCCCTAAGCCACCCTCTTCTACAGGGTTACATACCTCAGCCCAGTGAATCCTCTAGTGAGTAGATGTGTCACCCCACAAGAAACGAGTTAACATCCTTTTTAATTGGTGAAAAACATCCGCAGGAGGCCTTAACATGTGAAATAAGTGAATATGCATCGACGCGAGCACATGACGAATCAATGTGAGCTTACCACCAAAGGAAAGCAAGCGATTCGCCCATCCTGAAAATCCGCTCGTGCACCTTCTGAATCATCTCGTCAAAATACGAGATCCGGAGATGACCCAAGTAGATAGGGCACCCCAAATAAATAAATGGAAGGTCATGCCTTTGAAAACCAGTGGTCTGTCGTGCAATCACCTCTCTAGAATGCGAGACACGCGAACTGATATAGAAACTGCTCTTGGCCTGACTAACTAACTGACCAGAGGCAGCCTCATAGTGATGAAGGAAATCCATAACTCGCTGCAAGCTCGACCGGCACCCATTAACAAAAATAATAATGTCATCAGCAAAAGCCAAATGGGAAATCGAAACCCCAACTCTAGTACTATAAGCCACCCCCGAAAATCGGGCATACAAAGAGTCCAAGCCTGGAGAGAGATACTCTGTAGCAATGATGAACAAACAAGGAGAAAGGAGGTCACCCTGCTGCAGCCCCCCTACGACTGGAAAAAGCCCTGACTGACCCCATTCACCATCACAGAAAAACCACGGCCCCCAGATAGCCCGCCGAGCCAAAGAGATCCAGCTCTCAGAGAACCCAAAAGCCCGCAACATCTGGAGGATGAATGTCCAAGACATTCTGTCATATGCCTTAGCCATATCAAGCTTCAGGACGACGTTCCCACCCTGGGAACCTCTCCCCAAATCATGAACCAACTCCTGAGCCAAAATGACACTGTCTTGCAACACTCAACCCGACACAAACCCATTCTGCGTCGGTGATATGATATGCGGCAACAAGGACGACAGACGAGAAACGAGGATCTTCGTCAGCACCTTGTTGCTCATGTTACATAAACTGATCGGTCAAAAATCTGTCCAAGTAGAAGTTGAGTCCTTCTTAGGCAAAAGCATCACCAACATACTCATGAATCCTCGAGGTATAGGAGAACCCCGGAAGTAATCCCGAACTACAGCTAGCAAATCTGCTCCCACAATGTCCCAACAAAACTGATAAAAGCGACTGCAAAACCCATCCGGCCCGGCGCGCTATCAGAATCAATAGAAAAATATGGCCTGTCTCACCTCCTCCAAAGTCGGCATAACACACAACCCAACATCATCTACATCAATCACAATAGCTGGAATAGCCGAAAAATTTGCAACCTCAACCTGACCAGCCCCCACAGAGAAAAATCCCTGAAAAAAGGAAACTGCCGAAGCACCAATAGCCCCAAGCTTAGTAATCCACTCTGCGTCATCACCCCGGATCCGATGGACTGAAAGAACATGTCGCTTCTTCCTCACTGAAGCATAAAAGAAGCGGGTGTTCGAATCCTCATCTCGAAGCCAACGAACACCGGACTGTTGTCTCATAAAGGACTCCTCACACTATAAAGCCTACTGCAACTCAACCCTGGCCTGATGAAGGGCAGCCCGATCTGAAGGAGATCCTGACTGATCATGTGCCACCTCTCTCCTACTAATCTCGGCCTCGGCCTCTTGAACTCGCTGAAATACATTACCGAACACTTCCTTGTTCCAGACCTTCAGGGTTTGTTTCAACCGAATAAGCTTCGATTGAAACGCAGACATCCCCGAAGCGAACAAATGAATGGTCCAGCTCTGCCACACAACCTTCAGAAAATCTCTGTGCATGGTCCAAGTGTGAAGAAACTTGAACCGACTCGGCCCTCTGCTCTGACGCTGATCTCCAGAAATCAATAATGGTAAATGTTCTAAACAAGTCTGGTTCAGGTGAGCAACCCGAAACACGGAAAAATAAGAACTCCACTGAGCATCACCACTACTCTATCCAATCTCCTCCAAGTATGTCCATTCGTCTATGTGAACGGAGTACCCTCAAACCCAATATCCTCCAAACCACTAGACAATAAAGCTAGAGAAAAGACATCAATAGCAGACTGAGACTGTGTATGACCCCCTCGAATTTCAGAATGGGACTCAACAACGTTGAAATCCCCACCAACCATCCATGGACTATCATGAATGCTCCCAAACTATGTCAAGGCATCTCACAAACCCTGCCGGATAGAAGCTAAGCAACTGACATACACAAAAGAAACAAAAATTGGATCTGGTAAGGAAGAATGTCGTACCTGGCAGTGAACCACCTGACCATCATTCTGAATAACCTCCAACTGAAAAGGAGAAGACCAAAAGATCCAAATCTTCCCCGAAATAGAACAAACATTGTGCTCCATGTGCAAACGAATCCGAAAAGACTCCAACCGATCCCGGTCAACACAAGGCTCCAAAATACAGAACATCGATAAGTGGTGTGAGCAGATCAGCTTCCTAAGCCTTCTAATCGAAGAGGATTGGTTGATCCCTCTGATGTTCCAAATGAACGTACTAATCATCGGAAAGAAGTGGAAGAACCACACTAAGCGTCCCTCAGCCAGGCCTACCACCTCGACCTCCCCTACCAATACGTTGAGATCTATGCAACGAGACCTGCCAACCGGAATGTGAAGTATCATAAGGTACTAAAGCTCCTCCAGGCTGAGAAAGGCCCTCCTACGGGTCAGAAAAGGATCCAACATCACCACCCAAGGACTCATCAGATGATATATCTCCAGTAGAGTGGCTCTCAACCCCAACAGAAAATCCAGGATTGAGAGGAATATCAGTCGAGATGGTACAATCCGTGGGCCGACTAGAAGTCCCAACACCCTTATCACTACGCCTCAAATTAGTATCCTTAGAAACTGACACAACTGGGGGACTGTGAACCCCTCGAAACTCACGAATAGTCGGATGAACGACCGGGGTAGTCACTGGTCCATCATGGATTAGCTCAAAAACTGTGTCAACTGAAGGATCAGGGCACCTCTTCTCATGCATAGCACTAGTAGGGATAGTATCCGAACTGACTATAACCACAGGCTCACCCAAAGTACGCGGCTCAACAACAAGCTGAACAAGAGTAACTGAAGCGGTAGCAACTCTGGCCCTAGGGGGAGGAAATACGGTAACAACATCTGTCACTCCTCTAGAGGATACTCTAACTTGTTCAGTACTCCTAGGAGGAACAATAGGGGTTGGGGCTCTCTGAATGGGTGCACCCTCCTGTGGTCTAGTCCTCTGTTGGCCATCACCATGACCCTGCTGTGACCGGTCTCCACTGACATCCTCTCGGGGCTGGGAATGGGTAATGCAGGTCTCCATTGAATGGCCTAAATGTCGACACCCAGTACAATACTGCGGTACATCCTCGTAAAGCACCTCCTGCCAAAATCTGGTCTCCTGTCTGCCTATCCTAATCTTTGGCACCCGCCGCCATGTGACATCATACTCAACCAGCACCCTGGCAACTGAAGGCCGACTCAAACTCGCTGTGGCCTGATCAACCCGTAGAGGCGTCCCAATCTTCGAGGCTATCGAGAATAATGCATCATGTGAGCACACAAAGTGGACTGGTAAATATAGGAATGAAACCCAGATAGGAACTATAGGTGACTCCTCGATACAATGAAACTACGGAGTCCACTTGAACATGCGCATCTCTCTGCCATAAACCGACCAAGCCTGCTTCACCCAGAGACGGGTGTAATCCTCCTCAAGGTCGCACATCAGGAGCACGTGTCGGCTATCTAACAAAGAAACACTAACCTGCCCCCTTAATCCAATCAGCTGAAGGAATCTCCTAATCATTTCCATCGGGGGGCGGCCTCGGGTAAACTTGCCCACCAGGGCCAACCTGAAAGGAGCTGCGAGACTCTCAATCTCCTCGTCAAAAAAGTCAGCCGTCGGGGCACCCCTGTACTATGTGAGGGGGCGGGGAACTCGACGAGTGGGGGCGTCGAAGCTAGGGGTGGCAGATCCCCTCAAACATCTATGAATGACTTGTGTGGTCGGGTCGGGTCCGATGCGGAACCGGGGGGTCAGATCCAAGAATTATGGGTGGTGGGTATGGCTGGTTACTATCTTGCTATATACTTTCTGATATGCTTTCTACCACCATTTTTTCTAATATGCTTTATGATGTTATGAATGATATGATATTTCACTGCTGGTTTCTCTCTCTCTCTCTCTCTCTCTCTCTCTCACACACACAAACACATATATACTTACACATGTGTGGGTGTGCAGCCCTGCAATGATCCGGTTTAATTCGTATTGTCACATTACCAGCGTTACACACCCATTACCATTGTAAAATGAAAAAGCACAGTTAATGCAGCGAATAATGGGATCGGTCCCAGTTGTTGCTGTTATATAATGGCTATTATGCCTAACAATGGTCATTTTTAAAAACTATGGGGCGTATTCGCACTTTCATAATCACTTAAGCTTGTTTTTTATGTAAAAGATCATAGTTGTACATGCATGCAAGGTTCCTTTAGTCATTTGCTTCATGCTCTCATGTAATGTAATTTGCATTATACATATAAACCCACAGTGGATTGGGATTCATTCTCTTCAAACAAGCCCCACACACTTGGTTTAATCATTTCACCAACTTCTCCTCACTCGTGGGTTTCAATTTTGGTCTTCAACTGTACAAAAATTATTTTGATCCTAGCTATCACTGCCTTTTCTGACTATTCACATTATTTTTCTGGTTGAAGATCAATGCACAAAAAAAATAAAAAAATACACAACGTATGACCTCATAAGCCATCCCATGCTACAAGATGTCAAAATCTCCGGTTAAAGGTTTTACCATGTCAGGAATGCTGATGTGGTGTAACTATTTAATAAGAAAACTACAAAATAGATAAAATGAGATTCATTTTCCAGAGGTAGTTATGTATTACATGACTAGGTGGTTATGAATTTTTATGGGGCTTATTTGTTGATTTGTTTACTTATCAGTGGATGGTTACACCACGTGACACTACTGACTTGGTATAACGGTGACACTTAATATTTTTCCCAGGGGTTGTTTAAACTATAAGGGCTCATTTAGTTGCTGTATTGTAAAAGAATGGATTGTATTAGATAATACAGACTAATTTTGTATAGGTGGATAAAATATAAGATTAAATATGAGACAAAAATATTAAACATTATAATCCAGTATTTGGTAAGACACTGGATTATGAGATAATAGAGTAACAATTACATATTGACTAAAAAATCATCAATCTTGTATAGTTATTATTGTTTTTTTTTTTTTATCTATTGAGTAAAATAGTAAATTTACAACATAATACGCTTGAATTGGACTATAATACCACATTCCAAAGTGTTATTATAATCGGCTTAATAGTACGTATATATGGCTCGTTTGGTTGCCGTATTAGAAATGGATGGATTAGATAAAATAATCCGGTCTAATACAATATAGAAGGACAAAAGACAAGACTAAATAGGGTATTAGAATAATACGTAATTTTATCTAGTGTTTGGCAATACACAAAATAAACATTGGATAGTAATTATTTAATACAATCGGTTGTTTGGTTAAGGAATTATTTTATAGTATTAATGTTGAATTAACAAAAATATCCTCAATCAGTGTTTGTTACATTGATGACAATTTGATTTTATCAGTTGGGGGGTTATAATGGTAAATGTGTAAAATAATACGTTTGAGTTGGATTATAATACCACCTCTTTTGGTGATATTAAAATACCTCAATAATACATGTTTAACGTATAAAAAATATACGATAAGTATACGATTAATATACATTTTTGAAATTAATACGGTATCAAATTTGCTTACCAAACAAAGTATTAGGCCCGATTAAATAAAAAATAGTGCAATCCAATGTTTAATCTCCTCATAATACGTCTACCAAACGAGCCCATAATGTATTAATTGGATAAACAATGTATTATTTGGATAAGAATTTGAAATAAGACTATATATTATAAAGAGTGGGCTCGTTTGGTTGCCGTATTAGAAATTGATAGATTGGATAAATAATTCAATCTAATATAATAAAGATGGAATAAAGACAAGATTAAATGAGGTATTAGAATAATACATAATTTTATCTAGTGTTTGACAATACACAATATAAACGGTGGATAGTAGTTATTTAATCCAAACCGTTGTTTGGTTATGAAATTTTTTTATTGTATTACTATTGAATTAACAAAAATACCCTCAATCAGTGTTTGTTACATTGATTACTACTTGGTTTTATCAATTGTGAGATTATACATTCATTTGAGTTAGATTATAATACCACATCTCCTAGTGGTATTAAAATACCTCCATAATACATGTGTATGGTATAAAAAATATACGATAAGAACACGATCGAATTTATACGGTTTCAAATTTGTCTACCAAACAAAATATTAGACCCGATTAAATAAATAATAGTACAATCCAATATTTAATCCACTAATAATACGTCTACCAAACGAGTCCAGTGTTTTTTGCAACCAAATGTTGTATAAAGTTGGATTAGAAAGTTTTAATCTGTTATGACTCTGTAATCCACTCTTTAATACTGCAATCAAACCACCCCCAAGTGTTCAAAAGAAAAGAAAAGAATTGATATCTTAGCTGCAATTTCTAGGCTAGCTTCGTGCTATACACTTATGACATCAAACTTATTGCTAATTAAAGAAGAGTAAAGTGTTTGTGAGTCACCGTAGGTTTAATTTCTACAAGTTGTGAAAACCTTACAGTTTCCAGTAAGCATTGCATATATACATGAAGAAAATAACATTATGCTTAATTCTAAACTGAGTGTGAACATTGTTGGTCAATTCATTTTATGCTAAACACTATCATATCCAACTAGATCCTTGGAAAAATATTTAGACCATCTAATGGGAAAGATGTGATTCACACCAAATGAACAACAAAACAAGGAATAGGATGGAGAAGGTTATGATGAGCAAGCTTTAGTCCTTGTTACACTTGTACAAAGACCTAGTCTTTTGGGTTGTCAGAGTACGTAAATTCTAATTTTTCAAACTTGCAGAATAGTGTGTCATACAACTTTAGGCTAGTTTTGAACATTGTTGTGTATCTTGTGAATGTATTGTGCGTTGAACAATCAAAAAGAAACAACCAACTTGAGAGTTTATGTAATTCGGTATAATTCTATTGACGTTTACGAAAACAAGTGTTAGGCACTCGTTGAGAATTTCAATCTAACTTTAGAAGTCACAACTAATCTAATGGTTGCGTTGAAATCACATCATTAAATTTCTAAATAAGGTCCCAAAATAAAGTCCTTATAACATTGCTCATAAACTAAGGATACGAAAGAGTGTGTTAATTTGTTTAAGTTTCTATAGTTCAAAGCTTAAAATGGAAACTAAGCGTGTTGTCAAAAAGAAGTAGCACCTCGGTTAATAGCTTATGTTTTCCATGGAGTTGAATAGTCAAAACATGCATACATAAGTTTTATTTAACGTTGTTGTTCTTTTCATATGTTTCATGAACCTAACGTGCGATGTTGCTTATGTTATGCCACAATATTTATACATATTTATATTGGAGTGCGCTTGATGTATAATAGGTTTATAGGCTTCTTATATTATAATATTTATAATAGATAAATTTGGTCACCCAGGAGCGGAGCCAAAAATTTTATTCAGGATGAACACTTTAATTACGCACTTTAATTTTTTTCCTCCTAACCAATCACACTATATAATATATTTATATTTATTATATTATATTTGATACATGAAATCCATTTAACATAAAAAATACCAAAAAATAATGCATATTGTTAGGGGCGGAGCCAAAAATATATATGAGGGGAGCAAAATATAATTGATACAAAAAAAATATTTAGCTGAAATTGATACATAAAAATTCAGTTAAAAAATGACAAAAAAGTAAGAATCAAGACAAAATTATTGTAAAATAGTAAATTCAATTTTTATTTAACCGAAACAAAATCCTAACAAAAATGGCACAAAATAATTTTTTTATTACATTTTAACCTAATTATATATTTCAATAAAATATAAATTTTTTTAAAATCTCTAAATTTTTGTATATTAATTAAATGTAAATTAATTTTTCACTAATTTTCTATCAATGCGCACAATTACAAGTCCGTAGTAAAATATTCTTTATTTAGTTGAGATCATTATCAATTTTATAGAGAAATTTCCTATTCGAAATAGTTTGAAATATTTTTGAGTTACAACCTTTTGTTTTTTATATATATAATCGTATTTTATTAGATTATAGACTACTATTACTAAAAAAATGGTAAATGAAAACTAAAAATTGTTCTTAAAAAGTAACGAACATTGTGTTAGAGAAAGAAAAATATTATATTTTCGTCAATATACAAATAGATCATTGACTCAATCCAAAACTAACATATTTATTTTAGAGGGTTAGTAGTCCACTAATTTATTGAAAAACAAAAAGACTAGAACCATTATTAAAATTTTCAAAAATTTAGGAGGACAAATATAATGTATAAAATAATTTTATGAGTCCTCATCTAAAGTAGTCCAAAAGTGAGGGGGGCAAGTGTCGACCCTGGTCCCATGTGCTCCGCCCATGTGGTCACCCATTTTTTAATCCAAAGCAACTAGAGAAGTGAGAATTACACACCTACAAGCAGTTGATGAATAACCATGTATTTAACTTATTTTTAAGGGTACTTGATGAAAAAAAAAACTAATTTCTAATGTACAGAGGATGGGAGTCGCTAAGTGGCATATAAATGATGAAATTTAAGTCTTCTAAGTGATTAAGAGTTTACAGTGTTTTTACCACAGAAAACTTGCCTCTGGTTAATTTGTAAATCTGGAACAGGTCAACCAAACGCACTCCGAATACAATTTGATAGTTTCAAAAGTCTGAGTTGAGTTTTCCAATGTTCAAATTGAGTTTTGAAACAAAATTTCAGTTAGTTTGAACTTAGATATGGTGGACGGTTTAGAACTGATTCTTTTGGGTGTGAAACAGAAGTTTAAAAATCTAGTAACAAAGTCAGCTTCTCAAAAGAGTTGATAAAGGTGGAAAAGTCCTTTTGGAAAGACTTTTTTGCTTTTTAGGTTTTTTATGTCAAAAAAAAAAAAAATAATCACATGTATGTATAGATTGTATCTAATAGTTCTCAAAATATGAATTTTAATTTTTTTTATGAATATAATAAATTAAAAAGTTATGCAGGATCCATAAAAAAACTGATAAAAATAGCTTCGAAAAAGCCTTTCAAACAGCTTTTTTAGGTCAAAAGCCGTTATGAAGGCTTTTGGAATTATATGTAAGGCAAACTCAACTGAATTTACTAATTTTTTAATACAAATTACTCAAAATACACGTATAACCCTAGAATAATCGTCTAAAAACCTTTTCAAATTATGGATCTTGGCTCAACCAGAACAATGTTGCTTTTGTGTGCGGAATCAACTAGAGAACTGAGGATTACATACTAAAAGGCAGTTGAAATGAAATATTTGACACCATCATGGCTAGCATATATGGCACATTATTTCAAAAACTATAGTTAAATGTTTAGGTCACATCATCTTGTCCCCCTATGTTTGAATTGCCTTTATCATCGTTAAACGCATTGATAGCAATTGTTTATCTTTAGCATTCATGGTTAGGTCACAATTCTTTCAACTCTTGAGACATATTCCATGCAAGTTAGTTCTGTGGCCACCAAATCTAACCATTAATTCCTCCTTTCAAGTGACAATTTTAATGGTCGGTGGCTGACTTTTTTTGTGACAACTTGTCAAAATCCCATGTTTTTGACAACTTCTATAATGTGTACTACTGGCTAGCTATGTTAAAGAACTCAATTCCCCCTCCAAAAAAAAAAAATTCGAAACAAGCATTATTAAACTTAAAAAAAATCCAATGATGTGAAGTTATTTCGTTTTATGAATAAAAATGTGTTTAGCTAATTTTTAAGCACCATGCAAGAATTAAATGATTAAATATAAGTCTCTCATGTAGCAAATGATCAAACCCCCCATGAATTCACTAATTCAATTCAATCTAAATTACAAACCTAGTTGTATAACCCTAGAATTGAACATGAGTATCAGCTCAACTTCTATAGTGACCGCATCCTAATTTGTCTCTGCAGCCTAATTTGTAATTCTGGACCCTTTATTGAGGTGCTAGGGTATTGACCATAGAAACTAGCTTATTGTAGACGTACAATTTGGACGGGTCAACCAAACGCACCCTAATAAAATATGATAATTTTAAAGTTTAATTTGAGTTTTTCAATTTTGAAACAAAATTTCAATCGGTTCAAACTTAGAAATAGTACTGAGTTGGAGCTTGAGGCTTTTGGAATTATACCCAATCCAAACCCAACTCAACTAATTTTGTTATACAAATTACGCCCTGGCTTGTATAGCTCTAGAATTGAGACTGTGTTTCCATCCTAGAACTAAACCCAAATATTAGCTCAGGTTGCGTGGCTTGAGTTCAAAAATTTAAGAATGTGCAACACGCGAGTTGAAGGATTTAAGGTAAGATCGGGTGAGCTTCGATTAAAGGTTTTATGAATTGAATTGAATCTAGATTGACCTCTCAACGTTGCCCAAGTTTTACCTCTATTTGTCAACTTATTTCTCAGAGTTATACTATTTTTTTCATACCAACTGCTAATGTGAAGAAATTTGAAGACAAATTATCATGTTTTTTGTGGCCAAAATTTGTAAATAAATACAAGTTTTTGGAATTATTTATGCGATTGTTTTTATTTTATCAGGTGATGAAAATTCAAGAGTTCAAAAAGTATGATGAGTTTTGAATTCTAATTTTCCAATTGAAGGTTCCAGCTCCATCAATGGCTATCCAGTAGCCCACTCTACTCCCAGTAGCCCATCCTAGCGGCCACCCTACAGACTTCTTGCCGGTGGACTGCTTAATGGCTGGACAGTTGAAGCTTTGACAAAGCTTGCCAAAAGCTTTAAATGTGTTCCCTTCTTCTTGACTTATATGGCCAGAAACTCCATATAAATAGAAAGCTTAGTGAAGGCCAAATAATGTGCTCAAGTTTAGTGAGGAAGAAACAGAGAGAGATTCAAGAGATTCAAGAGAGATCTCATTTGTGAGAATTTTGTAATAATTCTTGTGTTTTATTTCTAGAGAGAAATAAAGATATTATCTTTGTTTATATCTTGTTTGTGGTATTTTCCTGGCCCTGGGTAACCAACAAGTGATATCAGAGATTTGGTTGGGGTCGCCGAAAAATTTTTCAACTCACTATTTTTGGTTCGTACGGGTTCTAAACGAACTCGAAATCAAATTCTGAGCGCGCCATTGGATTCCCCTCGTCGAAACGAGTCGAACCCCATTGGCCTCGCATCAATCAGACGTCAGATGCTCTCTCACGGTCCTCGCCGGAAAGTTCACCGGCCGCCGGAGTTGCTGTTGGAGCTCGCCGAAGCTTGCTGGATATTCTGCCGGAAGTTTGCCGGAAAAGTTCGCCGGCCGGTGACCGAAGGAAGGTTGAAGACGACGGAATATTCCATTCCGTCAAGGAATATTTCGTTAAGTTACCAAAAACGTTCCGAGCCAGTTCTGACCTCATTTTAGCTCCGTTTTTTGTGAACCAAGACTCTTTCCCAGCTATTTCAACCGTTCCGGACGCAACGGTGCACTCCGTTTTTCAAAATTCAGCCCCGAAATTTTTGATCGAGACATTTACAGCCTAAAAACTCAATATGTCCACGGAGGAATCAACGTCGGGAGCCATGATCAAACTCACTGCCTCTAATTATACACTTTGGAGACCTCGGATGGAAGATCTCCTAAGCTGTAAAGATTTGTACGATCCCTTGGAGGCAGAAGGTGTAAATCCAGATCCGACAAAAGAAACGGAATGGAAGAAACTGAACAGAAAAACTATCGGTCAAATCAGACAATGGATTGACCACAGTGTATTCCACCATGTTGCACAAGAGACTGATGCATATGTCCTATGGAAGAAGCTGGAAGACATGTACCAGGCCAAGCATGCTCGGAATAAAGCACTTTTGATGAGGCGGTTTGTGAATCTGAAGTTAAAAAGTGGAACTTCAATTGCCGAGCACACTAGTGAGTTCTAGAGTCTGGTAAATCAATTATCATCGATAGAGTTGAATCTGGGGGATGAAGTACAAGCTCTCTTGCTTCTCAGTTCTCTACCAGACACCTGGGAGACGCTGGTAGTCTCTCTCAGCAATTCAGCTCCAGGAGGCAAACTTACCATGTCAATGGTTAAGGATGCCCTGTTCAATGAGGAGGCCAGGAGAAAGGATGTTGGCATTGACCAGTCAAATGCCCTCGTCACTAAGAGCAAATGTAGACAACAAGGAGGTAGCAGAGGCAGGGGAAGAGGAATGAGTAATAGTAGAGAAAGGTCACAAGATCCACGGAGATCAAATGACGGAGGGAGACCTACATACAAGTGTTACCATTGTGGCATGCAAGGTCACATGAAGAAAAACTGCCGCAAGTTGCTACGAGAGCAAGGCCAAGGTAGTAATCAGCCGAAGAAACAAGACGGAGAGACGCTAGTCACTCTTTTAGAGGACGTGGCCATTCTTTCTGTCAATGAGGAGACATGCCTTCATTTTTCAAACCATGACGCTGAGTGGGTGGTAGATACTGCAGCTTCATACCACGCCACTTCTCACAGCAATTTCTTCTCGACATACAAAGCTGGAGACTTTGGTACGGTGAGGATGGGAAACACCAGTTCTTCCAAGATCGTGGGAATTGGTGATATTCAGATAAAAACAAATGTTGGTTGTACACTGGTATTGAAGGATGTCCGACACGTGCCCGACTTTCGGCTAAATCTACTTTCCGGGATAGCCCTTGACAGACAGGGCTACGATAACCACTTCAGCAATGGCACTTGGAAGCTCACGAAATGTGCTATTGTTGTTGCCCGAGGACATATTTGTGGCACGCTTTACAAGACCCATGTGAAGGTTTGCTCAGACAGCCTCAATGCAGTTGAAAATGAGGCTTCACCAAATTTGTGACACCAGAGACTCGGTCACATGGGGGAAAAAGGATTGTTTACCTTGGTAAAGAAGAATCTCATCACAGTTGCCAAGGATGTTGAACTAAATCCTTGTGATCATTGCTTGTTTGGTAAACAACATCGAGTCTCGTTCAGTTCTTCTATGAAGAGGAGATCAGAGTTGTTAAGTCTGGTACACTCTGATGTTTGCGGTCCCCTGGAGGTGGAATCATTGGGCGGCAACAGATATTTTCTGCCCTTTTATTGATGATGCTTAAAGGAAGGTATGGGTGTACTTCCTAAAGACGAAGGACCAAGTGCTCGAATGCTTCAAAAGATTCCATGACATGGTAGAGCGAGAAAAAGGAATGAAGCTAAAGT
This sequence comes from Ilex aquifolium, assembly GCA_951799425.1. Classification (NCBI taxonomy): domain Eukaryota; kingdom Viridiplantae; phylum Streptophyta; class Magnoliopsida; order Aquifoliales; family Aquifoliaceae; genus Ilex; species Ilex aquifolium. The sequence continues at coordinate 14,416,629 of OX637397.1, read as the reverse complement.
GTCTCCGAACAAACAATGGAGGCGAATATACTTCCAAAGAGTTTGAAGCATACTGTGGAAATTATGGTATCAGACATGAGAAGACTGTTCCACGTACCCCACAGCACAATGGAGTAGCGGAGAGGATGAATTGAACCATTGTGGAAAGAGTCCGATGCATGCTCAGTATGGCAAAGCTGCCGAAGCCATTCTAGGGTGAAGCTGTTCGTGCCGCCTGTTATCTGATAAACAGATCACCGTCAGTACCATTGAATTTTGATATTCCAGAGAAGTTGTGGTTTGGTATGAATCCCTCCTATTCTCACTTAAGAATATTTGGGTGCAAAGCATTTGCACATGTATCCAAGGAGCAAAGGCAGAAACTTGATGTCAAGACCACTCCGTGCATCTTTATAGGCTACGGAGATGAAGAATTTGGATACAGATTGTGGGACCCAAAGGCCAAAAAGATCATCAGGAGCAGAGATGTGGTGTTCCATGAAAACCAGGCATATGAGGACTTTGAAAATCCCACAAAGTCCAGCAGTTCTAGTTCCAGTGCACAGGACATTGTTCTAGACCCTACACCATTACAGTTCGCCACAGATAATGACGAAGTGCAGGATGAAGCTACAGAAGCAGAGCAAGATGATGATGAAGGTGTTGAGCAGGGGGAGCTACAACCCCCTCCACCAGATGTTGTAGGACCATCATAGCAACCAGAGGATGGTGTACCTCATATAGCTGACGAGCCTCAATCACGAAGATCCGAAAGAGGACGCATTCCGTCGAGTAGATATCCGGAGTCAGACTATATTCTGCTTACTGATGAGGGGGAGCCGGAGAGCTTCCAGGAGGCACAAGCTCATACGGATAAAGACAAGTGGATGCAAGCCATGCAGGATGAGATGGATTCCCTGCAGAAAAATCAAACCTATGAGCTTGTGAAACTTCCAAAAGGCAAGAAAGCACTGAGGAATAAATGGGTGTTCAAGCTGAAGAAAGACGGCAGTGGAAAATTGGTGAAGTATAAGGCTCGATTGGTCGTTAAAGGATTCCAACAGAAGAAAGGAATTGACTTTGATGAAATTTTCTCACCAGTTGTTAAGATGACCTCAATTCGAGTCATTCTCGGATTAGTAGCTAGTTTAAACTTGGAGCTTGAACAAATGGACGTGAAAACTGCATTTCTTCATGGAGATCTAAATGAAGAAATCTATATGGAACAGCCGGAAGGTTTCGAGGTTCCAAGAAAGGAAAATTTGGTCTGCAAGTTGAAGAAGAGTCTGCATGGCCTCAAGCAAGCGCCCAGACAGTGGCATAAGAAATTTGACTCATTCATGGTGGGTCAAGGCTACAAGAGGACTGCTGCAGATCAGTATGTTTATATTCAGAGATTCTCGGATGACAATTTCATTGCACTCCTACTTTATGTTGACGACATGTTGATCGTCGGAAAAGATGCAATAAAGATTAGCCAATTGAAGAAGGAACTTTCCAAGTCCTTTGATATGAAGGACTTAGGCCCAGCTCAGCAGATACTAGGCATGCAGATTGTTCGTGATAGGAAAACCAAGAAATTGTGGCTATCACAGGAGAAATATGTTGAACGGGTGATCCAGAGGTTCAACATGGATACTGCCAAGCCAGTCAGCATCCCACTGGCTAATCATTTCAAGCTAAGCAAGAATTCCTGTCCCTCATCAAAGAAGGAGATAGAAGATATGACAATGATTCCTTACTCTTCAGCAGTTGGGAGTCTAATGTATGCAATGGTATGTACAAGACCAGATATTGCCCATGCAGTGGGCATGGTGAGCAGATTTCTTTCCAATCCAGGGAAAGAACACTGGGAGGCGGTCAAGTGGATTCTCAGATACCTTAAGGATACATCGAAGATATGCTTATGTTACGGGGGAGTTGAACCAGTTTTGGAAGGCTATACAGATTCAGATATGGCAGACGATCTTGATGGTAGAAAATCTACATCAGGATTTCTTTACACTTTTGCAGGGGGAGCTGTGTCATGGCAGTCAAGGTTGCAGAAGTGCATAACTTTATCCACGACAGAGGCAGAGTATATTGCTGCAGCGGAAGCTGGTAAGGAAATGTTGTGGTTAAAGCGATTTCTCCAAGAACTAGGTATTATGCAGAATGAATACAAGGTGCATTGTGATAGTCAAAGTGCTCTGAACTTGAGCAAGAACTCAATGTACCATTCCCGGACGAAGCATATTGATATTCGCTATCATTGGATACGCGAAGTGATGGAGCAACAGTTATTGAAACTTGTGAAGATCCATACAAAAGAAAATCCAGCAGACATGTTAACAAAGGTCGTTACTCGGGATAAGCTTGAGCTATGCAGAGACATAGCAGGGATGAATGTCTGATTACATTCTCTTCTGATGGTTCTGGAGGGGGAGATTTGAAGGTTCCAGCTCCATCAATGGCTATCCAGTAGCCACTACAACAAAAATCGTTTTTTGCGACGTTTTTTTTGCGACGTTTTTAAATTCGTCGCAAATAGTTTACTATTAGCGACGATTTTTTAATTTCGTCGCAAATTTCAGTTTTGGCAATTTTTTAGCGACGTTTTTAAAAAACGTCGCCAATAATCACTTTACTTAAATAAAAAATTTAAAAAAAATCAAATGCAATTGACTTTTCGCGACGTTTTTTAAAAACGTCGCCAATAATCAATTTACTTAAATAAAAAATTTTAAAAAAATCAAATGCACTTGACTTTTCGCGACGTTTTTTAAAAACGTCGCCAATAATCAATTTACTTAAATAAAAAATTTAAAAAAAATCAAATGCAACTGAGTTTTCGCGACGTTTTTTAAAAACGTCGCCAATAATCAATTTACTTAAATAAAAAAGTTTAAAAAAATCAAATGCACTTGACTTTTCGCGACGTTTTTCAAAAACGTCGCCAATAATCAATTTACTTAAATAAAAAATTTAAAAAATATCAAATGCACTTAACTTTTCGCGACGTTTTTTAAAAACGTCGCAAATAATCGATTTACTTAAATAAAAAATTTTAAAAATATCAAATGCAACTGACTTTTCGCGACGTTTTTCAAAAACGTCGCCAATAATCAATTTACTTAAATAAAAAATTTAAAAAAAATCAAATGCAACTGAGTTTTAGCGACGTTTTTTAAAAACGTCGCCAATAATCAATTTACTTAAATAAAAAATTTTAAAAAAATCAAATGCACTTGACTTTTCGCGACGTTTTTTAAAAACGTCGCCAATAATCAATTTACTTAAATAAAAAAATTAAAAAAAATCAAATGCAACTGAGTTTTCGCGACGTTTTTAACAACGTCGCCAATAATCAATTTACTTAAATAAAAAAGTTTAAAAAAATCAAATGCACTTGACTTTTCGCGACGTTTTTCAAAAACGTCGCCAATAATCAATTTACTTAAATAAAAAATTTAAAAAATATCAAATGCACTTAACTTTTAGCGACGTTTTTTAAAAACGTCGCAAATAATCGATTTACTTAAATAAAAAATTTTAAAAATATCAAATGCAACTGACTTTTCGCGACGTTTTTCAAAAACGTCGCCAATAATCAATTTACTTAAATAAAAAATTTAAAAAAAATCAAATGCAACTGAGTTTTAGCGACGTTTTTTAAAAACGTCGCCAATAATCAATTTACTTAAATAAAAAATTTTAAAAAAATCAAATGCACTTGACTTTTCGCGACGTTTTTTAAAAACGTCGCCAATAATCAATTTACTTAAATAAAAAATTTAAAAAAAATCAAATGCAACTGAGTTTTCGCGACGTTTTTTAAAAACGTCGCCAATAATCAATTTACTTAAATAAAAAAGTTTAAAAAAATCAAATGCACTTGACTTTTCGCGACGTTTTTCAAAAACGTCGCCAATAATCAATTTACTTAAATAAAAAATTTAAAAAATATCAAATGCACTTAACTTTTCGCGACGTTTTTTAAAAACGTCGCAAATAATCGATTTACTTAAATAAAAAATTTTAAAAATATCAAATGCAACTGACTTTTCGCGACGTTTTTCAAAAACGTCGCCAATAATCAATTTACTTAAATAAAAAATTTAAAAAAAATCAAATGCAACTGAGTTTTAGCGACGTTTTTGAAAGTCAATTTTGATGAAATTACATGTTAATTTGATGAAATGGAATGTCAATTTGATGAAATTGAATGTCAATTTGATAAATCGAATGTTAATTTAATGAAATTGAAAGTTGATTTGATGAAATTACATGTTAATTTGGTGAAATTGAATATCCATTTCATAAATTGAATGTCAATTTGATGAAATTGAATGTTAATTTGATAAATTAGATGTTAATTTGATGAAATTGAATGTCAATTTGATAAATCGAATGTTAATTTAATGAAATTGAAAGTCGATTTGATAAAATTACATGTTAATTTTTATAAAATTGAAAGTCGATTTGATGAAATTACATGTTAATTTGATGAAATTGAATATCAATTTCAGAAATTGAATGTTAATTTGATGAAATGGAATGTCAATTTGATAAATCGAATGTTAATTTGATAAAATTGAAAGTCGATTTGATGAAATTACATGTTAATTTTATGAAATTGAATGTGAATTTCATAAATTGATTGTTAATTTGATGAAATTGAATGTCAATTTGATAAATCGAATGTTAATTTAATGAAATTGAAAATCGATTTGATGAAATTACATGTTAATTTGATGAAATTGAATGTCAATTTCATAAATGGAATGTTAATTTGATGAAATTGAATGTCAATTTGATAAATTGAATGTTAATTTCATGAAATTGAAAGTCGATTTGTTGAAATTACATGTTAATTTGATGAAATTGAATGTCAATTTAATAAATTGAATGTTAATTTGATGAAATTGAATATCAATTTGATAAATCGAATGTTAATTTAATGAAATTGAAAGTTTATTTGATTAATTTAATGTTAACTACTTGAATCTGAATGTTAATTTGTGTTAATTCGATTAATTGAATGTTGATTTTGTTTTAATTTGATAAATTAAATTTTAATTGAATGAAGTTACATGTTAATTTGATGAAATTGAATGCCAATTGGTTAAATCTAAATGTTAATTTGATGAATTGGATGTTAATTTGATGAAATTGAGTGTTAATTGAATAAAATTGAAAGTTTATTTGATTAGTTTAATGTTAACTACTTAAATCTTAATGTTAATTTGGTGTTAATTTGATAAATTACATGTTAATTTGTTGCAAATTTCCTATTTTGACAATTTCATTTGCGACGTTTTTGGATGAAAGGAAGAAATTGGATGTAAACTACTGTCATGGTTGGCTAGCTATTGAAACCACTTTTATGCAGCGTAGTTTGACGAATTAGTTATTGTAGGCATTTGCTTTTGATTGTCCATGAGGGGTAGAAAATATTGAATGTGACGGTCATATCACATTTATCAATCGATGATAGAATATCTAGTGGACTTAGAGAGATTTACTTATTTTTTAATAGTATTAATAATTATCTTATTTAATAACTGTCATATTAGAATAATGAGATTTATCAATCTTATTTGTTGTTTTATAACTGGTGTGGTGTCACCGTCTTACTTTTGGTTGATGACATGTATAACTGAGCAATGCAGAGCTATATGTGAATTGGTAGTGGGTTTTTAATACTGTAGGATTAAAATTCGTGGTGAAGAAATTCGGGAAAAAAAAAAAAGAGGAAGATAACGACTATGGTGTTTGTTTTTGTAGTAATGTATTTGGTGTTTGTTTGAGATTTTTGCTTGGTTTTTTTTTGCCTTTTGTTCCTTTTCTGTTTATCTTAGAAAAGGAATTTTTGGCCAGTTAACGATAGTTGCAAGTTTTCTCAGGACCATGATTTGTTTGGGCTAGTTGGCATTTATGCCCCTTGCTTTGTGTATGCGTTAGATAAGTGATTTTAGTTCCTACACAAAGAATTGGGAAACTGTAAAGTTTGCAGTTACTTCTGGCTTCTTTCCCTTTAAGTCTTTCGATCATGCTGATGTTTTGTCTTAATTGTTTGCACGTATAGAATCTTTTTGACTAACTCCAACTATAGAAACTGGAAAGCGAGTTTGCATTGTAATGCTTGTTTTCTCAGAGACTTGCCTTGTAACGATTGTTTCTAATCATTTCATTGGGCGTCTCGTTTGTTTGCCATGAAATATATGATAGGAGCTTTTGGTAGAATGTACTGCTATCAGTTTTACTCATTCATTTATATATGAATGTTTAGTATATATTGACTGGGCTCCTGTTAGTCTTTGGCATTTGTTGTTTCCTTACGTTTTCTATGTACTGTTACTTGGAATTCACCAGCAAATAGTTACTATTGGTCTGTTCACCTGACCTTTTTTTTGGGTACTGATTAGTGTTGAATTGTTTACAGTTTTCGGGCAGTCATCTAGTAGCCCGTTTGGGCAGTCATCTAATAGCCCGTTTGGACAGTCACCTAGAAGCAGCCCTTTTGGGTCCCAATCAGTTTTTGGGCAGACTAACAATGCAAGTGGCAATCCATTTGCTCCTAAACCCTTCGGCAGTACATCCCCTTTTGGTTCACAAACAGGGGGTTCCATTTTTGGTGGCATTTCTACTGGTGTGTTTGGTGCAACCCAATCTTCTTCGCCTTTATCATCGACACCAGTGTTTGGTGCTTTATTAGAAACTCTATGCATTTGACTGAAAACAAGGAGATACACTCTGGATTCCACAATCTTGGAATGTACACATGCATGGAGCTGGATTGCTGGAGCTGTTCAAGTTTAAGAGACATTAAATGTAATTAGAGATGCTTTAAATCCTCTTGAAGGATTAAAGCCATTTTTTCAATTTTAAGAACTTCTTGTTCTTTGATTCTTGTAATTCATTCTTTTTAGAAATAAATTTTTTTTTTTTTTTTAAAAAGATGTGAAATGTATTAATTGTGTTAGTTTTTTATTGAACACAGGTATTATTAGTGTACAGGTGTAAATTTTTATTGGAATATCATTTTTTATGAATTATTTTAAAAAAAAAATTAGCTTTTTTACGACGAAATTAAAATCGTTGCGAAAAATTGCAAGAACAATTTTTTTGCGACGATTTCTATACGTCGTAAATGTAATTATTTTTTACATTTTTATTTTTGAAAAAAATTATTCGCGACGATTTTTTTACGTCGCGAAAAATTAATTAAATTATTATTTTTTATTTTTTTTTTAAAAAATTATTCGCGACGATTTATTTACGTCGCTAAAAAATAAATAAATTATTCTTTTTTACTTTTTATTTTTTAAAAAAGTTATTCGCGACGATTTTTTTACGTCGCAAAAAATAAATTAAATTATTTTTTTTACATTTTTATTTGTGTAAAAAATTATTCGCGACGATTTTTTTACGTCGCGAAAAATTAATTAAATTATTTTTTTTACATTTTTATTTGTGTAAAAAATTATTCGCGACGATTTTTTTACGTCGCGAAAAATTAATTAAATTATTTTTTTTTATTTTTTTTATGTAAAAAATTATTCGCGACGATTTTTTTACGTCGCAAAAAATAAAATAAATTTTTTTTTTTACATTTTTATTTATGTAAAAAATTATTCGCGACGATTTTTTTACGTCGCAAAAAAGTAATTTAATTATTATTTTTTACTTTGTTACGTTGGTGGAATAGATTTTAGTTACGTTTTTTTTTACTTTTGGCGACGTTTTTTTTTCGTCGCAAAAAATTTTTTTTGCGATGAAAATAATTTTGCGTCGCAAAATACTTTCTGCGACGAGGCTATTGCGACGAAGACGCGACGAAAAAAAAAACGTCGCGAAAAGTAATTTGCGACGATTGTTTTGTATTTAGCGACGAAAAAAATCGTCGCAAAAAACGATTTTTGTTGTAGTGAGCCCACTCTACTCCCAGTAGCCCATCCTAGCAGCCACCCTACAGACTTCTTGCCGGTGGACTGCTTAATGGCTGGACAGTTGAAGCTTTGACAAAGCTTGCCAAAAGCTTTAAATGTGTTCCTTTCTTCTTGACTTATATGGCCAGAAACTCCCTATAAATAGGAAGCTTAGTGAAGGCCAAATAATGTGCTCAAGTTTAGTGAGGAAGAAACAGAGAGAGAGAGAGATTCAAGAGAGATCTCATTTGTGAGAATTTTGTAATAATTCTTGTGTTTTATTTCCAGAGAGAAATAAAGATATCATCTTTGTTTATATCTTGTTTGTGGTATTTTTCTGGCCCTGGGTAACCAACACCAATTAGTCGTTTGTCTTTCCTTTTCGTGTACAGACAGCCCCACCCAACAAGGTATAAAAGTAAAACTTCTTATTTTTCTTTAGATAATCGTGATGGAAAATTTGTACTCACTTCTTTGAAAGAGAGATCAGTCTTGCTTTGACCTCTGGTTAGTTAAGGTGGGGAGTGTTTTCAAAAATTATGACTTCTCATACAAAATATTAAATTATCTTCATATAAGTCAAAATCTCTCTCTCTCTCTCTATCTCTCTCTCCCCTCCCTAACACATCAAGTGACTGATTCTCATCTCTTAAAATTTATTTGCGAAGTGGCAATGGGTTTTTGATTATTGTTATTTGGTTATCTTCATTGACTTTGCTCTCATAGTCGGTGCATTCTTTCTCCCCTTTGTTTTGTCTCCTGTTTTTTTTACTATTTTTAAATATGAACTGAAATCAGTTTTGAAATTTTCTAATATCAAAACTAGGAGTTTTCTAATATCTAATACGAAAATACTTAAATTTTGTTAGTTTGGTATGATTTCAAGGAGGTTCATATAGATTTGCAATTATATAATTAAATTCCACATTTAGCTGGTGATGGATAATTTTTTTTTTTTCGGAAGGTAAAAATTTCTATTGATAAAAAATAAAGGTGAGTATACAAGTAAAGGGATGATCCTTACAAAAAATAACATGGTGCATTCCCAATAATCATGTCTAAAACAAAAGATAAAACATGCCATGAGGTAAGTACAGTTGCCATGTTAGAACAAAAAACAATTGGAATGCAAATGATAGGTCCCAAGGGATAGAATTTAGAAGGAAGTGGAGGCCTTGAGCCAAAACTTCTATCCAAGTCCCTCAGCACAGACCCTTTACAATCAAAGGAACTTTTTTCATTATAAGCAGAAGCTTCGGAGTTCCATGTTTGCAGGACTGCGGGTTCATTGGGAATGCTTTGATTATTTCTCTCCCTCCAAAGGTAGTAGATTGTAGCTGCAAGACTCAGTTTTGATAACACCACTATCAATGATTGTAGCTGCAAGACCATTGTATAAATACACGAGAGTGGCTTTCAACGTCCTCTCTACATTATACGCATTCGGATCCCCTATGAGCTGCTAATAATTACATTCTATTCCTAGTACTTAATCTGCCTTTTATACCAAACCAAAGCATTAGACTCATTCTAGGGATTGCTTGGTGGAATCAAATCAATTTATATCAATGGCATTCCAAACAGAAAAAGTGTGGTCATGTCCTCCCAATAGCTTGGTTAGGAACATAACTAGGCAGTGTTAGCAATATCCAACAGCTCCTCAGATTTGTGTGGCCATGTCCACTTGTTCACTGAAAATCTGATACACTCTGGTAACTGATTACATCATACTTAACTTTATTTATAGAGATAAAATATTGTAACCCGAATAAGTTCAGATACAACTTGATCTATATGTTTATAATCAAATGTCTAATATACATATTCATGGTAGTATATTAGAACTCTTTCAATTTATTTTTTATTTGATTTGGTAAATAATAAAATTATTCAAGATATATTAAAACTTTTTAAACTTCTTTCTTATTCGATGTTTAATTCTCTCATACGTGGTGTCCCAATACTTTCAATAATTTTACTAACCTTTGAGTTCTTATGAAGTTTTGACTGTAGGATGGTTCTTTCACTGCAAACCAAAATCAAAGGGACCCCTTTGACCAATTCCAAGTGCAAGAATGGGGTATATTAGCCTCTCAAACGCTTTTACGCCTAAGGTGGTGTGAGTGTATCCATTGCACCTAAAGGTTTTTCTTATCAACGTTTAGAAGCAGTGCAAAGTTCCAATCTCTTAATCTCTTGATATCCAACCCTCCCTCCTTTTGTGATTTACAAACCTCTCGAAATTTAAGTTTGTGTGTTTTTAAAGGTAAATTGGTTGTATTTAATTGGATGCTTGTACATGAAATTTGATTGCTTTAAATTACATTTTCAAATACATATTCTTTCAATTGATTGTTTTTCTTGTACCAAGGGATAAAAACATTTGAGATAAAATAATTTTAAGTTTTAATATTATGATTTTAATTCATGAATAAGTTAGAAGGTGCTCCCACTATATAAATATCTGTCCTCTGTTTAAACAACTAACAATTGGGAGGTGACGTTCTACCATGTATATGGGTTCTAAACGAGCCTTACTAAGTATAATATGACAATCCATTCAATTCTTTGGCCAATATGGATTGGAAGACTACTATACTGTATAGATTTATAATCACAGAGATATTAGAGATAGGAAAAGGAAAGAAAAATAAAATACTAAAAATTACGTGGTTTGATAAATCGTGTTTATATCCATAGATTAAAACCTCAACACTTATATTTGATGTATTATTCAATGATCCTTCATTACATTGAGTTTAACCCTATTTATAGGATGAGTAATACATAAGATAAAGATCAATATCATCTATATTTATCATTATTTATATTTATCCACATAACCTGGATATCGATTGACTTCTTTGACTTATATCGTATCACTACCTAGATGTTGATGGATTTTCTTTGACTCTATATATCATATCTCTAATTTGGCACAATATTAAAAATTATAAATTTTTAATGTTAAATTATAATTTTTTTTTGTATTTTTTATATTGTATTGAAAGTTATAATTTTTTAAAATGAAGTTATAACTTTTTGGTATGTAAGTTATAATTATAAATTATATGATTAATTCTAAAATATTATGATCGATCATAAAAATTACGTTTTTTAAAAATCAAATTAGAAATTATGAGAATAAAGTTATTAGTGATTGAAGTAATTTGTACTCCATCATAATATGAAATGATATATTAAAAATTATCTCAATCAATTATAATATCATACTTTTTATTTGTCACCGGAATATTATCCCTAATTCAATTGGATGGGTTTGACCATATATGGTACCTATATATATATATATATATATATATATATATATATATATATATATATATATATATATATATATATATATATATATATATATATATATGGTATTATACCCTCATTTATCATATTTATGGATATTTTTATCACCATTATAATAAAAAAAAATAATAAAAATAGTTATCACAACAGTAATAAAAACATCTACAAATGTGGTTAAAGTGATAAACCAACCACAAAATTGATTGTAAAATGATCCAAAAAATTGTAAAACACTATTTAAAATAATTAAATTTAGATGTTTATACCAAACTTTTTTTTTTAATTTTTGGGATGTACCGTAGTCAAATCATAATTGGATAGGCATGCTTTCGTGAGAACGGGGTTTTCATGTCTTTCAGCAGTAACAATCAAAACCGATCTTTATTGTTAGAACTCGTACCTACTTGTTGAAACTTTATGATGACAATCAAAGGGCTGAATAGTTTCAGTTTGGCTGAAAAGTGTAACAAACGGTACAATGTATCAACTGATAACCGACCATAAAATGAAACACGTGGAATTCAACTCCTTTTTCCGTCCTATTATTGTAGATATCAAAATGATCGAAATTGAGCTAATTTTTATCTATTATAATTCAGAGATATAAATTTATTCCATTCTTTTTGTTGTGAGATAGTTTTGAGTTTCAAGGACTTGACTATAGTGTCGAATTTTTTTTTTTAGCATCGTAACTCTAAATTTTATTACTTTAATGAGTATTTTTATAAATTTTTTGGGTTATTTTATAATTTTTTTTTACTAATTTTGTGGGAAATTTACCATATTTGTGAGATTTTTATCACTATTATGAGTATTTTTATCACTGTTGCAATAACTCTTTTGAAATTTTTTTTTTTTTAAATGCAAAAATACTAATTGAATTTTTGAATCCAAAATCCTTACACGCAAATAATCAAAGTTGAATATGATGTCTAAATGTTAATTAAACTTTTTACCTATCAAAAAGAAAAAGAAAAAGAATTTAAATTTAGTTTGCCAACAAAATATTTTTTTGTTAAAAAAGTAGTAATGTGTGAAAGTTAAAACTTACTCTATTTTATGATTATTTTTGTGCACTTTAAAACTATAGTTAAGCAATTATCTAACCCAAATAAAACATGAAATTTTATGGTAATACTATTTGTATTTATTTTAGGGATTTAATTTGGAGACTTAATACATTGTAGTTATTGGATTAAAATGTAAGGGCTAGTTTAAGTGGTAACAGAGCCGAGTTATAAATCTAGATGTATTGACTTTAAATCTTGACAACCCCTTGGTAGTAGGGATAAATAATTTATCTCTCATAAATATTCTAGTTCCGGTGTGGTTGACCTGCTTTTGGCTAGACCGAGAAGGGTATTAGTCAATGTGCACATAAGTTGTCTCAGATACCCCTGATTGTTGAACCTGACAAGCCCAGATTTAGACTAGGCTTTGTACCCACTTCATGGGTTGAGCCCAAACTATCAAAAGGCATACCAGACCTAGCTCAAGACCTCAACTCAAGAGTCCAGAAAGAATTAACACACGTGGGAGAACAACTATCGGGATAACCATTACTTCAAAGTAGTGCCCATCCTCAACTGTAGCTATCCTCCTCGATAGATTAGTCACCTATCCCTTTACGTCACTGTCTCAACTAATGCTTTGTGCCTACAAATTGTAAGTCATCTACACATGAGAGGGACATATCACATCATATCTAAGAGAGACAACTCACATTGACCGAACCACTCTATATCTATGTGTTGCTTATGTTGATTTAATCTTTATATTTACTGCATTTATTACCTATATTAATTACTCAACAAGTGGTACATAAATCCACTTTTGTACATCATAAGAACCAAACAAATAAATACCATAAAAAAGTCCCACCCACCTGCACACATAAATACCCATCCATTCGAACGACAATTAAATTTTTTCTTAGCATGAACAATGTATAATTACCACAAACAAAGATGTACATAATTAGCATAAAAGACAGCCTTTTTGAATAGGTATGATTCCCCCAAATCGGCCTAGCCTACAGTGGGTCACCCCTAAATTTTCTCAATTTTCTACTATCAAAGATTTCAAGTGTCAATGATTGTCGAAGGCAAGAGTTCACCCTTCCGGGCATTCGATTAGGGTCAGCGAAAATATTGCATCGTTTTGTCATTTGTAATTTTCCATGGGTGATATATGAAGTGACCACATAAGGTATATCCATGCTCAAATTACACACTACAAAAAATTGGTCTTTTAGCCGTGAAAATTATTGTGGCTAAATGCATAAAAATTGTCACTATATATTTTAGTGACAATATTTTTATTGCTACTAGGCCGCGGCAATATGTGTGTGGCTAAATCATTTAGCTATGACATTTAATTATTGCCACTAAAAGTAAATTTTTTAGCCGCACCATGAAAAATGCCACTAAATATGAAATTTTTAGCCGCCATAATTATTGTAGCAAGTAAACTAAATTTTGCCACTAAAATATACTATATCACCGCTAAAAGTCCGATTAAAACCTGTCTTTTAGTGACAACAATTAATTGCGGCTAAAAATATACATTTTACCCATAATTAAAATCACCACTAAAATTTAAAACATGATTTTTTGACAACTTATTGTCGTTACTAATTAATACATTAAAATGAACAAAGAAACCTATCGCATAATATATATATATATTTTTTAAAAAAACAGAAGAAATTTATTGAATAAATCAAAATTTACAAGAATAAAAAAACAGGAACTGTTTTAACAGGAAAAACAGAAAAACTGTTACAAGAACCAATCAAAGCAGCTAAAAAAATTCCTATACATCCGCTGCATTTGCTGACCCTCAAGCTCAGTCTCTGGCCCTTAATCAGAACTCACCATCTTCCTCATCCTTTGCAGTACATAGAAGTATCTGCAGTACTTCCAAGATAAGTTGCTTGCAGTTGCCATACCAAAATAGCAACTCTATGCTCTATGCCATACCATAATATTATCTAAAACTCTATGCTCTTTACCAAAATAGCAGGTTTTAACTAATCTTAACGCACACAGGAACAATCATGATCACATATCTATACACTAAAAAAAGCATACAGTATTTAGGACTACAACATAGTCTGCTTCCAGATATTCTGTTTTCAATATATAGACGAGGCTATATATATAATCAATTATCTATTTTCTGTTTTGTATTTGTGCTGCAAAACTAGAATGTCACAGAAATATAGATGGAAAGGTGTTGAAAGAACATACTTCTCTACTTTCTACACACACATATCTCAACAAAAAAAAAAAGTCACATATTCCCAAACCACAAAAATCTAACAGATTTACAAAGAAAAAAAGAAACTCAAAAAACACATAAATAGAAAAGCAAACAGAACAAAGCAAAAGGAAGTATGCAATAGGATTCTAATTTCTATGATCTCTGTAAATTTTGTTCATAAGAACAACCAAATAAACAAATTCCAAAAGCATGTTGTACTCACAACACCTACAAATTAAACCCAAAAGGCAATAAAACCTCCAGCTCCTCCAACTTGATCAACAAACCATACCTTCCATTCATCATCTATAAAATTTCAACTGTTGCATGGTGCACTTCCCCTATTCAATGGAAAGGGTTTGGTTCCAAACCTTTGGCAGAAGAACAAGCCTTACAATCTTCAGCTAATAGCAAACACTATTGATAGAATTCCATGGCATCTTTTCGTTCATGATTTCTCCCCTGTAAATCCTGAAGATGATGCAGCTGAAGAAAACAGCATTCCAAGTTTTCAGCAGGAATTGTGATATTCCATGGCAACTGCAGTAATCAAGATTTAGTTCAAACCCAACTGCAGTAATCAAGATTTAGTTCAAACCAAATTGGGAATTAGTTCAAACCCAATTGCAGTAATCAAGATTTTACCTCCTAAGGCTCAATTACAGGCTTCAACCACAAAACCACATGCAGGGCATGTTAATTTAAGCCTACGACATAACAAGATATGTACAACAGCTACCATTTGGGGACAGATGTATATAGTTAATTGGTATAGTTAATTGCAGCATCACATACAAAGAATCATACACTACACAGGAAAAGACAGAATGTAAACAAATGACATCCTTTAGGAGGATTTTAACCAAGAAATGCCCTGAACAGTTGAATTTGATCAGCCAATCTAAACTTCGTGCATAAAAGAAATACAACTCTCGGTTTCATTAAATCCAAAACATAAACAAAACAACGTTTGCAGTTACTCACCTTGATTCCTCAGTTGTAATTCGTCTCCAATATCTCCTATTATCAATTCCTGTTATTGCCAACCCATTTAACGAAATTGACAAACAAATTCCTCCGGTAGTCTTATCCAACCAAACTTTCTGCAAATAACCCAAATCAACAAACCCATCAAACATAGTTAAAAAGAAAACCCATCAAAAAAAATTATCAATTACAGATCATAAAGTCATTTATTCTTCTTCCTATTCAACAATGGTGTTGAAAAATCTCTCAAAAATCTAAGAGCCCGTTTGGCATCATTCTTTACAGCTTGTTCTCAATTTACACAACAAAACATCATCAATGACAAGTCTCAACTACATATTCATTTTTTGACAAGTTATTGGATCTTTTGTCATGAGTATGAAAATAAACGTTATTGCATTTAACACATGGACAACGTATCATTTTCCCAGTATTGGCAAAAACGAACTCCATGAATTGTTTAACTCCTTCACGGTATTCAGGGCGTCGTCTATCCCTAATCCCCATCCAAGTCTTATCCATGTGTCCCTACCCTATCCCGAAGAATAAGAGGAATCCCTGTAGTAAATTAACAAAAACCAATTTTAATACGAACCAATTTTAATGCACGTACAACCATTCTCATAGTCATAGACAATTAATCGTAATTTTCAAATGGAAGAGAAGAAAAGGCTACGATGCAGAAGGAAGAGCACGATAGCAACTACATTTTGTCTCTACCCTATTTTTCTGAAGTGCCACAAGCAAGAAAAAACCAAGCCAGGGAAACATTCACCCCGAGATATAATGACAAGTCAACAGACAGTAAAACGTCAGTAATGTTAGATCATGCCCTCTTTTAGAACAAAAGCACAGAAAGAGCACAAGTTTAAGGCACAAAACATCTGCACTATCTGGTCAAAATCCCAAAACTAGAGCACACAGAAAACCCGGCTCACGGAAATACCTCAATAAAGGATTACTATGGCTCTCTTGCTGCTCACCTTCTATCTACCAATATGTCAGTACGGCAATAGAGGCAATCACCACAAGTCCGAACCTAAGGATACAAGTCAATCAACACAGGACAAGTAAGATGCGGATATACCTTTCTCGGATCAAATGATTTTCTAACCACAGTAAACGCCTCCTACGGCAGCATTGAAGCAACCTGCAAAGTATTATGCAATCACAAAAAAGAATTGATACTCTATTTCCATAACTAATCAGAAAAGGAATCATAGTAACAAAAAAGAAAACATTAATCCATGAACTCTAACTCTAAGCTATATATAATACACAATTGGACTCATCATTCCAGATGCCCCTAACATCAGCCCATGACCTCTAGGCCCTAATTCCAAGCCAGAGCTTAATAGAATCCCCTTCTAAGAATGACAAACTGCACTGTTTGATGTAGAGCAAAAATTATAGCATCCTTCATATCAGTGACGTCCACGCCCATAGGCAACACTCCATGCATAATTTTCTTGGCCATCCCAGCCACAAAAAAACAAGAAGAAATAAGGAAAACTTATTTGAGAAGTAGTCAAATTGCATTGATATCAGTGTGTATTTACCATTTAAATTTCATAACTACCTATGCAGGACCCATCACCATATCACAATTCTAACTCAATGATATTAAAGCTTGTAAGTTCTTCGATTGAATACCTTAAAAATGGTAAATTTGGGATATCTTCCAAGAATGGTGTATTGTTTGAGAAATTGTAAATACTTGATTTGTACATCTAAAATCTAATGCATCAGTTTACTTGTCCAATGGATCAAGATATGTTAGCACTCTGAATGTTTATTCTCCTAAAAATACAAAATCTAGTTAGTAATAAACTTTATGTCGATAAACTAGAAATCAAACTGAATAACAACAGATTGGAACAATAAAGAAACAAAGGCATCAACTGATTTCATCAAAATAGTCATCTGTTTAGCTAATTTACTGAAACAATTAGAAAAATGGTAAAGGAATCTGGTTGCAGAAAAACAAACACAAAAGACACAAATCAATGCTCTATAGAGAACAGAGAAGCAAAACAGAGAGTAGAGAGAGGAGCTTACTAATTGTTTATCTAGATTTTCTCTGCAAAACACAAATTAATAGCTTCGTCTTCTTCAGATCTGGTCTGCAATCACCGAGAGGTTGATACAGATAAGGCTTTGTGCCCTAGCCGATCACTGAGCTCGTGTGTGAGATAGAGGTCGGGAGGTCGCGAGAGAGAGAGAGAGAGAGAGAGAGAGAGAGAGAGAGAGAGAGGAGGGCCAGTGTGTGTGTGTGTGTGTGTGAGAGAGAGAGAGAGAGAGAGAGAGAGTATATGTGAGTGCTGAGAATCAGCTGCAGTAAAAAAAGTGTAGTGACTAAAAATAATTGTTTATCTAGATTATTCGTGATGAAAATAAATTGTTGCCACTAAATTATTTTTCCATCAAGAATTAATGACAAATAGTTAGCTTAGCCATGACAATAAAACTGTCACTCATTAAATTTATTATATTATATATAGTGACAATAATTATTTTTTGACTAAAAATTTAAATTTAATTAGTGACTAAATTTATATTGTTGTCACTAAATATTTAGAATTAGTGATCAATTAATGATGTGTTTTTTGCCGCAACATTCAAATTATCACTAACTACATTCATTGTCATATCTTCAGTGACAATAATAATTTTTCACCACTAGTTATATATCTTTAGTGGCGATAAATAATTGTAATCACTAAATAATTTGAATATCATATCTTCAGTGACAATAATAATTTTTTGTCATTAAAGATATATATTTAGTGACAACGTTTTTAGCTGCAATTTAAATCTAGCGGCTAAAAGTACAATTTCTTGTAGTGACACTTTACTCCTCAAACTACTGCCCTAGTTTCATTTCACCCTCTCTAATCTCAATTTTTTCTTATACACTTCAACTATCTTAGTTGCTTTCTTATTACTCTCAGCAAATAGTTGTTGGCTTCCAGAAGCAAAATGATCACGATAAGGGAACAACTAGCATCGTTAAATGTACAATGTGAAAACAATTATTATAGTATGAGGAGGCATCGTGGTGGGCATGCGGTCTTTTTTTGTCCAGTATCTAACGAGTTGATTAAGTTTTGGACAATGTGAAATCAATAATATAGTTGTTTGAAACTACGACTATAGCTTCAAGCAAAGTATATAATGAATACATTCTTTACTTTACTTTGGTTAGGTAGATCTCCACTTGTTTTCTTAGCTACCATGTGGTAAAACTTTATTGTGAACTCTTTTTGTTTTTTAAATATCTTCAGAAAAATAAATATATTTCATTACTATTGAGTAAAACTTACTTATATATGTCACAGTACGAAAATAAAACGTGTATAAATGCGCTTATATACTACTATGCATAACTGAACTTGGAAGAAGGGAGTATTCTAAACATGAAAAAAGTGGGAACAGTATAAAAAAAAATGTCACTTAAAAAGTACTTTCAAAAAAAAAAATGAAAGGGGTTATGATTTAATGACTTCCATTAGCACTGCTCATAGGATGTGTTGATATTATTTCAAAAAAGTAAAACCCAGAATGTCGTTGTATTTATTATTACCTAGAAGGGTTGCAGATGATATTTATGCGCCTTTTTTTTTAACTTGGCGACGTGTATGACCTCAATTAATTAAGTTTCATAACACTTTTTTAGTGAATTGCGGTGAGTTCTCTAACATAGTCAGTAGTACACATGATAGAATGTATTTTGATCCGACAGTTTAACCTTATATCTATTGTGTCTATTTGATATATATTATTTATTCTTTGTACCTTATTCCAAAAAGGTGAATTTAATCACCATATTAATGCTCAAATCACTCTTTAATTTCAGTTAAAAAGAATGGTGTTTTGACAAGTTTTGTCACAAAAAAATTGTGTCACCGAGAACTCCATGCCACTGCTATTGCTCTTGTTCCTAAAGTCTCTAATCCCTCTGCAATGGCCAAATTTAGACCAATCTCACGCTGCAATGTTATCTTAAAGTTATCTCTAAGATCATTGCTAACAGGGTCAAAAGTACATCAGCTCCAGAAATCAATTTGCCTTCATTCCTGGAAGGAGAATTGGGGACAATATACTGATCACTCAGGAGATTCTTAGAGACTACCATTGTTCAGTTTTGATTGAGAAAATTGAGTCAAGAATCAAAAGCTAGACCAATAAGAGCCTCTCTTATGCTAGGAGGATGCTACTGATCACCTCAGTCCTTACTGGCATACAAATTTACTCGGCCTCTAATACCAAAGCTCCCCCAACAGGTCCTTGAGAGAATCGAGCAGATATGTAAAACAAAGAACTAGGGGGGGTAGGGTTCAAAAGACCTAAGGATTATAACTCTGCTCTGATGCTTAAGCACTTATGCAACTTGTTTCTTTATAAATAGAATTTATGGTGCAAATGGATCTACTCTTACCATTTAAGGGGCAAAAGCTTATGAATGGCTAAACCCTCACAAACTTACTCTTCGAACTGGACACATCTTCTTAAGTTGAGGGATTTTTTGAGGCCACATATGCTTCACATCATTGGGAATGGGCGTAACACACACGTATGGCATGAGAACTGGCATCCTAGGGGACCTCTTATCCTCTCGGGGGTTTTGAATGTCATCAACAATTCCAGATTGCCTTCAAATGCTAGAGTTAGCCAGATTATTGCTAACAACATATTGCATTGGTTTCAAGGGAGAGGAAGGGATAGCCTTGAAATTTTAAATTCTATGCCTAACTACCCTCCCAACTCCTCAAGGGGAGACTCTGTCAAATGGCTTCCCTCTACTAATGGGATGTTTTCTACTAGTTCAACTTGGGACAATATTAGGAAGCAATCCCTCGATGTCCAGTGGCACAAATTGGTTTGGCACTATATGAATATCCCTAGGATGAGTGTTATCTTGTGGCTTGCAATTAGAAATAGATTCAGTACAAAGGACATAATTGGTATATTTGTCCCACTTGTGAACCTGGATTGCATTTTGTGCAAGCAGTCACCAGAGTCTCACAATCAATTCTTTTTTGCACGCCCGTTCTCACAAGCCATATGGCAATGATTGTTGATTTTGTGTAACCACCAAGGGATCTCTACACCATGGAATGACATGGTGGAATGAATGAGCTCTAACTGGAAAGGAAAATCCTTTAGGAAGGGTATCCTCAAACTCTGCCTTGCTGTAGCTTTCTACTGCATATGGAGGGAAAAGAATAATAGGATTTTTTGGAATGAACTTGCATATGAAAGAGTTACTTTCTATAGAATCCAAACCACTATAAGAGGCTCTTTTGTTTTGAAGATCAAAAACTCCACCCAAAACAGACAACTTGTGCTCAACTGGCACCTTCCAACCTCATGCATTTAGTAGACATGTTTTTGACATCCTTGTCTATCCCTCCCTCCTAAAAGAATATTAGGAGAAGGGCTAGGCCAATATGCAAAGCCTGAGCATGTATTCCTTGTTTTATAGATACATCAAAGGTCAGAAGTACAAATCAAATAAACAACCTAAGGGATAACTACAAAACAACTATACACTTATCAAGAGATAACTACGAATCAACAATACATTTATCATGATCACTGGCATTCCTATATTATAGAACAGAATTCGCAGGAATTGCTATAGGTTACTTAACAGCCCCCCGCAAACGAATTGGGAGGTCACAAACCATGAGTTTGTCTTTCAATAATAGAAATCAAGAGGAGGTCAAGCCCTTCGTAAAGATATCTGCAACTTGATCTACGATAGAAACATAATGAATGCACACATCTCCATTAATCACATTTTCTTGAATAAAATGGAAGTCAACCTCTATATGTTTAGTGCGAGCATAATAAATTGGGTTCGCAGTTAGTGCAATTGAACTCTGATTATCACACCAAACTGTAGGAGGGAAAATAAGAGGTACATGAAGATCCTTAAGCAACATGCGTATCCAATATAACTCGGCAACCACCATAGCCAAGGCTCGGTATTTAGCCTCCGTGCTTAACCGAGATACAACACTTTGTTTCTTTTCACACCATGATATTAGACAAGGTCCTAAGAAAACTCCATAACCAGTAGTTAAAAGCCTATCGTTGGGATCCCTCGCCCAGTCGGAGTCATAGTAGGCATGAAGACTGAGTGTGCCTTTGCTAAAATATAAACCAGTATCAACTGTTCCTTTAAGATAACGTAGAACACGCTTTGTGGACCTCCAATGAATAGCAGTAGGTGAATGGAGATGCTGGCATAGCTGGTTTATGGAATAGGAAATTTTTGGGCATGTTAAAGTGCAATACTGAAGTGCCCCGACAAGTTGGCTGTAAGTTGTGGCATCCTCCACAGGTTCATCGTTTGCGGCAGAGAGCTTCCCACCTGAAATGTAGAGAGTAGGGTAATGTTTTGCACCGACCATCCTTGAACGATGAAGAACATCAAGAATATATTTGCTTTGTCGTAAGTGAAGTCCATGAGCGTCCCTCGAGGCGTCAATCCCCAAGAAATACCCAAGGTCACCGAGAGCCTTCAATGCAAACTCCTGTTTAAGCTATGTAATAAGAATTTGTATAAAGTTGGAGCATGACCCAGAAATGAGCAAATCATCAACATATATGAGCACAAAGACATGAACTTCGCCATGAAGAAAGGTAAATAGTGAACTGCCAACAGGTGATCCTGTAAATCCAAGATCAAGCAAATTGGTTGACAGTCGAAGAAACCATGCCCTAGGTACTTGTTTAAGACCATATAGGGCTTTGTTAAGGTGGCAAACATACTCATGGAACTTAGGATCAATAAAATCACAAGGTTGCTCAATTAACCCCTCCTCTTCAAGCTTTCCATGTAAGAAAGCATTGGAAACGTTATACTGCAAAATTGGCTAACCAAAAAATTCAGAAAGAGCTAACACAAATCGCACCATAGCAGGCTTTATCACAGGACTAAATGTCTCGGTAAAATCAACACCATCCACTTGTTGGAACCCCATAGCCACCAGTCTCGCCTTGTAACGATTGATGTTGCCATCCGCCATCCGCCTTCTATTTGATTTTATAAACCCACTTAGTTCTAATAATATTATGATCAACAAACCGTGGTATAAGATCCCATGTATCATTTGCAACAAGCGCATCGAATTCATGCTGCATAGCCTGCTGCCATTCCTGTGATAAAACAGCTTGAGAGAAACTGGTTGGTTCAACAAGATTAAGCATACTGGTATATGCATGCATGGGATGATTAGAAGCATAAAATAGCTAAAAATTTGGAAACTATTTGGGACGAACAGAATCAGTTCTTGATCGAGTTACCATATGATGTAGGGGAGGATTAGATATCTGACGAGATGGAGATGTAGTGGTACTCGGTAAAGGGTGGTCTGTCTCCAGTGATGGTAACAAAGTAGGACTTGGTAAGGACTGTATGATAGTGGAAAGGCTCGGTGAGGACTGTATTGGAGATAATGGTTGACTTTCCGGAGGAGGATCAGGTAAAGTCTTGGGATGTAGTTGAGAGTAAAAGGGATTAGATCAAAAGACATACTTGTTGTGGGAACATTCGAGGCCACAAGAGAACTAAAGGAGAGCCAAACCCTAGTTGAAAAAGTGTTTTCATCGAATGCTATATTTGGAGAGATGTATGTCTTTTGAGACACGGGATCAAAGCAAAGATACCCATGATGCTGCGAAGAATAACCAAGGAATATATTGCTACGGAAAGCTAATTTATGCATTGTGTAGGGTCTCAGCAACGGATAACAAACACAACCAAACGTTCTTAAGAAAGAATAATCTGGTGTTTGAGCAAACAATTTAAGATAAGGAGATATGTGATATAAAAGGGGTGTGGAAGTGCAATTTATAAGATAAATTACATTCATAAAGGCATCGACCCAAAACTTTGTAAGTAAATGTGATTGAGCTAATAAAGAGAGCGCAACTTCCATGATATGTCGATGTTTCCTCTCAACTAAACCATTTTGCTGAGAGGTATATGGACATGAAAGGCGTTGATGTATACCATATTTATGAAGAAAGTCTTGGAATTGATGGGAAAGATACTCACCACCATTATCACATTGAAGTTGTTTGATTGTTGTAGAAAAACGATTCTCAACCAAGGATTTAAATTTCACAAAACATGAGAAAATGTCAGATTTATTTCTAATAGGGTATAACCACGTAAATCGAGAGTAGTCATCGATAAAAAGAACATAATAACGATGACCTTCAAAAGATATTACAGGTGAAACCCAAACATCCGAATGAGTAAGTTTTAAAAGAGATAAAGTAACATGAGAGGATTCACCAAACTATAATTGTTTGACTTTTCCCATTAACAAGATTGACAAACAGGTTCAAGATTACAAGACCCTGAAACTGGCAAATCAAAAGACTTGACTACACTTTTGGTGACTTGCGAGGAGGGATGACCCAATTTTGTGTGCCACACATCAAGAGTAGTGTGTACACCTACAAGAGTAACGCTTGAGCGAAACCTGTTGATAGTCTGCCAATCAACTTGAATAGGGTAAAACCCACATTTACTCTGGTTTGTTAGCAACGTTCGTCCCGTGAGGTTGTCCTTGACAAAGAAATTAGAACTAGTAAGTACAAAATATCAATCGTGGTCAACACATAACTGATTAATAGACAAAAGATTATGAGGCTTGTGGACACGTATTATGTGAAGAGTTGACCTAGGTGCATGCAATGTGAGTTTACCAATATGTTTCATCTATAAATTATTACCTTTACCCACAGCTACTTTGTCACCTCCTTGGTATGGCTCAGTCAGGTGAAGGTTGGCTATGTCGGCAGTAACACGCTGATTTGCACCGCTGTCAACATACCAAGTGTTGTCACAATGAAGAGAATTGGAATGTGCAACCATAGCTACCAATTGTTAAGGTGGATGTCGACCTTGGTAGTTGTACTCATAGCAGTGGAAACAATCCAATGCCATGTAATTCTTCTTGTTGCATATTTGACATGCATATGGATCGAATTCTGGATCACTTGCCCAAGCAGGTACACATCCAGTGTTGTTAGAAGTGACATTGACATTAGATTAAACAGGTTTTTGAGCCAGAGTCAGAGCAGGATTGGGACGTTGTTGTTGCCAGCTTTTGTTGTTCTTCTTTAAATTCTGTCCTCCAAATTCGTTCACAATCATAGCGAAATTATTGGGATCAGTTTTCACGTTTAGCTACTAATTTTCCAAAAGTGTCTCAAAAGCAAACAATTCAGATTGAAAATCAGTCAAAGATAAAGATTTCTCACGTTGTTCAAAGTAACAGTTGGAGATGAAAGGAGTGTAAGTAGCATTGAGTCCACCAAGGATGTGTGCGATCAAATCTTCTTCATTAATTGGCTTGTCTACTGCTACCAGTTGATCCGCAAGATTCTTCGCATTCTCAATGAAATTAGAACAACTCTTGCCTCCTTGATGCAAACCCTGCAACTGTCGCTTTAATTGATGGACATTAGAGGTTAGAGAACTAGCAAAGCGGTTTGCTAGTGCAAGCCATGCTTGTCGAGCAGTCTTCAAACCATAGACCATAGAAAGAACCATCTCTAAGATAGTAGACTTCATCCAAACCAGAACAAACTGGTTTTTACGACTCCATAGGGTAAAATCAGGATTAGTTTCATTGGTTTCTTTACCTTGAACAACAGGTAATAATTCTTTTGGGCACGATTTTGTACCATCCACGAAACTCAGAAGATCTTGAATGCTGAGAGCACCTTCAACTTGAGATGACTAATTCAGATAGGATGTAGGTCCCTCAAGCTTCACCGAAACAAACTGTATGAGATTGTTTAGGGGGAACAAAGGCAACAACGGAAGACGACATAATGTCTGACAGGATCGGGCTTGAGCCAATTAAGCTCTGATACCATGAAAGAATATTAGGAGAAGGGCTAGGCCAATATTCAAAGCCTGAGCATGTATTCCTTGTTTTATAGATGCATCAAAGGTTAGAAGTACAAATCAAATAAACAACATAAGGGATAACTACAAAACAACTATACACTTATCAAGAGATAAATACGAATCAGCTATACATTTATCATGATCACTTACATTCCTATATTATAGAACATAATCCACGGGAATTGATATAGGTACTGATATAGGTTGCTTAACACCTCCTTCTCTAAGCTCTTGGAATTTTGGGGGAAGTATTGGTTCAAGGCCTATACTTCCCTTGGAATCCTAGGGCAAGATAGGACGTGGGTTTCTTTTTGTTTTTGTATGCTGGCACATGCTGCCTACTCATGTAAATCTTTATGAGTTATTTGCTTGTACTACCAATCAACATGTGCATCTAATAAGCAAGTTTTGTGGCATTTTCTTATTGGGTATAGGAATCACCTGACAATATCACCTGATGCACCCGCTTTCTATTTTGGTGTATTGTAATCAACAATGGAACATAAAGTGACATGTTATGGAATGACGATCAAACTGAGTTGATGAGGTCGTGATCTAAAAATGTGACCGTTTTATTCGGTATACCTAAGTTTTCTGAGGTCTATCTTGAGTATCTAGTATAAGTATGTCATGTGACAAAAGAATTGAATCATCCTAGAACAAGTGATTCTTTTTGAAAATCATCTGTTAAATAAAAGGCTCCAAACACTCATTTTCGATTTTTGTTTGAAAAAACTTGTACATATTAAAATGTTCACAACAATAACAGTCTAAGTATTATATTGTATATACTAACATCTGAATTTGATAGAATATAATAGAGTGTAAGTACATTAGAAGCAATTTAGTTGTGAGTCTGATGCATAATCAGTGTCTTAAAGTAGATGAAAATGTACTACATGCAAGACTGACTTCAGTAACCAACCTAATTGCTTTCAACAACACCTCTTCAATGATCTCATTCACTAGATGGTTTAAGTTAACCTAACTCTTTCCGAGTTATCTAGGAAAAAAAATGTTTTTTTTTTTGGGAAAGTAAATGATTCATTAATCTTTGTAAATATACATGTAAAAGTCCATATCTGTTATCAAAAACAGACAAATAATCACAAAATAAAGGGACCAAGCACCTGAATTACTAGAAGTTCTCTAATATGACAAAACTTATAGCAGTTCAGGGACATTCATGATGGAGCATTAGTAGACCAAGCACAAGACACTGAGTTGTTCTAATGCTGGAGAAATGCACAAAGACTAAAGTAATCATGATTGTTATAAAGTAGCTGAAGGCATAAAACAAAAAGGCTAAAGAAAGTCATCCATCACATATTCACATAAGGCTACTTACATAGTATGGAGTGGCTATAGCTAGGTCTGTCAAAGTTCGACACGACACGATTAACCGACACGAATTGACACGAATTAAATGGATTTGGGTAAGACCTTAACGGGTTCGAGTGGTAAACGAATTGACCCGTCAGACACGTTTAATAAACGGATTGTGTTCGGGTGAGTCTTGTTACCCCGTTTAATACCCGTTTACCCGTTTAGATAAAATTAATATAATAATAAATTAATAAATATTTTAAAAAATAAGGCAGAATTTTTTTTTTATTGACAACCACAATATATATATATATATATATATATATATATATATATATATATATATATATATATTATTTTTAGTGATAGCCACAATTTTTTTTTTAAATTTAGTGACAGTCACAAAAACAAATAAACTAATAATAAATTAAAACTAAACGGGTTAAACGAGTTGTGTCGTGTTACCCGTTTATTAAACAGTTCATGTTCGTGTTGAGGTTTTTCACCCGTTTATTAAACGGGTCGTGTATGAATTTACATGTTTTTCACCCGTTACCCGTTTAACCCGACACGTAACCGTTTAACCCGACACGTTAGACACCCCTAGCTATAGCTATGGACCATAAAAGCCTAGCTAATAGCTAGTAGCCTAAAAAATAATGAAAATAAGAGAAACAATCGATGAGAAGTTTTAAAGAAAACAGTTCTCGAAGGAATTTAACTTGAGGTTCTTCCAAAAGCTCTGAATCCTCCGAAGGCAACATTAAGTTTTGGCCCTATTGCTCACAGAATTTGTCTCAAGTATTGGAGACCCTTAAGTTGGCATCACATCGGTGTTCCCTTAACTCCGCGATTATATTGTTATCATTTTTCCTAGTGTCAAGAGTCTCGGGCCAATGACTAGTACACAAGTGAATTTTCTCCATGTGACTAATCTCAAGTTCTAATTCACAATCTTATGATTATATGCCCATCCATTGCAATCATAACGAGTTCATTTTAGGTTGAACTCTTCATCATTCCAACCAATACCTTTACCAAAGCTCCTTCTCATTCTCCTCTTACCCACATCTGCTCTAATCTGACCATATTTGCCTCCCAGATCCCCAATTTTTTGCCCTTGGTTCACCGCTCCTAGGTCTACCCACCAACCCCCTGTTTCTTTCCCTTGCTCATTCAATTCACTGCATCTGTTGATTCCCACCATCAATACAGTTTACCTTTCTCCATTTATTACGCTCTACTCTCTTTCCACCACAAGCTCTACTACAAATCCTTCGCACCCACTTCTGAAACCATCGTACAATCAAAATCCACCATCAAACCAGCCATAAATCCTTTATCAAATACAAATTCCGGATCTCTTTTGAATATTCAAGAGCTCATCACCGTTGCGAACGAGAAAGCAAAAAATACACAGCTCATGACTGAGCATGAAGAGGAACGAGTTCAAGCCTTCACTGCAGAAGTGGTGCCTAATGAATCTTCCAGCAAGCCAGATAGTGTGGCGAGTAAAGCTCATGGCTCTGTGGATGCAACTCAAGTTTCCCAACAAGTTGTTATCCCCAATGCACTTGAGCTGTCAAAAAATCAGCAAAGTAAATCTAATTCAAGGGTTGAGACACAGCCAGAACATAGCTCGATGCAGCACGGTATTGACTGCCAGACGCAGAAACCCAACTTTCCAACCCCATCTTGGAGTCAGGTTTTAAAATCTGGACTGGAAGGAGAAGCTTCAAAGACCTTCAAGGGAACCCAAATTGCAGGCATGTTACCATTGATGAAACTCAAATACTTTGAACCCCTAAAAGAGAATGAGAGGCTTGTGGTATCACCTCCGAAAGAGGTAGGAATGAAAGGAAGTCTTGAATGGCAAAATTGCCTAGTTGGGTATTTTATTGAGAAGAAACTCCCATACTCCTCTGTTAATTTCCTTGCCCACAAAGTATGGGATAAAATGGGCTTGTTAGAGGTTCTAGTGAATGATAAAGGATTTTATTTTTTCAAGTTCATGAGTGAAGAGACTAGGAATGCTGTTTTTGAAGGGGGGCCTTGGCTGTTTGCGGGGAGGCCTTTAATCCTCAAGAGATGGTAGCCCGATATAATCCTTGCCAAAGAAGATCACTCTGTTATCCCGGTGTGGATTAAGCTATTTAATGTTCCCCTCCAATTTTGGAATGAAGAGGGGCTTATCTATATTTCTAGTGCTATAGGCAAGCCACTGTATGTAGACACACTTACTGCAGCGAAGAAAAGACTAAGCTTTGCTAGAATGTGTGTGGAAATTCAAGCCACAACCAGGCTTATTGAGTCTTTTGATCTCAGGGTGGATGTTGATGGGACAGATGAGAAGGTGGAAATTCAAGTAGAGTATCAGTGGAAGCCCAAAGTTTGCCAAAGTTGTCACATATTTGGCCATAATGAGTTCTCATGTCCTAAGATGGTGACAAAAACCACTTGGAAGCCCAAACATACCCAAAAGGATTCTCAACCTCTTGCTGATGGCAATGGCAAGAAAATCATATCCAATGAGGTGGAACCAAAAAATGAGATAGTTATGTCAAAGGAGAAATCTCCATTAGATCCTGGATGTTGCAGTAGCAGTGGAATTGAAGCTGCTAAATCCAGGCAGCCCATGCATAGACTACAGGATGAAACTCAGGTGACATTTATCTCACCTGTGGAAGTGCAGATCCCAGCTCAGCTATCTTTACCTACTACATCTTCAAACATATTTGAGGGGTTGGAAATTGAGGGAGGTAAATTGGTGGTGGATTTGGACTATGCTGCAACCAACTGTGATCGTACCCATGGGGAGGCAAGTAAGCA
This sequence comes from Ilex aquifolium, assembly GCA_951799425.1. NCBI lineage: Eukaryota > Viridiplantae > Streptophyta > Magnoliopsida > Aquifoliales > Aquifoliaceae > Ilex > Ilex aquifolium. The sequence goes on along the minus strand of OX637397.1, from coordinate 14,387,073 downwards.
ACCTGGGGAGAATAAGAAGAAAAAAGCTAAGAAAAAGTCCTCTGGGAAAAAGAAAGACAAAGGGACTGAGCCCTTCAAACTCAGGCTTCCTCCACTCCTATGATTAAGTTAGCTTGCTGGAATATAAGATGACTTAACAAATCCTCTAAGCAGGAAACAGTGAAGAAATTAATTTTTGAACATCACCTTGATTTAGTGGGGATTGTTGAAACCAAGGTGAGAAGTGTAAATATTTCAGCTATTAGAAATAACATATTTAGACAATGGGAGTTTTTGGCAAACTATAGCAGTCATACTTTTGGTAGGATTTGGGTTGGGTGGAACCCAAACTCGGTTATGGTGACTAAGATATCGGAAACTGATCAAGTGGTGCACTGTGATGTGGTACATTTGGACACTACAACTAAATTTTGTGTATCCCTTGTTTATGGCTCTAATGAGGAGAATGAGAGGAGGGACTTGTGGAGAAATCTAGTTTACCATGCCGGTCTTTTTAAATCCAACCCTTGGTTAGTTATTGGGGACTTTAATGCTATAAGAAGTTGCAATGAGAATCATGGTGGACTTAACAGATGGGTGCAAGCTATGGGGGATTTTGATGATTGTGTACAAGAAGCTGAACTTGTTGATTTGAGATACTCGGGGCTTTTCTTCACTTGGAGCAGTAGAAGGGAAGGAGATGCTTGTGTTTCTAGGAAACTTGATAGAGCCGTTGTAAATGAGGCTTGGATCCAGAATTTTGACAGATTAGAAGCTGAATTCTTGCCCCCGGGGGTTTCAGACCATAGTCCTGCTTTCGTGAAGATCGGAGAGGAGGTGAAAAGGAAGAACTGCCCGTTTAAATTCTTTAATTTTTGGGCCGACAAAGAAGATTTTCTGCATATTGTAACTCAAGCATGGCAGGAACCTATTCAAGGTTCAAACTAGTTCAAAGTTTGTTTTAAACTTAAGAAACTCAGAGCGGTGTTTAAAGTAAATAGCAGGGAAATGGGTGAGCTTTCTGCCTCAGTTAGAGTTAAGAAAGCTTTGCTTGATAACTGCCAAAGGAGGCTTGACCTTAACCCTTCAGACTCAGCACTCAGCACTCAGACAAGAGGAGAAACTTTTACCCAATGAATATTTGGAGGCTGCCAGGAATGAGGAAATCCTTTACAAGCAGAAGTCCAGAATATTATGGTTGAGTGAAGGAGATAAAAATACTGCTTTTTTCTTTAAAACTATGAACTGCAGAAGGAACAAGAAGAAGATTTTAAAACTGGAATCTGCTGATGGTAGTGTGGTGGAAGGTGAGGATGCAATTAAGGGAGAAGCTATTGATTATTTCCAGAGACTTTTGGGAACTACGAGCAACCTCACTCCTCCATTAGAGAGAAGAGCCTTATTAAGATCTCTGTCGCTTAAGAAGGTCACTGAGCAGCAAGCAAATAATATGATCAGAGATATTGATGATGAGGAAATTAAAGAGGTGTTGTTCTCCTTTAATAATATGAAGGCACCTGGACCTGATGGATTTACTGCATACTTCTTCAAAAAGGCATGGCCTATGATTGGTAGGGACATGATTGCTGCAGTGAAAGAATTTTTTAGATCTAGGAAATTACTTAAGGAACTCAACTCTACTGTGATTGCCCTTGCCCCTAAAAGTCTAAATCCAAACTCAATGGGGGATTTCAGACCCATCTCATGTTGTAACTTGTTGTATAAAGTCATCTCTAAAATTCTGGCAAATACAGTGAAGGGTGCGCTCCAAGATATTGTAAGCTGTAATCAAACTGCTTTTGTTCAAGGAAGGAAAATTGGGGAAAATATTTTGCTCACTCAGGAACTCCTAAGAGACTACCACATAAATAGTGGATCTTCTCGATGCGCTATTAAATTGGATATTATGAAAGCTTATGACACATTGGATTGGAAATTTCTTTTGGATGCCCTTGAAGCTTTCCATTTTCCAGAAACTATGAGGAATTGGATTAGGGAATGTATTACTTCTCGGTTCTCTATCAATATAAATGGGGAGATGGTAGGATTCTTTCCAAGCTCTAGGGGCCTAAGGCAGGGCGATCCCCTTTCACCTTACCTCTTTGTTCTGGCCATGGAAGTGTTTAGTTCTGTCGTACTGCAGCAAATCACCTCTAATCCTTCTTTCAGGTTTCATTGGAGATGTAGGAAGATGGCGCTTACTCACCTTCTATTTGCTGATGATGTCTTACTTTTGAGTCATGGTGATGATTAGTCTATAAGAGTTTTGAAAACTGCAATTGACCAGTTTCAAGCCCTCTCTGGGCTTAGAGCTAATCCCTTGAAAAACTATGTTTTCATGTCTGTGATATCTGACGAGGCAAAATAGCAGATTACTAATATCCTTGGATTCCAAATTGGTGTTCTACCTGTGAGATATTTGGGGATCCCATTGGTGTCCACTAGATTCAAGAGGCAATATTGTGATGCTCTGATGGAAAAAATGGAGTCTAGGGTGAAATGTTGGACCAACAGGTTTCTATCGTTTGCTGGAAGGCTTCAATTGATTACCTCTGTGCTCAATAGAACCCAAAATTTCTGGTCAGCCCATATTTTTATTCCCCAACAAGTTCTTGATAAATTAGAAAGAATGCTTAGATCCTTCCTTTGGAAGGGGACTGAACTCAAGCCCACTGGAGCCAAAGGGGCCTGGGAAGACATTTTTAGACCTAAGAAAGAAGGGGGATTGGGGGTTAGAAGACTTAAGGAGATCAATAATGCAATGATGATGAGATATCTGTGGATTTTATTTACTGACAAGGAAAGCCTTTGGGTGAAATGGATCCATTCTTACCATTTAAGAGGCAAAAGCATCTGGGAAGTTAAGCCACCTCACTCTTGCTCTTGGAATTGGCTGAACCTCTTGAAATTGAGACCAATTGTTAGACCTCTAATTCAACATGTTATTGGCAATGGAGAGTGTACTAGCCTTTGGTTGGATAATTGGCACCCTCATGGCCCTCTTCTGCTTAAATGGAGTGATAATATTATTGATCATGCGGGGTTACCTAAGGATGCTAAAGTGGCAGCAATCGTTGGCAACAATAGGTGGTCATGGCCTTTCACAGGTACACCTGATCTCTTGGAGATTTCAAATCATATGCCTACATATATTCCTTTGTCTAATAAGGAAGATCAGGTGAAGTGGACTATAGCAACAAATGGGCAATTTTCTTCTGTTTCTGCTTGGAATTATCTTAAGTCCTCTGGGCAGGAGGTATCTTGGCACCATCTGCTGTGGTATGGACAATACATACCTAGAATGGGCTTCATGCTATGGTTAGCAATCAAGGAAAGGCTAAGCACTAAAGATAGAATGAAAAAATTTGCCCCGGATGTTGAGGTGATATGTATCCTCTGTAGGCAGGACATGGAATCTCATTCTCACATCTTTTTTAGTTGTCAGTTCTCACAAGCTATTTGGTTTTTTATGATGCAACTGTGTGGTGAACAAGGCCTACCGAGCTCTTGGCAGAATTTCATAGCTTATGCAAGTCAAAGTTGGAGAGGTAAATCACTTAACAAGGTGTTAAAGAAGTTGAGCTTGGCAACAACTGTGTATATAATATGGAAGGAAAGGAATCCAAGGCTCCATACAAACCAGTTTAGAGATTGGAGAAGTCTTGTGAAGTGTATCGTGCAAATCATCAAAGACAGGTTAGTCACACTTAAATTCAAGAATTCCCCCCAAAACTTGTCTCTCCTCCAAGCTTGGCAGCTAACTAGTAGTGGTTAAGTGTCTATGCATGAGGATGGGGCTGGTCTGTTTCGGTTGCTGATTCATGTGCATTCGTGGGGACGATCATTTGTCTGTGATTTGTATTTGAGTATGATCAGCTGGTTTTTACTTGACATTTCTGATGATGAGTCCTCAACGATGTGACTCACCAATGGGGACATCAAGGCCTTTATCCTGGATCCTTCTGGAAGTGCTGTCTTCTTTTTTCACTTCTCCTTTATGCTGCCTGCCCTCTCTGTTTTGAGGTGTACAGCCTACGGGCTTGAAAGGAGCTACGGGCTTCATTATCCAATTGTTTCTCCCACTCCTCAATGAAGCTGGGGGGCGATGATTGGGCAGTAAAGTAAGTTGGCTATGTGATGTTCATTCGGCTGTGGACAATTCCAGTGAGTTTGTTGCCTCCTCTGCAATTCTCTGTTTTTTTTTGTAGGTGCAGGCCCATGTTCATGTAGGCCTTTGTGCTTTCTTTGTCTACTTTTGAGTATTGATTCTACTGTAAGTACCAGCCCAAGGCTGGCACTTCCTTTAGAGTTCCAGATTCTTGGTTGGTGTTTATACTTTGGTTATACTTTTGTTTTGGGTGGATGTATTCTGTCATGTGTGCATCACCCTTGTGTTGTCCCTGTAATGTTTTATCTCTTTTTTTATGAATATAATTTACCTTCCGTAAGATTTATTCAACAACATATTTTAAAACGTGACAATAAATATATTACATATTATTTAAAGTCCAAAGTAATATTATTATCCAAATAATACTTTTTATACCTTAAGCTACTTTTTTATTTAATACACTTCAGCTACTTATTATGGCATTGCCACTATACTACATGCAATATCCTGGTGACATGTGACAAACAAACATGGATGTCCACATCACATAATATTGTATTACAACTACCTTAAATGATCTTTACTATCTTTTCTCTCTCTGATACTTGGGTTCCATCTTCTTAGAGAGCAATTTTGTAAAAAAAAAAACAGAAAAAAAGAATCATATTTTAGTTCAAAAATTGTGATCCATGAAATAAGTTATGACAAGTACGAATCAACTGCCACATTAACGAGAAACAAAGTGGACAAATTGTGGGGAACATTAGACTAAGTCTAATGAAATAATATTGTGTAAACGTACTGATCTAATATTTTTATCCCCGCAAATGATTCAAGCATAAGAAAAAGAAAGAAAAAACAAGTTTCTATGTTAGTTCAAGAAAGAGAGATTCATTATTCATAACATGTGAGAAGTACAAAACAATTGTCACAATAACTAGAAACATAAAGTGTATAAAATTTGTAGGTTCCCATAGCATTTTCTAATCTAAAGTTTGAAAAGTTTGTGGAAATTCCTCTTTTTCCCTAGTGATCAAGTTAAAAGTCTTCTTTTAATTTTTTGTAAAGCATAATCTAGCAAGGTATAGCCTACTAGGGAAAGAAACACATTAGGCATGCATCTTCGTAGTCTTAAATTTTCTTTTAGTTCCTTTTTAACAAGTCCACCATAATCAGACAAAATCTGCAGCTAAATACGACTAACTCAAATAGTGAAATGACCAAAAGAGTCTACAAATATGGACAACATCATTCACTACAAGAATCGAGACTTTTAGTGGTGCGAAAAGTTGTCACTAATATGGTAAATGTCGCCACTAACTGTTTTAGTGGCGATAAAAAAGTTGTTATTGTAGATGTGCCACTAAAGGTAAATAGTGACGCCATAAAAATATCACAATAAAAGAGGAACTGTTTAGTGATGAAATTAACTATCACTGTTAATTTAACATTTTGCCATAAAAGGTGGTATGTTCGCCCCAAATACATTGGGTTAAATTAATTAATATGTTATGTAGTGGTGAAATATTTCGCCACTATTACTTTTGTCAATAGGACTAGTGGTGAGTTTTTATTGCAAAAATCATTTGACAAACAATAAAAACATCCAATTTTGTAATCCTCATCACAAACAAAATTAAAATCCAATACTACCTTGATAAAAATGCATAAGATCCTAAAATCTTCCAACAAAGGGTATTACACAAAAAGTGAGGCATCCCCCGCAATGAAAACAAAACAAAATAAAATGTTATCTCTAAAAAAAAAACTAAATTTATCTCTTTGCACCTTCCATAACTATGACAAAATCACAATAAATTTGACATCCTACTAGCAAAAAAAATATTAATGAAGCCATCTATTGGTACTTGCATTCTCCATCCAATATTTTTAGCATAATAGTTAAATGTCAGTAACACGTCATAGTAGTAAGAACCCTGTCAGACATTAAAAACTATCATTATTATCTCAATTATTCACTTTAAAATAACATCAAGGAAGAGAAGCTAGAAAAAGAATAAAAAAAGATTCATACCTTAGATAACATTTTGGAGTGAAACTTAAGTAAGATGCATCTATAAAATTGAAAACATTTAAATCATTCAGATGTATTTGCTTTATCACACTTAAAATAAAGTAAAAATAAGTAAAATGATTACGTATAACCAAATCCATTTATCTCTCCCCCACATTAGTATACGAGTCATCACTAACAAGACCCCCACAAAACAAATGGAAAAGAAAACACTATATAGATTGTAGTCAGACATATACAATTGCACACAAAATATATCAGTATATTGACTACAAACAATTTTTTTCTCCAGGACTGCCACCATAAAATGTATAAAAAGGTGAAGCCTGTTTTTTCATAATGATCTTGTCCTTATTTGTAGATTCTTTTGGTCATCTCACTGTTTGAGTTAGTCATATTTAGCTGCAGATTCTATCTGATTTTGGTGGATTAGTTAAAAAGGAACTAAAAGAAAATTTAAGACCACTAAGATGCCTAATGTGTTTCTTGCCCTAATAGGCTATACCTTGCTAGGTTCTGCTTTACAGACAATTAAAAGAAGACTTTTAGCTTAATCACTAGGGAAAAAGAGGATTTTACCAAACTTTTCAAACTTTAGATTAGAAAATGATATAGGAACATACACATTTAACACACTTTATGTTAGTTACTATGACAGTTGTTTCATACTTTTCAGACATTATAAATAATGAATCTATCTTGAACTAACCTAGAAAAAAATTCTTTTTCTTTTGTTTTATAAAACTACTCTCTAGGAAGATGTAACTCAAAACGTTGAAAATACAAAGAAAATGGTACACTGCGTATGGGGTCAATTTAAAGTAAAGTGGCAAGCTATGTTTCAACCCCACATTTCCAAGGATAAAACTATGAGATCTGTATGTTTGCACGATATTATTTCATTAGAATTAGTCTAATATTCCTCATAATTTGTCCACTTTGTTTCTCATTAGTGTGCCACTTTGCTACTAGCTGCCTTATAGACACAAATTTAACATAGACTTTTAACCCAATTACTAGGGGAAAGAATAATTTGCCCAGACTTTTTAAAATTTAGATTAGAAAATGTTATGGGAACGTACGAATTTTATGCACTTTTGTGTCTCTTCAATGTGATAGATGTTTCGTACTTGTCATGTGTTATGCGAAAAAAAATAAAATAGAGAAGATCTCATCTCGAAAAAAGCAGAAATTTATAAAAGAGTTGAAGCCTGTTATTTCATAAGGATGATCTCCTTATTTGCAGATTCTTTTGGTCATCTTATAGTGTTGTGAGTCAGTCATAATTAGCTGCAGAATTGTGTCTGATTATGGTGGACCACTTAAGAAGAGAAATAAATTATTGGTAGATTGTGTCTATTTGTGTTTCTTACCCTAGTAGGCTATACCTTGCAACTAGCTGCTTTATAGACACAAATTTAAAGAAGACTTTTAAAGTCATGTACACTGCATTCGGGGTCAGTTTAAATCGACCCCAATCACTAGGGAGAAAAAGGAATTTACTCCAACTTTTGATTAGAAAATGCTATGCATACAAATATAACACTACTATCTAAGAAGATGTTACTCAAAATATCAAAAATTATTTATATCCATGTCATTCCCATTTAGGTCCGATTCGGATCCCTCCGTTGTTTCCTTTTCCTTCCGCACCTTTTCCTCGAAATGAGAAAGAGATCCGAGGTTCCCGAACCATAAGAGTGGTTTTCTCTTTGTAGATCGCTTCGCTCGTAGCGGACGGCTTGAGAAGCTCCATACCGGGGGTATTTAGGCTGTGGGCTGATAAGATCACAAAAGGTAAAATTTGAGGTGACACGTGAAAAAAATCTGACGATCATAAGGGAGTCTGTGAGAGTCCACAATTGACAGGACGGTTAGAGGAATATGACTATTGGAATCCTCAGAAACGAGAAAACGTGACATTATGAACCGCAAGTTGAAAACGGTTCAACATACATTCACGTATCTCAAGAGATAGAGCCATGGTCATAGGTCATGACTGAAAAAGATGGATCAACGGTTGAAAACAATTTCTATAAATAGAAGAGGCTAGGCTACCAGAAAGAGATTCCACGATCAAATCACAAATACTCTTCACAGAGTCGGCCTATCTCTTACTTCGTCCTTTCTTCCGAGCAACCTTTACTTTTCTTGTAATACATCGCTTCGGTGATCTTTTATTTTATACTAAGTCTAGTGTTCGATTCGTCTTCCAGATTCGAACTTAATTTACTCGTTATTTTGCATTTACATGATTTAATTTCACTAATGTTCACACGTCTCTGATCGGTGAAATTATTTAAAGTTCTTGAAGCTTTATGGCATAAAAAAGAACCTAGAGGTAACCTAACATTTTTCTACAGTCACCTGAACATTCATGATTTTTAAAACCCGCATTGGTTCGAGTAGGTAAGGTCGTACACAAGGCCGACCCTAGGCATAGGTCACTAAGGTGGCTTGCCTAGGGCCTCCAGTTTTAGAGGATCCCAAAAATTGTAATTTTAGTATTTTAGACCAAAATTTTATGACTAACTATTAAGTAGACCCTGAATTTTTAGGCACTCACTTTTAGAGTCCAAATCATTTTCTAACTTTATTGGGCCCAAAGATTTTTGCTATTTAGTTAAGACAAATAAAGCCCCAATAGTTTTATATTTTAGATCATAATAACTTATATTTTTCTGCCCCCAAAAAAGTTAGCCTCCTCAGCATATTTGTCTTGGTAAGCCCCCAAAAAAGTTACTCTCCTAAGCATATTTCTCTTGGACATCTCTCTCTCTCTCTCTCTCTATCTCTCTCTCCCCCCCCCCCCCCGCGGGTTGAATGCACATTTGTGCTACCAGCTCACTCTTAAAATCTTATACGAATAATCTTTAGCACATGCAAAGTAAAATAGGTAATTTTTTTTCCTTCTTCTTTCTTATATAATATTTTATCTTGGAGAGCATATAATTTATAAGTACATATATGTTTGGTCCATTGTATAGAACAAAATTTTATTATTAAACACTTCATTTATGATGTATATACTGATATTAATGACTTAATTTTATTTTCAAAATAAAAAATTTTAAAAAAAGTTTTAAAAATTGGAACTAACATTCCAATTGAAATACTAAACTACATAAAAAGACTAAAAAAAAATTCTATGAATACACGCATTGCTTATAAAATTTTGTTCACAACAGTCCCTTCAATCTAAATGAGTTTTTCAAAATTTAAATTTATAAAATCTTATTTACAACCAACTATATCACAAGAAAAATTGAATGGATTAATTATAATCTATTGACAAAACTTGAATATAAAAACTTGATCAATATTTTTATATTTCAAAAACAAGAAAAATAATTTTTAGATTAATAAAATATTAAATTATAATAATTAAAAAATATTCAATATATTCATATTAGTAGGGCCCAGATAAAATTTTCGCCTAGGGCCCCGTTTACGTTGGGTCGCCCCTGATTGTACGTATTTGTGTTTGAAGTCTAACTGAACTTTAGCACATTCACGATCTAATTTATCCACTTTTCTCTGTCGTTAATGCGGCTATTGATTTGTACTTGTCATATCTTATTTCAAGGATCTAAAATTTTAAACTATGATTGAGTCTGACATTTAGTACTTCAGAAGTCTCAAGTTCAATCTTTTCTCACACCCTTTAAACGCTAGTTACCCTTGTCCGTTTTGGGACATAGTCTAACCCAGCTCAAGTCACGGTGGCCCACCATTGAGCTCGAGGGAGTGGTCAACGCAAGCCTTGGATACCCAATAGCAAAAAAAAAAAAAACGTTTTGCCGGTATAAAAAATGTGTGAGATTGGGATGGTTGGATAATAACATTACTACTTTAGACTTCAAATAATATGCAACGTTTTCATTGTGTTTAAAAAGTTAAATGTAAATAGATAGATTTATGGCGATTACATAAAATTGAAGTTTTGTTGTTGTACTTTATGCAAGTAGTACATTTTGTTTTATTATGTAAATATCTTAAGAATAAGGAAAATATTAGAACAAAAATTTGCAAAATTTCTAAGTTATCTTCCAAGTTTGACTAGTCACACATTAGGAATATGGGAATTAAGTACCACAATACGGTAATTTAAAAAAATATATCAAATTACGGTATTTTTAAATTTATTTATCAAAGTACGATAATAGCAAAGTCAACAATCACATAACAAAAGTGGAGTCAACAAACTCTACTTTTAAAATGTGTTATAAGTTTGATAAATAAATTCAAAAGTATCATAATTTGATAATTTTATTTCAAAATTGCTATTATGATGATTTTTTTTTTTTTTGGGGGGAGGGAGAGGGGGAGGGGGAGGGGGAAGGAGGAAGGGGATTGAACCTTTGACCTCAAGAAGGAAAAACCTTCACAAGGTAAAGAGTATCATTGGATAAAAGAGTCATTTTATCTATTATGATGGATTAGTTCCATGAACAATCACAAAATTGAAGTTTTGTCAGAATCTTTTTCTTGGGTTAGGCTAGTTTCTAAATGTACAAAGAGTCCGACCCAGCTCTCCTTCTTTATATGACGGTTGTTTCATGGTTTCCTTGCAACAGATGATGGCTTAGAGAGACGGGGTTTCCATGTAGTATCTCGGTGTGTGTGTGGTGGGGCTGTTGAGACTCTTAAACATATTTTTCTGGATTGTCCGCTTGCAGTTCAGGTGTGGGGTCACTTTTATCAGATGTTTGGGATCAGATGTTGACCATTTCAGTCTCCTTATACTTTGATGCTTCGTTGGCCACGATGTGCTACTTCTATAGGTCACATGCGGGTACTGCTACCGTGTTTCATTCTGTGGCACTTATGAAAGGCGTGTAATGCTTATAGGTTCGATGGCCGGGCCTTTCAGGTGCCCGTTGTAGTTCAGAGGGTTATGACTGATATGCAGTTGGTTGGGCTTGCTTTTGGGTTTGCTCCGAGTCAGTTGCGTCGGGATGAGTTTGTGGGTTCTCTTAGGGTCTTGGTTCCTCGGCCTCGGCCAGACTTTTCCTATAGCGGGTTGCCTGAAGATCAGTATTGACGGCTGTTCTAAAGGCAATTCGGGGTTGTTTGCGGCAGGGGGTGTTACTCGGGACCACCAGGGTTGGGTTCTCAGGGCTTTTGGTTTGTTTCTGGGGCATCAACCTATTCTGTATGCGGAGTTGCAGGCTGTTTGTGCTGGGCTGGAGTTGGCTGCAAATTTGGGAACTTTAGAGTTGGTAGTGGAGTCAGATTCAGCTACAGTGGTTTCTTGGGTTTCTTCTCAGGGTACTGGGTGCTTGGTTTATGCTTACCTGCTTGCTCGGATTCGGATTCTGTGTGCTTCTCTCTCGGCTCGCGTCTGCCACGTCCTGCGGGAGGCGAATCAGGTTGCAGACTTCATGGCTAATTGGTCTTGCTCACAGCAGTTCAATCAGCGATTTCCTGATTCGTCATCCATTCCTTCTGGGATTGTTGGCATCCTCGCCTTGGACGCTCGACAGACTCCTCACGTTCGTCGATGAGTTTTTACTTTCATTTATGTTTTCAGTTATTTTGTTCTGTGGGGAGTCCCCACTTTACTTATTTTTCATGTTTTTGGTGGTGAGTCACCACCTTACTTTTGCTTTAATCCTCCCACTATGTACTTCTGGAGGCTTGACTCTTTGTTCTCCTCCCTTGTACCTTTTTCCTTTTAATTATACTAGCAATGCATCACGTGAGTTGCACGTGAATAGTTTCATACATAAAAATTAATAAAATATATTAGATATATATGTATATGAATTAAATATTATCTCAAATTTATCAAACTTGATTTTTTATTACTCATATTCTATTATAAAATTATGAAAACTTTGTATGTTCTCAAAATTCTTTATTCTAACTATAAAAAAAAATAGTTAAAATTATATTTTTGCAGAATTTTGTGATTGATATTATTTTTTTAGTGATGTTTGAGAAATTAATTTTTTTTGAAATTCATTTGATTAGGATTCTACTTATAATTGCTTGAATAAAATAAAAGTAATTGTCAATATACTAATCACATTGGAATCTTAGTGTAGTTAAGAATTAGTTAAGTCAAATCTAATAAGATTTAATATACTACTCTATAATATATATTTTCAAGCATATTAAAATTCTAAAAAAATTAAGTTTTACTTAAAAATACACTATAACATCTATTTTTATATAAAATCTTAGTACAACTTAGAAAATTAATGCGACTAAATAATTATATTTGTGTAACATAAATTGATTTAAAAAAAAAATTATACATACGATTATTTTTTATCTTAGAAATAAAAGGGTTAAACTTTTCAATTAAAAAGAAAATACACATATGTAGGTATAATGTTAATTTTGCATATGAGATGAGTAATATTAAATTGATAGAGTTTTTCAAGATTTTTTGAACACTTTATTGAAAATATAATGATGCATATATTTTTTAAGAGTAATATAGTCAATCATTTTTTTTTTATAGAAACTGATATTTATACAGATAATTAAAAGGGATGTTATATATAAGTTAGAGATTTAAATACATAAGAATATAATAGTAATTTAGATATTTAATTGTGAAATGATAGAGTAGTGTTTACATTTCTTTATAAGGGTAAAATAGAGATTTAATAGTTTTTCATCTTAATGTATTTTTATTAGTAGTATAGATATATAGGTAGGAGTCCTGCCAAACCCCCCACCCACACTGGGTGGCTTTGACTAAAAAAAAAAAATAAGTTTTTTTAAGTGATATAAAGACCCATCCACTTAACCAAATTTAACGTATCTAGAAATTTTAAAAATATAGAGTAGTTATTTAAATTCAAGATACATTGACGTAGAAAGATTCTCACCATTCAAAATAAATTGAAAGATTCAACAATCTATGATATAAAACAGGATATGCTTCAATAAACTCATTCGACGGTCTCAAATTGACTCATCCAACGGCTAATAACATCCCTCTCAAAATTATTTACATTGCATCGTGTCTTTAGACACGAGTTACCCCTAATTATTTTATAATTAAAGATCAGCTACACCATTTTTGTAGGAATATATAGCCACTGGTTCTACAGTTGTCCACAGATCAGTTTTTTTTTAAGAAACCATGGAAACCAGAGATCAGCTTGGGCCATCCATACTTGAATAAAATCTTGGCAATAATCCTGAGGAAAAACTCCATTGATATGATTAAGCTCAAGTCAACCCAGAAAGAAATAAAACAACTGCAAAATCTTCAAAAAAAAAACAGCGACAATGCCCGACAAGAAAACATTTATTAAGGCCAAAAAGATTATGATGAACACCTCTCTTTCTCATGTATGGTGGCAATTAATGGAATCTTGAGGTTTTATATGTGTTGTTGAATGAAATCTTACCAACAATGATAATATATGTCTACCATTTAAACTTCAATTTCAGCCTAAAAGGTACCATTAAGATAGCGATGGACGGTGAAAAATCATAAGATTGTGAATTAGAATTTAAGATTAGTCAGTTATGTTAACGCAAAAAATTCACTTGTGTACTGGCGTAACAGTGCATAGGAGAGCATGACTATCATTATATCAATTTCTAATAAAATTAAATGTAAAAAACGGGTCATTGGGTCGAGAATCTTGAGATTTGAAAAAATAGAAAACAATATAGCTTTGGAGTTAAAGAGACATTGGTGTAATGTTAACCTAAGGTTCTTCGACTCTCAAGTCAAATTTTGTGAGCAATAGGTCAAACATAGTTAAGGATCTCCAACGCTCAAGTCAACTTCTTATTGACGGGTTTTTTTATATATATATTTTTTCTTTTTTGATTTATTAACTTCAATGGACTGGTTTCCAACTTAGTGTAGAGAAGAAATGGCGATTTTCTTTCCCTATGACCTCCATGAGCCCTAGATCTCGTCCATTTCCATTCCGATCGACGATATTTGCGCTTTTCCTTCCAGCCATCTTTACTCCCACTTTCTTTTTCCTCTGTTCTGCTTTCATTTTCCTTCTATTTTGCCCTATCCACTTTCCCTACACCCATTTGTTCACCCCTTCTGAGCCCTTCATAAATCTACCCAAATCCTTGCGATTTGATTTGCTTAGTGATTGTATTTATCCCTGTTCAGCTGATTTCTCCACTCTTCACTTTCTATTCTACCTCTATTCTTGCCCTTTGTGGACCAATTTATTGCTGGAACACTAGTAGAGAAAAAGGGTGTTGCATTAATGCAGCCCACACCTTTAAAGACAACCCAATGCCTTGGTGCTTGCAACACCAAAGGGAGGGAAGAATTCACTCCTGATTCGTCTGCTATGTAAGACTTGAACAAAGACATTGTCAAAGGGGCGCATGAAAAACACAACTCTCAAAGCAAGTCTTCAGCCAATCAAAACGCTTATCATTGCATAAAACCTGTAGGTGTTAATGAAGGCATACTTTTCTTTTTAATTAACTCAGCAACAAGCGTCCATAGGCCGGGTTGATTAAACCCTTCATCGAATTTTAGGAAGACTTATTGCACCTCTACCTAGACCAACAATCTCCCCCTTAGCACCTATCCTCGGACTCAAACTTGTGTCTCCTCGCTGTGATACCAATTGTTGGACCAAAGCATTTACCATTACACCAAAACCCATAGCTGTTAGTGAAGTCATAATTTCTTTCTTTTAACTAGCTCAACAACAAGTGCTCACATATTAGATTGGTTAAACCCTCAATCGAATTTTAGGGAGACTTGTTACACCTCTGCCGAGGCCAACAATATCATTTTAGGACGGATAAGAATGCCTTGAACAATAAAAACTTGACTCCGTTGGAGATGGTAACTGACGGTGACAGTGCTGCATGGGTAAGGACACCCGACTTTTTTCTTATTTTTAAGGAGTTATCATGGCATGACATTTAAAGAAAAATAAATAAATAATAACCAGGGTAAATTTATACCTTTTGTTAGTCTCTGAAGTATGTGTTCAATTTCGCTTTTGTCTCTCAATTTTCTAATTTTATGGTTGTAGTTCTTAAAATTTTTAATCTATTTAAAATTGTCTTTTGATCAATTTTTTCCAAATACAAATATGTTTTAAATTAACTTTAGGGACTAAAATCATATAATTAGAAGTTAAGGGACTAAAGAAAGAGTAGGTGCATATTCAAGGCCGCATATACAATTTATCCAAAAAAAAAAGGAGGATCTTATCACCAGTGTTCGAGGGATGGTGGTATATATATATACTAGTTATTACATGTATCTGAAGGCACAGAGTAATAAAAAATAATAAATAATAAACATATTTGTATTCATATCCAAAATCAAATCACAAACATAGAAGAGAGATAAATGAATTTAAGCATCGATTGTAGTGGGGGTGAGAGATGGTGGTGGTAGGAGACGGCGATGGTTGTGGTGGGTGGCAATGACCGTGGTGGAGGTGGCGGCGGCGGTGGTGGTGGCGGCAATGACGGCGACGACGGTGGTGGCGACGACAGCGACGATGGTGGTGGTGTTGGTGATGGCGGCAATGGTGGCAGTGGTGGTGGTGGCGATGACGATAGTGGTGGTGGTGGCGGCGGCGGCAGTGGCAACAGCAATGATGGTGGTGGTGGTGGTGGTGGCGGCGGTGGTGGTGGTAGAGGTAGTGGTGGGGCGGTTTCAAACACTATTTTTTTTTTAAAGTACTTATGATAAATAATTTCTATAAGTATTTTTTAAAAAGTCACTCCAAACACACCCTTAGGGCTTATTTTTCCTATTAAATTTAGGGTGTTAGTATTAACCGTTAGATTAACTTTAAGATAAAATTTAAAGCAATCTGAATCGCGAAAAGCAAAAGTCATTTTGTTTATCTTTTGAAATTTGAATTGTAAGCTACTTTATTATATATATATATAGACTTATAAGGACATGTTTGGTTTAGGTATTAAGATTTTTGATTAGATTAATTTAATTCGGTCATGAAGTAATATCAAATTTAGATTGGGTTATAGTGATTCAATAATAATGTTTCATTAATTCCAATCCGTTTCACTTTTGTCATTTAACACCTAATTTTAGGTATTAATGAAAATTATGTGATAAGTGATATTATTTTTAGAGTAAAGCTATTGAAATCTAAAAACTTGGTTTAATTTACTGACCTAAAAAAGTGGCAATGACATGTTCCAATCACGTTGTTATGATTGTAACTTTTGAATTTTTTTTATTGGGACTCTATCACTTAACATATTATTATGTCAGAAAATTATGTCAATTTTTTTAAGCCTCAATAACATTACTCTTATTTTTAACAAGCTTAGTACTAAAAACACAATGACTGTATTACCTTTACAAACCTAGATCCACACATTCATATAAATATTATACATTATGCAAACTTTTGGCCTCAATATGTGTTTTGTTATTTTTAATTTAATATCATACACTATTACATAATCCAAACATTAATTTAATATTATAATTATATATTTATACCTTATCTCAACCCTGATTCAAACTTTTTACACAAAAGATATAATCAAATAATACTTATGTGAATATCATTTTTATGGATTAGATGAAAACCAATTATTCAGTCTCATCCTTTCTTCATACCCGAACCAAACATGCCATAAGCTCTTTAAATCTTTATGCTCAGCTTTCACACTAGTGGCTGCTGCTGATTTTTTTTTTTTTAATTGAATTTATTGGATACTTACGTTACTATGGAGGAAAGTAATAAGAAATTCGGTGCTTTGTCCCTCCAAATATATATTTGTCCCTTCAAATATATAGTCACCCTTGTCCCTACGGGAACATGCTCTAAATCAACTTAAATTACGATAGTCAGTCTCCGAGTTTGAGGGAGTATTCGACATAAGCTTGAACACCATGTAACAAAAAAATATATATAAATTAGAAATAATTAATACTAGATTAAGTTAGGTTGGCCTCTAATAGGGATTATGAAATAACAGGTATATGTGGATTGATGAGATTGTTTGACATTAAGAAGTGTGTTAATTTGGTTGTCTGACATTGGGGGTCATGCAGAGAAAGCTGATGTTTTTTGGGGAGGAAAAAAATTTTGGGATGAATTTTGTACAATTGAATCAAAGTAGCAGAAGATTAGAAAAATTTTAATTATTGTTGTGTTTTTATAAGTTGAGTGTCTGAAAAAGTTAGAACCAGAGAAAGATTGAAGATTACAAAATTTAATGAAAAGGAACACAAATTATATACGTTGTTCGACACAATACGCTTATGTACATGAACCTAATGCCCAATAGGCTACATAGATGTATTATTTTATTTTTTTTGATAAATAAAATTTTTTATTAACCGAAAAGGCCTCAAATACAAAAATATACCCCGTTTACAATTGAGCCCAAAGAACTTCTCACAAGGTAGAAGACCAACTATCCCAACACAAAGAACTTCTCACATACAAGAAATAAATCTAACTATTTAGATATATTATTAGTGGTCATTGTTTACATAGGATTCAATCCTATTTATAGGGTGAGAAATAATTCAATAAACATGTCACTCTAACCTATCATCATCTTATCCAGACTATAGATATTAGTATTTTTGAGCTATAACTTAATGTCAAATGAGATCTACCAACCCTTATTTAATTTATAAATTTCGGTATGGTACTAAAACGCATGAGTGGCCTTTGATATACAACATTTTTAGATTTTTCAATGTCCATAATAGTGTGTTACCAAAATATATAAACAATAGAACGTTATTATTATTATTATTATTATTTTGAATAGGGAGTTATTATATACTAGAATATATGTAGATCATTTTTGCTCAATTATAACAAAATATACATTCTGATGAAATTATTTGTTTGTTTAGAAAGAATTACTTAAAAAAAAAGTATTATCAAACGACTGCTAAGATAGTGAATAGAGGAATACCTAACTAAAATAAAAAAATAATGGGATGGTTATATTTTTCTCCCAAACTATTGTCCTATTTTCAACCAATTGGATTAATTCGTTTCACATTGTTCAAAACTTAGTTGAGATTTTGGATGAAAAATGGACGCATGTCTAGCATAATGCCTCAACAACTACAGCAATTTTTACATTGTGCACTCAATGAGAATGCATACTGATTTTATACATTTGTATTTTGTTACCTAGCTCAAGTGACATTGTATTATGGTGGGAAATACTGGCTCAAGGTTTATACTTCCTTTAAAATGCAAATTGCTTTTGTTAGTCTTTTGTAAGTGTATCTACACTTTTCACTTGCCAACGCCCCAAAATATGGTGTCCTTCATGCATGGTTGTGTACTTTACAAGGTATTATTGATTGTTTGATTTCCATTTTATAGTTTCATTTACATCAATTAATTTCATGATGCTATGCTTATTCGTGCCTAAGTCAGCAAAAGTATTTCTTTCGATTAACAAAGTTACATGAACAAGTGTTACGAATCGATAGCTAAGAAAGCGAGTAAAGGTCTATCCAACTAAACAAAAAAAAAAAAAAAAAATTGATATTTTTCCCTATAGCTATGATCCTAGTTTCAACCAATTACATTAATTGGCTTCATATTATTCAAAACCTAAATGACTATTAGATTTTGAATGAAAAGTGGACACATATCTAACACAATGCCTCCTCAACTATGATTACTTGTTTTCACATTGTCCACTTAACAATGTTAGTCTTTTCCTTGAGTAAAGTAAATTAAACATATGGCCCTCAAACTATAATCTTTGTGCCAATTAAATCCCTAATTTTTTTTCTTTTGTGTCAATTGAGCCTATAAACTCTCTAATTGTATCAATTGAACCATTCTATCTACCTCCGTTGAGTGTGCCACTCATATAACTATATGGCACAAAAAAATAAAATGGCTCAATTGACACAATTAGAGAGTTTAGATGCTTAATAGACACAAAAAAAAATTCAGGGACTTAATTGACATAAAGTCATAATTTTAGGGTCATATATGTAGTTTATTCTAATCATTTGTACAAAATCTACCAGAGACATGCAAAAGGGATCGATTGACACAATTATAAAGTTAAGGGGTTCAGATGATATAAAAAAAGTTAAGGGACTTAATTAATACAAGTGTCATAGTTTGAGAACTATATGTGTAGTTTATTTCAACACACTAGAATTCATGGCATATGTTAAAAAAGGTAAATTACGCTTTGACCCTCTTAACTATGACTTGGGTCTTACTTTGCCCCCTTAACTATTAAGTTTATGTCATTTCCCCCCTCAATTACTTGAATTAGTTTCACATTGGCCCAAAATTTAATCTCCGACATGTTTCAACAGAAATGTCCACAGTTTTAGAAAAATACATATTTCTATTGTCAAAGTTGAGGAAGTGCAAAACTAATGGCTAAAATTGGATCGTTGAAATGTCACAAAAAAAGAAAAACAAAAAGATTTACACCTAAAAATAATTTCTCGACTATTTTTCTGTACGATACCCATATTCTTGTTGAAATCATATGTGTCTAGTATGGATCAATTTAATAGTTAAGAGGCATTTGACAAAAAGCCACTATGGTATAGTCTTACTGTCCAATAATATAGCTTTTATGTGCAATCAAAGCTAAAGCGTGTAGAAATTCCTCCTGCATCTTGTACCTTTATGTTTGAAATCAATTATTTTTCTGTAGCATTTATGGTTTGGTCTCAATTCCTTGAACTCTTTAGGGTCACATGCCATGCAACTTTGTTCTGGCAGGGGCCACCAAATCTAAGTATTTCTCTATTCAAGTTACCACTTTGATGGTCGGTGACACACTTTTTGACTGGGAAAGAGTGAAATCATATCAACACTTCCTACCTAATTAATGAGTATCTAGAATAGTCCCCTTGTTCCAAGTTTAGTTATATGTAGTAGTAGTAGTGTATATATATATATATATTGCTAAAAAGGAGTTACTGATAAAGTATTGCCCAATTTTAGCTAAGAAAATAAACTAAGTTTTTTTTTTTGGCTAAAAAAAGAGTTAGTACTAGAGTATTACCAAATGGTAGATAAGAAAACAAATGGAAGTCTACCTAACTAAACTAGACTTGAAAGTATGTGTTCATTATATTTTTCCCTCCGGTCATTGTCGTAGTTTCAACCAATTATATTATTAGTTTCATATTGTCCAAGACTCGAAATGACTATTAGATATTAGATGAAAATTGCTACAATCTGGACACAATGCCTCCTCAACTATAGTAATTGTTTTCACATTGTTGAAGGTTCACATTGTCCAAAACTTAAATGACCGTTAGATTTTGGATGAAAAGTGGCCACATGCTTGACAGAATGCCTCCTTAACTATAGTAATTGTTTTTCACATTGTGCACTCAATGATGTTAGTTGTTCCCTTTGCCCAACATGTGATCATTTTCCTTCTGAAAGCTAAGTACTAAGATTGTTGAAGGGCATATGAAAAAAAAAATTGAGACTAGAAGGTTTAAAATGAAACTAGGGCAATAGTTTGAGATGTAAAGTGTAATTTGGCCATCAATATTTTTCCAAGTGAAACAAAATTGTACATGACTGTAGAAAGCCAAAAAAAAAACCAAGGAATGTTAAACTTTTTTCCCTGATCGTAGAACGTAGATGGCCTTCTGCCCTAGATGTAGGAGGTAAAATATAGTGTGAATGACACTTTGTACCTTACAAATATTCATATTCCCAATTTACACCCGAAGGATTAAAAGTTTTCTGATTTCACAAAAAGATAAAAATGTGTTCCAAAACAACAAATATGTTGCTTTATCTTATAATTTTTTATGTTGTAGTGATTTTATGTTTCTATTTCTATTGATATTGGAGAAGATGAAGGAGAAAGACTACAGGAGAGTGGCTTTTTTTCAGAAGTTTTTCCACATTGACTAATTCCTTCCCCATCACACTGTTGTTGTTGGGTTTATTTGGACATGCTCTCAGATTCTCTTTTCCTTCATCTTCTCTATGATCTACTTTTCTATAGATTATTAGGTCATACTAATGGCTGGAAAATATTCCTCATTCTCTTTCAAACCACTGAGTCGAAATATTCCGTAAAACACGTACGTGTACGTTTGTACTTTAGAATTTTTGAATTTTCATCATGTCATAAAATAAGAAAATTCGTAAATGATTTCACAGTTGTATTATTTGAAAATTTTGACTAAAAAATAATGTGATCATTTCTCTTTGAATTTCTTTCAACTGACAATATGTACGAAAAAGAGGATCTCTAAGGAATAACTTGATCAAAGAGCTCCTTGCCCTAATATCTTACGATAGAGCTATTTGAGAATATCATAATTTTTCAAGTACAAACACAATCAGAAGGACTACCTTTAAATAATAATCACATTGGAATAAATATTGTTGTTCAAGGGGGAGCTCTCATGAAGTCAATTCCATGGGCCCCCTAATTGCAACTTTGCGTTTTTCGAATGAGAAAAACATACATGAGAATTCAATTTGAGTTCAATCCAATTTGTAAAACACATAATTAAAGGTGTCAAAATATGATACAATTCGTTAACATAACATGTACACGATATGAAATTAGAGGGTTTAAGTCTTCTTTAAACCACCCTTTTCGTAATCGAGTGAACTCGACACGAGACGATTAATAAACAAATCGAATATGAGTGAAGTCAATTTATATACCAGTCATACACGGTTTATATACGACATGAATTCGATATGACATGATTCATTGTATACTAATTAATAAACGAATCGGATATGAGTGGAGTACTTTTTGACATAAACCCGCTAAAGTCTGACACAAATCCGCCTCACCCGACATGATTGGGAGACCAACCATCAACCCAAGTTCATCTCGAATCATACCTTTCCATCATTTTTGAGTATTGCTCAGGCTTAAATTTAATCTTGGAACTCGAGCTACAGAAGTTGAATTGAAACTCAGGTTCAAGTCTAGGGTTATACAACTAGATCCAAACTTATCAAACTATATCAAACACTGGACATCTCGATCCAAACTTAACGACACGTTTCAATGCTAGATGAGGTCCACTGTCAATTAAAAAGTTGCAGTATATTAGGTCAGAAAAATTATGTTTATAAACTAGGTTTGAATAACAACATTCTAAATTGATTATTTGCTGACATAAAAAATTGACCTAATTATTTGCTGACATAATGATAAGATAAGTGATGAAGAAGTTCAAGAGTTACAATCACGACAACACTGTTAGACCATATCACTGTCATATTATTAATTAAATCAATAAATTAGGTCAATTTTCTTAGATATGAATAGCATCACTCTTCAAAATTTAATCATTCAATCCTTGCAAGCCACTTAAAACATTGATTGCTTTGTGTACTCAAATATTTACCAAATCCGTTAAAGTTAGAGTTGTCTAAGGCATCAAAAAAAAAAAACAAAAAACAAAAATCGGTACCATAAATACATTTATTATTTTTGTAGGTATTTTTATTATTGTTGTGGGTGTTTTTATCACTGTTGTGGTAACAAAGAAAAATAGTAAAAATAGTTACCACAACAGTGATAAAAATACCCACAAAAATGATAAAAACACCATAAAAGTAATAAATCACCCATAAAAATGATAATTTTGTTTTTGTACCTAAAAAGAATAGTAAAAATAATTACCATAACAGTGATAAAAATACTAACAAAAGGGATATATGACACAAAAATAGTAATTTTTTGTTATAAAAATACTCACAAAAGTAAATTTTTTTATTCGGTGTCATAGTCAATTCCTATAACGTTTTGCTTTATTCAAAAATTGAGTTAAAAACACATCATCAGTGATTGAATATGGAGTCAATACCCATGATGGTATCAATTAATATTTTTATTTCAATAGCTTTTTTAAGTATGTAATCCTCACATCTTTAGTTGCTTTTTATAAATAGAGCTAGGTGAATGCAATACAATTATGTTGCCACTATGTCTACTAAATTCAAGTACTCCACCCAGAATCTTAGGATGCTGCATCTATGGGATCTTCCTCTCAACTGCTTAGCATGATTCCTTTTGAGGATTTTTTTGTATAATCTTAGGACTTGAATTCTTGGGGAAGTGCTGAGTATCCTCTATACTTCCCTTTGAATTCTGATCTTTCTTCTCTATTTTGATGGACAACATTAGTTGTACTTTTGTTTGCTCATGTACAGCTTCTTTTCAATACAAACTTTACCTTTCGACAATTATGTTGCCACTAACTTAAGCAACATTGCACGTTAGGTTCATGAAACATATGCAGGAAAACAACAAACAACGTAGTTGTTTCCAGTCAAGTTAATGTATGCTTTGACTCTTCCAACTCCATCGACCCAGCCGGTCTTTTTGAAAACACGCTTAGTTTTCTTTTCTTGAGTTGTTAAGACGTGATTCACTACTACAGAAAGGGCAATGATATGCTTATCAAATCATTTAACAGATTACACTAACTTCCACTAAACATTCAGTTCACAGGATTTTGCCACATAATTTGAAATACAACACTTGATAAACAAATTTAAAAAGTATAGTTTTATCCCTACAGAAAATGAAACACTAATTCGTATACATATTGGTTTCTTGTATGTCAATAAATAGATGCACATCGTAATGTACAAAGTGGTACAGTATAAGTATACCAGGAATTTTCAATATATTTATCTAATATGACTATTGAGAAGTTGAATTGTTCTTAATGTCACATCATTTCATCTTGTCTTTTTTCACATCATCATTTGATGAAATTGGCATCCAGGTATGTTGATCAATTGTTAAAGGGTAATGTTATCCTTACTAATTTTTTTTATCAAATCTCTATCCCAAATGATACGGTTTTTCACCATCAGGTAAGTGGGTCCTATTAATATTCAATGATGAAAATTGTGTCACATCATTTGAGATGAAAAATTTGATAAAAAAATTTGATAAGGATAACATTTTCCATCGTCAAAATGGTGAAATGATGGCAGAAACATTTGATCAATTCAGTTTTTATTACCTTGACCAGCTTTCCTCTTTCAAAGAATAAAGCGTTTGGATATGATGTCGTTTAATATAAACTGGATTGACCAACACTATTTACACTCATCATTAGAATTAAGGTAAATGTTATAATCTTCATGTAGCTATGCAATGCTTATTAGATATCCATTCTTTTCACTTTAGCCAAGATATCCATTCTTTTCTTTATGCAATGCTTACAATTTGCCAGGGAAAAAAAAACTTGAAGATTTGAACATCATCCGGCATGGGAAACTAGTCTAATGAAAATAGTCTCAACGTGAATGACCAACATTTGATCGAATTGAGGAGGAGATTAGTCGAGATGTGTGTACATTAGTCCGAACACCCCTGACCGTGTGCTCTGTAAATTTGAGAGATCTTTTCACTTTACATCTTCTTCTTAATTTCACTCAAACCTCGAGATTCGTGATCATTGTAATCCCGGCCGTGATTATTACTTGAAATTGCTCAGTAAAGTTAGGAAAATAATTCCACTACACGTGATCAGTCCTAAAGATGTTACATCTGCAATAGTGAAAGTTACTTGCAAAAGAAGAAAAAACGGAAATTCAAAGTTTTTGATTGTGTCTCATTTCTCTTGGCATCTCTTTGCTACAAATCTTTGAAGATTATTATTCATGACATGGGATTAGCTGAGTACAAGGTTGTTGTTGAATTGGATTCTAAGACATTAGTAGATATGGTCAACCGAAAATTTGAATTTCAATGAAAACTGGGGTATATCACGACAATGAATATTTATCGACTAGTAATAGTTCGTACCTAAAAACACGAAGTAACAAAAAAATCAATGTAGTGTGCCAAAAATTCACATTTGTACAACAATTTAAACGCAAAATCTAAAACATCCAAAATATCCGCACTTTCAAATAAAAAACAAAAAGAACCAAATCATAATCACACATATAAAGGGTTAAACAAAAAGAAAAAGGAAAAAGAAGAGACTATGAAAGAGTTAAAGTAGACAACATGCCAAAAAAACAAGTCATATATCTAACGTATTTGAATTGTTAGTATTACTCAGGCATCAAACATTCGCTAAAATTTATATAAGTCATCTTTAGAATTCAAATCAATTTCTAATTCAATTCTAATGAAAACTATTACCCAAGTCTAGGCTCGGGTCGGGGTTGAGGTTGGATCTAGGTTTGGGGTTGGTGTCGGGTTCGGGTCTAAGTCCATGTCCGAGTCCGATCCGGGGTCTAGGTCTGGGGTTGGGTCTAGGTCATTGTCAAGTTCGGGCCTAGTCTCTACGTCGAGTCCAAGTCCAGGGTCGGGTCCAAATTCAAGTACATGTTCGGCTTTGAGGTCGGGTATGGGTTCTGGGTCAGGACCGCGGTCGGGTGCAAGATGAGTCCGAGGTCAAGTGCAAGTATAGGTTCAGGTCTAGGATGGGGTGTTGGTCTGCGATCAAGTTTGGGTCTAGGTTGGGTATTACGGTCTAGGTCTAAGGTCGGGTTCTGGGTTATGTCTGGGTCCAGAGTCGAGTCTGTGGTCGGGTCTAGGGTCTAGGGTTGAGTCGGGGACTAGTGTATGTGTGTGTATTAGTGTGTATGTATTTTGGTGTGTTATTAAACGTGTTTGTGTTTTTTTCTTTTGTGTGTTAGTATGTGTGTATTTTTGGTGTATTAGAGTGTGTGTGTGTATGTGTGTGATTTTTATGTCTTGGGGTGTTTGAAATCTTTGTACTTTATTATATATATTTTCAACAATTGGATAAAAACATACATAATTGTGAGGCGATCTGTGTCGCAAAAAAACAAAAGTCATTTTTATGTCTTGAGAGATTTGAAATCCTTTATACTTTATTACATAGATTATTGGTTGGGTTGGATTATGAGATTATTAATGTATTTAGAGGAGTTAAATATGCATGGTGGCTGATTAATCTAGAAAGTCTTCCATTTCAAGCAAGGTTACTAATTTTCCAACATCTTCTCCAATTACGAGAAAACATGACGATCAAGTGGTAGTAGGCATCATAAGGGATTTCTTTCATCCTGATTCTCTATTTATTTTCAAATATTTTGGTAGAATCTTCCTGCTCCTTCATAAATAGCTATCCATTATTAATCTTACAATTTATATTTTAGTAATATTTATATTTTAACCATCTATTTCTTTTTTTACCACAATAAATATTTGAACTAGTTATCCATATTTTACTTACAGTATAAAAAAGAGTGCAATGTTCGAATGAAGCACTTGGACCATACAAAGCTCGGGAACCCCATAGTTTGATATGCTCTCAGACCCAAATGCATTATTGTACTTGCTATTATTGGGACTTATTGATGTCAATAGAATCGACTACCATGACAAGGGATAAAGAATGGCGGCTACATTGCCTTTTTCATTTGGAAAAAACACAGAGCCCCATGCACATTGGCAAAGACGGCATGACCCTCGCTCAAGCAGACCAATCGCGTGACATTCAAAGGGATGTCATGACTTAATGCTTAGCCTTGAGTTGGGCCAGCATTCCAATTTTTTCTTTGACCACCTGCAAGCTATCCTTAAGCCTAGTAAATGCACGGCTCAAAGGCAGTCTACGACGAGATGGGGGCTTTTTCTAATTAGGTTGCCACTAACATGACTACCTCGTTGTACACGAAGACCAATGGGAGGAATTCACTCCCAAAAGGCTGTCAGACCTATCGGCTTGGACATCATTACAACAAGTGAGTAAACAAAACACAATAGCTTTCGTATCTTATCTCTCAAACACCAACTAACTTAAGCATCAGAGGGGATTCATCAGAGAATCCTCAAGCTTCCTTCCTAGCCTTTAGATGTTGCAAAAATTCTAATGTGATCCATCCAAGTATCGCTACCTTATTGATTGCTCGAAACCATCCCATCCAATTCGATAACATTTGTGGGAAATTACGAACACAGTTCTCCCATCATAGTAATCACCATGCAAAACACCCATTCACAGAACCATGCAGAAGATAGTCCCCCAGATCGAAATAGGAGGACCAATCACTTCCCCGTGTCTTTGGCCTCCAATTCCAAGGAACCATCGTAAAGACAATTCACTTTAGATCTCCTAGCAGCTAGCGTACTCGAAAACACTAATTAAAGCTTAAAATGGCGAGGGGGAGGACCCCTTACCTGAGAGCTCATAGACGTGATAGATAAAAAGCTGGCAAGAGGGCTTGACCAGATAGAGCGAAATAGTGTCCATATAAATAATAGACATGACGACTTTGAGCAGTCGATTGGGACATCCAGGTGTGTGAACCACCTCAGAAAAGGAGCGAACAACCTGAGCACAAATAAGCAATATTCCTAGGATCAAACATATAGAGACTTATCCTTGGGAGACCTTCATCACTGTCTAATTTAGAAGGTGAAGGACTTCCATACCTCCAAACGAGAACACCAGTTGGGGGGGCAATCTTGGCTGGAGAGGGAAACGAGTTAGATCCATATCAAAAAATTACATCTACCACCAACTCTCCCGATGCACTAAGAGGGAGGACTTCAAAGTAGGATCCATAGTCTTTGTCAAGGATAGAAGAGGCCAATAGCCAGGTAGACCAAGGGGCATACATTGATAATTCCAAGAACCAAAGACCAGAAAGAGATATGTGCCCCTGTCTTGCTTTACTATGGTAGGCCCCCCCTCCCCCCAGTGAGATCAGGGCACAGAGACGAGCCACAGAGGATAAGCCTGTGAATTCCTGTTTATTTGAAGCATATGAGAATTTGAGATGCCCAAGAAGTATGTATTTCCCCAACTTAAGGTCAATATAAGCAACTTATGTCTCTCTACGATATCAATGAAAAACTCTTATGTAGGGTCTTCCTGATGAGCCTTGGGGACACTGCCATTAAGTGGTACATGAGTTTTCTCCGCAAATCTATTCAGTCATAGAAGCAGAAGATTCAAGCTGTTCATAGTTCAGTTCATCACCAAAAGCAAGCAACCGAAAGACATCGACACCCTTCTAACCTTGCGATAAAAGAAAGGGGAAACTCTGAGATAGTTCGAGGAAGTAAACGAAGTGGACAAAGTGGAAGGCTGCATGGAGGTGATGACAACCACCTCTTTTAGGCTTAGGCAATCTTGGGAAATTGATCTTTATTGGTCCTTAACCAAGAGGAACCCAACTTGCATGGGACACCTGATGACTGGTACTAACAAATACACCTAGGTCGAGGATGACACGATCGAGGCCTAAAGCACAGTGTCCATTTCCAAGAAAAAGAAGTAAAAATACCAAATTAGGAAGAAGAGGGGATCCTCCAAAATCCCCATGGAGTTATCCTTCAAGAGGATCTACACAGTTTTCAAGGAACCTATATCAAGAAGGGGCCCTTATTCAAATGGTCCCCAAAGATTCAAGACAACCCGTCCACTAGGAACTCAACTCTTTGGTGTTCCTATCATGAGGACACTTAGCACCCCACGAAGGACTGTCGAGTCTTCAAGGCCTTCCTAGAGAAATTAGGTAAGGAGGGTCACCTAAGCGAGTTCATAGATGATAAAAAATTCCGAGAGGGTGAGAAACATTCTCCCTACCTAGGAGGCCACTACTGTCTTTGATGTAATCCACACCTTCCCATATGAACGATCGACTTGTAACTCCTTACAAGTCGAACTATAATGGGTGGCCCAAGCTAGGAAGATTGATGACGGCAGGATAGAGGAACAAATCCTGAAGAAAACCTTGACTGATGCAAAATCCATTGTGTTTATAGATACCGACCTAACAGGTGTTGGCGTTCCCACAAGGATGCCTTGATCATCACCCTAAGATTAGTGAAGTTTGTTTGTCTAGCTTGTTCAAGTAAATTCAGAAATATTTTCTGAAACGATGTACAAAAACCTTTTCCAAAAGAAGGGTTCAAGCCCAGAGACATGAAACCAACGAAACCCAATAGTGGGTTTCAATTGGGCATACGCCCTTCCCCTCAACAAGATTACCCTACTAGTGATGGTCCAGATCATCACCCTTCCAATAGAATTTGTTGTTATTGATTCAAAATCTGCCTATATTGTCATCATAGTGAAGACCTAAATCCATGCCATAAAGATTGTTCATTCTTCATACCACCAAAAAATAAAGTTCTCTACCCTTGTGGAATCATGGAGATAT
Source organism: Ilex aquifolium (assembly GCA_951799425.1). Classification (NCBI taxonomy): domain Eukaryota; kingdom Viridiplantae; phylum Streptophyta; class Magnoliopsida; order Aquifoliales; family Aquifoliaceae; genus Ilex; species Ilex aquifolium. The sequence goes on along the minus strand of OX637397.1, from coordinate 14,357,867 downwards.
GTGGGGACCAGCACCATCCAAAAGCTTCTATGATGTAGTGAAGACTAGGGTCACAGACAAAGCCAAATAGCCGAACTCCGAGGCCGTGTTAGCGAAATAGCTATCAAAGTTCTATCGACTTAACATCGATGAGCCCTAGGTAGAGTTGGCCAATTGGATAATATAGGAGTTTCCAATTTTCTACCTTCACCCGGAGGTAAGGACAAATTCTTTTTGATCAGGTCTTCACTAACCCAAATAGAGCAAGCGAGATGCTCAATTTTCTCCAATAGAATATTTATGTTTTTGTGTGGACCCATATGGGATGCAAGGACTAAACCCTAAAATAATTTTTCACTAGCTTCATATGGACTTGACCTTCAAACCCGTCAAGTAGAGGCCGAGAAGTTCGGCACCCTATCACGCCAAAACGGTGAATGAAGAGTTAGATTGGCTCTTGGAAGTCAACTACATCCGAGAATTCTAATTCCTACTGCTTCAACTTTAAAAGTGTAAACCCAAGCGTAGGTTGAGCAGAGTAATATATTCTCGGAAGTCCGAGGTCGAATCCACAAGGAATTGTAACAAGTAAACAATCACACAAATACTAATAAATTAAAAAGAGAAAGTTTGTTTGAGGAGTTTTGATTGAAAACAATTGACTTTAATAATTAAAATCAGTAATAAAAATACTAGAGCATCAGGTACTCCCTCTCAATTCCATACGGTAATAATAAAAGACTTGAGGCTTAATTTGAAACAGGAATTAAATGTCAGTTAACCCAAATAACAAATCAAGTCATGAAACCAAAAGTTATGATCAAAGGATTATTCAGAAACCTGAATAATAAATTAATCATATTATTTTATGAAACAATGCTAACACTTCAAACGTGGAATAACCAGTTATTTATTCGCAGGGAAACTCAAGCAATCGATGTACGTGGCACAACAACTCAGGAGTTTTTACAGAATAAAAACTTTACTAAAAGATCAGAAATTAGATTAACACAATATCATAAATCATTAAGTACAAAGTCAATGATAATACCGTACTTCACTGAGAGGTTTTCCCTTAGCCCTAGCTTAGCCTTCTAGCCAGACATGATAAAAGAATTGCAAAATACACTGAAGAATTCGTGAGCAAAAAGATCCCCCTCTCAATAGATGAGAGCCCTTATTTATAGTAAAATAAATCCTAAGTACAGATTGGAAGGAATTCCTTTCTCAAAAAGATGTCTTGTAAGGTTAAATCCCGTGCATAAATCTTGGGCCCCGCGGGTACAAAATCTATCCAGACTTCGAGCTTGAATTTCGCATATTTAGAGACTGAATCACGAAATTTTCGTGAAATACACTTCTGTAGCCCTTGAAGTCTTCTTTCCAACCCCACAAAAATCAGGTTAATCCGATATCGGAGTCAAAAGTTATGAATGAAATACTGAAGACGTGTCAAATCCTTATCTTTTAGGAAACTTTCCTAATTCAACTTTAAATGAGTTTTCTTCTCACTTAAACTCTTATAAGGATTAAAATTCTGATTTATCTTCAAGTCTTCCTATCCCAATCTTGACTCTTCCATCCTTATCAATTGTGATTCTTCCTCTAGTGATTGTTTCACTTGCATTATCCATTATTACTTTAAATCAACCAATTTACCTGCAAAATAAACCAAACAACTAGAAAAAGTATCAAATTAGAAAATCAAGGAATTTAACACATTTAATCACAAATAATATGCAATTAACCAATTATTAAATATAATAAAATAGCACTTTTGATGGTTAATCACACCCCCCAACCTGAATATTACTAGTCCCTAGTAATACATGAATCCTAAAATCTAAAAACTAAAAACAAAATAACCTAATAAAATAAAATACAAATCCACTTTCGTAGGACTCACAATTGCATTTAGCATATGCAACAAGCCTTTAAACCCCTAGGTTTCCCCTAGTGGACGAGTATAGTCTCGTGAAGGTTTCCAGAGATGATACCCACAAACATCAACCTGTGATCAAATATCTAAATAATAATTTTATAACACAAATTGCTACCACAATCTAAAAATTCTAAGATGCAAACTTTTTATAAGCACATGCAAAACATAATATAGAACTATGCGCTATATAAATGTATGCACTTATCATATTCTCATATAAACTCGTGTGTAGTGTGAATTAACTATACCAAGTCAGTAATTTATCTGGTAATCACCTCTACAACTATCAACTATTCGTCTCAATGCCAAATCTCACTAGATAATTCACTCATAAAAGATTCTCTCAGATTATAGTGACTATTCCCTCAAATATCACATGTGAGAAGAAGATATTTAAGTCAAAACAAAATAATGCTCACATGTCTATTAAAAAAAACGTAATCCAAAAGAAAAAGATTTGACATAGTCTCATGAAAGGAAATCAACACACAATAAATAAATAATCACCATTCTCTTCTTTATTCACACAAGTCATGCATCCATCAATACACTCTTGAGATCAGTTAGGTCTTTATTTAAGGTTGTAATGAGGCCTTGGGATTAGGGTTTTGAAACGAAGGATATTCAGGAATTCAAAAGACTATCCCGAGAGAACATGTACATTACACAACCAAACTTTTTTCCATAGTCTTTCACTCTCCATCCTTTAGAAGCACAATTTACATCACTTGCTCATATTTTTTTTCTTTTCAAACACATGCTTGCTATTTTTTTTTTCTCTTTTTTTTTTCACTCTGTTTTTTTTCACAGCTAGACATATTGTCTTTCTTTCTTTTTTTTTCAACTTTTTTTTTTCTTTTTTTTTTTCTGCAAGACATCTAATGCAAATATTCACAAGTATGTAAAACTCTTTTTTTTTTTCCTTTTCTTAACCAACATCTCTCAAATTACATAAACAATAAAAGTTCAATCTCAGGATAACCAAGGGTAAAAGATATTATTTTTTCTCATTGGCTTGGTTATTATATGTTGGGCATAAGAAATAAAATTTTGCTTCAAAGGCTCAATCATGGCTTCTAGGGATAATAATATTCAAAGAATAAGGTTTAGGCTCAAATAATGACAAAGATGGCCTAAAATCATATCTCAAGAGCTTTTGATAACACACTTCTCATGCAAATAATTCAAAGTCAAGCAATCATTCACAATATTGGTGTTAACCAAAACAAAAATAATGAAACTATTGAAGGAGATTAGCTGAATAAAAATATTTTTTATTGAGTAAATGTAAATAACCCTCCAAGAAAGATTGGAACAAAACTCACTAGGGTTTTTATGCATCTCCACTATATGTTTCAAGTTCTCGAGGCAAAATACCTAATAAATTTTCAACTTGGTACAGTCTATAGTGCACAAATTGTGAGTTTTTATAAGAACATGATATAAGATACAAAAATATAGAATAAAGTTCTATGTGATGCTTAAACAGTTACAAATTTAAAGTTAAGCAAATTATTTCTATATTGTGGTATTAAACTATGCATAAAAATGTTATTTAGATATTTAATACCCAAAAGAATTTTTTTTTTTTTTTTAATTTTTTTAGCAAAGTAAATAAACCAAAAAATAAAAAATAAACTAGGAATTTTCACAACACAAAGCATAAGCATAAAGCATACTCATACCCCCCAACCTAAATCCAACATTGTCCTCAATGTAAAAATAAATATCTTGTTGTTCAGTAAAAATAATGAATAAAGATAAAAGGGATAGGAGTACTTGGTGCCGCAACAACGCTAAAACCTAAAAATAAAATACTCAAGAAACAAAAAAAAAACTATAAATTGAAACAAATAAAAAAGGAAACTGAAATTAAAAAAAAAATAATAATAAAATAAAATCTAACTACTATGTACAAATAAAAATAAAAGCTCACACTCAATCCGGCTTAAAGTCATATTTGAATATGCGACCATTCAATTTTATTGGCTTAAAAATGTGGTGTCGAAGTAACTCCTTTAATCGAATTATCCACTCATATATCCAATATATATTTTGAACATGCAAGAAAAGGGAGATATATACATTTTTATGCAAATCTAATAATGAGATAGAAAATATATCTTTATCAATTATAGCACACAACTCAACTTTCATACCCTTACCAATATTAGATATGTGAATCTCATTACTACTTGTTGATAATGAAAGGTCTTTGGGCTCATAAACCTCTTGTGGAATAATAATGTCACTTAATTCTTCACTATCAATAGTATTAATGGATTCAAACTCAGTTTGTAGTTCAAGAAAAGAATCACTCTCACTATATTGACTATTTTTAACCTCTTGTTCTTGTACCAATATATTGAGCATGTCTTTTATCGCTTCACTATCTTGGCTTATTTGGGTATTGCAAGCTTGTAGGTTTTCATTGAAAGCTTGTTGATTTTCATTGAAAGTTAGAGTGCTTTGCATATATTCATTAAAAATATCTTCAAAATTCTTTTCTTGTGGGTCATGGTATGTTGGATATTGGGGAGGGTCTTGTGGTGATGTGGCATATATAGGTAACTGATAATGTTCATTCCCCCAACCAAAATTGGGATAAAAAGTTTCAAAACAATGGTCAGGGTAAGGTTGAGAAGAATTAGGTAATACAATTGACCCATTCCTCAAAATTTGTAGAGCAGTTGGCATTAAAGGGCAAACCTCAATGGGATGCCCATAGTCATCACAAAGCGCACAGAATTCCTCCATCGGGGAAAATCTTCACACCACATTAAAAGAAATATAAAATATAAAAATAAAAAAATATGAAATATCTAACCTGAGGAAAAATAAAACAAATAATTAAAAAATAAAAAAAAAGGACGAGATTACCGGATCTGTGACGAATCTCAAATCAAGCAAACCTCAATAGATGGCGATGTGTTCTTTGCCTTCAAACAATTCCCCGGCAACGGCGCCAAAAACTTGCTTCAACTTTAAAAGTGTAAACCCAAGCGTAGGTTGAGCAGAGTAATATATTCTCGGAAGTCCGAGGTCGAATCCACAAGGAATTGTAACAAGTAAACAATCACACAAATACTAATAAATTAAAAAGAGAAAGTTTGTTTGAGGAGTTTTGATTGAAAACAATTGACTTTAATAATTAAAATCAGTAATAAAAATACTAGAGCATCAGGTACTCCCTCTCAATTCCATACGGTAATAATAAAAGACTTGAGGCTTAATTTGAAACAGGAATTAAATGTCAGTTAACCCAAATAACAAATCAAGTCATGAAACCAAAAGTTATGATCAAAGGATTATTCAGAAACCTGAATAATAAATTAATCATATTATTTTATGAAACAATGCTAACACTTCAAACGTGGAATAACCAGTTATTTATTCGCAGGGAAACTCAAGCAATCGATGTACGTGGCACAACAACTCAGGAGTTTTTACAGAATAAAAACTTTACTAAAAGATCAGAAATTAGATTAACACAATATCATAAATCATTAAGTACAAAGTCAATGATAATACCGTACTTCACTGAGAGGTTTTCCCTTAGCCCTAGCTTAGCCTTCTAGCCAGACATGATAAAAGAATTGCAAAATACACTGAAGAATTCGTGAGCAAAAAGATCCCCCTCTCAATAGATGAGAGCCCTTATTTATAGTAAAATAAATCCTAAGTACAGATTGGAAGGAATTCCTTTCTCAAAAAGATGTCTTGTAAGGTTAAATCCCGTGCATAAATCTTGGGCCCCGCGGGTACAAAATCTATCCAGACTTCGAGCTTGAATTTCGCATATTTAGAGACTGAATCACGAAATTTTCGTGAAATACACTTTTGTAGCCCTTGAAGTCTTCTTTCCAACCCCACAAAAATCAGGTTAATCCGATATCGGAGTCAAAAGTTATGAATGAAATACTGAAGACGTGTCAAATCCTTATCTTTTAGGAAACTTTCCTAATTCAACTTTAAATGAGTTTTCTTCTCACTTAAACTCTTATAAGGATTAAAATTCTGATTTATCTTCAAGTCTTCCTATCCCAATCTTGACTCTTCCATCCTTATCAATTGTGATTCTTCCTCTAGTGATTGTTTCACTTGCATTATCCATTATTACTTTAAATCAACCAATTTACCTGCAAAATAAACCAAACAACTAGAAAAAGTATCAAATTAGAAAATCAAGGAATTTAACACATTTAATCACAAATAATATGCAATTAACCAATTATTAAATATAATAAAATAGCACTTTTGATGGTTAATCACACCCCCCAACCTGAATATTACTAGTCCCTAGTAATACATGAATCCTAAAATCTAAAAACTAAAAACAAAATAACCTAATAAAATAAAATACAAATCCACTTTCGTAGGACTCACAATTGCATTTAGCATATGCAACAAGCCTTTAAACCCCTAGGTTTCCCCTAGTGGACGAGTATAGTCTCGTGAAGGTTTCCAGAGATGATACCCACAAACATCAACCTGTGATCAAATATCTAAATAATAATTTTATAACACAAATTGCTACCACAATCTAAAAATTCTAAGATGCAAACTTTTTATAAGCACATGCAAAACATAATATAGAACTATGCGCTATATAAATGTATGCACTTATCATATTCTCATATAAACTCGTGTGTAGTGTGAATTAACTATACCAAGTCAGTAATTTATCTGGTAATCACCTCTACAACTATCAACTATTCGTCTCAATGCCAAATCTCACTAGATAATTCACTCATAAAAGATTCTCTCAGATTATAGTGACTATTCCCTCAAATATCACATGTGAGAAGAAGATATTTAAGTCAAAACAAAATAATGCTCACATGTCTATTAAAAAAAACGTAATCCAAAAGAAAAAGATTTGACATAGTCTCATGAAAGGAAATCAACACACAATAAATAAATAATCACCATTCTCTTCTTTATTCACACAAGTCATGCATCCATCAATACACTCTTGAGATCAGTTAGGTCTTTATTTAAGGTTGTAATGAGGCCTTGGGATTAGGGTTTTGAAACGAAGGATATTCAGGAATTCAAAAGACTATCCCGAGAGAACATGTACATTACACAACCAAACTTTTTTCCATAGTCTTTCACTCTCCATCCTTTAGAAGCACAATTTACATCACTTGCTCATATTTTTTTTCTTTTCAAACACATGCTTGCTATTTTTTTTTTCTCTTTTTTTTTTCACTCTGTTTTTTTTCACAGCTAGACATATTGTCTTTCTTTCTTTTTTTTTCAACTTTTTTTTTTCTTTTTTTTTTTCTGCAAGACATCTAATGCAAATATTCACAAGTATGTAAAACTCTTTTTTTTTTTCCTTTTCTTAACCAACATCTCTCAAATTACATAAACAATAAAAGTTCAATCTCAGGATAACCAAGGGTAAAAGATATTATTTTTTCTCATTGGCTTGGTTATTATATGTTGGGCATAAGAAATAAAATTTTGCTTCAAAGGCTCAATCATGGCTTCTAGGGATAATAATATTCAAAGAATAAGGTTTAGGCTCAAATAATGACAAAGATGGCCTAAAATCATATCTCAAGAGCTTTTGATAACACACTTCTCATGCAAATAATTCAAAGTCAAGCAATCATTCACAATATTGGTGTTAACCAAAACAAAAATAATGAAACTATTGAAGGAGATTAGCTGAATAAAAATATTTTTTATTGAGTAAATGTAAATAACCCTCCAAGAAAGATTGGAACAAAACTCACTAGGGTTTTTATGCATCTCCACTATATGTTTCAAGTTCTCGAGGCAAAATACCTAATAAATTTTCAACTTGGTACAGTCTATAGTGCACAAATTGTGAGTTTTTATAAGAACATGATATAAGATACAAAAATATAGAATAAAGTTCTATGTGATGCTTAAACAGTTACAAATTTAAAGTTAAGCAAATTATTTCTATATTGTGGTATTAAACTATGCATAAAAATGTTATTTAGATATTTAATACCCAAAAGAATTTTTTTTTTTTTTTTAATTTTTTTAGCAAAGTAAATAAACCAAAAAATAAAAAATAAACTAGGAATTTTCACAACACAAAGCATAAGCATAAAGCATACTCATACCCCCCAACCTAAATCCAACATTGTCCTCAATGTAAAAATAAATATCTTGTTGTTCAGTAAAAATAATGAATAAAGATAAAAGGGATAGGAGTACTTGGTGCCGCAACAACGCTAAAACCTAAAAATAAAATACTCAAGAAACAAAAAAAAAACTATAAATTGAAACAAATAAAAAAGGAAACTGAAATTAAAAAAAAAATAATAATAAAATAAAATCTAACTACTATGTACAAATAAAAATAAAAGCTCACACTCAATCCGGCTTAAAGTCATATTTGAATATGCGACCATTCAATTTTATTGGCTTAAAAATGTGGTGTCGAAGTAACTCCTTTAATCGAATTATCCACTCATATATCCAATATATATTTTGAACATGCAAGAAAAGGGAGATATATACATTTTTATGCAAATCTAATAATGAGATAGAAAATATATCTTTATCAATTATAGCACACAACTCAACTTTCATACCCTTACCAATATTAGATATGTGAATCTCATTACTACTTGTTGATAATGAAAGGTCTTTGGGCTCATAAACCTCTTGTGGAATAATAATGTCACTTAATTCTTCACTATCAATAGTATTAATGGATTCAAACTCAGTTTGTAGTTCAAGAAAAGAATCACTCTCACTATATTGACTATTTTTAACCTCTTGTTCTTGTACCAATATATTGAGCATGTCTTTTATCGCTTCACTATCTTGGCTTATTTGGGTATTGCAAGCTTGTAGGTTTTCATTGAAAGCTTGTTGATTTTCATTGAAAGTTAGAGTGCTTTGCATATATTCATTAAAAATATCTTCAAAATTCTTTTCTTGTGGGTCATGGTATGTTGGATATTGGGGAGGGTCTTGTGGTGATGTGGCATATATAGGTAACTGATAATGTTCATTCCCCCAACCAAAATTGGGATAAAAAGTTTCAAAACAATGGTCAGGGTAAGGTTGAGAAGAATTAGGTAATACAATTGACCCATTCCTCAAAATTTGTAGAGCAGTTGGCATTAAAGGGCAAACCTCAATGGGATGCCCATAGTCATCACAAAGCGCACAGAATTCCTCCATCGGGGAAAATCTTCACACCACATTAAAAGAAATATAAAATATAAAAATAAAAAAATATGAAATATCTAACCTGAGGAAAAATAAAACAAATAATTAAAAAATAAAAAAAAAGGACGAGATTACCGGATCTGTGACGAATCTCAAATCAAGCAAACCTCAATAGATGGCGATGTGTTCTTTGCCTTCAAACAATTCCCCGGCAACGGCGCCAAAAACTTGCTTCAACTTTAAAAGTGTAAACCCAAGCGTAGGTTGAGCAGAGTAATATATTCTCGGAAGTCCGAGGTCGAATCCACAAGGAATTGTAACAAGTAAACAATCACACAAATACTAATAAATTAAAAAGAGAAAGTTTGTTTGAGGAGTTTTGATTGAAAACAATTGACTTTAATAATTAAAATCAGTAATAAAAATACTAGAGCATCAGGTACTCCCTCTCAATTCCATACGGTAATAATAAAAGACTTGAGGCTTAATTTGAAACAGGAATTAAATGTCAGTTAACCCAAATAACAAATCAAGTCATGAAACCAAAAGTTATGATCAAAGGATTATTCAGAAACCTGAATAATAAATTAATCATATTATTTTATGAAACAATGCTAACACTTCAAACGTGGAATAACCAGTTATTTATTCGCAGGGAAACTCAAGCAATCGATGTACGTGGCACAACAACTCAGGAGTTTTTACAGAATAAAAACTTTACTAAAAGATCAGAAATTAGATTAACACAATATCATAAATCATTAAGTACAAAGTCAATGATAATACCGTACTTCACTGAGAGGTTTTCCCTTAGCCCTAGCTTAGCCTTCTAGCCAGACATGATAAAAGAATTGCAAAATACACTGAAGAATTCGTGAGCAAAAAGATCCCCCTCTCAATAGATGAGAGCCCTTATTTATAGTAAAATAAATCCTAAGTACAGATTGGAAGGAATTCCTTTCTCAAAAAGATGTCTTGTAAGGTTAAATCACGTGCATAAATCTTGGGCCCCGCGGGTACAAAATCTATCCAGACTTCGAGCTTGAATTTCGCATATTTAGAGACTGAATCACGAAATTTTCGTGAAATACACTTCTGTAGCCCTTGAAGTCTTCTTTCCAACCCCACAAAAATCAGGTTAATCCGATATCGGAGTCAAAAGTTATGAATGAAATACTGAAGACGTGTCAAATCCTTATCTTTTAGGAAACTTTCCTAATTCAACTTTAAATGAGTTTTCTTCTCACTTAAACTCTTATAAGGATTAAAATTCTGATTTATCTTCAAGTCTTCCTATCCCAATCTTGACTCTTCCATCCTTATCAATTGTGATTCTTCCTCTAGTGATTGTTTCACTTGCATTATCCATTATTACTTTAAATCAACCAATTTACCTGCAAAATAAACCAAACAACTAGAAAAAGTATCAAATTAGAAAATCAAGGAATTTAACACATTTAATCACAAATAATATGCAATTAACCAATTATTAAATATAATAAAATAGCACTTTCGATGGTTAATCACCTACAATGATACTAAAAATAAAAATGAAAAGTGACGAGTTTGTGTGGACTTCACTGATCTCAACAAAGCCTACCCGAAGGACGATGATATAATGCCTAAGGTTAACTAGTTAGTGGATACGACCATGGGGCACAAGTGGATGACATTCATCGACGCCCAGAAAGGATACCACCAAATCCCTTTCTATGTTCTTGACCAAGAGAAGACTTCCTTCATACCCAAGGGGTTTGTTATTGAAAAAAAATGTCATTCAGCCTGAAGAATGCAGGGGCTACAGATCAATGCATGATGAACAAAATATTCAAGTAACAAATCGGGGTCACTACGAAGGTTTACATCAATGACTTGCTTATCAAGAGCCGATCCCGAGGGGGTTAGTTTGAGGGATCTTCAGGAGACTTTCCATATACTTCAAAACTATGGGCTGAAACTAAATGCATCTAATTTCCAATTTTGCATCAACTCAGGGAAGTTCCTCGGCTACTTGGTGACCCTTTGGGGCATTGAAGCCAACCTCGACCAAATGTAAGCCATTTTAAGGATTCAAAGAACCCAATCTATCAAAGATATCCAAAAACTCACTAGGATGGTAGTCACCCTTATTCACTTCATTTTCAAGTACTCGGATAAATGTAAGCCCTTCTTCAAGACTTAAAGAAAACCTAGAAAGACGTATGGGACGATGAATATGACCAAACTTCGCAAGGGATAAAGGGGTACTTGGAGTCGCCTTTCACACTCTTGGTGTAGGAGCCTGGGGAGACACCATTCCTTTACGTGGCATTGTTAAACTATGAAGTTAATTGGGCACTAGTCAAGGAACATGCCTTAGAGCATAAACCTATTTTTTATATAAGTAAATTCCTTTTGGATCCTACAACCAGGCATCTCCCATCAGAGGCAGTCACCCTAGACCTATTGACTTCAACCAGGAAATTGAAACACTACTTCTATGCACACCTCATTGTCATGCTTACTGATCAGTCTTTCAAGGCTATGTTCCGAAAGATAGACCTATCAGGCATGATTGCCTAGTGGGCTGTTGAGATTGGGGAGTTTGAAATGCATTAAAAGCCCAAAATATCCAAAAAGGGTCAAGTTTTGACTAACTTCATTACAAAATTTACCCATCCAAAACCATACCTTGAAGAAAAGTAGGTGTAGAACCCCTCTGAAGCCTCACACGAGGCCTAGAGATTGTATGTAGATGGATCATGCCTTGAGGGGGGCTACAATCGAGAAGGCAATAAGGCTCGGGTTTTGAGCCTCGAACAATTAAGCTAAGTACGAGGCCCTTATCTTGTGTCTCGACAAGGCAAGAATGGTCGGGGGATGATCGCTTACAGGCATTCTTTGAATTCTAACTGATCATGAATCAAATTAACGGGGAGTTTGATGCCCGAGATCCCAAGATGAAAGCATATCACTAGAGAGCACATGCAATGATGGTTGAGTTCAAGGAAATACTTATTACATAGGTCTCACCGGACAAAAACAACCATGCCAACACCTTGGCTTGTTTATACTCGGCGCTTCTCGAAATTCACCACAAGGATAAGCGTGTAGTATATCCCTCAATCTAGCATTAGTGAACCCATTTTAACCGAGTCCCTCAAAGTTTTAGCTGATAAAACCCCTTTGGGTTAGATGACCCTTTCATCAAGTATCTCAACATGGGGAGAATTGCCTGACTGTAGCAGGTAGGCTTATAAGGTCAAGCTTAAAACTCCTAGATTTTGGGTCTCGCTAGACTAGAAATGGCTTGACTATAGCAAGTCTCCTTTACTTTTTGAAATCTATGAAGGGATATACAGAAGCCAAACAGGCAGTCAGTCCTTAGCCCGTCGAGCTATCTCGTAGGGGTACTGGTGGTCTTATACACAGAAAAACGCCCAACAATATGTTTAGAAATATGTTAAGTACCAAAAGTTTGTCCCCATCATTAGAGAGTCGATAAAGGACCTCAACCCCCTTATGAGTCTGTGTTTTTTTGCTCAATGGGGGCTAGACATCGTCGGGCCCTTTCCTAAGGCCTCGATTAACAAAAGATTCTTGTTACTAACAATAGACTACTTCACAAAGTGGGTAGAAGATGAGTCCTTGTCTCACGTTTGAGATACAAACACTAAAAGGTTCGAATTGAAGAACATTATCACCTGATTTGAACTACCCTAATGCTAAGTGTCCGATAATGATGCCCAATTTAATAGTGATCCTTCAAACAATTTTACGAAGGCTACTACTTCAGAAACTACTACTTGACCCCATCTTACTCCAAATGCTAGGGCCAAGCCACGGTCTGATCTCTAATAAGACCATTCTTAATGATATGAACAAAAGGCTGAGAAAGAAAAAGGAGGGGGTGGACCTAAGAATTGCTCAATGTATTATGGGCATACTGAATGACGCTCCGAAGCTTAATAAGGGAGACAACTTATGCATTGGATTATAGGATGGAGGCAACAATACCTCTCGGGTTAGCTTCTTGACAATCAAAAGTCAAGCTTTCGAGACAAGCATGAATGACCAACAAGTGGCACGAGACCATGAACTAGCCAAAGAAAGGAGCTCGCTTGTTGCAATTTAACTCGCTAAGTACTAGGTAGAATTGACAAGGTTGTACAAGAAGAAGGTTTGAGCTCAAGAATTCCAAGTGGGAGACCTAGTACTTCGAGAAGTGGTCAGGAATACTCGAGAACCAACTGATGGAAAGCTTAGTCTCAACTGAGAAGTGCCTTACGAAGTGGTGTCGGTGGGAGGTTCGGGTTCCAACAAATTAGAAGACCTAGAGGACAAGCTTGTCCCCTGATCATGGAATGTGGTCAACTTGTAAAAATTCTTTCATTAAAACAATGTACAAACTTTTGATGTAGAATAAGGATCAATTTTTTTTTGGCAATCCTGATTTAACATGAGCCTCAAGCTTAGTCGCTTGGTCCATGCTCCGGGTGGAAGACATATGCACCCAAACCAGGGGCATGGCCCCAGGCAGGATAATCTTGAACCTTGTTAGAGCATTGTGCCCAAATACGCAAAGGGATACACCTCCTACGAGGAGGGTAACATCCCACATGTTGGGAGTCGCCTTTTGGGGCCCCTCGGTCCCAAGTGAAATTGATGGCAATTCTTAAAAAATAAACATTGCATCAAAACAAAATGGGCTTTGTGTCCCCTAAAGCAAAAGTAATA